>OX377620.1:71147858-72514108 GCA_947397865.1 Polietes domitor
TTTCGAAAATCCCTCCAATTTACGTGTCTATGTAATTATAGGGATGTACACAGCGATTTTCATGTCTCTAGCTGTTGTCGTTTTTATTACCATTTTTTATCTCTTTTTGCCGCATTTCACCCGCTTGTTTGTTTTTTGCTTTTTGGTGTTTCCACGTTACTAGAGGAATGTACGCGATAAAAATAATATATATAAAAATTAATTAAAAATAATATTTCTTAAGATTTAGAACAAACCAAAATTAGTACCCTTGATGCCTCAATAATAAATGTTCGGTGAAAAATAGCGTACAGCATTCAGTAAACTATTTAAAAGTTATGATCGAAGTCAACTTTTTATCTATTACTTATCATTTGGAATGTATTCCTTTTGTAAATATTTTAGAACATTTTTTAAATTATGTTTCCACGAAATAAGAGATTTTAGTTGTTACATTGAAAAACTCAAAAAGTGAACTTTCAATAATTCGACTAATAATTTATTGCTTTCAAAGATCTATTCATTCAGGAAGAAATATGGACAAAAGTTCAACACTTAAATCTAGGCAGTCTTCATGTCTGGGGGAGGTGACCTCAGCATTTTTTTCGTGACCTAGCCCATCTCACCTTTTTCAAGACCGAAAGACATGATTATGATTATTATAATGTGTAAAAAATATGAAAACATTGAAACGCGTTTTCTGATAAATCGATTTCGCTTGGTTTATTCCACTCTTGAAGTATGTGAGTAATATCTCTTTTTTGCTTTCCTTTCAACATTTCCCTACGGAAATGAAATATGTTTTTACATATGTTTAACTTCAATTTTCCCACCGCAAGTTAGCCTTAAGAAATGACTTAATGCAATTAATTAAAGTAATTACATATACATTCATGACTGGCTATGTCTGTACGTCTGAAAGAAACTTGTAAAAACTTCAGCCTGGTCAAATCATGTATAGCTTCCATCATGAAGTACATAAAACATCAGTATGGTCAGAGTAAAGGGTTACAGATAGGGACTATAAAATATCGGAACCGTACTTAAATTTAGTTTTAAAAGTTATTGTGTCATTGAAGTTTGGAAATGGGTAAAACTAATAGTTTATGTTCAAAAAATCGTATTCTATTAAGACACCATAGCATGATCTTATCAATTTATATCAAATTTTAAATTTTAATATCTTCTAAGTAATTGTCAAAACCCTGTACGTTTCCAGGAGAACGTCAACGTAAAAAAAGTTAGGCGGGGTAATTATATAAATAGGTTAAACTGATTATGTTTAAAATGATGACAGTGCCCTTTTAAAATTGTCAATTTTGTTTGAACTAAAAATAGATAGTGACATTGAATTCGCCACTTAACCCTCTAATACCTAAGAGTGCCTCAATGCACTTATCACTAAAGTTGAGTTTACTCTAACGGTAAAGTTTGTTTTGATTAAAAGTTGATTCGGTGTTCTCGGGCACATACCTAATAACATTTATCTTGAACATTTCAATGATCTACAAGTTTTCGTTTAAATTCTACAACAAAATTTAGTGAGTGGCGTCAAAAAAGTGAATATAAAAACTTCATTGTCGTGAAGTTATGTTTTCAAAGGCATATTAAACCGATTTATAGTGATTCAAGCATAGTCGATATTTTTTTCCTTGAAAGGTATGGCATTATAATATTGTTATGTTTTAATAAAGAGTGATTTTTTTGAGGTTAGGATATTCATGCATTAGTATTTGACAGATCATGTGGGATTTCAGACATGGTGTCAAAGAGAAAGATGCTCAGTATGCTTTGACATTTCATTATGAATCGTCTTACAAACGAACAACGCTTGCAAATTATTGAATTTTATTATCAAAATGCGTGCTCTGTTAAGAAAGTTCATTGCGCGCTTCCATTTTATGGTCAGTTTAATCGACCCACTGAAGCGGCTATTCGGGCTATTGTGACTAAATTTCGCACCAAATTTACATTGTTGGACATTAAACCACCAACACGCTTACGTAGAGTGCGAACTGAAGAAAATATCGCAGCTGTATCGGCCAGTGTTAATGATGACCACCAATTTTCGATTCGTCGCCGTTCGCACCAATTGGGTCTCTGTTACTCAAAAACGTGGAAATGCCAAAATTGGACTAAGCGGATGGACCACCTAAGACGCAGCCGCGGTCAACATTTAAATGAAATTATCTTCAAAAAGTAAATGTCATGGACCAATCTAACGTTTCAAATAAAGAACCGATGAGATTTTGCAAATTTTATGCGTTTTTTTTAAAAAAAAGTTATCAAGCTCTTAAAAAATCACCCTTTAGAATGTGAGAAAAGTTAAAAATGTGTGTTTTATTCACCTTTCCTCACCTGGCGGCAGAACGTAAAGAGATAATGGATTCTGGATGATTTTTTTTTAATTTTTTGGGTCATAAGTACCATAGAAAAAAATGCAAATATTTTGTACTTGTTTTACAGATTGGGGTCCTAGAGGGTTAATTCGTAGAATTAAATTGTTGAAATGCCCGCTTTAAGTAGGTATTCCAAAAATAATGCCACCCAACTGTTTGGCCTGGGAGAAAAGCTATTTGCATAGTCCAGTAAAGAGTTGGCAAACGGGCAATTAAGCAACACGCCAACGGAAAGTCAGCAACAATTTACAATAATTTCGCATCCTTACATTCCCATCCAGCTGGATGAACAAATGTGAAAAGAGAATGGGAAAATATTAAAACATGTCCGCGACAACACACCTAGATACATATCTGAGATTCTTGTCCTTTATTGTTTTCATTTAAAATAACTTTGCCTTCAATTAATGTCACATGATAAATTGCTGTTACAGCAAAAAAAAAAAACGAACGAACGAATCCTCACGAAAGTGAAGATAAAGATGCAATTCGGCGGAATGAAAACATTCCGTATCTTGTATGGACAAATGTAATAAATTACATTTGATGGCGATGTAAAAATGTCTTCACACATATCACATATACACACGCACGCACACATGTAAGAGTAGGTATACCGACATGTTCAAATATTCTTCAATGTATCGTATATAATAATATCGTCACCAGAGCCGCAGTCAACTTCTACATGGACATCAGCATCATCACATGACTGATTTGGTACAGTGGTTGGTATTGAAAAAAGGCAGTAGTAATATTTATATTTATTTAATATTTAAGTTCCGCGGAATGATTCTTAACACCGTTCAGGTAGGAAAAATATATCTTGCAGGACCGTTTCTGTTAATGGTCAGTCCGACTACAGTGCGTATGAGTGTTATTATCCTTAATTAACAGCACGTATACGCTACCTACACACACTACAGCCTATGAGATTTTTTCGACGACATTTGCGATTTTGACCTTGAATATGAAGTTTTTTTATATGTTCACAATTTTTATTCTTTACGACAAGAGCTACAACTTTGCCTCAGAGAGTAAATCAAAATTACAAATGGTTTGCAAGATATGAGCCTGGGAAAATGAAAATTAGTTTTGCAAAAATGACACCGAAATCTTTAGGGCCATAACAAAAAGTGCATGACTTTGGGCTAAACTGGGAGACACGGGTCTTTTTTTTTGGACTTTTATAATAGATTTTATAAACTAACTTCATTAATTTGATGAAAAAGTTTTATAAATATTAATAATGTATGCTGATGTTTCCAATATAAACAAAAAAGCACAAAAGGGCTGACTTGTTGATTAACAAAAAAACACACACCATCAGTGCGAGAGTCTTTGCAATGAGTATGTCTTTGACGTAAATCAGGGTAAATACTTATGTCAGAGTTAACAGATGGCAAATGAGAACCGAATAAAGTCGACACACAAAAATCTAGTTGTAAGTTATGAAATATTTCGTAAGAACTATGCAATCCTTCATTATATTTACGAAGACAGTTCATAACAGAAATATTTTAGTGGTTATGACATATTTCATATTCTTTAATTATTATTGTTTCTTTAATACAATGAAATGTTTCTTTGATCTTATGAAACTAAGTTTCACTAATCTAACAATTTTGTTTTATGAAGTATGAAACGTTAATTGTATGAAACATTTATTTACGAATTTTTCATACATATTAACAAAAAAACACTAAACTTATGAAAAACCTTTTATGAAATTGCTTCATAAATCTTTTGAAAGAAAATTATTTCAATGTAACTGCAAGAGTTTTAATCGACTAACTTTGTTGTTTACCAAATATTTATATTCTTCAGGTTTTCACCTTCTTTTGTGGGTTTCCACCATAAAACACTAAATTCAAAATTTAGGAAAATATGTATATACTCTCATATTGATTCAAAACAAACTCTGAAAATTTTAGAATGGGATAATATTTTCAAAAATATTTACTATGTGTTGTCGACCGACAACAGTATTTTTTAAGCAATTTATACTTTGAGTGCCTTTGTTTAGCACAAAGGCTGACTTTACAAAACGCATTCTATATGTTGGCATTAGTCTTGTTTTTTCGTTTTCATCCAAAAGTAACTGAAACGAAATTTAGGAAAAATTGAATCATGAAAAAGGGTCCATTATTGGGCTGAGATGTAGGTCCCGCTTTCGTGTTTTAATTTCCTCTACATTTAGATTTAGCTTTTCTAACATGAAAAGGCAAAAATTCCAATAGAAACATATAGAATGCATTTGAACATTCTGCTTCAGTGCAAGGTCACTTTAATGTATAAATTCGTTCAAAAACTCCGTTTGCTGTATACAGTAGCGGTAAACATTCACGTCCGTCAGTGTTAGTCAATATTTTTAAATTTATTTTTTAATATATATTTATTTTTAATTTAATTTTATTTATTATTATTATATTTATTATTTAAATTTTTAAATTAGAACCAAATTTCTGGTTCTATTGGAAAACTTCGGATTAATCGATTGAAACTTATTTACATGTTTTTTAATAATTTCGATCCTTTTTTCCAACTATTGTACCTTTATCCAATTCATACCAGTGCACAGTGGTTCCGCCCATACGACAAAAATAAAAAAGTTTATGTAGTATATTGCGGATATAACTATGCAAATAGTCGCTAATCCCATCAAAATATTGGCATGTCTTCAATAAAATCAATAGATAACGTGTTATGCTCAATTTTGAGCAATTCTTTGAAAATACGCGGTTTCTGGGGGAACGAAATTTTTATGAAAGCTATATGTAAATCTGAACCGATGTGAAAATATAAAATATGTGGTTTGTAGAACAGAAAAAGTTAATATAAATCTGAACTATTTTCACCATAGGGAGGGAAATATGTTAAAATATGTGGATCCTAGAGCGGAAAAATTCAAATTGGGAGCGGAATTTGTGTGGGAGCTATATATAAATCTGAACCGATCTAACACATTTTTACCACAGGTTATTCTAGTTTAACTATAAGATGTTTTGCCAATTTTGAAGAAAATCTTTTGAAATATGTGGTATCTAGAGTGAAAAGAGTCAAATCGGGAGTGATATTTGTATGGGGGCTATATCTAAATCTGAACCTATTTTCTTCAAATTCTGTGCAAAGTTTCGTTTACTTATGGCTACAATTACCAATGGGTAGATCACTCTTCCTTTTGGGTGTTACAAACAAATGCACAAAGACATAATACTCTCGTGGAGTGTATCATAAATTAACTTTAACTTTTTTAGGGTGGAAATTGAAACAGTTGATAATGCTGAGATAGCAGAGATAGATGCATGAAATTTTAAGTATTTTAAAACGATATTCTTCTCTTTCATTTGATGCCCATATCGCTTTCATATGAATCGGAAAAGTACGAAAATAAAATATTAAAACATATATAAACTTATGTGTACTCAAAGTGGGCGTTTTCGTTATACGACCACGCCCAGTTCTTCGTAATACAATATTTTAGGAGACTAGAGCTTATGCCGAAAATTACAGGACGATATCTCCTCTTTAACTATTTGTGTCGCTCTCTCCCATACAAATGGATCCACTGTGCAGTGGTGCAATCCCTAGTCCTTAAATTTAGTTTATTAGCTTTGATCCAAGTTTGCTTTATTTGTATGGAATAATTTTAACATCTTATATTCTCTAAACGATACACGATTTTCGAAAAATCACTTTATGTCACATATTCAGTAACCAAACATTGTTTGCAAATTTAACCCAAAACAAAAAGGAAGTAAGGTAACCCCAGCGGCTATTAATCGATTTTATCATGTCCATCCGTCTGTAAAAACAGTTTTACAAGGATTTTTACTCATAAATGGAAAGAAAAGGCGATACTTTCGTTGAATAGGGTAGTTCTGGTTAAACCTGGTTTGTCTGAGTCGCACCCTATTTAGCCTACCACGGCTACAGTAGAAGTTGATTTTTAATTTAAAGCTAATACATGTAGCTCTCTGATAGTCATTTAAAACACCAATAAGTAAAAAAGGCGTTAAGTTCGGCCGGGCCGAACATTATATACCCTCCACCATGGATTGCATTCCACAGAAGTTGTCGGTTTTCGTAGAAGTGCAGTAAAGAAATAAAAGGAAAATTTAAAATTTTTAATATAGCCAAAACAAAACAAATACAAATATTGAAAAAATAATTTTATAAATAAATATAATATTTTAATTATTTCAAACCATTAGTTATTTCAAATCAAAAAATAAATATTCTTATATTTATATTTTCTATAAGCCATAAATATTGGTAGATAGTGTGTGCTACAGTTGTTGGTATTTCCGATCTATTTTAATTCCAAAATAAAAATTTTGAACATCCAAAAAGTACGAATTTTGAAAAATCCGTGTATTTTACTTGTCTATGCAATCAGAGGAATGTATACACCGAATTTCATTATTCTAGGTACAGCCGTTTTGTTGGTACCATTTTTATCCCTCCGTACCCATTGTATCCCTTGAAAATGCGAATTTGAAAAAAAAAATATTTTTCATGTCTACGTAGTCAAAGGAATGTATACTCCGAATTTCATGATTCTAGCTGCGGTCATTTGGTTGGTACTATTTTTATCCCCTTTTCTATTTTGACCCCAAAAAGTACAAATTTCGAAAAATCAGTTTATTTTCCGTGTCTACACAGTCAGAGGAATGTATACTCCGAATTTTATGACTCTAGCAGCGGTCATTTGATTGGTACTATTTTTATCCCCCTTTTCATTTTAACCCCAAAAAGTACGAATTTTGAAAAATCCGTGTATTTTACTTGTCTATGCAATCAGAGGAATGTATACACCGAATTTCATTATTCTAGGTACAGCCGTTTGGTTGGTACCATTTTTATCCCTCTATCCCCATTTACCCCGTAAAAGTACGAATTTGGAAAAAATACTTTTATATTATGCATCTACTCAATTAGAGGAATGTACACACCGAATTTCGTGTCTCTAGATGTTGTCGTTTAATATGTACCATTTGTATCCCTTTTTGCCCCATTTCACCCCCTACAAATAAGAATCACTTTACGGTGCACGTTTTTGCTATAAGGGGAATGCGCATACCAAATATCAAGCAAATATAAACAGACATATTCAAAAAACATGCTTAAATACGCTAAAATATTAGGGATTATTATGGGTACTTTTAGTCCTTGTGAGGGAAAAAATTTTCCCTTTGGGCCGATTTCGCCCCGTTTCAATCCCAACCGATCTACGACTATAAGACATATTTGTGCAAAATTTTAACGTTCTAGCTCCTTTCGTTTAGATGCTAGCGTGCTTTCGACAGACGGACGGCCATGGCTAGATCGTCTTAGAATTTTATGACGATCAAGAATGTATATACTTTATAGGGTCTCAGGTCGATATTTCAAGTTGTTACAAACGGAATGACAATGTTAATATACCCCCATCCTGGAAGTGAAGGGAATAAAAAGTTAAAAAAGATCATAATCATCGCGGCCAATGTAACGATAGTGTAAGGTGGAATAACCTTGTAGAAAATCTATGTTCCCACGCGGTATAAATAAAGGAAAAAAATACGCCAAATGTAGAGCTATCATAAACTAAATTTAAGCTGACGATATTCGTTGAAAACTGATAAGAAAATACATTTCCAAGATGAGAACACAATTCAAATTTCAATTGAGAAAATTAAATTAAATTCGGTACGAATCCTCTTGAAGAAGTTCGCCAGCCAAGTAATAAATGTCACCATGTCATTTGTTAATGAATGTCTATTCTATAAAATTTAGATGCAAAAAGGTTTTCCTGCAGGACAATATCAAAGTTCAAATCATATACTACAGATCGAAAAAAACAAGGACAAAAATAAATAAAAATATGAATTTCTTCGTCGCAATTTACCACTGTGCGTCGTAAGGATTCCGAGTGTTTGTGTTTCAACGCAATATTACACTTTTATTATAAATCTTCGTTTTTTGCTACTTTGGGCAGTTTTATTGGACAATAATACAAAAATACTTATGAATATCAATATGTAGACGGACCTTCAAAGAGAATATATAAGGATACATAAGGATCGTTCCAAAAGTTGTTGTTCAAATATTAAAAGGACATATCCCCAAAGTTGTGTTTAAATTGGATCAACAATTGTTGTCCTTTTCCCCGGTTAGATGGGGAGAGATGTATTGGGAATTATTTATTAATCTGCCGAAACATCCAGATCTTTCAATAGGCATAAGATAACTTCTTCGCTAGACACAAAGGACTTTTCAAACCAACCTCGTTCCGATTTGGCAAACATATGACAGCTCCGCTTAAGCGTTCACCAGCCAGCCTGCTTCTTAGCAGATAAACAATTTGCATTCATAAAAAAGCGAAATCACAAAAGAAAAAAGGAAACATGACTTTTTAGAATTATAAAAGAACGCGAAGGATGTTTGAGAGGGAAAATCTATTAAAAAAAAAAAACAATTTTCAACAATACAACAAATAAGGTAGCCAGCCTCCTCAAGCACCTTTCGTCGTCTGGTGTTATAAATAAGAATTTCAATAAAAATCATTTGCCCTCCTCCCAGTGACACACATATGTTCACATAAAGGACATGTACCAGGCAGACACACAGGCACAGGTAGACATGGTGACCGGAAACGAGGAAGGCCAGACGGATGGTCGAACGGTCGGAAGGAAGGAAGGATGAGGCTAAACAAATGTGTGTGTGTTTCTTTTACTAGGTTGGCCATATTTATTTAAATCATACACAGTCACAGGTCCATACACATGAGTGTATGTATGTTTGCATTCAGGATGTTTGTTAAATCCATTCATCTCAAAGATTCATATCTATCTTTAGTTATTTGTGTTGTCATATTGGAGGTCTGCCTGTGTGATCACATTCGTCGTTTATGGACGTGCAGTTGTCTGTGTCGGCCATAGTAAATACAATATTGTGTCAACACTTGTAAACGTGAGGTTAAGAGCATGTGTTTCATTCCAATATAAAACCGATTGTATCGGTTGTAGGGGGGCTTTGTTCAGGAAGACGACATTTCAAATCGAATCAAGGTGCAAACGTTTTTCCACAGCTCAGCACAGACCTTAAACAGAAGAAGCAAATATGAATGGCTCCCAATTTGGGTGAGACTAGAATGGACGATAGATTATTTTTATGGGATTATGGTAAAAAAGGACTCGCAACATTTGACACTGAGAAGTGTCAAGATAATATTAGAAGTTCATCGCGGTCCATTGTGATACAGCTTAGCTTTAAGAGCAATGTTGACATATATTTTGGGAGGGTCAATTAGTGTTATGTAACACTCCACTCGGAAAAGGCTTGTTGTATCCAATCTGAAAGATTGAAATATTTAATTAGGTAGGCAATATCAATTTTCGCTTTCTTGTTAGGATCGTGAGTAGTTGTTTCCCGAGATCCCTAAGACTTCCATTGTCGCAGATTTTGCAGATCGTTGATTGTCGCTTCATTCGTGGTTTCCTATTGACCAAAGTCCTATTCATACTACGTTCACCTACTCACTCATCCTACAATTGATTAGCCAATCACATGAACATTTTTTTAATTTGATTTGAACTGGTATATTGTCCTGGCTCAAGACCATTTTGCATCTATATTTAATAGAATGCAAATTTATTTACAAATGGCATGGTGACATTTATTATTTGGCAGCAGACTACCACTATAATGATTTCCACCCTGTCTTAAGGTTTCGTTCAGGTGGCTTCGCAGCGACTTTTAAAACTTAAAAAATCCCACCAAGTAATTACACATGCCATCTTATAAAAAAATTGTTTTTGTTACCATAAAAATTAAAAATAGAGGTAACTATTCATCTTTTTTAATGGGTTTTAAATGGATTGTTTTTTTTTAATTTTTTAATAATATCGTGTTTCTGGTAAGATAGAAAAATCATTAAAACGAGAAACAAAAAAATAAAAAGAGACTTTTTGTTGGTACGAAAAAACTTTAGGGAAGAAAACAATGCATAATTGAAAACAAATATGGATAAAAATATAAGCAGTGATATTTCTTGTGCACGTAAGTGGATTTCAAAAAATCATGTTCCACTGTCTCTATGTGAATATGATGTTTAGAAGTTTTATAGCCCTTGTCCTGCCTAAAGTTTGACGTATAACACAAATAGCACAAAATATTAGATATTATGGCACAAATATTAGAGGAAGCTTCGACGAAAATTTGGAATTTTAGTATTTTTTAATACAATTTCAATTTTTTAAATAAGGAAGAGAGATTGTTAATTATACCGATCGACTTAGAATCAATTTTTGAATCTATTTCGGAATGTCCGTCTGTCTGTCTGTATGTCCATATATTCATGTAATCACGATACAGATAGCCAGAACCAAATGAAACTTTGCACAACGAAGTTTTTTGGGGACAAGGACGAATTTGAAGAGAATCTGTTCGGATTTAGATATAGCCCCCATACGAATTTCACTACCGATTTGACTCTTTTCACTCTACATACCACATATATCTTATATTTGAATTAGAAACACCTGTGGTGAAAATGTGATAGATCGGTTCAGATTTATATATAGCTCTCATACAAAATTAGCTCCCGATTTGACTTTTACCACTCTATAAACCACATATTTTAACAGATCTTCTTCAATTCTAGCAAAATATCTTATATTTCAACTAGAAACAGCCATGGTGCAAATGAACAGATCGGTTCAGATTTACATATAGCTCCCTACAAATTTCGCTCCCGGATAGACTTTTTCCGCCCCAGAAACCACGTATTTTCACCGAATTTCTTCAAAGTATGAAAGTTAGTCACTTAATTCCATGTTTGGATATAGCCCCGATACAAATATTATTCTCGATTTGACAAATTTGGTCAGGTCATATCAGCTTATGATTAGGAAACATACAAAAATTCTTCCCGTTTTCACTTTTTTATCGGATTGAAATCGGGAACGTTTTTTGTATGGGACTTATATCACGGACCGGTTTGAACTAGTTTTACAGTTTGTTTCCAGGTGAAATATATCGTGTTCTGTCGACCTATATCACAATCAGTAAAGTATATGTTTGTCTGAGAGAAAAACATTAAATCGGAAGTGACATTTTAAACTTGGGACCCACATTCACCATGTATGTTTTAGATGAAATATAATATGTTGTATAAAATTGTTTAAAGTTTTGGTTTCTGGAGCGAAAATGTCAGATCAGGACAAAATTGTATATATGTATATCAAATGTGACCCATTTTTATCATAGAAACTTCTAATTTAAATATAACGTGCTTTGCCACATTTAATGAAAAACGGTTAAAATATCTGGTTTTTAGATCGGAAAATGTTACATCAAAGAAATCACATGATCATGGCGGTCAATTAACATCGCCACCACGTGAGATAACACGGCCATTGAATTTGTCGCGCAAACGAGCCACATATCGTCCACATCTAAATCTTCCAATTCGGGCCATAAAAAGTTCGTTATCATCTCACGATAGCGAAGATCATTCATTGATTGTCATTACGACAATCATTCTTGGATTATCATTCGCCCAAATGCGGCAATTCTGCTCATTGGCGGATGAGGTGAACATGTGTGATTAAATTGGCCGACAAAATCACGAAGTGCACGATATTTTGATTTGAACGCCCATTTTCATAATAAGCCGGAATAACTTTAACGCGTTGCTCGATTGAGTATTTATTCATTGTTCAATTTGAGTTAGTCTGAAATTGTGAAATGTCAAATGAAATACAGAACAAAACTTGACGTTTTGGTGTGGTTCACATTCAATATCGGCCCTTACAATCTAACCATCCTTTATATCCGCAAAACTTCTTGTGCCAATTTTTGTCAGAATCGGACAATTTCGACCTGTACTTTGATTACAAGAATATATGGACAGACAGACGGACATTCCTAAATCGACTCAGAAAGTGATTCTTTTTCTTTTCTGTCTATATCGTTTTCTTTTGAGTGTTACAAACAAATGCACTAAGACGTAATATCCTAATGGAGGGTATAAAAAGTACGGCTATATAAATTATGTTTCATAAATTTTCCCTGAAAAAATTGGAAAATCCTAACAAAATGTAGGATTGGAAATTAAATAATAATCCTTAATTTGCTAAAAAAAAACAGATATGCTATTCTATTAAAAAAATCGCTCCCAGGCTTTCATTCAAAAATTTATGAATGGATTAAATCATATTTGGAAGATGTACTGTGAAAATCTATTGGTATCAACCGTTGTTATACCCTCCACCTCCAGGATGGGGTATAATAACTTTGCCATTCCGTTTGTAACACCTTGAAATATCAACCTGGTATATATATTCTTGATCGTCATAAAATTCTAAGACAATCCAGCCATGTCCGTCCGTCTGTCCATCTGTTGAAAGACGCTAGCATATAACCGAAAGGAGCTAGGACGTCCAAATTTTCCATACAAGGACTAAAAATACCCATAATAAACCCTAATATTTTAGAGTATATAAACATATTTTTATATATGTTTATATATTTTAAATCTGTCTGATTGTACTTACTTAATATTGGGTATGTGCATCCCCCCGTAAAACGTGCACCATGAAGTGTTTTTATTCGTAGGGGGTGAAATGGGGCAAAAAGGGATAAAATGGTACATATTAAACGACAACAGCTACGGTGTGTACATTCCTCTAATTGAGTAGACACATAATATAAAATTATTTTTTCTAAATTCGTACTTTTAAGGGGTAAAATAGGAATAGAGGGATAAAAATGGTACCAACCAAACGGCTGTACCTAGAATAATGAATTTCGGTGCATACATTCCTCTGATTGCGTAGACATGTAAAATAAATGGCTCTTTCGAAAATCGTACTTTTTGGGGTTAAAATGGAAAAAGGGGATAAAAAATAGTACCAACCAAATAACCGCAGCACATAGGTAGATATTGAGTAATTAGGCGGCCAAAAGTCAAAATATTAAATACGTAGTAGGCACAAAATATTGAAGTCTACGTATAGTAAACACTTCCGCGCAATACCCCCACCCTTTTTTTCAACAACCATACGTCACCGCTTCCGTGCAGTTAGACGCAATTTGATCGTTGACTTGATACGTATTTCTATTTGGGTGCCCAAATTATATCAAATTTCGCAATACGCATGTATGTTTATTTTAAGTTGTGTAGTGAAGTGATTTTTTGTTTATTGAATACGTTACACATTCAGCTTTTCTTTAAAAAAAAAGAGCCGCAGAATCCCGCTTATTCCTTAAAGACAGCAGTTCAAAGTATTTTGTTAAAAAAAATTAAAAAACCATTTGTTTATTTTATGTTTTTTAGCTATATATACCTAGTTCGTCGGGGGTGAAAATAGTGACCCGTAAATGTCTGTTTGAGCAAATACAACTACAAAATTGATGATGAGAAATTGGAGTTTGTTAAGTGTTATCAACCCTTAACGAAATTGAAAGAAAGTCATTAACGATCATATATAAATGGGGGTGTGACGGGACACAACAAGCACGGTACAAACAAAAATTCTCGGAAGACGCCGAATCCGATGCTAGTATATTTTTGAGTTCTTTTGTCCCACAGAATTAGCGGCGGACATAACAGGCATTAACAACGAATTAATACATAGATTAATACATAGATTTATTAGAGGTGATTTCAAGTGGACACAAAATAAATACAACAAAATTCAAAGAATATGCCTTCAACACCGTGCAAATGTATGTGGAATTATACGACTGGCATCCCATGACTCCAACAATGCATAAATTACAATTACATGGGGCGACCATCATAGATAATGCACTGTTGCCAATCGGCCAATTGTCGGAGGAGGCTGCAGAAGCACGAAATAAACATTTTCGGTCATACAGACAGAATTTTTCAAGAAAATTTTCAAGGGAAGAATGCAACCGAGATATTTATCAAAGATTGCTTCTTACTTCAGAAAACTTCACACAAGATTTTTTCCAGTGAAGTTATAGAACTATTAGAACCTGCCGAGCCCCACACACAATCAAGTATTGAGCACGAAGAAGTCAAGATAGAAACATCTTTTAATGCATATTTATTTATTTATGATTTATGAGAATAAAATGTGTTTTTATTATAAAATATATGTTTTTCTTATTTATTTTTTAAAATAAATAAATATTTTTTTTTAAAATACAGTCTTTCGAAGCCATTAACGTCCAAAAATATTTTTGGCCGCCTACATATTTCAAATCGACCACTGTGCGCAGTAAGAGTCATGAAATTCGGTGTACACATTCCTCTGACTGCGTAGACAAAAAACAAAGGGTTTTTTAAATTCGTTCTTTCAAGGAATAAAATGGGCACAGAGGGGAAAAAATAGTACCAACTAAACGACTACAGCTAGAATGATGAAATTCGGTGCGTACGTCCCTCTAATTGCGTAGACGCGTAAAACAAAGATATTTTAGAAAGTCGTACTCTTAAGGGGTAAAATGAAAAAAGGGATAAAAATGGTACCAACCAAATGACCGCAGGTAAAGGGTGTTTTTTATTGGGGTATAGAACTTTAAGTTGGCATCACATTTTTAACTGGCGGCCATTTTGTCAGCTGTCAAGTGATTAATATTTAGTTTGGTTTGCCATTTCATCATGAACAGGTTGACAAAAGAACAACGCTTGCAAATCGTGCAAATTTATTTCGAAAGTAATGGTTCAGTTCGCGAAGTTCACCGCAAGCTCCGTCCATTTCATGGTCGACATAATCGTCCATCAGAGCAATTAATTCGGTTAACCATGGATCGTTTTCGCACTACGTTTACTCTATGTGATAATACGCATCCGCAGAGACGTCGAACAGTGCGCACCGAAGAAACAATTGCCGCTGTAGAGCAAAGTGTTGAAGAGAACCCGAATGAATCGATTCGCCACCGTGCACAGCAATTGGAATTATTGAAGGAAACATTCGATGAGCGCATAATTTCGCGGAATGGACGTGTCAATTGGCCACCAAGATCGTGTGATTTGACACCATTGGATTATTTAAACATTAATGGCATAAAATTATCCTTCCAATAAAGCCAAATGATGGACATTAAAACGATTTTCTTGTGTTTTATTTCAATTCGAAGTTCTATACCTCAATAAAAAACACCCTTTAGATTCATGCAATTCGGTGTATACATTCCTCTGAATGCATAGACACGCAAAATAAAAATATTTTTCTAAATTCGTAATTTTTTTACTTTTACGGCAAAAATAGATTGACCCATGAAGATAGGTTATCTTACCTTGCGTAATAGATTTTCAATATTTGTACTTTCGGTATTAAAATAGGATGGAAATACGTCCAACTGTTGCACCCACTATCTACCAATATTTATGGTATTTAAGATTTTTTGATTTTATATTTTTATACACTCCACGAGAGTATTATGTCTTTGTGTATTTGTTTGCGACACCCAAGAGGAAGGGAGATAGACCCATTGTTAATTATACCGATCGGCTTAGAATCACTGTCTGAGTCGATTTAGCAATGTCCGACTGTCCATCTATTGTTGTAATCACGATACAGGTCGCAATTGTAGCCAGAACCAAACGAAACTTTGCACGACGAAGTTTTTCGGGCCAAGGACGAACGCTATTAAATTTGAAGAAAATCGGTTCAGATTTAGATATAGCCCCCATACGAATTTCACCCCCGATTTGACCCTTTTCACTCTAGATACCACATTTCAACAGACTTTCTTCAAAATTGGCAAAACATCTTATAGTTCAACTAGAAACACCTATGGTTAAAATGGGTCACATCGGTTCAGATTTACATACAGCTCTCATACAAATTTCGTTCCCCGAGAAACCGCGCATTTTCAGAGAATTTCTTAAAATTGAGCATAACACGTTATACTTCAACCAGAAGAACTTATTGTGAAAGTTAGTCACTTCTTTGGATATAGCCCCGATACAAATATTATTCTCGATATGACAAATTGGACCAGGTCATATTAGCCTGTGATTTTGCTGTTTCACTTTTTTACTGAATTGAATTGTATTCCGATAGAAAGTGGAGTGTATCATATAGTCGGCCCAGCCCGACTTTAGCCTTTCCTTACTTGTTTTGAATTGACTTGAAGTATTATTTCGATGTATAGTATAAACGTATTGGTAGACTTGCCTTATAAGCGTGGTTTAAAATAATAGAAATATTATATTTATTTATAAAATTATTTTTTTTATTATTTTTATTTATTTTGGTTATATTGAAAAAAAAATAATTTTCCTTTAATGTTACTGCACTTACTTGTTTTATTTATAATCATCTGATGTACCTCAGAATATCAAATATTTATATTCGAATTTCATGACTGCAAAAAATTATTTTAAGTGGCTACTTCAATATCCCAGTCAATTACTGCCAGATTTTTTTAAAGCAAAGTGCAGTTTTACTCATCAACGTAATTTTCAAATAAATTCTCAAGTAGTAGGGTTACCTCACAAACTAAAGTTAAAAAACATTGCCAAAGTAAAATATCAATGAAGTAAATTGTCAATTTATTCTCAAGCATAACCTTACGTTAATTTACTTTTTATGTCCTCAAAATTTCATGGCCTTTTCATGCTGACGCCTATTTTGCTTTCAATTATTTACGAGTGACAGAACTGTGATTTCTCGCACCAAGAAACATTTTAATAAATCTGATAGTCTACATTCCACTTAAGATGGTAATGGTTTGCTCTACGACTTAGTGCGATTGTTTTTGAAATTGAGTATTAGCCATTATAGGCATTCCCTTTCAGTCCGAAATTAACCTTTTTATAGACCGCCTAATATTATTAATATTATTCGATTTTATTTTCTTCACCATGTTCGAATAGTAACTTAATACAGATTTCATTATAAATGTAATAGGAAATTGATATAATCTTATTAAACGTAAAAGCATATATCCGAAGATCAACGAAAAAATCCAGGAATTCGTACGTTTCCAACAAAAATATGCCCAAACTTCTAACGACCCAATGTTTGGTATTCACAACATTTAAATTAGGAACAGTGAGAGAGAACGCACCATACAGTCGGCACATTCAAAATTTAACTAATCCTTCCTTAGCCGCTTTTGATTGTCTGAGCCGTGACTCAGCTTAGTGTACGTATCAGCCTCAGGTAGCACAGTGTGTTCCCACTGAATGTATCACATAATTTCACATCTGTGCGATACAAATATTTATTATTTCCTGACATTAACTTTATTACATGTCATGTCGAGGGACAGCTCCTCGTCCACCTTAAATATAAATGAATCACACACACACATGTATGTGCGTATAGCAGCGACCGGTACATCTGGTACGAAATGAGCTTTCAGCCTGAATTAGTTTTTCTACGAAAAGGTGACTTTAGCTCCCACACCTGAATGTCAACACTTCTTCTTCTGCTTCGTGGCCACACTCAATTTCCATTTTACTTTGTGGGCTTTCTCCCACGGGTTTGTGCTTCAGTGAAAGCAATTATTAAAAATTAACCATAGAAATGACTAGCCAAAATTCAACCACCTCCACCACCACAAATTCAATCCACACGGGCAGGCCAGGCCAGGCCATTGTGTTTATGGTTCAACAAACCTAGACACGTTGCCATTACGCATTTGATTTTGGAGCGTATGCGTGTATGTGTGTGCGTCCACTTGTAATTCCCACATGTCCTCACACCGTTGGGGGAAGACCCTTTGCTCATCGTGGCGTATGTATGCGCTAGGATACTTAGTACACATTGTTGGCTTATGTTTTCATTACATTGTATGATAAATAATTCTTATATTGCATTTCAATATGGGACCTCACGAGCATACTAATGTGCACCATGACACCGTGGCCTTAGTGCGCGTCCTAGTTCTTCACGCCCTCTGAACATACACGCACACAACGTCACAATGCCACTACACCCAACACTGACTTGCCAGCGTACATACATGCCAGCGTAAAGTCCTTCAACCGGCAGAACATTAGCTTCGTCATTAGCTGCCTTTTTCTTGTTTCTTCTGACTCCTCCGAACGCCAACAACAGCCCGGCACAGTGGTTGCAGACGAAAAAGTTCAACATATAGTTGATATTCTCTCATATTCAAAATTACTTTTCGTATTACTGGTAGTGACATTCCAAAATTTTGGACCGTGTGAAGTAGCGTAAAAATCTTTTGTAATCATTATTAAAATTAGATAACTTTAAACCAAAAATTTATTTTACAGATAATTTTATGTCATTAGCACTCGAGGCGACAGTCAAAAACGAGTGGAAAGTTACACCATTTTTATACACTCCACGAGAGTATTATGGCTTTGTGCATTTGTTTGTAACACCCAAAAGGAAGCGAGATAGACCCATTGTTAAGTATACCGATCGACTTAGAATCACTTTCTGAGTCGATTTAGCATTCATCGTCAATCGTATGTCTGTCTGTCCTTCCGTCCGTCCGTCTGTCTGTCCAACTATTGTTGCAATCACGCTAATTGTAGCCAGCACCAAACGAAACTTCTCACAATGAAGTTTTTCGGCATAAGGACGAACGCTATTTAATTTGAAGAAAATCGGCTCAGATTTAGATATAGCCCCCATACGATTTTCACTCCCGATTTGACTCTTTTCACGCTGGATACAACATATTTTAACAGATTTGGTTCAAATTTGGTAGAACATCTTATTTTTCCAATATATAAAAACACCCATGATAAAAATGGGTCAGATGTGTTCAGATTAATATATAGCTCCCATTCAAATTTCGCTCCCGATTTGACTTTTTCCGTCCTAGATACCACATATTTTAACAGATTTTCTTCAAAATTGGCAAAATATCTTATGTTTCCACTAGAAACATCTTTGATGAAAATGTGTTAGATCGGTTCAGATTTATATATACCACCCATGATAAAAATTAGTCAGATCGGTTCAGATTTATATATAGCCCCCATACAAATTTCGCTCCCAATTTGACTTCTCCCGCTCTAGATACCACATATTTTAACAGATTTTCTTCAAAATTGGCAAAATATCTAATGTTTCCACTAGAAACATCTGTGGTGCAAATGGGTCGGATCGGTTCAGACTTATATATAGCTCCAATACAAATTTTGTTCCCAATATCATTTTTTGCGTTCTAGAAACTAGATACCACATATTTTAACAGATTTTCTTCAAAATTGGCAAAATATCTAATGTTTCCACTAGAAACATCTGTGGTGCAAATGGGTCGGATCGGTTCAGACTTATATATAGCTCCAATACAAATTTTGTTCCCAATATCATTTTTTGCGTTCTAGAAACCACATATTTTAACAGATTTTCTTCAAAATTCGCAAAATATCTTATGTTTCCACTAGAAACATCTGTGGTGAAATTGGGTCAGATCGGTTCAGATTAATATATAGCTCCCATTCACATTTCGCTCCCGATACATATTTTAACAGATCTTCTTCAAATTTTGCAAAATATCTTATGTTTCCACTACAAACACCAATGTGAAAATGGGTCAGATCGGTTCATATTTATATATAGCTTTATATTTATATTCGCTCCCAGCTTGAGTTTTCCCACAGAAACCACGTATTTTTAGAGAATGTCTTCATATTGAGCATAACACGTTATACTTGTACGGAAGAACATATTGTGTAAGTGGGTCTCTTCATTCCATGTTTGGATATAGCCCCGTTACAAATATTCTTCTCGATTTGACAAATTGGGTCTGGTCATATTAGCCTCGGATTAGGAAGCATACAAAAATCCTTCCCAATTTTTTAACGAATTGAATTGTATTCGGATAGAAAGTGGAGTGTATCACATAGTCGGCACGCCCGACTATAGCCTTTCCTTACTTGTTCTTTTATAGGGTGGGCTATTAAAATAATTAAATTTGAACTACCGATTACTTTGACTTTGAAAAATAGAATTAGATTCAGATTTATTTTCATTTCCAGGTTTATGTTTGATATTTGCAAAATGGGAAGCTATACACCCGAAAATTGGGAAATATTTAAAAGTACTTCCGAAGTAGCGAGTATTTAACGCAAACTGTAAGAAATTTACGTGGGAAATTTTCGTGTTTCCAGATGAAGCTCATTTTTATCTCGATGGCTATGCCAATAAGCAAAATTGTCACGTATGGGGTTCAGAAAACTCACACGAGACTATTGAGAAGCCAATTCATCCCACAACGAGTCTCTGCTTGGTGTGGATTTTGAAAAATTGGGTTGATCGGATGAGGTACTGTCGAGCCAGTCGTGGATGACTACCATGGATGTTCCAAAAAACCAGAAAGTTGAAGAAATAATCAGCCCTTTTTAATAGCCGACTATAATTTAAGATTTTAAATGGCCATTTATTGTCGAGTAAAACAAAAAACGGTCTGTGCAATTTTTGAAACGGTTTCAAATACCCCGAAAATCTTGACTTATGGGTAAAAATGCGGATCAGCTGATTTCACTATGCGACAAAAAAAAAATAAAAATCCGATAACTAAAAATTCAGTTTCAGTGAATATTGAGGCATACTTATTCATAAATTCTTATGTATAATTTCTCTTTAATTTTTAAGAAAAATTTCAATTTTCCATCAAGGTAATATTATTACTATTTTTTCGGCAGTATTAGTCCAAACATTCCCGGTTGTACTTTAAACAGGAGTACAACAAATCCTCTGAATAATATCTCATATATAAACTGTGGTTTCGACAAAAATTGTTATTTTGTTTCATTTTTGAATAAATATTTTTAAAAATGTAAAATACCTTATTTTTATTTTCTTAAATATTAAAAAATACAAAATATATAATATAAAATATATTTTTTTCATGTTGTGATTTCTACCATTCTTTCGAAGAAAACAAATTCTGGTAATATTTTTCTCAATATTTTATCTCAATTTATATCATAATAGTTGATTTGTGTCTCTGCGCCATATAGACTTAAATGAAGAATAGTTTGCGAAAATTTTCAAATCAAAGTGTTAATGAGATATAGTATATCGATAGCTTATATTCAATAATGTATATCTACATCAACGCAATTCTTCAGAATAGCAAAAAAATAACAACAATTTTGATGAACTCATCGTCTACAATATTAGCACAATGTGTCTAACAAACAGTCTAACTTATATTCACATTATTTTAGCTTATATTGCATCAGAAATTAAATTTTTGTATAAATAAATATAATGGAGATATACACTTTTGCATTACTTTAAAATTAAGCTTGATTCACGGGTTTACATGGGGAAACCAAGAAGGTGGGAGACAGAGGGTAGACATGTTTACACGAAATGCCAATTTTTGGGTTTTGTCATGGGGATCTAAAAAATGTAATTATTCAAGTGGTCTAAATCAGTTTTGAACATTTTAAATTCAAAGACAATGTTGCTTTTAATTTAAAATTCTATGATGTAGATAGACAATATTGCTTTCATAAAATTCAAACAAATAAGTAAGCTTCAGTTTGCCAAACCGTCATATATACCCTCGGTTGCACATAACATATATGCAGAAGTTATGTTCATGGCTCATGGTCCCAGCATTTAGAAAACAATTGTAAAAAACACGACGAAATAACAATTGGTAGTGAATTCCAGGAACCAGAATAGAAGTTATAAAGAAATTAATTGTACCTAGGATAGAGACTAGCATGGGCGTGGCAAAAACACAAATATTTTTTAGGTATTCAAATATCAAATTACAACAGATTTCGACTATCCGAATGAATGTTATATTCGTTTTAAAAAGTCGTGAAACGATTTTGGTACAAATTTGGTCTTCAGACACTCCTTCAATGAGTTACATTTTTCTTCTGTACCAAATGATATATATTGAAATATTTGCAGTCAGTGATGAGTTTGGCATAAACAATTTTTTATCAAAATGTAGATGGACATTATTGAATATAAAACATCCTAAATAAATAAAAATAAATAAGAATTGATAAATTCCAGCTTTTATACCCTATTCCTAAACGTTTCATTGTTTCTCCATAAGTTTAGTTTCAACAAGGATAAGAAAAATATTTTTTTTGGTTTAATGTGAGAACTTTGGTGGAATTGCGAATTGCTAGTAGCTCTTGAAATACTAGGCGGATTATGTAATATACCTTTTAAAATTATTTTTAAAATACCGAAGTATGTAGTATGTCATCGGCCTATAAATGTGTTTTAAGTTTTTATTGAATTGATTGAATTGATTTCTTTGACATTTTAAAGACATATTATTTGGCAACTTTTTTATCGACTGTGTGATTTCCGAAGTACATTTTTTTAAATAACATTTGCAAAAGCATTCAAATTTTCTGCGAATGGACGTAGAAAATAAAATGTATCATTATAATTAACAGAATGATAAGTTCCAGATTAGATTAAGATTAAGAAATTAAGAAAAAAAAATTCCATCAACTACTCGTTCATATAAAGAGTGATTTTTTTGAGGTTAGGATTTTCATGCATTAGTATTTGACAGATCACGTGGGATTTCAGACATGGTGTCAAAGAGAAAGATGCTCAGTATGCTTTGACATTTCATCATGAATAGACTTACTAACGAGCAACGCTTGCAAATCATTGAATTTTATTATCAAAATGCGTGCTCTGTTAAGAAAGTTCAGAAAGAAAGAAATTGTGTTCAGCGACGAAGCTCATTTTTGGCTCAATGGGTACGTAAATAGGCAGAATTGTCGATTTTGGAGTGAATATCAGCCAGAAGCATTGCAAGAGCTACCAATGCATCCAGAAAAAGTCACAGTTTGGTGCGGTTTATGGGCTGGTGGCATCATTGGACCGTACTTCTTCAAAGATGATGCGAATCGTAACGTAACTGTGAATGGTGAGCGCTACCGTGAGATGATATCCAACTTTTTTTTGCCCAAAATGGAAGAACTGAACTTGGTTGACCTGTGGTTTCAACAAGATGGCGCTACATGCCACACAGCTCGCGATTCTATGGCCATTTTGAGGGAAAACTTCGGAGAACAATTCATCTCAAGAAATGGACCGGTAAGTTGGCCACCAAGATCATGCGATTTGACGCCTTTAGACTATTTTTTGTGGGGCTACGTCAAGTCTAAAGTCTACAGAAATAAGCCAGCAAATATTCCAGCTTTGGAAGACAACATTTCCGAAGAAATTCGGGCTATTCCGGCCGAAATGCTCGAAAAAGTTGCCCAAAATTGGACTTTCCGAATGGACCACCTAAGACGCAGCCGCGGTCAACATTTAAATGAAATTATCTTCAAAAAGTAAATGTCATGGACCAATCTAACGTTTCAAATAAAGAACCGATGAGATTTTGCAAATTTTATGCGTTTTTTTTTTAAAGTTATCAAGCTCTTAAAAAATCACCCTTTATATTGTATTTTTTTCATATATTGCTTTAATAAACTTATGAAGAGGCTATCATTCTATTGATATTTTTGATTAGAACGACCAAAATTTGGAATAGTTTTGCAACAGAAATTTTGGAAAAATAGTAAAATGGAATCACTTCCAAACCCACACAGTTACTAAAAAGCCATTACAGAACACGACTTTAAAATTGCAAAACAACAATTTATCTAATGCCAGAATATGGTATTTCCATATTTACAACCCATCAACCCATGTCTTTGATTGCAGAACGATTGGCAAGGCATTGTTTAAGGGTGGCTATGACGGGCAAAAAAAAAAAACTATAAAATGCCGCCTATTTAACGTCAATTTTGAAAATGAAATGAGAAAATGTTCACATTGTTGGGGCAAAATCCAACTTATTGCTATCTCTAACTTTCAAATTGCTTTACCCAATTTCCACATACTAAATAATATGTAGTACCACTTATTGCCACCAAGGAAACACTGTTCGACAATTCAATGGTTGGCAAAACAGATGTTGGTTTATTATTATTTCTCGTATGTTTGCGCTCTCTTCGTTTTTTTGTATTCCGTTTTTCCATCTTTTTGAATCAATTTCTTCACATGAGAAATGTTGAGCGGATATGATGTGTGATTCAAGGTTACTTACATGAATGTCAAGTGACACATGCACGTTTTATAATGATAAATGTTTCATTTGGACGACAAAAATAACACCATTCAGCATTCAGCAGCCAACAGCCAGCATTGAACATTCAACATCCAACATCACTAAGGAAGGAACAAATCACACAAATCATTAGTAACCAGGGAAAAAAATAAAAACACAAATCGCGCACACACCTAGACAAGTCAGAGGAGGACTTCTTGTTATTCATTGTAGCGCCATGTTGCACCATTTCCAATTGTAACTGAGGAATTAGCACAAAAACAAATTGATAACATTCGAAACGGAATTGCGATGGACTAACAAAGTTAAATGGGATGGGATAGTTATGTGGGAGTTACATCGAAATAGGGACCGATGGATGTTAAATGGGAAGGGATATTTGTATGGGAGTTTCGTCGATACATGGGCCGATGCATAGTGGTTCAAATCGCTTTTATGCACCCTACTATAGGATGGGGGTACACCAAGAAATATCGACATGAGACCTCATAGAACTCATTTTCCTTAATTTTAAGAGTAATTATTGCACATAGTTTTAACTAAAAGAGAGCACTCAAAGAAGTGAAAAAGATGTTCATCTTGTGATGATGGAGGGATGTCCTTTATTTTGAATGACTTAAAGGATCAGCCGCTGCCGGGAGTAGAGCAGCGGTCGTTGTGGTTCTATCCTCTGTTGTGAGTGGTGAATATCTAAAGCAAACCATTTTTAGGTAGAATTGAAAATACTAAACATAGCAAAATGTGCAATTAATATGAACGTACACATAATGCAAATAAATATTGTAATAAATTAGGTTTTAATTAATGAAGTACTAATAACACCGTCCAACAGCAGTTCTGGAACAGAGTAGCATTAGTATCATATTTGTTGAATTAATTTATAGTCCAGCTGGTAATAGTTTCTTTTTTACGGTGGGTCAAAGTTTTCATTATTGAAGGGAGCCTTATATGAAGTGATAAATGTGTTTTAAGTTAATGTCTGAGTGGAATTCTTATTGTGGAATTTTTAGAGGATACATTTTAGGGAAGATCTTAACCCTCTAGCTCCTCTTTTTATGTGTCAAGATGACACATGAGATGATGCCTAGGACATTAAAGGATTAACATGTTCTACGAAAAAAGTTGCGAACAATTTCAGCTTAAATAGCAAAATTACAAGCCATCTTAAACAATCAAATTACTAGGGATAAAATCCGTTCATATTTTTGTGGAAGATAGACTCTTTTCAACAAAACAGGGTAGACAAAAAAATACAAATTGAATATCCTTGCAAAACATATATGAAGTCATTTGCGAAATAAGCGGCAATTGTTACAAAAATCCAAAATTCAGGGATGCAATTCATGGCATTTATTTCAACTTTCTTTATCTGGGGTTCTGAAACAATATTGTCACAAATATATATACCCTATTTAGTCAGCAATTACATGTCAAAATATATTTTGTCATCTATAAATATTTATAAAAGAGTTGCGTTACTGACTGACTGACCGACTGGCTTAACATTGACCAGCCCCCAGACCAAACGGCTTCAGCCAGCGTCATGCAATTTTCAGGGTAGTTCCCAAATATGACGTAGACGTAGACTAAGACAGGGTTTTACGAAATTCGTACTTTTAGGAGGTAAAATGGGACAAAAAGGGATAAACATCGAACCTTCGTCCTGATTAAACGGCAGTAGCTAGAAACATGAAATTCGGTATGTTCCTTGCACTGACCATGCAGACGAGCTACAAATAGGGACTTTTCGAAATTTGTACTTTTATGGGAGAAAAGAGACTAAAAGGGAAATGGTACCGATTTAAGAATTGCAGATCGGTATTTACATTTCTCTGACAACGTAGACTTGCAATATAAATTGATTTTTCGAAATTTGTACGTATAAGGGGTGAGCGGGACAAAAAGGGATAAAAATGGTACCAACTAAAGTATTGTAGCTAGAATCGTGAAAGTTGGTATGTAAATTCCTCTAAGCATATAGAAGCGCGATAAAATTGGATTCTTCGAAATTTGAGCAGGACAAAAAGGGATAAACATTGTACCAACTAAAGTATTGTAGCTAGAATCTTGAAATTTGATGTGCAAGTTCTTCTGACCATGTAGAAGCGCGTTAAAATTGGATTTTGCAAAATTTGTACTTTTAAGGGTTGCGAGGGACAAAATGGGATGAAAATGGTACTAATTGAAGTATTGCAGCTATAGTCGTGAAATTTGGTACGTAAATTCCTCTCACCACATAGAAGTGGAATATAAATGCATTTTGTACTTTTAAGGGTTGCGCGGGATAAAAATGGTACCAACTAAAGTATTGCAGCTAGAATCTTGAAATTTTACATGTAAGTTCTTCTGACCATGTCGAAGCGCAGTAAAATTGGATTTTTCGCAATTTGGACTTATAAGGGGTGAGCGGGACAAAAAGGCATAAAAATGGTACCAACTAAAGTATTGCAGCTAGAATCTTGAAATTTGATATGCAAGTTCTTCTGACCATGTCGAAGCGCAGTAAAATTGTATTTTTCGAAATTTGTAAAGGGTGATTTTTTAAGAGCTTGATAACTTTTTTTTTTTTTTAAAAAACGCATAAAATTTGCAAAATCTCATCGGTTCTTTATTTGAAACGTTAGATTGGTCCATGACATTTACTTTTTGAAGATAATTTCATTTAAATGTTGACCGCGGCTGCGTCTTAGGTGGTCCATCCGCTTAGTCCAATTTTGGCATTTCCACGTTTTTGAGTAACAGAGACCCAATTGGTGCGAACGGCGACGAATCGAAAATTGGTGGTCATCATTAACACTGGCCGATACAGCTGCGATATTTTCTTCAGTTCGCACTCTACGTAAGCGTGTTGGTGGTTTAATGTCCAACAATGTAAATTTGGTGCGAAATTTAGTCACAATAGCCCGAATAGCCGCTTCAGTGGGTCGATTAAACTGACCATAAAATGGAAGCGCGCAATGAACTTTCTTAACAGAGCACGCATTTTGATAATAAAATTCAATAATTTGCAAGCGTTGTTCGTTTGTAAGACGATTCATGATGAAATGTCAAAGCATACTGAGCATCTTTCTCTTTGACACCATGTCTGAAATCCCACGTGATCTGTCAAATACTAATGCATGAAAATCCTAACCTCAAAAAAATCACTCTTTACTTATAAGGGGTGAGCGGGACAAAAAGGGATAAAATGGTACCAACTAAAGTATTGCAGCTATAGTCGTGAAATTTGGTATGTAAATTCCTCTCAGCACATAGAAGCGAAAAATAAATGCATTTTGTACTTTTACGGGTTGCGCGGGCCAAAAAGGCATAAAAGTGGTACCAGCTGAAGTATCGCAGCTAGAATCTTGAAATTTAATATGTAAGTTCTTCTGACCATGTCGAAGCGCAGTAAAATTGGATTTTTCGCAATTTGGACTTATAAGGGTGATCGGGACAAAAAGGGATAAAAATAGTACCAACTAAAATATTGCTGCCATAATCGTGAAATTTGGTGTATAAATTCCTCTAACAACGTAGACTTGCAACATAAATGGATTTTGCGAAATTTGTACTTTTAAGGGGAGAGCGGGACCAAAAGGGATAAAAATGGTACCAACTTTAGGATTACAGCTAGAATCATGAAATTTAGCAGGTATATCCCTCTAACCATGTAGAAGCGCCATCAAAATGGATTTTTTTCGAATGAAAGGCTCTGCGGTTGTAATTTTTTGTTTAAAACTGGGTAGAAAATTATAAAAAATACATATACGAACAGTGCACATCGACAACCACATTCCTTTGACTGCATATGAGTGCTAAGTTTCCAATTTACTATTTTAGAAAAGAAAATCATTTAAATACTATCCTAAAACAGAGACGGATATAACTAATAACAAATACTTGGCTTTTCGCGTGCGAAGCAGCGGGTACTGCTAGTTCTTCGTATAATAAAAAGCGGGTTTTCTCAAGTTACTTTTTAAAATTTTTTACTTTACTGCCAACAAATGTCCTATTTCATTCTTATTTCGGCTGAAGAAGTGGATCATTAAAATCAATACTGATAAATCAATTCAAGCTACATTCTTTTCAAGTTACTTACACGGAGAAAAAGATATTTGCATTAGTTTTGCATGTTAAAATTTTATATTTAATAATTAAAATAATTGTACCCAAATTCAAAACTTCTTATTTGCGAACTAAAAATATTTTTTCACGTATGTATAACGATATGTTTCCAGCAATTAACTGGGCGTAGAAAAGCGGATTGCCCACCGTCCATACAAGGCATCTTATTATGTGAATTACTTACGTCTAAATATAAAGGGTGATTTTTTTGCTATTATCTTTTTGGCAACAGCTGACGCACGTTTCGTGTTTTGTTTCACTGTCAAACATCTTCAGTTTGGTCTATAATTTAATCATGAATCGTCTTACAAACGAACAACGCTTGCAAATTATTGAATATTATTATCAAAATTTGTGCTCCATTGAGAAAGTTCATCGCGCGCTTCCATTTTATGGTCAGTTTAATCGACCCACTGAAGCGGCTATTCGGGCTATTGTGACTAAATTTCGCACCAAATTTATATAATTGTTGGACATTAAACCACCACCACGCTTACGTAGAGTGCGAACTGAAGAAAATATCGCAGCTGTATCGACCAGTGTTAATGATGACCATCAATTATCGATTCGTTGCCGTTCGCAGAAATTGGGCCTCTGTTACTCAAAAACGTGGAAATGCCAAATTTGGACTAAGCGGATGGACCATTTGAGGCACATTCAAGGTCAACATTTGCATGAAATAATCTTCAAACATTAAATTATATGGACCGTATTATCGATTCAAATAAAGATTTCATGCATTTTTCTGAATTTTATGTGTTTTTTTTTTTGAAAAACTTTCCTATAGCTTTTAAAAATCACCCTTTATATAGAATGTGAAGGGGGGTTTGGTTAATGTTAATATATTTAAAACGAATTCCATCAAAATCGGAGAAGATTAATAATCAAACCTACGGGTTTTTGTAGTTTTTGTTGAAATTGTATATCATTGGATGCCATCTAATTGGTGATTCTAAAAATACTAAAAAAAACTTACATATTAAATTTTACATGTTCTTTCTCATCTCATAGATAGACATCTTAATATCCCCATGGAAATGGTGTGGCCATGTTCCATTACGGAGCATAACAGACCAGAGCACCATCAAACCTTCGGAAAAACGTGCCTTTTCACTACTTCTCCAATAGGATCTCCTCGACGACGTAATGATTGGCAATTATTGATGGTTGTTCAATGTTGTAATTGCAGATTTTTTGCCCTTCGCTCTAATAGAAAATCATTATGAAATGTTGATTGGTTCCTTTTAGATTTCAAGAGTAGCGGCGGTGGGGTGGAGGAAACGGGATATTAGAGGAGATTAATGGATGCAATTAAAAATTGTATCATTGGAAATGACATGCCATAACTTTTGTTATGTAAACTGAAGAAGATATTTTGCCAAGGCTAGGAAGACAAGGTATGGAAAGTATGAATGTACTTGAGAGGATGGTAGCATTTGAGAATGACAATGAGATCGAATTGCATTAGGTAAAATAGGAATACACTTACACATATATAAAGTTGTCCAATTACTTGTCGTAAAGCTTATTTTAGGCTTGAGAACTTTCTTCGCGAATGTAAGTGTGCTTTAAAATCATACTTAATGCAAGCCTATCACGTACGATTTTTAAAGAAATACTTTTTGTATAATGCCAATACATTGTCAAGACTCAAATATTATACTGTACAGAAAATAAATCCAGTACTGGGCCTTCTGCTGCCTCAGTAATTTATATTTATTTTTCGAGGTTCGACCAAACATGATCGAAGACTTCTTCCAAATCCCAACAATGAAGCCAAATACAGTGTAACTCGGTATTTAAATTGGCCGTCCAAATTCATTGGGAGCCCACTGGAGCCCACCCATTAAGTAACTATCATTTCCATAAATCCTAATATTCCACAAATCTGTATATCCCGTTTGCAACGCGAAATAACTTTTAAACTTTACATCATTATTCACACTTGCCATTTCTCTATTTTTTTGTCTTTCATTTTTCTTTTTGGTCCGCCCAAAGAGGAATTATTTCTGCAAAGTTTTTCTACACACAAAAGAAATTACTTAAAACAAGAAAAAACAACACAGAGAACGTTGAAAGGAGAGTTTTACAAAAATATACATAAAACAAAGTAAAGTAAAGAAATGAAAAAAACTGGAAAAATGCAGAGCGTGATGAAGACCATTGTTCATCACATCGTAGTAAAGCAGCGGCATGAAAAGGGCACCAACAGAATTACTTGTATCCGAGCGAGAGAGAGTGAGAGAAACAAAAAAGTCATCCTTTCCAGACACATGAGGAGGACAGTTACAATTGCCCGTTTACCGTGGGTAACACACACGCCCGCAGTATTGTTCTTGGACATAGTTAGCGGCAGTTAACGGTCAGCGTTGCCACTTTAACTCTGGTCGGAGACGGGGAAAATAACTTGGAAAAATAACCATTAATTTTCATTACAGACAACGACACCGAAACTGCAGTGCAAGGCAGAGATGCAAAGATTTGCCAAAAGTAAAGCAGCACCATAGTCGATTTTTGGACACCCTCTAAGACCAAATATATATTTAATTAGAAGACATATGAATTAACATTTAATTTATTAAAAATTTATAAAAATTTGAACTGGGATATTGTCCTGGCTGAAGACCATTTTGCATCTATATTTAATAGAATGCAAATTTATTTACAAATGTCCTGGTGATATTTATTACTTGGCTGCAGACTACCACGATCATGATTTCGACCATGTCAAAAGTCTTTTCTAGTGGCTTCGCAGCGATTTTTCAACATCAAACCCGGCCTCTATAAGGAGATAATTCACACAAACGAACGAGAATCACAAGTACACATGCCATCTTACAAGCATCTCATTGAGTTGCATATGGAAGTATGTGTATATGTAAATGCCACCATACGATTTTTAGAGGTTATATAGGGTCCGCCATCTAACGTTTTTTTCAACATTCAACCGTTGGACTATTATTTGTAGGATGCCCTCAGCAGCCATTTGAATGAAATTATTTTCCATTATTAACCGGAAGGATTGTACTTTAAAATAAAAAAGAAATTTGAGAAAATATTCAGTGGTTTTTTATAGCATTTAAAAAAAAAAGTTATTTGTTGAAATATGTGGTTTCTAGAGTGGAAAAAGTAAATCATAGGAGACATTGGTATGGGGTCCGCCATCTAACGTTTTTTTTTTCAACTATTCAACCGTTGGGCTATTATTTGTGGGGTGCCCGAGGCAGCCATTTGAATGAAATTATTTTCCATTATTAACCGGAAGGATTGTACTTTCAAATAAAAAAAGAAAATATTCAGTAGTTTTTTTATAGCATTTTCAAAAAAAAAGTTATTTGGCGGACCCTATATAAAATAGTTCCAGCTCCGATTTAAAATAGTTCTAATCAATATTTTTAATGATATTCATGAAGCAGACGATTTTAGGTGCGCTCAATGTAATTTTCCCCCACAAACCGACCTTGTTTTTTGTCTAATTTTGAAAGTGTATTATCAGGGGCAAAAACTCCCAAATTTCATGCGTCCAATTATTGACTTCACTGATTGAATTTTGCAAAGAACATTCCTATTAAGCATATTCTTAAAGCTTTTGGAAATATCGCGACTAACTTAAGCGGTGGATGCATTTAAAGTTCATAAATGCTAAAATAGTTGAAAATTTCATCATAATAGAAGTTATTTTATTAGGATGTATCTCAGAAGCCATGTATCGTCTCGGAATTTCGTTTAGTTCGCAGAAAACAGGAGTTCTTGAGGTATTTTCTTTTGCATTTAAAAAAGTGTAATTTTGTTTTCTTTTTCAGACAGTAGTTTACCTGAAGGTTGTATTTATTTAGTACTTGCTGAACCCCGCCCGCTTCGCCAGGCAAAAAACAAATGGTACGATTAAAATCATGTTTCTTATTAATTTTTATCGTGGTAAGTAATATATACGCTCCAATTTTCAGCTTTATAGCTGAAAAATCATTCGGCATCATTTTTATCTTTCTCGTGCTCAGTAATATATATGTACCAATTTTCAGCCTTCTAGCACTCAAAAACACTTTTGAAAATCCAAATTTCATCATCAAATTGAACTTTCTCGTGGTCAGTAATATATACGTTCCAATTTTCAGCATTCCAGCTCAAAAAAAAACACTATTGCCACGCCCACTAAACGAAAGACCAAATTTCGGTATCATATTTATCATTCTCGTGGTCAGTAATATACATGTGCCAATTTTCAGTCTTCTAGCTCTCAAAAAGACTTTTGCCACGCCCCAACGCCCACGAAACGAAAATCCAAATGTTGGCATCAAATTGATCTTTATCGTGTTCAGTAATATATATGTACAAATTTTCAGCATACTACCTCTCAAAATCACTTTTGCCACGCCCCTACCGCTCACAAAACGAAAATTCAAAGTCCGTCATCATATTTATCTTTCTCGTGATAAGTAGTATATATGTAACAATTTTCAGCCTTCTAGATAAAAAACACGCTTTTACCACACCCACTGCCCACTAAATGAAAATTCAAAATCCAGCATCATATTTGTCTTTCTCGTGGTCAGTAATATATATGTACCAATTTTCAGCCCTCTAGCTCAAAGAACACTATTGCAACACCTACTCCGCCCACAAAACGAAAATCCAAATTTCGGCATCACATTTATCATTATCGTGGTCTGTAATATATATATAATTTTCAATCTACTACTTCTCAAAAACTCTTTTGTCACGCGCACTCCGCCCACAAAACGAAAATCCAAATTTTGGCATCATATTTATCATTCTCGTGGTCAGTAATATATACGTTCCAATTTTCAGCCTTGTAGCTCAAAAACACTATTGCCACGCCCACAAAATGAAAATCCAAATTTCGGCATCATATTTATCATTCTCGTGGTGAGTAATATATATGTACCAATTTTCAGCATTCTAGCTCTCAAAAACACTTTTGCCACCACCGCCCACAGAGCAATTTTTTAAAAATTCTGTAGCCTATAGTTCCTTCCAGACCTACATCTATCTGTACTGAAAATTTCAACAACATCGGTTTATTCGTTTACACGTGATTGCGGAACAAACAAACAGACAGACGACTTGCACTAAGGTTTTATAATATTAATAGGGATTGTTAATTGTCTACAGTATAAAACTATATTCGCGAGGCCGACCGATGTCTCGGCATTTGCAAATATTGTTAAACTATTGTCTTATTTATTCATTTTAAAAAGAAAAGCATAATATTCTTTTTAAAATGAATATAAATAAAATAAAATAAATAAAATAGCTGCCAACACCGATTTAATTACTGAAATGGTAAAACCTTCTAAGCCAAAAATGAAACAATACTTTCTTCGTTGTTCTCTGTTAGTGTATTTTGGAAAATTTATCTAAAGCCTACTTTAGGGGTATAAGGTTTTATGGCATGTAAGCGCATGTAAATATTGGACTTATATTAATCTTAATTTATTTAAAATGTTATAATAGTCGTTTGTCGTCGATTAAAAAATAAAATTATTTTTATCAAAAATAGTAAAAAACTAAATTTTTTATTTGGGCGTGGAACTGAAAATTTTCATTTATTTGTGGACTCAAATGAAATCACTGATAATGATTTGTATTAACATATATATTAAAATAAGAAATTTGTGACGTTTTTTTTCATTTTAACTTACCTAGAAGGTAGGTGTGGCTGTGGGGGTATTTAAACTAAAACTAGTTTTTGATCTAATTTGAGGATATAAGGTATGTGTGAGATAATCCTTCTAATTTTTCCCGCAGCTTGTATGAAAATATTCCACTGTGCAACGTAAACTTCCAACATCTTAATTTTTATACCCTCCACTAGGGTATTTGTTTGTAACACCCATAAGGAAACGAGATAGACCCATCGTTTATTATACATATCAACATACAATCACTTTCTGAGTCGATTTAGAAATGTCCGTCTGTCTGTCCGTTTGTCTATCTGCCTGTCACTCCATCCTGTAATCAACAGGTCGCAATTATTGTCCGATCCTAACATGAATTGACACATGTAAGTCTTGCGGGCCAAGGATGAACGCTTTTTAATTTGAAGTGACTGGGTCCAAATTTAGATATAACCCCCATACAAATGTTGTTCCCGATTTAACTTTTTCCATTCTAGAAACAATACATTTTCCTAGATTTGCTTCATATTTGGTAAATTACCCTATAATTCAACTAGAAACACATTTAGTGAAAATGGGTCAGATCGGTTAAGATTTAGTTATAGCTCCCATACAAATTTCACTCTTGATTTGTCTTTTTCCATGCTTTATATAAGGTTACTTTCTATATATGTTTGTGTGCCACAAAATTTGAAATCAATTTTTGAAAGCTTTTTTCTCAACCAATTTTGCTCAAATTTTGCACACTTAATCATTTTCGATGACAATACAAGGAAATGGAAAAATTTGACCAATTGGACAAAGGGGCGTGGTACCTCCCATACAAACCACAAATTAAAAATCTATTATTTCTGCAATTCAACTAGTAACTCCAGGTGGTCAGATCGGTTCAAATTTAGATATTGGCCCATTAAAATGTCGCTACCGATATGACTTTTCCGCTGTAAAAACTATATATTTTAACCGACATTTTTCAAATTTGGCAAAACATCTTATACTTGAACTAGAAACACCTATTGTGAAACATACGTAACCTTCTTTCCCAAATTACTTGTTTATTTTCCAATTCCGAAGATATTCCGAGTATATATTTCGGAGAAGTAAAGTAAAACACATAAAAGTTTTATGACAAATTTAACAAATATAAATTTTATAAATATGGAATAATTGTGAGATTTTTGTAATCTAACTTACTTCCCAATCCATTTATCGAAGATATAATATGCAGTACCCATTCAGTATGGTATAATTCAATTAAAATGTGTCACTCGTAAAAACTTATTTTACAAGTTGGGGTATGAGAAATTGTAAATCCTTCTGGGGAGCCGCGAAGACAAAGTGGCTGAGATTTTCAATTCTTATCTCCCATTTCCTAAAACCACAAAAAATTCGATTGTCCGAAGTGTATTTTTTCAGTTTGTACCAATATCGGGTTTCTAGGAATAGAAAAAAAATGAATAATTAAATCCTTCAAAAAGATCAAGTCCTTTTAAACGCAATCTAGACAAAACTATGATAAGGTAAGTAAACGGTTTTATGATGTTTCATGTCAGCTTCCAAAATTATATAGACATGACTCATATTTATTTTTGTAATTTTGTTCAATTGTAATTCTCTTTGGAGTTTAATCTTTCATCCGTATTATCAAATTTTTTCCATACTTTCAATTAGAGTATTCATTTCATTTATTAAGTCTATGGATATAAATCCTTACAGCAATGTTTTACAGTATTTATATTAAAATTAGTATAACAATAATATATTTAATTAATTATATTATTTAATAATTTTTTAAACACAAGACTAGAAATAGAAAAATCTACAGACTCACAAGTAGTGTTATAAAGTTGCATCGATTTAATCAAGGGTTCATTAGAAGCATAATTAGAAAAATGTCTATCGATATGAAAAGGGTAGTAGTGTCTCAAAGATCGGGCCGGCGCACTAAACTGTATGAGTGATAGTAACTCTGGACAATCCACAGAAACATTAATAATACCATGTCAAAACACCAATGAAGCTATATCTCTTCTAGAAGTCGAAGAATTTAAAGATAGAAGCAAACGTCTACTTTCGTACGATGGAAATGGCGCAGAAAAGTTTAAAGAGTTTAAAGCAAAGTTCATAAACCTCTTTTGAACTTTCTCAACATGTACTGATGCATTTGAGCTCCAAATGAAAGAAGCATATTCAATTTTTGATCGAACAAAAGAGCAATATTAAACCATTTTCACATATGGGTCTGAGAATTCAGCAGTGTTTCTACGTATGAAATACATAACTGAATAAGCTTATAGTGAGACAAAACACCTAAATCAAGCTTATCAAACACAACATCCAAATTATGACTTGAAATATTGTATTGTGAAATTATTGAATTACGGCATATGTGGAAAGTAATTTGTAAACACTTCGAATGGTTGATTGCTAGACCATTATACGTAGACCAAAGGGAAAATCTAACAATATCATCCTGCAATAATTTAATGTCACTAAAAGATCGAATAGCTCTGAAAATCTTTAGATCATCAGCATACATGAGATGCCTAGAATTCAAAAAACAGCAATCAATTAACAAAAATATTGAACAACAACGGACCCAATACACTACCTAGAGGGATACCGGAAATTGGAATATAATTATCTACAATATTCTCTTGCACTTCCTTCGACATGATATTGAAATATACTTAGCTTATTAAAAATTATGTTGAAAAATCGGGCTACAGGAGGCATACTGAATTTGCATGGAGCCAAAGAAAGTACCCTCTAGAAAATGAAGATTTATTATTATTCCCAAAAAATCGACTTCAGCAGCATCCGCTAATTGGTGTAAAAAAGTAAACATTCGGCGGGGGAAATATTTTGGGAGGGGCATTTGTATTGGCTTGAGATCAAAACAAGGACAGACATGAGATAGGTATAGGATATAATGTGATGTGTCAAATATGAACAAAATCGGTTGAAATATGCAGATTCTAGAACGGAAAAGAGAGTTGTATCCGGAACGATTTGCTTCATATTCAATAGCTTCGTCGCAAAAATCATTTGTACCATGCTATGTTAGGATTTGAAAATATATGCGACCTATACTTTGATTACAAGTGGACATGAACAGACAACTACACCTTTTTCAATTGTAATTCAAAAGACATCACTTGAAATTCAAAAGACACCAGTTGAAATTCAAAAATTCCATTTGCAATTCAAAAAATATCACTTGAAATTCAAAAATTCCATTTGAAATTCAAAAAATGTTAATTGAAATTCAAAAGGCGTCATTTGTAATTCAAAAGACATCATTTGAAATTCAAAAGACATCATTTGAAATTCAAAAGAGATCATTTCAAATGCAAAACTCTTCATTTGTAATTCAAAACTCGTCATAAGTAATTCAATAGACACCATTTGAAATTCAAAAGTTTTCATTTGAAATTCAAAAATTATTCCACTTGTAATTTAAAAATTATTCAATTTGCAATTAAAAAAGGTAAACAAAATTATTTAAGCAAAATATACATTAGGTTGGGTAGCATTTATTTATTTCATTTACGTATCTCTCACGCAAATCACTCTAACCAATTTAAATTTAAAGATTTTATAACTCCTATACGGACGATCGGAATACTCTGAAATTTGGTCATTGGTAATGTTTTCATAGACGTTATATACACCTGCAATATACACCAATGCAAGACCACTCACACAAATTGGCATAAGCTTTGGTTAGAACAAAACTGATCAGTAACAATTTAATATTGGAAATGGTTATGATTTGTTGTACCTCCCACACAAATAATCTAACCCTAAATAAAATGCAAGTCATTATAAATTATATGCAGATGATCTCTGAACTGGTGAAGGTTATAAACTATATAAGAAATTACCGACATTTTACATCATCATAATTATTTGTTGTTTATCATTTTATTAAATCTGTTTCCAAAACAAATTTGCAGAAAAAATAAATGCTACCCCACCTAATGTATATTTTTCTTAAATAAGTTTGTTTACATTTTTGAATTTCAAATGGAATCTTTTGAATTTCAAATGGAATAATTTTTGAATTTCAAATGAAAACTTTTGAATTTCAAATGGTGTATTTTGAATTACAAATGACGAGTTTTGAATTTCAAATGACGGTTTTTGAATTTCAAATGGTGTCTTTTGAATTACAAATGACGCGTTTTGAATTTCATATGACGGCTTTTGATTTTAAATGGTGTCTTTTGAATTACAAATGACGAGTTTTGAATTTCAAATGATATTTTTTTAATTTCAATTGATATTTTTTGAATTTCAATTGATATTTTTTGAATTTCAAATGGTGTCTTTTGAATTACACTTGAAAATGGTGTAGACGGTTGCCCCACACTGGAACTATTTTCGTTAAACTTGAAATACCCAGCATTTTAGCCCCATCTCCATATGCTCACAGCTCTATAAACTTAAACTATAAACGAGCTCATTTGCAAGGAAGATATTTCCATGTCGAATACCATTAAAATAGGTACTTATTTCGTTGATGTTATTTTATACTCTCTTCGAAATCTATTCCAAGTTCAGCACTTCAGCTTTACTACTAAAGAACATATCCTGCATGATCCTTTTCCTTCCCGTCGCAACAGTCTTAACTTTTGCTCAAGCTCATTTCAGATGGCCTCCAATTACGCACATGCACATGAAACAAACGGAAAGACCAACTTAGTGTACGCCATATCCTGTGCCACAGGATATGTATCAAAACAAAAGGAAACCAGGCGAAAGTACGCAGGATGAAATAGCAACCAAACTAAACTAAACGAAACAAACCGAAGCGCAACAAAAAAATACAACAAAGCTGGAAAAGAAAGGAGAAAGAGAGATTTAAATGTTTCACAAGCATACATCAGCACACATGCACGGCAAAGGACACAGCGAGTGCGAAATAACAATTCGCAGGACACGACAAAAAAAAACTTGTTTTAGCAAATTCCGTTGTTGGCCGTGGTTTTTTGCTCGGTTGCCTTCTTCCCATTGTGGTCGAACAAAAATAGGTTCTATTAACTCGAAACATGCTGCCACAGCTTCTCCCAATCCAGGCAAGAGGGAAGAAGACTTAAAGCAATTGGAGTTGTATATGTTGCTCGTTGTGTTAGCATGAGTTCACGTAATTTTTTAATGTTCCTGCTTTCCTGGAACAGTGGAAAGTCTGCAGCGCCAAAAACTAGTGCCGTGGCCGAGGATGTTAAACAAACTTTGGCCAAACAAAGATTTCTCACTTGCCAAATGTTTGATACGTGTGTGTGTTCGTGTGTTTAAATTATAATTTATGTTGTCAAATTTTGTAAATTATTATTTACTTTTAAGCGCACTGCACAATAAATATCGCTTCGTTTTCGCCAAATGTCTGCCCTCGAAGGTAGGCCGTGATTTCGTGCAAATATTCACAAACTTAAAGTGTGTGCGTGGGAACTCTTAAATTTATTGGGATCAATTTAATTATAAAGAATGATGCTAAATATATTCTAATGAAAACGAAGTGTGTAGTTAACGCCTGCGAGGGTGGAATTTTCATAATAATATTGAGATTCAATGGGAATCTAGAAGGGTGTCTAAACACTCTTTCTGCTATAAAGTTTTGAATTTTTAATGATAAAAACATAAATAAGCATATAGCGATGTAATGGCAGGATTTGTATTCGAAGAATATTTTAATTTGCAGCAAATATGAAAATATTGCGGTTGTACCTTTCTAACACTGGAACTGGAGAAGGTATAAAATGTATTTTTTGGACGACAATCTCTCTTTGAACAACAATTTAAATTATAAGAACTGTGCCGTTAATTAATTAATTGAAATGACGTTCTCATTGAACGGCATGAGAGAAAAACGTATGAAGCTAGTTTTAAAACTCACTATCTGAAAAACGAAGAAAAACGCTATCTAGAATCTAAAGGGCGATTTTTTAAAAGCTATAGGAAAGTTTTTCAAAAAAAACACATAAAATCTTTATTTGTATCGATAGTACGGTCCATATTATTTAATGTTTGAAGATGATGCAAATTAGTCCAATTTTGGCATTTCCACGTTTTTTCTTAACATTTTGATAATAAAATCGTTTGTAAGACGATTCATGGTTAAATTATAGACCAAACTGAAGATGTTTGACAGTGAAACAAAACACGAAACGTGCGTCAGCTGTTTAAACCAGTGTTGCCAAAAAGAGAATAGCTAAAAAATCACCCTTTAGGTACACTTATAGACAGTCATATGAGGGTAATTCCAACAGAAAACGAAGAGATGGCTTCCTTATCGATATCATAACTTTGGATCGCGTCATCAGATTTTAACGATATTGATATCCTCTGAAAGATTTATACCTCCTCTTTCCGAATCTGTATAAAAATATGAATGTGTTTGTGATCCAAGGACTCCAAAAAATAAAAATAACAAGAAAGGAAAGACTAAAGTCGGTCGGGGCCGACTCTATGATACACTCCACTTTCAATCCGAATACAATTTAATTCGGTGAAAAAGTGAAAACGTGAAGGATTTTTGTATCCTGAAAGGACATTTGTATGGGGCTATACTGAAATCTGGAACGAAATAGGTGAAATATAATATGTATAGTTTGGCCAAAATCCGTTAAACATTTGGGAGCAACATTTGTATTTGCGATATATCTAAATCTGAACCGATCTTAGCCACTTTCACCATAGGCTTTTTACTTGGATTATAAGATGTTGTGCCAAATTTAAAGAAAATCGAGTACAATATGTGGTTTCTAGAGCGGAAAATGTCAAATCGGGAGCGACATTTGTATGGGGGCTATATCTAAATCTGAACCGATCTTACCCACTTTCTGCATAGGTGTTTCTAGTTGGATTGTAAGATGTTGTGCCAAATTTAAAGAAAATCGGGTACAATATGTGGTTTCTAGAGCGGAAAATGTCAAATCGGGAGCGACATTTGTATGGGGTCAATATCTAAATCTGAACCGATCTTACCGAATTTCTGCATAGGTGTTTCTAGTTGGATTGTAAGATGTTGTGTCAAATTTAAAGAAAATCGGATGCAATATGCGGTTTCTAGAGCGGAAAATGTCAAATCGGGAGCGACATTTGGGGGAGCGACATATCTAAATCTGAACCGATTTTCTTCAAATTAAATAGCGTTCGTCCTTGTCCCGAAAAACTTCGTTGTGCAAAGTTTCGTTAAGTTCTGGCTACAATTGCGACCTGTATCGTGATTACAAGTATAGATGGACGGACGGACGGACAGACAGACGGACATTGCTAAATCGATTCAAAAAGTGATTCTAAGTCGATCGGTATAATTAACAATGGGTCTATCTCGCTTCCTTTTGGGTGTTACAAACAAAAGCACAAAGCCATAATACTCTCGTGGATTGTATAATTTTAATCCTTGAATATCCTGAAAAACATATCTTTAATTTTCTTTATTTTGATTTGTGTTTTAGATTATTTTATTCTCTACAAAATATCAAAAATTCAGAGTGGAGTGGCCGTATATTAAGAAACTACGGCTGTTTTTCCAAAGTATTGCAGGCCCAAAATTTTTCATTAAAGTGGTCCCAAAATATTTCCCGTTTATCATTGTCCGTGAGGTGGACGCGTTCAAAAAACTCTATAAAAATGTTTTTCTGGAAAAGAATTCGCGATAAGTATGGTATACATATGACATATACAGTTATTTGCATCGTAAACACATTCTAGTCATATGCTAAGCTTGGTTTGGAAACAATCTGAAATTTCGGTCTTTCAATGGATAAATTGGGAGGAAAACTGTGATTTCCCTCCTAAGAACAAGACTATATAGAACTGAAAATATTGGTCACTAATAGCAAAACTACATACTCATTTCTTAATTTCGTGGTCGTTTGTCCTTTTTAGAGGACTTTTATTTTCCAAAGGATATATATGTTTCAATAATTTAGTTTCGTACTTTTGCGTGGCACAGAATGGGCATATATGGGCATCACATGAAAGAGAAGAATATGTGTTAAAAATACTTTAAATTTTATGTTACTGTCTGTATTCGTTTAGCATAAACAATCAATTAAAAAATTTCCCCTAAAAAACTTTTTTTTAGATTATTCATTTATTTTCGTTTATCTATTGAGTAGTTTTTTAAACTCTTAAATCTAGTTAATTAATACTACGTTTATTTATTACGTTATCGCTGTCCATTCGTGAATGTTTTTACAATTTTGGTGCATTTTCATAACAACCGCATAAAATCTATAGGGGCTCGCTGAATAGGTACTGACCGCTAAATGGTACCATAGTCACACTATGGGAGTTTCTTGACCCATTAGGGACCGAAACATTTTTTTGGAAAGTTATAGGTAATCAAGGGGTTAAATTAAAAACTACAACATTTAGAAATCAGTTTAACGAGTAATACCAAATGTTTAGCTCAACAATGGACAGTGATAAATCCTATAATTCAGTTCTATTTCCCATTATACAGATTTTGTAACTTTCATTAAAATCGGAAACCTAAAGAAATTTCTGTTACATTTCACTTGGAATTAGCACATACACAATTTAATCTATTTTTAACAGAGATTATTTTCTTTCACTTGGTACCAATATGGCCATTGTCTAACTTGCAAAATTACGAAAATAAGCATTTGTATCCTTTGCATATTAAAAGTCCTTTAAAGATAGAAATAAGATGTTACGGTCTCTTGTTTCATATATGTAACCGCTGCTTCGCACGCGAAAAAGCCAGATATCTGTTATATCCGTCTCTGTTGTAGGATAGTATTTAAATGATTTTCTTTTCTAAAAGGAATGTGCTTCAGTCAAAGGAATGTGCTTGTCGATGTGCACTGCTTTAGCTGAACTCCCTTCGTATATATATTTTTTATCATTTTCTTATTTTTTATTATCTTTCATTGTAACAAGAAAATACAACCGCTTCTACAGGATCAGAGGAATTTACGTACTAAGTTTCATGATTCTAGCTGTAATCCTAAAGTTGCTACCATTTTTATCCCTTTTTGTCCCGCTCTCCTCTTAAAGGTCAAAATTCGAAAAATCCATTTATGTTGCAAGTCTACGTTGTCCCGCTCACACCTTATAAGTATAAATTTCGAAAAAAATCCATTTGGATTTGAGTTTCTACGTTGTCAGAGAAATTGCCACACCAAATTTCATGACTATAGCTGCAATACTTAAATTAGTGTCATTATTATTCCTTTTTGTACCTCGTAACCCTTAAAAGTACAAATTTTGAAAAATTTAATTTTAATGCGCTTATACATGGTCAGAGGAATTTACATACCAAATTTCACGATTCTTGTTATAATAATTTAGTTGGTACAGTTGAACTTCGATTAACCGTGACTCTATTAATCGTGAAGCTGAGTGGTTAATTTTTTATCTCTATTAACCGTGATTTACCTCTATTATCCGTGATGCACATGTCCATGTGACTGCTTGTTTGTTTTTTTCGTATAATACACACACACATCTCTCATATTAAAATTCGGTGATTCCCCTTTTTCATGAAAGTGTAATTTTCATATCAAATTTCATATTCATTCATCAGTGTGAAATTTGATCTGTCAAGAAGTGTTTTCCTTACATCATGCCACCGTCAAAACTAAATCCGCGAAAAGAGCAAGAAAGGTTCTTTCAATTAAAGAAAAAATTGAGCTGATTAATGAATACTCAAAACGTAAAGTACCTTTTAAAATGTTGTCTGAAAAATATGGAGTTGGCATTCAAACTGTATCCGATTTAATAAAAAACAAAGATCCGATACTGATTCAATGCTTAGCCTTAAACACAGATATACAGGCAAAAATGTTCCATTTGAAGTTAAACATGCATTCAGAGTGCACTTATTAATTTGGTTGGTTGGATAAATTCAAAAAACCTCATGGAATCCGTCGACTGGAATCTACGGGAGAAAAGGAGTGTGCTGATTATGAGTCTGCTACGATGTTTGTGGACGACTTGGCTGAAATCATTAAAAACGAACAACTTACAACTGAACAGATCTACAATGCGGACGAATCGCTTACATGGGCTAAGGCAATAGAGGCTATTAGTATTTTGTTAGGTTTTTTAGAAAACTTTAATTGTCCAAGTATTTCAGAACCAGATAAAATGCAAATATATCGCACACAAACTCATTTGTTGGAAGAACAATCAAAAGCTAAAAGCATAAGACAGACTTCCATAAAAGATTTTTTTTAAATAAATGTATGTATTCCTGGAGATATGATAAGTTATTTATAGACGCAGATTTACAGGTTTTTGTCAAAAATAAATAAAAATAATAAAATTTATACATGTAAAATTTTACCTCTTTTCCCGAGCATCACGGTTAATCGAAGTTCAACTGTACTATTTTTATCCCTTTTTGTCCTGCTCACCTCTTATAAGTACTAATTTCGAAAATTTCAATTTTACTGCGCTTCTTCAGGTCAGAAGAACTTACATATCAACTTTTAAGATTCTAGCTGCAATACTTTAGTTGGTACCAGTTTTATCCCTTTTTGTCCCGCGCAACTCTTAAAAGTACAAAATGCATTTAAAGAGTGATTTTTTTGAGGTTAGGATTTTCATGCATTAGTATTTGACAGATCACGTGGGATTTCAGACATGGTGTCAAAGAGAAAGATGCTCAGTATGCTTTGACATTTTATCATGAATAGACTTACTAACGAGCAACGCTTGCAAATCATTGAATTTTATTATCAAAATGCGTGCTCTGTTAAGAAAGTTCAGAAAGAAAGAAATTGTGTTCAGCGACGAAGCTCATTTTTGGCTCAATGGGTACATAAATAGGCAGAATTGTCGATTTTGGAGTGAATATCAGCCAGAAGCATTGCAAGAGCTACCAATGCATCCAGAAAAAGTCACAGTTTGGTGCGGTTTATGGGCTGGTGGCATCATTGGACCGTACTTCTTCAAAGATGATGCGAATCGTAACGTAACTGTGAATGGTGAGCGCTAGCATGAGATGATATCCAACTTTTTTTTGCCCAAAATGGAAGAACTGAACTTGGTTGACATGTGGTTTCAACAAGATGGAGCTACATGCCACACAGCTCGCGATTCTATGGCCATTTTGAGGGAAAACTTCGGAGAACAATTCATCTCAAGAAATGGACCGGTAAGTTGGCCACCAAGATCATGCGATTTGACGCCTTTAGACTATTTTTTGTGGGGCTACGTCAAGTCTAAAGTCTACAGAAATAAGCCAGCAACTATTCCAGCTTTGGAAGACAACATTTCCGAAGAAATTCGGGCTATTCCGGCCGAAATGCTCGAAAAAGTTGCCCAAAATTGGACTTTCCGAATGGACCACCTAAGACGCAGCCGCGGTCAACATTTAAATGAAATTATCTTCAAAAAGTAAATGTCATGGACCAATCTAACGTTTCAAATAAAGAACCGATGAGATTTTGCAAATTTTATGCGTTTTTTTTTAAAAAAAAGTTATCAAGCTCTTAAAAAATCACCCTTTATGTTCCGCTTCTATGTGGTGAGAGGAATTTACACACCAAATTTTGCGACTATAGCTGCAATACTTAAATTAGTTCCATTTTCATCCCTTTTCGTCCCTCGCAACCCTTAAAACTACAAATTTTGAAAAATCCAATTTTAATGCGCTTCTACATGCTCAGAGGAATTTACATACCAAATTTCACGATTCTAGCTACAATACTTTAGTAGGTACCATTTTTATCCCTTTTTGTCCCGCTCGCCCCTTATAAGTACAAATTTCGAAAAATCAATTTATATTGCAAGTCTAATACCGATTTTCACGATTCTAGCTGCAATTCTTAAATTGGTACCATTTTTATCCCTTTTTGTCTCTTTCCTCCCTTAAAAGTACAAATTTCGAAAAATCCATATTTGTAGCTCTTCTGCATGGTCATTGCAAGGAACACAGCGAATTTCATGTTTCTAGCTACTGTCGTTTATTCAGGACGAAGGTTCGATGTTTATCCCTTTTTGTCCCATTTCACCTCCTAAAAGTACGTATTTCGTAAAACCCTTGCATAGTCGACGTCTACGTCATATTTGGGAAATACACTGAAAATTTCATGAGCCTGGCTTCAGCCGTTTGTTCAGTAAGTAATGCAACTCTTTTAGATTGCGTTTCACGGCAAAATATTTTTGGAAACCCACTTAAAAATATGTTATCAAGTAGCAAGGAAAAATATTAAATCACATCAACAAGACGCCTCATATAAACTGCAAATCTACAAGGTTTTTCCAACAAGAGGTGTTATTTTGAATCACCCAGTATTTCGGTATCTGTCACTTTTGAAGCTTTTATACTTTGACATTTGACAATTAGAAACTACGCCATTACTAAATACGGAACGATACACGATTCAACAACGTATAGAAATTATTAAAATTCATGAATGAAAATGATCAGGAATTCTATCGAAAATTCATCTTGACTGATGAGGCCCATTTCCACCTCGGTGGCTACGTCAACAATCAAAATTGTCGCATCTGGGGCTCGGAAAATCCAAGAGTTATCCATCCTCATCGTGTGACTGTTTGGTGCGGTTTATGGTACGGCGGGGTCATTGGACTTTACTTTTTCGAAAATGAGGTTGGATCAATAGTTACGGTGAATGGATTGCGCTATCGGGAGATGATTAATGATTTTGTATGGTCAGAGTTGGATGGTATCGATCTGGACAAGGTTTACTTTCAACAAGACGGCGCTACGTGCCACAAAAGCAACGAAACCATTGTTTTTTTACAGGAAAAGTTTTCGGACCGTATTACCTCTCGAAGAGGTGATCACAATTGGCCACTGAGATCTTGTGATTTAACACCTTGCGACTTCTTGCTTTGGGGCCACGTGAAAGAGAAGATCTACGCCAACAGTCCAGCTGTCGATTCAAGACCTCAAGTATAGAATTCGTGAGACTATCGAGGAAATAGGGCAGCCACTTTGCTATTTGGTTATGGAAAATTTCATGAAAAGGATACGGTCCTGTAAGCGTGGTCGTGGTGGCTATTTGGCTGATGTTGTTTTTCATTATTAACGGCATGCCTTCCTCTTTATTATGAAATAAACATCCGTTCATTTATCTCAACAGATGACATTTTTCTTTGAATACCAAAATAACACCTCTTGTTGGAAAACCCTGTATAATAATACAATATAGCCAATCATGACCAGAATTCTGAGAAATTCACAGAATCGAGGCAAAGCAATCATATAAATTTTAGATCAGATCAAACTGGCGTTTCATATGAACGGAGATGCAATCAATCATGACCTAAAATCTGAGAAATTCATTGAAACCAGTTCGTTGAAAATTTGTGAATTATTAATGGGAGTCTTCTATTGCCACTATGGTGTGAAATGGTCTTTTGCATCTTTCTTCTCAGAAGGAGGTGATTTTTCAAATTACTCTCCTGGGAGTTTAGATAAAACTGAATTTTATTTTCTGCGAATTTGCGAAAATGTGCCTTCACATTGCTTACCTTTGACACAGGCTAGCAAAATATTTGGGACTATGTCCGGGCTCGTGCTCATTGCATATTCCATGAAACCAATTAGAAAGTTCACAAACTACCAAAGAAGAAGAAGAAAAAAACTAAACAAATTAAAATGAAACCTAACGTGTTGCCCAAACAGTACAGGGCACCGATACATGTACGTCTGTCGATTTACGGTGTGTATTGCAGTGTATAAAATATTAACTAAACTGCTAAATATTAACCTGTGATTATTTATTGAATAAAATATTTTGAATAAATTGATTAGAAGCATGAAGCACACACGAAAAGAGAATCGAAACACCGCAGATAATGGCAAAGATTGTTCTTTTTTGTTTAAAAAAAATTAAAAATATCCCATCGGACTTTTTTCTGACGATTTTCTAAATTATTCACAAACCTTATAATTACTCAAAACAAACCATGTATGTTTAAGACAATTTTTGCGCCCCACTCTATTACATACTACACATATATGTATATCTCAGATTTACCTTAACATGGTGTAGTGTAATGTCCCCCCATCACTGCACATATTTTGAATAACATATAATTCTCATGTTTATTGCCCAACACTTATCATTATCACCATCGTTCAAAGGACATTTCATGTTACATGTGGAGAGGTGGGTCGGAGGTAGTCACACAAAATAAAGGACAAAATGTTCAAACAAAATTGACCATTTTCAGCACGTAATGTGGCTATAAACAACCAAATAACATAAACATAAACTGCGGAGGAAAAGGAAACGTTACTTTTTTTTGAAAATCGTCCTTGCACCAAAAAAACACAAATAAGGGACAATTCGTGTGTGTGTCCTTTTGAAATCTTTATAAGTGAAGTGACCATAAGAAATTTTATAACAATTCAGTTGGATGTTAAAGTGGCACAGGTGTTGGGGCAATGGTGTCTGTGGGGCATATGCATATGTATGGATGGCAAAGGGTTTAAAGTGTTTAAAGAAAGTTGGGTGCTTTCACATACTAAAGAATTTAATGATATCTTATACAAAATTCGACATTCAAAAATGATTTTTTCCTTCCAGTTAAGCAAGTTATTGCTAATTTTCAATTCTCGTCGAAGAACCTTTAAAAACATTGCCCAACAAATTAAGACTTTTTGATTTGAACAGAATAGTGAACCTATAATTCTGAAAGGGCATGCTGAGTACATAATTTTTGTAGAATAAGCGTATAGTCCGGCAGGCCTGAGTGGATCAAAGTTTTTATTTTTTGGTCGAAGGGATCATTATATTAAGTGAAAACAATTTTGTTAGTCTGTTAATGTCAGAGAGAATTCTTATTGTGAGAACTGTAGAAGATATTAACCCCCCTGGCTCCACTCTTTATGGGTCAATTTGACCCTTTCGAGAAAATCTAAAGAAGTCCTTTAAAATAGACGTTTAAAGAATAAAATGTTCTACGACAAAAATTGCAAAATCAACCAGAATTTCAGTGAAAAATCATCAAAATGATAATTTTTAATTAGCTCAAAAACGAAAGCTGTAAAAATAATAGAAAATCGAATAAAAAATAGTTAATAGACACAAGTAAAAACGGCGTTAAGTTCGGCCGGGCCGAACTTTATATACCCTCCACCATGGATTGCATTCCACAGAGGTTGTCGGTTTTCGTAGAAGTGCTGTAATATTACAGGAAAATATAAATTTTTTAATATAGCCAAACCAAAACAAAAACAAATATTAAAAAAATAATTTTATATATTTTTTTTGCATGACTCTAGCTGCGGCCATTATATTGGTACTATTTTTATCCCCTTTTTTCATTTTAACCCCAAAATTTTAAAAAATCCTTGTATTTTACTTATCTTTACAATCAGAGGAATGTATACACCGAATTTGATTATTCTAGGTACAGCCGTTTGGTTGGTACCATTTGTATCACTCTATTCCCATTTTACCCCTTAAAAGTAAGAATTTGGAAAAAAAATACTTTTATATTATGTATACTAGCTGCACCCCGCCCGCTTCGCCATGCAAAAAAACAAACGGTACAATTAAAATCTGCTTTCATATTAATTTTTGTCCTGATCGGTAATATATGCACCAATTATAATCAAGGTTCTTCCCTGAGATAATAAAGAAATGGATATGTTCCATGGAGAACTTTAGTGTACGGTGAATAATTGAAAAAATCTCAAAATCAAATTGATTTTTTGTTAAATGTGATTATCCTCCTTTCCATTACCTAAACAAAAAACTTCAATCGTAAGATGAAATTACATTACACAAAAAACACATAGAAAATCAATCAAATTGTTCACTAATCAAACAACACAAAAACTAAAGAATTAATATAATATCCGTTTTCTTGACTTAAGTCGGCTGTTGGCGAATGAATATTTTTCTTTTTATAACCTTTCTTTACTGTTGTGCTAAGAAAATCCACAGAAAACGTGTAACTTTACAAAATTCAAATCAAAAACGCGCCATTTCTCAAATCCCGCCCATTTGTATATTGCCTAAGCAGGTTACAACTAAATTAACTCACAGAAAAATATAGGAATATCGTTGTAGAATATACTCAAACAACTGGTTTTAATTTCGTATGGGAGGTGCCACGCCCACTTTTCCAATACCGCCTATTTTTGGCACAACTGTGCACATTGATGCTAGATGCACTTACACAAAATTTCAGCACTCTAGGTGTCATAGAACTGACAATATTCAATAATAGGTTTTAACTTTGTATGGGAGGTGCCACGCACACTTTTCCAATACCGCCCCTTTTTGACGCAACTGTGCAGACTAATAATTAGTGAACCTTCACAAAAATTCAAGACTCTAGCTGCAACAGTATTCCGAATATGCTGATTTATAAAAAACGAATAAATCCCCAATTTGTGTGGGAGGTGCCACGCCCACTGAAAATATCAAAAATTTATATAGCCTATTTTCACCACCGGTTCAGCATGAACATACTGTGAAAATTTCAAGAAGATCGGTTCAGTAGTTTAGGCTGCTATAAAGAACAAACAAGCAAACAAACAAACATACAAACACAGATTCATTTTTATATATATAGATATATATAGATATATATAGATACTCAATTAGAGGAATGTACACACCGAATTTCATGTTTCTAGCCGTTGTCGTTTAATATGTACCATTATTATCCCTTTTTCGCCCCATTTCACCCGCTACAAATAAGAATCACTTTATGGTGCACGTCTTTGCTATAAGGGGAATGCGCGTACCAAATATCAAGCAAATATAAAAAGACATATTCAAAAAACATGCTTAAATACGTTAAAATATTAGGGATTATTATGGGTATTTTGAGTCCTTGTGAGGGACAAATTTTTCCCTTTGGGCCGATTTCTCCCCGTTTCAATCCCAACCGATCTACGACTATAAGACGCATTTGTGGAAAATTTGAACATTCTAGCTCCTTTCGTTTAGATGCTAGCGTGCTTTCAACAGACGGACAGACTGACGGACATGGCTAGATCGTCTTAGAATTTTATGACGATCAAGAATATATATACTTTATAGGGTCTCAGGTCGATATTTCAAGGTGTTACAAACGGAATGACAAAGTTAGTATACCCCCATCCTGGAAGTGGAGGGTATACAAATATATTTGCATTTTTTCTGATGGTACAATCGCACACTACCAAAAACAAATATTTTTTCTCATTACCTATTTTTTCTTGGATTTTCCATTGCTTTTACACCTTGTGTTTGTGAACATACAATTTGACCATTGCCATTGAATAAACACACCTATTTGAAAAAATAATACCTTTTCACAGTCAAATTGGTAATAAATCGTGAAAAAGAAATTTCTATTTTTTTTTTCAAAAATACGTATACAATCGCAACTACCGAGGTCAAAAATCGTAGCGTTTGACATGGAATGACACACAGAAAACTTTTTAAAAACAGCTAAAATAAGAGTGAAATAGGAGTAGATAGTTATGTTTTATACTTTTGGGAAAATATTTGGGGAGGGAAATTTAATGGGGACAGCCTTAAACGTCTCCCCTTTAGGGACTACTTCGGTGCAGCTTTGGGCATTTCTTCCATAAACAAATTATAAAAAATAAACAAATCTATGGGGCCACCTTAAGTGTTGCAGATAGATAGATGTTCTGAGTAAATATTGGGGATTGGTCATACATTTCCACTAGGAAACTCCTTGGGTCAGGTGCATATAGATTTCTTATGGGAGCCCTCTTAAGGAGTTTAAATTAATTTTGAAAAGTTTTTCTTGTAACTAAAATATATCTGAAACATTTTTTGTATATAGAGAATATACATATACAATTGCTACATAATTGTACTTTCTGTAATCATTTCAATTTGACATGACCGAGGTGACCCACTTTAGAGGGTCACCCAGTAGCCACCATACTCACTAGAGATCAAAAATTTGGCAAATCATGTGGAAAACATCTCTGATCCAAGCATGTGGAAGTTCCTCAATGTATCGTTTTCCGTTCAAATGTTATAGAATTAATTCCACAGCAAAGTGATTTGAAATCAGTGAAAAGTGATTCGTACATCGGCCGTATGAGTGATGCGAACATCAATCATACGTTAGCTGGCCATTGAGGTGCAATTCATATAATTTCTCTACTAAGGTTGATAGAAAACCTTCATTAAATAGTAGAGATTAAAAAAAAAAAACAAAGAATAAAACGGCAGATTTGACATTCTACACTAACAAATTTGTATGCTAAATATATATATAAAAGCCCTTTGAAGTTTTTAAAAATATTTACTTTGCAAAACCTTCTACGTTTATTTTCTTAGCTCAAACAATCTCTTTTGCTTGGAAATTTACAAAATTAACTATTTTTAATTTTCACAATCACAGATTCACAATCTGAGCAGATTTATATTATGAAAGTATAATATAATGTAATGTTTGAAACGCTTTGGGAACGCTTATAAAAAAACACTTTAAAAGTACATGTTTTGTAAAATTTATAATCGTTGATAAATGAAATAAAAAACTCAGTTTTTCTACCCTCATTCTACAGAGTAGGGTAGGGTATATATCATTTGGGACAGAAAAAAGAGTAACGCATTGAAGGAGTGACTTAAGACCCTCCTAAGTATGTTTGGACCAAATCCATTTCACGACCTTTTAAGGTGTTTGAGCCATGTCCGGCTGATGTACACGATAGCCCTCGAAATGAGTTAAGGAATCGATACAAACTTTGTACATGGTTATATTTTCCCCAAATTTTGTTTAAGTTCGAATATGAGCGAAATTACCACTCCCCTTTTGGTACTTCCCACACAAATATCCCATATTCCAATGTTAAACTAAAACCTAACTTCCACACGGATATTCGGACTCAGCTATATTTTGGTATTTGATAATGTTTTTATAATAATTTTAATTGTACTAAATATGACGGGTTTTTTCACGCCCCTTCTAGTACCTCCACACAAATCACGCAAAACTACGTAAAAAAGTTGTTACAACTTCTAAAGGGTAATTCGAACAGAAAATGACCCAACATGGATTTTGACCCCAATCGATTTTGATGAAATTTGGTACATATATTCTACTAGTGGTTGTGGGTAATATATATTTTACTGTAGCTCAAAGTAGTGCGTGGGTCAAGTTCTACAGTGGTCCAAAGTTGCTTATCTCGAGGGTTTTTCTGAACAGATGGCTTCCTTATCGATATCATAACTTAGGATCGCGTCATCAGGTTTTAACGATATTGATATCATCTGAAAGAATTACACCTCCTCTTTCCGAATTTGTATGAAAATATGAATGTCATTGTGCTTCAAGGATTCCAAAATTAAAAATAATTTTAATCCTTGAATATCCTGAAAAGCATACCTTTAATTTTCTTTATTTTTTTTTTTGTATTTTATTTTATGTTATTCTCTACAAAATATCCAAAATTCAGATTGGGGTGGAAATAGGTTAAGAAATTACGGCTGTTTTTCTAAAGTATTTCGTTATTTCAGCTGGCCCAAAATTGTTCATTGGAGTCGTTTCAAAATAAAATGTTTCGTTGTTCCCGACTAAAATGAAAGATTCGTTTGTTTTACGGGTTCTCCCAAAATATTTCGCTTTTATCATTGTCCGTATGCTGGACTACTTTGAGCAACGGTAACCGGTATATTACCCGCAACCACTAGTAGAATATATGTGCCAAATTTAATCAAAATCGGAGAAGACGAAAATCCAAACCTATGGTTTTTGGGTCGTTTTCTGTTGGAATTACCCTATACTGATGATCGGAATATACTGTGAAATGTGATGTTTAGCAACGTTTTTAAAATTGATTACATTCGTGTGGTACTTTGGTTACAATAAAATCGACATAGCATCCATACGGATAGTCCACGTCATTTGATATTTGAAAATGTTTTTATAATCCATTTAAACCTAAAAAATATATACGCTTTAGCTACGTCCCTTCTTGTACCTTCCACACAATTGTCTCTATATATCATTTATAACTTCTATACTGGTGCATAGGATTCCCTATTACTTGACATTGGATCATGTTTTTACAACTATTTTACAGATGTGATGTGGGATCTTGTGCCTCGAACCTTCTAGTACCTGCCACAAAAATTATCCTGTCCTATGTTATTCCTTATAACTTCCCTATATATGTTCTCTGAGGATGAGGGTATATATAAGTCGGTTTAGCAGACTGAATCTTACTTACTTGTTAAACCAAGTGTTTGCTAATGCCGAGGTATGACATATACATTTCATCAATAATTACAAATTTGACTAGATCAATGATAATAATATCCAGGAGTGGGCTGTTTTCTTTTGTTAAGTGATGTTCTGGATTTGTTTTTTCTTTGAATGACTGCAGATCTCGTTCTTCACAGGAATTTTCTTTAAAAACCATTTAATGAAAGCTCAAGCCGGCATATCACATCAAAACGCCAATATTTTAAACATTATATGTATGTCATTTAAATAAAAACCTTTAAAAATAATAATTAAATATCCTGTTATTAAATCATTTACGACCATAAATCAGTGTTATCATTTTGGGGCTTTCAGAGCGCTTTATTATATAGTTGTAATATATGTATGGAAAATTTGAACCCCGTAATTCATTTCGTTTGCAAGCTAGTTATTACGATCCACAATATATATAATTTATGAGGTCTCCGATAAATATTGGAAGGTGTTGCAAACTCCACCTATGGAGGAGTTTTTTGCCAATTTACTTCGCTGCACTATATTTCTGGCCCATCTACCTTTGTCCACTAACTGTAATATGAATGCAACATTCTTGAGGTAGCTTCGCAGCGACTTTTGAACCAAATACCGAGTCTGTTTAAGTAACTTTTCGGATATTACTCATTTGGTTGAATCAAGTACTTAAATAGTCTGGGTTTTGGTTCAAAAGTCGCTGTTCAAATCAAATATTGATTACAGGCAGAAATAAAACAATCGAACATAATTAAACTAAATAGAAGAAATATACTGTATTTCTATGGCTTTGTAGGGAATTTTTTGATGATAAATATTTTTGGGGGATTTTAGGGATTTCAAAACATAATTTGGAAATTCGATCAAAAAAACCTGTACAAAAATAGAGGGATGTTTAGTGGGAGGGGATGTTTCATTTGAACACTGTCATTAAAGGCCATCACAAATATAAAATTGATTAATATAATCAAAGTATATTTTTGTAGTTCTTTAGGCAAAATCGGTAGTGTCTCAAACAGTGAAACAGCCTTAAAGAAAGCTTAAAATAAAGGGCACGTTGAAATAACACAGTGCAACATAAAAAATAAATATAACTCTATACAAACACCATTCGTGATAAAAGATCTTTTTATTATACCCTCCACCTGCAGGATGGGGGTATACTAACTTTGTCATTCCGTTTGTAACACCTTGACCTGAGACCCTATTAAGTATATATATTCTTGATCGTCATAAAATTCTAAGACGATCTAGTCATGCCCGTCCGTCCGTCTGTTGAAAGCACGCTGGCATCTAAACGAAAGGAGCTAGAACGTTCAAATTTTCCATAAATGCGTCTTATAGTCGTAGATCGGTCAGGATTGAAACGGGGCGAAATCAACCCAAAGGGAAATTTTTTTTCCCTCACAAGGACTAAAAATACCCATAATAAGGCCTAATATTTTAGCGCATTTAAGCATGTTTTTTGAATATGTGTGTTTATATTTGCTTGATAGTTGGTATGCGCATTACCCTTATAGCAAAAACGTGCACCATAAAGTGATTCTTATTTGTAGGTGGTGAAATGGGGCAAAAAAGGGATAAAAATGGTACATATTAAACGACAACAGCTAGAAACACAGTGTAAGTTCCTCTAATTGAGTAGATACATAGCATAAAACTATTTTTTCCAAATTCGTACATTTAAGGGGTAAAAATGGGAATAGAGGGATAAAAATGGTACCAACCAAACGGCTGTATCTAGAATAATGAAATTCGGTACATACATTCCTCTGATTGCATAGACAAGTAAAATACTTGGATTTTTTAAAATTCGTACTTTTTGGGGTTAAAATGAAAAAAGGGGATACAATTAGTACCAATCAAACGACCGCAGCTAGAGTCATGAAATCGGAGTATACATTCCTCTGACTGTGTAGACACGGAAAATAAACTGATTTTGTACATTCCTCTGATTGCGTAGATACTTAAAATAAACAGATTTTTCGAAATTCGTACTTTTTGGGGTTAAAATGAAAAAGGGGATAAAAATAGTACCAATCAAATGACCGCAGTTAGAGTCATGAAATTCGGTGTATACATTCCTCTGACTGCGTAGACACGGCAAATAGACGAATTTTTCGAAATTCGTACTTTCAAGGGATACAATGGTACAGAGGGATAAAAGTAGTACCATCTAAACGACTACAGCTAGGATGATGAAATTATAATTGCGTAGAAACGTCAAGGGGGTAAAAATGGTACCTTTCAAGGGATACAATGGTACAGAGGGATAAAAATAGTACCAACTAAACGACTACAGCTAGAATGATGAAATTCTAATTGCGTAGAAACGTCAAGGGGGTAAAAATGGTACCAACCAAATGTACGCAGCTGGAATCATGGAATTCGGTGTATACATTCCTCTGACTGCATAGACAAGACAAAAAGTTTTTCCAAATTCGTATTTTTTCTTTTATGACAAAAATTGGTTGAATCATGAAGTTAGGTTATTTTGTACTATGTACGTCTGATAATGGATTTTCAAAATTTGTACATTTGGAATTAAAATAGAATGAAATACAACCAACTGTAGCACCCACTATCTACCAATATTTAGGTAGATATGGAATATTTATTTTTTGATTTGAAATAATTGAAAATAAATATATTATTTATAAAATTATTTTTTCAATATTTGTATTTGTTTTGGTTTGGTATATTAACAAATTTATATTTTCCTGTAATATTACTGCACTTCTACGAAAACGGACAACCTCTGTGGAATGCAATCCATGGTGGAGGGCATAGAAAAGTTATTTTTTTTTTTGTTTGTTAAATTAAAGATGTAATGTGAAAAACCCAAATGAAATTAAAACATTTTCGGGAAATTTTCACGGCTACCTAAGCGATACTTAGACGGTGTTAAGCATTATTCCTAGGAAGTGCATATGTTTCAGAAAGTTGTTTATTGAGATCGTAGGTACATTTTTGTAGTTGATTGTTTCCTTGAATTTTGAACGGTTTTCTATCTATGGAGCTGAACAGGGGAAAAAGGTTAAACATTGAATTTTTTAAAGCTTATTGCGATTTTGACCTTGATGATAGTAAATCAGATAGTAAATCAAAATTCGAAAACAGGGAGACACGTCTTTTTTTTGTCTTTTATAACGTATTTGTGCCCGTATATGGTTATATTTTTCGTGTTGCACTGTGTAATCAAAGTGTTTTGGTTTAGTTTTTGATTGGGCAAAATCGGTAGCGCCTCTAACAGTGAAACAGCCTCAACGAAAGACTAAATAAAGGACCCTTTTAAATAATAATGCAAAATATATTCAATCACTTAATAAATTTCCAGTTGAAGTGCTAATGGCACCTTAGACGAAAATTAGATTTTAAATAGAACATTCTTAAAACCATTCCATTGAAACATTTAATTTTTATTTAACATTTCGAAACATAAAAATTGATTACCGGCTCTATCTTTCGATTAGACTCTGCCAAAGCAGAGCGAACGAACATGTAATTCCTTCAACAATACTTAAATGTAAACCAATAAATGTATTATTTATTATTACTTTTCACTAAGCAGCAATTTGCTGAAATCATATCTATTGCTTCGTATCTATTTGTGTCAAGGACACTTGGTTTCAATCACATCGTATATTATCTGCTTTTATGTCATATCTCTCGCACAAAGTGGTGTTGGCCATGGGAGTCCAATTTAAGTTCACAGTTCGTATTAACAACCATAACTGATGGTTTGGTTTGAGTTTTGAAGTCAACACAGAAATGGCTGTCATTTGTCGTTCCGTTTCCTGTAAGTGTCTGGGAAAATTGGTCACGGGAGAATGCCAATTCTACACAAGGCTGAATTGTGTTTAACGAGAATGCCACAAAACAGGCAGCTTATAATCAAGATGTACGCCAAGGCCATCAATGTATGCACATACATATATCTCTGTTTATTCCAGATATAAGTTAATATACGCTTGTCTCTCAGAGAGCAGCCAATGAATCAAGCTACCATATTCCATATTGTGCTGCAAAAAATTACAATTCATTGCTAATGATGTTCCCGTAAGGAAGATTGATGATTGATACATGTACTGTTCTGTACTGTATTCTTCATTCACATCTGCAGTTGCTAAGTAAACATCCTTGCCTCACCGAAATTCTAAGAATGGCCGGGTGCCAAGCAATGTGTTCATAGATTGCAGTGTGCACCTCATGGATCATTCAGCTGCAGATACGTCTACGTCTATTAAGGATTTGGGGATTTTACTATCTGAGGCCTTGATAAAGTCCAAAAGGAACTGTCCTTATTATTTGCTAATCAAACCTATTATTATACTAATAAGATAATGTTTGATCCCTAATTCCATGTGTCAAGTCCAATTAAAAGTTTTACCAACAAGCCCAATTTAAAATTAATTACAAAAATTTAAACATACTAAAGGGTGATTTTTTAGCTATTATCTTTTTGACAACACTGGTTTAAACAGCTGACGCACGTTTCGTGTTTTGTTTCACTGTCTATAATTTAACCATGAATCGTCTTACAAACGAACAACGCTTGCAAATTATTGAATTTTATTATCAAAATGCGTGTTTTGTTAAGAAAGTTCATCGCGCGCTTCCATTTTATGGTCAGTTTAATCGACCCACTGAAGCGGCTATTCGGGCTATTGTGACTAAATTTCGCACCAAATTTACATTGTTGGACATTAAACCACCAACACGCTTACGTAGAGTGCGAACTGAATAAAATATCGCAGCTATATAGGCCAGTGTTAATGATGACCATCAATTATCGATTCGTCGCCGTTCGCAGCAATTGGGCCTCTGTTACTCAAAAACGAGGAAATGCCAAAATTGGACTAAGCGGATGGACCATTTGAGGCGCAGTCACGGTCAACATTTGCATGAAATAATCTTCAAACATTAAATTATATGGACCGTACTATCGATTCAAATAAAGATTTGATTTGGAAAACAGTGGCAATAAATAAAAATGATTATGAGTTGAAAATGAAAAGTATTCTTAGGGACATGTGCACTTATAAACGACTGAAAAGGGATCCAACATCTAAGTTACAAAACAAAAACAATACACTAGTGGACAGTTTATTCAACATGAATTTAATAAGCCTTATTGACAAAAACAAATTGACGAACAGAACAGCAATGGCACCAAGACTATATGGACTCACGAAAATACACAAAGAAAATACGCCACTACGACCAATATGCTCTTCGATTAACTCTCCATCCTATGAACTTTGTAAATTTATTGTTGACATTTTAAAGAACCTGACAAAAGATTCTCCTTACAACGTAAAAGACGCAGCTGTATTTAAATCTAGAATTAACAACACACACATCGACGACAACGAGATTCTAATTTCATTTGACGTGGTGTCCTTATTCCCAAGTATTCCAGTAAACCTAGCCATAAAGACTATTGAGATAAAGTGGGAGAAAATCGAAAATTTTACCAAAATACCGAAGGACTTATTTCTACAAATATTAAAATTTTGCATCAAGGACACCAGATATTTTAAATATAATGACAATATATATGAACAAAGGAAAGGAATGCCCATTGGCTCTCCGGCATCGCTGACATTATTATGGAAGTGCTACTAGACGCAACAATGGAGAAATTGACGATGAAACCAAGAATTCTCACAAAATATGTAGACGATTTGTTTGGGATACTAAGGAAGGAAGAAGTAGACAATACCCTAAAAACACTGAACTCATTTGATCGACAAATACAATTTACTATGGAAAAAGAAGAAGACAATAAACTCCCATACCTCGACTCGATAATTCATAGACAAGGAAGCCTGCTTAAATTGAATTGGTACCAGAACCCAATGTCATCTGGAAGACTCATAAATTTTCATTCCAAACACCATAGACGAACAATAATCAACACAGCGACGAATTTATAAATAGGGTATTCAATATAAGTGACTCATCACTTCACATAGACAATGAACGTAAAATCAAAAACATTCTATGATTAAATGACTTCCCAAAACAAACCATCGATGATCTAATAAGACATACTAAGATGAAAAAACGTAAAAATAACAAAGAGAAGGAGGAGAAAATTTACAAACCGCTGACGTATATACGAGGATTTTCTGAAAGGTTCAAAAATGCTGAAGTTTATAACAAAGACAACTTTCAATTTTCTCTCAAAACAAATATTACCGTTAATAATTTATTCAGTAAAACAAAATCTAAGATTAAAAAAAAGACAAGTCTAATGTAGTTTATAGGATACCATGTAATGGCGACAAGTCCTACATATGCCAAAAGGTATATGTTGGTACTACCAGGACGAAACTAAAAACCAGACTTTCTTCACATACATCGGACCAAAAAGCAATTGACAAGCCAATAGATAAAAAAATAGCTCTTGCGGCCCATTGTACTCTGACAGGCCATACGCCAAACTTCAAAGGCGTAAAAATATTAGCAGAGGAGAGAAATTATAAGCGAAGATTTACTCTTGAAGTATTAAACATTATTGATGTTCCCACTGAGAAGATAATGAATTACAAAACAGACACAGAGAATTGCGCGAAAGCTTATCGACATATAATACAAAAATACAGCCGACAAAGAGAGACTTTTAGATGACAACAATTTGTGCAGACAACAGGACGACGTCTATTAAGTTTTAACGTAATTGTTATTGTATTTTTCGTGATATTGATAGTTATAGTTATTTATAGTTATTATATATTACAAATTTGTTATTATAATTATTATTTGTTATAAATTGTATATATCTTTGTTTAGTGTTTATTCCCTGATGATGGTTGACGAAGGCAACCGAAATATTGGGAAAATAAAATATAAATAAATAATAAACAACACCACCAGTTTTTTCATGGCCTCAAGCTGAACCAATCAATAAGAAAATTTAACAGCTAGAAACATGAAATTCAGTGTTTACATCCCTCTATTTGCGAAAACACGTAAAACAATGGGATTTTTGGACCACTTTTCAGAGGTATAGTGCGAAAAAGGTATAAAAATGGTACCAAAAAAGCCGCTGAAGTTGAAATCATACAATTCTGGGTATACAGTCCGCTAACTGTGTAGTAGGCTGGGTCGCAGTTCATCCAAATGGAAAAGCAGTTTCCACTCACCCCACGAAAAAAAGTTAGGATTGTTTAATGATGATTTGCAAAATATTTCGTTGCTAGACCAAGCCATCCGTCTGTGAGCCAAACGCTCCTGAAAATACCCCTAAAATTAAAGATCTCCCGTGTAATTTTTGTGTACGGCATTTTTGTATTTTTTCCAAAATAATAGACCCTTAAAAACACTTTAAACATAAATTTTAATTCTTGACTTAGAGTAAGTTATTTGTCGAACGTTAATAGTATTTTATGTGGTTTTTCACAGTGCCAACTGAAAACTTTTTCGTATATGGGTGGTAGTATTTTATAAAAATACATAGCAGCAGATAATACCTTTCGAATCATGCCTAAATGATGAACCTCGGAATAAAATTGACGCAGCAGCGTTCATTTTTCCTAAAAATAGTTTGAACTATCTCTTGTATTAAATTATTTCATAAAAATGGAGTCAATGACGTCATTTTTCGTTTGATATTCATCATTTTCATCATTGACTCTTTCTAATTATAGTGCATAACACCTCTTAACAATTCTTTCCACGAAATATGAGGTTTTTGCTATCGCCTTGAAAACCCTCAAAAAAACCAATAAGTTATTCGAAGATAAGAATACAAATTCCTATTTAAAGTTCTGCCTAGAGCCTATTAATTCAGAAGACACAAATTTCATTGGACACAAATGCAACATAAAAAATACCGTGGAAACATGATTTTTAGAGGCGTTTTCAGAAGTGTTTAGCTCAATGATGGCTCATTAAACAATCCATCATTTCTGGGGCGGTTGACCCCAGCATTTTTTTTCGTGACCATACTGTGTAGGCGCACAACATAAATTATATCAACTAAAAGAAAATCTGTTGTAATATGTGGCTTCTAGAGCGGAAAAATTCAAATTGGGAGCGAAATTTGTATGGGAGCTATATATAAATCTGAACCGATCTAACACATTTTTACCACAGGTGTTTCCAGTTGATATAAAGAGTGATTTTTTTGAGGTTAGGATTTTCATGCATTAGTATTTGACAGATCACGTGGGATTTCAGACATGGTGTCAAAGAGAAAGATGCTCAGTATGCTTTGACATTTCATCATGAATCGTCTTACAAACGAACAACGCTTGCAAATTATTGAATTTTATTATCAAAATGCGTGCTCTGTTAAGAAAGTTCATTGCGCGCTTCCATTTTATGGTCAGTTTAATCGACCCACTGAAGCGGCTATTCGGGCTATTGTGACTAAATTTCGCACCAAATTTACATTGTTGGACATTAAACCACCAACACGCTTACGTAGAGTGCGAACTGAAGAAAATATCGCAGCTGTATCGGCCAGTGTTAATGATGACCACCAATTTTCGATTCGTCGCCGTTCGCACCAATTGGGTCTCTGTTACTCAAAAACGTGGAAATGCCAAAATTGGACTAAGCGGATGGACCACCTAAGACGCAGCCGCGGTCAACATTTAAATGAAATTATCTTCAAAAAGTAAATGTCATGGACCAATCTAACGTTTCAAATAAAGAACCGATGAGATTTTGCAAATTTTATGCGTTTTTTTAAAAAAAAAGTTATCAAGCTCTTAAAAAATCACCCTTTATAAGATGTTTTGCGAATTTTGAAGAAAATTTGTTAAAATATGTGGATTCTAGAGCGGAAAAATTCAAATTGGGAACGAAATTTGTATGGGAGCTATATATATAAATCTGAACCGATCTAAAACATTTTTACCACAGGTGTTTCCAGTTGAAATATAAGGTGTTTTGCCAATTTTGAAGAAAATCTGTTGAAATATGTGGCTTCTAGAGCGGAAAAATTCAAATTGGGTGCGAAATTTGTGTGGGAGCTATATATAAATCTGAACCGATCTAACACATTTTTACAACAGGTGTTTCTAGTTGAACTAGAAGACGGTTTGCCAATTTCGAAGAAAATCTGTTGAAATATGTGGTTTGTAGAGTGAAAAGGGTGAAATCGGGAGTGACATTCGTATGGGGGCTATATGTAAATCTGAACCGATTTTCTTCAAGTTAAATAGCGTTCGTCCTTGTCCCGAAAAACTTCGTTGTGCAAAGTTGCGTTTGGTTCTGGCTACAATTGCGACCTGTATCGTGATTACAACAATAGATGGACAGACCAACAGACTGACTGACAGACGGACGGACAGACAAACGGACATTGCTATATCGACTCAGAAAGTGATTCTAAGCCGATCGGTATAATTATCATTGGGTCTATCTCCTTTCCTTTTGGGTGTTACAAACAAATGCACAAAGACATAATACTCTCGTAGAGTGTATAAATACCCTGAAGGTTTTGTTATGAATAATGTTAACTTTAATTTGCAATTGGTCTCATTCCATTCCCATTAGAAAAATTCGATTTTGTATCACGGTGTTATTTATTATGAATTACAATACAAAGTAAATTTATATTCTAACTTTGGGTCCAGGGATTGAGCCAGGTGACTAACACCATTGTAGCGACAGGCAAGAGCCTCTCATGGGGATCGAACCCACAACCCAACGTTGATAGAGCAGACTACCAGCTCGACTACCGCGGCGTTCAACATTTTGCTAAAGTTGCTAAATAATTTCAAAATTTCGTTATGATATCGCATTTATTGTTGGTTTTACTCAATATTCAATATGAACTAGTTTTTCTCAAAAATATTATTTTTAATTAAATTTTTTAATTTTAATAGAAGATAATATTTTTCATGCAGCAGTAAAAGAAATTTCGCACTACATTTTATTTAAAGCCAGACATCAAACATTAAATTTGCAACAATCCAAGAAAACCAATAGATGTCAATATGTGTTGTAGTTTGCTTAATTTTATCCAATAATTCATCACACTCCGCACGTTAATTCATTCATCACCCTACTGCTTACTTGTCACATCTATTCATGTGAGTGTTAGTGAGTGGCCAAGGTAGTGATTGGTCTATTGTAGACATTCCAATTGATTTTCTTTCTTCATCAGCCGTATTTCCAGACTCGAAAAGCCATTGTCAATTATGAGAAATGTCTTTCCTAAAAATACAATATGCATGCAAACTCCGAAGGGGGGGGGGGAGAACTACCAAGTGTTATCGTAAAATACAACGACAACCAGCAATTTCAGTTACAGCAGCCTCCGCACCCAAGACATGCTCAATTTTTGCAATAATTTCCTTTCCTAATCACTTTTGTTAAAAAGAGAAAGTGAAACTTTTCCTTCTTAGTCCACCCCCCACTCCCTGTGCTACGGCAAAGGAGGTGGGATTTTAGTGGTGACGCACAAATAGAGACCATCATCGATGCTGCGGTGCCCATCGAATACAAACAACACGTCTTCAAATATTGTTACCCAGACCCTGACATGGGACGGCGATTTTTTATCGTTTGCCTTTGGAAAAGGCCCAACAAATAAATAAAGGTGGAATTCAGTTAAGGTGAGTTATTCTTTTGCTTGTTTCCTTTTTCCTGTTCGTCCCTTGTAGCTCATAAATACAAGCGCACACACATACACACATCATTGCTAATCAGTGCGTAACATTTTTTGGCACAAAGGAAGAAAGAAAGTAAATCTAGGGACACACTCTCTGACACACGTGCACGCACGTAGTGTACACAAAAGGTAAAGTTGTCAACACATTTACACACGGCCCAACATAAAGCAAACATAACACTGGCCCCACATTCAGACTTCACTCACTCCCTCCCTCACCACGTACTCCGTGCCCATCTTGCCCACAACGATACGATGCGTCCCGTCCAACCGTCTATGCGTCCACAGTGTAAAAGATAAAGTTTGAATGAACAAAAAATTAGTTTATGTATGAGTTTGGTATTTGTATGTCAATGAGTTTTCGGTGATGTTTTGGTATGGAACCGAATAAAGTTGACCCTCATTTGTCAATTTAAGTTTGTATTGTCGTTAATCATACACACTCGTGAGGCGAACACTGTCACGTCACTGCAAGAGCAAGGCAACAACGCACAGCACTGAGAGAAAAACGAGGGTCAAATGCAATTATCCATCGCATTGTAGTGAAATGCCCATCAATCAAAAAACAATAGAACGATCTTAGAGTGCATAGCATGCCAAAAAATTAAAAGAGTTAAGAGTAAGGACACTGTGCAATAAAATAGAGTAGAAAAATGAGTGGAATTTTAAAAAATGAAATCGGAATTAAGAAAAAAATTCTGGAAAATTTTAAAAATCAGAATTGACCACTTAGGTTTACCCGAAGGAAATGTCTTATCTTTAATCTTTGAAGTATTCACGTTTCAAAATTTCGACTTTTATGTCAAGAAAACCTCTGGTTTTACGTTTTAAATTTTTGAAAACTGTTAATACTAATATTTTCGATAAAGCACCACAAAGTGAGAAGCGACCTAATTTTGGCTGTTCATTCCGATTATTTTATTATAAGGTAATTTAAAGAATTTGCTTCTTCTTCAAATTTGGCAAAATATCTTATATTTCCACTGAAGACATCCATGGTGAAAATAGGTCAGATCGGTTCAGATTTATATATAGCTCCCACACAAATTCCACTCCCGATTTGACTTGTTTCACTCTCTAAACCACATATTTTTAACAGATCTTCATCAAATCTAGCAAAATATCTTATATTTCAACTAGAAACACCCACAGCGACTTTTTTCACCCAAGAAACGTATTTTCACCGAATTTCTTCAAATTGAGCATAACACGTTATACGTTAACTGGAAGCACTTAGTATGGAAGTGGGTCACTTCATTCCATATTTGGCTATAGCCCCGATACAAATACTCTTTTCGATTTGACAAATTGGGTCAGGTCATATCAGCCTATGATTAGGAAACATACAATAATCCTTCCCGTTTTCACTTTTTTACGGAAGTGAATTGTATTCGTAGAGAAAGTGGAGTGTATCATATAGTCGATCCCGCCCGACTTTAGCCTTTCTTTTTATCTTCAAGAAATGCACAGCTTTAACAATATATGACGAGGAAGGAGGCTGACATCATCCTGTTTTTGTTTTATGTATATTTATTGTTCAATTCCTGAATATGATTCTCGATGAGGATCGAAATATCAAAAAAACAAGCAAGTGAGCTTCAGACGGCTAAATGGACTTATATATAGGGTCCGCAAAATATTTTTTTTGAAAATGCTATAAAAAAACTACTGAATATTTTCTCAAATTTCTATTTTTATTTGAACTGGGATATTGTCCTGGCTCAAGACCATTTTGCTTCTATATTTAATAGAATGCAAATTTATTTACAAATGGCATGGTGACATTTATTACTTGGCTGCAGACTACCACGATCATGATTTCGACCATGTCAAAAGTCTTTTCAAGTGGCTTCGCAGCGACTTTTCAACATCAAACCCGGCCTCTATAAGGAGATGATTCTCACAAACGAACGAGAATCACAACTCACTTGCCGAATTTGCGTTTAAAAAATCGCACCAAGTAATAAGGCACACATGCCATCTTACAAGCATCTCATTGAGTTGCATATGTAAGTATGTGTATATGCAGGTATAGTTACCCAGCAATACTTCTGCCGTGCCAACGCTCATTTGTTTTAGTTTTTTCGTTTGCATTTTTTTGGTCTGTAATCAATATTTGATTTGAACTGGGATATAGTCCTGGCTCAAGACCATTTTTTATATTTTTATTTGAAAGTACAATCCTTCCGCTTAATAATGGAAAATTTCATTTCATTCAAATGGCTGCTGAGGGCACCCCACAAATTATAGTCCAATGGTTGAATAGTTGAAAAAAAAAACGTTAGATTGCGGACCCTATATATACCCTCACTCTCAGAGAACTTATATACGGAAGTTATAAGGAATTAAATTTAATGTAGGTCAAGATAATTTGTGTGAAGGTACTAGGAGGTTCGTATCACATGGTACCAGCTTCCACTTTTATAAAACAATTGTAAAAACATGATCAAATATCAAGTCATAGTGGATCCCATACACCAGTATCGAATGAAGGATTTACTATTTCCTAGGATAGAGACAATTGTGTGGGTTTAAAGTGTTTATAAAAACATTTTTAAATATCAAGTTGCAAATGATTTTGACCATCCGTATGGATGGTTGTATCCTACGCTAATGACACTTTGTGTGGGAGATATCAGAAGGGGTGTGTCACTATCGCTCATATTCCACGCGAATGTAACCACAATAAAATCATTGTCAAATATCAAATTTCACAGTATTCCGATCATCAGTATTGAAATTATAACAGCTTTAATTTTACATAGCTTAGGGTGATTTGTGTGGGAGGTACTGGAAGAGGCGTGAAAAAACGCGCCATATTTAGTACACTATATGTGATTATAAAAACATTATCAAATACCAAAATAAAGCTGATTCCGAATATCCGTATGGGTTTTTATTTAACATTGGAATATGGCCTATTTGTGTGTGAGGTACCAGAAGGGGCATGACAATTTCGCCCATCTTCGAGCTTAAATAAAGTTTGGGAAAAATATTACCATGTGCAAAGTTTGAATCGATTCCTTAACTCCTTTCGACAGTTATCGTGTACACCAGACAACCAGACAGACGGACGGACGGACATGACTTAAACACCTTAAAAAGTCGTGAGACGGATTTAGTCCAAACATACTTAAGTCACTCCTCAATACGTCAATACCCAAATGATATATACCCTCCTACTCTGTAGAGTGAGGGTATAGAAACAAAAAAACTGACCTCAAGCTCGACTACTTAATAACGAAAATATACTGTAAAAACTACAGGTCGAAAACAAAATTCAAAAGTATCAACGCATTAAAAAATTGTACTATAAATAATTACAACAATGGCTTCCAATAAAATATTATAATATTATTCTTTGGGTTGTCCAATGTGTTGTCTCAAAATATTTAAAACACTAATTGGACTAAAAAAACGAAACTATTGCGAATTTTATAAAAACTTCAATAAAAATAACTCCAAAATTTTAGAAAATGGGTAGTTCACGAATCGACTGGGAAAAAGACTAAATAATTTGGGTTGATACATCAATTAGGAGCATAGAAATATTTTAAATTCATTCGTGAGAATCATTTACATAAAGAGTCCGGGTATGTTGTTAAAAAGTCGTTGCGAAGCCACCTGACAATGGCTTTCACTTGTCAGAAATCATGATAGTAGTAGCGTACAGCCAAGTAATAGATATTAACACGCCATTTGTAAATAAAAAACTAAAACAACGAACAAATTAAATGTTGAATGTTTCTAAACATTACCATATACTACAATGTGGCATCTTGAGGACTCCGATAATTGTCTCATTTGGGGTTCAAAACTCCACGAGTAATTGTTGAAAAACACTTGGATTATGTACTGCATATGCCATTGAATAATTCTCTTGCTGAAATTTAACTAATCAGTCAATAATAGTTGTCTCTATCAGGACATGATAATCCAATCACATTACCATACAACCTGATTAGTAATTGAAAAGGCGTTAAGTTCGGTTGTGCCAGACAGACAAACTGACGGAAATTGCTAGATCGTCTTAGAATTTTACTACGACCCAGAATATATGTACTTGGGGTCTCGGATGAATATTTCAAGGTGTTGCAAACGGAATGACAAAATGAATATACACTCCATCCTATGATGGAGGGTATAAAAGCGTGTGTTTGAGTCAGACAAAGCACATTCAAATTTAGAATAAAAATTCTGTCTTTGGGAGATATTTTATTTATTTATTTATTATGAATTACAATACAAAGTAAATTTATATTCTAATTTTGGGTCCAGGGATTGAGCCCGGGAGACTAAGACCTGTAGTTGTAGCTAGTTATTGCAGCGACAGACCAGAGCCTCTGTTGGTAATCGAACCCACAACTCACACGCTGATAGCCGAACTCGACTACCGGGGCACTCAAGGGAGATATATCCAGGCTTGCCAGATGAATTTGTTCCTCGTTCCCAAAATTGTTATGAAAAATCACCAATTATCCCTAAAATATAAAAAAATATATCCCAAAACATACGTTGAAAGAATTTTCCTTCATAATATTTATGAAGCGATTTCATAAAAGGTTTTTCATAAGTTTCTTAATATTTATGAAAAATTCATAAATAAAATGAAGTGTTTCATACAAATTTTTCATAAACATTTCATATTTCATAAAACAAAATTGTTAAATTAGTGAAGCATAGTTTCATAAGATCAACGAAATATATCATTGTATTAAAGAAACAAATCTTAAAGATTATGAAATATGTCATAACCATTAAATATAATAAAGGATTTCATAGCTTTTATGAAATGTTTCATAGCATACAACTACATTTTAAGTGTGTCGACTTTATTCGGTTGAATGCTAGCAATTCTCATTTGTTCTCTTTTAGCTATGACATAAGTATTTACCCTGATTTAGGTCAAAGACATACTCATTGCAAAGACTCTCGTAATGATGGTGTGTGTTGATTGGTTAGTCAACAAGTCAGACCTTTTTTGCTTTTTGGTTTATATTGGAAAATTCAGTATAAATTATTTATATTTATGCAACTTTTTCATAAAATTAATGAGGTTTCTTCATAAAATGTATGAAAACGTTCATATTATGAACAAGTAAGGAAAGGCTATAGTCGGGCGGTCCGACTATATAATACCCTACACCACTCCCTGCGTATATACCCCGCTTTGATTACTAAGCCCAGGTATTTCATGGGATCAATTTTATGTAGTTCATATGAATTATACAGTACTATAAATTCATCTGTAGTCAAATTTAATGAGTGTGGTAAATAATAAAGTAATTGATCCAATTTTCCAGCAGATATTCCGAGTAAAGTAAATAAAGAGTGATTTTTTTGAGGTTAGGATTTTCATGCATTAGTATTTGACAGATCACGTGGGATTTCAGACATGGTGTCAAAGAGAAAGATGCTCAGTATGCTTTGACATTTCATCATGAATAGACTTACTAACGAGCAACGCTTACAAATCATTGAATTTTATTACCAAAATCAGTGTTCGGTTCGAAATGTGTTTCGCGCTTTACGTCCGATTTATGGTCTACATAATCGACCAAGTGAGCAAACAATTAATGCGATTGTGACCAAGTTTCGCACTCATTTTACTTTATTGGACATTAAACCAACCACACGAATGCGTACAGTGCGTACAGAAGAGAATATTGCGTCTGTTTCTGAGAGTGTTGCTGAAGACCGTGAAATGTCGATTCGTCGCCGTTCGCAGCAATTGGGTTTGTGTTATTCGACCACATGGAAGATTTTACGCAAAGATCTTGGTGTAAAACCGTATAAAATACAGCTCGTGCAAGAACTGAAGCCAAACGATCTGCCACAACGTCGAATTTTCAGTGAATGGGCCCTAGAAAAGTTGGCAGAAAATCCGCTTTTTTATCGACAAATTTTGTTCAGCGATGAGGCTCATTTCTGGTTGAATGGCTACGTAAATAAACAAAATTGCCGCATTTGGAGTGAAGAGCAACCAGAAGCCGTTCAAGAACTGCCCATGCATCCCGAAAAATGCACTGTTTGGTGTGGTTTGTACGCTGGTGGAATCATTGGACCGTATTTTTTCAAAGATGCTGTTGGACGCAACGTTACGGTGAATGGCGATCGCTATCGTTCGATGCTAACAAACTTTTTGTTGCCAAAAATGGAAGAACTGAACTTGGTTGACATGTGGTTTCAACAAGATGGCGCTACATGCCACACAGCTCGCGATTCTATGGCCATTTTCAGGGAAAACTTCGGAGAACAATTCATCTCAAGAAATGGACCGGTAAGTTGGCCACCAAGATCATGCGATTTGACGCCTTTAGACTATTTTTTGTGGGGCTACGTCAAGTCTAAAGTCTACAGAAATAAGCCAGCAACTATTCCAGCTTTGGAAGACAACATTTCCGAAGAAATTCGGGCTATTCCGGCCGAAATGCTCGAAAAAGTTGCCCAAAATTGGACTTTCCGAATGGACCACCTAAGACGCTGCCGCGGTCAACATTTAAATGAAATTATCTTCAAAAAGTAAATGTCATGGACCACTCTAACGTTTCAAATAAAGAACCGATGAGATTTTGCAAATTTTATGCGTTTTTTTTTTTTAAAAAGTTATCAAGCTCTTAAAAAATCACACTTTATAACATGATATGGAAAAATTGATCAGGATCCAATGATAAATACAGATTATACAGCGGTAATAGGATGAATCGTCCGGACATTGAACAACACTTGAAGTCTGTGCCAAAGCATGCGCCAATATATTTCTCATTCACGGTAGATATTCCTAAAGTATGGACATATAGGCATCTCCCCAACTAGTATGGAAAGGCTAAAGACGGACAGAGCCGACTATATGGTGCACCCCACTTTCTATCTGACTACAATTCAATTCGGTAAAAAAGTGAAATCGGGAAGGAAATCCTGTAAATATATGTGTTTGACAAAAAATGTTAAATCGGAAATGACATTTGCCGCTTTCACCATGTATGTTTATTGGAGAAATATAATATGTAAAGTTTGGCCAAAATCGGTAAAAGATTCGGGAGCAACATTTGTATTGGGGCTATATCTGAATCTGAACTATATCTAAATCTTACCCACTTTCAGCATGGGTGTTTCTAGTTCGATTATAAAATGTTGTGCCAATTTTAAAGAAAATCGGCTACAATATGTGGTTTCTAGAGCGGAAAAATTGAAATCGGGAGCGACATTTGTATGGGGACTATATCTAAATCTGAACCGATCTAACCCGCTTTCGTCACAGGTATTTATAGTCGGGTAATTCAAATCGGGAGCGACATTTGTATGGGGGCTATATCTAAATCTGAAACGATTTTCTCCAAATTCAATACCAATCGTCCTTGGCCAAAAAATAACGTTTGCCAAATTTCATGATTATCGGACCACAATTGCGACCTGTAGAGTGCGAACAACCTTAGATGGACAACAGACGGACGGACGGACAGACAGACATCGTTAAATCGATTCAGGTGGTGATTCTAAGCCGCTCCATATGCTTAAAGGTGGGTCTAGCTCAATTATTTTTTGGTGTTACAAACATTTGGCGCGAAACTAACTTATAATACCCTAGTCCACGAAGTGGTGTAGGGTATAAAAATCATTTGAGTTATATGGGTGGTATGTGAGGAGCGTGGCCGATTTCGATGAAACATTATATTTTTCATATCTGCAGTAAGCAAATCCTCGGTACCAAGTTTCTTCACTCTACGAGCACTTTTTATATTTTTGCACTCAAATGTATGAATCAGCGAGCAGGCAGAAGAGAGAGAACATTTCTCATGAGTCTTCCAAGGTCTAATAAACTTACGGCTAGTGAGTTCCACATACATCAAGTATGCAGAACTGGCTATGGAATGTAGAGTTTGTCTGGCTTAATGCATTCGGTCGAGTTGAAGAGTTATTTTCCTCTATGTTACTTTGACACCCTGCAAATCAAACGAAAGGTCCTCTGCATAGCTCAGCGATTTTAACTTGTCGCACAAGATACACGTAGGAATACTCCTAGATTTAACTGACAAATTTCATTCCGTGAATTGGATTTCATTTTACGAGATTTGTCTAAAGCCAGTCTCCATCAATATCTTCGCTGGCTTTTTCTCTCTGTGTATTACCGCCAGACAAACAACGTCAATTCTTGTGTGAAAAGGGATTGAAGGTATGGTTCAAATAAAGTTTTCTTTACCTTTCTTTGGTTAGTTTATTTTATGGGATATTTGTATTTTCCTGGGCAAAGTCATAAAATTTAATTTGTAAAAGTGGCAAAAATGGAAAAGGTAACTCGGCTGTTCTCGTACCGACATCAACGCCACTCTATTGCCATAACAGCAACCACGACGTCGTCAACAACAGCAACAGCAACAAAAATGGCAATAGCAACATCACGGCGACAACAAAGACCAACAGCAGAGACAACAAAGAATAACAGAGCAACAAACTTTGATTGAACACTTTTGCACGTGTTGTTGTTATTTGAAAATTAAATTTCACCAAAATCTAAACATGGCCAAAATACATAGCACCACGACGACCCAAAAACAAACAAACAAAAAATGGCTATTTGCAGGGATGTCGTTGGTTTTTTTTTTGCAAAAGTCTCCAAAAACGACTTAAAATGAAAACTGCCACACGGGACACGGGGCCGGGTGCTATAGTTGTGGAGTAGCTGTGGCAAATTAAATAGAAGCAAAATATGACATTAATAATGATTTATAGAGAGGACCCTTTTCACTGTTTCCCGCTCGGTGTGGCGTTGTTCGTTGAAATGTCGTCTTCGTATTTAATTTTCAGATAAATTTCGCAATAATGGAATTTTGTTGGCGTTAAATGTGAACGAACGCACGCTTATGGGGAAATTGATAAAGGGTCCAGTGCCCACTGCCAATTTAAGATGCTATTTGAGTGAATAATGAAATTCCGGTGAAACTCTTTGACTCCTTGACGTAGGACACTTTAAGAGGAGCAGTGACACTTGAAATGAAATTAAGTAACAATACTTTGTTGGGCATACTTTTTCGTTATCAATATTTTATTTACCTTTTTACTTTATAAAATAATACCCTACCATGGTATGGCAGGATGTATGATATAGATTCGACTATTTTGGGTGGCCATTTTCTTTATTTCTTCGAACGAATGTAAATATTCCCATTTAGACGACTACACTAGTTATCTGAAGTGATTTCCGTTCGTTCGTTTGTTTGACGGCAGCTTTTGCAATTAAACATGAATGATTTTTACTCACAGCCAATCCGCTGCGATTGGTGTAATACTTTGGAATTTTTTAATACAATAAATTCCAGTGCAGCCAACATTTTTTAGTTTTAACATCATTATTTCCCCTTTTGTGTTGCAGACATGGAGGGTGAGCTGAGGGATGAGAAGGAATCCCATTGATAAGCAGTGATTGTAAATTAACTAAGAAATTAATAACTATTTCAGTGTTATTTAAAAAATGACATATTATATAAAGAAACTAAGATCAGCTGGAACATGCCCTTTCAGAATTTTCGCTATTCTGTTCCAATCAACAGGTCTTAATTTGCTGGACAGTGTATTTTGAGTAATTCAAAAAAAAAAAACATTTTTGAAATTTTCCGCATTACAATGAAACGAATTTCGCTATTCCATAAGAAATGAATAGGAAAACACGAAAAGTTATTTTGCTATCAAATGACAGCAGATAAAACAAGTAAAGAAAGGCCAAAGTCGGGCGGGACCGACTATATACCCTCCACATTCAAACTCATTACAAAAGAATACGGGGAAAAGTGATATCGGTAACGATTTTTGTATGGGTACTATATATTAGAGTGGCTTCAAAATAAAAGTAGTGGGTGTTCCCGACCAGAAATTGAACTAAAAATATGGAAGTAATTGTGGTTTTTATAAAAAATGCAATACAAATTGCAAAAAATGTAAAAATTCTATCCTCTATTATTGATTAAAATGCAAGTTTTTGATATGGTTTGAAGAGGCTCCGACCAGATTTTTATTTCTAGCGGTTTTTTTCTCAATACCATTCTCATGGTGAATTTTATTCAAGAAAAACCTGATTTATTGAGGTTATTTTAAACGCGTCCAGCACAAGAATGGACAATGATAAACGCGAAATATTTTGGGAGAACACATAAAACAAACCAATTTTTCATTTTAGTCGGGAACATCAACAACTTTTTTTCCTTCCTCACAAAAGAAGCCACTCTACTATATATGTGATCTCTAGAGCGGAAAAAGTCAGATCAGGAACGAAATTTGTATAGGAACTATATATAAATCTAAACCGATCTGACTCACTTTCACCATAGATGTTTCTATGTAGTTGGAATATAAGCAGATGTTCCCAATTTCAAGAAACTAAGTTAAAATATCTGGTTGTTAGAGCGGAAAAAGTCAAATCGAGAGAGAAATTTGTATAAAGACTGTATCTAAATCTGAACCGATCTGACCGTTTTTCATCACAGATGTTTCTAGCTCAATTGTTAGGTACTATACAAAATTTCGAGTGCAAAATCGAGTGAAATATGTGGTTTCTAGAGCGGAAAAAGTCAAATCGAGAGTGAAATTTGTATGGGGGCTACATCTAAATCTGAACCACTTTCAATATAGATGTTTCTAGTTGAAAGGTAGGGTGATGTGGCGAATTTGAAGAAAATCGGTTAAAATATCTAGTTTTTAGAGCGGAAAAATTTAACTGGAGGCAGAAATTTGTATGGGAGCTATATCTAAATCTGAACCAATCTGGCTCAATTTTACCACAGATGTTTGTAGTTGAATTATAAGGAACTGTGCTAAATTTTAAGCAAATCGAGTAAACTATGTGGTATGATATGATAACTTTGTATGGGGGCAATATCTAAGTCTGAACCGATTTGCCTCAAATTAAATAGCGTTCGTCCTTGAGCCGCATAATTCACTTGTGCCAATTAATTAATTGCGACCTGTAATTTGATTACAACAATGGATGGACGAACGGACAGACGGACATGGCTAAATTAAAACTGATTCTTAATAATGGGTCTATCTTGTATCCTTTTGGATGTTACAAAGAAACAGAGATACAAGCCGACCGATTTTAAGCCGACAAGCCGCCGCCGCATGTTTCTGCACGAGCCGCGCCGATTTGAAAGTCGCATTTATATAAGTCAATTCCAGTATGCATGGCCATGCGTTCCTATAAAAAACAATAAACAATAGCTACTCTATTGTGCTTCTTTAGTGTGTCAAATCAGGTAGGGATTTACCCTTCTTTGGAAGGATTATGATATTCAAGATGTCCGGTCAAATATGCCTCACATAAGAAGCTGTAATTAGAAAAATATTTATTAAATTCATACATATTATAAATTTTGGGAATGGATTCTCAATCCCAAAAAATAATTGTGAAGGACAATAATAATATGAAATTATGGGAACATTGGCTAGTATTAACGAATATTGAACTACTTGCCAAAAAATAAAAGAAAAGGTATTAAAAACCAATACAAATTGTTCCTTCTCTTTTCCCAAAATTGTCAAAAGGGGGTTGATCGAATAACAGAACGAGCCGGCAAATCAGCCGAAAGCCGCCGCCGCAGACCCATTTTTAGCAGCGCCGCCGCCGCCGATAATTCTGTGTCAGCTTGTAACTCTGGTAACAAATGCACAAAGACATAATACGCTACTGGAGGGTATAAACATGCAATTCAGTTTATACATCCATCTAAATGCATAGACTTCTAAAATAAATGGATATGACATTCATTTCGAAATATACACATAATGAGGAGTCACATGGGGAAAATGGGGAAAAAATGGTATCTACCAAACGGCTGTAGCTAAAATATTGAATTTCGGTTACACGTCTTTCTCAACGGAATAGACATGAAAAAGGATGATATCTTGTAAAATAAATGGGTATTTTGCAATACGCACAATTAAGGGGTAAACAGAAAAATGTTTCCCTAACAAGGACTAAAAATACACCCTAATATTTAAATTATTTAAACAAATATTTTGAAAATGTTGATTTTTATACACTTGAATTTTTTGCGGACATTCCTCTACTAGCTTAAAAACACCAATAAGTACAAAAAAGATTTAGAGGGTGAAATGGGACAAAAAGGGATAAAAATAGTACCAATGATACGTCAACAGCCAGAAATTCGGTGTGTACATCCCTATAATTACGTAGCCACGTAAAATAGAGGGTTTTTTCGAAATTCGTACAGGATTCGTAAGGGATACAATTGGAAAAGAGGGATAAAAATGGTACCAACCAAACGGCTGCAGTCAGAATGGTGAAATTTGATGTATACATTGCTCTGACTGCGTAGATGCAATATTCGATCCATATTATCAAAACGGGATAAAATTGGTACCAAGCAAACGGCTGTAGTTAGAATCATGTTTACACTCGTCTGTCTTCGTAGACACACAAAATATGAGTATTTCTCCTAATTCGTACTTTGAAGGTCAAAATGAAAAAAGAATAAAACTGGTACCAAGTAAACGAATGAAATCATGAAATCAGATGTGGACCCAAAACATAACGAATCTATGCAATTTGTACTTTTCTGTCACTTTGTAGCTGAACCAAGAAATTGCAAATGGGGAAATGCTTCTCTCTAATGACGCCTGACAATATACCTACTAATTAGGGCACATTTTTGAACATTGCTGTCTCATGCTTTTTTGATGACAACTGCAGTATTATCTTCTATATATAAAAAAGAGTTGCGTGATTGAGTGACTGACTGATCACTCCCCATACCAAACGGCTAGAGCTAGAATCATGAGAATCATTTGGCGTGTACATTTCTCTTACAGTGTAGAGGTGTGATAAGACGGGATTTTTCTAAATTCGTACTTTTAAGGGGTAAAATGGGGTAAAAAGGGATAAAAATGGTACCACCGCAAAGACCAAACTGCTGGGCCTAGAATCTTGGTATGGGTTTGGTATTGGACATTATGGAGATTTGGTATGGACATTCCTCTTGTAGCATGAAGGCATCCCAAAAAATGTCATTTGCAAAATTCGTACCTTTGGGGGGTCAAATGGGACAAAAATTGTACCAACAACATGGCTGAAGCTGGAATCATGAAATTTGGTATGTACATTTCTCTTACAGCGAATAGATCATATTTGAAGGGAGTTTTTCGTAATTCGTACTTTTGAGGGGTAAAATGGGTTAATGATTATTAAAAATTGTAGCACCGCATTGACCAAACGGCTGGGACTAGAATCTTGAAATTTGGTAAAAAAATTCCTCTTATAGCTTCAACGCGCCCAAGAAAATATTTTTCAAAATTCGTACTTTTTGGGGGTAAACAGGGATAAAAATAGTACCAATAAAATGGATGGTGCTGAAACCATAAAATTCGGTGTGTAAATTTTTCGAAATTTGTACTTTTAAAGGGAAATGGGGATAAAAAAGGTACCAACAACACGGATGACGCTACAATAATGAAATTCGGATAAGAAAGCATTTTTCGAAATTTCTACTTTTAAGGAATTAAATAGAATAAAAATTGTACCACAGCCCAGACCAAACGACTGGGCCTAGAATCATGAAATTCGGAACGGGCATTACTTATCAGCACGAATGCGAAAAGAAAATATTTTTCAACATTAATAGTTTTTATGGGTGAAATTAGGTAAAAATGGTTAAAAAATGGTTCCAACCAAACAGACGGAGCCGGAATTATGCAATTCGACGTGTATATCCCTGAAAATGCTTACAAAAGCAAAATGAATGAATTTTTCGAAGTTCGTACTTTTAAAGGTTAAACGAGATAAGCGGGATAAAAAAGGTGCCAACAACATGGATGACGCTACAATAATAAAATTCGGTGTGAATATTAGCCTTACAGTGTAGATGAGTAATAACAAGGAATTTTCCGATATTTGTACTTTTAAGGAATTAAATGGTGAACAAACTTAACTCGTTTGTTCATAATTTCTACTAATCGTATTTAAAATATAAAATACGTTACATTAATCTATTTTGAATTGTAAACACATTTACTAAAAATTGTAATAGAATATCTTATATTTCGAAATATGAACTATTGTGAATTGATAATCGCGTATAAGATTAGTTGTAACAAAATGTCAAATCTTCTTCGTAAATGAATTTGAACAAATCTGCCACTGACTCGACACAGCCGAACTGGTGAGCATCTTCTCAACTCTAAATAAAATAACCGATTTGAAAACTAATCTATAACTTGGTTTATTTTACCTTTTACTTACCTACGAAAAAACTGCATATCATCATCGTTTCTCATTTCACTGAGAAACTAAATGATATACCAGATTTACTCAACCCCCTTTTCTAAATAGTAGCTCAAAACGGAGTCACTTCATTCAACACCAGAAATACAGTCCACTATCTTCGAGTGTAATCGGTTGAAGTTAATTTGTGACGTCACCGGCCTGCAGATTCCCCATTATATTCCTCTCTGGCTTTTATTACCTAACAAGCAATTTCTGCAAGCGCCGGACTTTGGACGTCCGCAGCTGATCAACCAGAGCACGCTCACCGCTTCCAATAAGAAACCCCCCGCACACCTATTCAAATGGGTTACAAATTGTACCACCGCCCTGACCAATCGACTGGGCGTAGATTCTTGAAATTTGGAACGCATATTACTCTTATAACGTGAATACGACCAAGAAAATATTATTCCTAAATTTAAACTTTTAGGTGTGAAATTGGGTAAAAACGGATAACAACGGTACCAATCATGCATAGAAACACAAAATTAATATATTTTTCGAAATTCGTACCTTTTAATATCCCTATGGTACCAACAACAGGGCTGAAACTAGAATCGTGAAATTCGGTGTGTATATTCCTCTGACAGTGTAGACGCGAAACATTAACTGATTTTCAATATTTATACTTTTGTATATGTACTTTAAAGGGGGAAGCGGATCAAAAGTGGTGCAAATGATACCAACCAAAATTGGGGATTTGGGATAAAGATAGCACCAACCAAAGTTTTCAGATAGAATATGAAAAGAAATTCGGTGTGCACATTTCTCCGAGTACATAAATTAATGTTTCGAAATTTGTATGTTTAAGGGCACAAACGGCACAGAAAGATTTATGTGTGAACAATATTTATCTTTTTTTATTTTGACCAAAACTTATGTCAATTTGCGTGGAAAGTATAGAAGTTATATTAGGTTCCATTTTTCCGCGTACGAAGTAGCTGGTATTTGCTAGTCAACCAATATTTATGGTATTCAATCTTTTTGAAAATATAAATATAAGAATATTTATTTTTTGAATTGACGAATTGATAGCCTTGCGTGCATGGTTTTAAATAATTAAAATATTATATTATAAATAAATATAATATTTTTTTCTTTATTTTTTCAATATTTGTATTTGTTTTGGTTTGGCTATATAAAAAAATATATATTTTCCTGTAATATTACTGCACTTCTACGAAAATCGACTTCCTCTATGGAATACAATCCATGGTGGAGGGTACATAAAGTTCGGCCCGGTAGAACTTAACGCCGTTTTTACTTGTTTTTATTTTCAGATTTATGTTTGACATTTACAAAATGGGATGCTATACACTCGAACAAAATTGGGAAATATTAAAAACTTACTTCCAAAGTAGTCTTTAACGCAAACTGTAAGAAATTTAGGTGGACATTTTTGGGTTTTCAGATGAAACTCGTTTTCATCTCGTCAATAAGCAAAATTGCCGTATATGGGGTTAAGAGAACCCACACGCGACACGTGAGAGGTCAATGCATCCACAACCAGTCTCTGTTTGGTGTGGATTTTGGGCTGTACTGAAAAATTGGGTTGATCGGATGAGGTACTGCCGAGGCAGTCGTGGCAGTCATATGAATGATATTATGTTCAATTATTAAAGGACAAAATTCAACCTTTCCAATAAAGCCAGAAATTTGAAAAAATAATGAGTACTTTTTTATAACCGATTCTAATTTAAAATTTTAAATGCCCCACGATATATATACACCGATTAGCATTTATATGGCTGTACTGGACTATACCCATTAACAAGACTTCTCACAAACGTCGAAACACGGTGTCCAAAAACTGTGTGTGTGTGATTTATGCTGTTGCACTGCCTTCAATATTTTGCTTTGATATGAAAGGAACAGATAAATTGTCAGCTTGTACTTGTTTTGTCGGCAAACATATAATAATAAACAATTTTTTTCAATGTACACGGCATTAGTGGTACTACTTCGTCAAAACTTGTAAAAACTAACCGCTTAGCACAAATTTGGTCAAATTTCGTTGCAGAGTCAGTGGTGTAAATCGAACCAATAATTTTCATGCTGATAAGTTCGCCACAAACTCGACTGGGGTCGACCATAGAAAATTCGCATTTTCCTAAAACTGAATTTACGTTCTTCGAAATCTACCGGTCCAGTGGTCATCCTTCTCCGCCAATAAGTGATTTTAGTTTAATTGGCGGTTTGTACAGTGAATTGCAAATAAACACAACAAGAATGGCAACAACAGCAGCCCAGAAATATTCAACAACGATTTTTAATTGCAAAGCGTTTCGAAATTTATATGTAAATTTCATTCGTACAATTCTCTGATTTTAAAACAAAAGTCATCCATTGGTATGCATCCATATGCATGTAGCACGTATTGGTGGAAGTAGTATGTAAAATGTGTCCGTGGTCAGATAGAGGGGCGCGGAATGCCTGTTAGTCTCTAGGCCTTGTAGAGGAAACGGAAGATATTGCATCCGCATTCCATCTCTATGTCCACTTTTAGGACGTTGCAATTGAAAGCAAAGTACTCACTAGACAGTTAAATAAAAGACATAAGACATATCCCAACTAAACCAATTTTACCTACTTGCAATCCCCACCGTCCGTCCACACAGTCACAGAAGCCTACATACTGAATTTAATGATCCTAGGTACAACCGTTTGGTTGGTACCATTTTAATCCCCTTTCGGTCCATTTTCCTCTTAAAAGTATAAATATCGAAAAATACATTGATGTTGCGATTCTATACAATACTCTGTATTCACCGAATTTCATGATTTTAACTTTAGCCTTTTTATTGGTACCATTTATATCCCCTTCTCCATTTCACCTACCAAATTTCGAAAGAAAAAATTTGGTAAATACTCCAGATACTTGGGGATACTTGGGGAGACTTTCAGTCCACGCTAGGGAACATTTTTTCTTTCTAATCTGATGTTGTCCCTTCCCTAAAATTCTACGGTGGAAGACGGGTATTGAATCAGAAGATCTCATGCGTACATGTGTGAATATTTGAGCGATAAGATGGCGAGGGAAAAAACCTTCTGAACTGATTGCTTGGGGAAGACCAAATGCCAACTGGATCTCTCAGAAGATACATATGTTAGAATGTCTCTCTGAATAAGGCCCCATCTATGCCGCCGCTTTGTTGCGAATATCTCTCAGCATGTGCTTGAGAGAGAGTGGAAAATGTTGTTGTTGTTGTTAATATTCGTACGAACACAATAAATGCGTTACGCCCGTGCGGTTTTCAGCGATTGCATTGCTTTGCCCATTTTGGCATTTAAAAATTATTTTCACTATTTAGTCAGTGAACGTATGAGTGGGTGTACGTACGTACATATGTTTGGGGAGTCAGTGCGCACATTGGGATATATATTCAAAAATAAAATAGAACAGTGATTTCTGACGCTATTTCATTCATTATGAATCTCGTAGTTTGCATTTTCTTGCAAAAATTCTCAAACGGCAAAGCACTAATGGGAAAGTGTGCATTATATTTATTAACCCCATACGTTTCCATATGTTGTTGGAATAAACGCTAAAACGTGTTAGCTATTACCAGCTGATTTTAGAAACTTTAAATTTTAAAATCTCAGTGGTAAATAAAAATAAGAAAAAAACAAGTAAGGAAAGGCTAAAGTCGGGCGGGGCCGACTATATGATACACTCCACTTTCAATCCGAATACAATTCAATTCGGTAATAAAGTGAAAACGGGAAGGATTTTTGTATCCTGTTAATGTATGTGTTTGACAAATAATGTTAAATCGGAAAGTATATTTGTATGGGGGTATATTTAAACCTGGAACGAAATAGATGAAATATATATAATATATAATATATAATATATATATCGGTTAAACAGTTGGGAGCAACATTTGTATTGGGGCTATATCTAAATCTGAACCGATCTAGCCAACTTTCACCATAGGTGTTTCTGTTAGATGATAAGATGTTGTGCCAAATTTAAAGAAAATCGGGTACAATATGTGGTTTCTAGAGCGGAAAATGTCAAATCGGGAGCGACATTTGTAAGGGACTATATCTAAATCTGAACCGATCTTACCCACTTTCTACATAGGTGTTTCTAGTTGGACCATAAGATGATGTGCTAAATTTAAATAGCGGAAAATGTGGTTTCTAGAGCGGAAAATGTCAAATCGGGAGCGACTTTTTTATGGGGGCTATATCTAAATCTGAACCGATCATACCTAATTTCTGCATATATGTTTCTAGGTGGATTATAAGATGTTGTGCCAAATTTAAAGAAAATCGGGCTCAATATGTGGTTTCTAGAGCGGAAAATGTCAAATCGGGAGCGACTTTTGTATGGGGGCTATATCTAAATCTGAACCGATATGCCTCAAATTAAATAGAGTTCGTCCTTGATCCACAAAACTTACTTGTGCCAAGTTTTGTTAAGATCAGAATATAATTGCGACCTGTAATTTGATTACAACAAAAGATGGACAGACGGACAGACGGACAGACGGACATTGCTAAATCGACTCAGAAAGTGATTCTATGCCGATCTGTATAATAAACGATGGGTCTAACTCGTTTCCTTCTGGGTGTTACAAACAAATGCACAAAGACATAATACTCTCGTGGAGTGTATAAAAATTGTGTTTTCCAATAGGTACTTGACAACTTTGAAATTAATTTGTTAACGAAGTGACGAAAATAACGCTGCCCTTCAGGCGTCCATAGCAAACGATCCAAAACAGTAAATTCCGCGGCGTTCTCAAAAACTGGACATCGCCAAGACCACTTTATGAAGAATTTTGCGTAAGGATTTTGGTTTACACCAGCGCAAGATCGAGCAAATTTGTAAAATTATATACATCTGATGACAATATGATAACACAAGCACTCTATGCCGACGATCACTGATGCGTTATCCGCGCACAGGGTACGAAAAACGTATATGGCCAAAAGAGTTTATAGTTGAGTGTGATTCTCCTCCCTTCCGTTACCAAAAACTAAATTTCCTTCGTAGGTAGAAAACATGATGGAAATAGCTTGTAACACCTTAAAATATCGAACTGAGGCCCCATAAAGTATGTATGTATATATTATTGACGTCATAAAATTTTAAGACGATCTAGCCACATCTGTCCGTCTGTTGAAAGAAACTAAATAATACTGATTTCTGGGCCCGGATATATTTGTGTTATATATTTTTGATAAGGATTGACTAGATAGTTTAAACATATGTACTTGTAATTATAAAACAAATGTTTGTAGAATGTGTGTAGAGGACACAAGGAACTGCTCAACTTTTACCATCTGGCTTTGGAACTAAATTCTGATTTTTTTTCTGCGCTTATTTGAACACAATTTCCCCAGAAAAAATATCTGAACATACATTTTTAATTTAAAAGAAAAATTGCAGGTTAGAGGTTTAATAAAATAAATAAATATTAAATTAAAATAAAATAAATTATCACTACTAAATTACAGATTTGTACAATATATACATATAAATATTTGAAATTTATAAATAAAGCAATAATTTTTTATTCTTTTAAGGAAAAATGTTTAAATTGTTAAAATTATACAAAAATAAACATTGTTTATTATAAAAAAAAAAAAAAAAATATTCCCCGAGCCACGATTCAAACCCGAGACATTCTGGATAAAAAGCAAACACGTTACCCCATAACAAAAAAATTCATTCCCATTCAATTGTGAAAATGCTATTCGTAAAATTGTATTTGTTAATGTTATCCGTCTCTGTTTTTGGATAGTATTTATTTAATTTTCTTTTGGTGGATATAGATATATCTAAAATAGTAATTTGGAAAGTTCCTATTAGCTAGAACTCACACACAGTCAAAGGAATGTGCATATCGATATGCAATATTTTAGCTGAACTACTTCGTATGTATAATTTTTATAATTTTCTATCAAGTTTTGAACAAAATATTACAACCATTTATATCCTCGATCTCATGTTTCTAGATTCAGCCAGCCAGTTTATAACTTTTTGCACTTCTTTCCCAAAAAGTACACATATGTACTTTATTTGGTAACACATTTATTCCTTGTTGTCCCGTATCCCCCTTTTAAGTACAAATTTTGAAATATCCATTTATGTTCCGTGTTTACGTAATTAAAGGATTGTACAGCATTTGTATCCCTTTTCGTCCCGCGCACAAATAAGTACAAATTTCGAAAAATCAAACTACTGCGCTTCAATATGGTCAGAGGAATTTACATACCAAATTTCACGATTCTAGCTGTAATACTTTAGTTGGTACCATTTTTACCCCTTTTTGTCCCACTCGCCCCTTAAAAGTACAAATTTCGAAAAATCCAACTATACTTCGTTTCAATATGGTCAGAGGAATTTACATACCAAATTTCACGATTCTAGCTGTAATAATTTAGTTGGTACCATTTTAATCCCTTTTTGTCCCGCTCGCCCCTTAAAAATACAGGTTTCGAAAAATTCAATTTTACTTCGTTTATGTATGATCAGAGGAATTTACATACCAAATTTCACGATTCTAGCTGTAATACTTTAGTTGGTCCCATTTTTATCCCTTTTTGTCCCGCTCGCCCCTTAAAAGTACAAATTTCAAAAAATGTAATTTTTCTTCGTTTCTATAATACTTTAGTTGGTACCATTTTTACCCTTTTTTGTCCGGCTCGCCCCTTAAAAGTACAAATTTCGAAAAATGTAATTTTTCTTCGTTTCTATATGGTCAGAGGAATTTACATACCAAATTTCACGATTCTAGCTGTAATAATTTAGTTGGTACCATTTTTATCCCTTTTTGACCCACTCGCCCCTTAAAAGTACAAATTTCGAAAAATCCCTATTTGTAGCTCGTCTGCATGGTCATTGTAAGGAACTCACCGAATGTCATGTTTATAGCTACTGCCGTTTAGTCAGGACGAAGGTTCGATGTTTATCCCTTTTTGGGCCATTTTATCCCTTAAAAGTACGAATTTCGTAAAATGACCCTGGCTTTAGCCGTTTGGTCTGTGGGCTGGTCAATGATAAGTCAGTCAGTAACGCAATTCTTTTATATATATAGATTATCGACTTTTTGAATGTCCTCAAATGCGGGAAAAAACAACACTTTTGGATATTAAGATGCAATTTCACTGTGCACGCGAAAGATAATGGATTTTCGAAATTCGTTAAAAGTGGAACCATCCAATCGACTGTAGCTGAAACGAAATTCGATATGCCAGCTGATCTGAGTATGTGAAGTGTGGAAATGTAGATAGGCGGGATCTGTGCAAAGGAAAAAAGAATTAAATACCGCCAAAAACCTGTAATATTTAGGGTATTTCTGCATATTTCTTTAAGATTATTGTCTTTAAGAATACATTTGAAGAATTATTTAGATATATGTAGTAGAACTAACACGAAAAGATTTTTTAGACTCGCCCAAAAGATAATTAATTCATTTTAATTTAATTTACGGTCCTATGGAACGGTCCAACTAGGAACCATGGGAAATTATATATATATATATATTGATTTTAATTCAAAATTATAACAATAAAACGTCAGAAATTAATTAACAAATATCGCAATTTGCCTCTAAATTGGAGCTAACACTGTCGAACGGTGTATGGTATAAGGCACATTTTACTAGACTTTTTTCTATGTTATTTGTATACCCTGCACCTCCTGAATGGGGGTATATTCACTTTGTCATTCCGTTTGTAACACCTTGAAATATTCATCGTAGACCCCATAAAGTATATATATTCTGGGTCGTGGTACAATTCTAATATGATATAGCCATGTCCGTCGTTCTGCCTGTTGAAAGCACGATAGCGGTCGAACGAAATGAGCTAGGAGGTTCACATTTTTCCTAAATGTGTCTTATGGTTGTAGATCTGTTGGGATTAAAAGTGGACGAAATCGGCCCAGAGGGAAAAAATTTTCCCTCACAAGGACTGAAAATACCCCTAATATTTAAAGTATTTCAGCATGTTTTTTGAACTTAATAGCTTGTATTTACTTGATATTTGCAATGCGCATTCCCTTTATAGCATAAAAAGGCACCATAGAGTGATTTTTATTTGTTGGGGGCGAAATGGGACAAAAATGGATAAAAATGGTACCTATCAAACGACATCAGATAGAAACACGAAATTTGGCGTGTACATTCCTCTAATAGAGTAGATACATAATATAAAAGTATTTTTTCTAAATTCGTACTTTTAAGGGGTTAAATGGGGATAGAGGTACTAAAAATAGTACCAACCTAACGGCTGCACCTAGAATAATGAAATTCGATACATACATTCCTCTGATTGCGTAGACACGTAAAATAAAAGAAATTTCCAAAATTCGTACTTTTTGGAGTTCAAATGGAAAAAGGGGATAAAAATAGTACCTACCAAATGACAGCAGCTAGAATCATGAAATTCGGAGTATACATTCCTCTGACTGCGTAGACACGAAAAATAGAACGTTTTTTTCCAAATTCGTACATTCAAGGGATACAATGGCTACAGGGGATAAAAATAGTACCAACTAAACGAATACAGCTAGAATGATGAAATTCAGTGTGTACATCCCTCTAATTGTGTAGATATGTAAAATAAAGAGGGGGCAAAATTGGAAAAAGGGGATAAAAATGGTACCAAGAAAATGACCGCTGATAGAATCATAGAATTCGGTGTATACATTCCTCTGACTGCATAACCACGTAAAATATTTGTTTTCCAAATTCGTACTTTATTTTGTTGCTTTTACGACAAAAAATGGTAGAATCATGAAGTTGTCTTACACTGCGTACGTGATAGATAAGGTATTTTCAAAATTTATACTTTTGAAATTAAAATAAGTTGGAAATACAACCAACCAAACGACTGTAGCTGAAAATACACTCTCTATCCCCCAATATTTAGGGTGTTTATGATTGCTGCCTTATATTTACTTTATGAATTGAAGTATTATTTCCTTTATATATACATAGTATACAAATATTGGTAGCCTTGGCTTATTAATTAAATTTCTAATTTTCATACAGTTAAAATTTGTTGCGGACATTCCTCTTGTAGCTTGGAAGCACCACAAAGAAAATAAAAGTTTTAGCGGGCGAAATGGGACAAAAAAGGGATAAAATATGGTACCAATGATACGACAACAGCTAGTATCATGAAATTCGGTGTGTACATCCCTCGAATTGCATAAACACGTAAAATAGAGGGATTTTTCGAAATTCGTACTTTTAAGGGATATAATTGAAAAAGAGGGATAAAAATGGGACCTTCCAAACCGCTGAAGTTGAAGTCTGACTATGAAGACTCGAAAAAGGGTTTTTTTCGAAATTTGTACATTTGGGCGGAGAATGGGAATATCTTTAAAATTTATACTTTTCTTATCACTTTGTCTGTATCTGAAAATGCTTCTTTCTAATGGCGACTGACAATCGCTAATATTTAGGCATGTTCACTTTCACATTTACAGCATTTTATTTATATAAAGTAGTCCATTTTAAACAGTGCGCATAAGTATACATTATAGTTTGAAATAGTAAACAAATATAGTAATGTGCATAAAAATATCACAATTTTCGTAATATGGTACTGCACTTCTATGTAAAGTCGACATCCTTTAATCTGCTGGTAATACTGTAGAATGCACTCCGTGGTGGAGGGTATATAAGATTCGGCCCGGCCGAACTTAACGCCTTCTTAATTGTTTTTAATGTTTTTGTATGGATTTCCTTGCTTAATGACGAAAATATGATCTTTCAATTAACCGGAGTCCTTTTTAGCGAAATATAAATTATTGGTTCTCACAAAAACGAACCAATACATTTCTACATTTGTAAAAAAATATTTCAACATTCGCTGTCGCATTATCATTCGCAAGAAATATTTGAAAATTCGATTTCCCTTTCGGTTAAGTAACATTCCTTACATCCCCATTCAGGACCAACAGTTTGAAAACATTTGTGGCCCTTAATGGGTTGGGAAGTAGTAAAATCAAAAATTTTTGGTAAAACGTTTAAAATTGAAAATTCAACAATCTAAACTAAATCTATTTCCAGGTCAAGTCACTGCCTCGAGGGCCCTGGAGTTCCTCTTTGCTTCCAATTGCCCAAATAGAGACAAAGTTTGAACTGAAACTCGAAAAAAGAATCTCTGTCAAATCCCCCACTGTGTGCCGCTAGCTGTTATTGTTATTTCGATATAGTGCTGCGGCAACAACAACACCAGCAAGTGAGGCGCGAATGAGATTGCTGGTGTTTGTGTTCGCCAGAATTTGGTTGTTTTGTGCACCACCAGATTCCGTCCACCCCTGTTTTGCTAGCGAAGGCATCCTCATCCCAACAACAACTCTGGCCGAGTGGTCAGTGAATAGTTTTGTTTTAAGTTCATTTTCGTATTGGCTTTGCTTGGCTTTAAAGTAAATTTTAATTAAGAAATTCTTCAGTAAGTGAATGCAGCAGCGGTGGTGGCGGATTTAATGAAATAAACTAAATTGTTGTTGCTGATTCTGGCGTTCTGGGGGGGGTGGGGGTGGGGAGTTGTTATTGTTAGTCTTGTTTGCTACGCCTCCAGTATTCCACGCTCGAATGCATTTCCGATGAATTGCATTGAAATTGGTCTGTTTGTGAAAATTGTTTTTAACCGCGGATACGATTTGCAACTCAACTCAGAGTTAGTCTTTGATTTGGGCGGCATGCTTTGTATTTTCGGGGTGATCAATACAAGTGCGGTTATTAAAGCCTAATTATGTTTCGTCCGAGTACAAATGCTATTTGAAAAAACTTTGTGGGTGCATTGAGCACTAAGCATCAATGCTCCTGAAAATAGACATACATACATTTGTATGTATGTCTGTAAAAAAATAAATGATTTGACCAAAAATAAAAAAAAAAGTTTGAGTATCCTTTGTTGAAAGTACGCTAGCATCAATATGAACCAAGACAGTACTTATATAGATAGACTATTTTCCATCCATTAATAAAAATCCACCCTGCGCCCTAACCGGCTGTCTTAATTACTTCCTAATTGCTCAGTAAATGATATTTCGAATGAAATTAGTCCATGGAAATATTAATGATTGGCCTTCCTTGTTTGATTGACGCAACATTCTTATTTCGGTGCAAGTCGAATTGATAAAGGCGATTATATATGTGAGATGATTATATTTGCTGCCGAATATAAATAGTTGTCATAGATTAATTGCCATGGTGCTACTTTCATTTCACTTTGACCATTGCACTATGTTTCCAAATTCAAATTTTCTGACCAAAAATATTTAAGCACATAAAACTTCAGCTTTTCACTCGACTTGCTTCAAATTTGGCACAACATCTTATAATTCAACTACAAACACTCATGGTCAATGTGGGTAAGATCGGTTCAGATTTAGATATATTTTTTATATATATACACAAATGTTGCTCAAAAATGTTTAACCGATTTAGGCCAAACTTTACATATTATATTTCACCGTAGATGCCGCACAACAACAAACTAAACAAGTAAAAACGGCGCTAAGTTCGACTGACCGACTTTTATATACCCTCCACCATGGATTGCATTCCACAGAGGTTTTCGATTTTCGTAGAAGTACAGTAATATTACAGGAAAATATAAATTTGTTAATATAGCCAAAAACAAATATTGAAGAAATAATTTTATAAATAAATATAATATTTTTATTATTTCAAAACACACTTATAAGATAAGGTTACCAATACGTTTACACAATATATATCGAAATAATATTTCAGGTCAATTCGAAAAATAAATATTCTTATATTTATATTTTCAAAAAAGTGTAAGTACCACAAATATTGGTAGATAGTTGGTGTTACAGTTGATGGTATTTCCATTCCATTTTAATTCCAAATGTACAAATTTTGATAATCCACTATTTCACGTACATAGGGCAAAATAACCTATCTTCATGATTCAAATAATTTTTGCCGAACGAATTTGGAAAAATCTTTTTATTTTACTTGTCTGTGCAATCAAAGGAATGTATACACTGAATTTCATGATTTTAGCTGCGGCCATTTGGTTGGTACCATTTTTATCCCTTTTTTCCCCTTTCTAAAATATCCTTATTTTACGTGTATACGCAATTAGAGGGATGAACACACCGAATTTCACCATTCTAGTTGTAGTCGTATAGTTGGTACTATTTTTATCCCCAGTGCCCATTGTATCCCTTGAAAGTACGAATTTAAAAAAAACATTCATTTTTCGTGTCTACGCAGTCAGAGGAATTTATACTCCGAATTTCATTACTCTAGCTGCGGTCATTTGGTTGGTACTATTTTTATCCCATTTTTCCATTTTAACCCCAAAAAGTACAAATTTCGAAAAATTCATTTATATTACGTGTCTATGCAATCAGAGAAATGTATACGCCAAATTTCATTATTTTATGTGCAGCCGTTTGGTTGGTACCATTTTTATCCCTTTATTTCCATTTTACACCTTAAAAGTACGAATTTGGGAAAAATACCTTTATAGTATGTATCTAGTCAATTAGAGGAATATACACACCGAATTTCGTGTTGTGGTTTGATATGTACCATTATTATCCTTTTTTGCCCTATTTTACCCCCTACGAATAAAAATCACTTTATGCTGCACGCTTTGATAATTGGGGAGATGCGCCAATATTAAGTAAGTACATGCAGAGATATTAAAAAAATATGCTTAAATACTCTAAAATATTGGAGGTTATTATTTATAGTCCTTGTGAGGGAAAAGTTTTTCCCTTTGGGCCGACTTCGTCCAGTTTCAATCCCAACCGATCTACGACTATAAGACGCATGTATGGAAAATTTGGACGTGCTAGCTCCTTTCGTTTAGATGCTAGCGTGTTTTCAACAGACGGACGGACATGGCTAGATCGTCTTAGAATTTTATGACGATCAAGAATATATATACTTTATAGGGTCTCATGTCGATATTTGAAGGTGGTACAAAGTTAGTATACCCCCATCCTGGAGGTGAATGGTATAAAAATAATTAAAGGTCAGCAATAAATACAATCAATATCAAAAATTCTAAAATTAAATTATCTCCAAATATCAGGTTGAAACCGATCAAGGTCGAGTTACAAATGTTAGATGCAATAAAAATTCGACACTAAAAATCGTATGTCAATTTCATGTATTTGTAACCTTCACTTCAAATCAATGATATAAGGTAAATTACCATATTGAAGGTAGGTGACACATAACTAATAAAAAGTGATATTTTTTAAATTTCTTTCTTTCTAAAATGTTGTATTGAAAACATGGCGCACTGGTGTTTGTATTGTAATTCCCATTTTCCAAGGCACCTTTAATATTTGTGCTATCATATTGACAGTATAAGTTCGATCATATCTGGTCATACGTTCAGATATGAACGGTACATAAGCGGTACAAATATGTTGTGTCGAGTTTGACCAAAATCGGTTAATTTTTGTGGCTTCTAGAGAAAATCTTCTAGAAAAATATCAAATAGGGAATGACATTTGTATCGGGGCTATATCTAAATCTGAACCGATTTCCTCCAAATTCAATACCAATCGTCCTTGGCCAAAAAAGTAACTTCTGCCAAATTTCATGATAATCGAACAGCAATTGCGACATGTAAAGTGCGAACAAGCTTAGATGGACAGCAGACGGACAGACGGACGGACATCGGTAAATCGATTCAGCTGGTGATTCTAAGGTGGGTCTAGCTCGATTATTTATTGTTGTTACAAACATGAAGTGGTGTAGGGTATAAATACGAATTTAAGACAAACATCACAAACGTAGACTTCAATAATAATTTTTTTTACTCACGTGAGCGGGCTTGAACGTGAGCAACGAAAAAATCTTTGTGTGTTATTCAATTTTTTCCTTCGTGAGCGTGCGTGAACGTGAGCCAATCATCACGCACGCGCCCATCTCTAGTTCAAACAGTATGAAATCATGTAAACTGATTTGGCCCAAGCATACTTAAGGCCTACAGACACCCTTCAATGTGTTACACTTTTTTCTGCCCCAAATCATGTATACACTCTTACTTTATAGAGCTCTTAAAATCCGTCCTGAACCTTATAAAAATATATCAAAACAAACAAATGCAAACAGCCATAGTAACATAGTGGAGGGTATAAAATCCTATTGCAATTTTCAATTTGTTACATTTTAGGCGATTTGGTGACGATTTGTAAGGAACATTATTATTTCAGAAGTCGTCCATTGAACTGGGGTACTCTTCGTGAGTAGGACTATGTAATGCAAATTTCAATTGAAATGGCATGTGACATGAATTACATAACTTCACACGTTTCATCACGTTCTGTTTGACCTTTATTTGCTGCCACTTTTCACCTACTTTGGCATTACACCAAAAAAAACTGTATGCGAGTCATGTCGACGACATAGACATGCTTGAATGATGTACCACTTGACGTCGGCATGATCAAATGCACAGACCGATAAACCCTACGATGGCAATTAACATTAAATAAAGCCTTCAGACTGCTGCTGCATAAAGAGTTTCCACAAAAATAAACTTTCTCTATTAATATTTAGTCTATTCTCCCACGCTTTAAGAGCGTTTAAGTGGAAACTTTTCCAAGTGCAAGAGTTTCCGATTAATTTCTCCCTCCGACCGCAAGTAATGATGGCTGTTAATTTGTCTCGAATTTCCGACTGCCTTCAATGTCAGGACAGCATCAAATAGACCGAAACGAGACTTAATTGTCATTCAATACATTCAGACGCAGCCGCACACACCTCCCCCATAATGCTAGACAAAGACCGCACCTACCTCCCACCCTCCCTCAGCAACGATTATTTGTTTTGTAAACCGCATCACATGTAATTCGTAATTTAAGATACAGACAGACAGACAGTCAGCCAGCCATTCTGACAGACAGACAGACAGAGAAATAGTTCTAATCACTTTTGGGATGATGATGATGATGTTCTCGAACAATGAACAATGAACTTGTTCAATATTTTTACCACCTCCTGCTCCACCACATACATAAGTATGATATAGACAAAAGATTGTGTCCATAATGTCGGAATGACTTCTATGCACATATGTAAGTATGACTACAAAGTAGTCGAATACTTACTCGTATTCGCATATATGCACGTAAACATTAGGGTAGGATCTGCGTGTTAGAGTAATAGCCAGTCAAAAAGCCGAACATTTTGTTGAGCTAAATAGAGTCCAATCCAAACAATAGATTTTATAATCGAAGAGAGCAAATCAGTTTTATGACCTTATACATTTGTTTGTAACTAATCAGAGCACTTGTCACAGTTATTGTTTGATCCTGAAAAAAAAAACTTTTTAAATATACTTTCGCGGACCAATGATGGAATTGTGAATTTTAAGTAAATCAGTTCTCAAAGCAAGAGAAGCTTATAAATATTATCTTACTGAAATAAGATAAATGAGTTCTGATTCACTCTTTCTATGGAATTTAATTAATCTTCAATAGACTTGGTTTCTCATATCTTGAAACCAATATACAATTCAATTAACTATTAAATTAATTATAATTAATATGGGTTAGATCATTGTTGTATTATATAGAATGACTATTTAGTAAGCTGTTTATATGTCAAATTCGCTGACATCTAGCGGAAAATTTTAGTATTTTTTCCGAACATATTTTAATCTATAGAAATAATTTATGGACATGAACAATAAAGAAAGAGTGTTAAGTTAGGTCAGGCCGACAGGCAGTTAATATTTTGATAATACTGATAATTTATAAGCAACTTATAATTAGAACAAGTAAAGAAAGGCTAAAGTCGGGCGGGACCGACTATTTGACACACTCCACTTTCTATACGAATACAATTCAACTCTGTAATAAAGTGAAAACGGAAAGGATTTTTGTATGTTTCCTAATCATAGGCTAATATGACCTGGTCCAATTTGTTAAATCGAGAAGAATATTTGTATCGGGGCTATATCCAAACATGGAGTAAAGTGACCCTCATTCACAATAGAATCTTCCATTTCAAGTATAACGTGTTATGCTCAATTTGAAGAAATTCGGTGAAAATCCGTGGATTCTGGTGCGGAAAAAGTCAAGCCGAAATTTGTATTGGGCTATATATAAATCTGAACCGATCTGACCCATTTTCACCATGGGTGTTCTTAGTTGAAATATAAGATATTTTGCAAGATTTGAAGAAGATCTGTTAAAAATGTGGTTTATAGAGCGAAAAAGGTCAAATCGGGAGTGAAATTTGTGTGGGAGCTATATATAAATCTGAACCGATCTGACCCATATTCACCGTCGGTATTTCTGGTGGAAATATAAGATATTTTGCCAAATTTGAAGAAGATGTGTTAAAAAATGTGGTTCCTAGAGCGGAAAAAGTCAAATCGGGAGCGAAATTTGAATGGGAGCTATACATGACTTATTTTCACCGTAGGTTTTCGTAGTTTAAATATAAGATGTCTTGCCAAATCTGAACACAATCTGAAACAATATGTGGTTTCTGGAGCGGAAAAAGTCAAATCGGGAGCGAAATTTGCATGGGAGCTATATATAAATCTGAACCAATCTAACACATTTTCAACACAGGTGTTTCTAGTTGAAATATAAGATTATTTGCCAATTTTGAAGAAAATCTGTTAAAATATGTGGTATCTAGAGTGAAAAGAGTCAAATCGGGAGTGGAATTCGTATGGGGGCTATATCTAAATCTGAACCGATTTTCTTCAAATTAAATAGCGTTCGTCCTTATCCCGAAAAACTTCGTTGTGGAAGGTTTCATTATGTTCTACCCACAATTGCGACCTGTATCGTGATTTCAAGAATAGATCGATTCAAAATGTGATTCTAAGTCGATCGGTATAATTAACAATGGGTCCATTTCGCTTCCTTTTGGGTGTTACAAACAAATGCACAAAGACATAATACTCTCGTGGAGTGTATAAAAATCAAAATATATATTTATTACTTCCATCTCCAGGACGAGGGCATACTAAGTTTGTCATTCCCTTTGTAACACCCTGAAATATCGACCCGACACCCTATAAAGTGTACATATTAGGGTGGTTAAATTTTAAGCGCCGATGTTGATTTTGAATAAAACACAAATTATTTAGGAAATTATTGTCATTTCTTTTTATAATGGTATGGCTCAATTATGTATGGAATAAAATATCGGCCAAATGGCCGTCGCGACTTCAGCGGCACACCTCCATCCGATAGTCCAAATTTTCTATGACGCTGAGGCGTATTGGAGGTACTATGCCTTTAATGTGCCGAATTATCTCATCCTTTAGCTCTTGAATTGTTGCTGGCTTATCGACGTACACCTTTTCTTTCAAATAACCCCAAAGAAAGAAGTCCAACGGTGTCAAATCACATGATCTTGGCGGCCAATTGACATCGCCACCACGTGAGATAACACGGCCATTGAATTTGTCGCGCAGAAGAGCCATTGTTTCGTTAGCTGTGTGGCAAATGACACCGTCCTGTTGCGTCCATATCTTCCAATTCGGGCCATAAAAAGTTCGTTATCAACGAAGACCATTCACAGTAACTGTCTGACCGGCCTCATTTTGGAAAAAATCGGCCCGACGATGCCGCCAGCCCATAACCCCCACCAACCAGTCAATCTTTGTGGGTGCATTGGTTTTTCGACAATCACTCTTGGATTATCATTCGCCCAAATGCGGCAAATCTGTTTATTGACGAATCCACTGAGGTGAAAATGTGCCTCATCACAGAAGATGATTTTCTTCGGAGTGCACGATATGCATTTTGATTTGAACGCCCATTTTCATAATAAGACTGAATAACTTTAACGCGTTGCTCGATTGTGTATCTTTCCATGATTCAAATTGGGTTAGTCCGAAATTGAGAAATGTCAAATGAAATACAGAAAAAACTTGACGTTTAGGTGTGGTTCACATTCAACATCGGCCCTTGCAATTTAACCACCCTTTAGTTTTGATCGTCATAAAATTCTAAGACAATCTGGGCATGGCCGTCTGTCCGTCCGCCCGTTGAAAGCTCCTTAGCATCTAAACGAAAGGAGCTAGGGGTCAAAATATTGTAGATCGGTTGGGATTGCAACTGCGCGAAATCAATCAAAAGTGAAATTGTTTTCCCTCACAAGAACTGAAATACCCATAATAACCCCTATTATTCAAGAACATTTATGCTAGATTTTCGAATATGTCTGCTTGTACTTACTTGATATTGGGTATACGCATTCCCCCTATAACAAAAACGTTTGCCATAAAGCAATTCTTATTCGTAGGGGGTGAAATGGAGCAAAAAGAGATAAAAAATGGTACCTATCAAACGACAACAGCTAGAAACACGAAATTTGGTGTGTATATTCCTCTGATTGAGTGGCTACATAATATAAAAGTTTTTTTCCCAATTCGTACTTTTAAGGGATAAAATGGGAATAGATGGATAAAAATGGTACCAACCAAACGGTTGCACGTAGAATAATGAAAGGACAAATTGTAACAACCAAATTACCGCTGCTAGAGTTATGAAATTCGGAATATACTTCCGTAGACACGAAAAATACAAAAGGTTTTTCCAAATTCGTACTTTCAAGGGATACAATGGGAACAGAGGGATACAAATTGTAGCAACTTAAATTGTACCAACAGCTAGAATAATGAAATTAGGTGTGTACATTCCTCTAATTGCGTAGACACTAAAATAAAGGGATTTTTCGAAATTCGTACTTCTAGGGGGATAAAATGGAAAAAAAAGGGATAAAAATGGTACCAAATAGCCGCGGCTGGAAACGTGAAATTCGGTGTATACATTCCTCTGACTGCATAAACTCGCAAAATAGAAAGTTTTTTTCAAATACGAGTTTTTTAATTTTACAACAAAAATTGGTAGACTCCTGAAGTTAGGCCATCTTGCACGTATGAAATATGTACGTGAGAGATAATGCATTTTCAAAATTTGTAGTTTTGAAATTAAAATAGGATGGAAATACAACCAAGTGTAGCACTCACTATCTACCAATATTTATGGTATTTATTATAAAGGGTGATTTTTTAAAAGCTATAGGAAAGTTTTCCAAAAAAAAAAACACATAAAATTCAGAAAAATGCATGAAATCGTTATTTGAATCGATAGTACGGTCCATATAATTTAATGTTTGAAGATTATTTCATGCAAATGTTGACCTTGACTGCGCCTCAAATGGTCCATCCGCTTAGTCCAATTTAGGCATTTCCACGTTTTTGAGTAACAGAGGCCCAATTGCTGCGAAAGGCGACGAATCGATAATTGATGGTCATCATTAACACTGGCCGATACAGCTGCGATATTTTCTTCAGTTCGCAATCTACGTAAGCGTGTTGGTGGTTTAATGTCCAACAATGTAAATTTGGTGCGAAATTTAGTCACAATAGCCCGAACAGCCGCTTCAGTGGGTCGATTAAACTGACCATAAAATGGAAGAAGCGCGCGATGAACTTTCTTAATAGAGACCGCATTTTAATAATAAAATTCAACAATTTGCAAGCGTTGTTCGTTTGTAAGACGATTCATGGTTAAATTATAGACCAAACTGAAGATGTTTGACAGTGAAACAAGACACGAAACGTGCGTCAGCTGTTTAAACCAGTGTTGCCAAAAAGATAATAGCTAAAAAATCACCCTTTATATGATGGTGCAATCTCACACTAAAAAAAATAAAAAAAATATATATTTTTCCATAACCAATTTTTTTCTTGGATTTTTCATTGTTTTTATACCTTGTGTTTATGAACTAATGAAAAAACTTATAATTTTGATGATTTTTCGCTGTAATTCTGGTTGATTCTGTAAAAAATAAATCGAAAAAAAAATCGTAAGAAATAGAAGCCATCATTTCGCCACTTTGAAACTCACACAGTCGCTTAAAGATAAACCTAAGCACACTACTTTAAAATTGCAACAAAATGGATTGGTGTAATCATTTCGAAAATCAAAATAAAAGAATTAAAATTGCAAAAACTTTAAAATATCTTACTCTGCAATAACTCAACACAATATTTTAAAAGAAATTTAAATTAGATTCAAAACGAGGTATAACACATTAAAATCGGCGAAGTCTTCAGGAGTTACAGGAGATTGAATGAACACACCTTTTGAAAAAAGTAGTACGTTTTTCACTGTTGAATTGGTCATAACTCGTGAAAAAATTTTTCAATTTTTTTCCAAAAATACGTATACAAAATTTTTAGGAGAAGAATACACAAACAAACTTTCAAAAAAATCACCCTTTACAACTGTGATCCTTTACAATCATATTTTGCTCCACCAATTCGCGGTCCCGTTATCTGATGTCTGTTCTCTCATGTTGTAAATTGTTTGTAGCTTTAATGTCGTATATACTCTCATAATCATGTCTTTTGTGAAATAAGATGCCGAGAGCCCAGTCAGTTAAAGTGGAGCTAAAATATTAACTTCTAAATGTTGAAAGTAGTTGATTTGGTGATTTGATTTCATATTTTTTTAAAGTCTATATCATTTCCACATTATTTTATCTAAAATGGGACGTACTAAGCACTGTTCAATGGAGAAACGTGATCTCATAAAAAAAATTAATTTATGAAGGAAAAAGTTACTCTCAAATTGGAGATATTTTTAGTTGTTCAAATAAGATGATTCGGAACGCAATAACCTATGAAATCAAAGCTGAAACACGTGGCCATAAAACGTCCTGTCCACCGTTGATGGTCAATAGAATAGTGCGGCTGGTCAAACAATTTCCATTTATGTCGACAGTAGATGTGAAAAAATAATTAAATTTGACATTATGCCGTAGGTAAGGGGACATAATCTCAAAGCTCACAGACCAAGAAAAGTGTCGCTTATGACAAAGAGACACGTGTCGAAAAGGTTGCCATTTGCAAAAATGCATCAAAACTGGCCAATTGAAAAGTGGCGAAATATTCTTTGGACAGATGAGTCCGAAATAGTTTTATACGGTGGAAAAGGTTCTCGACATTACGTTCGGAGGCCCCCAAATTCAGAATATAATCCAAAATATACCTCAAAGACGATCAAACATGGAGGTTCCAGCATTATGGTCTGGGGATGTTTTTCTTATTATGGAGTAGGCCCGATTCACCGAATAAATACCATTCTGGATCGCCAGACTTGAACCCCATTGGACATTTATGGGCGGACGTCAAGAAAAGGGTGTCTGAAGTCATGCCGACTAATAATAATGATCTTTGGAGTACTGTGAAGCAGTGCTGGTATTCGATTTCTAATGAAAGATGCCAGACCTTGGTAAACTCAATGGGGAGACGTTGCTCAGCAGTAATTTCGAATGAGGGAAACGCAACTAAATATTAATTTTAATATGTAAGAATATTACAACTAGAAACTTTTATAATAAAAGTGATTTGTAATTATTTATTTTTTTTTACTTTCAGATCATATAAGTGGTGCTATTATTTTGACAGTTTATTGCATTTTTGATATGAATTAAAAGTATTTTTTTTATCATACTACTCTTACTTACTTATCAGTGTATAATACAATTAAATTTTTAAATACATTTTTCTATAATGTGGTGCTATTATTTTGACAGCAGCTGTATATAGATTTTCAGAATCATGTTATATTTGAACTAGAAACAGCTAACCTTAAAGTGGACTGCATGTGTGTCCACATTTTTTATATTTCCCATACAAATGTATCTCCGATTTACACTATTACTGTCCTAAAATGTAAATTTTTCATCAAATCTTGATCAAATTTCCCACTCTACGTCATGTTTCAACTAGAAAGATTTAATATAGTTCCATGTTTTGGTACAGCAACCATACAAATGGGTCCTCAGTTTATACTATTACCGCTCTAGAACCCACATCTGATATCAGTGACTATAGTAAGTTTGATTTGTAGTTTACAACAGTATACAAATATCTCAATTTCCTACAATAAATATTTAAGTTGCAAGTTGTGATATTGATCTTGCACACAATGTCGATGCCCTATAATATACCGGCAAATCTCTTTTCTCCACAATCACCGAACTTAATACCCTTTTCCACGTTATTTCTACTTCCTAGAGGTTTTCTTGTAAATTTTTAGTTTTTCCATCTGATTCTAAAATATTAATATTTTTAGTCCTCCCTAATATGCATATAATACACACACATGTCCATATGAACTACGTGTTAGCCGGCAAGTGGTTGTTACTCGTATGTATGTTGTGCACTCTCCAGCAAAGTGCAAAGAAAAAAAAACATGTTAATGTATATTAGATAAATGCTATAATTGCCCCTCAATATGGTGTGTCAATTAGGTCGATGTCGTTCAGGGACCGAAAATGTTGCTTCTCGGCTCCTTCGAACGAACGCTGTACAATCGTCGATAAATGGATGTGGGTGGATGTGTTGTTGGCGTGCACTCTAAAGATAATTTCAGACAAAGGATATGGTCTGAAGCGTAGCACAAGTGTGCTTGCAACATCGTTTTTTTTAACAAATTTATGGTATGCGATGCGATAGACGTGTAGCCAAACCAACAATAAAAAGGCACTTTCCTAAATTGGTGGTATGCGGAGTTCATCCTGCAGTCGTCCCTTTCGGATGAACTTTGTTGAAGATTGAATTATGACCAAACACACACACGCACACAGAACAAGAGCGCTATGACTCCAGTAGCTAATGCAACAAATTTGTAGCGATAAGTATTAGTTATTGCTTTGACTTTTGGATGTAAATCGAAATCATGCAAAACGTCGAAGATGGGAGGCCAATTTTATATCCCAGCATGGAATGAGAACACTTTATTGACGGTGAAAGTTTAGTTTCATTCCAAACAAAGGGTGGAGTACCAACAAATCCCTGAAACATTTTCAAATATTTAATTTAGAAGCGACTGTGAAATAACCTCTGAAAATCTACATGCAGCAAATGTACCAAAATTTACATTAGGCTACACAAATAATATATACATACTTCTACAATATTATTATGAAGTTATTGGATACAAGGGTTTCATTATGTAGATTTTAGCTTTCTATCTTTTACGTGTTTAGAACAGCATTGTGAGATTATTGAATTCTGTGATCTAAATCTACAAACCAAAAATAAAGAAAAGTTGTTTTAAACCCAGTTAGCTTTCGTAAAAGAGGAAATTGATGTACACTATAGCCCCGATTTGCGTCGACCCTATTTGCGTCGCTTTTTTAAATTTGCTTCAATCCGATTTGTGTCGTTTTGATTACGATTTGCGTCGTAACATACGATTGCATTTTTATACACTCCACGAGAGTATTATGTCTTTGTGCATTTGTTTGTAACACCCAAAAAGGAAGCGAGATAGACCCATTGTTAAGTATACCGATCGACTTAGAATCACTTCCTGAGTCGATTTAGCAATGTCCGTCTGTCCATCGATTGTTGTAATCACGATACAGGTCGCAATTGTATCCAGAACCAAACGAAACTTTGTACAACGAAATTTCGGGACAAGGACGAACGCTATTTAATTTGAAGAAAATAGGTTCAGATTTAGATATATTTCACTCCCGATTGGACCCTTTTCACTTTATATACCACATATTTTAACAAATTTTCTTCAAAATTGGCAAAACATCTTATAGTTCAACTAGAAACACCTGTGGTAAAAATGTGTTAGATCGGTTCAGATTTATATATAGCTCCCATACAAATTTCGTTCCCAATTTGATTTTTTCCGCTCTAGAATCCACATATTTTAATAGATTTTCTTCAAAATTCGCAAAACACCTTATATTTCAACTGGAAACACCTGTGGTAAAAATGTGTTAGATCGGTTAAGATTTATATATAGCTCCCATACAAATTTCGTTCCCAATTTGATTTTTTCCGCTCTATAATCTACGTATTTTAAAATACTTTCTTCAAAATTCGCAAAACACCTTATATTTCAACTGGAAACACCTGTGGTAAAAACGTGTTAGATCGGTTCAGATTTATATATAGCTCCCATACAAATTTCGCTCCCAATTTGAATTTTTCCGCTTTAGAATCTACATATTTTAACAGATTTTCCTCTAAATTAGCAAAACTCCTTATATTTCAACTGGAAAAACTCGTTGTTTAAATGTGTGTTAGATCGGTTCAGATTTATAAAGAGTGATTTTTTTGAGGTTAGGATTTTCATGCATTAGTATTTGACAGATCACGTGGGATTTCAGACATGGTGTCAAAGAGAAAGATGCTCAGTATGCTTTGACATTTCATCATGAATCGTCTTACAAACGAACAACGCTTGCAAATTATTGAATTTTATTATCAAAATGCGTACTCTGTTAAGAAAGTTCATTGCGCGCTTCCATTTTATGGTCAGTTTAATCGACCCACTGAAGCGGCTATTCGGGCTATTGTGACTAAATTTCGCACCAAATTTACATTGTTGGACATTAAACCACCAACACGCTTACGTAGAGTGCGAACTGAAGAAAATATCGCAGCTGTATCGGCCAGTGTTAATGATGACCACCAATTTTCGATTCGTCGCCGTTCGCACCAATTGGGTCTCTGTTACTCAAAAACGTGGAAATGCCAAAATTGGACTAAGCGGATGGACCACCTAAGACGCAGCCGCGGTCAACATTTAAATGAAATTATCTTCAAAAAGTAAATGTCATGGACCAATCTAACGTTCCAAATAAAGAACCGATGAGATTTTGCAAATTTTATGCGTTTTTTTTTTTTTAAAGTTATCAAGCTCTTAAAAAATCACCCTTTATATAGCTCCCATACAAATTTCACTCCCAATTTGAACTTTTCCGCTCCAGAATCCACATATTTTAACAGATTTTCTTTAAAATTGGCAAAACATCTTATATTTAAACTAGGAATACCTAGGGTGAAAATGGTTCACATCGGTTCAGATTTACATGTAGCTCTCATACAAATTTCGTTCCCCCAGAAACCGCGTATTTTCAGAGAATTTCTTAAAATTGAGCATAACACGTTATACTTCAACTAGAAGAACTTATTGTGAAAGTTAGTCACTTCATTCCATGTTTGAATATAGCCCAGATACAAATATTATTCTCGATTTGACAAATTGGACCAGGTCATATTAGCCTGTGATTAGGAAACATAAAGAGTGATTTTTTTGAGGTTAGGATTTTCATGCATTAGTATTTGACAGATCACGTGGGATTTCAGACATGGTGTCAAAGAGAAAGATGCTCAGTATGCTTTGACATTTCATCATGAATCGTCTTACAAACGAACAACGCTTGCAAATTATTGAATTTTATTATCAAAATGCGTGCTCTGTTAAGAAAGTTCATTGGCGCTTCCATTTTATGGTCAGTTTAATCGACCCACTGAAGCGACTATTCGGGCTATTGTGACTAAATTTCGCACCAAATTTACATTGTTGGACATTAAACCACCAACACGCTTACGTAGAGTGCGAACTGAAGAAAATATCGCAGCTGTATCGGCCAGTGTTAATGATGACCACCAATTTTCGATTCGTCGCCGTTCGCACCAATTGGGTCTCTGTTACTCAAAAACGTGGAAATGCCAAAATTGGACTAAGCGGATGGACCACCTAAGACGCAGCCGCGGTCAACATTTAAATGAAATTATCTTCAAAAAGTAAATGTCATGGACCAATCTAACGTTTCAAATAAAGAACCGATGAGATTTTGCAAATTTTATGCGTTTTTTTTAAAAAAAAAGTTATCAAGCTCTTAAAAAATCACCCTTTACAAACAATTTTCCCATTTTCACTTTTATACTGAATTGAATTGTATTCCGATAGAAAGTGGACTTTAGCCTTTCCTTACTTGTTTTCGCTGAAGACAATCACATGTGATTTTTTCAATTTTCGTTTAAAAAGGGGATACCCATTTTATGCTGTTAGGTCAGTTGTTCTAAGCATAGTTTCATGATAGGAAGTAAGAATTTAGTTCTCAATAAGAAGTGCTGTGGTTGTGTCAATAAAATACCTTAAGAAAAAAATAAGTAAAAATTAGTTTTGAACTTAAATTGGATGTCTTAAAACGTTTTAAATCGGTAGAAAAAGCTGTTGACATAGGAAGAACACTTGGGTTACCACTAACAACAGTAAAAACAATTTGCTACACCATTCCATTGTAAACAAGTTACAAAAGTAAGAAATTCATTAATGGTTAAAATGGAGTCCTTTCTTTCTATATGGATACAAAATCGAAATAAGCGAAAATGCCATTGAGCCAGGATGTGATTAAAAGTAAAGCACTTTCCATATAAAACGACCTTAAATTGTGCTGTTCCAAAAGTCAAACATTACTGTTCTACTCAAAACATTGACTTTAAAGTGTTGTGTTAGTCGATAATGCACCAGGACATCCAATTTTTTCAGATGACTTGTCTCATCATGTAAAAATTGTTTTTATGCCGCCTAACACAACATCCCTAACACAACCTATGGAGCAAGGCGCCATATCCAACTTTAAAATTTCTCTTGAGTCAACCGGCAGAAATGATAAACTTTCCATGAAAGACTTTTGGAAGAATTACCTCATAATGATGGCTATTGCAATCATAAATTTATCTTGGGAAGAAGTTAGAGCATCTTCTATGAAAGGAAGTTGGTAGCAAGAATTCATTAATAGAAATGTAGATGGTGTTAATGACGTTCAAAATGTTTGTAGAGAGTTGGCTGATTTAGCCAGAGAAGCGGACTTCGATGGAATGTAGGAAGATGGCATTAATGAACTGTTGTTATCTCACGAAGAGGAGGAGGAGGAGCGTTAAAGGAAGACATTATAATAACTGATGTTGCAATAGAAGAAAAAAATTGAAGACTGCCAATATTTCCAAAGCTATGCAATTGATTTCACTGGCAATGGATAATGATCCCGACGAAAATCGTAGCTCAGGCGTAGCAGCATCGGTTGTTACCGCAATTAGTTGTTATAAAAAAATCTATAAAAATTCAACAAACCTTAGACAACTTTGTTGACAGAGCCCCAAGACCACTTAATCAAGTGGATACAAGTATTGTTGATTTAGATTTATCAGACGAAAATATCTCAACATAATTCTCAAATTAGAATTTTTGTTTTTTTTTTTATATATGTGAATATAAATGATTTTTTTTTTTGTTCTTATGTAAATTTATATTTTCTTATAATAATTAAAAATATTTGTTTAAATGACATGACAATTGCAAATAAATAAAGTGAAATGAAATAAATTGACTTTCTTATCAAAAATCTATTTTTTTACTAAATATTTACATTTTTGACCCAATCAACATTTATACCGAAAAAAAAGTGATTCGATTTGAGTAGCATTTCTCCGGTCCCCAATAACGACGCAAATTGGAGCTCCAGTGTATAGAAAATGATTGAGGTCTATTAACAATTGCGCCGGCATCTTTTTATAAGAGTTTCACATACATTAGTCCCATTGGCTATCACGCGACCTCATGTATATAAGACGGCAGACATGTATCGAAATAAACACGCTACTTTCGCTGTGCACCTATTTGCATGTATGTGAAGTCAAAACGACAGGATGTACAAGTACGTATAAGTTATATTTTTTCGAACAAATAGTACTCATACGCTCAGTTATACAATTCACCGTGATAGGAAATCATTCTAAAATCAGGATAGACGATTTAGTTTACCTTCAACTATTTTATATTCGTTGTATATATTCGATGTCGATTTCTAGGTATTTGTCATCAAAATGAGAAATCGAGAATGTCTCGTAAATAAAATTATGCTCAGAAAAATGTGACTACCACGTGGATGCAAATTACTCATATTGTAGTGTCTTTGGGATAGTTTTTAAATTGCCAGTAATGTTAAAACACAACATCGGACTAATACTGTTATTAGCAACAAGTGTTATCTCTTCTCGTCAAAACTTTTATGCGAATATTTATACACTCCACGAGAGTATTGTGTCTTTATGCATTGTTAATTATACCGATCGACTTAGAATCACTTTTTGAATCGATTTAGCAATGTCCGTCTGTCCATCTATTGTTGTAATCACGATACAGGTCGCACTTGTAGCCAGAACCAAACGAAACTATGCACAACGAAGTTTTTCGGAACAAGGACGAAAGCTATTTAATTTGAAGAAAATCGGTTCAGATTTAGATATAGCCCCCATACGAATTTCACTCCCGATTTGACCCTTTTCACTCTAGATACCACATATTTCAACAGGTTTTCTTTAAAATTGGCAAAATATCTTATATTTCAACTGGAAAAACCCGTGGTAAAAATGTGTTAGATCGGTTCAGATTTATATATAGCTCCCATATAAATGTCGCTCCCAATTTGAATTTTTCCGCTTTAGAATCCACATATTTTAACAGATTTTCTTCTCAATTCGCAAAACACCTTATATTTCAACTGGTAACAGTTGTGGTAAAAATGTGTTAGATCGGTTCAGATTTATATATAGCTCCCATACAAATTTCGCTCCAAATTTGCATTTTTCCGCTCCAGAATCCACATATTTTAACAGATTTTCTTCAAAATTGGCAAAACATCTTATATTTAAACTAGGAACACCTATAGTGAAATGAGTCACATCGGTTCAGATTTACGTATAGCTCTCATACAAATTTCGTTCCCCCAGAAACCGTGTATTTTCAGAGAATTTCTTAAAATTGAGCATAACATATAACATAACGTTATACTTCAACTAGAAGAACTTATTGTGAAAGTTAGTCACTTGTTTGGATATAGCCCCGATACAAATATTATTCTCGATTTGACAAATTGGACCAGGTCATAATAGCCTGTGATTAGAAAACATACAAAAAATTTTCCTGTTTCACTTTTTTACTGAATTGAATTGTATTCCGATAAAAAGTGAATTTTCCATTTTTGCTTTCAGATGTATTTATTTATTTCATAACTTTCATTGTGTTTTCAGTTCAACAATGTGTGTCATTCATAGCAGCCTTAGCTTAAAAGTGCGATCGAAATTTAATAAATTTGGAAGGAAGTAACGTACTGGAAATAACCGTCACTGAAATAAACCACAAAAAAATATTATTATATTCCAAAAACAAAGTACTGAATTACCTAAACAGAAAACAAACTACAAATAAAAAAATTAACAACCTCCAATATCGGGACAATAATTTATATGTATTAGCAGTAATATCATAAATCGGAGGGATATTGGTGGAGGGGCTATATCTAAATCTGAACCGATTCTCTTCATACTCAATACCGACCATCCGACTCATTTCTCCAACAAAATTTCACGGCGATTAGACAACAATTCCGACCTCTGTTTTGATCGCAAAACACACGGAATGTCAGGCAGACCGGATAAATCGACTAAACTGGTGCTTCTCACTCGATCAATATACTCAAAGATGGGTCTAGCTGGATTATTTCATGGTGTTACAAACATTTGGCGTGAATCTAGTGACGAAATAATGTAATGCTATAAATATTTAAACTACAGTCGGTCTGGCCACCTCTAGTATATGTGAGTCATTCCATGTCAAACGGCTTCGATTATTTTGAAAGTTTGTGCACGTATTCTTCTCATAAAAATATTGTATACGTATTTTTGGGAAAAAATGGAAAATTATTTTTCACGGGTCCAGTACCAATAACAGCGAAAAAATAAGACTTTTTCAAAATTGTTTTCAATCGCCCGGAACTCCAGAATATTATTTCTAGCTTAACAGTAGAAATTAAAAATATATAAGAGTAATTTCATCTAAAGCTATCACACAAACTTTGTCTCTTCTCTCCGATTTTGATGTAATTTTCCAATAGAAAAGTACATATTCTATAAGGCGAATAAAGCTGTATTTCCCTACTTTAAAAAATAAAAAATGTATAGGGTAATTTTTAAAATTTCTAACTTTTTTGTGGTATATATATATTTTCTAATTTTAAACAAATTTCATCTATTTATACAGATAATTGTCAAAACTTTAAAATATAGTTTATTTTTTATCTTATTTATTTTTATTTATTTAAAATTTTTGTAAAATAATGTTTTGTAATATTTAATACGCTGATAATAATACGTGACTGCTGTCGAAAAAATTCAAATAGGAATTAACTAATAATAAATAATGGACACGAATAACAGTAATTATGCTAAAATATTTTGGGACAAGGCAATTGACTAAACAAAAGCATTCATTTTATTAAAAACATCCACAACTTTTCTGAAGCCAGTTTAAAGTTATTTTAATTAACTTATGGAGTGTCTTACTGGCATTGTTAATTATATTAATATTTGTATAAATTCCACCTCCAGGATGGGGGTATACTAACTTTGTCATTCCGTTTGTAACACCTTGAAATATCGAACTGAGACCCTATAAAATATATATATTATTGATCGTCATAAAATTCTAAGACGATCTAGGCCCGTCCGTCTGTTGAAAACACGCTAGCATCTAAACGAAAGGAGCTAGAACGTTCAAATTTTCCATAAATGCGGGGAACATAGATCGGTTGGGATTGAAACGGGGCGAAATCGGCCCAAAGGGATATAATATTCCCTCACAAGGACTAAAAATACCCATAATAATCCCAAATATGTTAGCTTATTTAAGCATGTTTTTGAATATGTCTGTTTATATTTGCTTGCTATTTAGTATGCATATTCCCCTTATAGCAAAAACGTGCACCATAAAGTGATTCTTATTTGTATGAGGTGAAATGGGGCAAAAAAGGGATAAAAATGGTACATATTAAACGACAACAGCTAGAAACACGAAATTCGGTATGAAATTCAGAGTATACATTCCTCTGACTGTGTAGACACGGAAAATAATCTGATTTTTCGAAATTCGTACTTTTTAGGTTAAAATGGAAAAATGGGATAAAAAATAGTACCAACCAAATGACCGCAGCTAGAGTCATGAAATTCGGAGTATACATTCCTTTGACTACGTAGACATGAATAATATTTTTTTTCAAATTCGTACTTTCAAGGGATACAATGGGTACGGAGGGATAAAAATGGTACCAACCAAACGGATACACCTGGAATAATGAAATTCGGTGTATACATTCCACTGATAGCGTAGACACGTAAAATAGACGGATTTTTGGAATTCGTACTTTCAAGTGATACAATGTTACAGAGGGATAAAAATAGTACCAACTAAACGACTACAGCTAGAATGATGAAATTCTAATTGCGTAGAAACGTCAAGGGGGTAAAAATGGTACCAACCAAATGGGCGCAGCTGGAATCATGGAATTCGGTGTATACATTCCTCTGACTGCATAGACACGCAAAATAAAAAGTTTTTTTTTCAAATTCGTACTTTTTCTTTTACGGCAAAAATTGGTTGAAACATGAAGTTAGGTTATTTTGCACTATGTACGTCTGATAATGGATTTTCAAAATTGGTACTTTTGGTATTAAAATGGAATGGAAATACAACCAACTGTAGTACCCACTATCTACCAATATTTATGGTAGATATGGAATATTTATTTTTTTGGTTTGAAATAAATAATAGTTCGAAATATTTTGTTCATCAAATAAATAAAAAATATATATTTTTAAGAATTGTTAAACCGTGGATGCGAGAATTAACCATCAACAAAGTTTAGGTGTTTGGAGATTGTGAAGAAGCAAGAAAGTGTGATCTGCTAAGGATGAGTCACACGGAGATTAATGTCATTTTCTTTCCTCTCTTCTGTATGACTAAAAGAAGTTAGCTTTAAATTTAAAATAAGGTAATTTTTTAAATTAACTTATGACAAAAATACTTTATTTTCAATCCAGCCTAGTGTCTACAAGTTATTATTTTTTTTTTTTTGAAATCGGGAAATGCAGCTTTTATGCGATCTATAGAAAAATTCATCAAAATCGGGGAGAAGAGGCATATTGTGTGCTTCACATGAAATTATTAATAATTAAAACAACATAAAATATGCTTGCTACAAAAAAATTATGGATGTTTCCGACCAAAATTAATTTTTATTTTTTTTAATGAGCTCTCCCAAAAATGTTCGGCTTCATTTTTACACTTTGCAATTTTAGTGCTATTTTTATTGAATTTCATTTTATAAAATTCGCATAACTTCCACATTTTTATCCGTTTTTTCTTTACAGTTACTGCGATTTTTATTTTTATAAAAAAACTCAACTTAAATTTTCGCAGTTTCGATTCAGAAGATGCACGAATGGTCGCCAAGAAAGAAATGCAATGTCTCACTGTTTTGTGCAGATGTTGTGTTGAAGCTTTCGTCTGATCATTCTTCTTCCGACATTGGACTAGTGTTGTGACATGATAATCCAGTTGTTCGCGTCTAAAATGCATGGTGATGTTGAGGAATCCTCACTAAGGACAACATATTCCCATATTCCCTTCCCTAAAAACCAAAATTAGTTTAATAATCATCTTTCAATTTAGTTCAGCCCTTGATACATAGGGTCATATATGAGCGATCTGTATCTTATCTCAAAACATTAAGTTTTCTACCTACATTTGGAGGCCTCACAGTGCTTCAGAATAAAATTGCATCAGCCAAAATTCAATAACTCTTCTTCTAGTAAATATTTCTGAAATTTAAACTAGGCATTGGATGTTCGGATATATTTTAGAATTTAGCCCGAAATTGACTACTTTATGTATTTTTCGATTTAAAAGAAAATTAAAATTTTTATTTTTCCGGATAGTCTGGCTTGAGGTCATGAACAAATCAAAAAACTGATGTTTAGTTTTTTAAATGGTTTTATTTATTTATTCTTTTCCGATATTTCGATCGTCATCGACGATCAACCTCAGGGATATTCACTTAAAAATACAAACAAAATTAATTATACAAAAAGACAAAACAAAAATTATCACAATAATTACATTTTAGCAAAACTAATGAAAATTAAAATTTTTAATTTGTACCCCTTTTTATGGAGAATTATTTATTATTTTTTTTTTGCATTACAGATTTTCACCATTTCAGGTTTTGAAAATTAAAAACAGAAAATCTATTTTTTGTTTTTTTTTTGCAAATTTGTCAACTGATTCTCACACATTTTAATAGATTTTGCACTCAAAATTATTTTATTAGAAATTGTGGTTTCTTAGCTTTAATATGACGCAAAAGACTGTGTTTGTATCAAATAAAGTTTGTGTTTAATAAACATTTTAAAAAAATATATAATTCAACCATAACTTCTTTCCTTTAGAAGCCTTTAATAAAATAATACATATTTAAAAAGTTTGAAGTTTAGTCCTTCAGGGTAACTTTTGCATGCACGAAATTGCAACCTTGGAGGATAGGATACATTTAGGGCATTAATTTTAGTGCATTTTATTAAATTCTGTCGGCTTTATCATAAGTCTGTCTTGACAGCACTTACAAGAAAAACAGTAGCACTTCCCAGGGTTTTTTTTATTGTCGCACAGTGTTATTAAAAATATCAAAAACAAAGGAAAGACTTTCTTTTCATTCATTCCAAAATCAGCCATTGACCTCAAGTTGGACCTTTGTGAAATCCTCTTAGAACCACAAGATCTATTTGTTTTTTCTTTTTTTGGGGTATTTAAACAGCAACAAAGCGATAAAGAACATATAAAATATGACCACTCATATATTCGAGCCGAGTGTTATTTGTCTTTGACTTAATCCTTGGACCAGCAACTATTAAGAATTCCTTCTTCTAATCTGGGCCATGATTAATACATGCGAAAATGTTTCCCTATTAAAATGTCATAAACCACCAACAGTCTCGGTGGTGGTGGTGGTGCGGCACAAATGTGTCTTTAGTCTTAATCAGGAATAAGGAAACTTTGGAACATAAAACAAATATGTACGAGTATGTACATAGAGGCTGAGAAGAGGTTGCCTTAACCCACAAAAGAAAACAAATTGTCAATTTAAAATCTTCGCAGAGTAAAAAATAAAAGGAAGCCCAAAGAAAACACAAAAAAAGAAAGAAAACATTAGCAAACATAATTAAAGAAGTTAAATCAACACAAAATAAACACAGTGTCCCCGACAACAACAATCACATTCACACATACTTAAGAGAATGTATGTGTGTGTGACGCGATGGAATCCCAGAATCCCCTTAACGCCACGCTATGGCTACCATGTTCTACGGCAGCCGCCCCCCCCCCCCCTTCAAAAAAAACGGGAAACAAGAATGAAATATCATTTATTTGTTGGCTGAGAAGGCAAGGATTGGTTTGAAGGTTCCGCTTCTATTCCATTTTCGAAGAGCAACATTAATTCATAACTTGGCCAACGCAGGCGGGAGAGTGAGTGAGACACTCAACGCTAAGGAAAGTAGCAAAATGAAAAAGTTTTTTTTTTTTTAAATCATTTGTTTATCTTTTGACACCACATTTGCTGTCCTTAAACATCATCAGGAGGCTCTTTTCGTTTAACATGTTCGCCCCGGCTGCTGCTCCCGAACCAGTGAATTTGTTGATTTGTTTGTTCGCTTGACTGTGCCGGTCGGACTGCCAACCAATGAATCAAACATATTCTCCTCAAACTATACATCCTTGTCGCTGCCAGCGAGGATGTGTGGGTATGCATGAATATTTTTTCGTCGTCGCCGTCATCGTCATGGAACAATATTAGCATAAAACATAAATGTCTTTTCGGGTGACAGAAAAAAAAAAACGGAACTACGAAACAGCCTTTTGCGTACAAAGTATTTCGGATGACAGTGGTTGGTCGAAATGAAATACCGGCATAATTAGCTAAAAGGGGAAGGCTTATGGAAGAGGCATTGGATGTGAGATTTAACCCAGAACATAATTTAGGTTTTTGGAGAAGCTGGAAGATGTGAGCGACTGAGTGACTCACTCGCAGGGATAAATGACATTTTCTTTTCTGACAAAAAGTGCAATATTTTGTCTGCCCTATGACCAAAATCTGGTAATTTTCTCTTGTTAAAAATCATAAGAGGCCTTTTGGGATTTAACGCTCTTCATTTCGACAACGATAATGCAAGATTTTTAATGTTTTCCCTGTGGCAGGGCAACATTTTTCCAAAAACTGGAAAATTAGAAAATTATAATTAAAAAGAAAAGAAAATATATAGAACTGCTGAAAATTTCACAAGTAACGAAAGTTAAAGTTGTGCGTGGCCGACTATATGATACCCTAAACCAAGTCAGTATATCCTGTGTTGTGTAGAGTATAAGAAGGTCGTTACATTTGAACCTACAAATTTCATACTTTTATCTGTATTTGTAAGAAATTTTTAACACAAACTTTGATTGGGAGCTATATATAAATCTGAAACGATCTAAAATATTTTTAGCATAGGTTTTCTGAAATATAAGACGCTTTTACAAATTTGATGAAAATCTGATAAATATGTGGTTTCTAGAGCGGAAAGAATAAAATCGGGGGAGTCATTTATATGGGAGCTATATATAAATCTGAAACGATTTGAACCACTTTCACCATATATGTTTGTAGTTCAAATATGAAAAGATTTGCCAAATTTTAAGCAGATCTGTTCAAATATGCTATTTCTAGAGCGGAAATAATCAAATCATTGGAGACATTTGTATGAGAGCAATATATATATATATATATATATATATATCTGAACCGATCTGGCCCATTATTACCAGAGCTGTTTCTAGTTCAAATATAATTTGTCTTGCCAAAATCTGAAGAAAATCTGCTCAAATATGTGGTATCTAGAGCAGAAAGAGTCAAATCATAGGAGACATTTGTATGGGAGCTATATATAAATCTGAACCGATGTGGCATATTTTTACCAGAGCTATTTTTAGTTAGTTTTGCTAAATTTGAAGAAAATCTGTTGAAATATGTGGTTTGCAGAGCGGAAAAAGTAAAATCGGAAGCAAAATTTGTGTGGGAGCTATATCAAAATCGGAACCGATTTGATTCAAATTAAATAGCGTTCGTCCCATAAAACTTCGTTGTGCAAAGTGTCATTTAGTGCTAACAACAATTGCGACCTGGACTTTGATTACAAGAATAGATGGACGGACAGACGGACGGACGGACATCGCTAAATCGACTCAAAAAGTGATTCTAAGTCGATCGGTATAATAAACGATGTGTCTATCTCGTTTCCTTTTGGGTGTTACAAACAAATGCACAAAGACATTATACCCTGTGGTGTAGGGTATAACTATAAGTTGAACTGATTTCTATAACACCGTTTCGACTCGTCTTGATTGATGCTTCGAATTCCATTTTTTTATACCCTCCACCTCCAGGATGGGGGTATACTAACTTTGGCATTCCATTTGTAACACCTTGAAGGACTAAAAATACCCATAATAACCCCTAATATTTTAGAGCATTTAAGCATATTTTTTCAATATGTCTGCTTGTACTTACTTGATGTGGGGTATGCACATTCCTCCTATAACAAAAACGTGCACCATAAAATGTTTTTTATTCGTAGGGGGAGAAATGGAGCAAATAGGGATAAAAATGGTACATAGTAAACGACAACAGATAGAAATTCGGCGTGTACATTTCTCTAATTTAGTAGATACATAATATCAAGGGATACAATGGGTACAGAGGGATACAAATAGTACCAACTGGGGGTAAAATAAGAAAAATGGGATACCAACCAAATGACCGCAGCAATAGTCATGCAATTCGTAGTATACATTCCTCTGACTGCGTATACACGGAAAATAAACGGATTTTTCGAAATTCGTACTTTTTACTTTTACGGCAAAAATTGGTTGAATCATGAAGTTAGGCTGTTTTTCACTTTTGGAATTAAAATAGAATGGAAATAAAATCAACTGTAGCACCCACTATTTACAAACATTTTCAGTTTGGTCTACAATTTAACCATGAATGAAGTCTTACAAACGAACAACGCTTGCAAATTATTGAATGGTCAGTTTAATCGACCCACTGAAGCGGCTATTCGGGCTATTGTGACTAAATTTCGGACCAAATTAACATAGTTGGACATTAAACCACCAACACGCTTACGTTGAGTGCGAACTGAAGAAAATATCGCAGCTGTATCGGCCAGTGTTAATGATGACCATCAATTATGGATTCGTCGCCGTTCGCAGCAATTCTCAAAGCAATTCTCTGTTACTCAAAAACGTGGAAATGCCAAAATTGGACTAAGCGGATGGACCATTTGAGGCGCAGTCAAGGTCAACATTTGCATGAAAAATTCTTCAAAGATTAAATTATATGGACCGTACTATCGATTCAAATAAATATGTCATGCATTTTTCTGAATTTTGTGTGTTTTTTTTTTGAAAAACTTTACTATAGCTTTTAAAAAATCATCCTTTATAAGAATATTTATTTTTTGAATTGACTATTATTTCGATATGTAAACGTATTGATTGCCTTGCCTTATAAGTGTGGTTTGAAATAATTAAAAATATTATATTTATACAATATTTTTAATATTTGTATTTATTTTGGTTTGCCCATATTAAAAAAAATATATTTTCCTGTAATATTACCGCACTTCTACGAAAATCGACAGTCTCAATGGAATGTAATCCATAGTGGAGGGTATATAAAGTTCGGCCCAGCCGACTTAGCGCCGTTTTTACTTGTTTGTTTTTATATTCTTGCGATTTTATTTTTACGTATTTGATCATAATGCGACTTATTTTTTAATGGTGTCCAATGGAATGAATGATTTTGAACCTCTGAGAAATGAAGCTGAACATTTTGACCACAAAAAACGTTATATTGACCTGTTGATGTGGTTCCCTGGCTCCCTGTGAAACGTATTTGGATATGATTCTTGACTTGAAGCTATCGTGGAAGAGAAGCGCTGAACATCAAGTGAAAATGAATTGTCTCAGGACAAGTCCTAGGACTAGTCCCTGGTGGGTAAGAAGCGGTCCCAAATGTACGAAGGGGCCGCTCCCTTTTACCATGGTCAATGGTCGAAAGAATACGAGAATGTGTAGGCATTCAACTGTCATTTCTAAAATCCAAGCGCATAAAATCTGCTCTAATAAGTCAGTGCATTGATGAGCCATTCCGACCAAGTTTTCTGTCCGAAGCCATTGTCATGTGGATCGCTGGATATAGAGACTTTTATTGGAACGAACGCGCAGACGAGTTGGGGATGATAAGACCTACATTAATTACCACACAAAACGGTGCTTTAAAGCACTACTTCACACTTGAAAGTGAGTCCACATAATCCAACCAAGAGGTACATGAGGTTTAGAATGTTAGGTGGCATTAGTGTGAGAGGTACAGTAAGGGCTTCCAATATTGATATTATATAAACCAAGTTACGTGTGAGATACCAACGAGTTTTAGTTTTATCAAAACTGATAATAATTAGCCTGGGTCACGGTCGACACAAATGGAAACACAATTTTGAGTTACCCCACGTCAAAAAAGCTTGGACTGTTTAATAATGATTTGCAAACTATTTTGTTCCTAGATCAAGCTGTCTGTGATCTAAACGCCCCTGAAAATGCTACTAAATATCATGTTTTCTCCTTGTAATTTGTTCATGTTGCATTTTTGTCCAAATTTTTTTTCTGAATTAATAGACCCTTGAAAGCACTTTAAAGCATTGTCTGGGATATAAGTCGTCAGTAGTACTGGTGACAAAGTCAATATAGTTTTAATATCGACATTTCCTACAGGGACCTTTTACAAAATATTTCCAAGAAATATGAGTTTTTAACTGTCACTTTGAAGAACCACAGAAAGTCTACATAAACATTTAAAAATATGATCAATGAGTTATTCAAAGACAAGAATAAAAAAATTATATTTAAAGTGCTTCCAAAGGTCTACTAATTCAGAAAAAAATGTGGGCAAAAATGCAACATAGAAAAATTACACTGGAAAAATATGATTTTAGAGGTGTTTTTAGGAGCATTTAGCTCTCGGCTTGACCCAGCGACGAAATATTTTGCAGATCATCATTAAATAACCACATTATTTTCGTGACCCATCCTAATAATGATCATGTGTGACTATGCACTTAAGGCGGCCGCACATCCGTTCGGATTCAATATACCAGACCGAATTTAATGATCATTCTTCATGGTTACTCCATGGTGACACCGGTCGTCAGGGCCGTGCGCAGGGGGGGGGGGGTTTGGGGGTTCAAACCCCCCCCCCCAGAGAGGTTTCGAACATATACTTTTTAAAACCTTCTAGACTTTCTGAAGCAATAAAATATAGAATTTTTAAGGTCTTTTTAAAATAACTAGTCTGAAATGGTAATTTTCCAGTAAAATCATGAAAACACGAAAATTACATAAAAAATCGTATACACTCTCTTGAATTTCGGACAAAGGTTATGAAAAATACAAACAAACTAAACGAATTGTGCCAATTTCAAGATTGTGTAGTGTTAATTTCGCTAACTAACTAAAATGAACTAACTAAAATGAACATTTTGAACACCAATTTGGTGTTCAAAATGTTCATTTTTATTAACCGATACCACTTCTTGACATTCGACTAGAGCTATATCTTATGAACTTTTAATTGTGTACTGCAATAAAAGTTTGGAAATTTAATAACGTATTCGTTTAGTAATTTTAAAAAAGTGTAGATAAAAATCACTATGATATCATAATGAAATCTAAAATATTCTTAATAAAAGCAAATAATTTGCTTGATACTTGTAGAGCGCTAAGATGTAACATGCGATGCGATATTTTATGGAGCTGTATCTAAATCTGAACCGATGTGTCTTATATTCATCACAGATGCAACAACGACGGTTTCTGTTACTTCCAATTAGTTTGCAATTATAATACAAATCCATTTCGACAAACGAAGAACATTGTTTGATATATATATATAAACTTATTTCTCTTTGTTCATTTACAACAACTGATGAAATGTTATCGCAAACAAACTAATTTTTCCCACAAAAGAAACTCAAAAACGATGTCCACGTGTTTAAAATTTAGTTTCTACGAAATACATTATTTCTCCGCGTGTAGGGTTCTATTTTAGAATCTACTTTAAAGTTGCGAAACAATAAGAAATGAGTTTTAACTTATTAAAATTGTTGTTATATTTATCACTTAAGTCAAATATTTTTCAGAATTAGCATTTTTTGTACATATGTAACAAGTATTATTCAAAAGAGAAACAACAAATTCAGTAACATGGATCTACGTAGCAAAACGAAACTCTAAAATACCAATTATTTGGTTTTTTGGAATTAAAATTTCTAGTTGTTTCTTCTTGCATTTCATCGAAAACAAAAAAATTAACCATTTTCTCGAAAATGAGTTATTGATGCCAAACTATTCTCAGATTTGGAAGTCATCTGTCATATAAATTTGGAAAAGATTTTATTCTGAAGCCATTTTTTAATTTTCTGATTTGGCTATCCCCTCGCACGTTAGTTTGTGACTGCATAAGTGGCTATGAACATTAAAATATTAGAAATAAAATAGTTCAACAATGGAGCAGCATAAAACCGAAGGTTATAATTCGCTACAACGAATTTGTTTTAAACATTTTTCTAGATTTAGGGCATATCGTTCCATCATTTCGCGTTAATAGCATTTTGATTCCCCAGTTATCAGGCTAAAATAGGGAAAATGGTGGCTGTAAAGTCACCTAACTTTTTATTATATTGAGAATACCAAAATATTTCTTTGGCATGTCGAGCCATAACCGCCGAAAAAATGTATCCCACAAACTCGAAATTTTACTGGGGAAGGTTTTTTTTTAAATAAAATCAGTTTGAATAAAGCTATTGTTTTAAAATTTATAATGTAAACATTATAAACAAAACATGAAATTTTGGCAGATCATGCAAATGATGTAGAAATATCGATTTCGATAAAAAAAAAACAAAAATCGATTATATTGTGGGATACATTATTTTTGCGGTAATGGCTCGATGTGATTGCTGACTTCATGGGGAATATTATGTATGAAAAGTTTCAGAATTATGAATGAAGAAAGTTAAAATAAAAGGAATTGCAACGGCGAATTTTGGATTTTTCATCAATTTCAGTGATTTTTGCGACTGGCTACATATATGTTACAAGCGACCAAACTGACGGATGAAGCTGCAATCTTTTAATTCGCTGTGTACATCACAGAAAATGCGTTTTCTTTGCAACATTGTCAAGATTTAATGAAAAAAGTTATGGAGTTTACAATAAATCTTATTCTTATTTCAACATTCATCGTGCTCAATTTTAAACATACAAAAGAGGCTATGAACCATGAAACCACGAATAATAGGAAATTTCGAAAACTTTTTAATCGTAGCAAATAGTAATCATTTTTAGATTACACTATAGAAGAACGATTATTAGTTTCTCTTCAAATTAAGGAGAAAATCAGTCTTTTCGCTCTCCTGAAAAGTTGTGTTTTTGTTCATAGCCACTTATGAATATAAGCCCTCGATATGTATGTATGTAATTTCAAGCAACTATTTAAAAAAAGTTGTACACGTAGAGAACGAGTCTGTTAATAAAAGCAGCGATTGTCTGCTGCCTTTCAGCAGACACTTTTCTGCCATTACAGCTGTTTTTTTTTGGCATAACAGCAGTTTTCTGCAATCTTACATCACCATTCACCCTGCTAAAGAGTTTGCAGTCTACTAAAATTGGCTGTTGTTAATTAAAATATAAAAATAGATAAGCGTTCATAAGCGAGTTTAGCTTGGGACAATATGCGTATCATATATATAGCTAAAAACAGCAAACAGCTGTTTACCATCTCAGCAGATAAAACCTGCTATTCAGTAGACTTTCTGCTTTCTCTTACTGACATATTCCTTTGAGTGTACTGATAGATGGATTACTGAAGTGCAATTTTGCCGACAATGTCTGTCGGGCGAATGTATCAAAATATTTCATGAATATCCTGGCAATAAAATATGAGTAGTTTCCAAACGCTCACTAAAAATTTCCTAAAAAGTTGGAAAATTAACTAAGTATGAGTAAAGTTTCCTTCTTTCAAAGCCATAGTAAATATTTAGTTCATTTACTAGAAAAAGGGTAGTAGATTTACTTAAAAGCATTTCTTTGGATCTAATAAAAAATTCTTACAATTGAGTAAATCCAAACTTATGTGGAAGAATATTTTCAAGTTTTTAAGCGAGAAAAAAATCTGAAATTTTTTGTATGGAAAAATTCCAGTTAGGAAATTTTAACTTCAAAATGTGTTTTTTCCTAAAATGAAGTTAAAATGTTTACTCAAATTTATGTTCTTCAAGTATTAATGAACTTATAAAAAACATTAGAAATTGTTAAAAAAATTCTTGAATAATAATCTAAGAAGCAATTCTCGTTCGTTTGCAGAGACTTAATTCTTAAATATATTATGAATTATTCTAAACAACCACTGCGAAGGCGCCTATCTTCGCAACAATCATGGAGTAATAGCTCAACTCCTTATGGCAGAGCATCATGAATCTTTTGAGAAATATTTCATGTTGTCATTTTTTTTGTATCAGTTTTACATACTCTGAAGCAAAACTATTTGTTTGATTTTTTTAGTTAAATTGTACTTATTTTAATATCACCTTTTTTCCTTCTATAAAATAAAATTTTCTTCAGTTTAATTTTTCCTCGTTTTGAGGAAAAAATCAGCAAAATTGTCCTCAGTTTGAGTAAATATTTACTTGATTTGAGTAAACATTTACTTAGTTTTAGGAAATTTTCAGCAAAATTTTTTTGGACAAATTTTGCTTAAATTTAGTAAAAAATTACTTGGTTTTAGTAAAAATTTACTTAGATTTAGGAAAATTTCAGCAAAATTCTAATTTTATTTAGTAAAAATGTACTTGGTTTCCTAAATTTTAGTTAATTTTAACTCATTATAGGGTTAACTTTTTTATGAGTGTAGATGAAACCCCCCCCCCAGGGGAAAATCCTGCGCACGGGTCTGCCGGTCGTATCCAGACTTGCGGCAAATCAAGTCAAGTATCCAGACTTGCGGCAAAGTGGCAAGTGACTTGCCAGATTAATTTTCTCCTTGTCCCCAAAATTGTTATGGAGAATCGGCAATTATTCCCAAAATATAAAAAGTATTCGACCAAAACAAAAACAATTCATGAACGACTGACTATGAACAAATGAATTAATCTGTGAATGTGTTCTTCAAAATTGCATTAACTTCATTCTAGGCAATGAAACCGTAGTCTACTGTTGCAATTGATGGACTGGTCTTTTCTTTTAAATTTGGTACCAAATTTTAGGTAGTTTGTTGTTTAAATGTTTAAAATAAAACTTCTTTTGAGTAAATATAATTTGATTTTAGTAAGTACGTTAATTCTTGTAAATTTTCCCTTGAAAACTTTGTGTGTATGGTCATGATATACTGTAATTTTTATATACAATATTCTCGAATTATTGGAAACAGTAACAATAGACTCTAAGAACACCAAATATTTCGTGTAAAAATAACAATAATGATGTGTATATTTGCCAGTTAGAATGATAGTGGTCTAAGTCAACAATAAAAAAAATTCCCAAATCCCAATTTTTCTCTTTAGTTTGACATTTATAAAAAAATATACCTTTACAACGACTTCTCTCATTTTATGAACACCAAAATTGCCTTCAGTGTTAGTTTGAAAGTGGACTAAGTCACATTATATCCACTAATATGTGTGGCGACGCTAAAAACATCCATATCTTATTTATGATGAAAAGTGAAAATTTGTTCATTTTCGAACACAGTAAATTCAGATTGACCTAACCCCACTATGAAGGACACATCATCATAATGTGCAAGTGTAGCTCGATGCTGTAGCTTGTAATGCTGATTTGTCATTATTTGAACTAGAAATATAAATAAGTTATATTATAATGCATCCAAACCAGTCTACTACACAGTCCGTATGTACCTCAGCCGGCTGTTTCAGATATTTCTAGATTTTAAATTAAAAATATGATCAGTCAAAATAGTATGAATTAATTTCTTTTGAATTACATGAATTACCTAACTACAATTCACGTTTTCTTGTGAATTTTGTTAGAAAATCCATTAATTCTCGATTGCATTAGACAGAAATACTCCATGTAATGTTATATTTTAATTATATATATATTTAAAAATATAAAGTTACGAATCTCAACCCAAATTGTATGTTATCAATTCAATTCTCTGCAATTTAAAAGAAAATCACTCACACGAAAATACAATTTACCAAGCTCACACTTTAGAGCAATGCCATTGGAAATTTCAATAGAAAATGAAGATATCCGAATAGGTATTGAATTTATTTATAAATCTATCTACTCTACTCTAAAACATTTCCGAATTTAATTTATTTCGCAGAAAATGAGCTACTCCAATTCGTCGTTGATGATGACGTGACATTAATCACAACATGTTCCGAGAAATAGCGATATTAACATATAAAAAATTCACTTGTTCACCGGTCTCATACTCATTGCAATCGTTGGATAGGACATAATGGTGCTACACTAATCCTAATGAGGGCAATCCATAAAAAATAGAAATCACTCGAACCACTGTTCGCAATCTTCAGCGTTCGGATAATAAATGTGTGTCTAAGTAAATTTTATGTCTGAATACGAGTGTGGGTGTGCGTGTGCCTAAGTATGTGCCTTAAAGGACTATGCGTATGCGGATGGATGAATGTATGCGTGAGTATATATGTGCATTGTGGCGTTTTATGCTCCCATACCCAGTGTTTTTGTTTTAATTCATAAGTTTATGGTAGAACATTTGTCTTTCATTCTTCTTCCTTCACATTTGTTTCTTTTGGTTCGTTCGTTCGTTTTTTCTCTCTCCCTCTCTTGTTGTCATTCTGCTTGGCGATGTTTATGGAACTTTGTCACCGAAATCATGTAAAACGGAGAAAAAACTTCTAGATATGCTTATGTTTGAACTGCGAGAAGGGGCAGATTTACAATGTGGTTGGGGGATTATTTTATGCTTTGTGTTTAATATGTTGTAGGCAATGCACAGTGGGGGGGATTTGAGGGAGATATCAATAGCGATAGTAGACTTTATCGATATATCGATGTTTTTTTGAAGACCCTTCTTACGAATATCCCTGCCGATATTATTTCATTAAGCCCATCAGTCGGGAATCTTGCACAACCAGGTTGTGCATTTTTTCACCGTTTTTTACCAAAACTTATGTTTCATAACATGTGTGATCTATTCATTCCTGTGGCGTTTGATAGGGTAGTACTTCTAATTTAATACAATTTTTTAATACAGATTTTTAATTGTTTGCGATGATTGTTATATCCTCCACCATAGGATGGAGTGTATATTAATTTCAAGTAGAAACATTTGTAGTGACTGAACTGCGTCGTTCCATACTTCTATACAAGCCACACAGAAGTGTCCTCTTTCTTAACACTCTAGAAGCCACATAATGCAACTGGCTATTTTATGAATTGTCGCATATAGGAACATCTGTTATGGAAGTGGATCATGTCGGTGTTTGGTTTGATATAGGCCCCATACAAATCTTCCTCCCGATTTGGCTTTAGATTTTGCCAATACATTTTGGCCGAAAATCGCAAAGTAGGGGGAGAAAATAATTGCAGCGAAGCTTCAATTCACTAAACTTTTATTCTACATCTACTGTCAAAATATATTTTTTAAGAATAAAAGGGTGTTCCACGCCTGATTTTTCCATTAGCGCCCATAATGGTCCTCTATCACCATCCAAAATATAATGTTCGCAAGAGGATACTTTTCGAAACTCTTAGCATGAAATTTGCTAAAAGAAGTTTCTTCAGAAACATTTTGAACAGAGAAATCGTACATTTGAGTAATTTTATGTGAAGCGATCACATAATTTTTTCTGTTCTCTCAGATTTCGATGAAATTTTCCAACTAAGTACTTTTGTATATGGCGAGATATATTGTAGACACTAGGGTGGATCAATAAAGTGTTTGTATCATAAGGTAAATAAAAACAAGTAAGGAAAGGCTAAAGTCGGGCGGGGCCGACTATATAATACCCTTACTAATTTGATTACTAATCCCAGGTATTTCATGGGATCAATTTTATGTAGTTCATATAAATTATACAGTTACTATAAATTCATCTTTAGTCATATTTAAAGTATATGGTTAATAATATCGTAATTGATCCAATTATCCGAAAGACAAATACAAATTATAAAGTAGTAATAGGATGAATCGGACCGACATTTCAAAAGGGGGCCTATAACAACATTTTGGGTCTGGTCCAAAACATGGGCCTATATATTTCTCATTCACGTTGGGTATTCCTAGTTGAAAAATATCATGATCTGCAAAAATTGATGAAGATACGATGTAAGATGTAGTTTCTATAGGTGTAAATGATCAGAATGGGCCCCATTTGGCTTATACCAAAGTATGGACATATGGGCATCTCCAAAACAAGTAAGGAAAGGCTAAAGACGGACGGACTTTCTATATCATTACAATTCAATTCGGTAAAAAAGTGAAATCGGGAAGGATTTTTGCATCCTGTAAATGTATGTGTTTGACAAAAAATTTTAAATCGGAAAGGACATTTGTATGGGGGTATATTGAAACCTGGAACGATGTGACCCGCTTTCACCATGTATGTTTATTGGTGAAATATAATATGTAAAGTTTGGCCAGAATCGGATAAAGATTCGGGAGCAACATTTGTATGAGGGCTATATCTAAATCTGAGCCGATCTTACCCACTTTCACCATAGGTGTTTCTAGTTCGATTATAAAATGTTGTGCCAATTTTAAAGAAAATCAGATACAATATGTGATTTCTAAAGCGGAAAAAGTAAAAAAGGGAGCGACATTTGTATAGGGGCTATATCTAAATCTGAACCGATCTTACCCAAATTCTGCATAGGTGTTTCTAGTTGGATTATAAGATGTTGTACCAAATTTAAAGAAAATCAGGTAAAATATGAGGTTTCTAAAGCGGAAAAAGTGAAATAGGGAGCGACATTTGTATAGGGGCTGTATCTAAATCTGAACCGATCTTACCCACTTTCAGCATAGGTGTTTCTAGTTTGATTATAATGTGTTGAGTCAAATTTGAAGAAAATCGGGTACTATATGTGCTTTATACGGCGGAAAAAGTCAAATCGGGAGCGACATTTGTATGGCGGCTATATCTAAATCTGAACGCATTTCCTCCAAATTCAATACCGATGGTCCTTGGCCAGAAAAAATAACTTCTGCCAAGTTTCATGACAATCGGACAACAATTGCGACCTGTAGAGTGCGAACAAGCTTAGATGGACAGCAGACGGACAGACGGACGGACAGACAGACATCGTTAAATCGATTCAGCTGGTGATTCTAAGCCGATCGGTATACTTAAAGGTGGGTCTAGCTCGATTATTTCTTGGTGTTACAAACATTTGGCGCGAAACTAACTTATAATACCCTAGTCCACGAAGTGGTGTAGGGTATACAAATAACTTGTTTATGGATATGGAGATACGAATATATTTTTTTCCATTTTTACAGAAAATATTCAAATCTTAAAAAAAAATAATTTATTTGATCTGCTTTGATGAATTTCAAGTATTTTTATTGGACTTCAATTCGTAAAATTATGAGAGATTTGAACTGGAATGACCAAAATTTGCATTTTTGCAACAATTTTGTTTTAGCAAAAACTTCAATAATTCGGTCAATTACTGTCGGATTTTTAAAAACCATAGCAGAGTTTTACTCCTTATTATATGTGTTATTTAAATTTCAACAAGATTTCTTAAACGATATATATGTCGATCAAAAGCTCCATGTTTCTTCTTTTCAAATCCGATGTGAAAGTGAAAGTGAAATCTGTTGCAAACCAACTAGGTTACAGGCGTATAAGTGTGTAAAGGTACGAAAAACGGTGTTTATCCGTAACTCGAGATTTTAGGGGTCTCTGTGAAATTTTAAATACAGATTCCTGTTCTACTCGAAAATACCTACAAGAAAAATATCACTTCCCAGAGTCTTATGGCAAAAATGCTTTATTTTCGATCAGTGTCTACAATTTCTTATTTTTTAAAAAAATCAAAAATGCAGCATTTTCGCATTAGAGAAAAATATATATTGAGAAAATTTCATCAAAATCGGAGAGAAGAGCTACAAGGTACGTGATTGCTTCACATGAAATTACTCAATTCCTAAAGTAAACAATTGTTTTCTGAGTGTATTGTTTTATTGGGCTAATTTTGGTCAAATATTATTTTATTTTTTTCGTTTGTTTTATTTTGGTCTACAATCAATATGAGTCATTCCATGTTATACACAAACTTTCAAAACAATCGCAGCTATCGAGGTCAAAAACCGTACCGCTTGACATGGAATGACTCATATTTGATTTGAACTGGGATATTCTCCTGGCTCAAGACCATTTTGCTTGTATATGTTATAGAATGAAAATTTATGTGCAAATTGCATGGCGACATTTATTACTTGGCTGCAGACTACAACTATCATGATTTCCACTCTGTCTAAAGGTTTCGTTCATATGGCTTCGCAGCGACTTTTCAACATCAAACCCGGCCTCTTTAAGGAAACGATTCTCACAAACGAATGAGAAATACAACTCCCTTGCCGAATATGGTAGTGTGTAGGCAAGTCATAAATGCCACCATACCATTTGTAAATAAATTTGCATTCTATAAAATATAGATGCAGAATGGTCTTGAGCTAGAATAATATCCCAGTTAAAATCAAAAATAACATTTTTTAGAAAAATTACCACCATTTCTTCATTTAAATAGCGAATCAGAAGAAAAACATATTATTATTATTATTCGCAGTTATGAAATTAAATTTCTACGCATCTAACCGTTGCTTTGGGTTTCTCAAATTAAACATTTTCTAATCGGTGATTTGAGACGTAAGAATTTTAACAAACTATTTTTTTGTATGAAAAATTGGTAATTTTGGAGGGAACCTAACGAGGAGGTCCGTTGACCAGAGTTATTCAAGGTGGACATTAAACGCATCTAAATAATGTCTTATTCCTGTTGGAATAAAATAAATATTAACAAGAGAAATTATAATGACGTCTTTTTGGAAAAAGCAATGAAAATGAGACCTTTCTTGGATTTTTTTTTGAGAAACACATAACGTCTAATTGAAGTAATACATTTTCACCACATTTCACTAGTTTATTTAGAATTGTATAAGCAATATAAAAATTTAAATAATTGAAAAAGCGGCTAATAATGAGATCACAACGTTGAAAATACGAAATCAACCCTGCCAACAAATATGACAATTTTTTTTTGTAATTTAAATATGTCTTAAACTAATTGAGGTAAACACATATGTAAGCCCATTTATGTAGATATTCACGAACACCATCACTGTGTAACATATCTTGGTACATAATTGTAGTGTTGCCAATCATTTTAAAATTTCAAATGACAAAAGTGACCATCTTTGGAGGATCAGCCAGTACACCCCATACCCACTAGGGATCCAGAAATATCTCTGCTCTAAGGGTGATTCCGTTGGAACGAGTTTGACCCTTTTACTTAAATGTGTTTAAATATGTATATATATAAATATTGGAGATATACCACACTCTAGAGCGTCACGGGTACGACCTTAGCTTTGAATAAAATCTTGAGGTTTGACTTATTTTCTTGAATTCTTTAATGTTCTTCCATTAGATGACTTTATTAAATTTTGCTAATCAGAAGAGTAGTTCATCTGAAGTGTATGTTACCGAATATACGTTTATGAATATAGGAAATAGGTTATTTCAATTGTAACGGGCGTGACAGTTTGACTATATCTGAAGTAGGAAAGGATCAAACCTACTGTTGTGATTATTCTTTTGAAAAAATAATAAAATATGTATTATGAGAAGTATAAACGTTACAAATATTTTTCAGTGCTTTTTAAATTATAAAATGATTTTGAAATTTTGTAGAATTTTGTCAAAAAAATTGCAGAATTAATATAAAACCACTAGCTGAACCTCGCCCGCTTCGCCAGGCAAAAAAAAAACAAATGGAAAAATTAAAATCAGGTTTCATATTGATATTATCGTGGTCAGTAATATATACGTTCCAATTTTCAGCCTTCTAGCTCTCAAAAACACTTTTGCCACGCCCCAACCAAAATCCAAATTTCGGCATCAAATTGATCTTTCTCGTGGTCAGTAATGTATATGTAACAATTTTCAGCCTTCTACCCCTCAAAAAAACTTTTGCCACGCCCCAACGCCCACGAAACGAAAATCCAAATTTCGGCATCAAATTAATCTTTCTCGTGGTCAGTAATATATATGTAACAACTACCACTACCTCTCAAATACACTATTACCATGCATCACCGCCCACCAAACGAAAATTCAAAATCCAGCATCATATTTATCTTTCTCGTGTCAGTAATATATATGTATCAATTTTCAGCCTTCTAGCTCTCAAAAACACTTTTGCCACGCCCACTAGATGAAAATCCAAATTTCGGCATCATATTTATCATTCTCGTGGTCAGTAATATACATGTACCAATTTTCAGTCTTCTAGCTCTGAAAAACGCTTTTGCCACGCCCACTCCGCCCACAAAACGAAAATCTAAATTTCGGCATCAAATTGATCTTTCTCGTGGTCAGTAATATATACATTCCATTTTTCAGCCTTTTAGTTCAAAGAACACTATTGCCACGCCCACTCCGCCCACAAAACGAAAATCCAAATTTCGGCATCATATTTATCATTATCGTGGTCAGTAATATATACGTTCCAATTTTCAGCCTTCTAGCTCAAAAAAACACTATTGCCACGCCCACAAAACGAAAATCCAAATTTCAACATCATATTTATCATTCTCGTGGCCAGTAATATATAAGTTCAAATTTTCAGCAGTCTAGCTCAAACAAACACTATTGGCACGCCCACTCCGACCACAAAATGAAAATCCAAATTTCGGCATCATATTTATCATTCTCGTGGTCAGTAAAATATATGTACCAATTTTCAGCATTCTAGCTCTCAAATACACTTTTGCCACGCCCCCTCCGCCCACAGAGCTAATTTTTAAAAATTCTATAGCCTATAGTTCCTTCCAGACCTGCATCTATCTGTACTGAAAATTTCAACAACATCGGTTCAGCCGTTTACACGTGATTGCGGAACAAACAAACAGACAGACAGACTTACACTAAGGTTTTATAATATTAATAGGGATTCACAATTTCACAAAAAAACATCTGCTGTGATTTTATTAAAAATAAATACAAAAATTTATAAACTAATGTTTACGAAAGTTTAAAGTAAACACATCGAAGATTAGAATTCAGATTTACAAAATTTGTTTAAGGAAAATGTATTTCGAAGAAGAATTTTTAGTTTAAGAAAAAAATCATTTACAACTAATAATTATATCAAGTAAAAAGGCGTTAAGTTCGACCGCCCCAAATCTAATATATGTATATCCTACACCTCGGAATATATTCATGATTTCAGGCGTGTGATTGTACCATTTTTATCCTTTTTTCCCATTTTATCCCTTCAATGCATGAATTTCGAATTTTATCCTACAAGTCTACGCAATTAGAGGCAAACTGTTGTTGATTGATTGGCACTATTTGTATCACTTTTTGACCCATTCCACCCCCTAGAATTGATTTGAATTTTGCAAAAAAAATAACTTTTAGGTTCGCTTTCACGCTGTAATGAGAACGAACATATCAAATGAATGAACGTATCAAATTTGAAAAGAGGTCGAGTTTCCGACTCATGCTTAAATATTCTAAATCTTAGGGGGTATTTACAGTCCTTGTTAGGGAAAAAATACATCTGGACCGATTTCGCCCATAATTCCCTTTTAGGATTTTTACCAAGAGCCAGAATATACATATATACTTTATTGGATCTCCGATGAATAGTTCAAGGTGTTGCAAACGTAATGACTAAATATACACTCCATCCAGCGATTCGATTGAACCACCAACATTTTTTATTTCGCTCCGACTGTGCGATGATACTCCGCTGCCGCAGTACTTGGGACTCATTTGTTTGTGAAACAAAACTCGGCGCAAGAAAGCAAACAAAAATTGTTGAATTCTAATGATGCAAAATGTTGCGTTGTTCGAAATAATTTCTTTTTCTGCTGCGCGTTGTTGTTGGTGTTGTCATTGCTGCTACCACTACCACTGCTGCTGCCACTGTTGTTTTATTTCATTTTTATTTTTTTCGTTCAATTTCCAAATTAATTATGCATGAAAAAATGTTCTTTGGGCTTTAAACAATGCTTGACATAGAGTAACATGCGGATTTGTTGAGTTTTAAACTTTTGCGTCATTTCGTTGTTGTTCTTGTGGATGGATTGCTAAGTGCCGTGGAGCAGCGTGTTGTGAGGGCAAGGTCTGTGGCTCAGAGCGTGGCACAGTGGTTTTGGATTTTCGCATTTGCTCTGTGGGGAGGAACACGGGTCCCAATGTGTGTCTCCCCATTTCGAACATTTTATAAACAATAATTTTAAATGAACAATAGACTGATTTATTGAAAATCTAATTTAACTTTAAACTATACCACTCTAGTTTCACATTAAATTTTGAAAAACTATACCGCTTCAAAGCTAACACCATTTGAAATCTCAATTATAACTACAACTTGAAAGAATTCTAACAACTGACATTTGAGTAGCGTTGCCACAATTACTTAAACGCTCGAGTTCATTTTGGCTTTCACTTTCAGTGGTGTTGTGTCTGTCAGATTTAAATTGGAAATGTTACCTTTGAAATGTGTACCTGATTAATTGATATCAGTTACTGTCTGCTGAAGGTGTCTTGGAGGGCACATCATTTAGTGAAATGGTAGGCTAACAACCACAACCAAGTGATTCTCAAGTGAATGAAATCATTAAAATTGTTAAACCGCACAAAGCACTTTGATGTTTAATAGGCCGTGAAAGAAAAAGTTGTTCGATTGCGAACAAATTTGTCACGGTTTTAAATACGTGCCTACCTAGATACATACTTGCATACCAATATTAAAGTGGGTCGAGAAAAAGTCGGGCGTGGTCGACTGTATGATACCCTACACCTAGTCAATATACCCTGTGGTGTAGGGTATAAAAAGGTCTTTACATTTGAACCGGGTATATATCGGGTGAAATAACTTTTTTTTTTGGAAAAAGCTATAAAAAAACTACTGAATATATTCTCAAATTTCTTTTTTTTTATTTTAAAGTACAATCCTTCCGGTTAATAATGGAAAATAATTTCATTCAAATGGCTGCCTCGGGCACCCCACAAATAATAGTCCAACGGTTGAATAGTTGAGAAAAACGTTAGATGGCGGACCCTATATATACTACAAATTTCATACTTCTATTTATATTTTTAAAAAAATTAACACAAACTTTGAATGAGAGCTATATATAAATCTGAACCGATCTGACACTTTTTTAGCATAGATTTTCTGAAATATAAAAAGCTTTCCCAAATTTTATGGAAATCAGTTAAATATGTGGTTTCTAGAGCGAAAAGAATTAGATCGGGGAGTCATTTATATGGGAGCTATATATAAATCTGAACGGATTTGACCCACTTTCGCCATGGATGTTTGTAATTGAAATATGAGCTGGTTTGCCAAATTTTAAGCAAATCTGTTCAAATATGCTATTTTTAGAGCGGAAATAATCAATTCAGTGGCGAAATTTGTATTGGAGCTATATATATATATCTGAACCGATCTGGCCCATTTCTACCAGAGTTGTTTCTAGTTAAAATATAAGTTGATTTGCTAAAGCTGAAGAAAATCTGTTAAAATATGTGGTTTCTAGAGCGTAAAAAGTCAAATTGGGAGGGAAATTCGTATGGGAGCTATATATAAATCTAAACCGATTTTCTTCAAATTAAATAGCGTTCGTCCTAATCCCATAAAACTTCGTTGTGCAAAGTTTCATTTAGTTATAACCACAATTGCGACCTGGACTTTGATTACAAGAATAGATGGGCAGAGGGACGGACGGACATCGCTAAATCGACTCAAAAAGTGGTTCTAAGCCCTGTTGTGTAGGGTATAACAAAAAAAACTGTCTATATTTTTTGTTATGTAAACTAAAAACTCTGCTCATTAGTAAATATAGTAGCATCATTGGAGTATTTTTCAAGAGTCTTTGGTTATAATAGCTAAAATATAATATTTATTTATTTATTTATTTCCACTCACACCACCACACTAAGATACAGTTTTGTGAAACAGTTTAGCACCAATGCGGAAAGAGTATGAAATTGACCCTAAAATAAATTTTAAGTTTTGACTTATTTCTGGTAGTTAGTTAAGTTTTGGTGAATTCACAGACTCATAGTGGAATTTATGACCAAATATTTTTGTAGCCCATTTTGACCCGATAAACCGTTGTTTTATGTTTTTTACCCTTTTGTACAAAGGGACCAAAAAAATCCCTAAAATGATCCACAATCTTCTCAACGCAACAAAATTAAGCGCAAGAGTTTGTTCTTTAAATTTTCAAAAAAAAAAAAAAACGTTCACTAATTTCTGAACAATTCATTCCAATTTCAAGACATTCGGGCCAAAACAAAAAATTTTGTATAAAAAATTCCTTTTAAGTTATATATGTGGTGTGTGATAGGCATAGCCGATCATGATGAATTTATTTTTTATATCTGTAAAAATTTCCAAGACAATCGGACAGATACAAACAATATTGTTTGAAAAATTTATTTTATTTTGTGTTATATGTGCTGAATGAACACACCTTTTGCAAATGTGTTATTTTTCACAGTTAAATTGGTCATAACTCGTGAAAAAAATTCAAATAATATATATTTTCCAAAATACTTATGCAATATTTTTATGAGATGAATCCATACACAAACTTTCAAAACAATCGCAACTATCGAGGTCAAAAACCGTACCGCTTGACATGGAATGACTTATACAGGGTTTTCCAACAAGAGGTGTTATTCAAAAAAAAAACGCCATTTTTGAGATAAATGATCGGCTGTTTATATCATAATGAAGAGGAAGGTATGCCGTTAATAATGCAAAACAACATCAGCCAAATGGCCACCACGACCACGCTTACAGGACCATATCCTTTTCATGAAATTGTCCATAACCAAATCGCAAAGTGGCTGCCCTATGTCCTCGATAGCATCGCGAATTCTATCTTTGAGGTCTTGAATCGACGCTGGGTGTAGACGTTATCTTTCACGTGGCCCAAAGGAAAAAGTCACAAGGTGTTAAATCACAAGATCTCGGTTGCCAATTGTGATCACCTTTTCGAGAGATAACACGGTCCGGAAACCTTTCCCTTAAAAGAGCAATGGTTTCGTTGCTTGTGTGACACGTAACGCCGTCTTGTTGAAAGTAAACGTTGTCCAGATCAATACCATCCAAGTCCGACCATAAAAAATCATTCATCATCTCTCGGTAGCGCAATCAATTCACCGTAACTGTTGATCCAACCTCATTTTCGAAAAAGTAAGGTCCAATGACCACGCCGGGCCATAAACTGCACGAAACAGTCACACGATTAGGATGGAGAGGCTTCTCAACAATAACTCTTGGGTTTTTCGAGCATGGTGACATTTATTACTTGACTGCAGACTACCACGATCATGATTTCGACCATGTTAAAAGTCTTTTCAAGTGGCTTCGCAGCGACTTTTCAACATCAAACCCGGCCTCTATAAGGAGATGATTCTCACAAACGAACGAGAAGCACAACTCACTTGCCGAATTTGCGTTTAAAAAACCGCACCAAGTAATAAAGCACACATGCCATCTTACAAGCATCTCATTGAGTTGCATATGTAAGTATGTGTATATACAGGTACAGCAATACTTCTGCCGTGCCAAGGCTCATTTGTTTTAGTTTTTTCGTTTGTATTTTTTGGTCTGTAATCAATATTTGATTTGGTACTGGGATATTGTCCTGGCTCAAGAGCTAAGAGAACTAAAACTAAAATTTATATGTTCACGTTACTTATCTTTATTTAACCACCACGGAGTGCATTCCGCAGTATTACCGGCAGATTAGAGGTGTCCGATATAACATAGAATTCCTCTACCATATTAGGAAAATTGTGATGCTTCATTATTATAATATTAATAGTCCTCTGCTATATATAGATATAAAACTTCAAGTCGAATCAAAAAGAGAGCCATCTTCAAAAATGTACCCTAAATATTATTAAGTGGATACAATTTCCTTCAAGCCCGATTTTCCCCATTTGCAATTTCTTGATTCCATTTACAGCCTAAATGTCTGTACCATTTTGATAGGAAATGTGTCCTATATTCGTAGATCGGTTGGGATTGAAACGGGGCGAAATCGGCCCAAAGGGAAAAATTTTCCCCTCACAAGGACTAGAAATACCCATAATAATCCCATAAACATTTTAGAGTATTTAAGCATATTTTTTCAATATGTCTGCTTGTAGTTACTTGATATTGGGTATGCGCATTCCCCCGATAACAAAAACGTGCACCACGCATAGACACGCAAAAAAAGTTTTTTTCCAAATTCGTTCTTTTTCTTTTACGGCAAAAATTGGTTGAATGAGGTTATGAAGTTAGGATATTTTGCACTATGTAGGTCTGGTAATGGATTTTCAAAATTTGTACTTTTGGAATTAAAATAGAATGGAAATACAACCAACTGTAGCACCCACTATCTACCAATATTTATGGTATTTAAGCATTTTGAAAATATAAATATAAGAAAATTAATTTTCGATTTCAAATAAATAATGGTTTGAAATAATTAAAATATTATATTTATTTATAAAAATATTTTTTCAATATTTGTATTTGTTTTGGTTTGGCTTTATTAAAAAAATATATTTTCCAGTAATATTACTGCGCTTCTACAAAAACCCACATCCGCTGTGGAATGCAATCCATGGTGGAGGGTATATAAAGTTCGTCCCGGCCGAACTTAACGACGTTTTTACTTGTTTGTGTTTAAAATGTGTGAAATAATCATTGTGGCAATGTTTTAAATTGTAAGTTCAAAATTAAAATTTCTCAATGCGGGAGTTAAAGAACATAGTTGATACATTTGTATTTTCTTGGCTTTGGTCTAAATAATAAAGTCGCCTACGAAGAAAATTGGAATTTTAATAAAAAAAAAATCCACAAAAAAATCATTTTTTATTGCAGGATGCCTCAATGAAATGGTACAACTAAATTTGTCACTAGCTGATGATGAAATATTTTACGAGCAGACCCAGCCTATTATATGAGAATATAAAGCGGATTGACAACTGAAAATAAATCCATAAATACAATTGTTTTAGGTTGACACATTTATTGTTCGCGGGAATTCATTTACATGACGTATTTCATTTGTTCTTCTAATTGAGGGGATGGCCCGTTAGACCTCCGCTCACCCTTAATGCCAACGCCTTTGGTTTGTGTGGTGGTGGGGCGGGGGGTTGCAAAAGCAGGCAGTCAACTTCATATAATTAATTTAAACATTTTTATTTTTGTTTCTCGTGCTCCAGTTGTTTAGAGAAAATCATTAAACATGTTAAAAAACGAAAACAGTAAAACAAAAGTTGTTTATTTCTTTATTAAACTTACAGTTGATTATACAGATTCTTCTAATTAAGTTGCCCCTCCTCCACACTTCTTTAGAGACATAAGTAGAACGGCCAAACTTCTTTTTGTTGGGGAAAATGAAAATAAAAATTTAATTTTGTTTTTTTTTTCCATTGCTGCTTGTCATTAAACAAGGAGCAGCAATTATGTTCAACAAATAGGTGGAGGGGACAGAGAGCAATACGCAAATAACTTCATCGAGAAAGTTTTGTTTCTTTTTTGGATAGACACTTTTTTGTTTTGAGTGAATCATACCATTTCTCATTTCCAACATGCTTATTATTTGCAGCCGTTTGTTTATTAGCTGCCACATCGTTCTCCTTCCACTTTCACCTATTATTCATTATTATTTTGAATGTGTTGTATATATAAATGTTTAATCTATTTAAAATTCGCCGAAAAACGAATAACATTTTCATTATGCAGATTGAAATTGAATAAATCTCGGCAATATGAAATCTAAAATCTATATTTAAATTATTCATTTAATTTAATAATGGTTTCTGTTGAAATCCTCCACATACAAACACACACACATACATACATACATATGCATACACATGAATACCTGCAGTTTTCTACTTATAATCCATCAAAATGCAAATCATATGTTTTATTTAATCACATTCAGATTTTCACATAAAATCATTTTGGCAAAATGCTCAACATACAGACGACTGACTACCTAAGTATGATGGGAAGTGCAGTAAAAAAGCTAAACTAATGTTAAAAGTTCTTGAATAATTTATATGGGAATATAAACAAATTGCTGGCATTGCAATAATCGCTGAATGCTACAAAAATAATAATAATAATAACAATAGTGTGCAATGATAGAGTGGCCCTCAAATGAAAAAGGAAATATATCGATTGAACTAGGGGATTTGGACTAAGGGATTTGGACTAAGATTTTCTAAAAAAAAACTACACATCGCTACTTTTATTTATTGAAATTTCATTATTTCATACGCATAACTGTGTTTGTTGAAAAAGATTTTGTGAAACTAGGAGTTCGCTAGGCATAAAGGTTTAAACATTCCATTATTAATATCTTTATTTAACATATCCTTGATAGAATGTTCATGAGCGGGTACTGGTAGTAGGTATATGAGATAAAATCGTTCCAACACACATTGGTTCCAAATCGATTTTTTGAGTTAATTCTGTAAATTTTAAATGGAAGTATCTTCAAAATGATTTGCAAAATTTTCGATCTCTAATGGGCATGGAGGCATCTGGTTGAACTTCCAAGATTGAAATGAATGCCAAAACTGCAATTCTGCACCGATTGCAAAGATATTTTGCACAGTGAAAATCATTTTGGCCATATCTCAAAATCATGTTGGCCATATCTCTCGCGAAAATGAAAATTTTGCAAAAATATCCAATTTGTCTTTTTTATTTACCGTGCTCTACCGCAATATCCACTTTATGTCGAAAAAGCTCGATCTTCCAAAAAACATGGACACGCTTTACGAATTTTAACCCATATATGAGTGACTGACTGACTGATCACTACCCAGACCAAACGGATAAAGCTAGAATCATGATATTTGGTGTGTACATTTCTCTTACAGTGAAGATGTGTGATAACACGGGATTTTTCGAAATTCTTACTAGGTATAAAATGGGTAACAATGTCCAAACGGCTGGGCCTGGAATATTGAAAATTTGTGTGGACATTCCTCTTGCGGCACGAAGGCATTCCGTACTTTTGGCGGGTTAAGTGGGGCACACAACACAACACGGCTGAAGCTAGAATCTTAAAATTTGGTGTGTATACTAATGCGATCATATTTGTAGCGATTTTTTGTAATTCGTACCTTTAAAGGGAAAAGGGGGGGGGGGTTGAAAGTATACCACCGCAATGACCAAATGGTTGGGCCTAGATTGTGTGTAGAATATTTGAAACAAACAATTCCGTCGATTTCTGCTCAATCTCATATTAGAGCACAGTTTTGTTGATTTACCAGTTTTTTGCATAGAAATTTGTATCAGGAATTAACAGACCGGCCAACGCATTCCCGAAGGTTTGCCACACATGGATTTATTATTTCTACAATGTTAGGAAGCGACCATAAAATATTTGGCAATTTTACTTATAGGGAAGTGGTGGAAATATCTGTACCTTTTAGACCTTAAAAATTGCAGGGGGCACAGCCACCCCCGAAGGTTGGCAGACATGAATTTTTCTTCTTCTCAGTATGTAAGGTATTGACCATACAAAATTTGGCAGTTCCACTTATAGGATAGTGGTGGAAATAGCACTACTTTTATTCGACCTTAAAAGTTGCAGGGGGCCAAAGCCGCCTTTGAAGGTTTGCCAGACATGGATTTTCTTTCTTTGTACAATGGAAAGAAATTTCCATAAAGGTTTTAGCTGTTTTACTTATAGTTTAAGGATATTCGTTGCCGGCCCCCGGACTTTAAGCCTGTCTGGCACGCACTTTCCTCTCTATGACTGGTCTGGCTGGTTGGTTGGTAACTCGTAGGTGTAAGAGCTTTCTAAATAATCAAATACCAGCCATGATAAAATATTGTAATATCACTACCCTTTTCGACCTTAAAAAACACTACCTTTTTTACCTTAAAAATTACAGGGGGCCAAAGCCACCACCACAGACGTACCAGACAAGCATATTTTATCTTCTCATAATGTAAGGAAACCCATAAAGGTTTTGGCAGTTTAACTTATAGGGAAGTGGTAGAAATATCATTCCTTAAAGGGTGCAGGGGGGCCAAAGCCATTCCCGAAAGTTTGCCAGACATGGATTTCTATTCTTTCCAAAAATAAAGGAACATATCCTAAAAGTTAAAGCCGTAAATTGATGGCGACAACAGCTAGAAACACGAAATTCGGTGAGTACATTCCTCTAATTGAGTAGATACATATAGAGTAGATAGAGCATATAGAGTCTATAGAGTAGATACATAATATAAAAGTATTTTTTCCAAATTAGTACTTTTAAGGTGCAAAGTGGGAATAGAGGGATAAAAATGGTACCAACGAAACGGCTGCCTAGAATAATGAAATTCGGTGTATACATTCCTCTGATTGCATAGACACGTAAAATACACTGATTTTCAAAATTCGTACTTTTTGGGGTTAAAATGAAAAATGGGGATAAAAATAGTACCAATCAAATGACCGCAGCTAAAGTCATGAAATTGGGTGTATACATACATTCCTCTGACACGACTCGTAGACACGAAAAATAAAAAGTTTTTAAAACATTCGTACTTTGAAGGGATACAATGGGTAGAGGGATAAAAATAGTACAAACTAAACAACTACAGCTAGAATGATGAAATTCGGTGTGCACATCCCTCTAATTGCGTAGACACGTAAAATAAAGAGAAAAAAATCGTACTCTTAAGGGGGTAAAATGGGAATAGGAAATAAAAATGGTACCAACCAAATGGCACCAGCTAGAATCATGGAATTCGGTGTAGACATTCCTCTGACTGCATAGACACGCAAAATAAAAATATTTTACCAAACTCGTACTTTTTACTTTTACGGCAAAAATTGGTTGAATCATGAAGTTAGGTTATTTTGCACTATGTACGTGAGATAATGGAGTTTCAAAATTTGTACTTTTTAAAATAGAATGGAAATACAACTAACTGTAGCACACACTATATACCAATATTTTGGTATTTAAGCTGTTTGAAAATAGAAATAAGAATTTTTTTATACCCTACACCACTTCGTGGTCTAGGGTATTATAAGTTAGTTTTGCGCCAAATGTTTGTAACACCAAGAAATAATTGAGCTAGACCCACCTTTAAGTATACGGATCGGCTTAGAATCGCCAGCTGAGTCCGACTAGAAACACCTATGCCGAAATTGGGTAAGATCGGTTCAGATTTAGATATAGCCCCCATACAAATGTCGCTGCCGATTTGACAATTTCCGCTCTAGAAACGACATATTGTACCCGATTTTCTTTAAATTTTGCACAACATCTTATAATCCAACTAGAAACACGTATGCAAAAATTGGGTAAGATCGGTTCAGATTTAGATATAGCCCCCATACAAATGTCGCTCCCGATTTCACTTTTTACGCTTTAGAAACTACATATTGTACCCGATTTTCTTTAAAATTGGCACAACATTTTATAATCGAACTAGAAACATCTATGTTGAAAGTGGGTATGATCGGTTCAGATTTAGATATAGCCCCCATACAAATGTCGCTCCCGATTTGACTTTTTCCACTCTAAAATCCACATATTGTACCCGTTTTTCTTTAAAATTGGCACAACATCTTATAATCCAACTAAAAAACCTATGGTGAAAGTGGGTAAGATCGGTTCAGATTTAGATATAGCCCTCATAGAAATGTTGCTCCCGAATGTTTAACCGATTTTGGCCAAACTTTACATATTATATTTCTCCAATAAACATACATGGTGAAAGGGGGTCACATCGTTCCAGGTTTCAATATACCCCCATACAAATGTCCTTTCCGATTTAACATTTTTTGTCAAACATATACATTTACAGGATGCAAAAAATCCTTCCCGATTTCACTTTTTTACCGAATTGAATTGCAATGAGAATTGTTTGGGTGATGCCCATATGTCCATACTTTGGTATGATCAATTACCATATTATTTACCATATTCGTTAAATTTGACTAAAGATGAATTTATAGCATATAAATTATATGAATATAATTTATATAATTTGTATGAACAAAATAAAATAATAAAAATTGCTTCCATAAGATACCTGGGTTTAGTAATCAAAGCTAGGTACATACGCAGGGAGTGGTGTAGGGTATTATATAGTCGGCCCCGCCCGACTTTAGCCTTTCCTTACTTGTTTTTAATTGACTTGAAGTATTATTTCGATATGTATTGTAATATACGTATTGTTAGACTTGCCTTATAAGCGTGGTTTGAAATAATAAAAATATTATATTTAAACTGGGATATTGTCCTGGCTCAAGATCATTTTGCATCTATATTTAATGGAATGCAAATTAATTTACAAATGGCATGGTGACATTTATTACTTGGCTGCAGGCTACCACGATCATGATTTCGACCATGTCAAAAGTCTTTTCAAGTGGCTTCGCAGCGACTTATCAACATTAAACCCGGCCTCTATAAGGAGATGATTCTCACAAACAAAAGAGAAGCACAACTCACTCACTCAAATATAAACGAAAAAACTAAAACAAATATTATATTTATTTATAAAATTATTTTTGGAATATTTGTATTTGTTTTGGTTTGGCTATATTAAAAAATATATTTTTTGCACTTCTACGAAAATCGACAGCCTCTGTGGAATGCAATTCATGGTGGAGGGTATATAAAGTTCTGCCCGGTCGAACTTAACGCCGTTTTTACTTGTTTTTTGTTTCAAATTTTGTGCGCCTTTGCAAGCGATTTACCCTGAACTATTGACACAGCGTACGTAGTAGCGTGTATTTGCTAGTTTCTGTAAATCATTATAAGCATAAATAAAATTGTTAAAGAAAAGGCAGACAGATAGTCACAATATTTCATTCGCATCCGCCTAATCACAATGTACTGGCTTGCAACTGCCATCGTCGAACGTTATTGTCATGTAATTTTTTTAAGTTTTTTATCTTTATTTATATGTATATTTCTAGAATATTTCAAATGTGTGTGTGTGGAATGTTTCACATCATCATTATTTGAGTGCGCCACAAAAAAAGTGATGAGGATGTGTAAAAATGTCTTCTTTTTCGTGCTAAACATTTGAATATTTGCAATTTTGTTAACATTTTCTGGCCGTAATGATGGCTGCTTTTTTTGTTTGTATTGATTTATGGTAATGTTTTGATGATATTGAAATGTGGTATAAAAAAATTATACCAAATACAAGACTAAAATCAAATTCTAAACAATTTCTGGGAATGGGTGTATGTGGGTGTGCGCTGTACTATTTGCGCAGTATACAAATTCATGCAATTTGTTATGCCATTCGATGTTGAACTGTGGCCTTGGTTAAATGGAAATTGCGAGAAAATAAATTGTAGACATTTCAAAACAAACAAAAAATTGTCAACGTAAACAAATTCTAAGGAAAATATACATAATTTCCGGTGTAACAACAACTAATTGGAGGTCAGCCAGATTGATATGGAGTTAATACCACGAATTCAAACCGAACGACTTTTTACATTACCACCTCAATCCCAGTCCCTTCTCGAACCCGAATACAACTTCATGTTCAGTCATATATACATAATTATAAAAAAAAAACAAAAACCGATATCTTAAATCAACTACTTCAGAGAAACGATTCCCCCAAATCCCACCGTAAATGGGAAAAACTCGCCACAAATTGCTCGACACACCATTGTGGCCCACAGTGCCACATCCACAATTTTGCAACCGCAGTAACACTTTTTATTTATAATATGCAAATATATTTCAACGACCTGTAAAACAATTGTTGTTATTTCTTTTCCCCTCCCCACATTTTGTGTTTTGCAATGTACCGCAGAGGATTGTCACACAAAAAAAAAAAGAAAAATGTTGTGAATCGAACAAAATAAAATGGAAAAAATGCAATAACAATGAAATTCTTTTTTATTTGCATTGTCGAAAAATACCACCACCAACAACAATAATAATATTTTATTGAACATCGTTGTTCATGGAAATAGAATAGAATAGCATTTCAAGTGCTGCTAAATTTGTTTAAATTGACGCATTTGCAGCAAAGTAGTTACAATATTTAATAATCGAAAATACATATATTCATCGATAAAATATATTGAAGTGGCAATATAGGGTAAAAGGGGATAAAAATAGTACCAACCAAATGACCGCAGCTAGAGTCATGAAATTCGGAGTATACATTCCTTTGAGTACGTAGACATGAAAAATAAAAGGTTTTTCCAAATTCGTACTTTTAAGGGATACAATGGGTACGGAGGGATAAAAATGGTATCAACCAAACGACTACACCTAGAATAATGAATACATTCCTATGATTGCGTAGACACTTAAAATAAACAGATTTTTCGAAATTCGTACTTTTTGGGGTTAAAATGAAAAAAGGGGATAAAATAGTACCAATATAGGGGTAGAACTGAAATGAATTAAAATGAATTAAGTAGACAAGTCTGGGAAGTTTTTCTTGTAGAGCTAAACAAGAATCTGTTATTGAAATTTCCCAAACACCCCCAAAATCATTACTTAAGTATAAACAAGTAAAAATGAGTTAAATTCGGCCGGACCGAATCTTATATACCCTACACCAAGGATTGCATTCCTTAGTATTACCAGAAAAATGGAGGCTTTCAACTTCACATATAAGTGCAATAAAGTATTAGGAAAACAAGTATGTAAGCGTCAGTCGTCTCAACCGACTTATAAAGAGTGATTTTTTTGAGGTTAGGATTTTCATGCATTAGTATTTGACAGATCACGTGGGATTTCAGACATGGTGTCAAAGAGAAAGATGCTCAGTATGCTTTGACATTTCATCATGAATCGTCTTACAAACGAACAACGCTTGCAAATTATTGAATTTTATTATCAAAATGCGTGCTCTGTTAAGAAAGTTCATTGCGCGCTTCCATTTTATGGTCAGTTTAATCGACCCACTGAAGCGGCTATTCGGGCTATTGTGACTAAATTTCGCACCAAATTTACATTGTTGGACATTAAACCACCAACACGCTTACGTAGAGTGCGAACTGAAGAAAATATCGCAGCTGTATCGGCCAGTGTTAATGATGACCACCAATTTTCGATTCGTCGCCGTTCGCACCAATTGGGTCTCTGTTACTCAAAAACGTGGAAATGCCAAAATTGGACTAAGCGGATGGACCACCTAAGACGCAGCCGCGGTCAACATTTAAATGAAATTATCTTCAAAAAGTAAATGTCATGGACCAATCTAACGTTTCAAATAAAGAACCGATGAGATTTTGCAAATTTTATGCGTTTTTTTTTTTAAAAAAGTTATCAAGCTCTTAAAAAATCACCCTTTATATACCCTCACTCTCAGATACCATATGAATGAAAGTTATAAGGACTTAAAATTTGACTTGAGGTCGGATAATTTATGTGGAAGGTACTGAAAGGTTCGTGGCACACGGTCCCAGCTTCCATATGTATAAAACAGCTGTAAAAACGCGATCAAATAGCTAATAATGGTGGTATGGAAGTTATACAAAATTTAAAATTAGCTAGAATATGGACAATTGTGTGAGAGGTACTAGAAGGGGTGTAGCAAAAGCATAAATATTTTGTAGGTTTAAAGTGATTATAAAAACATTTTTAAATATTAAATTGCAACTGGTTTCGACAAGCCGAACTGAATTTGTGTGGGAGGTACCATAAAGGGTGTGGCAATATCGTCCATATTTTAAGTGAATGAAATGTCTATAAAAACATTGACAAATATAAAATTTCAGAGTATTCCGATCATCCGTATATAAGATAGAACAGCTTCAACTTAAGTAGGTTGGGGTGATCGAAAGAGGCGTGAAACGGATTTGGTCCAAGGATACTTGGGGTCTTAAGTCACTCCTTCAATGCGTTACACTTTTTTCTGTCCCAAATGATATATACCCTTCTACTCTGTAGAGTGAGATTATCAAAAGACGGCCCTTGTCCTCGAACAAGTCATGGGGCAACTTAACACCATGAAAAGAGGCTTAACATGGAGGATGGATCTCAACTAGTGTTTGCATCCCGGGATTTCCCGCGGGAAAATTCCCGGGAATTCGTATATTTTTCATTTCCCATGTCCCGGGAAATTCGTACGGGAATCCCGCCGGAATTCAGTAGAAAATTTTACATATTTCATTGCATATTTTTTCCATCATTTCCACAGTAAAATTAAAAATGTTGTATAAGAATTTAGATCGCATCGCTTTTAATGACATTTCAGTTAGATGACAAAATATTTTTAAGCTGCGTTCGGATATAGACCCAAAATCCACTTTTTCGGATTTTGTCTGTCAAGCTCCATATGAAAAAAATCCGGGAAAAGTAGATTTTGGGCATGTATCCCAAAGCCAAAAATAAATGAAGTCATTCGTTTGTAACAATATGGTATTTAAAAAAAATAGAGATCGCTGTATAAAAAAGAATTTAAAGTTTTCGAAGCGACAGGGTAAAGAGCAAACATTTTATTTAATGCTCTACTGACTATTAATGTGAACGATCGCTCTCCGCCACGTCAACATTTTCCAATAAAATAAGAAAAATAAAATATCTGATCCTTAATTAATTTTGAAAGATCTTTTATTTGGCTTCACATTGCGCTTTACTATATGAATTCTGTAACAGGTTCGTCGTGATATATATATTTTACCTTAATAAAATGTGTATGTTTCATTGGAAAAAATAAGCTTAACTCATGGTAAACAGAATGTTGACGATTTCCCGTACTGTCCCGGGATCCCGGGAAATTGAAAAAATAATTCCCGTTTCCCGGGAAATAAAAAGCAGGGGAAAATGCAAACCCTAATCTCAACTATGCCGACGACATCTGTCGTATATCACATAAATTATTAGATACCCAGGACAAAGTGTCAAAAAAATCGGATTGGAAAAAAATTGTTACGTTAGCGAATGTTGAAATATTTGTTTGAGTACATGAATGCTAATATCGATTATTTTTGTGTATGGCTCCTATATCCTGAACCAGTATGGCTGACTGTGTTTTGGTGTTTCTAGTTGAAATAATACGTTTTCTGCTAAATTAGAGAAAAATCTGTGGGAGTTGGTAAATCGGGAAGGTTGTGTCAAGTTTAACCAAAATCGAGGCGAGAGCGAAAAAAGTAAAATCGTGAAGCCCAACTTTGTCGTGGCTATCTATTGTCGTAGGTGCTTCCAGTTGAAATATAACGTGTTTCTTGACAAAATCGAAGAAGATTAATTAAAATAAGATGTTTTCTAGAACGGAAATGCCAGACCGGTAGCAGGAATTGTATGGGAGGAGACAGGAATTTTCACCATAGATGTTTCTACATTCTGTTTGATTATCTGGTTTCTAAATCGGTATTTATTTCTGTATGGAGGCTATATCAAAATCTGCACCGATTTGCTTCTAATTAAATTGCGTCCGTCCTTGACGCGCAAAACTTAAACTCTGTATAATAAACTATGGGTCGGTCTATCTCGTTTTCTTTTGGGCGTTACAAACAAATGCACAATGAACCCCAGTGGAAGGCATACATATTGCAATATCGGTTTTGCGAATGTTCAAAATGAAACGAAAAGAAATAAATATCAAATCCGCTCTAGCTTCCACATTTTTGGTGCGATTTGTGTTTGAAAGGCCTCAATGGAAAGGTATTCTGATTTTTGGAATTTACTAACCCATTAAAAACAGCAAAACTTTCTTAATTGTTGGTCCTCAAGGGAAAACATATTTATATCTCTTTATACCATAATGATAATATCCTGAAATTTTGACAGGTTTTACAGAACATTGCGTGCTATTTTCCGATATTTTTTTTTTTGCAAAAAACCAAATGACTTTATGTAAGGATATTGAAGGATAAAATATATTTTGACATTTTGAACATCCTTGCTTCACCAGGAAATGGACAATTTACTATGTCGTTTTAAAGCAGTCGTCAAGAGCTAAGGTGCATGCGGACAATAATTAAACTGAAAGTAGTGTACCTATTTCTAGAAACACTGTAACTTGCCAATTATGACAAGGTCATGCGTATGCCGGAGACTCGTATTACGATTTTTAAAAAATAATCCATGTATATCTGAAATAGGAGAGTAAAGTGGAATAAATATGGAATATTCTTCCTGCTAAACTACAGAGTCTGAAACCATGAGAATGATGCATACTGTAAAATCTCAAAAAATTCACCTTTAATTGTAACACTTTAAAAATACTTTAAAATTTATCAAGAGCCTAAAAAAGCAAATCTACATAAAAGTTGAATTTAATTCATTTGAAAGTGGTTGCGAGCCACAACAATCGGATTGTTTATGTCTGTCTGGTTAACCACTGAAACCAAACAACGACTATCGCAACAACTTGGCACCCCAAATGAAAAAAAACGAAATAAATAAATTGTTTAAATTACCTGAACATGCCATGCAGACCTGAAACAAAGAACAGATAAAAAATGTTGTTAAATCATGTAAAAAATAATAATAAAAAACACATAAATCGATGCTGAGAACAAAAGCGAATAAATATATCGATGATTTCAGAAACTGGGGCGATACATGACTTTGTAGTGAGAGCAACTGAAAAACACAAAAATTCTGCCAACCACGATTGATAAAACCAAACATCCATTCAAAAGAAACGGACAAAAACTAGTCGAAATCCGACCGCATCTGTAAAAACTGCACGTGCCGAACGATTCTCATGAACAATACATTATAATAAACATATTTGACAGTTTATTAAGAAAAAGCAAAAAAACGGAAGAAAAGCGACATTAAATCGTTAATCATATTGCAACAATTGCTCTTTGTTCTTTGTGTATATGATATACTAAAAAGGAGACATTTTTTGTTAAGCGATTTTTTTAATACTTTCACGACCCATAATAATCGCTTCCACTGAATAAAAGTAAAATCGAAAGATAAATAAAATGTATTGATTTGTATGCATCGCGTAGAAAAGAATGATATTATTTTGTTTCACGCCAAATGTTTGTAACTCTAAGAAATAATCGAGTGTTAGACCCAGTAATTTGATATTCTTCATACAAATGTCTCTGCGGTCTATCTTACCACTACTCTACAATCCATATCTGTGGACTTTTGACAAAACAACTTCTCTCGAAATAAGAAATTTTTGCAAGATTTTTATATTAAATATAAATTTTTAAGACGCTTCTTTTGGTGTAATCCTTGTATTACTACGCCATTTAGTTAAAAATCTACTGTTCTTGGAAAAATCAACTTCTTTCATTATATTTGGAAAAAATATTTGATGAAATATCTTATCTGAAAGAGTTTAAACATTTTCTAAAATGCAACAAACAAAATTGTTATATCCTTTTGGCAAAACATCTAAATTGTATTTAATATTTTTTTGCATATATATATACATTTTGTTTTAACAAAACAACTTCTCTTCAAAGAAGTTGTTTTATCAAAACTGAAATTTAGAATATCTGTAACTTGCTTGAGACAAGATAAATTTTTAAATGGTTTGTAGAGAACATTAATTTTGACTAAACGACTTGTGTGAAAAGTAGTTCTTATGTGAAAACAAAAACGAATATAAAGTAAAATATTGTTTCCAAAGAAGTGTTTTTGTGGACTTGAAAATAAAAGAGCAATTGGCATGTAAATCATTGCTAGCGACAACAAATTAAGACTCCATTAGTTATTTGTAGGAACATAAATTGCAAGACGACTCATGTCAAAAAACTAGTAGTTTTTCTCTTTTCTACGTGTGTTTTGAATCATATTTTCCAATAAAATGTGTCAAAAATCCTCCGAACAACTGCATTTTTGCCAAATAACAAATCACAAATACAGCTGTTTATATTTTATTTTTTTTAACTATTCTGTCACATTTTCAATTAAACAATTTCAGGTGTTTGTCGTTTTTATTATTCGGCACCATTGCCATATTTAATCATCTGGTACTATTGTCATTTCTTATCATCTTACACCACAGTCATTTAAAAAGTAAAGATAGGTCAAATACAATTCGAACAAGTAAGAAGGCGTTAAGTTCGACCGGGCCGAATCTCATATACCCTCCACCACGGAGTGCATTCCACAGTATTACCAGAAGATTAAAGGATGTCGACATAGAAGTACAGAACCATATTACGAAAATTGTGATATGTTTATGATCATTACTATATTTGATTACTATAATGTATACTTATGCGCACTGTTTACTACTAAATCTACTACTATAAATAAATACAATGCTGTAATTGTGAAAGTTAACATGTCGAAAATATTAGGCGATTGTCAGTCGCCATTAGGGATAAGCATTTTCAGATACAGACAAAGTGACTGCATTATTTTGATAAGAAAAGTACAAATTTTAAAGATATCCCCATTCGCCCCATTCTCCGCCCAAATGTACAAATTTGAAAAAAAAAAACCTTTTTGTTTCTAGTCTTCATAGTCAGACCACCGAATACACACCGAATTTCATGATATCAACTTCAGCGGTTTGGAAGGTCCCCTTTTTATCCCTCTTTTTCAATTATATCCCTTACGTATTTATGCAATTAGAGGGATGTACACACCGAATTTCATGATTCTAGCTGTTGTCGTATCATTGGTACCATATTTTATGCCTTTTTGTCCCATTTCTCCCTCTAAAACTTTAATTTTCTTTGTGGTGAAAATACCTTTTCTCTCACGTACGCAGTATAAGACAACTTCATGATTCTACCATTTTTTGTCGTAAAAGCAACAAAATAAAGTACGAATTTGTAAAAAAATATTATACGTGGCTATGCAGTCAGAGGAATGTATACACCGAATTCCATGATTCTATCAGCGGCCATTTTGTTGGTACCATTTTTGTCCCCTTTTTCCAATTTTGCCCCCTCAAGAGTACGACTATCTAAAATCTCTTTATTTTACGTATCTACACAATTAGAGGGACGTACTCACTGAATTTCATCATTCTAGCTGTATTCGTTTAGTTGGTACTATTTTTATCCCCTGTAGCCATTGTATCCATTGAAAGTACGAATTTGGAAAAAACGTTTTATTTTTCGTGTTTACGCAGTTCAAGGAATGTATACTCCGAATTTCATGATTCTAGCTGCTGTCATTTGGTAGGTACTATTTTTATCCCCTTTTCCCATTTGAACCACAAAAAGTACGAATTTTGGAAAGTTATTTTATTTTACGTGTCTACGCAATCAGAGGAATGTATATATCGAATTTCATTATTCTAGGTGCAGCCGTTAGGTTGGTACTATTTTTATCCCTCTATCCCCATTTAACCCCTTAAAAGTACGAATTTAGAAAAAATACTTTTATATTATTTATCTACTCTATTAGAGGAATGTACACACCAAGTTTCGTGTTTCTATCTGTTGTCGTTTGATAGGTACCATTTTTATCCCTTTTTGTCCCATTTCGTGTCCTACAAATAAAAATCACTCTATGGTGCTCTTTTATGCTATAGAGGGAATGCGCATTGCAAATATCAACTAAATACAAGCTAATATGTTCAAAAAACATACTGAAATACTGTAAATATTAGGGGTATTTTCAGTCCTTGTGAGGGAAAATTTTTTCCCTCTGGGCCGATTTCGTCCACTTTCAATCCCAACCGATCTATAACCATAAGACACATTTAGTAAAAATTTGATCCTCCTAGCTCATTTCGTTCGGCCGCTATCGTGCTTTCAACAGACAGACGGACACGACCACGACCCAGAATATATATACTTTATGGGGTCGGGTCTACGATGAATATTTTAAGGTGTTACAAACGGAACGACAAAGTGAATATACCCCATCCTGGAGGTGGAGGGTATAATAATCTGCAAAAATTAAAAAAAAATCCGATGTAAAATGTGGGTCCTAGAGAGGTAATAATTCAAATGGGGGCCCACTTGTAAGGGCGTTAAATTTCAAAGTGGGCCTTTCTAGATCACTTTCAAAGTAGGTATTATTTATTGAAATATAACATGATCCGCAAAATGTTATCAATATCCAAAGTAAGATGTGGGTTCTAGAGCGATAATAGTGTAAATTGGGGGACCATTTGTATGGGGGCTATGCCAAAACATTGACGTACATAGCTGGCATACCTGGAGGTGGAGGGTATAATAATCTGCAAAAATTAAAAAACTTTTAAAAAACTTAGTTAAATTTAAAAGTGGGCCTTTCTAGATCACTTTTAAAGTAGGTATTCTTTATTGAAATATAACATGATCCGCAAAATGTTATCAATATCCAAAGTAAGATGTGGGTTCTAGAGCGATAATAGTGTAAATTGGGGGACCATTTGTATGGGGGCTATGCCAAAACATTGACGTACATAGCTGGCTTTCAAAATACGTGTTTCTAGTCTAAATGTTACATTGAGTGGAAAATTTGATCAAAATCCGATGTAAAATGTGCATTTTAGAGCAGTAATATTGTAAATCGGATGTACATTTGTATGGGGGCTATATCAAAACATAGATCCATGTGGTCCACATTCCCGTGAGCTATTTCTAGTTCAAATATAACACGATGCTGAAAATTTGGTCATGATCCCATGTAAAATGTGTATTCTAGAGCAGTAATAGTGTAAATTCTAGGGATATTTGTATGGAGGCTATATCTAAATCTAAACCGATTTTCTCCAAATTCAATACCAATCATCCTTGGCCAAAAAAATCAACTTCTGTCAAATTTCATGACAATCGGACCACAATTGCGACCTGTAGACAGCAGACGGACAGACGGTCGGACAGACAGACATCGTTAAATCGACTCAGCTGGTGATTCCAAGCCGATCGGTATACTTAAAGGTGGGTCTAGCTCAATTATTTCTTGGTGTTACAAACATTTGGCGCGAAACTAACGTATATTACCCTAGTCCACAATGTGGTGTAGGGTACAAAAATATAGCTCATTCTGCGCCACCCTGTAGATGGCATATCATTGAAATTTAAAAGAAATAGATTCTGAATCACTGTTTGTTGTATAGTAAGCAGCGGCTGTTCAATTTAATAAACGTTTTGATTGGCACGTCTGCCAATAATAATTCAAATACTATATATCCGCCTCAACAAAACACTATTCCCAGCCTCCATTCGACAATTAGTCATTCAGATAAGCTTATCTATTTGTCCCCAAATGACCAAAAGTTTAACGGCCCCGTCCTCTAAATCGATAAAGAATTTTCCATAAAAAAATGCCTTCATATAGTTTTTCTGGATATAACATTGTTTTTTTTTTTTTCAAATCAACACTAGTGTTGTGGCCAACAACAACAAAACCAGTAAACTATATATATATGCATATAACGAACTAATAAAAACATTAGTATTAAATGACAGCGACTGTCCGAGTCCTACTCCAACATTTTGTGGTTCAAATGAAAAAATGTAAATTAGTTTTTATAGTTTTTCTAGCAACTGTCAGTAGCTTGTCGGTATGTTTGTCCGAACGTCTGTCAAATTGTAGCATTGTGCAAATATCTTTTGTTGTTATTTGCCAGGGCATTATTATTTATTTACTTACATAGTTACGAGCATAACGCAATATTAAATAATGCGTTAAATTTGGCAATTGTTTGGTGTAAAAAATCCCTAAATGCAACTGCAGAGCAGACAAATTATCATACACACAATATATAATATATATGCGAATACAGTGCGAATCACTTTAATAAAGAAAGGGAAAATGTTGAGCTTTTTGAAATATTTGTGGTCCAACGGTTTTCATTAAATATAATCTTATTAAAATTATTAATTACTAAAAGTTTTCTATTTGCATTTTTATAGTTCATCTTTATGTATAGTTTTTATATAGATATTAACAAAGTTGTGTGATGTTATCTATAGATAAAACTATTAGTTTGAATTTTAACGTTTTATATCGAATATATAAATCATAGATAGCTGTTCACTCTATTGCGTTGAGATACTTTATCATTTTACGCAGCCTAAGAGCAGTAGCCGTAAACTTAAAAACATATTAAAAGATACATATTTATAAGGAAAGAACCGGGCGGAACCGACTATATGATAACCTACACCTCCCTGGCTAGACTGGGTCGCGGTCCATACACATGGAAAAACAATTTCTAGTCACCCCGCAAAAATAAAGATTGGATTGTTTAATAGAGATTTGCAAGACCAAGGCAAACGCTCCTGAAAATACCCTAAAATTGTTTAGGGGCATTTTTATACACTCCACGAGAGTATTATGTCTTTATGCATTTGTTGGTAACACCCAAAAGGAAGCGAGATATACCCATTGTTAAGTATACCGATCGACTTAAAATCACTGTTTTAATCGATTTAACAATGTCCGACTGTCTGTCCATCTATTCTTGTAATCAATGTTCAGGTCGCAATTGTAGCCAGAACCAAACGAAACTTTGCACAACGAAATTTTTCGGGATAAGGACGAACGCTATTTAATTTGCAGAAAATCGGTTCAGATTTTGATATAGCCCCCATACGAATTTCACTCCCGATTTGACTCTTTTCGATCTAGATATCATATATTTTAACAGATTTTCTTCAAAATTGGCAAAACATCTTATATTTCAACTAGAAATAGCCATGGCGTAAATAGGTCAGATCGGTTCAGATTTATATACAGCTCCCATACAAATTTCGCTCTCAATTTGACTTTTTCCGCTCTAGAAACCACATATTTTATCAGATCTTCTTCAAATCTTGCAAAATATATTATATTTCAACTAGAAACACCCATGGTGAAAATAAGTCAGATCGATTCAGATTTAGTTATAACCCCCATACAAATTTCACTCCCGATTTGACTCTTTTCGCTCTAGATACCACATATTTTCACAAAAATTTGCAAAACATCGTATATTTCAACTAGAAACACACATGGTGAAAATAGGTCATATCGGTTCAGATTTATATATATATTTCTCATACAAATTTCGCTGTCAATTTGAGTTTTTACGCTCTAGCAACCACACATTTTATCAGATTGTCTTCGAATTTGGCAAAATATCTTACATTTCCACTAGGAACACCCATGGTTAAAATGGGTCAGATCGGTTCAGATTTATATATAGCTCCCATACAAATTTCGCTCCCGGCTTGGCCGAATTTCTTCAAATTGAGCATAACACGTTATACTTGAACTGGAAGAACCTATTGTGTATCCATATCGATTAGGGTTTGCATTTTCCCGTACTTTTTATTTCCCGAGACACGGGAATTATTTTTTTCGATTTCCCGGGATCCCGGGACAGGGCGGGAAATCGTCAACATATTGTTTTCCATATAAGAACTTATTTTTTCCGAATAAAACACTTGAACTTTAAGAAAGTAAATAATTATATATCTGTATTACAAACATTTGTCGTGAAAGAAACTTATAATGTCCTATTCCACGAAGTGATGTATGTGAAATGTAGGCATATTTTTTAAATTAAGAGGTTTTTAGAAAGATAAAAATTTTTGAGCGCGATGGAGAACGATATTATGTACTCGAGTTGTATTGTTAGTAAATCGTTAATTATCAGTTCCCTTTCCTGTAGCTTCGAAAACCTAAATTATATATAAGTTTTGAGGCAGTAATATAGCCATTTTTTAATACATAGTTGTAATTTTACATTGTATATATTTTTTATTTATTTTATTATTATATATATTTTTAATTTATTAGTTAAATTGTGTATAACACATGTACGATTTCTCCACAGATATTCACATATCAAGAATTTTTTCATAAAGATATCAAAAACTTTGAAATTGAATTATCTCAAAATATTAATGACGTTGTTGTAGCTTTCTACTCTGTTATATTCAGTTTATATTAATTATATAATTCAATATAATTCCATATTCAAGTTAGAAGATTTATATTGCCTAGCTGACACATATCTAATTAAAAACGATCTTTTTTAAATTATTTTGTACCTTTTACCATTTTTTTGAAAAAGTAGTAAAAAATGTGGGAAAACTTGCTGATGAATTCCCGTGGGAATCCCGTATGCAAATTCCCGGATTTTTCCCGCGGGAAATCCCGGGATGCAAACCCTAATATCCATGTTTGGATATAGTCCCGATACAAATATTCTTCTCGATTTGATGAAATTAGGTCATATTAGAGTATGATTAGGAAACATACAGAAATTCTTCCAGTTTTCACTTTTTTAACGAATTGAATTGTATTCGGATAGAAAGTGGAGTGTATCATATAGTCGGCCCCGACCGACTTTAGCCTTTCCTTACTTGTTTTGTATTGCATTTTATCAATTTTTTCTGAAATAATAGACCCTTTATAGCACATTAAATATAAATTTTGATTCTTGTCTTAGAGTAAGTTATTGCTCGAATTATTGGACGTTTATAAAGTACTTTCTTGTGGTTTTCACAGTGACAACTGAAAAGTTTTTCGTATTTGCTGGTACTATTAAAAAAAAATATCTACAGTCAATACCTTTCGAATGATACCCAAATGATGAATATCGGAATGAAATTGGCCGCAGCGCTAATTTAGTATATTTTGGCTCTGAAAACCATCTCCTGCATTAAATTATTTCACAAATAAGGAAAGGGTAAAGTCGGACGGGGCCGACTGTATGATACCCCACACCACTGTCTTCATACCTAAATATACAGAATATTGTAAAATTTATGAAAATCTTTTGCATTATGTTACTCATGCATATGATGGGCCCATACACAAGCAAAGCCATTTCATTGTAGCTGGGCCTAGTGCAAAAAATCGGAAGGTGCATATGAGCGGTCGCAATATATTTGCATCCACTTTATGGTCCATGGTAATATGATGGTTTTAATGAAAATTGGTGGGACAGTTGTATTTGAAAACATGGACCCAAATAATCTAATTTTCCGGCAGCTATTCCGAGAGTAAATATAACAAGTTCTGGAAAAATTGATCCAAAACCGATGACAAATGCATCTGTTATATGATAAATCGGACGGATATTTGTAGGGACCTTGGGGCATGTGCCAAAAACATGGACCTATATAGTTCTCATTCATGGTAGGTATTTCTTGTTGAAATATATCATGATATGCAAAATTTTATTAAGATCAGATGTTCTAGAGCGGTAATAGAGTAAAATGAGGGCCCACCTGTATGGGGATTATACCAAAATATGGACCCATAAATGTTACTTTCATATTAGCTGCTGTTGAAATATATAATGATCTGCAAAATTTGATAAACTTCTGATGTAAACTATGTATTCTAGAGTGGGAAAAGTAAAGATGAGGGCTATTTGTAAGGGCACTACATTAAAAGTTGATCCTTATAGATCACGTTCAAAGTTGGTATTCTTATTTGATGATATGCAAAATATTATCAAGATCCAATGTAGTATGGACCTATTTGTAGAGGCGCTACATCTAAAAGTGGGCCCTTATATGTTCTGTAAAAAAATGAAATTAGACGAGTACCCAAGGATTATTTTGAGATATTAACTTTGAAAAACGGGCAATCGGATATATTTTAGAAATAAGTTATGTCTAAATTTGTTTTTCGGTTTTATGTTTTTTATCACTATTCAGATTGTAAACTAGTAAATCAAAACAAAAATTTTTTTTTCAAATCCATGCTTTATGCAAGCAGAATTCTATTGGGCCTAGAAATTCTTTTTTAGTTATCTTTTGTAGAAGGAAAAATTACTGCAAATTTTCAGTTTTTTATCTGCCATAGAACGGCATATATTCGAAAATGGGTTTTAACTTCGTATGGGAGGTGCCACGCCCACATTTCCATTACCGCCCATTTTTGTCACAACTACGCACATTAATGCTAGATGCACTTACACAAAATTACAGTAGGTGTAATTTTGGTTTTAACTTCATATGGGAGGTGCCACGCCCACTTTTGCATTACCGCCCATTTTAGGCGCAACTACGCACATTGATGCTAGATGCACTTACACAAAATTTGAGCACTATACGTGTCATAGAACTGACACTATTCGATAATATGTTTTAACTTCGTATGGGAGGTGGTACGCCCACTATTCCAATACCGCCCATTTTTGGCAGAACTACGCACATTGATGGTAGATGCACTTACACAAAATTTCAGCACTCTAGGTGTTATAGAACTGACAATATTCAATAATAGGTTTAAACTTCGGATGGGAGGTGCCACGCCCACTTTTTCAATACCGCCCATTTTTGGCACAACTATGCACATTGATGCTAGATGCACTTACACAAAATTACAGCACTCTAGGTGTCATAGAACTGACTATATTCAATAATAGGTTTTAACTTCGTATGGGAGGTGCCACGCCCACTTTTCCAATACCGCCCATTTTTGGCACAACTATGCGAATTGATGCTAGATGCACTTACACAAAATTTCAGCACTCTAGGTGTCATAGAACTGACAATATTCAATAATAGGTTTTAACTTCGTATGGGAGGTTCCACGCCCACTTTTCCAATACCGCCCATTTTTTGGCACAACTATGCACATTGATGCTAGATGCACTTACACAAAATTACAGCACTCTAGGTGTCATAGAACTGACTATATTCAATAATAGGTTTTAACTTCGTATGGGAGGTGCCACGCCCACTTTTCCAATACCGCCCATTTTTGGCACAACTATGCGAATTGATGCTAGATGCACTTACACAAAATTTCAGCACTCTAGGTGTCATAGAACTGACAATATTCAATAATAGGTTTTAACTTCGTATGGGAGGTGCCACGCCCACTTTTCCAATACCGCCCCTTTTTGGCACAACTATGCGAATTGATGCTAGATGCACTTACACAAAATTTCAGCACTCTAGGTGTCATAGAACTGACAATATTCAATAATAGGCTTTAACTTCGTATGGGAGGTGCCACGCCCCTTTGTCCAATTGGTCAAATTTTTCCATTTCCTTGTATTGTCATCGAAAATGATTAAGTGTGCAAAATTTGAGCAAAATTGGTTGAGAAAAAAGCTTTCAAAAATTGATTTCAAATTTTGTGGCACACATATATAGAAAGTAACCTTATATAAAGCATGGAAAAAATGAAAAAAAAAACCTAATTTCTTTTCTCAACTTTGTTGAACTGTATCTCTCTCATTTTAAGAGAGTTTGCACTCGCCAAATTTATTTTTGTAAAAACAGTGTGAAAATTCTGGTTCTGAAGAACCATTTCAAATTATTTATGTTTTTAAAATTTTTAATGTTCTTTGCAACACTGAGCAAAATAAAACGGCTCAGTGGTAGTATGTACTTTTTTAATTTTACATGATTATTTTATTATCCCAGCTAAAAACAACACTCCTAACAAACTACAATAAACGGCTATAATTTGTTCACGGCCACTTCATGCTTGAAACATTTGAGCCTCCTTATGCAAATATTTTGCAGTGTGACTACAATCGTACGCATGTATTTTAGTACTTTGCAGAGATTTAAAATTAGTAATTACAACATGATTATGGTTGAAATGTTGTGGATGGACAAATTAAAACTAAAACACGCACATGCAACGAGTGGTAATGCTCGGCTCAAATTCAAATGCGGTGATAATTTGTTAAAATGTTTAAATTAATCAAAACTTATGGTTTTGGTTGTGAACGAAAAAAAAACAGAATGTGGATAAAGGCATATATAACACGCGCTATTATTTGGTTATCAATATCAATTAGAAATAATAAATTGAAGTATTAAAATCTAAAGGGCATTGGTGATTATGCAGACAGCAGTGCATTTACAATAGAGATGAAATTGGGGATTGAGTTTTAGAAATTTAGAAACTGGCATATCTATAATCATGTCTAGGAACTCGCCATTACAATCTGTAATATTTTTAAAATATTGGCGTACTGATTGGTCTATTTTTGGTGTTACAAATACTGCCAGAAATTCCCTTTGCTATAGTGTTTTTGGCGGGATACAAATCCAGGGATTCTTAATAACAACAAATCCTGCACTTTAGTTTATGCCGAACGACATCCCTATATATGTATGCATGTAAATTATATACTTTATTAAATTATTTATTTTATTCGGGAATATACTCAGTAAGGGTATGGTGCCCATCGATACAATAATTCTATATATGCTTGTATCCTCACCAAGGACATGCTGTTCATATAGTACAGCTAGTAACCACTGACATTAATTGATTTATGATCAATAAGCATATTTAATGTCTCTTATCAATGGAGTATTGTTGAATTGTGTAATTGTGTCAAATTTGCAATATCAAAATATTTGTTGTAATTGTCTTTTTGGCTCAAATGACAACAATTAGTAATTTGTGATTTGTAGCAATAATTATCAAAAGTTTTTAAAATTCTCTAAATTGTGTTTTCATTTATTTTGCTTTAAGACCAAAGGTTGTGCTGAAATCTTCAGCAGAACCCAAAATTAGCAAAAAGGCAAAGTGAGACCTTTATTGTTGCAGCTAAAAGTTGACTGCGCAGTTTCGATGGCGCTACCCCATCTCGTCAGAACTTTCGCAACGAATGTATGTCTTTGACTTAAATCAGGGTTCATATTAGTACCAGCGGTCACATATGACAAATGAGAAGCGCTGATAAACAAAATATTCCACCGAACTAAGTCGACACACTAAAAATCTCACTTTGCCAATTCAATGTTATGCATGTGCTCGCATCGCTCGCAACAATGCAAAAGTTGTTGTTGTACGGTATGTCCCGTCTTCACTGTACCTCGTGTGTATTGTTGTTGTTTGTATGTATTGTTGGTCTGTTATGTTGTATGTGTTGTCATTTATTTTGGTTTAAGACCAAAGGTTGTGCTGAAGTCTTCAGCAGAACCCAAAATTAGCAAAAAGGCAGTGACCACACCAACAATACATACAAACAACAACAATACACACGAGGTACAGTGGTCTTAAACCAAATTAAATGACAACATATACAACATAACAGACCAACAATACATATAAACAATTCTCTAAATTGTTTTAAAAATAAGTTATGATTATGGGACCATAGTCTTTTATTAGATATGGTTACATGTTTAAATAGTCTCTGTATTCTACGAGGGCATTGATTTTTAAATAATTTCAGAAGTGTTTGCTGACCCCATATTGGATTAATTCTGCCGACTGAACTGATTGTTTTGCCTAGTTTATACAATCTGCAATCAAAAGGCTACCGATATAACAAAATGTGGAAACTTCTTTAAAAGTCTGATCATTTATGGTAAATGATTTATTCTCATCCCTATCGTTTATGAGATGTTTATTTTCGTAGAAAATTTGTAAAAAAAAGTATATTTCTATCTCATTCCAAAAACAATTTAATTTTTTTTTAGTTTTTTCGTTTGCATTTTTTTTTGGTCTGTAATCAATATTTGATTTGAACTAGGATATTGAAAGTATTCAACTGAATAATAAAAATATAAGAACATTTTGCGTTTTTAATATGAAATTGTAGATACTAGGTTGGATCGAAAATCAGAAATTTTGTTGTAAGGTAATTTAAAAAAAATTAAATTGAACTGGGATATTGTCCTGGCTCAAGACCATTTTGCATCTATATTTAATAGAATGCAAATTTATTTACAAATTACATGGTGACATTTATTACTTGGCTGCAGACTCCGACCACTGCCCTGACCAAACGACTGGGCCATAAAATTTGGAACGGGCATGAATGCGACCAAGAAAATAGTTTTCAAAATTCGTACTTTTTGGGGGTGAAATCGGGTAAAAAGGAATAAACATGGTACCAATCAAACGGATGGAGCTGGAAACATAAAACCTCAAAATGCTTAGAAACGCAAAATTAACGATTTTTCGAAATTCGTACTTTTAAAGTGTAAACAGGGAAAAGGGGATAAAAAAGGTACCAACAACACGGATGACGCTACAATAATGAACTTCGGTGTGTATATTGGTTTTCAGCGCGAATTTGAGAGCCACTGAGGTGATATTCAGGTGACGAACATTAAAATTTATTCCTGAATGAATTGTACAACTACTGTGAGTCAGTAGTTTGCCTGTATTAATTATGCACGCCACGAGAGTATTATGTATTTGTGCATTTGTTTGCAATACCCAAAAGGAAGTGAGGTTGAACCATTGTTAATTATATCGATCGACTTAGAATTACTTTTTGAATCGATTTGTCCATCTATTCTTGTAATCAAAGTACAGGTCGCAATTGTAGCCAGAACAAAATGAAACTTTGCACAACGTAGTCTTTCGGGATAAGGACGAACGCTATTTCATTAGAAGAAAATCGGTTCAGATTTAGATATAGCCCCCATACGAATTTCACTCCCGATTTGACTCTTTTCACTCTAGATACCACATATTTTTTTCAAAATCATCTTATATTTCAACTAGAAACATATGTGATGAAAATGTGTTATATCGGTTCAGATTTATATATAGCTCCCATACAAATTTGGCTCCTAATTTTAGTATCTCCGATCTAGAAACCACATATTTTAACCGATTTTCTTCAAAATTGGCAAAACATCTTATATTTCCATTAGAAACACCCATGGTGAAAATGGGTCAGATCGGTTCAGATTTATATATATCTTCCATACAAATTTCGCTCCCAATTTGACTTTTTCCGCTCTAGAAACCACATATTTTATCAGATTGTTTTCAAATTTGGCAAAACAGCTTATATTTAAACCATGAACACTTGTGGTGATAATAGGTCAGATCGGTTCAGATTTATATATATAGCTCCCATACAAATTTCGCTCCAGGATTGACTTTTTCCGCCCAGAAACCACGTATTCTCATCGAATTACTTCAAATTGAGCATAACACGTTATATTTGAACTGGAATAAGCTATAGTGTAAGTGGGCCACATCATTCTATGTTTGGATATAGCCCCAATACAAATATTCTTCTCGATTTGACAAAATGGGTCAGGTCATAGCCTAGCCTATGATTAGGAAACATACAAAAAGCCATCCCGTTTTCACTTTTTTCCGAATTGAATTGTGTTAGGATAGAAAGTGGAGTATATCATATAGTCGACCGGGACGACTCGGCCCGCCCGGATTTAGCCTTTCCTTACCTGTTTTATCTTCAAATCGGGTAATACAAAATGACCAATGAGACCAACAATGAGTAATTCGTGTTTTGGAACTAAAAAATCTTACTTTTTGCACTAAATGTATGCTCACTGTCATTTCATGCAGTCAAAAGTTGCCGGCAAAATGTGGAACACTTCAACCTTTCTTTCATTAAAGGATTTTGGAGAAAAAAACTTATAAATTTTTTTTAAAGGGAAATAAAAATAAAGAAATTTGATGGCAAAAGTTCTTAAAAACTGAAAAAGGTGAAAATCTGTAATGAGAAACAGAAATAAACACAATTCTGCTCAGTATGAACAAACAAACAAATTTAATTTAAAAACAAGTAAAAACGGTTGGGCCGAACTTTATATACATATTCCCTATTCCCATTTTACCCCTTAAAAGTACGAATTAAAAAAAAAAAATACTTTTATATCATGTATCTACTCAATTAGAGGAACGTACACAATTTCGTGTTTCTAGCTGTTGTCGTTTAATGTGTACCATTTTTATCCCTTTTTCCCCCATTTCACCCCCTACAAATAAGAATCACTTTATGGTGCAGTTTTTTGCTATAAGGGGAATACGCATACCAAATATCAAGCAAATATAAACAGACATATTCAAAAAACATGCTTAAATACGCTAAAATATTAGGGATTGTTATGGGTATTTTTAGTCCTTGTGAGGGAAAAAATTTTCCCTTCGGGCCGATTTCACCCCGTTTTAATCCCAACCGATCTACGACTGTAAGACGCATTTATGGAAAATTTGAACGTTCTAGCTCCTTTCGTTTAGATGCTAGCGTGCTTTCAACAGACGGACGGACGGACGGACATGGCTAGAACGTCTTAGCATTTTATGACGATCAAGAATATATATACTTTATAGGGTCTCAGGTCGATATTTCAAGGAGTTACAAACGGAATGACAAAGTTAGTATACCCCGATCCTGGAGGTGGAGGGCATAAAAATATAAATTAGAACCCTTCTATACTTATTTTGTTGGCTCTCAGGGATATTTTCATTTAACGGATTTAGGGTTTGCATTTTCCCGTACTTTTTATTTCCCGTGAAACGGGAATTATTTTTTCAATTTCCCGGGATCCCGGGACAGCACGGGAAATCGTGAACATACTGTTAAGCTTATTTTTTCCAATTAAACATTCACATTGTATTAAAGTAAAATAAGTATATATTTCACAACGAACGTGTTACAGAAATCATATAATAAAGTGCAATGTGATATCAATTCAAACATATTTTCAAATTTCAAAATTAATTAAAGATCAGATATTTCTTATTTTATTGGAAAATGTGGACGCGACGGACAGCGATCGTTCACATTAATAGCGGGTAGAGCATTAAATGAAATATTTGATCTTTGTTCTGTCACTCCGAAATCTATTTTTCAAAAGATTTCTATTTTTCCCGGATTTTATTTTTTTGTCATATGGAGCTTGATAGGAAAAATCCAAAAATGTGGATTTTTAGTCTATATCCGAACGCAGCTTAAAAATATTTTGTCATCCAACTGCAATATTTGGCATACCAGATTAAAAGCTATGTGATCTAAATCTTTTATACAACATTTTAAATTTTATTGTGAAAATGATGGAAAAAATATACGAAGAAATATGTAAAATTTTCTACTGAATTCCCGTTCGAATTTCCCGGGATACGGGAAATGAAAAATGTGCGAATTCCCGGGAATTTTCCCGCGGGGAATCCCGGGATGCAAATCCTAAACGGATTCCATAAAAATCACAGTCATGCAGTTGCCGCAACCTGCATTTACAGCTCAATTTGAATTGTTCGTCACATACATACATCACAAGTATCGTTGTGGTGGCCATACAAACAGGCGGCATTTGCAAATTAACAAGTTTTTCGAAACGAAACTTTTTATCGTAACTTTTATTTAGCGTACGAAACCAATCGTATTTTTTCTGCATATTTGATTTGATTCTATGGGAGTGGGAAAAAGTTTAAACCTTTTTCTTTGTTGTTTTATCTCGGTGGTGGAATTTGCATATATCCGCTCGGAAGGGAAAAAACAAAAGCAATTTTTAAAAGCGCCAAATTCGAAACGGCGAAACAGCGAAAACGCAATATCTGTCGTTATCGCACTTTAAAGTTTTATAAATCTCCGAGTACTCGTACCTCAAACGTAAACAAATCAAAAACGATTTCATTCCCACACACTCGTCGGTCGTATGGAGAAATACAGAACAAAAGGAACCACAAAATGAATATTTGCCCACTTGCTTTTGCGGGCCGTATGTATGGGCATGCATGAGTAGTGGTGGAGTGCGTATTTAAGGGTACGAGTGGCAAATAATAAAATAAACGATAAAAGCACAACTTCAGACAAATATAGCGCCGCAGGGGGTGAGACTACCCTTTGAGAAAAAAATGTATTAGTGTTGACATTTGCAATAGATCGATGACACACTGTTTCCTATACGTCGCTTGTCACACCTTCGCAACATAGTGATTACAAATCGATTTTATTTGCAATTAGTTCTGTTTATGTGGAAAATAAATCCCAAAAATGTGATTTGTTAAGAAATATTACCATCATTTCTTAACTTCGATTGTGGATCAGAAGAAAGTTTTTATTATGAACGGTTATGACCATGTATAATATTGAAGTGTTACTTTTGTACTCCTTTTGGATTTTAAGAAATTATTGTTAAACTAAATTATTTTCTATGAAAATTGATCGTATTTCAGTGAACCTGGCGGGCAAATTATTATTGTCATCATTTCATTTCAGAGTAAGAGCTTTAATAATATGTTACAGACAATTAATCTCGAATCACTTTTTGTGCTAAAAACAACTAAAAATGTCATTAAAAAATATATATTTTTGAGCAAATAAAATTCATATTGAATATTGCGTAAAATCTACAAAAATTGTTATATAGCTAGGAAATATTGGTATTATGAATAAAGAATGCAGATTTGTTCAATGAAATTCCCAACGTGGGGAAAATATATTCCAAAATATGAGATTTATTACTAAAATGGTCGCCATCTCTTTATTTACTGCAGGGATGTGGTAATACCTTGTGACTACGAATTCAACATATGAGGCTCAGAAAAAGACTAAACATTTTCTAGTCGATGTTTTGAGAATATTCGTCTGTGAAAATCATTTACTTAAAGAGGCGTGGTATATTGTTTAAAAGTCGCTGCGAAGCTGGTAGTGGCAGCCAAGAAATAAATGCCACCATTTGTAAATAAATTTTCCTTCTATTAAATATAGATGCAAAACCAGGACAATATTATTATTGTGTTTTATTTGTATACCCTCTACCTCCAGATTTGAGGTATACTAAGTTTAAATATTGAACTGAGATCGTATATAGTATATATAGTACATTCTTGATCGCCATAAAATTCTAAGACGACCTAGCCATTTCCGTCTGTCCGTCCGTCTGTGTAAAGCACGCTAGCATCTAAATGAAAGACGATAGGGGCGTCTTATACAGGGGTTTCCAACAAGAGGTGTTATTATGGTATTCAAAGAAAAATTCAATTTTTTGAGACAAATGATCCGATGTTTATTTATTTATATATTAAATTCAAGTCTATGGAAATAACTTGTTCCTTACAGACTAAGCTTAAAAACTAAACATATATTAAATCTAAATAATTAACAAAATTCATAATAAAGAGGAAGGTATGCCGTTAATAATGAAAAACAACATCAGCCAAATGGCCACCACGACCACGCTCTCAGAACCATATTCTTTTCATGAAATTTTCCATAACCAAATTGCAAAGTGGCTGCTCTATGTCCTCGAAAGCTTCACGACTTCTATCTATGAGGTCTTGAATCGACGCTGGGCTGCTGGCGTAGACCTTATCCACGTGGCCCCAAAGGAAGAAGTCGCAAGGTGTTAAATCACAAGATCTCGTTGGAACGGTCCGGAAACTTTTCCCGTAAAAGAGCAATGGTTTCGTCGCTTGTGTGGCACGTAGCGCCGTCTTGTTGAAAGTAAACGTTGTCCAGATCAATACCATCCAAATCCAACCATAAAAAGTCATTAATCATCTCTCGATAGCGCAATCCATTCACTGTAACTGTTGAACAAACCTCATTTTCGAAAAAGTAAGGTCCAATGACCCTGCCGGAATAAACCGCACCAAACAGTCACACAATGAGGATGGAGAGGCTTCTCAAACATAACTCTTGGACCCCAGATGCGGCAATTTTGCTTGTTGACGTAGCCACCGAGATGGAAATGGTCCTCATCAGTCAAGATCATTTTCCGATGGAATTGCGGATCATTTTCATTTATGAATTTTAATAATTTTAATGTGTTCTTGAAGCGCGTTTTGTTCCATGTTTAGTAATGGCGTAGTTTCTATTTGTCAAATGTCAAAGAATAAAAGCTTTAAAAGTGACAGCTATCGAAATTCCGGGTGATTCAAAATAACACCTCTTTTTGGAAAACCCTTTACAAACGAAAAAAAAACTAAAAAATATTTAAAAATAAAAATTTTTTGTATTTTAAAATTTACAACTTTTAAAATGTCGACTTTTTTGTCAAAGACGCATGGCAATCTGGCGTGTGAGTAATAACACTCTGCGTAATGAAATTCTGAAAGTAGAGACTGAACATAGCAAAATTGTCTATTCAGTTTTTCATTTTGTGGACGAGTTTGCTTTAAAAGGACTTATGAGGATATAATAATTCAACAATTTTTTGCATAATCTAAATAACTATTGTGGTTTCTAAAAGAGTTGCAAAAAAGTCGAAAATTTACATTTTTATATAACTAGAGATCCATAATAAGAAGTAAGTAAGGATCAGTCGGCTAAACTGACTTATATATACTATCACTCTCAGAGAACATATATACGGAAGTTATAGAAATTAAATTTTACGTAGGGCAGTATAATTTGTGTGGACGGTACTGGGAGATTCGTGTCACAAAAATTGTAAAAACATGATAACATATCAAGTCATGGTGGATTCCATGCTCCAGTGTAGAAGTTATTTATGAAGGATTTAATATTAGCTAGGATAGAGATAATTGTGTGGGATGTACAGGCAGGGGGATGGCTAAAGCGTAAATATTTTTTAGGTTTAAAGTGATTATAAAAACATTTTCAAATATGAAATTGCAAATGATTTCGACTACCCGAAAGGATGTTATGTCGGTTTTATTGTAACCAAAGTTTATGCCTCTTTGTGTGGGTGGTACCAGAGGGGTGTGGCAATATCGTCCATATACCACGCGAATGTAACTTCTGTAAAAGCATTGTAAAATATAAAATTTCACTGTATTTCGATCATTTGTATAGAAGCTCTAAAAGTTTTAATTTTATGTAGTTTTGGGTGATTTCTGTGGGAGGTACTGGAATGGGCGTGGCAAAACCCGCCATATTTAGTTAACTTAAACTGATTATAAAAACATTAACAAATCCCAAATTATAGCTGATCCGAGTATCCGTGTGGAAGTTACATTAGTTTTAATTTAACAAAGGGATATGGGTCATTTGTGTGGGAGGTACCTTAAGGAGCGTGCCAATTTCGCCCATCTTCAAAATTAAACTAAATTTGGGAAAAATATTACCAAGTGTAAAGTTTGAATTGAGTCCTTCACTCCTATCGAGAGTTATCGTGTACACTAGTCAGCCAGACAGACGGACGGATGGATGGCTCAAACAACTTAAAAAATCGTGAAACGGATTTGGTCCAAACATACATAGAGTCTTAAGTCACTACTTCAATGCGTTACACTTTTTTCTGTCCCAAATAATATATACCCTGTAGAGAGAGGGTATAATGAAAGAGATCAAGTTAACTTCAAGTTTCAAAATAGTAATAGTAATCGTAATAAAGTTAAAAGTTATTAGTGTGGTGTGATTCCATTTTTGGTTGGATCTGTTTTGGGAGATATGTTACATGTCTACGCAATGAGAAGGATGTACACACCGAATTTCATCATTCTAACTGTACCCGTTTAGTTGGTACCATTTTTATCCCACTATCCCTTTTTATTGTGCGTGTCTACGCAGTCCGACTTTCATCAATCTAGCTGCCGCATTTTGGTTGGTACAATTTATGACCCCTTTTCCATTTTACCCCTAAAAATACGAACTACGAAAAATCCCTTTATATTACGTGTTTACGCGATCAGAGGAATGTATACACCGAATTTCATTATTATAGACGAAGACGTTTTGTTGGTACCATTTTTATCCCTCTATTCGCATTTTACCCCGAAAATTTGGAAAAAATACTTTTATATTATGTATCCACTCGATTGAATTTACACACCGATTTTCATATTTCTAGCTGCTGATGTTTGATAGGTATCATTTTTATCTCTCTGGACCGATTAGAAGTATTAGAAGTTTTCTCCTTTTGTCGAGGTACGGGCGTACTTTCAGAAGACGGACGGACTTGGCAAGATAGTCTTAGAATGTTATGACGATTAAGAATATATATACTTTATAGGTCTCAGGTCAATATTTACAAACGGAATAACAAAGTTAGTATACCCCCATCCTTTGGTGGAGTGTATACAATATGGCGGGTTGATTTGTATGGATGCAAAAAAATTAAAAATCGTATAGCAAAAACGTAATCTACATTAAATTCTAAGAAAATTCTCCGAAGAAACCACGGGTCTAAAATAAAATCCTAATCCGCTCCAAAAAAATAAATGTTAGAAAAAATTGTTTTTTCCAAAATGAAATCGAATTTTCTGAATAAAATTGTTCTACACTCAAAATATGTTTTCATTAAAAAAATATTCTCCCAAACATATTAATTTTCAAGTCGAGGCGCGGATTAGGATTTTATTTTAGATACATAGTTCCTTCGGAGAATTTTCTTAGAATTTTATGTAGTTTACGTTTTTGCTATACGATTTTAAAAAAATAAATCAACCCGCCCTAGTATACAAATTAGGAAAAAATACTTTTGAGTAAATGTTGTCAGATTATAAGTTGTAAATTATATAATGAAAAATATTTCCAAATATGAAATTACAAGACAGAGGCATTGCTACTTTTAAACAATGTTGCACTACCGAGATTGTATATAGATTTGCATACATCAGAGTTGGAAGCTAGCAATTATAAAACAAAGATTATAAATTACTGTCCCAAAAAATATTGGTCACCAGTACGTGATACAATACTTTCATTGAAATTATCTTAGTCCAAACAATAAAACATTAGATGACAAAATCTCAACGAAGACAAAAGGATTGTCGATCAATTTAAGTGACCACGCATGAAATGGTGAATTGAGACCACAAAATCTTATTGGGATTGCTTTTGAGGAAAAATTCACAAAATCTTATTGGCATAATAGATATTTGTGTGCTTTCCAGGAAAAATCGCAGTAGCTTTTCCCCTAAAACACAAATCGGACATAAAATGGTGAAGTATATTGCGGATTGGAACTGGGATATTGTCCTGGCTCAAGACCATTTTGCATCTATATTTAATAGAATGCAAATTTATTTACAAATGGCATGGTGAGATTTATTACTTGGCTGCAGACTACCACGATCATGATTTCGACCATGTCAAAAGTCTTTTCAAGTGGCTTCGCCGCGACTTTTCAACATCAAATCCGGCCTCTATAAAGAGATGATTCTCACAAACGAAAGAGAAGCACAACTCACTTGCCGAAAATCGCACCAAGTAATAAAGTACACATGCCATTACAGATTTTATTAAAAGTTTAATAAAACCAGAACTAGTAAAATCGTAAAAGACTGGATAGGTCACGAATGCAAGGTGATAAAGCCGTAATATTTCGGAAAAGCTATATTTTAGACCCATAATTTTCCGTTCTTTTTAGAACATTTGCAATAAATTGGAGTAAGTTTTTTGATAACTAATTAGGATAATTATTTTTGGAGTGTGGTGAAACGTGTAGAGAATTTCTCCCAAATTGTTTGTATTTTCGTTCGGAGGTGTAGGATAGCCCTCGTACATATCTGGTAAATAGTAAATGTTCAAATAGTCCAATAGCTGGCATATTTTTCTCTATGGTGGATTTTGCAATTTGATCCAACAGCTTTACAGATCGTCTCTATATTGACCTGTGTACCAAAGCTATGTTAAATATCTTTATTAGAATTGTGAAGAAAATTTTCCATAGATCCCTTAATGTTAACTCATTTATAACAACTACTTCAACATTGTTTGTCAGCCGCTCATCCAACTTGTGAAACTTCTCCCAACTAATTGATTCAACAATCTCAAGTACGCTATTAAATCAACACTCTTCAAGTATTCCTTATCAGTGACAAACTTTCCAGCTCTGTTGTGAAATTACAAACACCGAGCAAATCTTACAATTATGATGGTTTATTTGCTTTCTAATGCAAATTTAATTGGCGTTAATTTAGTTTTCATTCTTTCTTCTTTCCAAACCATAATGACAATTTTATCTTAACCGCAGTGTGGACGAAAAACCACAAGACGATATGCACACATTTATCGTCCAAGTAGATATTCCATTTATTGTACGTACATGAGGGGCAGACGGCATATTTGCACAGAAAGAAAAAGTGATTTGATTACACTCAAACTTTTTTGATAAGAACATATTATATATAACACCGTGAGACAATTTTATTGGACTTGATTATATGAAATTAGTTATCGTATATAGAAAAACTGTGTTCTCAGTTTTCCATTTGGTGGTCTTTTTCCCTTTTTACAGGAAATTCAATTTCTACATGATATATGTATATATTTTAGTAATTTACTTTCGCACTTTTCCGAGACACATAAGGGCGATATGGGTATCAAATGAAAGAGAAGAATATCTATTAAAAATACTTTAAATGTAATGATTCTTCTTATAGTAGTTTAGAAATAAAACATTAATAAACTAAATAACTGAAAAGGCAAATTTGAAATTGCTGTTAATTAATCTAATACAGATAGATGCATGCAATTTAAATTATTTAGATATTCTTCCCTTTCAATTGATACCCATGATGCTTTTGTATGACTCGCCAAAGTAAGAAAATTAATTACCAAAATATCTACACCCTGAAAACTAATTGCTAAAAACACATACATGCGTAAAAAATTGTTTAGTTCGCACGTAAGGATTTCTATTTTTGAGTGTAATATTTTTTATATAATATGCTTGTACCTGATATAATTTTCTTGCGTGTAAACAAAAATTATAGCAGTTTTTTCTCCGTGTACATCCTTTGGAAATATAACGCACAAAAGATCACTGAGTACTCAGTTCTTCTACATACGATCACAAGTTTCATGTATAGGTATATGGTCTTGTTCAGGTCGGTCCAATAGTTAATGTTGCACGGTGTAATTGTTCAGCTTTATTTAACAAAATAAGTGTCCACTCAGTGATAAGGACAAAATGTAAATATCAAGTAGTATTATCTGCAGCTGGATACCTCTACTGAATTTGGACTTATCAAATTGGATTACATGACCACATCACACCGCAGACCACGACCTAGGTTATTGACTTATAATCTACAAATGTATACCAATTTTGTTGAAGGTTATAACTTTGTTTTAAAAAGGGTGCATCATCTGGCTGTTGCCTTTTAAAACGTAGTTTGTTTTGATACATACAACTGTAGACAAGACCACTGTTCAAATTTAGCAAATTTGAACATTTTTTTTGATTATTCGGAAAATTGTTGAACATAAATCTGGCATTTTATCGGCTAAATAGTATGTTGGTTCATACACCATTTTGTTATTTTTATATCCTCCACTAGGGTATTATGTCCTTGCATTTTTTGTAACTCACAAAATGAAACAAGATACAGGTCGTTTTAGCAATGTCTGTCTGTCCGCCCATCTATTCTTGTAATCAAAGTACAGGTCGCAATTATTGCCGGATCCTAACAAAAACTAGAGCGGAAAACTCAGAAAGTGATTCTAAGTCGATCGGTATTTTTAACAATGGGTCTATCCCGCTTCCTTTTGGGTGTTACAAACAAATGCACAAAGCCATAATACTCTCGTGGAGTGTATAAATAGCCCAAGTCTTATGGGTCAAGAACAAACGCTATTTAATTCGAAAACGCTTTAGATTTAGATATAGCTGCCATACAAATGTCGCTCCAGATTTGACTTTTTCAGGAACTTAGACACATTTGCAACCGCGAATTTTGGATTTTTGCCACAATTGCAGCTTTTTCGCGACAGAGTACATATATGGTACAAGCGCCATTGGATATATCACTATAAAATCACAAAACAAATATGTAATGCATGGAAATCATTTTAGCCATATCTCCCGCGAATATGAATATTTTGCAAAAATATCCATCTTGTATTTTTTTACAGTGTTCTACCGAATTATCCACATTTTATTGTCGAAAAAGATCGATCTTCCAAAAAACCTGGACGAATTTTAACCCTAGTAATTATACACTCCACGAGAGTATTATGTCTTTGTGCATTTGTTTGTAACACCCAAGAGGAAGTGTAATAGACCCATTGCTAATTATACCGATCGGCGTAGAATCACTTTCTGAGTCGATTTGCCAATGTCCGTTTGTCTCTCCGTCTGTCCATATATTGTTGTAATCACGATACAGGTCGCAATTGTAGCCAAAACTAACCGAAACTTTGCACAACGAAGCTTTTCGGGACAAGGACGAACGCTATTTAATTTGAAGAAAATCGGTTCAGATTTAGATATAGCACCCATACAAATTTCACTTCCGATTTGACTCTTTTCACTCTAGATACCACATATTAAAACAGATTTTCTTTAAAATTGGCAAAACATCTTATATTTCAACTAGAAACACCTGTGGTAAAAATGTGTTAGATCGGTTCAGATTTATATATAGCTCCCATACAAATTTCGCTCCTGATTTGACTTTTTCCACTCTAGAAACCACATATTGTACTCGATTTTCTTTAAATTTGGCACAACATCTTATAATCTAACTAGAAATACCTGTGCAGAAATTGGGTAAGATCGGTTCAGATTTAGATATAGCCCTCATATAAATGTTGCTCCCGATTTGACTTTTGCCGCTTTAAAAGCCACATATTGTGCTCGATTTTCTTTAAATTTGGCACAACATCTTATAATCTAACTAGAAACACCTGTGGCTAAAGCGGGCTTGATCGGTTCAGATTTAGATATAGCCCCCATACAAATGTCGCTCCCGATTTGAATTTTTCCGATCTAGAATCCACATATTTTAACATATTTTCTTCAAAATTGGCAAACCATCTTATATTTAAAATAGGAACACCTATGGTGAAAATAAGTCAGATCGGTTCAGATCTATATATAGCTCCCATACGAATTTCGCTCCCAATTTGAATTTTTCCGCTCTAGAATCCACATATTTTAACAGATTTTCTTCTAAATTTGCAAAAAAAAACTTATATTTCAACTGGATACACCTGTGGTAAAAATGTGTAAGATTGGTTCAGATTTATATATAGCTCCCATACTAATTTCGCTCCCAATTTGAATTATCCGCTCCAGAATCCACATATTTTAACAGATTTTCATCAAAATTAGCAAAACATCATATATTTAAACTAGGTACACCTATGGTGAAAATGGGTCGCATCGGTTCAGATTTACATATAGCTTTCATACAAATTTCGTTCCCCCAGAAACCGCGTATTTTCAGAGAATTTCTTAAAATTGAGCATAAGACGTTATACTTCAACTAGAAGAACTTATTGTGAAAGTTAGTCACTTCATTCCATGTTTGGATATAGCCCCGATACAAATATTATTCTCGATTTGACAAATTTGACCAGGTCATATTAGCCTGTGATTAGGAAACATACAAACAATTTTCCCATTTTCACTTTTTTACTGAATTGAATTGTATTCCGATAGAAAGTGGAGTGTATCATATAGTCGGCCCCGCCCGACTTTAGCCTTTCCTTACTTGGTTTGTTGTATGTGTTGGTAGTAATTTTTTTGTAGAACATTTTAATCCTTAAATGTCGTTTTGAACGGACATTTTTTGATTTTCTCGAGTTTCTCAGGGGTTAAGATCTTCCAAAAAATCCTCATAAAATTCCACAACAATTAGAATGCTCTCAGACATTAACTTACAACATTGTTTTCACTTAAATATAATGCTACCTTCGAGCAAATTTCAGAATTATAGGGTCGCTATTCTGTTCCAATCAAAAAGTCTTATTTGTTGGACAGTGTTATTCTTATATTCACCGGCAATGCTCGAGATCCCGGGATAAAAGAAACCCTATGCAGAGATGATCGAGGTACTGATAGAGAAAAAGCAGATCATGAAATCGTTTGCTATGACTTTTTTGGCTTGACAAATGATAAATATTTAACATTCAGACATCGAGCACATATGGGCATCCGCCACAAAGGTCTATCAAAAAATGAAATCATCTATCTAATAGCTTTTAACTTATTTTTGCCCTTATTTCGATAACTTTTTTTATTATGAAACTTGAAGTTAACTTGTTCTCTTTTATTTTTATTAAAAGTTGAAGTGTTTAACGAAAATTACTACTTCTTTTAATACGAATGGGAATATTTGTAGCCTCCGTTTTGACGCGTCCGTATTTCTGCTGTACCAAATTAAAAAATCTAAGAGATAATTAGTTGATTTATATATACGTTATGCCAAAACCATCCTTCCTGTAAGGGGCTTGTATAAACAACAACTTTTGTGATACGTTTTTAAATGTGTTAAGGGAATTGGTTCCCATGCCATACAATTTAATAAGCATGCATAGCATGCACTGCGAGAATCACCAGACAGGCGGTAAGGTGCCGACTTGAATTAACGAAACAACGTATCAGTTTCGCTGGGCCAAACGAATATAATTTATTACCAATCGATTTGAAAAACAATTTAAAACAACATTTGCTACAAAATGTTGAAATATTTCTTACTACATGAAATTCATTTAAAAATACTTTGTAAATAATTAATATTATGTATACTTGAAATAAATTTTGTATATTGATTATTGCCAATTTGATAGCCTCTATAAAGCCATACTTGGCACTGAGGCATTATGTATATTTGTAAATACAATATTGAAATAATGACAAACAATTTAACAAAAAAAGTCTCATATTTCATAAATCTACGAACAAATTAAGGTTATCAAAAATTCGCTGAACTTTGGATATTTCGATAAGAGCTTCAAAAGTACTTCTGTTTTTGTAGCGTCCATTTCAATGTAAAATTGTTTATAAATTTGTACTAATGTGTACTAGATCCTGACGATATATTTTTAAAATGTAGTACTCTTTAAGCGCTTATAACACTAAAACGCTGATCAACTTTTGCAGATTCTTTCTTGTTTTTGGCGTAGTTTAAGGCGTGCGAATGTCGCCTCCTTGCCACTGGGAGATGCCCATATGCCAAATTTACAGAAATAAATTGTCAAATTGTAAAAATATATGTAAATCTCTTTAAATTTTAGCGAAAAAAACAAACAATGCTATTTTTAGCCTTCTGACTTGGGAAGCAAAATGCTTTAAGCGGCCAAAAAAATATTTCACTTAAAAAAAGTAACAGAGAGGGACCTAAACGTCAATTTGGTAGTTAAAAAAGTACAAATTCTAAAAAAAATGTTTTTGGGAGCTCTAATTTCATTTCATTTATTTCTTTGTAATTCCAAGCCAAGTGGCCAATTATAATTGAATTACAATATTCTTCAAGAAATTACATTTATTAAATGTCTTAAACTATATAAACAATTAACTACAAGTAATCATGATCCAAACTACAAACAAATAGTATTTAAAAAAAATAATAAAAAATTAAATATGATTTTAAACTGAACATTTTCATAAATAAATTAAAATAAACAACTAAATAAAAATAAGTAATTAAACAAAAATAAATAATTGAATAAAAAACAAGTAAGGAAGGTTAAAGTCGGGCGTGGCCAACTATATGATACCCTACACTTACTCATTATACCCTATGGTGTAGGATATAAAAAGGTCATTACATTTGAACCGGGTGATATACGATGCAGCTATAACAGGAGAATATACTAAAAATTCCATACTTCTATCTGTATTTGTAAGAAAATTTGAACACAAACTTTGAATGGGAGCTTTATACAAATCTGAACCGATCTGACCCATGTTTAGCAAAGGTTAAATATGTGGTTTCTAGAGCGGAAAGAATCAAGTCGGGAACTATATATAATCTGAACCGATGTGACCCACTTTCGCTATAGTAATTTCTATTTGAAACATTAGCTGATGTGCCGAATTAAAAGAAAATCTGTTCAAAATGCTATTTCTAGAGCGCAAATAATCAATTCAGTAGCGAAATTTGTAGTGGAGCTATATATATATATCTGAACTCATCTGACCCATTTTCACCAGAGCTGTTTTTAGTTGAAATATAAGTTTTTTTGCCAAATTGGAGGAAAATCTGTTGAAATATGTGGTTTCTAGAGCGGAAAAAGTAAAATCGAAAGCAAAATTTGTATGGGAGCTATATCTAAATCTGAACCGATTTGCTTCGTTGTGCAAAGTTTCATTTAGTTCTAACAACAATTGCGACCTGGACTTTTATTACAAGAATAGATGGACAGACGGACGGACGGACATCGCTAAATCGGCTCAAAAAGTGATTCTAAGTCGATCGGTATAATGAACGATGGGTCTAACTCGTTTCCTTTTGGGTGTTACAAACAAATGCACAAAGACATTATACCCTGTGGTGTAGGGTAAAATAAATAAATAATAAAAGAGCATACAATTAGAATTTCTAAGTTCCCAATCGCCGGACAATAATAATAAAAATATACGAAGGTCTTTACAGAAATTCTGTATTGGACATATTTCCAAAATAATAATAATAGAAGAAGTTGTTTTAAGAATGACTACTCGAATTTTATATTATAAATTTTTAAAGTAAAAAGAGACAAAAACACTGCACAAACACCTGTATTAAGAATATTGTATATTACGATACTCTTACAATATTTCTATTACTACTCCTAATAAAATCTATGTAGTTAACTGTAAGTGTTGAAGTATCTGATTGCGCCAGGTCGTACATGACATATTAAAAGTCCATAAATTAACAGGCAGTTTGTTAAACACACGGCCTACTCTAACTTGGAATGACTTTTCTAGATAATGGTCTAGCATAGGGATGATTAGCTGGTTAGATCTAGTGGAGCGCGTTAAAGTAAATGCTCTAGCCAGAAATATTGGACAATGATTTTTGTAAACCTTATAGAACATTATTAGAGAACGTAGATTAATAAATTTGTCAAAAGAACAACCCAAAAATTTGTCTACGAAAGGTGTCATGTGAGTAAAACGATTCGTATGGTACAAGTATCGCATTGCACTATTTAAAGACACACACACACCTTATTAGTATTGCGATTTAAAGTGCCAGCATAAACCTCTATACAATAAAGGATATTGGGCATAATCAACGCATGGACTAAATTCTCTTTAATATGGCGAGGTAAGCTTAGGTCACAATTATACATTCGACGTAGCGTTGAATTCACGCGAGCAATGACACCGTCAATATGCTGCTCAAAACACAATTTGTTATCAAGAACTACACCCAAACATTTAATACTACCGACAAAATCAATGCACACGTTATTAATAGAAAATCTATTAGAAACAACCCAACTAGAAAGCAACTGTACCACGTAACCAATATTATCCTGCAAAACATCAGTAAACTGATGCTCCCCTTTAAATAAGATTTGTACATCATCAGCAAACGAATAAGGGACACACCAGGGACCAAGACTAACAAAAAGATCATTCAAAAATAACGTAAATAGAAGTGGACCAAGGACCGACCTTGAGGGACTCCACTTCTCGCGGACAACACAAATGACATTAACCCATTGGCATGTACATACTGCTTTCTGCAGGTAAGATATGATAAAATTAATCGACATGGGCTGGTCTGCAGCCCATATAACCTAAATAATTTTTCTATTAATAATGCATGATCAACCCGATCAAATGCTTTCTCTAAATCTAGAGAAAGGAGCACACAGAGCCGTTGATTATTTAAATATTCACTAATCGTGTCAATCACTAAGTATCGATCTACTCTCAATGTAAGTCAAAAGTTGAGCTTTCAAAATATGCTCAACTACTTTGCACAGAATAGGCAGAAGCGAAATAGGTCTTAAGTTGTCCAGAGAAATATAATTAGATTTTTTCTTAATATGAATTATCTTAGAAATTTTCCATTGAAGTGGGAAAGTGGAAGTAGTGATGATGGAATTCACCAAATACAAAAAAAAAACACGAAATAAGAGGAAACACTACTTTAAAACAAGTAAGGAGAGGCTAAAGTCGGGCGGGACCGACTATATAATACCCTACACTACTCTCTGCGTATGTACCTCGCTTTGATTACTAAACCCAGGTATATCATGGGAGCAATTTTATGCAGTCAATATACATTATACAGTTACTATAGGGTGTTTTTTATTGGGGTATAGAACTTTAAGTTGGCATCACTTTTTTAACTGGCGGCCATTTTGTCAGCTGTCAAGTGATTAATATTTAGTTTGGTTTGCCATTTCATCATGAACAGGTTGACAAAAGAACAACGCTTGCAAATCGTGCAAATTTATTTCGAAAGTAATGGTTCAGTTCGCGAAGTTCACCGCAAGCTCCGTCCATTTAGCGCACGTCACAATCGAATTATTGAAGGAAACATTCGATGAGCGCATAATTTCGCGGAATGGACCTGTCAATTGGCCACCAAGATCGTGTGATTTGACACCATTGGATTATTTTCTTTGGAGATATGTGAAGTCGCTCGTCTACGCCAACAAACCAGAAACGTTAGGGGACTTGGAAGCCAACATTCGTGGCGTTGGTTGAAAATTGGACCTGTAGAATTGGCTATATTCGAGCCAGCCGCGGCGGCCACATGCCCGAAATCATATTTAAACATTAATGGCATAAAATTATCCTTCCAATAAAGCCAAATTGATGGACATTAAAACGATTTTCTTGTGTTTTATTTCAATTCGAAGTTCTATACCTCAATAAAAAACACCCTTTATAAATTCATCTTTAGTCATATTTAACGAATATAGTAATTGATCCAATTATCTGACAGACAAATACAAATTATACAGTAGTTATAGGATGAATCGGACCGACATTTCAAAAGGGGGCCTATAACAACATTTTGGTCCTGGTCCAAAACATGGGCTTATATATTTCTCATTCTTCTCTAGGTATTCCTAGTTGAAAAATATCATGATCTGCAAAATTTGATGAAGGTCCGATGTAAGATGTAGTTTCTAGAGTTGTAATAGATCAGAATGGGGCCCCATTTGGGTTATACCAAAGTATGGTCATATGGGCATCACCCAAACAAGTACGGAAAGGCTGAAATTGGGAAGGATTTTTGCATCCTGTAAATGTATGTGTTTGATAAAAAATGTTAAATCGGAAAGGACATTTGTATGGGGGTATATTGAAACCTGGAACGTTGTGACCCGCTTTCACCATGTATGTTTATTGGTGAAATATAATATGTAAAATTTTATAATATGTAAATCGGTAAAACATTCGGGCGCAACATTTGTATGAGGGCTTTATCTAAATCAGAACCGATCTTACCCACTTTCACCATAGGTTTTTTAGTTCAATTATAAGATGTTGTGCCAAATTTAAAGAAAATCGGGTATCATATTTGGTTTCTATAGCGGAAAAAGTCAAATCGGGGGCGACATTTGTATGGGGGCTATATCTAAATCTGAACCGATCTTACCCACTTTTACCATATGTGTTTTTAGTTAGCTTATTAGATGTTGTGCCAATTTTACAGAAAATCGGGTTCAATATGTGGTTTCTAAAGCGGAAAAGCTAAATCGGGAGCGACATTTGTGTGGGGGCTATATCTAAATCTGAACCGATCTTACCCACTTTCACCATACGTGTTTTTAGTTGGATTGTAAGATGTTGTGCCAAATTTAAAGAAAATCGGGTACAATATGTGGTTTCTAAAGCGGAAAAAGCCAAATCGGGAGCGACATTTGTATGGGGGCTATATCTAAATCTGAACAGATCTTACCCACTTTCACCATACGTGTTTTTAGTTGGGTTATAAGATGTTGTGCCAATTTTAAAGAAAATCTGGTATCATATTTGGTTTCTATAGCGGAAAAAGTCAAATCGGGGGCGACATTTGTATGGGGGCTATATCTAAATCTGAACCGATCTTACCCACTTTCACCATATTTGTTTTTAGTTAGCTTATTAGATGTTGTGCCAATTTTACAGAAAATCGGGTTCAATATGTGGTTTCTAAAGCGGAAAAGCCAAATCGGGAGCGACATTTGTGTGGGGGCTATATCTAAATCTGAACCGATCTTACCCACTTTCACCATACGTGTTTTTAGTTGGATTGTAAGATGTTGTGCCAATTTTAAAGAAAATCGGGTACAATATGTGGTTTCTAAAGCGGAAAAAGCCAAATCGGGAGCGACATTTGTGTGGGGGCTATATCTAAATCTGAACCGATCTTACCCACTTTCACCATACGTGTTTTTAGTTGGGTTATAAGATGTTGTGCCAATTTTAAAGAAAATCTGGTATCATATTTGGTTTCTATAGCGGAAAAAGTCAAATCGGGGGCGACATTTGTATGGGGGCTATATCTAAATCTGAACCGATCTTACCCACTTTCACCATATGTGTTTTTAGTTAGCTTATTAGATGTTGTGCCAATTTTACAGAAAATCGGGTTCAATATGTGGTTTCTAAAGCGGAAAAGCCAAATCGGGAGCGACATTTGTGTGGGGGCTATATCTAAATCTCAACCGATTTTACACACTTTCACCATACGTGTTTTTAGTTGGATTATAAGATGTTGTGCCAATTTTCAAGAAAATCGGGTACAATATGTGTTTTCTAAAGCGGAAAAAGTGAAAGCGGGAGCTACATTTATATAGGGACTGTATCTAAATCTGAACCTATCTAACCCGCTTTCGTCACAGGTATTTATAGTTAGATTATAAGCTGTTATGCAAAATTTGAAGAAAATCGGGTACTATATGTGCTTTATAGGGCGGAAAAGTCAGAATCGATTCAGCTGGTGATTCTAAGCCGATCCGTGTACTTAAAGGTGGGTCTAGCTCGATTATTTATTGGCGTTACAAACATTTGGCGGAAAACTAACTTATAAGACCCTAGTCCACGAAGTGGTGTAGGGTATAAAAATATAGTATCCTTGTGAAAAACCCTTATTCAAGACATTAAATTTAAAAAAGTGCAAAAAAAATACACCAAAACTACACCTTTGTGTGAGCAATGGAGAAAAATCATACGATCGTAAAACATTTTGTGTGAAGAAAACCAAAAACATATTTACCAGAGTTGCAACAAGTTGCAAGTACGTACGACAAATACGACAGTTTAAGACATCTTGTAAAACCCCTAACTATTTCCCACATGAGATTAATTTATTTTATTCTCGTCTTACTTGTGACAACAAAACAGAAAATTCTGTAGCAGAATTACTCTTCTTATTTTGATTATTACTTTATTAAATATTTTGACGATTTAATAATATTTACTGCGACAATTTGACGATTTTTGATCCAATGTTTCTGGCAGCACTGATTGTTTATCACTTTACTTTTGCTATTCTCTCGCTCTCTATAAAAAGGTAGACACAAAACGTATTCAACAACAACGAAGCTGGGACCAAAACAAAACAAACATTTATATATTGGCGCTCTCACTCTCTATCTTTCCAGTCTGGAAAGTCTCTCAGCAATGTGCACGCTCAACACTGATAAGAACATTGTTGTTTTGATATAAAAATAAATTCTCCGCTCACTGCTTGACATTCGGTTCGTATGAGTGAACTTTAGTGTTGTGGCTGTGACTGTGACTGTGGCGACACTTAATTGGTCTATAACATTTTATTAATAAAATATTTCTGGAAAATATAAACTAATTCAGCGTAGCACAAGCGGAAAACAATCACATTCTAAATACCCAGTCGCGAAAAATACTCAAAGTTCGACATCCGACGACATTAAGATGGTGCGTGTAATTGAGGATACTTTTGGCACAGCCATTAATCCGTTAACTAAACAAACGGAGCAAATAAAACGTTTTACCCTCGCAAATGGTATGCAAATGAAAGTGCAGGTGAGTCAAGTGGAGTCGCACGTACTTTATTCTTAAGTGGGTAGACAAAACACCTGCTGCAAAATGCCACGGGTAAGGGGGCAGGGTGGAGTTTCGAAGAACGACAGTGACTCCCAGAAGCGCAGAAGGTTCAAAAGTGTGTTTGAAGTGCTTTGCTTTTCCGTTTACTTTGCTTCTGTTGCCGGGAGGGAGTGATGTGTGTGTGTACGTGTGAATTGGTGGCGTTCAAGGATTGCCATTTTTTACGAAAAGTGGAAACCACTGGGCAACAAGATTGTGTGATTGTGTTCATTGAAGGTTTTGAGGGAGATCGCAACTCTTGCTTAAACTCTAAAACGATATTAAAAAAAATTATGGATATTTTTTTAAAAATATCTTTTGAGATAAAATTACTTGATATAAACTGAAGACTGGCTGAAGACCATTTTGAATCTATATTTAATAGAATGCAAATTTATTTACAAATGACATGGTGACATTTATTACTTGGCTGCAGACTACCACGATCATGATTTCGACCATGTCAAAGATCTTTACCTTTAATATTTGTACTCTCATTTTGGAACTATAATTCCGATAACATCCATCAATATATTCCACAAAAGGAAATTACAATACAAATACAAATATTACGAATTTCAATTACACATAGAAAGATTGATCTAGGAACAGTCTCCTGAATATTTTTTTTCTCACTCCACCACGGAGTGCATGCCACAGAATTACCGGTAGATTAGCGCCTGTCGACTTTACAAAGAAGTGAATTAACTATAGGGTCCGCCAAATAACTTTTTTTTGAAAATGCTATAAAAAAAACTACTGAATATTTTCTCAAATTTCTTTTTTTATTTGAAAGTACAATCCTTCCGGTTAATAATGGAAAATAATTTCATTCAAATGACTGCCTCGGCTGGCCATGCAGTAGCCTACACGATCGGATCCAATTTTCAAGCACATTTTCGATTGTGTGCAGCTGTATTTCACCAATGGCTTCACGAATATTGTCCTTTAAAGCGTCAATTGTCTCTGGCTTGTCGGCGTAACACTTATCTTTGAGGGCACACCACAAATAATAGTCCAACGGTGTCAAATCGCAGCTCTGAGGTGGCCAAACGACATCAGCTCTGAGGCTGATAATGCGATCTTCAAAACAGGGCGCAAAACATCGAGTGTAGCTTCGGCTGTGTGGCACGTAGCGCCGTCCTGTTGAAACCAAATTCCCTCTTCAATTTTTGTGAAAAAAAAAATTCGTTCAACATGGCCCGATAACGATCGCCATTGACTGTAACGGCCACTCCCTGCTCATTTTCGAAGAAAAATGGCCCAATTATGCCTCTGGACCAAAATCTGCACCAAACAGTGACGTGCCACTTTGGGTGTATCGGCTTTTCAATATATGCGTGCGGGTTTTCTGTGTCCCAAATGCGACAATTTTGCTAGTTTACATACCCGCCAAGATCAAAATGAGCTTCATCTGGCAAAATCGGCAAAATAATGTCGCAATATTTCCCAGCGTTGTTCAAGCGTATATATATATATTCGTTCAGCGGAAGGATAAAACTAATTATCTGTCAAATCAGACATGAGCTAAGTGTCACCATTCACGAAATAAGCACTAGTTGAAAAATAAAGTTAGATGGCGGACCCTGTAATACATATATATATTACTCCAATTGTAATCAAAAAGTGAGCATGAGAGAACAATCTTCAAAAATGTACTCTAAATATTAGGTGTATTGTCAGTCGTCATTAGAGGGAAGCATTTTCCCCATTTGGGACATTTGCAATTTTTTGATCCAGCTACAAACAGAGTGGCTGTATCATTTTGATAAGAAAAGCACAGATTTAAGAGATCCGTTATGTTTCGCGTCCATATTGGAATCAATACATCTAATTTCATGATTCTAGGTACATCCGTTTGCTTGGTACCACTTTTATCATTTTTTAAAATGTTGACCGTTAAAGTACGATTTGGAAGAAATACTCATATTGTGCGTGTCTACGAAGACAGACGAGTATAACCACTGAATTTCATGATTCTAGCTACAGCCGTTTGCGTCGTAACAATTTTATACCGTTTTGATCCTAAAGTTACGAATATCGAAAGATATCTTTAATTTTCGTGTCTACGCAGTCACAGCAATGTACACACCGAATTTCACTATTCTAACTGCAACCGTTTAATTGGTACCATTTTTATCCCTTTCGCCCCATTCTCCGCCTAAAAGTGCAATTTTTGAAAAAACCTTTATGTTTCACTTCTACACAGTCAGATAAATGCATACACCGAATTTGGTACCATTTGTATCCCCCTTTTCCAATTGTATCCCTTAAAAGTACAAATTTCGAAAAATCTCTCTATTTTACTTGTCTACGTAATTAAAGGAACGTACACACCGAACTTAATGTTTCTATCTGTTGTCGTATCAAAGGCACTACTTTTATCCCTTTTGTCCCATTTAATCCGCTAAATCTTTTTTGTACTTTTTTTGTGATTACACGTTATTGGAGAAAGGTACGAAACAAATTTCTAGTGTATAAACTTGGAAATTTTCAATAAAATAAATTGCTTAAATAGTCTAATTATTAGGGGTATTTTCAGTCCTTGTTAGGGAAAAAAATTTCCTGCTGGGCCGATTTCGCCCGGTTTTAATCCCAACCGATCTGCAACCATAAGACACATTTGCGGAAAATTTCAACCTCATAGCTCATTTCGTTCGGAAGTTAGCGTGGTTTCAAAAGACAGACAGACGGACATGGCTAAATCGTCTTAGAATTTTACCAGGATACAGAATATAATACAAACGGAATGACAAAGTGAATATACCCCCATACGCCCATATTTTATATATGTATATCCAATCCGAACATATGTTCGTGTAAAAAACAAACGAAAAATTCTATTCCATTTGACTGCCTTCCAGTTGTGATGTGACTTGGCAACCCACAATCAGCACATTTAAGCACTTTGATAGCTTATGCGAGTGAGTAGCAAACAGGCAGGCAGGCTGGCAAGCGATGAGGTGCAGTACGGAAAAACAATTTGCAGTACAGTGTCAATTTCATACTCTCATTTCTATGCAAAGCCATTCGTACACTACTATTTGACGGAGAGGTTGGTTGTACGTCTTTTTTTGCACAACTTTTGTTTACATTTTGATTTTCATCGATGCAATAACTTTAAGGCCGTTGGCCGTGTCGGAAAGTTAAATCAGTGTGGGAAATGTCATTCGTAACTCAGAGAAAAATGATGCATAAAATTACACTTGCAACCTATAAGATGGGTTCTTAAAATGAAATAAATAAATAAGATGAAATTATTTGTATGGGGTTTTTTGTCACAAAAAAAAGATTTAAAGAAATCACTTACTTCTCCATTTAAAGACCACAGTTCATAAATCACTGTTTCTACGTGGAAGTATCCCTCAACTTACCATTAATTTCTACTTGAATGGAATGGGCGATTTTTCTTATCTTCATCTGTCCCTGAGAAGGACCCTATTAAGAATTTGTACACCCTATTTAACATTTTTATTGAATTTTTCTGCTTGTAGCGCGAAAGCACCCAAGAGTAAATAAAAGATTTAGCGGTAGAAATGCGACAAAAAGGGATAAAAATGGTACAAACGACACTGCTAAAAACATGGAATTGATGTGTACATCCTTATAATTGCGAAGCCACGTAAAACATAGAGATTTTTCTAAAATTTTACTTTTTAGGAATACAATAGGAGAATAGGGACAAAAAAATGAAATCATGATATTCGGCGTATGCATTTATCATGCATTGTGGCGCGAAACATAAAGACATTTTTCGAAAATTTTACTTTTAGGCAGTTATAAAGGATGATTTTTTAGCTATTATCTTTTTGGCAACACTGGTTTAAACAGCTGACAAAACGCGAAACGTTTTGTTTCACTGTCAATCATCATCAGTTTGGTCTATAATTTAACCATGAATCGTCTTACAAGCGAACAACGCTTGCAAATTATTTAATTTTATTAGCAAAATGCGTGCTCTGTTAAGAAAGTTCATCGCGCGCTTCCATTTTATGGTCAGTTTAATCGACTCACTGAAGCGGCTATTCGGGCTATTGTGACTAAATTTCACACCAAATTTACATTGTTGGACATTAAACCACCAACACGCTTACGTAGAGTGCGAACTGGAGAAAATATCGCAGCTGTATCGGCCAGTGTTAATGATGACCATCAATTATCGATTCGTCGCCGTTCGCAGAAATTGGGCCTCTGTTACTCAAAAACGTGGAAATGCCAAAATTATACTAAGCAGATGGACCATTTGAGGCGCAGTAAAGGTCAACATTTGCATGAAATAATCTTCAAACATTAAATTATATGGACCGTATAATCGATTCAAATAAAGATTTCATGCATTTTTCTGAATTTTATGTGTTTTTTATTGAAAAACTTTCCTATAGCTTCACCCTTTAGTAGTGAATTTCAATGCTAACATTGCTCTGACTGCGTAAACACGAACATTAAATATATCTTTTGACATTCGTACCCTTAGGATCAAAATGGAATAAAATTGGTAGTAACCAAGCAGCTAAAATCATGAAATTTAGAGTTCAGTTCAAGATCTTTCCAGTGCAGAAGAATTGATATGTAGCTGGATGCAAGAAGTTACAGCTGGAGGAAATCGACCTGAGGGAATAAATGATTAATGAAGAATCACAAATTATTTAAAACAGTGCACATAAGCATGTCTTGTAGTTTGAAATTGTAAACAAATATCGTAATGTGCATACAAAATATCAAAAATTTTCTAATACGCTACCGCACTTCTATGAAAAGCCGATAGCCTCTAATCTGCCCTGCAGAATTTAACTCCTTTTTACTTGTCAGAACTCAAATCTCATTTGTAATTTGTAGAAAATGGTTTTAGCACCATCAACAGCGGACAGTCACGGTCAACCAACATTTGTCCGCAAACGGTAGGTAAAAAATATATTTTATACCCGTGTTCACATAAGAAAGTGTCCGATTTATTGTTGTTCATTATAATAAAAATGTCCACTTAAGAGAGCTGATCGCTTGAGGGATTGTCCGCCGTAAGAGGTTTTACTGTATTTACAAAAAATCGCAATTTTTTCCAAAAATTATTTTTCGTGTACTCACCCTTTGTACACGAAAAATAATTTTTTAATTTTTTAAATTGTTGTGTATCTACACATAGATTTTTTGAATGTATAAATCGTTTTCTGTCTTAGTTATTAAAAATAGAAGAAATAATTCTTTGGATATAGCCCCGATACAAATATTCTTCTCTATTCGACAAATTGGGTCAGGTCATATCAGTCTATGATTAGGAGATATACAAAAATCCTTCCCGTTTTCACTTTTTGACTGAATTGATTTGTATTCGGATAGAAAGTGGAGTGCATCATATAGTCGGCCCCGCCCGACTTTAGCCGTCCCTTACTTGTTTTTACTTTTCTTTGTTTTATGTGTTCTTTTCTTGTTATACACTCTACGAGAGTATTATGTCTTTGTGCATTTGTTTGTAACACACAAAAGGAAAAGTGATAGACCCATTGTTAATTATACCGATCGGCTTTGAATCACTTTCTGAGTCGATTTAGCAATGTCCGTCTGCCTGTCCATCTATTGTTGTAATCACGATACAGGTCGCAATTGTAGCCAGGACTAAACGAAACTTTGCACAACGAAGTTTTTCGGGATAAGGACGAACCCCCTTATCCCGAAAATATACTTTTTACAACCTTCTACACTTTCTGAAGCAATAAAATATAGAATTTTTAAGGTCTTTTTAAAATAACTCGTCTGAAATGGTAATTTTGCAGTAAAATCATGACAACACGAAAATTACATAAAAAATCGTGGACACTTTCTTGAATTTCGGACAAAGGTTATGAAAAATACAAACAAACTAAACGAATTGTGCCAATTTCAAGATTGTGTAGTGCTAATTTCGCTAATGGACACCAAATTGTTCGGAAAATTTTCATTTTTATTAACCGATACCACTTCTTGACATTCGGCTAGAGCTATATCTTATGAACTTTTAATTGTGTACTCCAATAAAAGTTTGGAAATTTAATAACAAAATCGTTTAGTAATTTTAAAAAAGTGTAGATAAGAATCACTATGATATCATAATGAAATCTATAATATTCTTAAAAGAAGCAAATAATTTGCTTGTAGAGCGCTAAGATGTAACATTTGCGATTTGACATTTTTATGGAGCTGTATCTAAATCTTAACCGATGTGTCCTATTTTCATCACAAAAGCAACAACAACGGTTTCCGTTACTTCCAATGTTTTGGGAGTGTGCAATTATAATACAAATCCATTTCGACAAACGAAGAAAACTGTTTGATATACATAAACTTATTTCTCTTTGTTCATTTACAACAACTGATGACATGTTTACCGCAAACAAACTAATTTTTCCCACAAAAGAAACTCAAAAACGATGTTCACGAGTCTAAAATTTCGTTTCTACGAAATGCATTTTTTCTCTGCGTGTAGGTCTCTATTTTAAAATCTGCTTTAAAGTTACGAAACAATAAGAAATGAGTTTTAACTTACTAAAATGTTTATTATATTTATCACTTATCTCAAATATTTTTCAGAGTTAGTATTTTTTGTATATATGTAAGGAGTATTATTCAAAAGAGAAACAAGAAATTCAGCAACTTGGATCTACGTAGGAAAACGAAACTCTAAAATACCAATTATTTGGGTTTTGGAAATAAAATTTATAGTTGTTTCTTCTTACATTTCATCGAATACAAAAAAACTGTATTTGTTATTTGAATTTATACATATTTAAGATTATAAAAATGAAGAAACATTTCCAATTTTTTTATTTAATCGGAATATGCGTATAAAGATTTTGAGTAAACATCCTGTTTCTCATGTCCTATATAAATTAAAAACCCCAAAACTCTTTAGACATCCCATTTAGACCCATACTTTGTCAAAAAGCATATTGCATTTTCTGCATTTATCACAGAAAAAATGTGGGACTGAAGGGTTTACCGCCGAGGAATTTGATGGTTTTTTGTGTAATATTTCTTCAAAATATATATCGAGGGCTTATATTCAAAAGATGCTATGAACCATTTTCTCGAAAATGAGTTTTTGATGCCAAACTATTCTCAGATTTGGATGTCATCTGTCATATAAATTTGGAAAATACTTTTTTCTAAAGCCATTTTTTTAATTTTAATAATTTGGCTATCCCCTCGCACGTTAGTTTGTGACTGCATAAGTGGCTATGAACATACAAATAACAGAAATAAATTAGTTCAACAATGGAGCAGCATAAAAATGAAGGGTATAATTCGCTACAACGATTTTGTTTAAAACATTTTTCTAGATTTAGGGCATATCGTACTATCAAATTCCATCATTTCGCATTAATAGTATTTTGATTCCCCAGTTATCAGGCTAAAATAGGAAAAATGGTGGCTGTAAAGTCAAAATTTGTGAAAAGTATATTTAGAAAAATCGGCGTAACTTTTTATTCTATTGAGAATACCAAAATAATTCTATGGCATGTGATTGCTGACTTCATGGGGAATATTTGTGTATGAAAAGTTTCAGAATTATGAATGAAGAAGGTTAAAATATGTATAAGGAATTGCAATTTTGAATTTTTCATATATATGTATATATGTTACAAGTAGGGTTTGGGATCCGGGAATTCCCGAATCGTCCAATTTTTCCGGGAACTCCCGGGAAAAAATTTTAAATTTCCCGGGAATACGGGAAATATTAAAAAATATTTTATTGATTATTTTGAGCACTAATTTAGTTTTACTGTATAATATATAAAATATTTAATTATATTTTATATATTTGATTATATTTTAAATTCATATATTTACATTATTGACAATAGTAATGAACATTTGTTTACATCATATTACTGCAAAAAAAAAAAAAACTTTTTAAATTCGCTAAGTCGCTATTTTTTGCTAGCTAGGGGAATACACACTTTTTATTAGGATATTTGCAGGATTTTTAATAAATGGTGCTTTTTTAAAAGCTATAGGAAAGTTTTTCAAAAAAGCACATAAAATTCAGAAAAATGCATGAAATCTTTATTTGAATCGATAGTACGGTCCATATAATTTAATGTTTGAAGATTATTTCATGCAAATGTTGACCTTGACTGCGCCAAAATTGGACTAAGCGGATGCTTAGTCCAATTTTGGCATTCTCACGTTTTTGAGTAACAGAGGCCCAATTGCTGTGAACGGCGACGAATCGATAATTGATGGTCATCATTAACACTGGCCGATACAGCTGCGATATTTTCTTCAGTTCGCACTCTATGTAAGCGTGTTGGTGGTTTAATGTCCAACAATGTAAATTTGGTGCGAAATTTAGTCACAATAGCCCGAATAGCCGCTTCAGTGGGTCGATTAAACTGACCATAAGCGCGCGATGAACTTTCTTAACAGAGTACGCATTTTGATTAGAAAATTCAATAATTTGCATGCGTTTTTCCTTTGTAAGACGATTCATGGTTAAATTATGGACCAAACTGTTTAAACCAGTGTTGCCAAAAAGATAATAGCTAAAAAATCACCCTTAATAAATCGAAAATACCATACTGACAATACTATGGCTAACATAGTGTCAATACTTAACCCCTCGTGCTATATGGTTTAACTTTAAATTTCTTGTTTTACCAGAAGAATCTACGAGATAAAAGGTGAAAATATTTTTTTTGAAGAATATATTTTACATATGAAGCCAGTAAGAAATGGTATAATAATAGGGAAAACATAAAAATTGTTCACCTGGAAACTTTCGAGAGAAATCTAATAGGAATAGAAATATGTAAAGAGTGATTTTTTTGAGGTTAGGATTTTCATGCATTAGTATTTGACAGATCACGTGGGATTTCAGACATGGTGTCAAAGAGAAAGATGCTCAGTATGCTTTGACATTTCATCATGAATAGACTTACTAACGAGCAACGCTTGCAAATCATTGAATTTTATTACCAAAATCAGTGTTCGGTTCGAAATGTGTTTCGCGCTTTACGTCCGATTTATGGTCTACATAATCGACCAAGTGAGCAAACAATTAATGCGATTGTGACCAAGTTTCGCACTCAGTTTACTTTATTGGACATTAAACCAACCACACGAATGCGTACAGTGCGTACAGAAGAGAATATTGCGTCTGTTTCTGAGAGTGTTGCTGAAGACCGTGAAATGTCGATTCGTCGCCATTCGCAGCAATTGGGTTTGTGTTATTCGACCACATGGAAGATTTTACGCAAAGATCTTGGTGTAAAACCGTATAAAATACAGCTCGTGCAAGAACTGAAGCCAAACGATCTGCCACAACGTCGAATTTTCAGTGAATGGGCCCTAGAAAAGTTGGCAGAAAATCCGCTTTTTTATCGACAAATTTTGTTCAGCGATGAGGCTCATTTCTGGTTGAATGGCTACGTAAATAAACAAAATTGCCGCATTTGGAGTGAAGAGCAACCAGAAGCCGTTCAAGAACTGCCCATGCATCCCGAAAAATGCACTGTTTGGTGTGGTTTGTACGCTGGTGGAATCATTGGACCGTATTTTTTCAAAGATGCTGTTGGACGCAACGTTACGGTGAATGGCGATCGCTATCGTTCGATGCTAACAAACTTTTTGTTGCCAAAAATGAAAGAACTGAACTTGGTTGACATGTGGTTTCAACAAGATGGCGCTACATGCCACACAGCTCGCTATTCTATGGCCATTTTGAGGGAAAACTTCGGAGAACAATTCATCTCAAGAAATGGACCGGTAAGTTGGCCACCAAGATCATGCGATTTGACGCCTTTAGACTATTTTTTGTGGGGCTAAAGTCTACAGAAATAAGCCAGCAACTATTCCAGCTTTGGAAGACAACATTTCCGAAGAAATTCGGGCTATTCCGGCCGAAATGCTCGAAAAAGTTGCCCAAAATTGGACTTTCCGAATGGACCACCTAAGACGCAGCCGCGGTCAACATTTAAATGAAATTATCTTCAAAAAGTAAATGTCATGGACCAATCTAACGTTTCAAATAAAGAACCGATGAGATTTTGCAAATTTTATGCGTTTTTTTTTAAAAAAAAGTTGTCAAGCTCTTAAAAAATCACCCTTTATATCCTACGGTATATTTAAATGATATTCTGTAAGAACTAATGACTGGACTATTTCAATTTATTATTTTTTAATTATTTTATTATTATTTAAATTTTTTATGAATTTATTTAATTAATATTAAATTTTTATTATGTTTCTATTGCTTTTACAGTTTAGAATATTTCCCCCCGTTGCTGTTAAATATTTTCGTCTCTAGACGAATAAATCTTCTAAATTAAAGACGTTCTCAGCCATACGAGTTATTTTTGTCAGGCACTTGTGCCTATGATTTAAATGTCCAATTATATGACGACAATTATTCTAGAATAAAATATTTGTAAAATGTAAAATATTTTGACAAACACATTCGCTTTTAATTTGTAATATGACAGTATTTTTAAAAAGCACATCCGTTACTATATATTGTTATTTTAAACCATATTGGACATACCTAAAATAAATTACCTTTTTCCCGGGAATTCCCGGGATTCCCGGGAATGATATTTGTCATTCCCGTTTTCCCGGGAAATAAAAAAAGTCCGGGAAACCCCAAACCCTAGTTACAAGCGACCAATCTGACCAATCTGAATGAAGCTGGAATCTTTAAATTCGCTATATACACCACAGAAAATGCGTTTTCTATACAACATTGTCAAGATTTCATGAAAAAAGTTATGGAGTTTACAATATATCTTATTCTTATTTCAACATTCATAGTGCTCAATTTTAAACATACAAAAGTGGCTATGAACCATGAAACCGCGAATAATAGGAAATTTCGAAAACTTTTTAATCGTAATCCTTTTTAGATTAAACTGTAGAAGAACGATTAATAATTTCTCTTCAAATTAAGGAGAAAATAAGTTTTTCGCTCTCCTGAAAAGTTATGTTTTTGTTCACAGCCTCTTATGAATATAAGCACTCGATATATATTTATGTAATTTCAAGCAACTATTTAAAAAAAGTTCTACACTTAGAGAACAAGTCTGTTAATAAAAACAGCGATAGTCTGCTGCCTATCAACAGACACTTTTCTGCTATTACAGCTGTTTTTTTGGCATAACAGCAGTTTTCTGCAATCTTACATCACCATTCACATTGTTAAAGAGTTTGCAGTCTGCTAAAATTGGCTGTTGTTAATTAAAATATAAAAATAGATAAGCGTTCATAAGCGAGTTTAGCTCGAATTTTCTTTTATATTAGCTTGGGACAATAAGCGTATCATATATATTGCTAAAAACAGCAAACAGCTGTTTACCATCTCAGCAGATACTGTGTCTTTTTTAACAGCAGAAAATCTGCTCTTTCAGTAGACTTTCTGCTTTCTTTTACTGACATATTCCTTTAAGTGTACTGATGATGGATTACTGAAATGCAATTTTGCTGACAATGTCTGTCGGACGAATGTATCAAAATATTTCTCGAAGATCCTGGCAATAACATATGAGTGGTTTCCAAACGCTCCAGTAAAAATTTCCTAAAAAGTTGGAAAAATTAACTAAGTATGAGTAAAGTTTCCTTCTTTCAAAGCCATAGTAAATAGTTTATTTACTAGAAAAAGGGTAGTAGATTTACTTAAAATTCTTACAATTGAGTAATATCATAATTATGTGGAAGAATATTTCCAAGGTTTTAAGTGAGAAAAAAATCTGAAATATTTTGTATGGAAAAAATTCCATTTAGAAAATTTTAACTTAAAAATGAGTTTTTTCCTAAAATGAAGTTAAAATATTTACTGAAATAAAAAACATTTGAAATTGTTAAAAAAAATTCTTGAATATTAAATTAAGAAGCAATTCTCGTTCGTTTGCAGAGACTTATTTCTTAAATACTTTATGAATTATTCTAAACAACCACAGCGAAGGCGCCTATCTTGCCTTCGCAACAATCATGGAGTAATAGCTCAACTCCTTATGGCAGAGGTATCATGAAACTTTTGAGAAATATTTCATGTTGTCATTTTTTGTATCAGTTTTGCATACTCTGAAGCAAAACTATTTGTTTGATTTTTTAGTTAAATTAATTTCACCCTTTTTCCTTATATAAAATAAAATTTTCCTCAGTTTAAGAAAAAATTTACTCATTTTGAGGAAAAAAATCAGCAAAATTTTCCTCTGTTTCAATTAATATTTACTTGATTTGAGTAAACATTTACTTAGTTTTAGGAAATTTTCAGCAAAATTTTACGAAGATTTAGTAAAAATTTACTTAGTTTTAGGAAAATTTTGCTAAAAAATTGGTTTTAGGAAAAATTTACTTAGATTTAGGAAAATTTCAGCAAAATTCTACTTATAATAAAATAAAAATAAAAAATGTACTTTGTTTCCTAAATTTTAGTTAATTTTAACTCATTATAGGGTTAACTTTTTTATGAGTGTAGATGAAAACCCCCCCAGGGGAAAATCCTGCGCACGGGCCTGTACACAGTGTAAGATAACCTAACTCCATGATTCAACCAATTATTGCCATAAAAGTAGAAAAGTATGTATGTGGAAACATCTCTTTATTTTGCGTGTTGCTTAAATACTCTAAAATATTAGAGGTATTTTCAGTCCTCGCAATCCCAACCGATATATGACTATAAGACTATTTTTGGACTATTCTTCAAACTTAAAAATACAAAAAGATTCCATAAAAAATTAAGCATCACCTCAAATTTTCGCCTTTTTGTGGTCAATACAAAAAATTTGTGGCCATTTTACATTTTCGCTTTAAGACTAATTTACACTAGCGCCACAGTTCGCTGAATCTTAAAAAATAAAAAATAATTGGGCACATTTTCATTCCATCATTCAATTCAAATAATAAAAGATGGAGGAAAAACACCTCCAAAGTTGTAATATATTTGTTTATATTTATTTTTCCTAATCTACAATACATTACTTATATACTTGCGCCAATACTATTTTCTGGCTAAACATTTTGTCATACCCTAACACTTTTTCAATTGCTCAAAAATCTATTTCGCAATTTCTTTCCACGGCGAAACAAGTGTTTGGCAAACAGACAATTCAATTAAATGCAAACTTTGCGCACTGCATTAAGCGCAGAAACTTAATAATCGTGATGAAGTACTACAATTTACAACTCAAGTGCTAAATAATTGTTAACAATCGCACAATTAATTCGATCACGAATGCGTGTGGCACGATAAAAACAATGCAAGTAACCCATTTTAGGAGTGACGTTTATCGAAAGACTTCAAATTTGACTCTGCCAAACGCGTCTTTAATGGCTCGCCATCAATAAATGCTTCCTCCAGCTCCCTGCTTCGTTCGGAAGTTGTGCGAGTATCATGGCTATACTTAACATTTTGTGCTGATAATGACATTATTTTTTTGGTGTCATAAATGTTTTTATGTCGCAAACAATTAAAAACATGCCAAAGAAGTTCATAAAAGAAACCAGCCAACGAACCAACCGACAATTAAAAGTTTAAAGTGATATCAGCAGCACTAGTGCAAAAGTGCATTAAAAGAGTTAAAGAGTCAGGAAGATTTCCGGAAGCAACGAAATAAATATGTTTTTAATGTAATTTTAAGAAACAGTGAAGTTTTGTGGAATATTGCTTTAGAATATTCTAGAGTTTTAGAAGAATCTTTTCAATTCAAATAACAAATTACTTCGCTACTGATGCTGCAGCTGCAATCTACATGAATTTGAACTTGACACAATGTTTTCCGAATAAATTAACTCAATGTCACACTGTGTAGGCTATTTCTAACAATTATGTCTACAGATTGAGACATAAATATCTGCTGTTTGTTTATTTGGTTTATTGTCAGCATTAGTGCGAAAAAACGAAGATAAATTTCAGTAGATCTCTGTCGAACATATATGCAAATAAATTTGTTTGCCCACTTGCAAAGTGAACCATAAAATACAGAACAACATTTGATTTTTTGCGCCCAAAGTGGTCCACGGCAAATCATAGTCTTTGTTGTGCGAAAACTGTTGATAGGACCATCAGCTTTCAAATGTTTCTAAAAACCGATTAAAATGACTGAATACCAACTGCAAACATGCGTAATGGCAGTTTTCAATCGTGCTGTCAATCAGGTCAGGTACTGTTTTATAGCTGACCACACTAAAATTGAGACTACAAAATGCCAGTAAAAATGACCAGAATAAATTCCAGAATTATATTCATGACATGCACCAACGCCACCGGACTTCCTAAACTAAAGTCATTACTGGTGTTTTTGTCTGACTAAATAACTAAGTAAATAAAAGGTTAACTTTCCACTCAATAGAAAAAATAATTGTTCACATCGCCAATAACAAAAAATAATTTTATATTAATTTTTTTCGACTGACCTGTATAACTAGAATTTATGTTTTTTTTTTAAATTAATTGGTGGTTGGGACATTTAAAATTTTAAAATAGAATCGACTATAAAACAAGTAAGGAAAGGCTATAGTCGGGCGGGGCCGACTATATGATACACTCCACTTTCTATCCGAATACAACCCAACTCGGTAAAAAAGTGCAAAAGGGAAGAATTTTTGTATGTTTCCTTATCATATGCTAATATGACCTGGTCCGATTTGCCAAATCGATCGATGAAATATAACGTGTTATGCTCACTTTGAAGAAATTCGTGGTTTCTGGGGCAGAAAAAGTCTTTCCGGGAGCGAAATTTGTATGGGAGCTATATGTAAATTTGAATTTGATCTAACCCATTTTTACCATGGGTGTTTCTAGTGGAAATATAAGATATTTTGCCAAATTTGAAGAAGATCTGTTAAGATCTGTTAGATCAGAAAAAGTCGAAACGGGAACGAAATTTGAATAGAAGCTATATATAAATCTGAACCGATCTGACCTATTTTCACAAGTGTTCCTATTTTAAATATAAGATGTTTTGCCAATTTTGAAGAAAATCTGTTAAAATATGTGGATTCTGGAGCGGAAAAAATCAAATCCGGTTCGAAATTTGTATGGGAGCTACATAAAAACCTGAACCGATCTGACCTATTTTCACGACAGGTGTTCCTAGTTTAAATATAAGATGTTTTGCAAGCTTTGAAGAAGATCTGTTAAAATATGTGGTTTCTAGAGTGGACAAAGTGAAATCAGGAGTGAAATTTGTGTGGGAGCTACATATAAATCTGAACCGATCTGACCCATTTGTACCATGACTTTTTATAGGACAAATATAAGATATTTCGGCTAATTTGAGGTGAATCTTTTAAAATATGTGGTTTCTAGAGCAGAAAAGTTTAATCGGGAGGGACATTTTAATGGGAGCTATATAAATCTGAACCGATCTGACCCATTTTCACCATTGGTGTTCCTAGTTTAAATATATGATGTTTTCCAAATCTGAAGACAGTCTGATACAATTTGCGGTTTCTAGAGCGGACAAAATCAAATCGGGAGTGAAATTTGTATGGGAGCTATATGTAAATCTGAACCGATCTAACACATTTTTAGCACAGGTGTTTCCAGTTGAAATATAAGGTGTTTTGCGAATATTGAAGAAAATCTGTTAAAATATGTGGATTCTAGAGCGGAAAATTTCAAATTGGGAACGGAATTTGTACGGGAGCTATATATAAATCTGAACCGATCTAACACATTTTTAGCACAGGTGTTTCTAGTATAACTATAAGAAGTTTTGCCAATTTTGAAGAAAATCTTTTGAAATATGTGGTATCTAGAGTGAAAAGAGTCAAATCGGGAGTGAAATTCGTATGGGTGATATATCTAAATCTGAACCGAATTAAATAGCGTTCGTCCTTATCTCGAAAAACTTCATTGTGCAAAGTTTCATTTGGTTCTGTGTATAATTGCGACCTGTATCGTGATTACAAGAATAGATGGACAGACAGACGGACATTGCTAAATCGATTCAGAAAGTGATTCTAAGCCGATCTGGTCTAACTGGTTTCCTTTTGGGTGTTACAAACAAATGCACAAAGACATAATTTTTCAAATTTCTGGTTTTATAGGAAAGTTTGAACCATTTTTATCCCCTTTCGCCCCATTTCCCGCCTTAAACACACAGCCAGATGAATGAATACGCTGAAATTCATGATTGCAACTTCAGCGGTTGTATCCCCAAAAAAGTACAAATTTTGAAAAATCCCTCTATTTCACGTGTCTACACAATTAAAGGGTGATATTTTAAAAGCTATAGGAAAGTTTTACAAAAAAAAAACACATAAAATTCAGAAAAATGCATGAAATCTTTATTTGAATCGATAGTACGGTCCATATAATTTAATGTTTGAAGATTATTTCATGCAAATGTTGACCTTGACTGCGCCTCAAATGGTCCATCCGCTTAGTCCAATTTTGGCATTTACGCGTTTTTGAGTAACAGAGGCCCAATTGCTGCGAACGGCGACGAATCGATAATTGATCGTCATCATTAACACTGGCCGATACAGCTGCGATATTTTTTTCAGTTCGCACTCTACGTAAGCGTGTTGGTGGTTTAATGTCCAACAATGTAAATTTGGTGCGAAATTTAGTCACAATAGCCCGAATAGCCGCTTCAGTGGGTCGATTAAACTGACCATAAAATGGAAGCGCGCGATGAACTTTCTTAACAGAGCACGCATTTTGATAATAAAATTCAATAATTTGCAAGCGTTGTTCGTTTGTAAGACGATTCATGGTTAAATTATAGACCAAACTGAAGATGTTTGACAGTGAAACAAAACACGAAACGTGCGTCAGTTGTTTAAACCAGTGTTGCCAAAAAGATAATAGCTAAAAAAATCACCCTTTATGAGGAATTTATTGAATATCATATTTCTAGCTCTTGTCGTATTATTGTATTTTTCATGACTGCTTCGGATATAACCAGTGGAGAAACCCAATAAAACAACGTAGAAAACTTTTACTCTTAGGACATACCCCAGAGGAGAAAATCTTTAAGCAACGCAAAAAAACCTTTAATCTGCGTAGCCGAACTTAGACATACTCCTGAAAAGATATATATTTTGGGCGATTTTTATATCATCCATTCATTCATTTTTTTGTCATTCCGTTTGCAACACCGTGAAATATTCATTAGAGACCCCATAAAGTAGTCATGTCCGTTCATCTCAAAGCACGCTAGAACGAAATAAGCTAAGTGATTTAAATTTTCCTAAAATGTGTCTAAGTTTTCCTAACAAGGACTGAAAATACCACCTAATATTTAGATTATTTGGACAAATTTGCACTCAAAATTTGTTTCGTACATTCTTCTTGCAGCGTGAAAGCACCAAAAAGGATAAAAATGGTACCAATGATACGACAAACGCTATAAAGTGCGTAGACTCGTAAAATAGAGTAAATTAGTATTTTTAAGTGATTCAATTGGAAAAGAGAGTTAAAATGGAACAAATCAAAACGTTTTTTCGAAACTTTTATTTTTAGGCGGAAAATCGGGCGAAAAAAGGTACAAACTGTTTACAGTTAGAATAGTGAAATTCGGTACGTACATTGCTTTGAATGCCTAGCAGATGTGGGATAGTGTTGTGTGTAGGAGTTCGATTTGGACACGCTAGGATCCCCTACTTTGTGATTTTCGGAAAAATATCGTGGGCCAAAAAAATTGGGGTGGTTGGTCGGTTGCTGGTGTGCGCTCATCGGTGTCAAAGACAAAGGAGTAAAAGTACTTAAAAATCAGCAAAATATTTACATTTACAAAACATTTCAACCTTTAAGGTGGTCCCCATATGATATTTTTTAAGTTTTGTAATTTCCATGTAAGGCCCAAAACTGCTCCGAAGTCACCTCTAGCTGGATCAAATGTAAGACCGACCTCCATTAGTTTTTCCTCCCCAACAAAAACTAATTTTTATAAAATTTGCTCCCACCACTATAACTGTCCCAAGGAGGCCCCAAGGGGAGTCAAATGTATGAACAACCCCCAAAGTTTTAGCAGTCCCAATATTTTCTCAGAACGTTTCTACTCTCTTTCGGTAATTCTTCACACATTTTTTAATTTTTTATGAAGGAAAGGTCCAAAACTGTCCCCTAGTCACCCTCTAGAGAGACGACATGTAAGACTGCCACTTCATAATTTTCTCCAAACATACCTGCTCATTATCACCCTCCGTATAATGCTTAATGGGAGACCCCATGCAAAAGCAAAACTTTTATGAAATTTTATCCCACCTCTCTAGGAGAGTGAAATGTACAAAATATTAAGGTCATATTTTAATACAACGACTCAGGGTTGTCAGATTATGTTGTACCTATATCGCCAAATCAATTGTCAAAAACCGCCACATTTAAACAACTTCTGTTTCTTTTTAATCGACAAATTCAATTTTATATTTAGTTCTTGCAAAAATATATGGAACTCAGATATTATATTTGAATTGAATATTTTCAAACATATTTTATTGGTATTTATTATCTATATATGAGTCATTCCATGTCAGGCGGTACGGTTTTTGAAAGTTTCTATTTTTTACGATTTTTTTTCGATTTATTACCAGAATTACAATGAAAATTATTTTTTCCAAAAATACGTATACAATATTTTTATGAGAAGAATACATACTCAAACTTTCAAAGCAATCGCAGCTATCGAGGTCAAAAACCGTATCGCTTGACATGGAATGACTCATATATAAAAATGAATCTGTGTTTGTTCTTTATAGCAGCCTAAACTACTGGACCTATTTCTTGAAATTTTCACAGTATGTTCATGCTGAACGGGTGGTTAAAATAGGCTATATAAATTTTTGATATTTTCAGTGGGCGTGGCACCTCCCACACAAATTGGGATTTATTTGTTTTTTATAAATTAGCATATCCGGAGTACGGTTGCAGCGAGAGTCTTGCATCTGCACAATTGTACCAAAAATGGAAAAGTGGGCGTGGCACCTCCCACACGAAGTTAAAACTCATTTTCGAATATATTCCGTTCTACGACAGACACAATACTGAAATTCTGTGTGAGTGCATCCATGTGCGTAGTTGTGCCAAAAATGGGAGGTAATGGAAAATTGGGCGTGGTCCCTCACATACGATGTTAAAACCTATTATTGAATATTGACAGTTCTATGACACCTAGAGTGCTGAAATTTTTTGTGAGTAGATCCAGCGTAAATAGTTGTGCAAAGAGGGGCGGAAAGTGTCCGTGAAAATGAAATTGAAACCGGTTTAACAGCCGGAAATACCGTGGAATGCATTCTGTGTTGGAGGTTATATAATATTCGGCCCGTCCGATCTTAACCCATTTTGACCCAGTGTTCGATTAATCGAACAGAAAGAGTAAGAAACAGCGAAAAATGAATTTGGCCGCGCTTTAATGGGTTGAAAAGTAGTCAAATTTTTGGCCGCTAAGCTCTCCTGAAAACACCTCTAAAAACCTATGTTTTTTCGTGTAATTTTTTGTGTTGCATTTTTGTCCAAAATTATTTTCTTACTTAATGTACCTTTGAAAGCACATTAGAATAACTCATTGGTATAACATCCTTTAATATTCTAAGACGTGGATAAATACTTATACCTTAAGTACTCTCAATGGTCTATTAATTCAAAAAAAAGAAAAAATGCTACATAAACAAACATAATTTTCAGTGGTGTTTAGCTCACAGACGTCTTGATCTAGAAGCGAAATATTTTGCAAATCATCATTAAACATTCCAACTAGTTCACTTGTGACGAGTAACAAAATACATTCCATTACATTACAACTTGTTCAATTAATCCATAGAATGTATATCGCCCCACTGTGCTAGCGAGAGCCATAACCATTTATACAGATCTGAGACTTATTTATACATACACGCGAATTAGCGCATCTTTGAATCTGAGCCGAATAATTCTTCAACGGATAAATCAATTTTATGGCCGGTGAACGATTCTGGTTTTACAGTCTCCAATACACACAAACATACACACGCACACATTTAAGCCAATCTACTACCACTATCTTCCTACGTTAAGCTCTGTTCACTTCGCCGATGAAATAAAACTTCACTTCTCTGCCATTCACCGCAGCAATTTGTTTTTATCAAAATTTCACCCAAAGGACCACTTGTCGAAAGTCGAGACAATATCGTCCGTGCTCTTTTATTTTTTGTTTTTGTTTTTTTTTTGTGCAGCATTTCCACAAAATGAAAAGAAACATTTTCGTCGGCCATATATTTATATTTGCTCGTCCCGGAACAACTTGGTCAACTTTATGCCATATCTGTTTCATTGCTGTTTTATTATATCTGTGTATCTATGTATGTATGTGTGCGTGTGTGTGTAGAGGCATGTAGAGAAGGTATGTTTTTCCGTTCTCGGGTTTTCCCTCTTCCTTGGCTATAACGAAAACTTGAATTTTTGCAACAACTTTCTTAATTCACACTTTGTTTTCTTTTCTTTCTTTTTTTGTTCTCATTTCATTTGCGTTTTCCCATGGATGGCGTGTGGTCTGGAACAACTACCACTGCTACGACTCCAACATCATATCCATGGCAACTAACACAATTCCACTTAACATTTCTTGGGATGTTTTCAAATGTGCCTGCAATGACGACGTTCATGATGATGATGGTGTGGTCGATGACGATGTGCTCCTTGGTTCCATGATGGCCAATTCAATTTAAAAAAATACAACAACAACTTTTGAAACAAACAACCATCCAATGTAACTGCTACAAATACCTGGACTGGTGTTCCCCACAAAAAAAGGTTATCACTCTGGGTGCTACCATAACCAGCATCGAAGTGCCGGATGCGAGTGGTCATGTGGACGATGTAGCTCTGGGTTATGATGATGTTGCAGGTTAGTATGTAAAACAGAGAAAAGTGGGTTGGGATAGAATGTTACGTTAAAATATAATGTAACCAACATCGGTTGTAGTATATCCCAATTTAGCACGCTTTATATATCAAGATCAAATATAACATTGTGCGACAGCCTAAAAAGTCTGGGAGGAGATATTATTATACCCTCCACCACCATGATGGGGTGGAGTCAGTCCGTTTGTAACACCTTGAAATATCGACCTGAGATCCTATAAAGTATATATATTCTTGATCATCATAATATTCTAAGACAATCTAGCCATGTCCGTCCGTCCAAGTATTTAAGCATATTTGTTCAAAATGACTGCTTGTTCTTACTTGATATTGGGTATGCGCATTCCCCTTATAACAAAAACGTGCACCATAAAGTAATTGTTATTAGTAGGGGGTGAAATGTGGCAAAAAGGGATAAAATGGTACCTATTAAACGACAACAGCTAGAAACATGAAATTCGGTGTGTACATTCCTCTAACTGAGTAGAGACATAATCAAAAAGTATTTTTCCAAATTCGTACTTTTAAATGGTAAAATGGGAATAGAGGGATAGAAATGGTACCAACCAAACAACTGCACTTAGAATAATGAAATTCGGTGTATACATTCCTCTGATTGCATAGATAAGTAAAATACACGGATTTTTCGAAATTCGTACTTTTTGGGGTTAAAATGGAAAAAGGAGATAAAAATAGTACCAACCAAATGACCGCAGCTAGAGTCATGAAATTCGGAGTATACATTCCCCTGACTGCGTAGACACAAACAATAAAAGGTTTTTTCCAAATTCGTACTTTCAAGGGATACAATGGGTACAGAGGGATAAAAATAGTACTAACTAAACGACTACAGCTAGAATGATAATATTCGGTGTATACATCCCTTTAATTACGTAGACACGTAAAATAAAGAGATTTTAGAAAGTCGTACTCTTAAGGGGGTAAAATAGGATAAAAGGGATAAAAATGGTACCAACCAAATGGCTGCAGCTAATTCATAGAATTCGTTGTACACATTCCTCTGACTGCATAGACACGGGAACTAAAAGATTTTTTTCAAATTCCTACTTTTTACTCTTACGGCAAAAATTGGTTGAATCATGAATCTAGGTTATTTAGCACTATGTACGTGAGATAATGGATTTCCAAAATTTGCCCTTTTGGAATTAAAATCGAATGGAAATACAACCAACACCCACTATCTATCAATATTAAGTGTATTTAAGCTTTTTGAAAATACAAACATAAGAATATTTATTTTTTGAATTGACTTGAAGTATTATTTCGATATGTAAACGTATTGGTAGCCTTGCCTTAAAAGCATGGTTTGAAATAATAAAAAAAAACTAAATTTATTTATAATTTTTTTTTAATATTTGTTTTGCTTTGGCTATATTAAAACAATTTATATTATCCTGTAATATTACAGATCTTCTACGAAAATCGACAGCATCTGTGGAATGCAATCCATGGTGGAGGGTATATAAAGTTCGGCCCGGCCGAACTTATCGTCGTTTTTACTTGTTTCTTGCTACGTATTGTAGAACAAGAACCTGTATTTGAAATTTGATAGACATGTGTTGTCATTTATTTTGGTTTAAGACCAAAGGTTGTGCTGAAGTCTTCAGCAGAACCCAAAATTAGCAAAAAGGCAAAGTGAGACCTTTATTGTTGCAGCTAAAAGATGACTGCGCAGTTTGGATGGGCGCTACCTCATCTCGTCAGAACTTTCGCAACGAGTGTATGTCTTTGATTTAAATTAGGGTTCATATTAGTACCAGCGGTCACATACGACAAATGAGAAGCGCTGATAAACAAAATATTCCACCGAACTAAGTCGACACACTAAAAATCCCACTTTGCCAATTCAATTCCCAAAGTAACGGGTTAAATACCCGGTTTTCGATTTTTGCAACACTTATAAGCCTGTAATTCTCTCATTATTTTACGAATGAAGTCCAAAAATACATAAAACTCATCAAAGCCGTTAAAATGGTAAAGGCTGATCGACCACTTCAATAAAAAATCCCCAATTTTTAGAATACATCTTCCCCACTTTGGGAATTCGGCAATTTTTTGGGGAAAATTGTAAAATATAGTATTTTGTTCATCGTTTCTATCATTTTCACGAATTTGATTTTTTACCATAAAATTGTGACAGCTGTGAACGGGACTGGCCGAACTTATATTTTTACAAAAAATTAGTATTAATAAAAACTTTTTTAGATTTGTTGTGGGATATTGTCCTGGCTCAAGACCATTTTGCATCTATATTTAATAAAATGCACATTTGTTTACAAATGGCATGGTGACATTTATTACTTGGCTGCAGACTACCCCTGTCATAATTTCCACCCAGTCAATGGTTTCGTTCAGGTGGCTTCGCAGCGACTTTTCAACATCAATCCCGGCCTATATAAAGAAATGATTCCCACAAACGAACGAGAAGCACAACACACTTGCCGAATATCCGTTTTAAAAAAATCGCACCAAGTAATAAAGTACGCATGCCACTTAACAAGCATCTCATTGAGTTGCATACGTAAGTATGTGTGTAAGCAGGTATAGTTACTCAGCAATACTTCTGCCGTGCCAAACGCTCCTTTGATTTAGTTTTTTTCGTTTGTATTTTTTTGTCTGTAATCAATATTTGATTTGAACTGTGCTATTTTCCTGACTCAAGACCATTTGACGGGGTGGAAATCATGACAGTGGTAGTCTGCAGCCAAGTAATAAATATCACCATGCTATTTGTAAACAAATTTGCATTCAATTAAATATAGATGCAAAATTGTTTTGAGCCAGGACAATATCCCAGTTCAAATCATATATTAATCAAATTACAGACCAAAAAAATACAAACGAAAAAAAAACTAAATTTAACAAAAACTTCAATAACTTAGTCAGATACTAAAGGATTAAAAAAAGCGGCAAAAAATTAAGTCGCCTGGTTTCACTTCTTCTTTCTCAAAGAACGCTGTTTTTCGCAATACAGCTGAACAATTTGGAGACGCTGTTGTGGTGCGATGATGATGACTTGCCAAACGATACTGAACAACAAGTAAGAAAACGTCAGTCGGCTAAACCGACTTATATATACCCTCACTCTCAGAGAACATATCAATGGAAATTACTTAGGGCCGGATAATTATTTTGGCTAGTACCTTCCAAAGATTCTTAGCGTATGGTCCTAGCTTCCACATTTATAAAATAATTGTAAAATCATGATCAAATATCAACACAATTGTGTGGGAGGTACAAGAGAGGGCGTGGCTAAAGCGTGTGGGGAGAACCAGAAGGGGTGTGGCAATATCACCCATATTCCACATGAATCCAACATCTGTAAAAGCATTGTCAAATATCAAATTTCATAGTATTCCGATCATCCGGATAGAAGTTAGAGCAGCTTTAATTTTGCATAATTTAGGGTGATTTGTGTGGGAGGTACTAGAAGGGGCGTGGCAAACCCCGCCAATTTTAGTACACTTAAAGTACTTATAAACATGTTATCAAATACCAAAATATAGCTAATTCCGAATATCAGTGTGGATGTTATGAAGGTTTTAATTTAATTTAGGAATATAGTCCATTTGTGTGGGAGGTACCAGAAGGGGTGGCAATTTTGCCCATCTTCGAACTTAAACTAAGCTTGCGAAAAACATTATCATGTGCAAAGTTTGAACTGATTCCTTAACTCCATTCGAGAGTTATCGTGTACACCAGCCAGACGGTCGGACGGGCGGACGGACGTGGCTCAAACATCTTAAAAAGTCGTGAAACGGATTTGGTCAAAAGATACTTAGGGTCTTAAGTTACTCCTTCAATGTGTTACACTTTTTCTCTGTCCCAACTGATATATACCCTCCTAATCTGCAGAGTGAGGGTATAAAAATGACAAAGCAGTTTGATAGGAGCCATGCGCGATCTGTCATAAACGCCTATTGAAAATCAAACCTTACAATGACTACATATAATACCCTCCACGGTTCGGTCAAAATATGTGGTCTGTAGAATGGAAAAAGTCAAATCGAGATCAAAATTTGTATGGGAAAGCGAAATCTGAACCGATTTTCTTCAAATTAAAATTAAAAGCGTTTGTCCTTGGCCCGTAAAACTTACCTGTGCCAGAATCAGATAATATTTGCGACCTGTACTTTGATTACAACAATGGATGGACAGACGGACATTGCTACATCGACTCAAAAAGTGATTCTAAGCCGATGTGTATTATAAACGATGGGTCTATCTCGTTTCCTTATGGTGTTACAAAAAAAATGCACAGAGATATAATACCCTAGTGGAAGGTATATAAATTAAAAAAAAAAATCTAACACGGCGATACAGTACCAATATTTTAATAAGAATTAAAATTCCCTTCAAAACCAGGTATAAGTACATTATTACATGGACATTAGGCTGGGTCGCGGTCCATACAAATGGAAAAACAATTTCCCGTCAGCCCACGAAAATAAAGTTTGGATTGTTTAATGATGATTTACAAAATATTTCGTCCCTAGATCAAACAGTCTGTGAGCTAAATGACTCTGAAAATACCCACTAGAGATCTAGAATTTGGCAAATTATCCCATCAAACGTGTGAAAAAGTAACATAAATTACTCAAACAAGTAAGAAAACGTCAATCGACTGAACCTACTCACTCTCAGAGAACATGTGAATGCTTAGCGCCGGAGTATGTTTGTGGGAGGTGCTAGAAGTTTGTGCCAATTGGACCCAGATTCCACATTTCTTAATAATTGTAAAAACATGATCAAATATGAAGGCACCGGTAATGGTGTTCTAAAGCATTTCATTTTACATTGGCTAGAGACAATTGTGTGGGAGGTACCAGAAGGGGTGTGGCTAAAACATAAATATTGCAGAAAACCGTTATTCAGTGTAGCCGAACATATGCGCGTTGGAAAATTGGGAACATCCAGCCCATCTCTAAAAAAGGCGATGCTATAACCCTGCTAACTATCGACCGATCTCGATTTGCTCAGCGCTCTCGAAGGTTATGGAGAGTATGGTTAACCACCATCTTGTGAGGTATTTGGAAACCAATGACTTACTTAATGATCGACAGTATGGCTTCCGTAGAAATCGATCTACGGGAGACCTGATGACACTCTATCCGAAAAGTGGAATCGACCCATTCACCAACTTGGTCGTTGCTCTAGATATGTCCAAGACCTTTGATAGAGTTTGGCACGGCGCACTCATATCAAAGCTTATCGATTTTGGTGTTGGTAGCGACTTCTCTCGATTTATATCGAGCTTCCTCAGAGATCATCCGACGAGTATAGGATAACCGCAGGAGTACCACAGGGTCACTTGGTCACTCAGCAAGGATTTACTGGCCATTTCCATTTAATAGAGTAGATTTTAATGCACGTAAGACCCAGTGCTCCTTGCTGTCTCACAAGCGATTCGCTGATCCAACGGTGTCGTCGATTTTAATGAACGGTGTAGATATTGAGCAATCAGCTAATCTTGATGTTCTAGGCATGAAAATACAATGCGATGTTCGTTGGACAAAGCATATATTTGATGTGTCGAAAAAGCATTCAAGTGTCAAGGTTTCTTAAACCGGTGTAAGAAATACTTCACATCCACTGATCTTCTCAATATCTACACTACTTACTTCAGACCAAAGATAGAATACAACTCCCATATATGGTCGGGTGCTCTAGCTTCATCACTGGAGCTACTTGACGGTGTTCAGAGGAAGGCGATGGCGTTGATAGGTCACGGTAGGATATCCAATTCTATTGTTTCACTTGAATATCGTCGTAATGTGGGTAGTGTGCATTCGTGAAATTTGATATGTAAATTCCTCTGACCATGTAGAAGAGCAGTCAAATTGGATTCGTCGAAGCTTGAACTTTTAAGGTGCGCGCGGGACAAAAAGGGATAAAAATGGTGTACAGGTGGAGGGAAGTCCTTTGTTTCGAAAGGCTTAAAAGTTATTTTAAAGTGTTGCAAAAGAAGCACTCTTTCACTAGTTTCCATTTCAGTTTTAAAAAAAACGACGTTACCGGGGGTAGTACAGCGGACCTTCTGGTTGGTACCACGACACTCTAACCATCTAAGCTATCCTCTGTTGTGAATGATGAATAACTAAAGCAAACCATTTCGTTTGTTAGAACTTAACAAAATAATTATTTAGTATGAATTAATGTATAACGTAAATTATTTTATTTTAGTTTTTTTCGTTTGCATTTATTTATCCCAGTTCAAATCAAATATTGATTACAGACCAAAAAAATGCAAACGAAAAAACTAAAACAAATGAGCGTTGGCACGGCAGAAGTATTGCTGGGTAACTATACCTGCATATACTTACATATGCATACTTATACATATACATATACATACTTACATATGCAACTTAATGAGATGCTTGTAAGATGGCATGTGTGCTTTATTACTTGGTGCGATTTTTTAAACGCAAATTCGGCAAGTGAGTTGTGCTTCTCGTTCGTTTGTGAGAATCATCTCCTTATAGAGGCTGGGTTTGATGTTGAAAAGTCGCTGCGAAGCCACTTGAAAAGACTTTTGACATGGTCGAAATCATGAACGTGGTAGTCTGCAGCCAAGTAATAAATGTCACCATGCCATTTGTAAATAAATTTGCATTCTATTAAATATAGAAGCAAAACGGTCTTGAGCCAGGACAATATCCCAGTTCAAATTAAATTATTTTATTTAAATAAAATTAGCATTAAATAAATTAACACTACTTAATTTTACTGATATTATATAGTATTGATAATTAACAAAAAATTAAATATTTGAAGAACTTTAATAAAAAAGTAAATTTGCTTTTTTAAGCAAAAATTTTTGTTAAAATTATACAAAATTAAATATTGTTTATTTAAAAAGGTAATAAAAACAACAAAAAAAGTTTTTTCCGAGCCACGATTCGAACCTGGGACCATCGGGCTCAAAGCGGACACCTTACCTCTGTGACCCCATACTAGAAAGTCGTTCCCACTTGTGAAAATGCTCTTCATAAATGGTTACGGGATAATAACATATTATCCACTTTTTTGAAGCTGCAGATTTGGATTTTGAGATGCGATTAAAATGTGCTTCCTGCGGAAGTACTTCCAATATTTTTTGCTGGGTAGGAGGTTTCCAAATGACTATTTTAGATTTATCTATATCCACCAAAAGAAAATTAAATAAATTCTATCCAAAAACAGAGACGGATAAAACTAGCAACAAAGTCATCCCATATTTGTGCGATGAAATGATTAACCAAAGTCCACAGTGTTCATTTCGAAAAACCCCTTTTGGAATCATGTAGTAGTGAATTTTGAGATTCAAAATTGAGATTCCATAAAATGTTCTCCCAAAAAGATACTTTTTGCAAGTGCTTCCACAGATGTGGTAATTTCGAGATTTATTTGACTTTCGCCTCGCACCTTACCCCCACCCTCGTTAAAGAATTTCAACGTGTTGCGTAGCAATTCTTAGGTTTAATAGTATCACAGGATAAAACAAAAAACTTGTGAAACGATGAAAAAATAAGAATTCCTTAACGAAATGATGACACCTATATTTTGATGTCCTATGAGCCAACCCCATGCCATGCATTCAGCCGTACGGCCGTCCGTCCAGATTCACCAAGTCATCGGTGGTGGCAAGAAATGCGAAAATGTCAACTACTCGCTCACTGAATGTTCCCGTTGTTTTCGTTGTATTTTTTGGTATTTGTGCAGCTTCACTTATGCCCTCAACCATCACCTCTCACGACAAAGGGGGGAGAGGGTTCATAGGGAGGACTTTGGCTGTTCCTTTTCTGTTTTGCAACAATTTATTATGACGAAAAAAAAACGAAAAGAAAAGCAAAAAAAGTTTTACTACTTTGACGTTTTTAGACGCTTAGTCACGAAATATGCTGCGAAGAATGATGATAGTTCTTTCTTTTCTGCTCGCTCCTTGCTCTCGCTGTGCTTTGTTTCTATCGCCGTTCATGTTTTTGTTCTCTTGTGACGCTTTTTTGATGAACAGTCATATTTTTTGTGTTCCACGGACCGTTGGCCATAGTTCTTGTTGTTGTTGTTATAGTTTGTCCAACTACGGCGATAGTATTTTATTTTACGACCTCAACTTTTCTGATGGAGTGAGTTTTATGGTGGTTGTCGTGGTCCTGGCGCTTGCCGCTTAGGTATCCCCGAGTCATTTCATGTGTTGCTGTTTGCCAGGACATTTGACATGTTTTTGTGCAAAAAATCATTAGGTTAAATGATGACATGTAATTTTTTTTCCTTCAGCCATTGATTTACATAAAAGTGTTTATATGACTTGGTCGTGTGTCCGCCGTAACGTGGAATGGACGGGTAGCTGGCTACATGATAAAGCAACCGAATTCCATTTCGACGATAAGGAATTTTATCATTATCCCATCAGATGTTGACGTTTTTATCAACCTATAAAATAAGATTAAGGGGAAGAAGGGAGGTGATCGATTTTATTTAAATATTGAGAATGTTTTATTCAGTTTTTGGTTGCATTGCCATCTATTTTCTTAAAGAGCTGTAAATATTATAGAATTTTTTGTTTCTGTAAAATTATTCAAAGTGGTGTTCCAGGTGACGAAAAATAAAAAATTAAAATTGTTAAATTATTTATTGGCGTCTGTTTTGTTTATGGGACAGTTTTGCTTTAAGGCTATACAAAATTCCGTTTAAATTTTCAGTTCAATTCAACTCCCTTTTGGAATCACTTTTCGAGGAGTGTATTCAAATTCCTATGTTCATCAATAGTTCTATGTCACTTTTGTACAAATCCAACTAAACTCCAAAACACAACTCCAAAAAACTATAGTTTTATGATTTTAATGAAATGTATTAGATATGAGTCATTCCACGTCAAGCGGTGCGATTTTTGACCTCGACATCTTGGATTGTTTCGAAAGTCTTTCTTCTCATAAAAGTGTTTTTTTATACGTATTTTTGGAAAAAAATTTTCACTAGTTATGGCCAATTTAACATTGGTGAAATTACGATTGAAATTAGATGTTGTGATTCATTTTTTGAAACAGTCCTCCCAGCGCACACTGTGGTAAATCACAAATCTAGCTGGACAAAATAAAAAAAAGTCTGGCAACATTCCTTCTGATCGTTTAATGAGCTTGTCAATACAATAGATAACTGTAATTCATGTTTTGTTTTGTTTGTTTTTAGCTCTGATTAGAAAAACTAAACTTTAAAGTTGTCAACACGTGCATTCAGATTTCAAAGAGAAGCGTATTTGTTGTGTGACTTTGTTTTGTGATAGAAAAGGCTACGGTGATTTTATTGTCATAATTTTTTTATTATTATTAAGCGATATTTCAAGGAAATATATTATAAATTGCATTTAATTATTTCCATTGTAAGTATTAAAACAATTTTATTTTTGTGAGAAGTTCAGAAAGTGAAAAAAAATAAAACATTTTCTTTTTCAAGTAGAGTTAAAGCTGTTTATTACGCATAGTTCCGGTGTAAAACTATATTTGGGTGAATCTTTCAAGTGTTCACTTTAAGGTAAATCAAAAACCCATTGCGATTTTTTGCGACCGCCATACATTTTTTTCACTTTTCCAGTATGACCTCCACTCTTTCGCGAAAGGAAATTTTTGAAGAATGGTTAAAAACTCCCAAAATACAGCGCAAAGATGCCTTATTGACATTAATAATGGATAGATATGGTCTTCAAGATATACCAGAAGAAGTGAAAACAAATCTTAAGGCAAATATAAATATTATTTGTTTTAAGCTAGGCGAAAAATGGATAAAAAGTGGAAGACATCATGGCCGTTTTTTAAAATCAAATTCAGTTTGGCTTGATGAACCGTATGTATTGCCTGAAAGTGTACAACCGAAAAGATGTGAAAAAGCTGGAAGAAAACCGAAAAACTTTGATGACTGCAGTGAAAAATCGAAAAAAAGAAAGATACAAAGTCTTTTAGATTCAACTGACCATCGAGAAATTATTAAAGCTAGCGAGATAGTGTTTCGCAAAATGGGAAAGCGAGATTCAGCCACACTTGTGAAAGATCTGTCGGAAGCTTCATCCAGTAAAGGTACGGAAGTGAAAAAAATTTGTAAGAGATTTAGCTCTGAGCCTGAGCCTTTAGTGAGCCTTTCTCCCGATGAAGCCTTATCTTTAATGGTAGATGTTAATTTGTCGAAACATCAATACGACGTTATTCGGCAAAAAGTCAACGCAAAATTCAAAAATCTTTTTCCCTCCTACACTAATGTTCAAAAAGCTAAGAAAAATTGTTATCCAGCTGAAACAGTAATCACTGAGATGTATGCAAAAAGTTCACTCCAGTCATTAGTGAATCATACTGTTGAAAGGCTTTGTTTGGCTCAAAAAGAGGTTTTACTCGGTATTGATGAACTGAAAACTGATGAAAATCGTCTTAATATTTTGATAAAATGGGGATGCGATGGGGCTCAGCAAAAGCAGTATAAACAGAAGTTTTCTTCGGAGGAGGGCCATACAGATGAAAGTTTATTTAGTATTTCAATGGTTCCTATTCAAATGAATTTAAGTTCTACACAAAGAAAAATTATTGTATGGCAAAATCCTGCTCCTTCATCTACAAGATACTGCCGTCCTATCAAGTTTGTTTTTGCCAAAGAGTCCACTGAGTTAATTACTCAAGAAGTTAATTTAGTACAGCAAGAAATTAGAGATTTGTCTCCAACTCTTATCAGAAATGGCGAACAAAGTTTTCTTGTTGAGTCTACATTTATGCTTACTATGATAGACGGTAAAATTTGTACTGCATTTGTACATCTTTAACTTCTTCTTCTCAAACGTGTTTCATATGTGGAGCGAAACCGAGTGAACTAAATAAACCTTCTGTGATTTTAAACAAAATTGTCGATGAACGATCTTTAACCTTTGGAATGTCTCCGCTACATTCATGGATCCGTTTTATGGAGTGTGTATTACACATAGCATATAAGCTTCCTATAATGACCTGGCAAGCTCGAGGACCGGAAAATAAAGCAAAAGTGGCTGAAGTAAAAAAAAATATTCAACAGAGATTTCGAAATGAGATGGGGTTGCTTGTAGACATGCCAACACAACACGGAGGTAATACGAATGACGGTAATACTGCTAGACGGTTCTTTAGAGCAGCAGAAAAGAGTGCAGAAATCACTGGTGTCAATAAAGAATTAATTGAACGGTTTCATATTATTTTGGAAACTTTAGGTAGTGGTTACCCTATTGATGAAGATGCTTTCGAAAGTTTTATTGTTGTCACACGAAATTTATACTTAAAGGAATACCCATGGTACATTATGCCAGTTAGCGTCCATAAAATCCTTTTTCATGGAAAAGTCATAATAAAGTCTTGCATTCTTCCTATAGGACAGCTGTCAGAAGAAGCTCAAGAAGCAAGAAATAAGGACACGAGGAAATTTAGAGAGTTGTTTACGAGAAAAACATCGAGAATAGACACAAATACAGATCTTTTCAATCGTCTCTTAATTTCTTCAGATCCCTTTATCGCAAGTTTGCGTCACACTCCCTTTCGAGTTTAAGGTTTGATAACAAAAGAAGTTCTTTCATTATTATCTGTTGATGCTTTTGAGGAGGAAGAATCTTAACGATAAATATGAAAGTGAATAAATTAAAATCTCTATGTGTATTTATGTGTTATTATCTGTGTTATTAATGTAATAAAGGAAAAATAAGTAACGAAAACAATTATTATCAAATATTTATTAAAAATATTAAAATTATTTTAATACTAAAAATTAATTTTTGACCTCAATTTTATTTAAAAAAATCTTCTTTTTAAAAAAAATTGATTTTTGATAATAATTTATATATTTTAACTCATTTTTTATATAATTCATAAGTGCGAAGTGAACCCAACGCGATTTATTAATTTTGTCCAGCTAGATTTGCGATCTACCACACTGTGCAGCGGCGGAAATTGTGACTTGCAAGGCCTTATATCCGGCCTGTCTACAGCACCCGGAGGCCTTCCATCGACGTTCCATCTTCCTTTCCTTTTAACATTGCGTAAGATTTTTTATTTTGATTTTTCTTTAGTATAATATAAATAATATAAAGTAAAATAAAATAATTCATACGTTTTTTACTTACACCTATTTTACTTTAGTGCACTTTTGCTATAACTTCTCAGAATTATTTGAACTTGATAAGTATGTGCTAGATGCCGGATTGTAAACGGAAGATCAATACACATGTTTCGGACTGAAATGCAACAACATACACTGAATTTAATTCTTACTTATAGCCTTTTCACACTGCATGCGAAATCAATCGATTTCAGCGTGAAATGACAAGGTCGATTTACAAATATCAAATTTGTATGGAATCTCTCATTTGTAAATCGACCTTGACTTAAAATCGATTGATTTCACATTTAGTGTGAAAAGTCTATTAGGGACTTTTTCAGATGTGGTTGGGCATAGCGAAAAATATTTGTGGCAATCCTGCACACAGACGATATATCGAAACATGGCATACCTTCTACAGACATTCTAAAGAGAAGCGAAGTGGAATGTCTACACCTTCCCCATAGCTTCTATTAGCAAGGCTTATACCAGGCCTTCTTAAAAGAAGGGAAGATGAATATGAGAGAGAAACTGGAAACACCTTCCCCTTGCTTTCAATTTGCAAGGCCTTCAATAGACCTTCTAAAATATGAGAAAAGGAACGAGATAAAAATCCATACGCCTTCTTTTTAGATGACATAAAACAGGCTTTCTTAAAAGAAGTGAAGAGGAATAAGAGAGAGAAAATGGAAACCTATTCTTATTGCTTTCCATTTGCAAGGCCTTCAATAGACCTTCTAAAATGAAGCGAAGAGGAACGAGACAGGCCTTCTTAAAAGAAACAGAAATAAGATAAAAAAGAAAGCAATGGCAAGGCCTTTACCACGCCTAATATTAGCATGCCTACAATAATTTCCTGCAATGTTTTCTCGCAGGCTTTACATAAGGAAGCCCTCGCCAAAAAAGGCCTTCCACATGCCTAAAATTTGGAAGGCCTCGTAAATTCCGCCGCTGGGCTTGTACGTCACGCAATATAACGAAAAATATAAATTTGAAACACAACTGACATTTTGGTCCATTAAAAAAAAACATTTAGAAATATATTTCTTTTTGAGTTTGAATATATAGAGAGGTAACTTTCAACCGACTCTATTCCGGGGCGCAAATTAAAATATAAATTTACTTGTTATTACAATTCAATACTGCTGTCGGATCCAAAGAGGAAGCGTTCAGAAAATGGTGTTTGGGCCGGATGACACTTCAGCACTTGTTCTAAGTGTTGAAATGCCACTTGTAAGTGTACTTCTACACTTGCACGCCCACTTTACAATCTTCTCAACCTGACATACCATGCAGGGGTCTTTTCAGCGCGTTAGAAGATTACAAATATACATCCTATCCCCAAACAAGTAAAAACGGCGTTATGTTCGGACCGAACTTTATATACCCTCCACATAGGTTGTCGGTTTTCGTAGAAGTGCAGTATTATTACAAGAAAATATAAATTTTTTCATATAGCCAAACCAAAACAAATAAAAATAATTTTATAAATAAATATAATATTTTAATTATTTCAAACCATTATTTATTTCAAATCAAAAAATAAATATTCTTATATTTATATTTTCAAAAAGCTTAAATACCATAAATATTGGTAGATAGTGGGTGCTACAGTTGGTTGTATTTCCATTCTGTTTTAATTCCAAAAGAACAAATTTTGAAAATCCATTATCAGACGTACATAGTGCAAAATAACCTAACTTCATGATTCAACCAATTTTTGCCGTAAAAGAAAAATTTCGAATTTGGAACAAAACTTTTTATTTTGCGTGTCTATGCAGTCAGAGGAATGTATACACCGAATTCCATGATTCCAGCTGCGCCCATTTGGTTGGTACCATTTTTACGCCTTGACATTTCTACGCAATTCGAATTTAATCATTCTAGCTGTAGTCGTTTAGTGGGCACTATTTTTATCCCTTGAAAGTACGAATTTCAAAAAATCCGTTTATTTTCCGTGTCTACGCAGTCAGAGGAATGTATACTCCGACTCCTGCTGCGGTCATTTGACTGGTACTATTTTTATCCCCTTTTTTTCATTTTAACCCCAAAAAGTACGAATTTCTAAAAATGCGTCTATTTACCGTGTCTACGCAGTCAGAGGAATGTATACAGCGAATTTCATTATTGTAGCCGTTTGGTTGTTACAATTTGTATCCCTCCGTACACATTGTATCCCTTGAAAGTACGAATTTGGAAAAAAAAACTTTTTTTTTCATGTCTACGTAGTCAAAGGAATGTATACTCCGAATTTAATGACTCTAGCTGCGGTCATTTGGTTGGTACTATTTTTATCCCCTTTTTCTATTTTGACCCCAAAAAGTACGATTTCGAAAAATCAGTTTATTTTACTTGTCTATGCAATCAGAGGAATGTATACACCGAATTTCATTATTCTAGGTACAGCTGTTTGATTGGTCCCATTTTTATCCCTTTATTCCCATTTTACCCCTTAAAAGTACGAATTTGGAAATTAGAGGAATTCAATGTTTCTAGCTATTGTCGTTTAATATGTACCATTTTTATCCCCTTTTTTCCCCATTTCACTCCCTACAAATAAGAATCACTTTATGGTCCACGTTTTTTGCTACAAGGGGAATGCGCATAACAAAAATCAAGCAAATATAAACAGACATATTCAAAAAAACATGCTTAAATACGCTAAAATATTAGGGATTATTATGGGTATTTTTAGTCCTTGTGAAAATTTTTCCCTTTAGGCCGATTTCGCCCAGTTTCAATCCCAACCGATCTGCAACCATAACACACATTTAGGGCAAATTTAAACGTTGTAGCTCCATTCATTTAGATAGCATCTAATTAGTACCAGCGGTCACATACGACTAATGAGAATCGCTGATAAACAAAATATTCCACCGAACTAAGTCGACACACTAAAAAATCTCACTTTGCCAATTCAATGTCATGCATGTGCTCGCGTCGCTATACTCGCAAATACGATATGTTCAAAAACTTTAGAAATGGTACTCAATTTAGAAATAGGCCTATAATTACAGATATTGTCCTTTCGGCCAGATTTATATTACAGACATAACCTTCCATTTATCAATGAAGATGCCTTATTTTAAGGATTTATTAAAAATTAATTCTAAAGGGATGAGTAATGCCCTGGAACACTTTTTAATGAAAAATGAACTAAATCCATTCCTAAACAAACTGGTGAATTCAAAGAATAATCAGTATCATTACTAGAATTATTATCAAAAACAAAATTACCCAGAGAGAAAAGTTGGAAGGCCTCGCCTTAGAAGGCCTTTTAAAATGCCTTCTCTTTTAAAATGCCTTCCTGTATGCCTTCTGAAAATAGGCATTCCAAAAGGCCTTCTTCGCGCATGAAAAAGATTCGGCGCAAATTCTCACCTCGCTTCTCTAAGAAGGCCTACCAGAAGGCCTAATCATCAGCATTTAGAAACCCTATACTCATTCTTGGCTGCCTTCTTTGAGAAGGCATTTAGAAAGGCCTTCTCAATTCCTATTAGATAGATCCAATGGATATTCTTCATTGTCTTCCTTTAGAAGGCCTGCTAGCATTCTAGTAGAATGAAGGCAGTACGGATGGTATCGATTTTTTTATTTTATGAGTTTTATGAAAGTCAATTAAAATAATTTGAATGTTTTGTTTGTATATTGTTAACAACTACTATTGTTTGTAACAACTAGAATGGGAAAATATAATACAGATCAACATAGAGCCACTTTCTGAGTCTATTTAGAAATGTCTGTCTGTGCATCTATTCTTGTAATCAAACTCCAGGTCGCAATTCTTCACCGATTCAAATGAAACTTTATATTTGGAATTTTCGGGGTAATACGAACGCTTTTTAATATTAAGGATATCGGTTCACTTCCAGTTTGTCTTAATATTTTAGCCGATTGTGTTCCAATTTAGAATTATATTTCATCGGTCCACTTTTTCATATAGACCCCATACAAATACCCAATATGATTTATTTACGCGCTTGAAGACAGATATATGTGAAATGTGTTACAAAGTGTAAAATTAATTGTGAACAGTGGAAATAAGGAACACCTTTATTATTTAGACGATTACGCCCACTAACATCCTCAACCATATATTTATCGTGGATGAAACAACAAATATTTAACTCTTCTTCAAGAACGAAAAACGTTCTTATCATATCATCATATCATTCATAATTTCTTCAGAAAATGGTATTTTTACACTCCGACATCCATTCCTGAAGGTTTTTTATGAAAAGGCATTCTTAAAGGCCTTCCCATTAGATGCTACACTATCCATAGCTCATGCCTGCTTCTTCGGATAGGCATGCTAGAAGGCCTTGCGAGAGAAGGCAGCGCGGAATGTGTTCGATTTATCGATGGGTATTTTCTACACACTTTTTGTTGTAAATGCATAACAAATGTCTATGTCTCATTCCTACTTCGCTTCTTTCGCTAGGCATGCCAGAAGGCCTGCCAAATAAGGCATCGGCGAAGGTGTTCACTTAATCGAAGGGTCGTTTTCTATAAACATTTTGGCGTAAACACACAATAAAGTTCTGTAGTTTAGTAGTTTAGTAGGTAGCACATCCGATTAAAAATGCGAAGATCATGGGTTCAAATTCCAGCCGAGATACATACAAAAGTTGAAAGATTTAAATTAAAAATAAAAAAAATAATAAGGCCAAAAATATTTAAAAAAAATGCTGGGCCATTGTTTCGTCATATTTTTTTATTTTGCCTATTATTTTTTTCCTTCTACAAGGCCTTCTGGAAGGGCTTTGGTTGCAGGCATTCTATAAGGCCTTTTGTCAGAGCCCTTCTAGAAGGCCTGCGAATAGAAGCGAGAGGGAAGGCCTTGCTCTCTAATCTTACCCCGTGTTAATTTTAAATGAGTATAGAATGCAGCAAGCATGCCTTGCGCCTCCCTAAGAAGGCCTTGCGTACGCCTTCTTTTTCCCGCTGGGTACCCTTAAAATCAGCAAACAAATTTACCATATCTGCAGTAGATTTTGATATTTTGTTATTTAAAAACATCTTAGAAGGATACTCTGAACTTTTCCTTTTAGAATTTATAAAATTCCAAAAGGATCATTGGGTCATTTTTTATATTAAAGTATACATACTTAAGAACTTATTAAGACAATTAAACTCTCTCAAATAATGTTCATACATCTAATTGTATAAACTACTTGGTACTCTAAAAAGTTTGTAGAACTTATTTCTCAGATTTTTTCAATTTCTTCAAACCCCTTCAAAACCCATGGTAATTTGTTAATGATGGTGCAAAATATGTTTTCTTGAATTTCTTAAGCCATTAAGGTCGGCGATTTTTTTAAATTGTTGGTCTTAAAAGGGTCGGAAAATTTCAGTGGGGGTCACAAAATGCAATACAAGACAATTTCCTCATGAAATTTTGCATGATTTCTACACTTTCTATGTGTTCTCACACAGTCCGACGACATACAATGAAGGCGTTGAGATCTTCGGTCAGGCCTTCTAACCTAAATTTGTTGTGTTTTAATAATACTCAATATAAATGATTGTAGCGTTTAAAAAACTATAATTTAAATTGAATTACAATCAAATCTACAAAACGTTGGTCCACAATATAGGAAGTAAGTGCCTTTCATTTTCCCTTTTATAGATCAAAGATTACGAACAGCTTCTCTTTGAACCTTTGGACATGCTTCGTTGGATCAACGACGTGGTTTCTTTGGGTTACCTTTAATCGCTATATTCTTAAAACAAAGATATCTTTCGTTGTATCAAGGCAACCTTTCATTGTATCAAGGAAGCGTTGCCTTAGTTCACTTTTACTGAGATGTTTTGTTAAAACGACAAAGGATTTCCGATTTTTCTCATTAACAAACTTTGAGTTTATTTGAGTTTGAATTCCATTGTTATTTATTCCCATTCACACATCTCTCAACGCCCTGATTTACAAAATATGATTATTTAATGCTCTTGGATTTCAATCAAAAAGTTCATTTGTACTTTTGTTACAACTTTTCATGGCCAATTGTCATCGTTGGATATTAAATCACAATTTTTTTCATAACAATTTCCCTTTTTTTAAGATTCTCAAAAGTCCCCTAGTTATTTCAATGTTCACTCCAACTTTTACCATCATCATGGCCAAATTATGTATTACCCAGCAGCGTAACCAAGTGACACATTTAATGAACTGAAACGCCCAGCAATTTTGCAGCTTCACAGTACCCTCCGCATGGAGGGCATGACTGCTGACCATAATCATCGAAGTCAAAAAAAAAAATAACAGGATGTCATTTCATTTGAAACTCCCCCAACCAATAGCACTTTAAAAACTATTAGGGAAACTATTCATGGTCAAATGCCCGCACCATTAATCAAAAATTACCAACTTTGCATAATACAATGTTACTCTCGTACATGCAGAAAACTTTTCCATTCAATTCGGGATCATCGCAGCACTTTTGTGCTCCTCATGATTTTTGCGGGTAATCTCGGCAGAGAGGAGGGGTGGTCTTTCGTTTCTATCAAATCATGAAATCATGAAAACTAAAAGTTTAATGACCCTCCTTTTCAACATTCATGGTGGCAGTAAAGAAATAATTTTGCTCTCTCGTTTTTGTTCGTTCGTTCGTTCATCGTTTCCACAAAATGTCCTTTGGCCAATTTTTTGTTTGGCTGCTGCAATTTCAGTTAATCTTTGACCATTTGCATTCACATATTTTTTGCTCTTGTTTTGAACTCCCCCTCGAAAATAACAACACACACACACAGAGAAGAATCATTCGGAGACACGAGGGTTTGCAATTGAAATTTAAAAAAAAGCGAACAACAAAAAACTTTTTTTGTTAGTTGAGTTACTCTCACTCATCATTTTGAACAAATTTTTTCGACAAATACTTCAGACCAACAATTTGTTACTTTTGCTCACTTCAAAAGTGGCTGTGTTCCGCCACAATCATCTCGTGCCTGCTCTGCTCTTCGCCAGCTCTTCTGTTCTAGTATTCTGTGGTGATAGAGGCAATGGCGTTGGGTCCAAAATGGCAACACTAATTTACACCGTTTACAACCATTTCGGTTCCATGGCAAAAGTTTTCGACATCATTCGTTTTTGTTTGTTGGACAAATAGTGGATGTCGTTCTGCTGCTGCAGCTACTGCTGTTGGTTTTCGTATCTCTTTCTATATCTCGGAAAACGAACGATAAAAATGGGAGGTCACTAAAATTGCATCAAGAACAACAACCAACAAAAAAAAACTACACTTGAGGGCCAACATAAAGTGTCACTTTGTATGAGTGAAAACTTGCTATAGCATAGCCGCACAGTGGCGAAGTGCACAAAACTCAATATCATGAATATTTAATACTATCTGTCATAGCTTTGATATTATAAGAGATCGATTTTCATTTGAGTCTCCTCACCTCTTCGAACTTGACCACGGCTTTTTCTAATGATTGCAGATAAGTTTGTGTTGAATATGAGCGAAATAAAGAGGGGGAAATATCCCTCACAAGGATTGAATGTACCTCCAAATATATTTTTTGAATATTTCAAAGTATTTATCTTAATGTGTAAAAATAAGAAGAGAAGGCAATTTTCCAAATGGTACCACAGCCATGATTAAACGGCTAAAATTTGCCATGAACGCGACCAAACAATTTTGTTTGAGAAATTCGTACTTTTTGTGGGAGAAATGGGGGAAATATGGAACCAACTACAAGGTGAAGATAGAATGATGAACATCCATCAATCAAACGGCGTAAAAACGCAAATCAATGGATTTTTCAAAACTTTTGCTTTTAAATGGTAAATATGGGGAAAAATAAATAAAAATTTTACTAACAACATGGCAGAATCTAGAGTCGAGAAAATGTGGTAGATAAGAAGAACTTTTACGAAATTCGTACTTTAAAGGGTAAAATGGGATTAAAAATGATACCGCCGCCAACAACAAGACTGAAATTTGGTACGGACATTCTTCTTATCGATTGAACGCGACTAAAAAATATTTTTGCAAAATTGGATCTTTCAGGAGGTGAAGTTAAGTAAAAATAGTACAAATCAAACAGCTGAAGTAGGAATCATAAACTTTGGTGTGTACAAATATCTAAATGCTTAGAAGCGCAAAATAAAGGAATTTTACGAAAATCGTACTTTTAAAGGATAAATGGGAAAATGGGATAAAAATGGTACCAACAATATATAAAAGGAGTGGAATGTACACTGACAGTGTGGACGCGTAACATAAAATGATTTTTTAAAATTTATACTTTTAAGGGGAAGGGGAGCGGGACCAAAAGAATACATTTTGCGCCTGCCACAATATCGAAACTGAAATTGTGAAATTTGGTGTATACATTCCATTGGCTGTGTAAACACAATTGGATTTTTATGGAAATTTATACTTTTAAGGTGTATTTGGACGAAAGGGATCAAAATGGTACCAACTAAAGTTGGAATCGCCAAATTCGGTGTATTCATTCTTCTGGCTATGTAGACAAATGAATTTTGTTGAAATTTGCATCTAAAAGAGTGAAGTAAATGATACCAAGGGATAAAAATGACACCATGCTAAGTAATGCAGCTGGAATTGGGAAATTTGGTGTGTATATTTATCGGATTTCAGACGCGCATCATAAATGGATCTCTTAAAATTCGTGCATTTACGGGAGAAGCGTGACAAAAAGGGGATAAAGATTACTCAATCTAGTATAGCCAGAAACCATTCTCTGTCCACTGGTTAGCTGCAGCATAATTTTCAAGCGGATCGGTACACTGGTTTGGCGTCCTTTACAGAACATACAGACACACATTAATTTTTATATATACAGATTTACATCTTTTAGTTTCCGTACGATAATTTAAAAAAAGTCGTTACACTTAAACCGGCTGATGTGCGTATGGAACTATAGTCAAAACGAAATTAGTTGGCGTTTTTGGTTTTTCATTTCCTCATCCTGCTGCTCCTTTACAGGACTACAAAGTTTCAAAGGATACAATTTTTCAAAAATTATTTTAAATACTTATTCGCGCCCTATGATACGGACATAAACGCCAAATTAAAGAGGTTATTAAAGTGTCAATTTATTTAAAACAGTTCCTACTTCATTTGTATACCACAAAATATTTCAAATAAAAACAAGTATATCATGAACAGAACAAAAAAACAGACCTCTAAATTTGATTGACTTTCATACCGACCTTTCACACCCGACCTCTTTAAGTAAATGATTTTCACAAACGAACGAGAATCACAACTCACTTGCCGAATATCTGTTTTTAAAACATCGCACCGGATATTCGGCAAGTGAGTCGTGCTTCTCGTTTGTTTAATCATTTCACTTATCTTAAAGAGGCCGGGTATGTTGTTGAAAATTCGCTGCGAAGCCACCTGAGGAAACCTTTGACTGGGTGGAAATCATGATAGTGGTAGTCTGCAGCCAAGTAATTAATGTCACCATGTCATTTTTAAATAAATATGCACTCTATTAAATATAGATGCAAAATGGTCTTGAGCCAGGACAATATCCTAGTTCAAATAAAAAATATTATTTTTAAGATTTGAAAATTTGCTGTAAAACTAAAAGAAATTTGATTAAATTAGAAAAATATATATTTGTTCTCATACCACAAAAATGTGCTTTTTATTCCATGCTTTATATAAGGTTACTTTCTATATATGTTTGTGTGCCACAAAATTTGAAATCAATTTTTGAAAGCTTTTTTCTCAACCAATTTTGCTCAAATTTTGCACACTTAATCATTTTCGATGACAATACAAGGAAATGGAAAAATTTGACCAATTGGACAAAGGGGCGTGGCACCTCCCATACGAAGTTAAAACCTATTATTGAATATTGTCAGTTCTATGACACCTTGTGTAAGTGCATCTAGCATCAATTCGCATAGTTGTGCCAAAAAGGGGCGGTATTGGAAAAGTGGGCGTGGCACCTCCCATACGAAGTTAAAACCTATTATTGAATATTGTCAGTTCTATGACACCTAGAGTGCTGAAATTTTGTGTAAGTGCATCTAGCATCAATTCGCATAGTTGTGCCAAAAATGGGCGGTATTGGAAAGGTGGGCGTGGCACCTCCCATACGAAGTTAAAACCTATTATCGAATATTGTCAGTTCTATGACACCTAGAGTGCTGTAATTTTGTGTAAGTGCATCTAGCATCAATGTGCATAGTTGTGCCAAAAATGGGCGGTATTGGAAAAGTGGGCGTGGAACCTCCCATACGAAGTTAAAACCTATTATTGAATATTGTCAGTTCTATGACACCTAGAGTGCTGAAATTTTGTGTAAGTGCATCTAGCATCAAGTCGCATAGTTGTGCCAAAAAGGGGCGGTATTGGAAAAGTGGGTGTGGCACCTCCCATACGAAGTTAAAACCTATTATTGAATATTGTCAGTTCTATGACACCTAGAGTGCTGAAATTTTGTGTAAGTGCATCTAGCATCAATTCGCATAGTTGTGCCAAAAATGGGCGGTATTGGAAAAGTGGGCGTGGCACCTCCCATACGAAGTTAAAACCTATTATTGAATATAGTCAGTTCTATGACACCTAGAGTGCTGTAATTTTGTGTAAGTGCATCTAGCATCAATGTGCATAGTTGTGCCAAAAATGGGCGGTATTGGAAAAGTGGGCGTGGCACCTCCCATACGAAGTTAAAACCTATTATCGAATATTGTCAGTTCTATGACACCTAGAGTGCTGAAATTTTGTGTAAGTGCATATACCATCAATGTGCATAGTTGTGCCAAAAAGGGGCGGTATTGGAAAAGTGGGCGTGGCACCTCCCATACGAAGTTAAAACCTATTATTGAATATAGTCAGTTCTATGACACCTAGAGTGCTGTAATTTTGTGTAAGTGCATCTACCATCAATGTGCGTAGTTCTGCCAAAAATGGGCGGTATTGGAATAGTGGGCGTACCACCTCCCATACGAAGTTAAAACATATTATCGAATAGTGTCAGTTCTATGACACGTATAGTGCTCAAATTTTGTGTAAGTGCATCTAGCATCAATGTGCGTAGTTGCGCCTAAAATGGGCGGTAATGCAAAAGTGGGCGTGGCACCTCCCATATGAAGTTAAAACCAAAATTACACCTACTGTAATTTTGTGTAAGTGCATCTAGCATTAATGTGCGTAGTTGTGACAAAAATGGGCGGTAATGGAAATGTGGGCGTGGCACCTCCCATACGAAGTTAAAACCCATTTTCGAATATATGCCGTTCTATGGCAGATAAAAAACTGAAATTTTGTGTAAGTGCATCTACCATCAATGTGCGTAGTTCTGCCAAAAATGGGCGGTATTGGAATACGAAGTTAAAACATATTATCGAATAGTGTCAGTTCTATGACACGTATAGTGCTCAAATTTTGTGTAAGTGCATCTAGCATCAATGTGCGTAGTTGCGCCTAAAATGGGCGGTAATGCAAAAGTGGGCGTGGCACCTCCCATATGAAGATAAAACCAAAATTACACCTACTGTAATTTTGTGTAAGTGCATCTAGCATAAACCTGCGTAGTTGTGCCAGAAATGGACGGTATTGGGAAAGTGGGCGTGGTACCTCACATACGAAGTTAAAACATATAATCGAATATGGTCAGTAGGTGTCATAGACCTAGAGTGCTGAAATTTTGTGTGAGTTGATCCAGTGTAAATAGTTGTGCAAAGATGGGCGGAAAGTGGACGTGACACTTCCCATCTGAAATTAAAACCGGTTTTAGAGTATTTCGACACCGAGATGGGCGGAAAGTGGCCGTGACCCTTCCCATACGAAATTAAAACCAGTTTTTTGAGTATATTCTACAACGATATTCCTATATTGTTGTGTGAGTTAATTTAGTTGTAACCTGCTTAGATAATATACAAATGGGCGGGATTTGAAAGATGGCGCATTTTTTATTTGAATTTTGTAAAATTACACGTTTTCTGTGGATTTTCTTAGCACAATAGTATAGAAAGGTTATAAAAAAAATATTCATTCGCCAACAGCCAACTTAAGTCAAGAAAACGGAAATTATATTAATTTATTTAGTTGTAACCTGCTTAGACAATATGCAAATGGGCGGGATTTGAAAGGCGCATTTTTGATTCGAATTTGGTAAAATTACACGTTTTCTGTGGATTTTCTTAGCACAACAGTAAAGACAGGTTATAAAAAAATATTCATTCGCCAACAGCCAACTTAAGTCAAGAAAACGGAAATTATATTAATTTTTTCCATGCTTTATATAAGGTTACTTTATATATATGTTTGTGTGCCACAAAATTTGAAATCAATTTTTGAAAGCTTTTTTCTCAACCAATTTTGCTCAAATTTTGCACACTTAATCATTTTCGATGACAATACAAGGAAATGGAAAATTTTGACCAATTGGACAAAGGGGCGTGGTACCTCCCATACAAACCACAAATTAAAAATCAATTATTTCTGCTCCTGATAACGGTATTTAAACAAAATTTGGTACGTCGGTTTGGTGTGCATGTTGTAAGTGCTGCTGCAAATATGGGCGGGATTGTACAAAGGGGCGTGGTACCTCGCATACAAACCACAAATTAAAAATCTATTATTTCTGCTCCTGATAACGGTATTTGAACAAAATTTGGTACGTCGGTTTGGTGTGGATTTTTTAAGTGCTGCTGCAAATATGGGCGGGATTGTACAAAGGGGCGTGGTACCTCCCATACAAACCACAAATTAAAAATCTATTATTTCTGCTCCTGATAACGGTATTTGAACAAAATTTGGTACGTCGGTTTGGTGTGCATTTTTTAAGTGCTGCTGCAAATATGAGCGGGAATGGACAAAGGGGCGTGGTACCTCCCATACAAACCACAAATTAAAAATCTATTATTTCTGCTCCTGATAACGCAGTAATTTTTCCTTCTACAAAAGATAACTAAAAAAGAATTTCTAGGCCCAATAGAATTCTGCTTGCATAAAGCATGGATTTGAAAAAAAAAAATTTTTTGATTTACTAGTTTGTCTTATGACAAAAATACTTTATTTGGGAAATGCAGCTTTATTTGCCATATAGAAATCTATATATTTGGAAAACTTCAACAAAATCGTAGAGGAGAGAAAAAATGTGATAGCTTCACATGAAACTACGGATATATTGAATTCATTTCACAAACAAAAAAAATAACAAAAAAATACATAATGACCTTTCGAAGCACATGCACTATTGTGTTATTGAGGGGACAATATAAAATGTTGTGCTACTCCACCCCCGAAGCAAGTGTGGTTATTCAAACTAAAATTTCCAAATAAAATTCCAGGGAAGTCTTTCCCGGGATAGAAACTCTAGTCTAAATTATGTTTGTCACTTAATTTGTGAAATCATGAAATGATATATATAGTTAAGATCGATACGGTCGATCGTTCTACGGTTGTAGAAATGGCTTGGCAAAAACATGTATATTATGCAGTTTCAAATTAATTTTAAAAAATAGCGTAGTTCTCGTTCTGATGTATAAACAATTAACTTTTATCATAAATAAAAAATTTTGTGCATCAATTTTGTTGTCCAACACAATTTATAATAAATTTATCAAAAAATTCAAAACACAACGCCAATATCATGGTTGTTCCGCAAAATGTCGGTATCTCCTATTTACCAACTTAAACCAAGCCCGGTAAAATGATTAAAATATGCAAAGTTTAAATACCTTTCGAAAGTTATTCTGCGTACAAAGCAGTCAATGAAGTAACGAAACGGATTTGGTCCAAAAGATATATAGGCTCTTAAGTTATTCCTCCTTATTCTTGATTACGAAAATCAAAATGATTTTATCCCGTTGCATTTCCGGGATACCAGGATTTTTTCAATATATCAAAACCGGGTTTCTCGGAAATATGACATGATAAAGTCGACGATCTTCAAAATTTCATCCACTTCAAAATAACACATTACCACTGACAATGACAAACTTAACTCAAATGCGAAATGTATTCGAAAAAAAATTCAATTGTGTTTCTTATTCATTATGTTTAAGGACATGTAAGATACAGCGGTGATAAAACATAATAATAGAATTGATTTCGTAGCCTTAATCAACGCCCTCCTAGTGTAGTAAGTTACAATTGTATTAACCCTTTCGGATTATTTTATGTAGATGTCGTACGAGTATGACATAAATTGACTAGATCAACAACCATTCGTGATTATGTGAAAAAAAAAACAACTAAATTGTTTCAAAGACTATATATTATTTTTAGTGGCTATACAGATCCCAAAAATTCCAATGTAAGCTTTATTTTGTTACCCAATAAAGTTTTTTAAATAATCCATTTCACCCACTGTGTCGCAGCGGCGACAGCAGTCATATTATAAAGATATGGTTGGCAACCGCCATCCGAAATGTCTGATGATGACGATGAACATAAAGTCAAAGAGTCAATTTTTTCTCCCTCCTCCTCTCTCACACTCTCCTTCTGTAATATTTTTGCCTTTTCCCACTTGTTGTAGATCCTTTGGACCGGGAGGTAATGCAGAAGCCACGCATCTACACCCACACACAAAAATATAAAGTGAGAGTTTGCGACAAAACCGAGGAAAAAACATATTTGCGCCACACTTCACAAAACATAAGTGCGGATTGCTTGGTTGCATGTTTTGCGGTACAACGAGGGTACGACATTAAATTGGAGAAATAAAAACGATGGCGACAAATAAATATGACAAATGACAGAAATAAAAATGAACCAAAAAATTAAATTATGTCCAAAAATAAATTCGTTGATAAAAATTAAAAATCGTCAAAAAAATGTTTATTTTTCAAATGAAAAATTTTGAGTAATTTTTGAGGCGACATGAAAAATCTTACAAACTGATAATGAAAATAATGAATGGAACTCCCAAAAATAAATGCAAAATCACTCAAATGAAAAATAGCCCAAAAAAATTGAGTTACTTTTCAAATGAGTAATTTTTGAGGCGACATGAACAATGAACTTGTGAAAAATCGCCCAAAAAATAATGAAAAAGGTCAAAATGAGGAAAATGGACCAAAAAATGAAATTATCCAAAAAAAAGCAAAATTAGGATATTTTTCATATGAAACATAGTCAAAAAATTTGATTAATTTTTAATTTGAAAAATCGTCAAAAATGGATTATTTTTCAAATAAAAAATTTGGAGTAATTTTTGAGACGACATGAAAATCGCCAAAAAATAATTAATAATGAATGGAACAAATAAAAAATGGACCAAAAAATTAAATTACCCCCAAAAATAAATGCAAAAAATAAAAATAAATGCACCCTATTGAAAAATCGCCCAGAAAAAAATTGGGTTACTTTTCAAATGAATAAATTTTCAGACGACATGAAAAATCACCCAATGAAAAGTCTCTCAAAGAAATTATGGAAAAAGGACAAATTGAAAAATGGACCATATTATATAACCCCCACAAATGACCAATTTTGAGTAATTTTTGAGGCGACATGAAAAATCTCACAAAAAATAATTAATAATAAATGGAACAAATAAAAAATGGACCAAAAATTTAATTACCCCCAAAATGAAAAATCACCCATTGGGTTACTTTTCAAATGAATAAATTTTAAGGCGACATGAAAAATCGCTCAAAGAAATTATGGAAAAAGGACAAACTGAAAAATGGACCAAAAAATTAAATAACCCCCACAAATAAATGCACCTAAACGGAATGAGTAATTTTTGAGGCGACATGAAAAATAAACTTGTGAAAAATCGACCATATAATGAAAAATGGACCAAAATCACCCAAAAGTGGGTTATTTTTCATATGAAAAATCGCTCAAAATTTTTTCTAATTTTTAATATGAAAAATCGTCCAACAAATGGATTATTTTTCAAATGAAAAATTTTGAGTAATTTTTTGAGGCGACGTGAAAAATTACCCAATGAAAAATTGTCCAAAGAAATAATGAAAAAGGTCAACATTAAATTACCCCCCCCAAAAAGTGCAACATTACCCAAAAGTTTGGTTATGTTTCATATGAAAAATCGTCAAAAAATTTTACCAATTTTTATATGAAAAATAACCAAAATATATCACCTCTGGGACTGTCTAAAGCCGTGAAGTAAATTTGCGTTACAGGCTTTCGGCTGGGCTTAACGATCTTCTCCTCTGGTGTATTTCCAAAATCAGTTACGCAGAGCTAAGGTTTAATGGGTGCATTTGTGAAAAATCCCCCAATTTGGACAACTTTTCATATTTAGTTTTATGAAATATCACCCACCCACACTAATTATGAAAAATGATTCAGTTTTGTTTATAATAAATTAATTAGGAATAAAACAAAATTTTCCCAATTTAAAAATCGCCCAAAAAATTGAGCTATTTTTCAAATGAAAAATTTTGAGTAATTTTTGAGGCGATATGAAAAATCTCGCCAAAAATAATGAAAAATGGCCCAAATAAAAAAGGACAATAAAATCAATTATTACCAAAAATAAATGCAAATCAAAAATGCACTCAAAATTGGGTTATTTTTCATGACTAATGAATTCACGCCTAAAAATTTGACTCATTTTTATATGAAAAATTTAATTTTATTATTAAAAATCGACCAATAATTTTGTGAAATATCACAAAATGATGGCTATATTTCATATTAGAGATTTCGATACTTTTCATAACAAATACAGGGTTTTCCAACAAGAGGTGTTATTTTGAATCACCCGGTATTTCGGTAGCTGTCACTTTTGAAGCTTTTATTCTTTGACATTTGACAAGTAGAAACTACGCCATTACTAGAAATGGAACGATACACGCTTCAACAACGCATTGAAATTATTAAAATTCATGCATGAAAATGATCCGGAATTCCATCGAAAAATCATATTGACTGATGAGGCCCATTTCCACCTCGGTGGCTACGTCAACAAGCAAAATTGTCGCACCTGGGGCTCGGAAAACCCAAGAGTTATTGTTGAGAAGCCTCTCCATCCTCATCGTGTGACTGTTTGGTGCGGTTTATGGTTCGGCGGGGTCATTGGACCTTAGTTTTTCGAAAATGAGGTTGGATCGACAGTTACGGTGAATGGATTGCGCTATCGAGAGATGATTAATGATTTTTATGGTCGGAGTTGGATGGTATTGATCTGGACAACGTTTACTTTCAACAAGACGGTGCTACGTGCCACACAAGCAACGAAACCGTTGTTCTTTTACGGGAAAAGTTTCTGGACCGTGTTATCTCTCGAAGAGGTGATCACAATTGGCCAACGAGATCATGTGATTTAACACCTTGCGACTTCTTCCTTTGGGGCCACGTGAAAGATAAGGTATACGCAACAGCCCAGCGTCGATTCAAGACCTCAAAGATAGAATTCGTGAGGCTATCAAGGACATAGGGCATCCACTTTGCGATTTGGTTATCGAAAATTTCATGAAAGGTATATGGTCCTGTAAGCGTAGTCGTGGTGGCCATTTGACTGATGCTGTTTTTCATTATTAACGGCATACCTTCCTCTTTATTGTGAAATAAACATCCGATCACTTATCTCCAAAATATTGCCGAATAATTATGAAAGAAAATCATAATTCAACTTTTGAGTGATTTTTCATTTCGCCCATTTTTGTATAGTTTTTTTGGGTAATTTTTCATTGGGCGATCTTTCGTAGCCCTAATTAAAAATTATGATATTTCATAATTATGAATAAATGCTCAATTTTTTTTGGTGATTTATCCTTTGAATTTTTGTGGATCATTTTTCATAGTCCCAACTATTAATTATGATCCAATTTTTGGACGTTTTCTCATTTGAAATATCACCCACTTTTGTACAGAATTTTTAGGCGATTTTTTATATGTTTAACTCAACTGAGTTAACTTTAGTTGGGGGTTCTTTTCCCCTGCAAACAATGCTCTCTTTTCCATACTACCCTCGTTGCAAGCCGACCCACGTCAACCAACAAAAAAGGCAATTGCATTGCTTTCGTAACGAATTTTGCTAACAGTAAAATTATTTTTATGACACAGAGTACATTTTATTCCCACTATTGTCATTTACGTTATTGTTTTTGTTGTCGCTTTGATTTTTTGTGGCGCAAAAAAATATACGCCAAAACGACTAAAAGTAACCTTTTTAAATGTAACAACGTTCGTCGTCGTGTTGTTCTTGTTGTTGTTGCCAGTCTTTTCATTACCACCACACAACATGGGACGATGTGGCAGCCGCCACCGTCACCACCGCCGTCATCAACAACATCATCGTCGTCAAGTTTTACAATGACCACTTCCGCTGTAATACAGCTGAAAAAGTGGTGGTAGTGGTGGTTTCGGTTTTCCCTTTAGACCCTCAGCCACACTCGGCATCCTCTTTCGGAGGATGGCGTCCAAAACAGTCGACGGTTTTATAAACCACTTGTTTTGTTGCCTTTTGGAGTGTTTTGCAACATCAGCGCGCCCGTGGCATGAGCAGCAGCATCGCCAGCAATACAAAATGATTTGTAAAACGAGCAAAACATTCATGTTGCGTTTTTCTTTTGTAGGAGCAAACAACAACACGAAAAAGAAAAACAATTGGGAACATTGCGTTACACTGGGTGCCAAATGTTTGGTACAACATTATATGTATGTGTGTGTGTGTGTGTCCATGCATGTTTCAAATGATATTAAATATAGAATTGGTGGGACTTTTAAAGTTTACGAAGTAGATGAAGTTGCAAATTGTTGTCATAATTTATACATGTTTTGCTTAACGCAATGGGATGTACTTTGTAATCTCTATCAAAGGCAAAGTCTGTTGAAATACCACGAAATGTATGAAAATATGGCTAAAATCCATATTTTTCAACAGAACTTGTGTCTTGCGTGATATTCAGAGTTTTCATTGGGGGAGGCAAATCTTATTTAAATTGTGGAGAGGGCAGAAAAAATAGCATTAATAACATGTAAAGGGTCCGCCATCTAACTTTTTTTTTCAACTATTCAACCGTTGGACTATTATTTGTGGGGTGCCCTCAAAGATAAGTGTTACGCCGACAAGCAAGAGACAATTGACGCTTTAAAGGACAATATTCTGAAGCCATTGGTGAAATACAGCTGCACACAATCGATAATGTGCTTAAAAATTGGACCGATCGTGTAGGCTACTGCATGGCCAGCCGAGCCAGCCATTTGAATGAAATTATTTTCCATTATTAACCGGAAGGATTGTACTTTCAAATAAAAAAATAAATTTGAGAAAATATTTAGTAGTTTTTGATAGCATTTTCAAAAAAAAAAGTTATTTGGCGGACCCTATATAGAATGTCACATTTATGCTTCATTACACGTAAAACTTAAAATTTCATAAAATATATCTAACTTACAAAATTGTAGATATCGTAACGAAATCTTGACATTTTGTAGAAAAAATTATCGGGAGACATTTTTTCCCAATGTAGGTAAAGTAGGAGTCAAAATTTTGAATTTTTTAGTAAAATATTCGTCATTTCTTTATTTACTGCACGGATATGGTAATAATTTCGGAGTAAGAAATCAACATATGAGACCAAAAAATACAAAATATTGTGCTTTGCTATTTGAGAATTTTTAAAATAATAAATGTGTAGAAAAGTTGGCAATTTTGGAGAGGACCTACCGGAGAAGTATTAAATGTATCTTCAATGTGTCTGCACAGAAAAAATGTTTTTCTCTAAAATTTCAATCACTAATTTTATTGCAGAAATCTAAAAAGCTAATTACAAATGTAATCGGAACAGTTAACACTTTCATTGAATTTATTCCGTATATTTCAATCACAGTGATCGGAACAATGAAAATGTTTTTGTTTTCGTTTCATTCTTATCATTTCTTTGAAGGAAGTCGTGGTTAACGAGAGTTGTCAACAACTCAAATCGATGACACCTTTTAGAGTGTCGACTTAGTTCGGTGGAATATTTTGTTTATCAGCGCTTCTCATTTGTCATATGTGAAAGCTGGTACTAATATGAACCCTGCTTTAAGTCAACGACAAACATACGTTGCGAAAGTTCTGACGAGATGGTGTAGCGCCCATAGAAATTGTGCAGTCAACTTTTAGCTGTAACAATAAAGGTCTCACTTGCCTTTTCGCTAATTTTTGGTTCTGCTGAAGACTTCAGACGAACTGCAGACCATGTCGACGAATGGTTTGTTTCACTTAAATCCAATAACTTTTTTAATGAAAATATTCATTACTAAACATATTCATATTCAATTCATTAAACATTTCAGAAAAATCAACGACTGCTGTTATCGAATCAGCAACTTTTTTGATTGAATACTATCAAAAAATCAACGACCGCTGTAACCGAATCAGCAACTTTTATAATTGAATATTTTCGAAAAAATCAATCACTGCTTTAATTCAATATATCATTTTTTAACTATTTTTTTTTTTTTTCAATAACTCCAGCTACAATTTTAGTAATTGGTTTTACAATTTTCGTCATGACAGGAAAACTAAAGAAAAAAGTTATCATGTATACAATTTTCGTGATTGAAACTGTGTGCTTTACTTTCTATTTTTTTCTGTGTGCTTTACGAAAAATAATAGAAACAGCGAAATATAATGCCTACTTCTCTTAAAGACTACAAACTAAGCTGCGATATCAAAAATAAAATAAAATGTTAGAAAATCACTCAAAATAAAAAATCGTTTTTTTAAATTGACATCAACAGCAGTATCAATGTGTGTATGAAAGAATAATGTGTACAAAAAATATTAAAATTTTCCTATCCTAATACTTTCCTACACAATCTATCTGATGACATTCCTATAGGAATGAAGGAGTCGAACCCTCGACATGATGAGAGTTGCTCTATCTCCAAGCCTTTGTTACAGTTGTACTCATATTAAAACTCAACGCCTTTGGAGACGCTTCTTCAGAGATCTGCAGATGGTTTCTCATCCGTTAGCTCGCAGGAGTACCACAGTTTTCATTGGTGATCTTTTGGGTCAGACTTCAAAGTCCAATCTCAATGATATTCGACCTTAGACTAAGACATGAAGACAATTAAGATAAAAGGATATAAATAAAACCCGGGAACGGATGGAATTTTAGGACTTGTCCTTTGTAATCGATCTTCGACGCTACCTCGTCGACTTCGCAAACATTTCAACCTTGTATACAGTGCACTGTTGTTGAAAGGTATGATTAACCACCATACTATCATTATAATGATCTTAATGGTTTACGTAGACCGATCTACGGGAGACCTGATGATATTTTCGTTCAGAGCAATGAAATCAATCCATCCACCAGTTTTGTAGAGTAAGGTCGTAGCTCTAGATATCTTTGATGAGCCTGGCACGGCACACTCATATCACAGTTCACCGCATTTGATGTTGGTAGTGACTGCTCTAGATTTACATGTTTAAATAATTTAGTTTCATACTTTAACGCGTCACACAAAGTCGATATGGGCATCAAATGATATGTTAAAAATATTTTAAATGTAATGTTGTATTAGTTTAGTATTAACAACAATGTCCAATACCACTTGGCTATATCCAATCCCATTTTCTAATTTTCATCGACAATCTTTTGGTTCAGACTTTGAATCCAGTTTAATCATTCGCGGATGACAGTAACCTCTGTCATTCATACTCATTCGATCATAGGCCAAGTCCTCAAGATATTGAGGACAAAAGTCGATTGATGACACTTGGCCATTTCTGAATGACAATGAACCGTCTGGATATTGAGAAATCGGTCGCTCTTGATGTTCTAGGTATGAAAAACAAAAATGATATTTGTTAGTCAAAACATGTATTTCATGAGTCGAAAGAAACATTCAAGTGTCTAAGCTCTTTAGAGCGGTGTAAAAAATGCTTCACTCCCTCTGATCTTCTCAATCAGACCTAAGATTGAATATAACTACAATATATAGGAGATAGACCATGTAACATTTAAAAGTTTAACTTTGAATGAATAACATTTATTTTTATTTTCAGGTTTATGTTTGACATTTGCAAAATGGGACTCTATATAAGAAATTTACTTGGAAAATTTTCGTGTTTTCAGATGAAGCTCATTTTTATCTCGGTGGCAAAATCTCAATAAGCAAAATTGACGCATATAGGGTTCAGAGAACCCACACATGACTATTTGGAAGCCAATGCATCCACAACGACTCATTGTTTGGTGTGTATTTTGGGCTGTACTGCAAAATTGGTTTGATCGGATGAGGTAATACCGAGGCAGTCGTCGTCGTTATCATATGAATGATATTGTGTTCCGTTATTAAATGACAAAGTTCGACTTTTGCAATAAAACCAGAAATCAGTACTTTTGATTATAGGCGATTCTAATTTAAAATTTCAAATGGCCCTCCTCAGGACACGGCCAGGGCGATGGTGTTGATAGCTATCAACACCATCACCAACCTATAGGTGGCAGTAGGATATCCAATTCAATTGTTTCCCTTGAACACTATAGTAATGTGTCGTTGTTTTATCGATACGTTTATGATGTTTGTTCTTCGGATATTCTATATTCTTAGCTTATCAGGTGCTCCAAGATTAACCTTGGAGCTACTTGACCGTGTTCAATGAAGATTGAAGTTGATAGGTGATGGTAGGATATCCAATTCTATTGTATTCCATCTCTATCCCTCATGAACTACAATGCTGTTCTATCGATACTACCATGCCAGTAACTCTCTTTGAGAGCAACAGCGTGAACATGCCAGAACTTAAGCTCTAAAGTAGGGACGTCTATGGTCTTCACAGTAATGAACTGGATGTTAACTTAGTTCGTAGACTGTCCAATGCAATATAAAGTTTTGTGGTATCCATGAATGTGGTGACTATATTCAAGCCCTAGACTGCCGTGCATCTCTTCAAAATATGGAGATTCGCTTTTTTGTGACAGAGCTTAGGAACATCCCGAACAAATGTATAGATGACGAGTTTTCTGAGATGGACGACATTGTCGAGGCACTACCTTATAGGCACAAATTCCCAGTGTCTCATAGACACAAATGACGCACTTTTGTTGCAACGACTTTGTAAAAGCTCTGAGGATGATTAAGTGGTTGGTTGGCACCATTTTGCATAGACCACACCTCGCGGAAATGTCTGTTATATGTTATATCGCAAAACATAATTTGATTAGATCTCCAATATCAATAGCCGATATCTCGTCAATGTCGTATATTAAGTGCTTCCCAAAGGCCCTGCGCCGTGGGTTTATTAGAGCTGGGCAGTCGCATGAGAAGTGTTCGACTGTCTCTACTTTCACTTCGATGTCGCTGCTAGGGCAGTGATCGCATGATTTCCAATTGGCACGTCAGCACTGAAATCACTCTTGACACGTTCCTTCTATTTTGGTTTAGATGTTATCTGATACGTATTTTGTTATATTGAGGTCAGGTTTGTCTGGCTAATTGACAAGTGTCTAAGTTGTTTCCACTAGAAATTAGCTCAGTCTAGGTAATGCATGATGATACCACTTTTAACAGATCCTATCGGTGTTGCGACCACCTCTATAGTGATCACATTCTCGACAACTTGCCTGCACGTTCGTTCCCATAAAAGTCCGTGCGTACAAGGATTCATATAAGAACGACTTCAGACAGAAAACTCAATCTGGATGGCTCCACTATGCACTGACCTACTAACGAGCACGAAGAGAAGATAGAGTCGAGCACCTTATCTGTGCGACTATGACGTTTAGTGCCTCAGGCTTCTTTAAAGGCTTGGGACTTGGCTGGATGCTTTTTTTCAGATTGCCAAAAGAAAACATAACCTAATAGTCTCTGTGTAGTCACATATTTCTTCCGGAATCACTGAACCCCAAATATGACAATTTTGCCGATTAACGAAGCCAACATAACTACCTTACAAATATAACAGTTTTGGAATGCTTTTGTAAGGAAAGTTTTCTTTGCAATATGTATAAAATTCTGGGATTCTCGATTTTCGCAGTAACACGCGATATGATAGCTGGCCGTATGTTGCCCATACCTGCATTCTAACAAACTGCAAACAAACAAATATTTTTCCTAGTCAGCGCCTTAAATCCGTTGACCTCATACACCAAAACGGTGGGTTGTTTGTCGCCTTCTGTTCATTTCCTCTACCTCTAGTTCAACTGTTTCCCTTGTTTACTTGCAGGTTATCAAACGTCAACAAATCCGTACTTTGGCGCTACCGTGGGTCGTGTTTGCAATCGCATTGGCAACGGGCGTTTCCCGTTGCAGGGCCAAGAGATACAGGTCGCTCGTAATTTAAACAATAAACATCAATTGCACGGCGGCTTCATTGGCTTCGACAAAGTCCATTGGCAGGTGGTGGGTCAGCACGAAGACGGCGTAACGCTCCAGCATTGTTCACCGGATGGCCATGAAGGATTTCCGGGCGAAGTAACCGCAACGGTCAAAATCACACTGACCGAGGACAATTGTCTGCATGTGCAGATGCAAGCAGAGACGACCAAAACAACGGCTGTCAATATGACAAATCATAGCTATTTCAATTTGGCCGGACATGTAAGTGTACGACATTCGTATTCACATTCACATTCACAATCACATTTCTTTTACGTTTACGGTTTCCATATCTTCCATGTGTTTGTTTGAGTTTGTGCGAGAGAGAGCGAGTGTGTTCCATATGACAAGGAGCACCTGAGTGTGTGTGTGTGTGTGTGTGCTTCGAAGAATTGCAACATATGTTCGTTTGGAACAGGTTTAGGGGACCATGATTGAGTTGAGGATTAAGTTGAGCACAAGATAAAATGTGCCAAATAGGAAATGGAAAATTCAAATGAAATTGAAATTGTCGGAAGGATATGTGCGGATGCCAGCTCTAGACCATCGAACATGTGTCCAGGTACTTTGGCGAAAATACGTGAAAATAAAATAAAAATGTTCCCAAGCAAGATTTATGACCATGTCACCAGCCATCGAATACTCTCGGTCATTGGAAATAGAGAGACGGACAGAGGGAGAGAGAACGAGCGGGATTTATCGAAATGCATAAGAATTTGTAGATCGCTGCAAATTGAAAATGTCAATTGCATAACACTCCAATGCATTTGAATAAATTGAGGAATGAACAGCAAAGTGGAGATGCATCTCAAGAAGCCCACGGGAATTCAGATGGAGTGATGGAGATTAGAGAACAAAACGAAAGGCAGTATCCATTAAATCACAGAAATTAACATTGGAGATAAATATCAGTCAGAAAACGGAAAGAATATAGCAGGATAAAATTATTTAAAAATGTTTTAGTTTTTTCGTTTGTATTTTTTTTCGTCTGTAATCAATATTTGATTTGAACTGGGATATTGTCCTGGCTCAAGACCATTTTGCAACCAAGTAATAAATGTCACCATGCCATTTGTAAATAAATTTGCATTCTATTAAATATAGATGCAAAATGGTCTTGAGCCAGGACAATATCCCAGTTCAAATCAAATTATTTAAAAATTTATGCATGCTTACGTCAATATTTTTCTCCAAAATCCACTACAATCATTATAAATATGTTTTATATATTCTCTTTGTGAATCTGAACAGAATTATTGGATTGTTTTATTATTTTTTTTTTTTTTTGGAAAATACAGTCTTACTGTTATTTTATAACTTTATAACCCATGGAATTGATTTTGGCATGAAATTAAAGATTTTATTTTTATAGCCTACACCACTTCGTTGAATAGGGTATTATAAGTTAGTTTCACGCCAAATGTTTGTAACACCAAGAAATAATCGAGCTATATCCACCTTCACGTATAGCGATCGGCTTAGAATCACCAGCTGAGTCGATTTAGCGATGACTATCTGTCCGTCTGCCTGTCCAAAATTACAGGTCGCCATATGGCATTTTTGGAATTTTGTCGAAATCAGTTCATATTTAAATACAGCTCCCATACAAATATTTCTCCAATTTACCCTATTACTGTTCTAGAATACCTGATAAACCTTTTAGGATCATGTTATATTTGAAACAGCTAAACAGCGTAATTTTAATAAAGCCCCCATACAAATGTACCTCCGATTTACGCTATTACCGCTCTAAAATGCACATATTACATCGGATAATGATCAAATATTGTCGATCGTGTTATGTTTCAACAACAAAAAATGCTATACAAGTCAACTATATGGGTCCATGTTGTGCTATAACCCCCCCCCCCCCCCCCCCCCTTCATTCGACCTTGATCAACATACCTTTTGTACCTAATGGATTTTGATGTAGACTGCACTCAAATATGCCTCCGATAAGATTGTAGACGTACTTTCTACATCATATAGGGTGATTTTTTAAAAGCTATAGGAACGTTTTTCAAAAAAAAAAAAAAAACACATATAATTCAGAAAAATGCATGAAATCTTTATTTGAATCGATGTACGGTCCATATAATTTAATGTTTGAAGATTATTTTATGCAAATGTTGACCTTGACTGCGCCTCAAATGGTCCATCCGCTTAGTCCAATTTTGTCATTTCCACGTTTTGGAGTAACAGAGGACCAATTGCTGCGAACGGCGACGAATCGATAATTGATGGTCATCATTAGGGTTTGGGGTCCGGGAACTCCCGAATCGTTTTTCCCGGGAATACGGGAAATATTAAAAAAATTATTTATTTATTATGTTGATCAATAATTTAATGTTACTATATAAATTGGAATTTTTAGATGTATTTCAAATTCATATGTATATGTATTTACATAACTGACAATTTGACATTGTTGAGTATTTGTTTATATTATATTACGACAAACAAAACATTTTAAATTCGCTAAATAGCCATTTTATGCGAAACCCAGCTAGGGGAATAAAAACTTTTTGTGAAGCTATTTGCAGGATCTTTATTGTGAAATAAAAATATCTTGCCGACAATACTATGGCTTCCATAATGTAAATTTTCTTGTTTTTCTAGAAGAATCGAGGTGAATACATTCTTCAAGAACAATTTACTTTACATGTGTAGCCAGAAAGAAATGGTATAAAAATAGGAATACAATAAAAATTGTTCGCCTGGAAATTGTCAACAGAAATCTAATAGGAGTATAAATATGTGCTACGGTGCATTTCAATGGCCGTTTGTAAGAATTAATGACAGGACTATTTCAATATTTTTATTTTTTATGAATTTATTAAATTAATATTAATTTTTTTATATTTCTATTGCTTTTACAGTTTAGAATATTCCCTCCCCCCTGTTTCTATAAAATATTTTTGTCTCCAGACAGAATGAATATTCTAAATTAAATGTGTCATAACATTCTCCGTCATATGAGTTATTTGTTTCCTTAATCGTTTTCAATTTTGAATCTAGTGTAGGTGTCAGTCACTTCTACCTGCGATATAAATGTCCAATTCTGACGATTAGTCTACAACCAGGCGATAGCACTAGAACAACAACAAATTCGGCAACAACAAAATACAAGTAATTTTTTGTATGGTGAGCCATACTGTCAAAGCAAAATATATGGGATTTGACAGTTTCGATTACTTTTGAATGAAAAAAATTTCAGTCAGCTGGGCTCCTGCTATCACCTTTATGTAATTTATAATCAGAATGTAAGTTCATGATGAGAAATGTAAATTCATAATAGGAGCATGATAATTCACAATCAGCACTGTAAATTCGTAATGTGAAATGTAAATTCATATTGAGAAATATAAAATCATAATAAGAACATACAAATTGATAATGAGATATATAAATACAAAATGAGAAAATCCAAATTGACAATGAGAAAATATAAATTCGTATTCATATATATTCATAAAATATAAATTCATAAACAGGAACTGTAAAATTTATAATCGAAGCTATGTATGTACGTTTTTCTATGGATATTTTCGTAGAAACACATATTTTATCAATGTTCTCATTATAAATTTACATTTTCTCAATATGATTTTATATTTTCTCATTATGAATTCATATTTTCTGAATATGAAAACGTATTTTCTGATTATGAATTTGAATTTTCTGATTACAAACTTGTATATTTCATTGTGAAATGGTATGTTCCTATTATGAATTAATTGTTCTCAATATAAATTAACAATTCTCATTATGAATTTATATTTCTCATTGTGAATTAACATGTTCCTATTATAAATTTACATTACCCATTATGAATTTAAATGTTCCTAATATGAATTTACATTTCTCAATAAAAATTTTTATGTTCCCAATATAACCTTGAAAAGGTGTAGAGTAAAATATTTGTAAAATGAAAAATAATTTGTAAAATATTTTGAAAATAACATTCGTTTTTAATTTGTAATATGTCAGTATTGAAAAAAAACACACAAGTTATTAAATGTTGATATTTTAAACCATATTGGACATACCTATAAATAAATTACTTTTTCCCGGGAATTCCCGGGAATGAAATTTTTCATTCCCGTTTTCCCGGGAAATGAAAAAAGTCCGGGAAACCCCAAACCCTAGTCATCATTAACACTGGCCGATACAGCTGCAATATTTTCTTCAGTTCGCACTCTACGTAAGCGTGTAGGTGGTTTAATGTCCAACAATGTAAATTTGGGGGCGAAATTTAGTCACAATAGCCCGAATAGCCGTTTCCGTGGGCCGATAAAAACTGACCATAAAATGGAAGCGCGCGATGAAGTTTCTTAACAGAGCACGCATTTTGATAATAAAATTCAATAATTTGAAAACGTTGTTCGTTTGTAAGACTTTCATTCATGGTTAAATTATAGACCAAACTGAAGATGTTTGACAGTGACGCACGAAACGTGCGTCAGCTGTTTAAACCAGTGTTGCCAAAAAGATAATAGCTAAAAAATCACCCTTTATGACTTTGTTCGCATTACGTATACATAATTAAAATATGTACGTGGGCGTATACCTACTACTATTACAGTAAGTATACGCCCACGTATTTATAAGGCAAATGCAAACTCTCTACCAAATCTCAAAATCTTAACCCAATGTCAATCATATGAAAAAACACACCAACACACCTAACACCGGGGTACGTATACGTTATTATGATATAATATAATTAATGTATATATTATATTATATGTGTATTTTTGTAATAGATAGCAGATTCTGTCAATGTTGAAGTAAAGAAAGAATTAATGAAATTAAAAAAAATTTCGGGAAAATTTTCACTTTTGTTCTCTATGACAAAAACTAAAACTTTGCCTCAGAGAGTAAATCAAAATTCCAAACGGTTTGCAAGTAATGAGCCAGAAAAAATGATCACTTTTGTGCAAAAATGACACCGATGCCCAAAATCTTTGGGGTCCATAAAAGAGTACATGACTTTGGGCAAAACTGGGCGATGGATTGGATCGGATCTTTTTTGGTCATTTATCATCAAAGTTACAAGCCGACCCATAATTATCGGCGGCGGCGGCGCTACTCGAAATGGGTCGGCGGCGGCGGCTTTCGGCTGATTTGCCGGCTGGTTCTGTCATTCGATCTCCCCATATTTACTTGACAATTTTTGGGAAAATTGAAGGAACAATTTGTATTGGTTTTTAACACAATTTCTTTTATTTTTGACAAGTAGTTCAATATCCGTTAATTTTAGCCAATGTTCCCATAATTTAATATTATTATCCCATACAATTATTTTTCGGGAGTGGGAATCCATTCCCAAAATTTATAATATAGATAAATTTAATTTATTTATTTAATTATTTTTGCAGTTACAGTTTTTCATGTGAGGCATATTTGACCAGACATCTTGAATATGATTATCCTTCCAAAGAATGATAATACTCTACCTACTTTGACACACTAAAGAAGCACAATAGAGGAGCTGTTGTTTATTGTTATTTATAGGAACACATGTCCACGCGTACTGGAATTGACTTATATAAATGCGACTTTCAAATCAAAATACAATCATCATATAGTGGGATACCAAATTCAAAGAAAGATCAATATATTTTACAGTAGTAGGTTTCTAAGTCGACAGTTATATTTTCTTTTGTAATTTTAAGTGGTTTGTCTATTTTGGTAGTAAGATTTGACTGAGTTAGAACTCCGTCAAATCTCGGCGGCGTGGTTGAAGTCGATATAAGTCGATGAAATCGGCGATTTGAGCCGATGAAATCGGCGGCGGCGCGGCTCGTGCAGAAACATGCGGCGGCTTGTCGGCTTAAAATCGGTCGGTTTGTATCTCTGTTTATCATGTAGTGGTGTCCGTATATGTTTAAATTTCCATAACTTCAAAAATTACACACAGTTTAAAGGTACCTTCGACCATGAAACATGAAAACGTTGAATCACAAAAGAAGCTCAGCCCAGCTGAACTATAAGTTTATTCTGCAAAAATGCTCTACTCAACATGACCACTCAGAATTATAGGGTCGCTACTCTGTTCCAATCAAACAGTGTAATTTATTCAAACTTTCTGTGGTATATCCCTATCGAACTATTTTAGGATAGGTACGTTTATACACACAGAAAACAGATTCATTACCACAACCGAATTTTTTGCCAACCGAATTTTTGTAGTTCTACGTACTATCGCAATATTCCATGGGTGATTCCATCAGTATAACCGACTTTTTATGGCAACAATAGAATTTTCAGTACTGTGAACTGAAATTATTTGTTACAGAGACATTAAATATAGAATGTTTTGGTACATCGAACTATCAAAACGGTATCTGCAACTAAATTGTTATATATATATATATATCTGTTGTTATTATCATTTGATGGTTATATGTTGTTTTCAAATATTCTAGTCCAGGTAACGATTTTCGGTTGTTGCGACCATTTGTTGATTGGATACATTTTTTTGTATTCGATTATCCTGGCCGAAATTCATTACAAAAACTTGGTTTTACTATTTTGAATGTTTTATTTATTACATTTTAAAATACAGTATAATATAATAACTAATATTTCCATATAACAAATTCCAAATATGTGATGCGAATTTTATATTTAGGATCTTTAATTAAACATAATTAACTCTGTAGGGGTACGTCGATAGACATTTTTTCTATCGACGTACCATGTTTGTATAATTTTAACACACTAGAATTTTCACATTTCAGAATAATATGCTCAATTAATCCAAAAACGGGGGCACTATTTTTAGATACATCCAAACAAAACACTACATTCCTTTTCAAAAGTAAATTACCAAACATGACACATGTTATTTCTTCAGATAAAGGGCAGATTTTTTTTAATTAGTAGTTTTCATTTTAATATGCTAAAAAATTGATTGATAATATGCAAAAAGTATTTCTTATCACATCAACTTTCTTGAATTTCGATTTTCGAAACATTCGCCTATTTTCTTTATGGGTTTCGTACGACCGTCGAAGGAAACATATATGACAGTAATAAGGAAGGTATTGCTATTCTACAATATAAAGTAAAAATATATTCCAACATTACATTTGTGACGGCAAAAAAGCTACCTTCGTTTAATCTTTCAGAATCTTTAGGGTAGTTTTTGTATATATCGCTAATTTCTTGTAAGAATTTCACATCTTTTATTGGACAATTTTTCAAATATGTTGTTGAAAAATGTTCAAATTGCAACTGAGGTCATCAAAACTTATATCCATGGTGGATCGCCTTTGATGTGTACAGCTTGTACATTAATGAAGACAACAGTTTCATATATGCAATCCCAACTTACTTCTTTTGTTTAGTTTCCAAATTTCCACACTTTTTTTGTTAATCATTTATAGCCTTTTGTTTTTCTTACGATTGTTTTCATTTTGGGCTTGTGTTTGACAGCCGAGTGAAATTTTTGTATTCGTTTATTGTAACAACTAATTATTGTTTGTGAATTCAAATTTTTGGTAGGGTTATCCAAATTCATTTAATATTTTGTATATTTATGAAAATGATTACTACGAACAATATTATTATTATATGTAGTTCAATACCTTCCGATGTTGGGATAATAAGAAAGTGAATGACAAAAACCAAGCTTTTTTGGTGTGTATTTAATTGTTAGAAATAAATAATTTGTTGTCATCACTAATTATTGATACTAAAGTATACTTTTCTGTATAAAAAGTAGTTGTCACAATTGTAAGAGCTAAACACAAAATATTTTTATTGTCTTCGATTGATATATCCAATGTTTTTGCTGTCTTTACTTTCTTTCGGTTATGACCATGTTATTATAGTACATTAAACTATATATCTATGAAGAATATGGAAATATGGTATATTCAATAAAAATAGTTGTGGTTATATCATTATTTATTGGTTCTGATGGATTTCTAACAATCTCATTCTCTGTGTGTAGCAATTTCCGCCAATTTACCATAGGGATAAGTCATAAAAATCTGCGTATTGTTTCAAAAATAAATTTTAAAAGTGGTTACAAAATTGATGTCTCGCATTGAAAGATAATTTTATTATACAAAGCACTGAGCTTTTATTTGCTTTCATCGTTGTCATAAATATTGTTGTACACAATTTCATGTCAAGTCATGTAACTCCAGCTAATATCTCTATAGTTATTGGTTTTACGATGTCACCTGGCTGGCATCAACCACAAGTCTATTTATAGTTCTTACACAGCCTAAGAACAAAACAATTTCCTAATACAATGAATTGAGAGTTTCCCGGAAATAATACTTATTACCTAATATTGTTTGGGAGGTTATTAAAATTACGCGACAGTAATATGAGCACAAAATCGTTAATGATTTATTAAGCAGAAAAGCAACCATAGCGATGTGTATGGCATAGCTTGCCATGGCGACCACAATGTAATACCAGCACCAGCACAACCACAATACAATGGGAACGTCGTAAAATCATGCATTAAATTATCACGATTTAACACCTGTCATCAGATCAACGTAATTATCTAATCGAATGAATTTCTTTTCGCTTTTGTTACAGGCTGCTGGCAAAGAAGCCATCTATGAGCACAGCGTTATGATTAATGCCGACAAAATAACTGAAACCGACGAGGACTCCATACCAACGGGCAATTTAACGCCCGTCAACGGCACCCTGTACGATCTGCGGAAGATGATGAATTTGGGTGAATGTTTGAAGCAGCTATTGCCCATCAATGGTTACGATGATAATTATTGTGCCGATGGAAATTACGATGGGCAGCGTATAAATGTTATAGCCAAGTAAGTGGGGTTGAATGGGGAAGGATAGGGGACTAGAGACTATTGAATTTTAATACCCTCCACCTCCAGGATGGGGGTATACTAAGTTTATCATTCCGTTTGTAACACCTTGAAATATCGACCTAAGACCCTATAAAGTATATATATGGGAAAATCTACAAAATAGTCCGATTTCAATTTTGAAAAATTAAAAATTTCAAATTAGAGGCACACGTTTTATTTTAGCGTCAACTTGTTAAAAATACATTAAATATAAATAATGTGCTCGCGTGCATCATTTTTTTCAAGTGCTGAAGAAGTTATAATCGGATTGTCCCTTTTGGTTCTATTGCAAGTTAAGCCTGAAAACCCTATGAAAATCAACAAAATTTAACCTAAAATGGCTCTCGGCACCAAAACAATAATTCGATCTATTTAGCACTTACACACATTATTAGTAGTACCCATATTCACCGATCACACAGGGTTGGCACCAGTTATTTTTCAAACTGCGGATGTGCTCTTCAAAAAATATGTATCAACTTTCGTTTTATGCAAAAACAGAGTGACAGATTTTGAAGAGCTACCATTTATTCCTCAGTGATGGCACACACCCGTTTCAACATATAGAAGATTCCGCAACATCATTACTATCATCCACAAAAAGATCAGAATGATTTTCTCTTATGCTGAAAAAGTTATAGCCAAAAGAGTTGAACAACTCCCGAAAGTTACAAGCAAAAATAGGGTAAATTAGGGTAGACCTTAGCTCAGTAGACTACATTAACAGCATAATTTTAAAACTTTAGGATGTTGGCGAGGTTAAACTCGTCGTTTTGAAAATTATGACACTCTCAGAAATATTACATATTGCTCTTAAAGCGGTTAGAAGCCTGAGTGACATGGAATCGTACTATACCGTAGATTTGCCCATATTCTTGATCGTCATAAAATTCTAAGACAGCCATGCCCGTCCGTTCGTCCGTTGAAAGCACGCTAGCATCTAAACGAAAGGAGCTAGGACGTCCAAATTTTCCATAAATGCGTCTTATAATCGTAGATCGGTTGGTCTTGCAACTGGGCGAAATCGGCCCAAAGGGGAAAAATTTTCCCTCACAAGGGCTAAAAAACCCATAATAATCTCTAATATTTTAGCGAATTTAAGCATGTTTTTTGAATATGTCTGTTTATATTCCCCTTATAGCAAAAACGTGCACCATAAAGTGATTCTTATTTGTAGGGGGTGAAATGGGGCAAAAAAGGGATAAAAATGGTACATATTAAACGACAACAGCTAGAAACACGAATTTCGGTGTGTACATTCCTAAAATTGAGCAGTTACATAATATAAAAGTATTTTTTCCAAATTCGTACATTTGAGGAGTAAAATGGGAATAGAGGGATAAAAATGGTACCAACTAAACGGCTGTATCTACAATAATGAAATTCGGTGTATACATTCCTCTGATTGCATAGACAGGTAAAATACACGGATTTTTCAAAATTCGTACTTTTTGGGGTCAAAATAGAAAAAGGGGATAAAAATAGTACCAACGAAATGACCGCAGCTAGAGTCATGAAATTCGGAGTATACATTCCTTTGACTACGTAGCCACGAAAAATAAAATGTTTTTTTCCAAATTCGTACTTTCAAGGGATACAATGGGTACGGAGGGATAAAAATGGTACCAATCAAACGGCTGCATCTAAAATAATGAAATTCGGTGTATATTTTCCTTTGATTGCATAGACACGTAAAATAAACGGATTTTTCGAAAATCGTACTTTTTGGGGTTAAAATGGAAAAAGGGGATAAAAATAGTACCAACCACTTGACCTAGAGTCATGAAATTCGGAGTATACATTCCCCTGACTGCGTAAACACGAAAAATTAAAGATTTTTTTCAAATTAGTACTTTCAAGGTATACAATGGGAACAGAGGGATAAAAATGGTACCAACTAAACGGCTACAGCTAGAATGATGTAATTCGGTGTGTACATACTTCTAATTGCGTAGACGCGTAAAATAAAGAGATTTTAGGAAGTCGTACTCTTAAGGAGGAAAACGGGTATAAAAATGATACCAACTTAATGGCCTCAGCTATAAATATGGAATTCGGTGTATACATCTCTTTGACTGCATCGACAAGCAAAATAACAAGATTTTTTAAATTTTACGTACTTTTAAATTTTACGGCAAAAATTGGTTGAATCAGGAAGTTGGGTTATTTTGCACTAAGTACGCGAGAAAATGGATTTTCAAAATTTGTACTTTTGGAATTAAAATAGAATGGAAATACAACCAACTGTAGCACCCACTATTTACAAATATTTATGGCAATTACGCTTTTGTGAAAATATAAATATAAGAATACGTATTTTTTGAATTGACTAGAAGTATTATTTCGATATAAAGGGTGATTTTTTAGCTATTATATTTTTGGCAACACTGGTTTAAACAGCTGACGCACGTTTCGTGTTTTGTTTCACTGTCAAACATCTTCAGTTTGGTCTATAATTTAACCATGAATCGTCTTACAAACGAACAACGCTGGCAAATTATTGAATATTATTATCAAAATGCGTGCTCTGTTAAGAAAGTTCATCGCGCGCTTCTTCCATTTTATGGTCAGTTAAATCGACCCACTGAAGCGGCTATTCGGGCTATTGTGACTAAATTTCGCACCAAATTTACATTGTTGGACATTAAACCACCAACACGCTTATGTAGAGTGCGAACTGAAGAAAATATCGCAGCTGTATCGGCCAGTGTTAATGATGACCATCAATTATCGATTCGTCGCCGTTCGCAGCAATTGGGCCTCTGTTACTCAAAAACGTGGAAATGCCAAAATTGGACTAAGCGGATGGAACATTTGAGGCGCAGTCAAGGTCAACATTTGAATGAAATAATCTTCAAACATTAAATTATATGGACCGTACTATCGATTCAAATAAAGATTTCATGAATTTTTCTGAATTTTTTTGAAAAACTTTTAAAAAATCACCCTTTATATATAGTGTAAACGTATTTGTAGCCTTGTGGTTTGAAATAATAAAAATATTATATTTATTTATAAAATTATTTTTTCAATATTTGTATTTGTTTTGGTTTGGCTATATTAGAAAATTTATATTTTCCTGTAATATTATCCATGGTGGAGGGTATGTAAAGTTCGGCCCGGCCGAACTCAACGCCGTTTTTTCTTGTTATCCTTACCTTAGATTAAATAATAGATTCATGTTTGTGTTTTTAAGGAGCCACTAAAAACGCACATTCGTTGAAGCTGTTATGAGTAGAGCAATATCTCATTTTCCTTATTTTTTTAATTTTGTCATTTTTTAATTTTCTTTTTTCTCATTTTCGTTATTTTTTAATTTTGTATTTACCACAATACTTCATTTCATTTATATTAAATTAAATTAAAACATACATGTTGATAATGAAAATAAACATATGTCTTTATTTGAATTCATCTCGAACACACACACAGAGCTTACCATCCCACAACCGGACGTTGGCTTGAAATAGCCAGTAATCAACCGGGCGTACAACTCTATACATCCAATGGCATGCCGGATACCGAGAAAGGCGAGGTAAGTTTTCCATTTTAACTCCATCTCTTCACAAGCATCCATGAAAAATCATAGCATCGCACAGCAAACTGCATTGGGGGAACACGATTGAGAATATACTTTCAAAATACACTGGTAGTGTTGGTATTCAAACTTTTCATTTTTTTTTAATTTCATTTGAATTCAGTGAAACCCTTGAAATTGAAAAGCAAAAAAGTTTGGTTTTTGAATAACAAGCCGAAGCAACCAACGCAAACAAACAAACAACAACAACACGCACACACACTCTCTCTTACACTCCCATATGCGGAAAACTCCAATCAAATGAAATTAATTAAAAAATCCATAATCTGCAAAAGTATGAATTTCTGTGAAACGCAATAAAAGAAACTTGTTTGAGCAAAACGAACAAAAAAATACCAACAAAGTTTGTGGGAAATATACAATCGGATTGTAAAGGTCGAATGGCCAGATACCCTTTTATGGTAGAAAAAAGGACAGGATTTATTTATTTTAATCAGTAAAATATTTCAACTGCAGCTGTTGTCGAAAATTAATCTGTTTATGGTGTATAATTTTTGTGATATTTGATAGCAGCACATCTGCTCAAACTAATGTCGTCATAAGTAAAATGATGTATTATTACTAGACAGCGGATTTTTATGCAAAATCGCATTTTGAACGGATGGTTATAATTGAATGCCGTCTTCACACAAGTGATTTTACTTATAAAACCATTTAATAAACCGATATAACCAATTTATGTCAGAATATCTTGCATAGCAATATGCATATTTTATATACTTGAGTATTCAAAATGGATTTTTCATAAAAATTCGAGGTCTAATTATTACACCATGCGACACCATTTTTCATCCCTGAACTACGAAACTATTTACAAATAAATCTACAGACAGGTAGTACAACTGTGTACTCAGTGATCTTGTTTCCTTTTTAAAGAACTTTTAATTCAGTTAATCAATGGTAATATAAGTTTGAAGAATTTATCTTCGTACATTTGCCAGACTCATAGTGATATTAATATCAATTGATTTAATTTAATATTTTTTAATTTATCAGGACGAAAAAAAAATTAGAAAAATATCCTATTTGTGTCCTTGAAAGATTCTAATAAAATTATATTTAAATAGGAAATATATTTAATATATTACTTTAGTAAGAGCAATGTGGGTTAAATAAAATTTAGCTGCATTAGTTTAGCATTAACAACCATTTCAAAGTTTGTCCCTTAAAAGGTTAAATACGAACCTCACCGCAAAGTCTTTTGAGGAGTGTTATAATTCACCACTCATTTTTGTTGCTGTCTAAAAAGTTCATGGAGAGAAAGACGTATCTATATATATAAAAGAGTTACTGACTGCCTGACTTATCATTGACAAGCCCCCAGACAAAACGGCTGAAGCCAGGGTAGTTCCCAAATATGACGTAGACGTCGACTAAGAAAGGGTTTTACGAAATTCGTACTTTTAGGGGGTAAATGGGACAAAAAGGGATAAACATCGAACCATCGTCCTGACTAAACGACCGTAGCTAGAAACATGAAATTTGGTGTGTTCCTTGCAATGATCATGTAGACGAGCTACAAATAGGGATTTTTCGAAATTTGTACTTTTTAGGGAGGAAAGAGACAAAAAGGGATAAAAATGTACCAATTTAAGAATTGCAGCTAGAATAGAGAAAATCGGTATTTACATTTTTGTACTTATAAGGGGTGGGCGGGACAAAAAGGGATAAAAATGGTACCAAATAAAGTATTACAGTTAGAATCATGAAATTTGGTATGTAAATTCTTCTGACAAGCGCGTTTAAATTGGATTTTTCAAAATTCGTACTTTTAAGGGTTGCGAGGGACAAAAAGGGATTAAAATGATACTAATTTAAGTATTGCAGCTATAGTCGCGAAATTTGGTGTGTAAATTCCTCTCACCACATAGAAGCGGAATATAAATACATTTTGTACTTTAAAGGGTTGCGCGGGCCAAAAAGCGATAAAAATGGTACTAAATAAAGTATTGCAGCTAGAATCTTGAAATTTGATGTGTAAGTTCTTCTGACCATGTACAAGCGCAGTGAAATTGGATTTTTCGAAATTTGTACTTATAAGAGGTGAGCGGGACAAAAAATAGTACCAACTAAAGTTTTATAGCAAGAATCGTGAAATTTAGTATGTAAATTCCTCTCACCACATAGAAGCGGAATGAATATAAATGCATTTTGTACTTTTAAGGGCTGCGCGGGACAAAAAGGGATAAAAATGGTACTAAATAAAGTATTGCACCTAGAATCTTGAAAGTTGATATGTAAGTTCTTCTGACCATGTAGAAGAGCAGTAAAAACGGATTTTTCGAAATTTGTACTTATAAGATGTGAGCGGGACAAAAGGGATAAAAATAGTACCAACTAAATTATTATAGCTAGAATCGTGAAATTTGGTATGTAAATTCCTCTGACCATGTATAAGTGCATTAAAATTGGATTTTTCAAAATTTGTACTTTTAAGGGTTACGAGGGACAAAAAGGAATAATAAAGGTACTAATTTAAGTATTGCAGCTATAGTCGTGAAATTTGGTGTGTAAATTCCTCTGTCAATGTATAAGAGCAAATCCTAATGGATTTTTTCGAAATTTATTCCTATAAGGTTTGAGCGGGACAAAAAGGGATAAAAATAGTACCAACTAAAATATTGCTGTTATAGTCGTGAAATTTGGTGCGTAAATTCCTCTGACAACATAGACTTGCAACATAAATGGATTTTTCGAAATTTGGATAAAAATGTTAGCAACATTACGATTACAGCTAGAATCATGAAATTTTGTATGTAAATTCCTCTGACCATATAAAAGCGCCATTAAAATGTATTATTTCTCGAATAAAATGCTCTGCGGTTGTAATTTTTTGTTAAAAACTGGGTAGAAAATGATACAAAATATATATACGAAGGGAGTTCAGCTAAAACAGTGCACAAAAGAAAAATCAAATAAATACTATCCTAAAACAGAGACGGATAATAACAAATACCTGGCTTTTTCGCGTGCGAAGCAACGGTTACTGCTAGTCTTACATAAACCACTAAAATAAAAAAAATAAAATTCATCATTTACTTTCTATTAGATATTTTTGTTAATTAACTAACGAAAGCTATCATTCTGAAGATTTTGACTGAAATTCTGGTTGATTTTGCAAAAACTCTAAAAAATCGTATAAAATAGAAGTCATCATTTCACAACTTCCAAGCTAACAGAGTGACTAAAAAAGACATTACTTTAAAGTTAAAAAAAATTAATCATTTCGAAAATCAAAACAAAAGAAATAAAATTCAAATAAAATAAAAAATTGTAAAGACTGTTATATGCTGTCGCATAACAATATTTTAAAAGTAATTGAAATTACCTTCAAAACAAGGTATAACACATTAAAATCGGTTTCAGGAATTTCAGGTGATTTAATGAAGACACGTTTTTGAAAAAGATGTATTTTTATAACCTCACTCTACAGAGTAGTAGTGTATACAGCATTTGGAGCAGACAAAAGTTGAACGAATTGAAGGAGTGACTTAAGTCACTAAGTATGTTTGGACCAAATACGTTTCACAACATTTTAAGATGCTTGAGCCATTACCGTCCGTCCGTCTGGCTGGCTGGTGTACACAAACAAACTATGTCCATGGTAATATTTTTCCCATACTTAGTTTAAGTTCGAAGATGGGTGAAATTACCCCTTCTGGTACCTCCCACACAAATGACCCATATTCCTATGTTATATAAAAACTAATGTAACTTCCACACCGATATTCAGAATCAGCTATATTTTAGTATTTGATAATGTTTTAATAATCACTTTAAGTTTACTAAATATGACGAGTGTTTCCAAGCACCTTCTAGTACCTCCCACATATATCAACCTAACCCACATAAAACAAGTAAGGAAGGATATGATACCCTACACTTAGTCATTATACCCTATGGTGTAGGATATATACGATGCAGCTATAACAGGAGAATATACTACAAATTCCACACTTCTATCTGTATTTGTAAGAAAATTTGAACACAAACTTTGAATGGGAGCTATATATAAATCTGAACCGATCTATTCTATTTATACCAGAGCTGTTTTTAGTTGAAATGTAAGTTGTTTTGGCAAATTTGAAGAAAATATGTCAAAGTTTGTGGTTTCTAGAGCGGAAAGAGTCAAATCGGATGAGACATTTGTATGGGAGCAATATATAAATCTGAACCGATCTATCCTATTTTTAACAGAGCTGTTTTTAGTTGAAATATAAGCAGTTTTGCCAAATTTGAAGAAAATCTGTCAAAGTTTGTGGTTTCTAGAGCGGAAAGAGTCAAATCGGAGGAGACATTTGTATTGGAGCTATATATAAATCTGAACCGATCTATCCTATTTTTACCAGAGCTGTTTTTAGTTGAAATATAAGCAGTTTTGCCAAATTTGAAGAAAACCTGTCAAAGTTTGTGGTTTCTAGAGCGGAAAGAGTCAATTCGGAGGAGATATTTGTATGGGAGCTATATATAAATCTGAACCGATCTATCCTATTTTTACCAGAGCTATTTGTAGTTGAAATATTTGGCGTCAAGCCAAATTGGGGGAAAATCTCTTGAAATATGTAGTTTCTAGAGCGGAAAAAGTGAAATCGGAAGCAAAATTTGTAGGGGAGCAATATCTAAATCTGAACCCATTTGCTTCAAATTAAATAGCGTTCGTCCATATCCCATAAAACTTTGTTGTGCAAAGTTTTATTTAGTTCTGACAACAATTTCGACCTGGACTTTGATTACAAGAATAGATGGACATTTGTATGGGACGGACGGACGGACATCGCTAAATCAACTCAAAAAGTGATTCTAAGTCGATCGGTATAATAAACGATGGGTCTAACTCGTTTGCTTTTGGGTGTTACAAACAAATGCACAACGACATTATACCCTGTGGTGTAGGGTATAAATAAATCTGCTATAACTAATATACAGATCGATAAATGCATGGAATATGGGCGATATTGCCACACTTCTTCTGGTACCTCCCAGATCCTTTCTTGTTAGCATTCAGCTCTATATCTGTGTTATAAATACCTTATAAATTGTAGAGTGGACTTTTCAGTAGTTCCTGAGATATCGTCAAAAATGATTCTTCTACATCGACTATATCTCAGATACTACTGAAAAGTCTACAGCTCAGCAATTCTGCTGCAAAAATCATTTGCAGAAAAAAAGTTATGTTATGTTATAGTTATGTTAAGTAAAAAATGTTTCAATGTTTTTCAAAAAATCGTCTAACATAATATCTTGCAATACCAAAGACCATCGAAAATTTCTCGCTGGTTTTTCATTGCTAGTAAGAATCGTTTTATAATTTTCTCTTAATTTTTTTTTTCAAATTTCCGTGTGAGGAAAATTCAGCAATATTTGAAGTATTTTGTGCGGTAATCGCCTTAGATGCTTTTCGACGAATCAATGTGCACTTTATATAAAGCGTGATTTTTTAAAAGCTATGGAATGTTTTTCAAAAGAAACACATAAAATTCAGAAAAATGCATGAAATCTTTATTTGAATCGATAATGCGGTCCATATAATTTAATGTTTGAAGATTATTTCATGCAAATGTTGACCTTGACTGCGCTTCAAATGGTCCATCCGCTTAGTCCAATTTTGGCATTTCCACGTTTTTGAGTAACAGAGGGTCAATTGCTGCGAACGGCCACGAATCGATAATTGATGGTCATCATTAACGCTGGCCGATACAGCTGCGATATTTTCTTCAGTTCACACTCTACGTAAGCGTGTTGGTGGTTTTATGTCCAAAAATGTAAATTTGGTGCGAAATTTTGTCACAATAGCCCGAATAGCCGCTTCAGTGGGTCGATTAAACTGATCATAAAATGGAAGCGCGCGATGAACTTTCTTAACAGAGCACGCATTTTGATAATAGAATTCAATAATTTGCAAGCGTTGTTCGTTTCTAAGACGAGTCATGGTTAAATTATAGACCAAACTGAAAATGTTTGACAGTGAAACAAAACACGAAACGTGTGTCAGCTGTTTAAACCAGTGTTGCCAAAAAGATAATAGCTAAAAAATCACTCTTTTTATCGATAGATCTAAACTCTAAATATTCTAGGAATAATAAAACTGTTCAACAGCATTTTTGGAACAGAGTAGCGATCAGACACTATCTTACAAAACTTCTTTGCTTAGTATAGTGCTCCCTTCGACCCAAAATATGAAAACGTTGACCCGCTGTAAAAAGAAACTCTGACCAGCTGTACTATATGTTTATTCTACAAAAATGATCTACTCAAAAATTATTTCAGAATTTCAGAATTATGGGGCCGCTATTATGTTCCATTCAAAAAATCTTAATTTGTTGGACAGTGTATTTATATTCCTTCAAAATATATGATGTAGTTTCTCTTCAAAATTAAAATTTTATGGTACATGACAGATGAGGGAAACGCTTTTTTGCCAAATAGATGATTAAATTAGATAATAAATTCAAAATATTTTTAAAGAGTACAAGTAGCATGTACTTACTTAGGAACTTACAGAGTAATTTTTATCACGCAAATGATGCCAGAAAGGAATTCTCATATTTAAATTTGTCGTAGAGTCCAAAGAGCACCGAAGAATCACTGGTGTTACAAAACATCTTAATGAAGACTCTCAAATAAATTTTGTACTAACAATGTTGGCCGCATTTTTTATTTTCCGTCCATTGGGCGACATAACCTTTGTTGATGGATCCCAATTTGTTTCCTAAACAAATGAAGAAGTACAGCTGCAGGAAGGCGTTTACTGGTGAAGTTGTTATGGAAGCTGAAGATATTGAAGAAGTAACTTTTTCAATAAGAAACCTTTCCGGATGATCCTTTTGAATCATCAAACCTCTTAAGCAGTTTCCTAATTGCACCACTAACTTCGCTTAAACCACCGAGGAGTGTTACAAAAGTGAGAACAGGCCATGCATACCTCACATAGCTTTAGGAAAAGTTATTGGAAAAAAATCATGACGTTAAGTGCCATCTATTGACCAGTGATGCCTGAACTAGTGTTAACTTCTTTTACAACGGCCTTTACGAAATATCTCACGCCCCTTAGCGTCGTTTGCATGGCTGGAGTCCCTTTCGCATTTGGGCTTAATTAAGAACTTCCAGAGAGCGCACTGCAACAGCCCTCAGTTCTCGGCGTTTTTCTACATGATTACTTTGAGAAACAACCATAAATGTTTTTATGAATGCTTAAATAAGTTTTTAAAATTCTGATGCTGCTGCTATTGCTGTTGTTGTTATTGACTGTTTTACAAGCAAACCAGCCCCAGCCAGCTACCAATAATGGAAACAGCCAATAAGCCAAATAATACCTCACAAGCAAACACACAAAGGTAGCACACACCTCCCCCCTCCACCACCCGCTACAATCCATGGCATATTGCCTTCGATGTTGTAAAACGAGAGGCGTTTAAACACTTTATGGTTAATTAATATTTGTTTATATAAGTAATTATGACTGAGAGTGTGTGTGGAAGTTGTGTGTGTGTGTGTGTGACGCGATGGGACTGTAAACCAATGAAGGGAAATAATGATATTAAAATTGTGCTCCAACCAAATATTAGAATAAAGAGTGAAATGAGGCTGAGGCAGCAACAGCAGCAGGTTGGGTAATTGTGAAACTTTCAAGGATTGAACAATGAACAACGAGCGAGGCTTCTGTTGTGTATAACATTGAATTTTCTGTTTATTAAAAGGTCATACGTTCAATAAGGTCATTGATTGGTTTCACAGAATAATTGAATAATTGTGGTTGTAGTGAACCTTGATTTTAAAAGGGAGTAACTGAAATGTTGTTGAAAATCGAATTTTTAGATATTTCCAAAATTTTCTTAATTTTCTATCAGAATATGTTAAAATCAGGATTTCGATAAAATGTCAGATACAACCTTTTAAAATTAAGTTGACTATATATATTTAGTTTTCCGATTTTTACCCACCTCATTTCGCACGAAACTCCCAAACACTGCACCTAAGTGCCCTCTCAGGCACACATGGAAATCTTACGCTCACGTTGTGCCCTTTGTGTATTCCAAGAAACTAATTTTCTTTGCATTCATTTACTCCTTTCCTCCAGGCAGTTCTATTATAATAACAATTAAATAATTAAGTTTTCTTTGCTGCATCTTATGGTTTTATGTGAGTTCAAGTTGTTAAATGTAAAACATAAGGTTTCCTGGAAAAACAATTGCAATTCGTATGAAGTCGTTCGTATTTGCCTGCCTTTGTGGTGCATTTTGTTACAAACACAAAAGGCTAAATGTTAAACTGGCTTTGAAAATTCCGGAAAAAGAGGAAAATGCTATGAAGTGATGGAACAGCATGATAGTGGGAAAATATGAAATAAAATGTGAAGCAAATTTAAATTGAAAATTTTAATGTTTAAAATACAACAGTTGGAATGTAAGTTTATTGGCAAGTATTCAATATTTCCTCCAATTCAGAAATTCATTTCTTGCTGACTATTTTCTAAAGCTATTCCTGTCTGTTGACAATTCGATTTTTTTTTGATCAATTTGCTTGAACACCCTTTATATTCGAAAAAAAACAGCGAAAAGCGCTCCTTGGAATATATTCATTCTTTTGGATATATATTTTTGTATGTACACTTACACATAAAATTCACAGAAACACAACGCTGCTACTGTTTTTTTTTTTTTCATTTCTGCATTTGCTATTGCTTTGTTCAAAGGTGTATTGTTATCCTTATTATCCAACTCAAACAACTCCTTTAAGGCATAAATTGTGTTGTTTTGCTTTTGCCGGAGTCCAGGGTAACCATGGGAACAACATCTGTACCAAAAGAGGAGGATATTTCAAGTTCTTTGTGGGTCATTGTTAAAATCTGAAACGAATAAGAGTTGCTGAAAAAATATTGTGAGCAACAAATTCAATATCTATGTATTCCTAAATTTTTGCTGATATCACAGCAACTACGGAAAAGTATACTCTATTTTTTTAGAGTATTTATTTTACTTATTTACTACTTGACATAAGGTTTGCATACATATAAGACTAGCATTTTTTTTCATTATCCGTCGTTAATTGACCGATTGTTGAAGTCTTCGCTAAAACAAAATTGTCGCAAAAAGACATGTTTTGGCCATTCCAATCCATATCTATCAAAATTTTCGAATTTGAAATTAAAGAAATACACTTAAGGTTCCTCACAGCCAGGGCCGTGCGCAGGATTTTCCCCTTAATTATATTAGTTAATTGTCAATCAATATTCAACTTTTCTTGTCTATTGCACAACGATAAATGACGTTAATTTGATTATGTGTGATTACGTGAGCGTTTGGCAACCATTCAAATTTTATTACCAGGATATTTTGATACATTCATCGGCAAAATTGCATTTCAGAAATCCATCTATCAGTACACTCAAAGGAATTTGTCAGTAAAAGAAAGCCTACTAAAATAACAGATTTTCTGCTGAAGAAGAGACAGCAGATTTGCTGAGCTGGTAAACAGCTGTTTGCTGTTTTTAGCAATATAGAATTAATTCCTTCCATTTATTTTTCATTTCGAGTGACATCTAAGTGATGAATATCGGACGAAAAAGGATCTATTATTCCAGAAAAAAATTTTGGGGAAAATGTAACATAATTACACCGGAAAAACATGATTTTTAGATTTATTTTCAGGAGAGTTAGCTCACAGATGGCTTGATCTAGGAACGAAATATTTTGCAAATCATCATTAAACAATCCAAAGTTTATTTTCGTGGGGTGACTGGAACTTGTTTTTCTATTTGCGAACCAGCCTAATATACATAAGTGGCTTTTTGATGCCAAACTATTCTCAGGTTTGGATGTCATCTGTCATATAAATTTGGAGAAGAAATTTTGTTCTAAAGCCATCTTTTCAAATTGAGGATTTGGCTATCTAATCACACGTTAATTTGTGACTGCAAAAGTGGCTATGAACATAAAAATAATATAAATAATTTAGTTCAAAAACTGGAGCAGCATATAACCGAAGATTGTAATTCGCTACAACGATTTTGTTTAAAGCATTTTTCTAGATTTAGGGCATATCGTACTATCAAATTCCATCATTGCGCGGTTAACAGCATTTTGGTTCCCAAGTTATCAGGCTAAACTAGGATAAATAGTGGCTGTAAAGTCAAAAATTATGAAAAGTATCTATCGCGAGAAAATCATAAATCAAAAATGTCATATGTGAAAATCATTTTAGTCATATTTGCCACGAAAATGACAACTTTCCAAAAATATCTAATTCGTATTATTTGTTTACCATGCCCTACCGCAATATCCACTTTTTGTAAAAAAATTGGAAATGGGTATAAAAATGGAATCTTTAAACTCGCTGTGTAAATCACAGAACATGCGTTTTCTATACAACATTGCCAATATTTCAAAAGTAGATATGAACCATATTGCAAAAGTGGCTATGAACCATAAAAGCGCGAATAATAGGCAAATTCGAAAACTTTTTAATCGTAGCAATTAGTAATCCTCTTTAGATTAAACTGTAGAAGAATGATTCATAATTACTCTTAAAATTAAAGAGACAATCCGATTTTTACGCTCTCCTGAAAAGTTGTGTTTTTGTTCATAGCCACTTATGAATATTAACCCTCGATATATCAAACAGTTTCCTTCGTTTGTCGAAATGGATTTGTATTATCATTACAAACTCCCAAAACTCCTCTTCTCTTCTCCTCTTCTTAGGTTACTCCAATACTTTTTCGCAGAAACGAAGAATTTCATCTCGCCAATAGATTTTTACAAAATTATTAATTTATAGGTAAATTGTTTTTCAATGATTTCATTCCAATTAGATATACTACACATTTTTCCAAAGTTTGGCACTCATAGTTAAGCTACGGGTTAGCATCAAGCAAATTATTTGCTTTTATTAAGAATGTTTTTAGATTTCATTATGAATCATAGTGATTTTTATCTACACTTTCTTAAAGTTACTGACAAAATTTTATTAAATCTCCAAACATTTAATGTAGTACACAATTAAAAGTTCATAAGATATTGCTCTAGTCAAATGTCAAGAAGTGGTATCGGTTAATTAAAATGAAACTTTTCCGAACAATTTGGTGTCTATTAGCAGGCCCGTGCGCAGGATTTTCCCCTGGGGGGGGGGGTTTTCATCTACACTCACAAAAAAGTTAACCTTATAATGAGTTAAAATTAACTAAAATTTAGGAAACCAAGTACATTTTTACTAAATATAAGTAGAATTTTGCTGAAATTTTCCTAAATCTAAGTAAATTTTTTCTAAAACCAAGTAATTTTTTACTAAATTTAAGCAAAATTTTTCTAAGTAAACTTTTACTAAATCTTAGTAAAATGTTGCTGAAAATTTCCTAAAACTAAGTAAATGTTTGCTCAAATCAAGTAAATATTTACTCAAACTAGGACAATTTTGCTAATTTTTTCCTCAAAACGAGTAAATTTTTAGTTAAACTGGGGAAAATTTTATTTTATACAAGAAAAAAAGGTGCAATTAAAATAAGTTAAATTTAACTAAAAAATCAAACAAATAGTTTTGCTTCAGAGTATGCAAAACTGATACAAAAAAATGACAACATGAAATATTTCTCAAAAGTTTCATGATACCTCTGCCCTAAGGAGTTGAGCAATTACTCCATGATTGTTGCGAAGGTAAGATAGGCGCCTTCGCAGTGGTTGTTTAGAATAATTCATAAAGTATTTAAGAAATAAGTCTCTGCAAACGAATGAGAATTGCTTCTTAAATTAATATTCAATAACTTTTTAAACAATTTCAAAAGTTTTTTTATAAGTTCATTAATACTTAAATGTATGAAGAACTCGGCATAAATTTCAGTAAACATTTTAACTTCATTTAACTTCATATTTTTAAGTTAAAATTTCCTAAATGGAATTTTTTCCATACAAAAAATTTCAGATTTTTTTCCCACTGAAAACCTTGAAAATATTTTTCCACATAAGTTTGAATTTACTCAATTGTAAGAATTGTTTATTAGATCCAAAGAAATATTTTTAAGTTTTTATTTTTAAAAGTACCCTTTTTCTAGTAAATGAACTATTTACTATGGCTTTGAAAGAAGGAAACTTTACTCATACTTTTTTTTATTTTCCAACTTTTTAGGAAATTTTTACTGGAGCATTTGGAAACCACTCATACTTTATTGCCAGGATCTTCGAGAAATATTTTGATACATTCGTCCGACATACATTGTCGGCAAAATTGCATTTTAGTAATCCATCTATCAGTACACTCAAAGGAATATGTCAGTAAAAGAAAGGAGAAAGTCTATTGAAAGATCAGATTTTCTGCTGTTAAAAAAGAGACATCAGATTTGTATCTGCTGAGATGGTAAACAGCTGTTTGCTGTTTTTATCATTATATATGATACGCATATTGTCCCAAGCAAATATAAAATCTATTATCTATTCTCTATCTATCTATTATCTATTTTTATATTTTAATTAACAACAGCCAATTTTAGCAGACTGCAAACTCTTTAGCAGTGTGAATGGTGATGTAAGATTGCAGAAAACTGCTGTTATGCAAAAAAACAGCTGTAATAGCAGAAAAGTGTCTGCTGATAGGCAGCAGACAATCGCTGCTTTTATTAACAGACTTCTTCTCTAAGTGTACTTTTTTAAATAGTTGCTTGAAATTACATACATACATATCGAGAGCTTATAGTCATAAGTTGCTATGAACAAAAACATTACTTTTCAGGAGAGCGAAAAAACTGATTTTCTCCTTAATTTGAAGAGAAATTGTTAACCGTCTTCTTCGTTTAATCTAAAAAGGAATACTAATTGCTGCGATTTAAAAGTTTTCGAAATTTCCTATTATTCGCGGTTTCATGGTTCATAGCCACTTTTGTATTTTAAAAATTGAGCACTATGAATGTTGAAATAAGAATACGATTTATTGTAAACTCCATAACTTTTTTCATGAAATCTTGACAATGTTGTATAGAAAACGCATTTTCTGTGATGTACACAGCGAATTTAAAGATTCCAGCTTCATCCGTCAAATTGGTCGCTTGTAACATATATATAGTCAATCACTGCAATTGATGAAAAATCCAAAATTCTCCGTTACAATTCCTTATATTTTAACTTTGTTCATTCATTCTTTTCATACACAAATATTCCCCATGAAGTCAACAATCACATGCCAAAGAAATATTTTGGTATTCTCAATATGATCAAAAGTTACGCGGGTTTTTCTAAAGATACTTTTCACAATTTTTGACTTTACTGCCACAATTTATACTATTTTAGCCTGATATCTTAGGCATCAAAATGCTATTAGTGCGAAATGATGGAATTTGATAGCACGATATGCCCAAAATCTAGAAAAATGTTTTAAACAAAATCTTTGTAGCGAATTATAAACTTCGAATAATTTCTGCTCCATTGTTGAACTATTTTATTTATATTATTTTTATGTTCATAGCCACTTATTTAGACACAAACTAACGTGTGAGTGGATAGTCAAATTAGAAAATTAAAAAAAGGCTTTAGAAAAAATTCTTTTCCAAATTTATATGACAGATGAGAATTCTGAGAATAGTTTGGCATCAAAAACTCATTTTCGAGAAAGTGGTTCATAGCCACTTTTGAATTTAAGCCCTCGACATATATTTTGAAGAAATATTACACAAAAAACGATCAAATTCCTCGGCGCTTAACCCTTCAGACCCGCATTTTTTCTATGATAAATGAAGAAAATTGGATATGTTTTTTGACAAAGTATGGGTCTAAATATGATGTCTAATGAGTTTTTGGGGTTTTTAATTTATATAGGACATGAGATGTTTACTCAAAATCTTTATACGCATATTTACCAATTAAATAAAAAATATTTGGTAATGTTTCTTCATTTTTATAACAGTTTTTTGTACTCGATGAAATGCAAGACGAAAAACACCTAAAAATTTTAATTCCAAAAACCAAATAATTGGTATTTTAGAGTTTCGTCTTCCTACGTATTTCCAAGTTACTGAATTTGTTGTTTTTCTTTTGAATTATACTTGTTACCTATGTACACAAAAATAAAAAATAATAACTCTGAAAATTTTTTGACACAAGTGAGAAATATAACAAAAATTTGAGTAAGTTAAAACTCATTTTTTATTGTTTCGCAACTTTAAAGTGGATTTAAAAATAGAGACCTACACGCAGAAAAAATGCATTACGTTACGTAGACACGTGAACATCGTTTTTGAGTTTCTTTTGTGGGAAAAATAGTTTGTTTGGGTAAACATGTCATCACTTGTTGTAAATGGAGAGAAATATGTTTATATCAAACAGTTTTCTTCGTTTGTCGAAATGGATTTGTATTATCATTGCAAACTCCCAAAACATTAGAAGTAACAAAAACCGTTGTTGTTGCATCTGTGATGAAAATAGGACACATCGGTTCAGATTTAGATACAGCTCCATAAAAATGTCGCATCGCAAATGTTACATTTTAGCGCTCTACAAGCATCAAACAAATTATTTGCTTTTATTAAGAAAGTTTTTAGATTTCATTATGATATCATGACCACTGTCTTCTTAAACCCAACAGAACAAAATAATATCCACCCTGTCGTTACAGTGCAGAGGACCGCAGAACATTCCAAATCCTAAGCGGGATTTATTATTATATAATTTTATAAGATTCGTATACACATTGTTAGGCTCCTAAGGAGCAGATTCAACATCAAACAAATAAAGTATAAAGTAGTAGTTTTTTAAACTACTAAAATATTTTGTTATTTAATTTCCAAACTTTTATTATAGTACACAATTAAAAGTTTATAAGATATTGCTCTAGTCGAATGTCAAGAAGTAGTATTGGTTAATTAAAATGAAACTCTTCCGAACAATTTGGTGTTCATTAGCGAAATTAGCATTACACTATCTTGAAATTGGCACAATTCGTTTAGTTTGTTTGTATTTTTCATAACCTTTGTCCGAAATTCAAGAAAGTGTCCACGATTTTTGTATGTAATTTTCGTGTTTCCACGATTTTACTGCAAAATTACCATTTTTTTTTTAAGAAGACTTTAAAAATTCTATATTTTATTGCTTCAGATAGTCTAGAAAGTTTTAAAAAGTATATGCTCGAAACCTCTCTGGGGGGGTTTGAACCCCCAAACCCCCCCCCCTGCGCACGGCCCTGTCTATTAGCGAAATTAGCATTACACAATCTTGAAATTGACACAATTCATTTAGTATGTTCGTATGTTTTCATAATCTTTGGCCGAAATTCAAGAAAGTGTCCACGATTTTTTATGTAATTTTCGTGTTTTTAATGCAAAATGCGCCCGGCCCTGCTCACAGCAGATAGAAATGGTCAATAAAGGCAAACAAACCATTCTAGTAGAAAATCCAAAAAAATTGGAACACATTTTCCCCACTTTGAGAATTCGGTTATTTTTGGGAAATTTATCTGCAAATCTAGTAATTTTTCCATCACTTTTATCTGTTTGATGAATTTTACGTAGTTTGTTTTATCTCATATATATAAAATTTTGAGATGTGTGAACTGGACTTGTCTTTTTGTATTAATTTTTTTGCGAGAACTTAAAGAACTCAGTCAATTATCGACGGATTGTATGGGGTATGCAAACCGGATTTCTATGAGAATGTCAAGATTTTAGGGGTATCGGGGAAATTTCAGTAAAAGGTTTAACTTCACATTACTTACAAGAAAAATAACATCGTTTTCCAGAGTTGTATACTTCATTCTTTTGTATATACAACAGTGTTAATTACACTGTTAAAAAAGTCTTACAACCACCTTTTTGAAAGGCTGATTGGAAATGTTTAGTAAAATTTTTAACCACTTCTTACTCAGAAAATCTTATCACATCTCTGCAGTAAATAATGAAATGGTGACTTTTAGTAAAAATCACACATTTTTGTACATACCCTACGAGAAAAAGAACCGTCTCAGGACATATCCTAGAACTAGTCCCTGGTGGGTGAGGACCAGTCCTGGTTCTAACCCAAATATATGAAGGGACCCTTTTACATGTGTTTGTCATTGGCGGGGGTGAATTGACCCCCGGTGATATGTCTTGGGCATGACCGCTGTCTGTTCTAAACTACCAGTTTAAATCCGGTCTCACAGGACATGACTTGACCATACCTCAAAATACATGTCCTAGGATCGGTCTCAAAAGACTTAACCTGTAACCGGCCTCAAAAAACATAACTTGGCCTGCACCTCAAGAGACAAGTCAGATGCTTTTTATATATACACTTCTTATCACCGATCTCAAAGCACACGAACTGAACCACCTTCGGTTTGAAAATGATACAAAATATACAATAAATAATATACATATTGTATATTATATATACCAATTATTCCATGTCAAACCGAACACTTTTTTTACATCACCATTTCCGATTTCGTTGAAACTTTGTACGATAACTAAACTTTATAAAATATTTGATTCGTAGAAGACGAAAAAAAAAACCGAAAATTTTTTTCAAAATATATGACCAATTGAAAATTGGGAAAATCAAGGAAAACGTGCCGATGAACATTGAAAAAGGAGTAGTGAGAAAACGCATGGGCACAATTCAAAGAATGAAGGCTTATTTTAAAGGTAATTATAAATACTTTTCGCCGACTATTGACTGCTACTGACAACAACTTTGTGTATTTCTGACTTTTCTTCTTTTTTTGTATTTTTCACTATTGAAACACCAACCTAAAAATTCAGAAAAATATAAACATATTTCCCTGATCGATTCTAAACAAACCCTGAAAGTTTCAGCTTGGAGAAATGAAGGGTTTTATTTAAAGAAAAAAACATTTACTAAATGTAGTCGCCAGAAAAAAGTATTTTCTAAACGATTGTTAATAAAAAATATTTTTAACAGTAGAATATGTCTGCGAAAATTCGTTAAATTCGGAGTCGTGGTCGCATTTTTTTACGAAAATCGTTCGGTTTGATATGGAATGAACTATATCTACATTTAAATATACATAAGAAATGAGAAGTGAATTCACTATTTATTCACACTTTGGAGCCAGTTCTGTGATATATCCATATTGATCTATCCCAGGAAAGGTACGTTTATAGGGTAGATTCCCACTTTGGGAAATTTGGGCATTTTGGTATTTTTTGGAAAAATTTAAAAAAAATAATTATTATCTTCTGATATATCTTTTTATTTTCTACATAATTCCAAAATTTCATTGATATCTCAATTTTAAATATTTGTTAATTACGTTTATAATTTTTTAGAGTAACACCATCATGAAACTTGTGCAGCGTCCTCCTAACACTAAAAACAAATATTTCATAAAAAGCGAAGGTATATTTTTGTTTATAAAATCAATAACAAATAAGAAAAAGTTTAAAAAATATATATATTTTATGATTTGTTATATTTCTTTAAAACTAGAAGATTCATGGTGGGGTTTGTTTTTCAATAGGCTTTTTTATAGATCACGCATGATTCAACTGCTTTGTCATTTTTATTCAGTATCGTTTGGCAAGTCATCATGGAAAGACTCACACCACAATAGCGTCTCCAAATTGCTCAGCTGTATTACGAAAAACAGCGGAGAGAATATAGCACCTATAACTGAGAGTGTATGCGAAGACCGTGACGAATCGATTCGTCGTCGTTCTTGGCATACTTTACGTAAGGATCTCGCTTTAAAGCTTGCAAAATTCAACTTGTGCAAGAATTGAAGGCGACTTAAATTTGCATTTATTTTCAGTGAATGGGCTCTCCAGTCGCTATGCATGAGTCGCCATAAATTGGATTGCAAGTTAAAGTGAAGTCGATGTCAACGGTTTGATATCTACTGGTACAGTGGAAGGTATAAAAACATGCCATTTCATGTTTTTTTCTGATGGTTGTGGTTGCAAAGATAACACTGCAGATAAAAGTGCTTTCTAAAAATGTTCTATATGTGACCCCAGATATTTCGTATTTTCTAAATACACTGTCCAACAAATTAAGACTTTTTGAATGGAACAGGATATAATTCTGAAAGGGCTTGTTGAGTAGATCATTTTTGTAAAGCGTGATTTTTTAAAAGCTATAGGAAAGTTTTTCAAAAAAAAACACATAAAATTCAGAAAAATGTATGAAATCTTTATTTGAATCGATAGTACGGTCCATATAATTTAATGTTTGAAGATTATTTCATGCAAATGTTGACCTTGACTGCGCCTCAAATGGTCCATCGGCTTAGTCCAATTTTGGAATTTCCACGTTTTTGAGTAACAGAGGCCCAATTGCTACGAACGGCGACGAATCGATAATTGATGGTCATCATTAACACTGTCCGATACAGCTGCGATATTTTCTTCAGTTCGCACTCTACGTAAGCGTGTTGGTGGTTTAATGTCCAACAATGTAAATTTGGTGCGATATTTAGTCACAATAGCCCGTTTCAGTGGGCCGATTAAACTGACCATAAAATGGAAGCGCTCGATGAAGTTTCTTAACAGAGCACGCATTTTGATAATAAAATTCAATAATTTGCAAGTGTTGTTCGTTTGTAAGACGATTCATGGTTAAATTACAGACCAAACTGAAGATGTTTGACAGTGAAACAAAACACAAAACGTGCGTCAGCTGTTTAAACCAGTGTTGCCAAAAAGATAATAGCTAAAAAATCACCCTTTAGATTATTTAAATAATAGCAATCAGAGCGTATATTATCTTCATGATGTATTCTGGATTTCCTTCAAAATTAATGCATTTAGAGTGTTTTCATGGTTGGATCTTCTCAAAACAGTTTATCCACAATTCAGTGGTTAAATATGGAACATCACTTAATAAAGCCAGCGGATTATTCTTAATCAATTTATAATATTAATTTCAGTATTTTTATGCAAAACTTATAAGATCGATTAATCGATTATTTGGGTTAATGTATTCGAATTATTTGTTATTCGAAAATCCTGATTTTTACATATTCGAACAAATATTTGAAAACTATTATTAGATTAATCGAACAAAATTTATGTGTTACTCAGTGTTTTTGTGGTACTCAGTGTTTTGCCAACATCTCATCAACCAACTGGTTTTAGTTACTATAATACTATCAGTGGGGCTTTTTTATGTACTACATATCGAGGGCTTATATTCATAAGTGGCTTTGAACAAAAACACTACTTTTCAGGAGAGCGAAAAAAAATGATTTTCTCTTTAATTTTAAGAGTAATTATGAATCATTCTTCTAGAGTTTAATCTAAAGAGAACTAATTGCTACGATTAAAAAGTTTTCGAAATTTTCTATTATTCGCGCTTTTATGGTTCATAGCCACTTTTGCACGTTTAAAATTGAGCATTATGAAATAAGCACATAGTCATTAATGCTCAAATATATAAATAAGACTTATTGTAAACTCGATAACGTTTTTCATGAAATGTTGGCAATGTTGTGTAAAAACACATTTCCTGGGATGCACACAGCGAATTTAAAGCTTCCAGCATCATCCGTCAGGATGCCATCCAGGATGGTACCATTTTTATCCCTTTTTCCAACTTTTTTACAAAAAGTGAATATTGCGGGAGGGCATGGTAAACAAAAAATATGATTTTCTCGCGATCTAGCCGATGGATTCAACTGAATTTTTGTTTGTGTATTAAGAACCAATGTCGCTTCTAACATATATGTAGGCTTGATCTTTATTGAGATTAAACGCACATTCGTTTTTCAGTTTTATTGTTTATTTATTTACAAAATATTCATGTAAATATGTCTATTAATTACAGAAATAAAAGAAATATGTCTTTAGTGAGACTTTTAATATCTAGAATAATTATTTAATATTTAGTGAGACTTTTCTTAAAATAACTAAGCGGTATTTAGTGAGACGACTTGTTGATGGTTTGCAATCTATAATGAGACTGTCCGATACTTTTCCTGTCGTTCGAAGTTCTTGTCGTCAAAGTCAAACTTTCGGAAGCCGTACATCGAAAGTTCTACTCTCCATCTTCTCACATCGTCTGCAGAAGTTTCTCCGCCCGTAATTCTATGTAAAGTCATTGTCTTATCCTCTCTCGCTCTCTGTCTCTTGCCCAACCGATATTCATATCTAAAAACTCCCCGTGTTGTCAAGTCTATGGAGTCCTATACCCTGTATTGTATGTAGAGACTGATTCCTGATTCTCGAAAATCGCTACAATTGTTGAAAAATCCAAAATTCACGGTTGCAATTGCTTATATTTTAACTTTCTTCATCCAGAATTCTGAAACTTTTCCGACACAATTATTCCGAATGAAGTCAGCAATCATATGCCTTAAAAATATTTTGGTATTCTCAATATGATAACAAGTTACGCGGGTTTTTCTAAAGATACTTTTCACAATTTTTGATTTTACAGCCACTACTTATCCTATGATAACTAAAATTAAAAAAATGGCTTTAGAAAAAATTCTTCTCCAAATTTATATGACAGATGACATCAAAATCTGAGAATAGTTTGGCATCAAAAACTCATTTTCGAGAAAATGGTTCATAGCCACTGATGAATATAAGCCCTCGATATAAATTATCTAGTACAAAGTAATATGTCCAATTTGACGAAAGTCTGTTGCAATATGCTATTCTTACATAAGTCGACTTAGAATTAGATTTAGCCATGTACATCTATCCGTCTCTCCATCTACAAAAAAATAGAAAATACAATACCAAATATACCGGATCGTTAACTCCGCTAATGAAATGTGCCTAGTTTCAATAAGATTGGCTGTAGTAAGTGCAATCTCGACTGGTATGTACACAAATCGGAAGGTTCATATGAGCGAGAACTGTATCATTGCATTGTGGTCCAATTTTACGATTGGCATTTCCCTCTGATATATGATATGAAGTGGAAAATAAGTCTTAAATACGAATCGGAGGTATATTTGAGTAGGATCTATATCAACACAAAGTAATGGGGAAATCATATTGACATTTATTATATTTAGTGTAAATCGGATATACATTTGGTTGAAGGCTGCAAATAAATCTACCGATAAATTAACCTAATTCAATAACGTCCATATCTTACCTAAATTATTTGTGCTAAATTTCAAATTCTCAGCTGGTGATTCTCAGCCAATCGATACACTTAAATATAGGTCTAGCTCAATCTTTCTTGGTGTTACAAACATTTGGCATGAAACTAACTTATGGTTACATTTGGTAACCCTGCCGGAGTCGTGGCTTTTGTTATTGTTATTCTGTGTTGCTGCTGCAACTGCTGAACACAATTCCTGTAAAAGCAACACTTTTTACCCAAAACACGGAAATATGTACTACAAATAGTACATGCAGGCATGTAGACTGCAGCAACTACTCGTACATGTGATGCATTTGAATACACAGGAGAACGGGAGGGACTATCGATGGAAATGTTCTATTCATTCGTCCTGCCCGCAGGACCTCCAACTCCGCAAAACAAAATGAAGCAAACAACAATGACAACTATATTTGAACCAACAAGTTGGTTTTTGTTATATGAAAGGGTAATGGTTGGTGGTATGCCACCTTGTGCGGACATATACATTAGGGTGCCCCGTTCAATTAATGAATCTTTACAAGTTTTTTATACAACTAGCTAGATACAAAGTACAGGTCGAAAGTATTAGGGCTGTTTTTCTTTAAGGCTGGATAACTAAGCTGCTATAACAAAAATCTAAATAATAACTTAAAATATCACTCAAAATTAATAATTCTTTTTTAAAATTGTTGCTAAAAAATAATTTTATGTTAAACAAGTAAGGAAAGGCTAAAGTCAGGCGGGGCCGATTGTATGATACACTCCACTTTATATCCGAATATGATTTAATTCGGTAAAAAAGTGAAAACGGTTTCTGGGGCGGAAAAAATCAAGCCGGAAGAGAAATTTGTATGGGAGCTATATATAAATCTGAACCGATCTGACTCATTTTCAACCTGGGTGTTTCTAGTGGAAATATAAGATATTTTGCCAAATTTGAAGAAGATCTGATAAAATATGTGGTTTCTAGAGAGGAAAAACTCAAATTGAGGGAGAAATTTTTATGGGAGCTATATATAAATCTGAACCGATCTGACCTATTTTTGCCATGAGTGTTTCTAGGTGAAATATAAGATGTTTTGCCATTTTTTAAGAAGATCTGTTAAAATATGTGGTTTCTACAACAGATAAAAACAACAGACAAAGCAGTTTGAATGGGCGCTATATATAAATATATGTTTGTGTTGTTGTTTATAATAGCAAATAATTTGTTCGAATAATGAACTCTGCGCAAAATATTTGTTTTTTAGTGTTGCTTATGGTGTGATCAGTAAGCCCAATAATTTTTTTTCGAATTCTTTTGTGCCTTTTCTTCGTACTCTCATGTTTTTGCAAGTAATTCGTAATCTGAGCTGGACACAAATTTAGCACATTTGATAAAAGTTGTTATTTTCTATTTATTTTTGCGTTTAAATTAATTAATTGGTATGTTTGGGTAATTTTTACTCAAATGGAAGTTATTATTTAACAAAAATTATAATTAGATATTGCTAAAGGAAAATAGTGCATTGAGGCGCAGCGTCAGGTTATTATGCAATTGAACGACAGTGGAAGTACCGCTGGGGATATTGCAAACATTATAAATTGATCCATACAGATTGTGTGCAATATACTAAGCAATATTGGCACTTATGGGATCTTCAAAAATATTGCAAAATGTCCTCCGCCGAGAAAAACAAGCAATAAATCGGATTTTTTAATTTATAGAACCTGCGTAGCAGATCCATTTAAAACCTCAACTGTGATTCAGAGAGATTTTTCGGCAAAAATTGACATTAGCATTTCCTCATGAACTAAAGGGTGATTTTTTAAGAGCTTGATAACTTTTTTTTTTAAAAAAACGCATAAAATTTGCAAAATCTCATCGGTTCTTTATTTGAAACGTTAGATTGGTCCATGACATTTACTTTTTGAAGATAATTTCATTTAAATGTTGACCGCGGCTGCGTCTTAGGTGGTCCATCCGCTTAGTCCAATTTTGGCATTTCCACGTTTTTGAGTAACAGAGACCCAATTGGTGCGAACGGCGACGAATCGAAAATTGGTGGTCATCATTAACACTGGCCGATACAGCTGCGATATTTTCTTCAGTTCGCACTCTACGTAAGCGTGTTGGTGGTTTAATGTCCAACAATGTAAATTAGGTGCGAAATTTAGTCACAATAGCCCGAATAGCCGCTTCAGTGGGCCGATTAAACTGAACATAAAATGGAAGCGCGCGATGAACTTTCTTAACAGAGCACTCATTTTGATAATAAAATTCAATAATTTGCAAGTGTTGTTCGTTTGTAAGACGATTCATGATGAAATGTCAAAGCATACTGAGCATCTTTCTCTTTGACACCATGTCTGAAATCCCACGTGATCTGTCAAATACTAATGCATGAAAATCCTAACCTCAAAAAAATCACTCTTTATAAGAAGAAGAACCAATGGAAAAAATTTACTTGGCTGCATTGTTCAACATAAGCCAGACGTATAAAAATATGGCTTAGTGTCAAATTTAATCTGCTCAGGATCATTTAGAAAAATCCAAGATTTTTGGGAAAATATGCCTGGATTGGCGAATCGAACATTTGTCGGTGCGGATCTAATGGGAAACAATACGAAGTGTGCCCTCCAAACATGCAGCACAACCCAAAGTACAAATCTGAGACGTTAAATCTTGTTGGCGAAAATCTGATGGTGTATACTGCGTTTTCTGGACACGGCGTTTGTCCGATACACAAAATCGATGCACTAATGGATCAGAATATTTACAAAAATCTATTTGGTGATACTATGATAACATATTCAGATAAAGACATGCCAATTAAGTGGCGTTTTACACACGACAACCGACCAAAACACACTTAACGCCAGTGAAGAGCTGTTTGAGGCTGAACAAAATAGATTTTTAAAAATGGTGCAGCACAGTCACCGGATCTCAATCCTATTGAGAATCTATGGAATGGACTTTAACAACATATTATAGCAATAAAACCCAAAAATTTGCCCGATTTCTTGAATTAAACACAAAATTCCTGAAGATGTACAGCTATTACTCAAAATAGCGATTATCCAACCAAATATTAAGTTTATAATAAAATGTATTGGTTAGTTCAGTTTTTTTTCCGATTTGATTATTTGTACTTTAAATTGCATAAAACTAAATTGCAGCATAAGAACCGAACAAAAACAACGTTAAGTGGTCATCTTATCGTACGTAATATTTTAGAAAAAATACCGGTCAAAAACATAAAGCTGAAGTTGAAATATTTGCTTTATAAAGTTACATGTGGTGACTGTGCGAAATTCGTGACCACCACTGTATATATATATATATATATATATATATATATATATATTTTAATATAATATATTTTGCCAAATTTTAAGACAATCTGATAAAATATGTGGTTTCTAGAGCGGAAAAAATCAAATTGAGAGCGAAATTTGTATGGGATAAATCTGAATCGATCTGACCTATTTGCACCATGGATGTTTCTAGTTGAAATATAGGATGTTCTGCCAATTTTGAAGAAAATCTGTTAAAATATGTGGCATCTAGAGTGAAAAGAGTCAAATCGGGAGTGAAATTCGTATGGGGGCTATATCTAAATCTGAACCGATTTTCTTCAAATTAAATACCGTTCATCCTTATCCCGAAAAACTTTGTTGTACAAGGTTTCGTTTGGTTCCGTCTACAAGTGCGACCTGTATCGTGATTACAACAATAGATGGACAGACGAACAGACGGGCATTGCTAAATCGACTCAAAAAGTGATTCTAAGTCGATCGATATAATTAACAATGGGTCTATCTCGCCTCCTTTTGGGTGTTACAAACAAATGCACAAAGACATCATACTCTCATGGAGTGTATAAATATTGGACTTAGCCTGGATAATTATCCAGAGTAAGTCAAATTTATGGCTATCGTGGCTAAGTCCAAAAAAGTCAACACAAAATATTTGTTTTTGTTTAGATACAAATATTTATATTGTTGTTGGCGACAATGTGAAAAAATATTGAGTAAAAATTTAAAGTTTTTGTTATCGCAGCTTGTTCTACCGGCGTCCGAATCTAACAAAAATTGTCACAAGTAAGTTTTGCGGACCAATGATGAGCGTTATTTAGTTTGAAGTAAATAGGTTCAGTTATTGATATAGTCTCGCTCTGGAAGCTACATAGTTTACTCGATTTGCTTCAAATTTGCACAGTACCTTATAATTGAACTAAAAATATCTATGGTCAGATTGGTTCAGATTTTGATATAGCACCCATACAAATTTCGCTCTCGATTTGATTTTTTCTGCTCTATTGTACAACAAAGTATTGGAAGAGCGCCCCGGTAGTCGAGTTGGTAGCGTGCTCGGCTATCAGCGTGGGGGTCGTGGGTTCGATTCCCACCAGAGGCTCTGGTCTGTCGCTGCAATAACTAGCTACTATGGTCTTAGTCACCCCGGCTCAATCCCTGGACCCAAAATTAGAATATAAATTTACTTTGTATTGTAATTCATAATAAATAAATAAAAAAAAGTATTGGACTCATTTTTATTTTCGGTTTGGGGTCATTTTTCATTTTGGTCACTGTGCGCAGAGCTATTAACTATGACGAAATTACGATTTTATTCATACCCGGACAAAAGAATAATTTTTAAAAATATTTTAAACGCGTTATGGAGAAGTTTTCCACGAAAATGTAAAAAATCCTGCTGACCAGTGTATATTCAAAACCTTGTAATTGATTTTTTAAGAGCTTGATAACTTTTTTTTAAAAAAAACGCATAAAATTTGCAAAATCTCATCGGTTCTTTATTTGAAACGTTAGATTGGTCCATGACATTTACTTTTTGAAGATAATTTCATTTAAATGTTGACCGCGGCTGCGTCTTAGGTGGTCCATTCGGAAAGTCCAATTTTGGGCAACTTTTTCGAGCATTTCGGCCGGAATAGCCCGAATTTCTTCGGAAATGTTGTCTTCCAAAGCTGGAATAGTTGCTGGCTTATTTCTGTAGACTTTAGACTTGACGTAGCCCCACAAAAAATAGTCTAAAGGCGTCAAATCGCATGATCTTGGTGGCCAACTTACCGGTCCATTTCTTGAGATGAATTGTTCTCCGAAGTTTTCCCTCAAAATGGCCATAGAATCGCGAGCTGTGTGGCATGTAGCGCCATCTTGTTGAAACCACATGTCAACCAAGTTCAGTTCTTCCATTTTGGGCAAAAAAAAGTTGGATATCATCTCACGGTAGCGCTCACCATTCACAGTTACGTTACGATTCGCATCATCTTTGAAGAAGTACGGTCCAATGATGCCACCAGCCCATAAACCGCACCCAACTGTGACTTTTTCTGGATGCATTGGTAGCTCTTGCAATGCTTCTGGCTGATATTCACTCCAAAATCGACAATTCTGCCTATTTACGTACCCATTGAGCCAAAAATGAGCTTCGTCGCTGAACACAATTTCTTTCTTTCTGAACTTTCTTAACAGAGCACGCATTTTGATAATAAAATTCAATGATTTGCAAGCGTTGCTCGTTAGTAAGTCTATTCATGATGAAATGTCAAAGCATACTGAGCATCTTTCTCTTTGACACCATGTCTGAAATCCCACGTGATCTGTCAAATACTAATGCATGAAAATCCTAACCTCAAAAAAATCACTCTTTACTTCGCAATTGCTTAACCAAAGCAAGTTCGAAGTTCTCTACCTTGTTTAAAATGTCTGGTGGAGAACCTCAATCCTTTTAAATAATTTATGAACACATATTTTATTATTTTCGTCTTTTTAGATATTTCATATTTATGATTTATGAAATTTTTATTCTGGGAATTTAATGGGTTATTTTAAAAAATTTTCCAACATAACATTATAAACAAAATATATAACAGAAATAATTAAAACAACGCCTTTTTAACTGGCTTCGACTAATTCGTGAACTACTCTTTTTTAGGATTTTGGTGTTAATTTTTAATTAATTTTTTTATAAAATCCGCCATTACTTCCACATTTCTGGTTAATTTTTGGCTCACTGGAAAGTCGATTCTAATCGTATTTTGATAATTAAAATGATTACATTTTTGGGATTTTTCGAAATTTTATATATAAGAGCCATTTTATCGATTGTCTTTGGAAGTGATGAAATAATTGGGTCTATTTCGCAAAATCTATCAAAATTACTGCCAACATTTCTTATTTGACGCATTTTTGTTAGAAACACCCTAGTGTACATATGATTTTGTCATTATGTATCCATTGACTAGTGGCAGTTCCATTTTTCAGATGGTATGTGTTATGCTTGATGCTAAACAAACATCTACCTATCCATCCATCCATAGATGCACAACGAGAGAATGCTTTGCTCTGCGTACGTGAAACTTGTCTCTGCATAATGCAGGATTACTCACACTAGCATTCACGTACGTACGTACCCCATTACCGGAGTCCGTCCTTCAGGACGCTGTGTGGCAACGTGGTCCAAACGTCATCATCATCACGCTGGTAAAGATAAGCTCGGAATCTGACATCCGTGTATTGGCATTTATTGACTTGTAGCTTTTGTTGGTGTCTCTCTATAAATGGAGTTATGACTGCAGGTGCAGTCATAACGGACACTTCAGTGGACATTTCCCGCAGGTGGAACAACATTTTTCTAATTTAGTGAATTTAGTTGATATTCAAGGAAATATACATATTTTTGTTTTCATAATTAAATTAAGCATTTATTTTGCCGCACAATTCCCGCAGCAATAAATTAAGTCACAGTAGAGAGATGACTTCCTCGATGTGGCAATCACAGCGAAACCATAAAACCTCTCCGCGCTAATGTCTTGTGCAATTACCACCAACTTTATGATACATTGAGCCTCTAGGAATACTAACATTTAACCGCAACATTTTGACATTTCGGCCATTTCATATTTAATTTATTAAATCAAATCGCATGCAAACATTTCATCGTACATACCCTTACGAACAAACAAATTTTGTGCCTTCTATTTAACCTCATCACCCGTATCTCTCTCTCTGCTCCTGCATCATTTCAGACACCTTTGCGCGGCAAGAACGGCGCTCAATATTCGAAACAAGGTGCCTTTTGTCTGGAGACACAAAAGTATCCCGATGCTGTCAATCATGTAAGTTTCCAATAACACTTTGTGCCAGCCTCCAAATGAAAGAGAGTGAATAACAAGCTAACAAGGACCATCACCGAGCGGCCGACCGCAGCCTCATTCTACTCCTCCTCCGACGACACCACCAGCAGCCGCTGTTGCAACAACCCGGGCAGGTTGAAATAACAAACAATCGAGCAAACTGAGGTATTCGTAATGCTCGTACAAACAACCCACTACACTGATGACCATTTAGCCAAATGAGTATCTTAACTCAGTCAAATAGCAAACTGACTGGCGAAAAGAAAAGTACGCCAAAAGAAACATGCAGCAGCAACAACGACCACGACAACAACATTGACGCTACAAAACGACTACTACGAGTGAGAGTGGCGTGATAATTGAGAGGCAAGGATTTTAGGAAAAGTTGTTAGAAGCGTAGACCATTTGGAGCAATTCTAGAAATACACTGAGATTTCTAGTGCAATGTAGGGTATTCAACTGATTATTTTTTTTTTTTTTTTTCAATTAATCCAATAATTTTGTTCAGATATTTGTTCGAAAAATGAAAATTTTCGAATAACGAATAATTCAAACATTTTTAGGAAACCAAAACGGAATCAGTATTATTGTCGACGATGCCTTTAGAGTTTGTTCTATAATCTTGGGAGTATAAATTCTTAACAAAAAACTAAAGGCAACTATGATGGCTGCAAATATTGGGAATTTCACCTTACGTAGTAATAATGGTCTACACCATTTCCAAATGAAAATTCTAATTAAAATTGAGAAATTCCATTTGAAATTGAGATTTTCCATTCCAATTTGAGAAAATTCCTATTGAAATTGAGATTTTCCATTTGAATTTGAGAAAATTCCAATTGAAATTGAGATTTTCCATTTCAATTTGAGAAAATTCCAATTGAAATAGAGAATTTCCATTTCAAATTGCGAAAATTCCAATTGAAATTGAGAATTTCCATTTCAAATTGCAAAAATTCCAATTGAAAATGAGAATTTACATTTCAAATTGAGCAAATTCCAATTGAAATTGAGAATTTCCATTTTCAATTGAGAAAATTCCAATTGAAGTTGAGAATTTACATTTCAGATTCAGAAATTTTCAAATGAAATAGAAAAAAATTTCATTTGAAATTGAGAATATTTCTGTTTTGGCATGAATCATATGGGCATCTCCCAGTGGCCCCGACGCGACATACACTCGCCTTAAACTACTCCAAAAACAAGAGAGAAACTACACCATTTCAATTGGAAATCGGGTAGTAGGGTGTGATGATTTTAGAAAATTACTGATTTTCATTTAAAAGATAAAATAGCCTAATTATACCATCCACCTCCAGGATGGGGGTATACTAACTTTGTCATTCCCTTTGTAACACCTTGAAATATCGACCTGAGACCCTATAAAGTAAAGGGTGTTTTTTATTGAGGTATAGAACTTCGAATTGAAATAAAACACAAGAAAATCGTTTTAATGTCCATCAATTTGGCTTTATTGGAAGGATAATTTTATGCCATTAATGTTTAAATAATCCAATGGTGTCAAATCACACAATCTTGGTGGCCAATTGACAGGTCCATTCCGCGAAATTATGCGCTCATCGAATGTTTCCTTCAATAATTTCAATTGCTGTGCACGGTGGCGAATCGATTCATTCGGGTCCTCTTCAACACTTTGCTCTACAGCGGCAATTGTTTCTTCGGTGCGCACTGTTCGACGTCTCTGCGGATACGTATTATCACATAGAGTAAAAGTAGTGCGAAAACGATCCATGGTTAACCGAATTAATTGCTCTGATGGACGATTATGTCGACCATAAAATGGACGGAGCTTGCGGTGAACTTCGCGAACTGAACCATTACTTTCGAAATAAATTTGCACGATTTGCAAGCGTTGTTCTTTTGTCAACCTGTTCATGATGAAATGACAAACCAAACTAAATATTAATCACTTGACAGCTGACAAAATGGCCGCCAGTTAAAAAAGTGATGCCAACTTAAAGTTCTATACCCCAATAAAAAACACCCTTTATATATATTCTTAAAATTCTAAGACGATCTAGGCATGTCCGTCCGTCTGTTGCAAGCACGCTAGCATCTAAACGAAAGGAGCTAGAACGTTAAAATTTTCCATAAATGCGTCTTGTAGTCGTAGATCGGTTGGGATTGAAACGGGGCGAAATCGGCCAAAAGGCCGATCCCTCACAAGGACTAAAAATACCCATAATAATCCCTAATATTTTAGCGTATTTAAGCATGTTTTTTGAATATGTCTGCTTGTACTTACTTGATATTGGGTATGCGCATTCCCCCGACAACAAAAATGTGCACCATAAAGTGATTCTTATTTGTAGGGGGTGAAATGGGACAAAAAAGGGATAAAAATGGTACATATTAAACGAAAACAGCTAGAAACACGAAATCCGGTGTGTACATTCCTCTAATTGAGTAGATACATAATATAAAAGTATAATTCGTACTTTTAAGGGGTAAAATGGGAATAGAGGGATAAAAATGGTACCAACCAAAGGGCTGAATAATCAAATTCGGTGTATACATTCCTCTGATTGCATAGACATGTAAAATACACGGATTTTTCAAAATTCGTACTTTTTGGGGTTAAAATGTAAAAAAGGGATAAAAATAGTACTAATCAAATGACCGCAGCTAGAGTCATGAAATTCGGAGTATACATTCCTCTGACTGTGTAGACACGGAAAATAAACTGTTTTTCGAAATTCGTACTTTTTGGGGTCAAAATAGAAAAAGGGGTTAAAAATAGTACCCCCCCCCCACCATGTAAAATACACAGATTTTTCAAAATTCGTACTTTTTGTGGTTAAAATGTAAAAAGGGGATAAAAATAGTACTAATCAAATGACTGCAGCTAGAGTCATGAAATTCGGAGTATACGTTCCTCTGACTGTGTAGACACGGAAAATAAACTGTTTTTTTTTGAAATTCGTACTTTTTGGGGTTAAAATGGAAAAAGGGGATACAAATATTACCAACCAAATGACTGCAGCTAGAGTCACGCAATTCGGAGTATACATTCCTCTGACTGCATAGACACGGAAAATAAACGGATTTTTCGAAATTCGTACTTTCAAGGGATACAATGGTACAGAGGGATAAAAATAGTACCAACTAAACGACTACAGCTAGAATGATGAAATTCTAATTGCGTAGAAACGTCAAGGGGGTAAAAATGATACCAACCAAATGGGCGCAGCCGGAATCATGGAATTCGGTGTATACATTCCTCTGACTGCATAGACACGCAAAATAAAAGGTTTTTTCCAAATTCGTAATTTTTCTTTTACGGCAAAAATTGGTTGAATCATGAAGTTAGGTTATTTTGCACTATGTACGTCTGATAATGGATTTTCAAATGCGAAAAATATGCGAAGAAATATGTAACATTTTTTGTGTTTGTTAGGCGTTTTTTTCCTAAGTAACCAATTTGAACTTTTGCAGTCCCAATCGATATACCACTATTGCATGTACTCATAATAGTTCCTTTCGTTGATTGATGTAGATGACGAGATAGCACCAAGAATCCACTTCTTGAGTCACTTTGTTACTTTACCAAAAAATCACAATTCCCATTCCAAAGAAACAAAGAAACCTCATCATACCGCCCGCTCGGAATGTGTGCTACATCAGTGTTACTGTTTGCATGGCTGCCTAAATTGTTTGTGTTTACAAACCGACAGTGATGTCTGTTGTTTTCCTTTTTAAGCTAAAATTTCTGTTTACCATGCATGCGAGCAACTGACTGACTGACTACTCCTGCTATGGACGACCAGACCCATGCTCACACTCACAGACAGCTATACACATTAGGGTGTACTGGAAAACGAATTTTAAGACAGAAGAACTGATTTCCGTAGTGTATTTTATTTTCCCGGGGGTGAGTTCGAAAAAAATAAACTAAAATCGGAAAGGGCTGTGAAAATCGCGGGACTTATATTTTAAAATATTAAAAGTGCTTTGACGAAAATTTTAATTTTAGTAAAAAAATAAAAAATATCCATGCTTCAAGGTATACAAAAATATTTTTTGGTCTCGGGAACATTTTTATACACTCCACGAGAGTATTATGTCTTTGTGCATTTGTTTGTAACACCCAAAAGGAAAAGAGATAGATCCATCGTTTATTATACCGATCGACTTAGAATCTCTTTTTTTTTGTGAGCCGATTTATCGATGTTTGTAGTATTTATACACTTTACGAGAGTATTATGTCATTGTGCATTTGTTTGTAACATCCAAAAGGAAGCGAGATAGACCCATTTTTAAGTATACCGATCGACTTAGAATCACTTTTTGAGTCGATTTAGAAATGTCCGTCCGTCCGTCTGCCCATCTATTCTTGTAATAAAAGTCCAGGTCTCAAATGTTGTTAGAACAAAATTAAACTCTGCACAACGATGTTTTAAGGGATAAGGACGAACGCTATTTAATTTGAAGAAAATCGGTTCAGATTTAGATATAGCTCCCTTACAAATTTTGCTCCCGATTTTAATCTTTTCACGCTAGATACCACATATTGCAATAGAATTTCTTCAAATTTTCCAAAATATCTTATATTTCCACTAGAAACACCCATGGTGAAAATAGGTCAGATCGGTTCAGATTTATATATAGCTCCCGTTCAAATTTCGCTCCCGATTTGACTTTTTCTACTCTAGAAACCACATTTTTTATTAGATTGTCTTCAAAAATAGGTCAGATCGGTTCAGATTTATATATAGCTCCCGTTTAGATTGCGCTCCCTATTTGACTTTTTCTTCTCTAGAAACCACATATTTTAACAGATATTCCTCAAATTTGGCAAAATATCTGATTTTTTAACTAGAAAAACCCATGGTTAAAACGAGTCAGATCGGTTCAGATTTATATATAGCTCCCATACAAATGCCTCATCCGATTTGACTCTTTCAGCTGTAGAAACCACAAACTTTGACAGATTTTCTTCAAATTTGGCAAAACAGCTTATATTTCAACTAGAAACAGCTCTGGTAAAAATAGGATAGATCGGTTCAGATTTATATATGGCTCCCATACAAATGTCTCATCAGATTTGACTCTTTCAGCTCTATTTACATATTTAACAGATTTTCATCAAATTTGGGAAAGCGTCTTATATTTCAGAAAACCTATGCTAAAATATGTTAGATCGTTTCAGATTTATATATAGCTCCCATTCAAAGTTTGTGTTAAATTTTGTTTACAAATACAGATAAAAGTATGAAATTTGTAGTATATATATACCAGGTTCAAATGTAACGACCTTCTTATACCCTACACCACAGGGTATATTGACTAGGTGTAGGGTATCATATAGTCGGTCCCGCCTGACTTTAGCCTTTCCTTACTTGTTTTTTCTGATTCTCATCAAAATTAAGGAAATGTTTTATAAAAAACATCATATTTCTGGTATTTACTCTAAAGGGCAAGGCAAAGGGGAACTTTTAGGAATTGTGGGCTTTTTATTAAAAGACGACCAAAATTATGGAAGGATAATAAACCATTCTAAATTATGTCTTCGTAACAAAAAAACATGAGAGCTATGTACCAGCAGGAAGAAATAAAAATTACATGCGCAATCATTTTTCCACCTTTTTTTGAAAACAGAAAAACGATCAAATTCAAACCTTTTTTGGATGCTTTGTCTTTAGAAGTGTTTAAATTGTGATTTAAGTAAGACATTTGCTTCTCCTTGAAAAAATTTAACAATTTGACATTCCCGTATCTATCGCCTATGAGAAACCCCCCTCCCCATTATTACACAATTTTCAATACACACACCCTATTATACCATACATATCCATTTTGGGGTTATGCTGTACATACTATACATTGAGCTATGAGGTGTTAAAGTCTATTTTAGCTGTCAAATAGTGACTTATTGTCTGACAGGGCGTAAATCCTGTAATTGTTTGCTGATAAACTTAAGCTCTTCGTTTGCAAAACAGCATGGCATGGCTGAAGGACACGGAGACGGCGAGATTGAGGCGGAGGAGGCAGAACACCGTCATCTAATACCCATCAATGTTAAATGCTAAAGGCATCGGCAGTGGCAGAGGCAGATCGTCCCTTAAATATTGCTACTGATTGGGAAAAACAAATAATTTAATCAATTGACTTCAACCATCCTTTGTGCTCTACCATCTCATTTCAGGCCAATTTCCCATCGATCATTTTAAATCCGGGTGAACGGTACAACCACGAAGTGATTTACAAATTTGGCACATGTCGCAACGGTGCCTGTGCTAAACACTAAAACACAAGGATAATGCCAAAGGAAAAGCGACAGACAAGAGGAGGGCGGCGAGAGTGGAAGTCAATGTCAGTCAACAGGGATTTAACCCTAATAATGTGTAATACTATATAAACATCTGATATATACATACATACATTAATATACATAAATATGTCTAAACATGCACATATACATACATACCTATATGAATACAGCTTCAATTTGAACCAAAGCAATATTTCAATTTTCACACCAGCATTTCTTTAAGAAAAATTAACCAATCCAAATATTTAATTCCACAAAACATTCTATAGTCAACAATTGGATATTTTTAGTAAGGGCAGTCTTCTTGCAAGCGAGTGATATATATGAGTGTCTGTGTCTATGTTTACTTAAAGAATACAATTACTTTAATATGTATGAACGCTAATACAATAAAATAAATAAATAAACATATATGCTATTAAATTGATAATTGACTCAACATTAAGTTAATTATTTTTATGTCAAAACACCAAATTCTTTCCACATGTCAGTCGTTCCATGTCAAAGTTGATAGCACATTTTTCACATGACTCCGATTTTTCTTGAAGAACTCAGTAAAGATTATTCTTTAAAAATATTTTGTACATGTCTTAGGAAAAAAATCTTAAAATTTCATTTATAGGAATTTGTATTTCCACAAAAATTTAAAATCCCAGTAACGTTGAAGTTTTTCATATTTTGCGGGCTTACTCAAGTAGTCATAACTTTTGTTCTGTGAAAGATATTGAGCAATTTTTTGCCGTAGAATTTATAGTTTTTAGCGCAAAAAGTTATAATAAAAGAAAAAAAATATTTATTGAACAACTAAATTAAATGATAACTAGAAAACTAGGTATACATGCGTATTTCTACGTTTGATATAACAGAAACTACCAATGGAGTCATTTTCTGAAAAAGCAAAAAAAAAAACAAGTAAGAACGGAGTTAAGTTCGGCCTGGCCGAACTTTATATACCCTCCACCATTGATTGCATTCCACAGAGGATGTCGATTTTCGTAGAAGTGCGGTAATATTACAGGAAAATATAATTTTTGTATATAGCCAAATCAAAACAAATATTAAAAAATAATTTTATAAATAAATATAATATGTTAATTATTTCAAACCACGCTTATAAGGCAAGACTACCAATACGTCAATTCAAAAAATAAATATTCTTCTATTTATATTTTCAAAAAGCTTAAATACCAGAAATATTGGTAGATAGTGGGTGCTACAGTTGGTTGTATTTCCATTCTATTTTAATTCCAAAAGTACAAATTTTGAAAATCCATTATCAGACGTACTTAGTGCAAAATAACCTAACTTCATGATTCAACCAATTTTTGCCGTAAAAGAAAAAGTACGAATTTGTCTATGCAGTCAGCGGAATGTATACACCGAATTCCATGATTCCAGCTGCGGCCATTTGGTTGGTACCATTTTTACCCCCTTAAGAGTACGACTATCTAAAATCTCTTTTCTTGACGTTTCTACCTAATTAGAATTTCATCATTCTAGCTGTACTATTTTTATCCCTCTGTACCATTGTTTCCATTGAAAGTACGAATTTCGAAAAATCCGTTTATTTTCCGTGTCTACGCAGTCAGAGGAATGTATACTCAGAATTTCATGACTATAGCTGCGGTCAATTTGTTGGTACTATTTGCACCCCGTTTTTCATTTTAACCCCAAAAAGTACGAGTTTCGAAAAATCCGTTAATTTTCCGTGTCTACGCAGTCAGAGGAATGTATACACCGAATTTCATTATTCTAGGTGTAGTCGTTTGGTTGGTATCATTTTTATCCCTCTGTACCCATTGTATTCCTTGAAAGTACGAATTTGGAAAAAACCTTTTAATTTCCATGTCTACGTAGTCAAAGGAATATATGCCCCGAATTTCATGGCTCTAGCTGCGGTCATGTGGTTGGTACTATTTTTATCCCCTTTTTCCATTTTGACCCCAAGAAGTACGAATTTCGAAAAATCCGATTATTTTCCGTGTCTACGCAGTCAGAGGAATCTATAGTCCGAATTTCATGACTCTAGCTGTGGTCATTTGGTTGGTACTATTTGTACTCCCTTTTTATACCCTCCACCTCCAGGATGGGGGTATATTCACTTTGTCATTCCGTTTGTAACACCTTGAAATATTCATCGGAGACCCCATAAAGTATATATATTCTGGGTCGTGGTAAAATTCTAAGACGATATAGCCATGTCCGTCTGTCCGTCTGTCCGTCTGTCTGTCTGTCTGTTGAAAGCACCATAGCGGCCGAACGAAATTAGCTAGGAGGTTCAAACTTTTCCTAAATGTGTCTTATGGTTGTAGATCGGTTGGGATTGAAAGTGGGCGAAATCGGCCCAGAGGGAAAAATTTTTCCCTCACAAGGACTGAAAATACCCATAATATTTAAAGTATTTCAGCATGTTTTTTGAACATATTAGCTTGTATTTACTTGATATTTGCAATGCGCATTCCCTTTACAGCATAAAAGGGCACCATAGAGTGATTTTTATTTGTAGGGGGCGAAGTGGGACAAAAAGGGATAAAAATGGTACCTATCAAACGACAACAGATAGAAACACGAAATTTGGCGTGTACATTCCTCTAATAGAGTAGATACATAATATAAAATTAATTTTTCCAAATTCGTACTTTTAAGGGGTTAAATGAGGATAGAGGGATAAAAATAGTACCAACCTAACGGCTGCACCTAGAATAATGAAATTTGATATATACATTCCTCTGATTGCGTAGACACGTAAAATAAAAGAACTTTCCAAAATTCGTACTTTTTGGGGTTCAAATGGAAAAAGGGGATACAAATAGTACCTACCAAATGACAGCAGCTAGAATCATGAAATTCGGAGTAGACATTCCTCTGACTGCGTAGACACGAAAAATAAAACGTTTTTTCCAAATTCGTACTTTCAAGGGATACAATGCCTACAGGGGATAAAAATAGTACCAACTAAACTAATACAGCTAGAATGATGAAATTCAGTGTGTACATCCCTCTAATTGTGTCAATACGTAAAATAAAGAGATTTTAGATAGTCGTACTCTTGAGGGGGCAAAATTGGAAAAAGGGAATAAAAATGGTACCAACAAAATGGCCGCTGATAGAATCATGGAATTCGGTGTATACATTCCTCTGACTGCATAGCCACGTAAAATATTTTCTTCAAAATTCTTACTTTATTTTGTTGCTTTTACGACAAAAAATGGTAGAATCATGAAGTTGTCTTGTACTGCGTACGTGAGAGATAAGATATTTTCAAAATTTATACTTTTGAAATTTAAATAGGATGGAAATACAACCAACCAAAAGACTGTAGCTGAAAATACACTCTCTATCCCCCAATATTTAGCGTATTTATGATTGCTCCCTTATATTTACTTTATGAATTGAAGTATTAGATCCATTATATATATAGTATACAAATATTGGTAGCCTTGGCTTATTAATTAAATTTCTTATTTTCATACAGTTAAAATTTGTTGCGGACATTCCTCTTGTAGCTTGGAAGCACCACAAAAAAATAATAAAAGGGTTAAAATATGGTACCAATGATACGACAACAGCTAGAATCATGAAATTCGGTGTGTACATCCCTCTAATTGCTTAGATACGTAAAATAGAGGGATTTTTCGAAATTCGTACTATTAAGGGATATAATTAAAAAGAGGGATAAAAATGGGACCTACCAAACCGCTGAAGTTGAAATCATGAAATTCGGTGTATACATTCTGACTATGAATACTCGAAAAAGGGTTTTTTTTCGAAATTTGTACATTTGGGCGGAGAATGGGGCAAATGGGGATATCTTTAAAATTTATACTTTTCTTATCACTTTGTCTGTATCTGAAAATGCTTCTTTCTAATGGCGACTGATTGTCGATCTTAAACAGTAAAGTAAATACAAGCTAATATGCGCATAAGTATACATTATAGTTTGAAATAGTAAACAAATATAAGTAATGTTCATAAAAAATATCACAATTTTCGTAATATGGTACTGTACTTCTATGTAAAGTCGACATCCTTTAATCTGCTGGTAATACTGTGAAATGCACTTCGTGGTGGAGGGTATATAAGATTCCGCCCGGCTGAACTTAACGCCTTCTTACTTGTTCATTTTAACCTCAAGAAGTACGAATATCGAAAAATCCTTTTATATTATGTATCTACTCTATTGGAGGAATGTACACACCAAATTTCGCGTTTCTAGCTGTTGTCGTTTAATATGTACGTTATCACGTGCACGTTATCGTTATGCGTTATCGGGGGAATGCGCATACCCAATATCAAGTAAGTACAAGCAGACATATTGAAAAAATATGGGATAATTATTAGGGATAATTATGGGTATTTTTAGTCCTTGTGAGGGAAAAATGTTCCATTTGGACCGATTTCGCCCCGTTTCAATCCCAACCGATCTACGCCTACAAGACGCATTTATGGAAAATTTTAACGTTCTAGCTACTTTCGTTTAGATGCTAGCGTGCTTTCAACAGACGGACGGAATCTCGTCTCAGGTCGATATTTCAAGGTGTTACAAAGGGAATGGCAAAGTTAGTATACCCCTGGAGGTGGAGGGTATAATTATGTTAATGTAAACCAAATCGTCACTAGGGAATGGTTCAAGGTCTGTTGAAAAGTCGCTGCGAACCCACTTGAAAAGACTTTTGACATGGTCGAAATCATGATCATGGTAGTCTAATAAATGTCACCATGCCATTTGTAAATAAATTTACATTTTATTAAATATAGATGCAAAATGGTCTTGAGCCAGGACAACATCACAGTTCAAATCAAAAAAATACAAACGAAAAAACTAAAACAAATGAGCGAAGGCACGACAGAAGTATTGCTGGGTAACTATACCTGCATATACACATACTTACATATGCAACTCAATGAGATGCTTGTAAGATGGCATGTGTGCTTTATTACTTGGTGCGATTTTTTAAACGCAAATTCGGCAAGTGAGTTGTTCTTCTCGTTCGTTTGTGAGAATCATCTCCTTATAGAAGCCGGGTTTGATGTTGAAAAGTCGCTGCGAAGCCACTTGAAAAAACTTTTGACATGGTCGAAATCATGATCGTGGTAGTCTGCAGACAAGTAATAAATGTCACCATGTCATTTGTAAATAAATTTGCACTCTATTAAATATAGATGCAAAATGGTCTTGACCCAGAACAATATCCCAGTTCAAATCAAATATTGATTACAGACCACAAAAAAAAAATACAAACGAAAAAAACTTAAAAAATCCTTCAAGACCGATTTCGCCGAACTGACATTTTATGATTCTATATACGGAAATGCCATTTTGATCCTAAAGGTACAAATTTCGAAAAAAAAAACATTATCATTCCTATTCACAGTGGAATGTATATACCCAATTTAATCATTCTAGCAACAGACGATTGCTTGGCATTCTAAATTCGGAAAAAATCATCGTTTGCACCTTTCACAACGTTTTCCACCTAAAAATATAAATTTCGAACAAATCTTTTGAACATCTACATATATAACGAATATAATGATTATAGCAGGAGCCACATGTTATCCCCTTTTCCCATTTCCACTCAAATAAAGGGTCCGGAAGGATTGTACTTTCAAATAAAAAAAAGAAATTTGAGAAAATATTCAGTAGTTTTTTATAGCATTTTCAAAAAAAAGAGTTATTTAGCGGACTCTATAGCACGAATATCGAAAGAATGAAGAGATCACTTTTCGTCAATCAGAGTCACATACATCCCGAATTTCATTATTCTAGCAGCCGGTTAGTACTTCTAGTAGTTCTAAAAATTCCTTTATTTAACAAATCTACGCAGTCACATACTTGTACATATATATGATTTGGTCTGTACCATTTTTATTCCTCTTTTTCCATTTTCCCTCGACATTACGAATTTAAAAATATCCATTTATTTTACATGTCCACGCAATTAGAGATGAACACGTCGAATTTTATGTTTCTACCAGTTGTCGTTCATTTGGTCTGTTTTCCCATTTCATCTCATAAAAGTATGCATTTTTAAAATTCACAACGGGAAGAACATATGTATAGGGCTTAACCGATATTTTTCAATATCATCCGTCCTTGATTCACAAATGTCACTTGCGCTGAGTTTTGTTTTGTTTCTAGCCTCCTCTGAAGGTGCTTGCCTTCGTATTTCGTTTACATATAACAAATTAATTTCATTAAACAAAGCTAATAAACTTTATAGCCTGCAGCCATCTAAATATAGATGTCCAACTGAAAATTTTTTATTGGCTTCTTTTCAATACCTTCTTCAAGTTTTAATTGAAAACGGTAACTCATTTTCAGTTCTTGATGAAAATATTAAAATTTAATAAATTAATTAATTAGTTGAGTCCATTGGCCCCATTCATCATTTACTGGCTGTCAAATTTAATTTACCATCAAATCAATGGCAGTGACAACAGACAGACGTATACTCTTCTGCTCTGGCAACAAAATAAAACATTTGAGAAGGAGTGAACTTCGCATTATTGCTGCTCTTATTTCTGGTGATGACCTTAATTTTAAGAACAGCAGCAGCGGCAACGAAATACAAATTTCGTGCAGTAGAGTTCATTTCCAGTTATGTAGAGTTAATTAAATTAAAGTCCTTTTTGTGTTCGGATGTTGCTGTTCCGATTACTTCCTGTTTTTTTGCTTTTCTTCTTGCTAAAATTTCTTCTGCGCAGATGGGACAGTTGAACGCCTTAGTGGCCGCCAAATGAGAATTTTTCCTAACTTCGACAAGAAATATTAGCGACCTCAGAATTTTAATAAACTTCATGTAATGTAAACTTTTTCAAAGGTTTCAATAGCCAAATAAAAAAAATTGTTTTATATTATGAATACACACACACAAAGCAACAGTACTCTTTCTTTTTGGTGAAGCAATACATTCGCACACTATCTATATATATAAAAGAGTTGCGTGATTGAGTGACTGTCTGACTGACTGACTGACTGACTGACTGATCACTCCCCAGACCAAACGCCAAAAAGAGCTAGAATCATGAAATTTGATGTGTACATTTCTCTTACAGTGTAGAGGTGTGATAAGACGGGATTTTTCGAAATTCGTACTTTTAAGGGGTAAAACGGTGTAAAAAGGGATAAAAATGGTATCACCGCAATGACCAAACGGCTGGGCCTAGAATCTTGAAATTTGGTATGGATATTCCTCTTGCGGCATGAAGACAACCCAAAAAGTGACAATTTAAAAATTCGTACTTTTGGGGGGTTAAATGGTACAAAAAGGGACAAAAAATGGTACATATATCATGATTGAATCTAGAATCATGAAATTTGGTATGTACATTTCCCTTACAGTGAAGAAATCAGATTTGAAGGGAGTTTTTCTTAAGTCGTACTTTTAAGGGGTAAAGAGGGATAAAAATTGTACCACCGCAATGACAAAACGGCTGGGAAATTTGAAATTTGGTACAAAAATTTCTGTTATAGCTTCAACGCGCCCAAGAAAATATTTTTCAAAATTCGTACTTTTTGGGGGTAAAAAAGGGATAAAAATGGTACTACCGCGATGACCAAACGGCTGGGCCTAGAATCTTAAAATTTGGTATGGATATTCCTCTTGCGGCATAAAGACAATCCAAAAAGTGACATTTTAAAAATAAGTACTTTTGGGGGGTTAAATGGTACAAAAAGGGACAAAAAATATATAATGATTGAATCTAGAATCATGAAATTTGGTATGTACATTTCCCTTACAGTGAAGAAATCAGATTTGAAGGGAGTTTTTCGTAATTCGTACTTTTAAGGGGTAAAATGGGTAAAGAGGGATACAAATTGTACCACCGCAATGACCAAACGGCTGGGAGTAGAATCTTGAAATTTGGTACAAAAATTTCTCTTAAAGCTTCAACGCGCCCAAGAAAATATAAAAATATATTCGTACTTTTTGGGGGTGAAATCGGGAAAAAAAGTGATAAAAGTAGTACCACTGCAATGACCAAACGGCTGGGCCTAGAATCTTGAAATTTGGTATGGACATTCCTCTTATAGCATGAAGACATACCAAAAGATTTCATTTGCAAAATTCGTACCTTTGGGGGGTCAAATGTGACAAAAATTGTACCAACAACAAAGCAACAAGAAATTCGATATGTATATTCGTTTTACAGCCAAAATCACTGATAAGAAGACATTTTTCGAAATTTGTAGTTTTAAGGGATCAAATGGGATACAAATTTTACCACAGCCCAGACCAAACAACTGGGCCTAGAATCATGAAATTCCGAACGGGCATTACTTTTACAGCACGAATGCGACTAAGAAAATATTTTTCAAACTTCGTACTTTTTGTGAGTGAAATTGGGCAGAAAGGGATACAAAATGGTACCAATCAAATAGATGGAGCTGGATTAATGAAATTCGGCGTGTACATCCTTGAAAATGCTTACGCAAATTGAAGGAACTTTTCGAAATTCGAAAGGTGCCAAGAACATGGATGACGCTACAATAATTAAATTCGGTACGCATATTCGTCTTACAGTGTAGATGAGTAATAACAAGGAATTTTCCGATATTTGTACTTTTAAGGGATTAAATGGGTTAAATATTGTACCACCGCCAAATTGTACCAAAATACTGTGCCTAGAATCTTGAAATTTGGAACGCATATTACTCTTATAACGCGAATACGACAACGAAAATATTCTTCATTAATTTAAACTTTTAGGTGTGAAATTGGGTAAAAACGGATAACGGCGGTACCAATCATGAAATTAGGTTTGTACATGCATAGAAACACAAAATTAATATATTTTACGAAATTCGTACCTTTTTATATCCCTATGGTACCAACAGCACGGCTGAAACTAGAATCGTGAAATTCGGTGTGTATATTCCTCTGACAGTGTAGACGCGAAACATTAACTGATTTTCAATATTTATACTTTTGTATATGTACTTTAAAGGGGGAAGCGGATCAAAAGTGGTGCAAATGAAATTCGGTGTGTACATTTCTCCGAGTACATAAATTAATGTTTCGAAATTTGTATGTTTAAGGGCACAAGCGGCACAGAAAGAGTTATGTGTGATTATTATATTAATTATGGCCGGCAAAATAAAAGATAGATACAAAATGTTTGTTCCATTTATAAGTTCAGATTTCAAGTCACGCACCTGTATAGAAGTTATGGTTTTAATTTTCACTTGGATAGGGACTACAAAGGACGCGGAAAAGCATACAAATTTTGTGGGTTTAAAGTGATTATAAAAACATTTTAGAAGTTATATCAGTTTTATTTTGACCAAAGCTTATGTCAATTTGCGTGAAAAGTATAGAAGTTATATTAGGTTTAATTTTACGTACGGGTCGTTTGTTTTGGAATATGGACTATACGTGTGTGGGTACCATAAGATGTATATCAATTTCCCCCATTTTCGAATTTAAACTAAATTTGGGAAAATAGTACTATGTCCAGAGTTTGAATAAATTCTTTAAGTCCCTTCCAGAGTCATCGTGTATACCAGCGAGTCAGACGGACGAGAAAGGGACTTACTTATGGTTTTAAATCTCTCCTTCAATGCGTTACACTTTTATTCTATCCCTAATGATATTTTCACAGCTTAAGAAAGAAACGTGCAAATAATTTTCTACTTTATATGATTTTTTGTAGAAAAATTGTTTCCATTTTGTGCCTATAAATTAAACTATTGACTACGTATAAACGCTGAAAGTGATATCCTTAAAAACAGTTTGAGTACTGATACAAACTACTGTCTTACCATACCAATTTTCCGCGTACGAAGTAGCGGGTATTTGCTAGTTACACATGATAATACCAGATGAGCTTCCAACAGTTGTACATCCTACCCAATCTGAACGGAATTTGATACATGCAAATACAAATCTGAGAAACCTGAGGATTATCCATTAAAGGGTGTCGGTATCGTAGGAATAAGTATTTTTTGAAAAATGTTATCCCTTGAAACTTTGTAGTCCTTTTGAGGGCTAAGAAAATTAAAAACTGGAAACGAAAAAAAAAATTTCAATTTTTGCAGAAGTATACGTCCGATTAAAAAAACTATTTTCTTTTTTAAATTGTCGTACGGTGTTATGGACATAAGTAGAATCAAGACGTTGACTATTGGCTGCTAAGGCTGACGACTCGACACATAAGAATGCATTTGAAATCGAGAACGAACTGCGCCAGCGTAAATTTAGGTTATATAGCTATATTAAGAGACAACTATGTCTATCTACCACGTTATGGGGAGAAAAGATCAGAAATCGTGAATACATTGTGGAGAATTAAGAAAAATGATTTTAATTACATTGTGCAACAAGAATCTGTAGTTAAATTTCTCAGACACCCTCCAAAATCTTTTTTTCATTATTTGTACTTTTGGAATTAAAATAGGATGGAAATACAAGCAACCAAATGGTTGTAGCTGAAAATGCACCCACTGGCAATATTTAAGATATTTAAGCTTTTTTGAAGATTGCTGCATTGAAATTTCTTTTTGAATTTACTTGATGTAGTATTTCGAATATATGAGTCATTCCATGTCAAGTGGTACGATTTTTAGACCTTTTGATAGCTGCGATTGTTTTGAAAGTTTGTTATCATAAAAATATTGTACACATATTTTTGAAAAAAAAAATATAGATTTCTTTTACGAGTTATGACCAATTTAACAGTGAAAAATACTACTTTATTAAAAAGATACGTTCAATCGCCTGATGACAAATACTTGTTTACTGATATCCCTTGTTTTGAAGGTAAATTCAATTACTTCTAAAATGGTAAAGTGATTGTTATAGTCGGTTTAGATTTTTTAATCTTTTTCCAATTTTAATTCTTTTATTTTGATTTTCGAAATGATTACATTAATCGATTTTTTGAAATTTTAAGGTAGTGTTCTTAGGTCCCTGTTTTAAGCGACTGTGTAAGATTGGAAGTGGTGAAATGATGGGTTCTATTTTTTACGAGTTTTTTTTTTTGCAAAATCAAGCAGAATTTCAGTGAAAAATCATCATCAGAATGATTAGTTCATAAAAACTTGGTATACAAACAATCGCAAATCCAAGACTGACCGTTTGTCCACCCGCCCGTCTCACTGGACACAATGTTTATACCCTACACCACAGGGTATAATGTCTTTGTGCATTTGTTTGTAACACCCAAAAGGAAACGAGATCGACTCAGAATCACTTTTTGAGTAGATTTAGCGATGTCCGTCCGTCTGTCCATCTATTCTTGTAATTAAAGTCAAGGTCGCAATTGTTGTTAGAACTAAATGAAACTTTGCACAACGAAGTTTTATGGGATAAGGACGAAAGCTATTTAATTTCATGCATATCAGTTCAGATTTAGATATATAGCTCCCATACAAATTTTGCTTCCGATTTCACTTTTTCCGCTCTAGAAACCACATATTTCAACAGATTTTCTTCAAATTTGGCAAAACGTCATATATTTTAACTAGAAATAGCTCTGGTAAAAATAGGCCAGATCGGCTCAGATTTATATATAGCTCCCATACAAATGTCTCCTATGATTTGACTCTTTCCGCTCTAGAAACCACATATTTTAGCAGATTTTCTTCAAATTTGGCCAAATTACTTATATTTCAACTAGAAAAACTCTGGTAAAAATGGGCCAGATCGGTTCAGATATATATATAGCTCCAATACAAATTTCGCCACTGAATTGATTATTTCCGCTCTAGAAATAGCATATTTGAACAGATTTGCTTAAAATTCGGCAAACCAGCTCATAATTCAACTACAAAGATATATAACGAATGTGGGTCACATCGGTTCAGATTTATATATAGCTTCCATACAAATGTCTCCTCCGATTTTACTCTTTCCGCTCTAAAAACCACATATTTTAACAGATCTTCTTCAAATTTGGCAAAACAAATTATATTTCAACTAGAAAGAGCTCTGGTAAAAATGGGCCAGATCGGTTCAGATATATATATATAGCTCCAATACAAATTTCGCCACTGAATTGATTATTTCCGCTCTAGAAATAGCATATTTGAACAAATTAGCTTAACATTTGGCAAACCAGCTAATATTTCAATTACAAACATACATGGCGAAGGTGGGTCAAATCGGTTCAGATTTATTTAAAGCTCCCATATAAATGACTCCCCCGATTTAATTCTTTCCGCTCTAGAAACCACATATTTAACAGATTTTCATCAAATTTGGGAAAGCGTCTTATATTTCAGAAAATCTATGCTAAAAATCTGTTAGATCGGTTCAGATTTACATATAGCTCCCATTCAAAGTTCTTGTTCAAATTTTCTTACAAAAACAGGTAAAAGCATGAAATTTGTAGTATATACATTAGAGCGTACCAGGTTACAAGTAAAAAAAAAAAAGTTCGCCATACACCTTCGAATATGAAGTATTATTGAAAGGCAGTTTCAAAAAATTTTTTTTTATTTTTTTATGCCGAACGTAGGGGTCGCGCTTTTACATTTTTCTATATAACTTCTGCATTTATAAACGGATTTTAAAGTGTGATACATCGATGTTTTTGTCCGATTTTTTTGTCTTTGAAGTCATTGAGCTCAAACATGATTCATGATTTTATGCGAGCTTTTATTTTCGATTATTAGAGTGGTACATTAGGGTAGTAGCAACTGAGAAATGATGGGTAAGTACCAGAAGGGGGTGCTTGAGCTCAATGACTTCAAAGACAAAAAAATCGGCCTCGTCGAGACAAAAACATCGATGTATCACACTTTAAAATCCGTTTATAAATACAAGTTATATAGAAAAATGTAAAAGCGCGACCCCTACGTTCGGCATAAAAAAATAAAATTTTTTTTTTTGAAACTACCTTTCAATAATACTTCATATTCGAAGGTGTACGGCGAACTTTTTTTTTGAGGTACGCCCTAATATACATACCAGGTTCAAATGTACCGACTTTCTTGTACCCTACACCACAGGGTATATTGACTAGGTGTAGGGTATCATATAGTCGGCCACGCCCGACTTTAACCTTCCTTACTGTTTTTTTGATAATTTGTTTAATTAAATTCTACTTTGCCTTTAATATTTGTCCGATCACATCCGCTTATATGTTAACTTACTTTTGCATGTTTTTCAAGATTACGCCTTAATCACTGCAGACTCACTCACGAACTTATCATGGCAAAGGAGCCTCCTCCAATATGTCATTTTTGTAATAACTCTAATATAACAATATTTCGCATACTTTCTGATTGCTCAGCAGTTCAAGCGATCCGCCACAAAACCTTGCAAACATCCAATGTACTTGACCTATTAAGACACCCATCTAAAGAGAATATTACCAAAATTTATCATTATCTCCAAGCTTTGAATTTACACAATAAGATATAATTTTACTATTTTACGTAGTATTCAAACTATATACTATGTATGTAGATTAGTTGTAAGCCGATAGCTTTAATTGCTAGTGCTTTTTTCTACTTTATTATAATTTTAAATTGTAATAAATAAATAAATAAATAAAAACTTTTTCGGAAAACATAATTTTTCTTTGATAAAAAATTGGAAAAAATATATCCTAAAATTTCAAATAATGATTTTTTGCGAAAAAGAGGAAATAAAGAAAACAAGGTCTATATGCCTAAGATCTGTGGATAAATGAAGACTTTATGGGTCTATTTTTAAGACGCATTTTTTCAAAACATCATGATTTTTATTTAAATTTTATTTAATAGCGCGATAAAATCCTTTACAAATCCTGCCAAAATTAATCAGAGAATATTGTACTTTGCCTTTCGACAAAATGTTTGTCAACTAATGTAATTATATTTCTATGGCTAAGACTAGCTCGTGTGATTTTTTCGTGTAACTTTTGGACATATTTTCGAATTTTGATGTTGAAACATTTATTTGGGATGATTTTTTTGAGGAATATTGCATACTGTCACGAGGAATATGTACTCATATTTACATTAGTACATACACAACTAATCCCGGGATTAGCGCCACACAATCCCAGCGTGTGTATGTTTGAAAACATTAGAATATTCGTGTACCCTGGCCCTCAGAACAAGTGTATGTGTGCCTTAGTTTTATTGTTAAAATTTGATTTGATTACCCTTTTGGGGGTTTTGTGCACGTACGAAATTCGCTCAAGTGAATATCTGCACTTGATGTTGCTCCAAAATGAAACGAAACGTTCGTCCTAAATTCCCGTCCTATGGTTGTCTGCTTTCGATGGGTGTATTTTGTTGTATGTCTGTCTGCACGAATCATATCATGTGTCAAAACAATCAAATAATTGCTCAGCCATTAACAGACAGCAAAATGCATTCGCATTTAACATTTCATTGCACTGCTCTCGAATCCATTCAATTTAGTTGAATATGCGCCAACTTTAGAAAAAAGAGAATAGAAAACTGAAATCAGTTATGACTGGTTGTTGCTCTCTTTTGCGCTAAAGTTTAATTATTTTTGCATTTTTTTTTTTAAATTATAAACCTCGACAAATCGAACAAAATAGATTTATCATTTTTTATTGTGCCGTTTGGAGGACATACAGGCGTTTGTCGAGCTTTGTCGATGGTTCTGAAATCGGTGACATTATGCTGGTATTTAGTTTACACTTGGGCGGAAATGTTTATTTGTTTACAAAGGCATAGAAAAGTGAATGGCTTTGGAAAGGGAAAACATGAGTGCTTTATTTCAAAAATAAAATTTGATAAAAAGGTATTTTTGAGGAAAAAAATCATATTCAAAATTGTGTAAAATCTATAGGAATTAAGATATCATAATAATTTTTTGGAAATACGTAGAAAATAATGTCAAGTTTCATAATTGTTCTCCAACAAAATACCTAAATTTCCAAAGCGGGAAAATAAGTTCCAAAATTTGGGAAATATTACTAAAATGGTCGACATCACTTTATTTATCTAAGAGAGAAGACAACGTACGGTAATAAAGCATATAATAAAGAAATATTTTTTTGTATTAGAAAATTTCCACTTTTGGAAATCGGAAGGGAAGGTCCGTCGATCAAAATGATTCATAATGGATATTAAGCGAATTAAAATTAAGCTTTCTTGAGGGAAAATGAAAAAAATTGCACCAGCAGGACGAAAAGAATCAAACGAAATAATTTTGTCGCCCTTTTGAAAAAAAAAAAAAAACGATTTGAGCCTTGGCAATACTAATAGTTTACAGGTTTCGAATTGAAAATCCTTTCGTAATTGAGCATAAATTGAGACTTAAATAAGTGTCTCAGCGATAAAATGGCATTAACACATGAACATTTTTGTGCGATGATGATCATCATGATCGTGATCATGATCAAAGAGCGCATTGATCGACAAGAGTATGATATCCAAGACCCCAAGATCTAACTAAATTATGACCAATTTAACAGTGGGATGAAGCCATTGGAACGGCGGTGACACTTTTGCTTCAATATCTCCCATATTCATTTACTGAGATTTTTACTATTGGATTTTACCAATTGAAAAGTCAGGTTAATCGGAATGTTATTGCAAATATAAATATGTTTTAGCGTTTTAAATATTAGAGATATACAATAGCGGTATAGAGAGATTTCGAACATATACTTTTTAAAATATTCTAGACTTTCTGAAGCAATAAAATATAGAATTTTTAAGGTCTTTTTAAAATAACTCGTCTGAAATGGTAATTTTGCAATAAAATCATGAAAACACGAAAATTACATAAAAAATCGTGGACACTTTCTTGAATTTCAGACAAAGATTATAAAAATGAAGAAACATTTCCAAATATTTTTTATTGAATCGGAGTATGCGTATAAAGATTTTAAGTAAACATCCTGTTACTCATGTCCTATATAAATTAAAAACCCCAAAACTCTTTAGACATCCTATTTAGACCCATACTTTGTCAAAAAACATATCCAATTTTCTGCATTTATCATAGAAAAAATGCGGGAGTGAAGGGTTTATCGCCGAGGAATTTGAACGTTTTTTGTGTAATATTTCTTCAAAATATATATCGAGGGCTTATATTCAAAAGTGGCTATGAACCATTTTATCGAAAATGAGTTTTTGATGCCAAACTATTCTCGGATTTGGATGTCATCTGTCATATAAATTTGGAAAAGATTTTTATTTTAATTTTCCATCATTTCGCGTTAATAGCATTTTGATTCCCCAATTATCAGTCTAAAATAGGAAAAATGGTGGCTGTAAAGTCAAAAATTGTGAAAAGTATATTTAGAAAAACCGGCGTAACTTTTTATTATATTGAGAATATCAAAATATTTCTTTGGCATGTGATTGCTGACTTCATGGGGAATATTTGTGTCACAAAAGTTTAAAAATTATGGATGAAAAAGTTAAAATATAAGCAATTGCAACCGCGAATTTTGGATTTTTCATCAATTGCAGCGATTTTCGCGACTGGCTACATATAGGTTACAAGCGACCAATCTGACCAATGAAGCTGGAATCTTTAAATTCGCTGTGTACATCACAGAAAATGCGTTTTCTATACAACATTGCCAAGATTTCATGAAAAAAATTATTGAGTTTACCATAAATCTTATTCTTATTTCAACATTCATAGTGGTCAATTTTAAACTTACAAAAGTGGCTATGAACCATGAAACCGCGAATAATAGGAAATTTAGAAAACTTTTTAATCGTAGCAATTAGTAATCCTTTTTAGATTAAACTGAAGAAGTACGATTAACAATTCCTCTTGAAATTAAGGAGAAAATCAGTTTTTTCGCTCTACTGAAAAGTTATGCTTTTGTTCATAGCCACTTATGAATATAAGCCCACGATATGTATGTATGTAATTTCAAGCAAATATTTAAAAAAAGTTCTACACTTCGAGAACATGTCTGTTAATAAAAGCAGCGATTGTCTGCTGCCTATCAGCAAACACTTTTCTGCCATTACAGCTGTTTTTTGGCATAACAGCAGTTTTCTGCAATCTTACATCACCATTCACACTGCTAAAGAGTTTGTAGTCTGCTAAAATTGGCTGTTGTTAATTAAAATATAAAAATAGATAAGCGTTAATAAGCGAGTTTAGCTCGAATTTTCTTTTATATTATCTTGGGACAATATGCGTATCATGTATATTGCTAAACATACATCAAACAGCTGTTTACAATCTCAGCAGATACAAATCTGCTCTTTCAGTAGACTTCCTGCTTTCTTTTACTGACATATTCCTTTGAGTGTACTGATAGATGGATTACTGAAATGCAATGTCTGTCGGACGAATGTATCAAAATATTTCTCGAAGATCCTGGCAATAAAATATGAGTTGTTTCCAAACGCTTTAGTAAACATTTCCTAAAAAGGTGGAAAATTAACTAAGTATGAGTAACATTTCCTTCTTTCAAAGCCATAGTAAATAGTTCATTTACTAGAAGAAGGGTAGTAGATTTACTTAAAAATATTTCTTTGTATATCATTAAAAATTCTTACAATTAAGTAAATTCAGACTTATGTAGAATAATATTTTCAAGGTTTTAAGTGAGAAAAAAATCTTAAATTTTTTGTATGGAAAAAATTCCATTTAGGAAATTTTAACTTAAAAATGCGTTTTTTCCTAAAATTAAGTTAAACTGTTTACTGAAATTTATGCCGAGGTCTTCATACATTCAAGTATTAATAATCTTATAAAAACATTTTAAATTGTTTAAGAAATTCTTAAATCTATTGATCTATTCTTGAATCTAAGAAAAAAAATTGTTTCCTAAATTTTAGTTAATTTTAACTCATTATAGGGTTAACTTTTTATGAGTGTAGATGAAACCCCCCCCCCAGGGGAAAATCCTGCGCACGGGCCTGCCGACTCCCATTAATTTTCCCTTCCAACAAAAATAAATTTTTAAAAAAATTGTTCCCACCGCTCTCAATGGCCCAAGGAGGCCGCTAGTGGAGTAAAATGTATGACCGACCCCCAATATTTTATCAACCCACGAACTTTCTCTGGACGTACCTACCCTCATTTTTTCATTTTTTATAATTTTTTTTATGAAGGAAAGGCCCAAAACTGCCCATTATCACTCCTACATGGAAAACTTGTAAGACAGGTCCCCATTTATTTCCTCTCCCCAACATTTTCTACAAACATACATGTCCCCTATCTCCACTCCATAATGGGGCCCAATTCAAAAACTACATTTTTATAAAATTTGCTTTCACCCTAGTGTAGGCAAATGTATGACCAGCCCCCAAAATGTTTTCAGCCACAATATTTTCTCAGAACACACCTACTCCCCATTAGAGATGTGCGCGTGAGTGATTATTGGCTCACGTTCACGCACGTTCACGAAGGAAAAAATTGAATCACGCACGTTCGCGCACGAAGATTTTTTCGTTACCCACGTTCACGCACGCTCATATATACAGACTTTTATTTTGAATCGAAAATTGCACATTTTTAAATGAAATAAAAATATTAATAAATATGTGAAACTCACGAAAAAATCACGTGACTCACACACGAACATTTTTTCGTTCCTCACATTCACGCACGCTCACGTGAGTAAAATAAATTTTGCTCACGATCACGTGATTCACATAATTCACGTGAGTCGCGGAAATCTCTACCCTCCATCAGCAACCCTTAAGTTGGCCCGCAAACACTTGCCTATTTTTTATGAAAGAAAGGCCCAATACTGCCCCTTAGTAGACCCTAGAGGAGAGAAGTGTAAGACTGATCAAAATTAATTTTCCTCCCCCTAAATTACCTACCCCCTATCACGACTCCTTAAAGGGAAAAGTTGATAGACTTCCTATAATAAAGAGTGATTTTTTTGAGGTTAGGATTTTCATGCATTAGTATTTGACAGATCACGTGGGATTTCAGACATGGTGTCAAAGAGAAAGATGCTCAGTATGCTTTGACATTTCATCATGAATCGTCTTACAAACGAACAACGCTTGCAAATTATTGAATTTTATTATCAAAATGCGTGCTCTGTTAAGAAAGTTCATTGCGCGCTTCCATTTTATGGCCAGTTTAATCGACCCACTGAAGCGGCTATTCGGGCTATTGTGACTAAATTTCGCACCAAATTTACATTGTTGGACATTAAACCACCAACACGCTTACGTAGAGTGCGAACTGAAGAAAATATCGCAGCTGTATCGGCCAGTCTTAATGATGAACACCAATTTTCGATTCGTCGCCGTTCGCACCAATTGGGTCTCTGTTACTCAAAAACGTGGAAATGCCAAAATTGGACTAAGCGGATGGACCACCTAAGACGCAGCCGCGGTCAACATTTAAATGAAATTATCATCAAAAAGTAAATGTCATGGACCAATCTAACGTTTCAAATAAAGAACCGTTGAGATTTTGCAAATTTTATGCGTTTTTTTAAAAAAAAGTTATCAAGCTCTTAAAAAATCACCCTTTACTTAAGGGGGTCCCATAAAAAAGCCAAATTTGTATAAAATTTGCTCCCACCACTCTAGGGGAGTCAAATGTACCAAATGTTACGCCGCAGCACTTTATTATAGTCATCTATTAATGCAAGGACTCAGATTTCAATGTGAAAAGAGCGCTGCAGGTGAAATATTATTTAAAAAATACATCATTTTTAAATAATTTTCCCTTTTTAGTGTTCCTTGAAGTTCATAATAATGTTATTTATTGAATTTCTTTGTGAAATTAATGTTTAATGTAGCTTTAAATAAAACTATTGAAGTTATCGATTTTTGTGGTAGATATCGATAACTAAAAAAGTTATCGATATTTTGCTTCTAATTTAAGATTTTGAATCCATTGGAAGAACAAATCAATCGATAATACGTTAACTAAGCAAGATATCGATAACACTGTCCGACAGCCTATTTTAACGGTTTTTGTACGTAAAAATAGGAACTATTTTATAGAATTGACTTTATTTTAAAATGATATCAAACAAAAAAATGCTACTGAAGTTCCTTGTTTAATATATGTACCTTTAATAAAAATGAACTGTATTTACTTTCGTAATAAAAACAAATAAGGAATGGCTAAAGTCGGGCAGTGCCGACTATATGATACACTCCACTTTCTATCGGAACACAATTCAATTCAGTAAAAAAGTGAAAACTTGAAATTTTTTGTATGTTTCCTAATCACAGGCTAATGTGACCTGGTAGAATTTGTAAAATCTAGAATAAGATTTGTATCGGGGTTATATCCAAAGATGGAATGAAGTGACTAACTTTCACAATAAGTTCTTCTAGTTGAAATAGAAATTTTAAGAAATTCTCTGAAAATACGCGGTTTCTGGGGGAACGAAATTTGTATGAGAGCTATATGTAAATCTGAACCGATGTGACCCAGTTTCACCATAGGTGTTCCTTGTTTAAATATAAGATGTTTTGCCAATTTTGATCTGTTCAATCTGTTAAAATATGTGGATTCTATCTAGAGCGTAAAAATTCAAATTGGGAGCGAAATTTGTATGGGAGCCATATATAAATCAGAACCGATCTAACACATTTTTACTACAGGTGTTTCCAGTTGAAACATAAGGTGCTTTGCCAATTTTGAAGAAAATCTATTAAAATATGTGGATTCTAAAGCGGAACAATTCAAATTAGGAACGGAATTTGTATGGGAGCTATATATAAATCTGAACCGATCAAACACATTACTGCCACAGGTGTTTCCAGATGAAATATAAGGTGGTTTGCGAATTTTGAAGAAAATCAGTTAAAATATGTCGATTCTAGAGCGGAAAAATTCAAATTGGGAACGACATTTGTATGGGAGCTATATATAAATCTGAACCGATTTAACACATTTTTATCACAGGTGTTTCTAGTTGAACTATAAGGTGTTTTGCCAATTTTGAAGAAAATCTGTTGATATATGTATGTGGTATCTAGAGTGAAAAGGGTCAAATCGGGAGTGAAATTCGTATGGGGGCTATATCTAAATCTGTATTTACGACATTTGTATGGGAGCTATATATAAATCTGAACCGATCTAACACATTACTGCCACAGGTGTTTCCAGATGAAATATAAGGTGGTTTGCGAATTTTGAAGAAAATCAGTTAAAATATGTGGATTCTAGAGCGGAAAAATTCAAATTGGGAACGACATTTGTATGGGAGCTATATCTAAATCTGAACCGATTTTCTTCAAATTAAATAGCGTTCGTCCTTGTCCCGAAAAACTTCGTTGTGCAAAGTTTCGTTTGGCTCTGGCTACAATTGCGACCTGTATCGTGATTACAACAATAGATGGACAGACGAACATACGGGCATTGCTAAATCGACTCAAAAAGTGATTCTAAGCCGATCGGTATAATTAACAATGGGTCTATCTCGCTTCCTTTTGGGAGTTACAAACAAATGCACAAAGACATAATACTCTCGTGGAGTGTATAACAATTTAATTTAAATATGTTTGTACTTTGATTTAAAAAAAACCGGTTATAACCGGTTTTGTAAAAAAAACAATAACCGAAAACCGGTTTGTAAAAAAATTGATTTTTCGGCTAAACCGGAACCAGTCTTTCTAAAATAACCTGTTTTTTGGACACCCTAATCAAAATGTATATATGATGTTTACAATTGTTGTGCCATCTACATTGCAATTGTCCCTAGTGTCATACTCAGTCTTTATTGTTGTTGGTCTTTGAGGGTGATTACAACTGTCTCCATCTCTTGGAAAACACATGAGTATTTTTCAGAGCGACCACACTTGCGCTGAACCACACAAGCTGCATGAAGGCGTGTGTCTTCTGGCACAGTTATCTGTTGCAAAGGCCTGCCCTTTGATTTTCCAAAACACAACGCAAACCATTAAGACTGAGACATAATAAATATACAATAGATGCCGTCAAAGTATTATTTCACCCAAAGACCTGGAACCATAAAGACTGAGCATATGGCAAAATAAAAATTATATACAATAGATGTCCTCATAGTATTATTGGAAAATTGGAATATTCAGCCCAAAAAGTGGTGAACATTTGCAAGTTTTAATTTTTTCTCACGTCATGCTCAGTCTTTATGCTTTTAGGTCTTTGATTTCACTTTTTCTGATTGCTCCATGCTCCGCCTTTATGGTTTTAGTCTTTCTCTGTTGCAACCTTAATGTGGGACATCTGTTAGTAATATATGAACACGACTACATAAACTCTACACGTTTTTCTAACTAACTAACCAACCGGAAATAGAGCTTTTTGAAAAAGCTTTTCATACAAATAATGTCTCCACAGTGAAGTTTATACAGATTAGTCTGTTTAACAACCCACTTGAAAATGTATCTGAACATTTTAGATAATATTTCTGTAAAGAAAAATAATTGAGGAAAATATAATGACCAGTACGTCATGCCTATATAAATGTTATCATCATAAAAAGTTTGTTTGTTGTAAAACACACACAGAAGTGTCAAATTTTTTATTGGAAGCCTGTGGCTGGTAAAAATACTTTGTTAATTGAAAATAGCTTCTGTGGCAGAGTAAATTTTTATAATTCTTTTAAAAGTTAAAAGTAATTTGCAAACAAATCACGTGTCGGTTGTTAATAATGTGTCAACGAAAAATCAAACGGCCACTACATTCATTACTATACCTCACACTGTGTCGTATAGTGATATTCACACAAAACACACACATGCGTATGTGTGTGTGTATGTCTACACTGTGCACATTTATCAAAAGCTATCATCAGGGTAATAGAAATAATGACAATAGCAATAACAACAGCAATCAATTCATTCAACATACAAAACGAATTGCATTGAAAAAGTTAACAAATCAAATTAAATTACAACAAAATAGAAATAAAAAATATGAATAAGAAAATGCGAAAAGGGAAGGGGAAGAACACACTATGGTAAAATTCGAGGTGGAGCAAATAGATTGGTATTTGTTTTAAATTTATTTATTTATTTTTTAAAAATTATTCAAATGGAGTTACCCCCAAAAACACTAAAAGAGGACGATAACACATGGGCGAATTGGAAGAATGCTCAAAGCTGAAAAAACACAAATGTGAAAGGAAAAATAAAATAATAAATATAGATATATAAATATATAGGTAGAAAATAAACTATGAATCAAATATAAATATATAAAGAAACATATCGTCGGTATGCTGCAAAAAAAATACAAGTCCACTTTTTTGTAATATTTCGAAATACGCACAAATAAGGGGTAAAATGGGCTATATGTCGTCGCTATGACTACATAGATGTGAAAAAATGAGAACTTTTGATGTTCGTACTTTTAGAGTCAATTTATTTAAAACAATAAACATACGTGGCTAGTAGTTTATAATAGTAATCGAATCGAGCCTATGGTTTTGCACCATATTTATATCCTATCGCTTCGTTTGTCCCCTGAAAGTAAAAATTTCCGAAAGTTAATTTATGTCGATAGGTATTTGTCTTACAAATGTTAGGAAAAACTTAGTGTAGGGTGGAGAGTATAAAAAATTGTTTTTTTTTTTAAGTTTTTTATGACACCTCCTAAACCACTGTCTCTACGTGAAAGTTACCAATATTCCAATTTATAACCGCGAGCTCATAATTATAGAATACAAATTAAAGACACCTTCGATTTAATGAACACAAAAAAATATTTAGGACTAGTCGGACAATAAATTGGCGGGATTGCAGAGGTGGCACCTCCAATACAATAAAAATGTTTATAATCAAATATCCAAAGTACTATGGCAGCAAAATATAAGTTATTCAGAAAAACATAAGGACTTCACTTATCTAATAGCAGATCAAAAAGATTGGAAAACAAAAGCAGAGTATTCACTAGGGGTGGGATAGTGCATGAGTGTTCGATTTTGATGTGCTAGAACCACCAATTTTGTGAGGATCGGAAAAAAAACATTCATGAGCCAAAATATCGGGGTGTTGAGGTGAGTGTAAGTGGGCGCTCATCGGATTAAAGGTGAGGGGAAAAGGGTAAAAATAAACAAAAAGCCCCATAACTGCCCCGGAGTCGCCCCTAGCTGGGTTAACTGTAAGACCGACCTCCACTAATTTTCCCTTCGCATAATTTTTTTGAACACACATACCCCCTATTCCCACTTCTTAATGGTTCTCCCAAACAAAAAAAATGTAAAATTTGCTCCCACCACTACTCCAAGGGGAGTAAAATGTACGACCAACTTCCAATATTTGTTCAGCCCCAATATTTTCTCACAACGTACCTACCGTCTATCTTCAACCCTTAAGGTACTCTTTTTATACCCTCCACCTAAGGATGGGGTACATTGACTTTGTCATTCCATTTGTAACACCTTCAAATATTCGTCGGAGACCCCATAAAGTATATATATTCTGGGTCGTGGTAAAATTCGAAGACGATATAGCCATGTCCGTCTGTCTGTTGAAAGCACGCTAGCTTCCGAACGAAATGAGCTAGGAGGTTCAAATTTTCCCTAAATGTGTCTTATGGTTGTAGATCGGTTGGGATTGAAAGTGGGGGAAATCGGCAGAGAGGGAAAATTTTTTCCCTCACAAGGACTGAAAATACCGCTAATAACCCCTAAATTTAAAGTTTTTAAACACGTTTTTCACAATGTCTGCTTATATTTGCTTGATATTGGGAATGCGCATTCCCCTTATAACAAAAACGTGCACCATAAAGTGATTCTTATTCGTAAAGGGTGAAATGGGGCAAAAAGGGATAAAAATGGTACTTTTTAAACGACAACAGCTAGAAACACGAAATTCGATGTGCACATTCCTCTAATTGAGTAGATACATAATATATATATATATTTTCCAAAATCGTACTTTTAAGGGATAAAATGGGAATAGAGGGATAAAAATGGTACAAACCAAACGGTTGCGCCTAGAATAATGAAATTCGGTGTATACATTCCTCTGATTGCGTAGACACATAAAATAAACGGTTTTTTCGAAATTCGTACTTGTGGGAAAATGGAAAAAGGGATAAAAATAGTACCTACCAAATGACCGCAGCTAGAGTCATGAAATTAGGAATATACATTCTTCTGACTGCATAGACACGAAAAATAAAAGTTTTTCCACATTCGTAACTTCAAGGAATACAATGGGTAGAGAGGGATAAAAATAGTACCAACTGAACAACTACAGCTAGAGTATTGACATTTGGGGTGTACATCCCTCTAATTGCACAGACACGTAAAATAAAGAGATTTTAGAAAGCCGTACTCTTAAGGGGGTAAAATATGAAAATGGGGATAAAAATGGTACCAACCAAATGGCTAGAATCATGGAATTCGGTGTATACATTCCGCTGACTGCATAGGCACGCAAAATAAAAAATTTTTCCAAATTAGTATTTTTACTTTCACGGAAAAAATTGGTTGAATCATTAAGTAAGATTATTTTGCACTATGTATATGAGATAATGGATTTTTAAAATTTGTACTTTTGGAATTAAAATAGAATGGAAATACAACAAACTGTATCACCCACTATCTATCAATATTTATGGTATTTAGGCTTTTTATAAATATAAGAATATTTATTTTTAAAATTGACTATTATTTCGATGTGTAAAGGTATTGCTAGCCTTGCCTTATTTATTTATAAAATTATTTTTTCAATATTTGTATTTGTTATGGTTTGGCTATATTAAAAAAAATATATTTTCCTGTAATATTACTGCACTTCTACGAAACTCGAATGGAATGCAATACATAGTGGAGGGTATTTAAAGATTGGTCAAAGGTTTCGTTCAGGTGGCTTCGCAGCGACTTTTCAGCAACATACCCGGCCTCTCTCTGTTTAAGTAAATGATGCTCACATACGAAACGAGAAGCAGAACTCACCTGCCGAATATCCGTTTTCAATTACCAAAAAATGGTAAAATTCTCATATCGCAAAACGGTGATTTGCTTAATATAATTTTCTAACCCTCTAGGGTGACTCAATACTCAAAAGGTATTAGCACATCCGTGCGGTAAGTAAAGAAATAATGACCAATTTAGAAAAAATTCAAAATTTTGGCATTTATATTCATCAATTTTCACTTTCGGAGACACATTTTTTATATAATTCCAAAATTTCTATATGATATCTCAATATTTGTAGATTTTACGCAGTGAATAGTTTGGTTCCAAAGATGATATTTTATGATGGTTCCAAGATGATATGACTTATGTGTAACGAAACACTAAATTAATAACAGAAATTAATATAGTTACACAATTAATTCCCGAAACGAAAAGCCCCGATTACAAAAGTAAAATTATTAATTAAATAATAAAGTGCTTTCCATTTTCTGGCGAATGATAGAAATAAAGAAATGACAGCAATTTTTCTAATAAAATCACATTTTTGGGATTTATTTTCCCCATTTAGGAAAAGTGTGATTCTTATATGTTTTTTGCAGATAATTCGTGTTACATTTGAAAAACACTTTTGTATTACCTCATAGACAAATCTTCCAGTTCCTAAAAGAGGGAAAATAAATCCCACAAATATGATTTTTTTTAGAAAACTGGTCACCGGTTATAAAAATGGATTTGGAAACACTATATGGTTATTCGGCTGTAATTCTAGAACTGTCAAGAAAACTGATAATAACGTTGTTAGATCTGATCAATTTGCTGCCATTTTATCACTATCGAAAAATGTTTCCTTTGAAACGCAATGACAAACTAAGTATAGATTCTATGTTATGGAGGAGAACATAAAATGAATGCCTCTCTATTCATGTGTGGAAGATAACGAAACCCACACATAGAAGAGTGGATAACATCATGAAAGCTAAGTATATCGAGTTTACATCACCAGCTAATAACACTTTCCTTGCGGCTGTGATTACTCGTAACTTACACAAAATGCACAAACATCAAACAATTCAAATCTCTGGAGAGTTTTTATTGATATTTCTAGTTAATATTGAATGGATGAGAACAAACACAAGACCACAATTGAATATGCAAAAAAGTGATTTTGTGCATTTCCATATTTATTTAATTTTCATATTAAACGAAAAAAGTGTAAAGAATGACAATATTGATATGTGTGATTAGCAGATATTTCAATTCTATTGGATATTTACTGGAAATATACCGACACCAAGAGGCTTCGATGTGACAAAACACACAACGGACACAGCGAAATATTCGTTCAGGGTGGACAAGCAGTTATGGGTGTAGTATGAGTACACTCCCTCCCTTCTGTGATGAATAATATATTCACGAAAAATATGCCTTTGACAGAATTTTCGCAATATAAAAAATACTTATTTGATTACTTTTGAGAATTGTGTAAAAGTGATTGATTATAGGCTCAGAGAATTATTTTGATTTACAAAATAATACACAAGATGAATATTTTGTTAGCTAAATGTGATATGTTATCAAAAAGAAATGTTCCAAGGCTTAGATCTCTAAGGAAATGTTTGTCAAATATATGTTTGACTTAAAACAGGCAGTAAAAGGTAGGGATATAGTCAAATAAAAAAGCATACAGAACTCAAACGAATATAGGCTGTGGAACATGGTATTACATCTGGCGACAGTATTTTTTGGAGCTCAACAAAACCATATACACGTGAAAGTAGAGAACGTATGTAGAAAAACTGTATACTCCCCTACAAATATTTGGATGATATATCACCAAGAAGATATTGCGGAAATATCTTCCATTTATCATTTTGATGAAATTCATCAAAATAATATTTTTCTTATCACCCTTGTATCATTTTGAAGAAATGTTGGCGATATTGATTTTGTTGTCATTTTCGTATGATTGTTTCGGAAATAATAAAAGAAAATATATGTTTCACTAGAAATTCGTGTTTCTTTTCATATTTTGTTGGTGCAGAGAGAAGCTACAAGTTGAAGTTCTAAATGAAACAAGTAGCAAGCGATGAAAAGTCAACTGGTATTATTAATGCATATCTTTTGGGTACAACATTTTATCAGACATTAAGATTTTTTTGTATTTCAAAGAGGCAATGTTTTCAAAACGAATTAGAGGATTGACATGCAATTTTGATAAGACACGCTCTCCAAAAGCTTTTAACTGACCGCTTGGTCAACAAATATACTTGGGTGGGAACCAAAGAAACCGCCGACTCAAAATTATAAAATTTCTGCATTTAAAGGTATTAAAGCGGAATTTTGAATAATATAGCTTGTATTACATGCATTTTATTTGATTTCTTTTCAGGCATATGCTTTGATTTTTTCCAAAGCCATGAGCAAAAACGTCCATTTGATTAACCAGAAACATGCGAAAGACCGAAATAATAAAGAACATAAGGCCCAAACAGCAGGGATGTCCATCTATTTAATTTCTAACTCTTAGTTGTTTTATGTTTACTTATCATTTATGAGGTATTGTATTTGTTTATTCACCACTTTATGTAATTATAATTTTGAAATATGAAAAACATAAAAATATGGAAAATTGCGTTTTTGTCTTCTAGGTGATATTATGGCGATATCATCCAGATTTCTTGCGAATGAAAATCTGGCAATATCGCCGATTTATCATCCGGATGTATTGCTTTCGTATTGCCTTGGCGTATCGCCCTGGCCGCACAAACATCTCCAATTGAGATAACTTCCGCAATACGAATATGATAGTTGCCGCAATATTAATTTTCTTCTAGACGATACGATTTCGAATCGTTTTCGTATTGCTTTGCTTGTTGGGTCAGTTGTATACTCATTTGGCGATCTTTTCTCCTTTTTACAGGTATTTTAATTGCAAAGGCTATAGATGTTTTAATAATTTATTTTCGTTCTTTTGCTAGCCATACAAAGGTAAGATATTTGTATGGGGAAACTTGAAATAGTTTTTAAATCTAAATTATTACAGATAGATGCATGAAATTCGAAATGTTTTTAAGAGATATTCTTCTCTTTCATTTGATACCCATATCACCTTTGTATGGCTAGCAAAAGTACGAAATTAAATTATTAAAACTTCTATATATCTATATAAATAAAACATACAAATCATTTCAGCCATTTCATCCGCGAAAATAAAAATTTTACAAAAATATCAAATTCGTATTGTTGTACCCTCCATCTCCAGGATGGGGGTGTACTAACTTTGTCATTCCACCTTGAACTATCGACCTGAGACCCTATAAAGTATATATATTCTTGATCGTCATAAAATTCGAAGGCTATCTAGCCATCTAAACGAAAGGAGCTAGGACGTTCAAATTGTTTAATAAATGTGTCTTATACTCGTATATCGGATGGGAGAAATCGGGTCAAAAGGAAAAATTTTTCCCTCACAAGGACTAAAAATACCCATAATAACCACTAATATTTATAGTATTTAAGCATATTTTTTCAATATGTCTGCTTGTTATACCCTCCACCTCCAGGATGGGGGTATACTTACATTGTCATTCGTTTGTAACACCTTGAAATATCGACCTGAGACCCTATAAAGTATATATATTCTTGATCGTCATAAAATTCTAAGACGATCTAGGCATGTCCGTCCGTCCGTCTGTCAGTCTTTTGAAAGCACCCTAGCATCTAAACGAAAGGAGCTAGAACGTTCAAATTTTCCATAAATGCGTCTAATAGTCGTAGATCGGTTGGGATTGAAACGGGGCGAAATCGGCCCAAAGGGAAAAATGTTTCCCTCACAAGGAGTAAAAATACCCATACTAATCCCTAATATTTTAGAGTATTTAAGTATGTTTTTTGAATATGTCTGTTTATATTTGCTTGATATTTGGTATGCGCATTCCCCTTATAGCAAAAACGTGCACCATAAAGTTATTCTTATTTGTAGGGGGTGAAATGGGGCAAAAGAGGGATAAAAATGGTACTTATTAAACGACAACAGCTAGAAACACGAAATTCGGTGTGTACATTCCTCTAATAGAGTAGATACATAATATAAAAGTATTTTTTCCAAATTCGTACTTTTAAGGGGTAAAATGGGAATAGAGGGATCTAAATGGTACCTATCAAACGGGTGCACCTAGAATAATGAAATTCGGTGTATTCATTCATTCCTCTGACTGCGTAGACAAGTAAAATACACGGATTTTTCAAAATTCGTACCTTTTGGGGTATAAATGAAAAAAGGGGAGAAAAATAGTACCAATCAAATGACCGCGGCTAGAGTCATGAAATTCGGAGTATACATTCCTCTGACTGTGTAGACATGGAAAATAAACTGATATTTCGAAATTCGTACTTTTTGGGGTCAGAATAGAAAAAGGGGATAAAAATAGTACCAACCAAATGACCGCAGCTAGAGTCATGAAATTCGGAGTATAAATTCCTTTGACTACGTAGACATGAAAAAAAAAGGTTTTTTCCAAATTCGTATTTTCAAGGGATAAAATGGTACCAACCAAACGGCTACACCTAGAACAATGAAATTCGGTGTATGATTGCGTAGACACTTAAAATAAACAGATTTTTCGAAATTCGTACTTTTTGGGGTTAAAACTAAAAAAGGGTATAAAAGTAGTACCAATCAAATGACCACAGCTCTGACTGCGTAGACACGGAAAATAAACGGATTTTTTTTTTCGAAATTCGTACTTTCAAGGGATACAATGGTACAGAGGGATAAAAATAGTACCAACTAAACAACAACAGCTAGAATGATGAAATTCTAATTTCGTAGAAACGTCAAGGGGGTAAAAATGGTACCAACCAAATGGGCGCAGCTTTAATCATGGAGTTCGGTGTATACATTCCTCTGACTGCATAGACACGCAAAATAAAAGGATTTTTCCAAATTCGTACATTTTACGTTTACCACAAAAATTGGTTGAATCATGAAGTTAGGTTATCTTGCACTATGTACATGAGAATTGGATTTTCAAAATTTATAACTTTCAAATTAAAATAGAATGGAAGTACAATCAACTGCAGCACCCACTATCTACCAATATTTATGATATTTAATATAGGGTCCGCCATCTAACGTTTTCTTTTCAACTATTCAACCGTTGGACTATTATTTGTGGGGTGCCCGAGGCAGCCATTTGAAGGAAGGATTGTACTTTCAAATGAAAAAAGATATGTAAACGTATTGGTAGCCTTGCCTTATAAGCGTGGTTTGAAATAATAAAAAATATTATATTTATTTATAAAATTATTTTTTTAATATTTGTATTTGTTTGGCTACCCTGTAATATTACTGCACTCCTACGAAAAACGACAGCATCTGTGGAATGCAAACCATGGAGGAGGGTATATAAAGTTCTTAACGCCGTTTTTACTTTTTTGGTTACCGTGCTCTACCGAAATACCCACATTTTTGGTCGAAAAACATGGAGAGTTTTGGTAGAAAAGAAAGTTGCTATTTAAGCGTGAAGAGCTTTATTTATAACTTTGGTGTCTTTGGTGACCGCCTCTGAAAATTTCCTTAAATGTCCTTTTTTATTTTTTCGAAAAATTGTAAATTAATTAAGATCTTCCACAAAAATGACCGCCATAAAGTTCCACGATGCAGTTCTGACAATAAGAATTCTCTCAGACATTAACATACAACATTTTTTTTACTTCGCTTAAAAAATGTAAACTTTGACCCCCTGTAAAAAGAAATTCAGACAAGCTGAACTATAAGTTTATACTGCAAAAATGATCTACTCAGTATTCCCTTTCAGAGTTTTAGAGTCCTACTGCTGTTCCAATCAATAAGTCATAATTTGTTGGACAGTGTAATTATTGTAAACCACAATCCTTTGATTTCGATTTATTTCTATTTCATTATGACTTATTCAATTTTTACTTTCGAACTGTTGCACACTTCAGAAACCATATCATTCAACAACATCACAAGCCCCCACACATAAATTGTCAAGGTCTTTACTGCTGCTGACATATCGACCCTCGATGAATGAATGAATTTGTGTGTTTTTGTGTTTTGGTCTCCACGAATTCCAAAAATAATTTCTTTAAATGGTGCTGGCGCCTCCAAACAATCAACATTTCGCTCATTGTTTTTGTTTGTCATTAAAATGTCAAAGACCCCTCTTCGGCATTAATTTGAATACATTTTGTTTGTTTTTTACATGTTCTCACATCACTTTTTTTTAGTCGGATTGTTTGACTTCCCCGCCTTCATATTGAATGTGTGTGTGTGTGTTTTATTCTTACACCACCAGCCCTGCTGCCATAATTTCATGGCTGGCGAGTGACCATGATTTTGACATACTGACACAGTGAGGTGTAAAGAAAAGAACAAATTTACTATTTACATAGTTTGACGATAACCGAGACATGTCGCAGCCATTACTAGTATGAATAAATTATTGTAACAAATTAAGAGCAATTGGATATTTTAATTGGATTGTTGGGAGACACTGTAATCCACTGGCCAATGAAGTGCTAGACGCAATTATGTGGATGTGTATTTGGGGAAATTCGGCTGCAGGAAAATTGTATTTTGTTGAAGTTTCTACATCAATTTCAACTTCATTACACCGCGCAGTGATTTGTATACCCCCCACTTTGAAATATTCAACGGAGACCCCATAAAGTACTTTAATTTAATTTGTGAACGCACTATTTCACTGATCATCTAACTGTTACTTTCTATTTTTCCAGTAAACTCAACATTTTCATCAAACGGACAACGTATGCAAATTATACCAAGTAAGAAGGCGTTAAGTTCGGCCGGGTCGAATCTTATATACCCTCCACCACGGAGTGCATTCCACAGTATTACCAGCAGATTAAAGGATGTCGACTTTACATAGAAGTACAGTACCATATTACGAAAATTGTGATATTTTTATGCACTTTATTATATTTGTTTACTATTTCAAACTATAATGTATTCTTATGCGCACTGTTTAAAATCAACAATCAGTCGCCATTAGAAAGAAGCATTTTCAGATACAGACAAAGTGATAAGAAAAGTATAAATTGTAAATATATCCCCATTCGCCCCATTCTCCGCCCAAATGTACAAATTTTGAAAAAAACCTTTTTCGAGTATTCATAGTCAGAATGTATACACCGAATTTCATGATTTCAACTTCAGCGGTTTGGTAGATCCCATTTTTATCCCTCTTTTTAATTATATCCCTTAAAAGTACGAATTTCGAAAAATACCTCTATTTTACGAGTCTATGCAATTAGAGGGATGTACACACCGAATTTCATGATTCTAGCTGTTGTCGTATCATTGGTACCATATTTTATCCCTTTTTGTCCCATTTCGCCCGCTAAAACTTTTATTTTCTTTGTGGTGCTTCCAAGCTACAAGAGGAATGTCCGCAACAAATTTTAACTGAATGAAAATCAGAAATTTAATTAATAAGCCAAGGCTACCAATATTTTTATACTATGTATATATAAAGAGTGATTTTTTTGAGGTTAGGATTTTCATGCATTAGTATTTGACAGATCACGTGGGATTTCAGACATGGTGTCAAAGAGAAAGATGCTCAGTATGCTTTGACATTTCATCATGAATAGACTTACTAACGAGCAACGCTTGCAAATCATTGAATTTTATTACCAAAATCAGTGTTCGGTTCGACAAATTTTGTTCAGCGATGAGGCTCATTTCTGGTTGAATGGCTACGTAAATAAACCAAATTTGCCGCATTTGGAGTGAAGAGCAACCAGAAGCCGTTCAAGAACTGCCCATGCATCCCGAAAAATGCACTGTTTGGTGTGGTTTGTACGCTGGTGGAATCATTGGACCGTATTTTTTCAAAGATGCTGTTGGACGCAACGTTACGGTGAATGGCGATCGCTATCGTTCGATGCTAACAAACTTTTTGTTGCCAAAAATGGAAGAACTGAACTTGGTTGACATGTGGTTTCAACAAGATGGCGCTACATGCCACACAGCTCGCGATTCTATGGCCATTTTGAGGGAAAACTTCGGAGAACAATTCATCTCAAGAAATGGACCGGTAAGTTGGCCACCAAGATCATGCGATTTGACGCCTTTAGACTATTTTTTGTGGGGCTACGTCAAGTCTAAAGTCTACAGAAATAAGCCAGCAACTATTCCAGCTTTGGAAGACAACATTTCCGAAGAAATTCGGGCTATTCCGGCCGAAATGCTCGAAAAAGTTGCCCAAAATTGGACTTTCCGAATGGACCACCTAAGACGCAGCCGCGGTCAACATTTAAATGAAATTATCTTCAAAAAGTAAATGTCATGGACCAATCTAACGTTTCAAATACAGAACCGATGAGATTTTGCAAATTTTATGCGTTTTTTTTTTTAAAAAGTTATCAAGCTCTTAAAAAATCATTATAATGGAAATAATCATTTATAATGGAAATAATACTTCAATTCATAAAGTAAATATAAGGGAGCGATCATAAATACCATAAATATTGGAGGATAGAGAGTGTATTTTCAGGTTCAGTCGTTTGGTTGGTTGTATTTCCATCCTATTTTAATTTCAAAAGTATAAATTTTGAAAATACCTTATATCTCACGTACGCAGTACAAGACAACTTCATGATTCTACCATTTTTTGTCGTAAAAGCAACAAAATAAAGTACGAATTTGGAAAAAAATATTTTTCGTGGCTATGCAATCAGTGGAATGTATACACCGAATTCCATGATTCTATTAGCGGCCATTTTGTTTGTACCATTTTTATCCCCTTTTTCCAATTTTGCTCCCTCAAGAGTACGACTATCTAAAATCTCTTTATTTTACGTATCTACACAATTAGAGGGATGTACACTAGGGCGTACCTCAAAAAAAAAGTTCGCCGTAAACCTTCGAATGTGAAGTATTATTGAAAGGTAGTTTCAAAAAAAAATTTTTTATTTTTTTATGCCGAACGTAGGGGTCGCGCTTTTACATTTTTCTATATAACTTCTGCATTTATAAACGGATTTTAACGTGTGATACATCGATGTTTTTGTCTCGACGAGGCCGATTTTTTTGTTTTTGAAGTCATTGAGCTCAAGCACCCCCTTCTGGTACTTACCCATCATATCTCAGTTGCTACTACCCTAATGTACCACTCTAATATCAGAAAATTAAAGCTCGCATAAAATCATGAATCATGCTTGAGCTCTATGACTTCAATGACAAAAAAATCGGCCTCGTCGAGACAAAAACATCGATGTATCACACTTTCAGAGGAATGTATATATCAGATTTCATTATTCTAGGTGCAGCCGTTAGGTTGGTACTTTTTTTATGCCTCTATCCCCATTTAACCCCTTTAAAGTACGAATTTAGAAAAAAATGCTTTTATATTATGTATCTACTCTATTAGAGGAATGTACACGCCAAATTTCGTGTTTCTATCTGTTGTCGTTTGATAGGTACTATTTTTATCCCTTTTTGTCCCATTTCGCCCCCTACAAATAAAAATCACTCTATGGTGTCATTTTATGCTATAAGGTTCAATATGTTCAAAAAACATGCTGAAATACTCTAAATATTAGGGGTATTTTCAGTCCTTGTGAGGGAAAAATTTTTCCCTCTGGCCTGATTTCGTCCAATCAATCCCAACCGATCTACAACCATAAGACACATTTAGGAAAAGTTTGAACCTCCTAGCTCATTTCGTTCGGCCGCTATCGTGCTTTCAACAGACAGACAGACGGACATGGCTATATCGTCTTAGAATTTTACCACGACCCAGAATATATATATAAAGTGATTTTTTTGAGGTTAGGATTTTCATGCATTAGTATTTGACAGATCACGTGGGATTTCAGACATGGTGTCAAAGAGAAAGATGCTCAGTATGCTTTGACATTTCATCATGAATAGACTTACTAACGAGCAACGCTTGCAAATCATTGAATTTTATTATCAAAATGCGTGCTCTGTTAAGAAAGTTCAGAAAGAAAGAAATTGTGTTCAGCGACGAAGCTCATTTTTGGCTCAATGGGTACGTAAATAGGCAGAATTGTCGATTTTGGAGTGAATATCAGCCAGAAGCATTGCAAGAGCTACCAATGCATCCAGAAAAAGTCACAGTTTGGTGCGGTTTATGGGCTGGTGGCATCATTGGACCGTACTTCTTCAAAGATGATGCGAATCGTAACGTAACTGTGAATGGTGAGCGCTACCGTGAGATGATATCCAACTTTTTTTTGCCCAAAATGGAAGAACTGAACTTGGTTGACATGTGGTTTCAACAAGATGGCGCTACATGCCACACAGCTCGCGATTCTATGGCCATTTTGAGGGAAAACTTCGGAGAACAATTCATCTCAAGAAATGGACCGGTAAGTTGGCCACCAAGATCATGCGATTTGACGCCTTTAGACTATTTTTTGTGGGGCTACGTCAAGTCTAAAGTCTACAGAAATAAGCCAGCAACTATTCCAGCTTTGGAAGACAACATTTCCGAAGAAATTCGGGCTATTCCGGCCGAAATGCTCGAAAAAGTTGCCCAAAATTGGACTTTCCGAATGGACCACCTAAGACGCAGCCGCGGTCAACATTTAAATGAAATTATCTTCAAAAAGTAAATGTCATGGACCAATCTAACGTTTCAAATAAAGAACCGATGAGATTTTGCAAATTTTATGCGTTTTTTTTTTTAAAAAGTTATCAAGCTCTTAAAAAATCACCCTTTACTTTATGGGGTCTCCGATGAATATTTCAAGGTGTTACAAACGGAATGACAAAGTGAATATACCCCCATCCTAGAGGTGGAGGGTATAAAAATGTTCTACCGAAATTCGTAGTCGGTGACTTAAAGAGCGTTAACTCCAATTTTCGGTCGTTATTCTCGCCCTAGTAGACAAGCAATAACAAGTTTAGTGCAAAAATTTTAATCTACATATTCATTGTGTGATGCTGCCGTGCCAGCGAGACAACTGGTTGGTCGAAGTGACGAAAAACGATCAAAATCAGTCGATTCCGCGGCGTTCTCAAGAACTGGTCATCGCCACTTTGTGGCGAATTTTACGTAAGGATATTGGTTTACACCCATACAAGAGCAAGCTGACTCCAGAATTGCAGCCGATGGACCATTTGACGCCACGTACGTTCTCCGATTGGGCTCTGGAGAAGATGCGACAAGATGATGAATTTCATCGCAAAATCATCTCCAGTGACGAAGCTCATTTTTGGCTCAAAATATGCGTTATTGGTTTGGTGAAAATCCACATGTGCTTTATGAACCACCACTTCATCCACAAAAATAACTGTTTGGTGCGGTCTGCATGCCGGCAGCGTCATTGGGCCATATATTTCGTCGACTATAGCGATCGTCACGTTACTGTGAATGCGATCGTTATCGCGCCATGATTACCGATTATTTTTAGGCCCGAATTGGAAAACATGGACTTGGACGACGTGTTGTTTCAACAGGACGGTGCCACAAGTCACACATCACACGAAGAGTAAGTTTGGTGCGCGTGTTATATCAAGAAATGGACCAGTCAATTGTGCGCCTCGTTCGTGCGATTTAACGCCTCTAGACTTTTCTCTTTGGGGCTAGGTCAAATCATTGGTCTATGCCGACGACAAGCCGACGACGTTTGAAGAACTCAGAGCCAACATTGAACGCGAAATAGCGGCCGTTAAGGCCGAAATGTGTGATCGAAAATTGGGTCCAACGAATCGAACGCTGCCGACGTGCCCGCGGTGAACGAAGTCGAGTTCCATTAATAAATGTTTTGATTGTATTTCTAGTCGATGATAAAGTTTTGGAAACATCTCAAATGGTTTGCATTTTATTAAAAAAAAATTGTCAAGTCCTTATTGGAAAACCCTTTCAATGTGTACTTATTATGAATTACATTATAATGATGTTTTTAATTTTTAAAGTTCAGTACTTATTAAATTTTCTTTTGATGGATATAGATAAATCTAAACTAGTAATGTTGAAACCTCTTTTTAGATAGCTCACTTGTGCAGAATTGCGCTATTCTGACTGAACTGCCTCTGTATCATGTTTATCCCGTTTTACCCAGTTTGGAACAAACAATTGCAGCCGCAGATCCATCCACATCCCGATTAATATTATAAAACCATAGTGTAAGTCCGTCTGATGTAGGTCTGGAAGGAACTATAGGCTATACAAGTTTTAAAAATTTGCTCTGTGGGCGGAGGGGGCGTGACAATAGTGTTTTTGAGAGCTAGAAGGCTGAAAATTGGAACGTATATAATACTGACCACGAGAATGATAAATATGATGCTGAAATTAGGATTTTCATTTTGTGGGCGGAGAGGGCGTGACAATAGTGTTTTTCAGAGCTAGAAGGCTGAAAATTGGAACGCATATATTACTGACCACGAGAATGATAAATATGATGCCGAAATTTGGATTTTCATTTTGTGGGCGGAATGGGCGTGGCAATAGTTTTTTTCAGAGCTAGAAGGCTGAACATTGGAACGTATATATTACTGACCACGAGAATGATAAATATGATGCCGAAATTACGATTTTCATTTTGTGGGCGTGGCAATAGTGTTTTTCAGAGCTAGAAGGCTGAAAATTGGAACGTATATATTACTGACCACGAGAATGATAAATATGACGCCGAAATTAGGATTTTCATTTTGTGGGCGGAGTGGGCGTGGCACTTTTTTGAGAGCTAGAAGGCTGAAAAATGTTACATATATATTACTGACCACGAGAATGATAAATATGATGCCGAAATTAGGATTTTCATTTTGTGGGCGGAGTGGGCGTGGCAAAATGGAATGTATGTATTACTGACCACGAGGAAGATAAATATAATGCTGGATATTGAATTTTCGTTTGGTGGGTAGTGGGGCGTGGCAATAGTGTTTTCGAGAGGTAGTAGGCTGAAAATTGGTACATATATATTACTGACCACGAGAAAGATAAATTTGATGCCGAAATTTGGATTTGGGCGTGGCAAAATCGTTTTTGAGAGCTAGAAGGCTGAAAAATGTTACATATATATTACTGACCACGAGAATGATAAATATGATGCCGAAATTTGGATTTTCGTTTAGTGGGCGTGGCAATAGTGTTTTTTAAGCTAGAAGGCTGAAAATTGGAACGTATATATTACTGACCACGAGAAAGATAACTATGATGCCGGATTTTAAATTTTCGTTTCGTGGGTGGTGGGGACGTGACCACGATAATATCAATATGATAAAATCAATATGAAACCTGATTTTAATTTTACGATTTGTTTTTTGTATTACTTTTTGTTCTCCTTGAAGTACAAATTTCGAAAAACCCATTTATGTTGCTCGTCTACATGGTAAGAAAGTGCACACCGAATATCACGACTCTCCAGAAGAATGTACACGTTGAATTTCACGATTCTAACTCTCACCCTTTAAAAGTAAAAAAAAATCAAAAATCCATTTATGCTGCGAGTCTACGTCAAAAGTATCATACATACTGAATTTCACGAATATAGCTCCAATTCTTTAGTAGATACCATTTTTATACCTTTTAGTCCGGCTCACCCTTTAAAAATACAAATCTCGAAAAATCCGTGTTGTCAGAGGTATGTACATACCGAATTTCCCGACTGTAGCTGCACTACTTTAGTTGGTCCCATTTTAATACCTTTTTATCCCGCTCATCCCTTTGAAGTACATATTTCGAAAAATCCATCAATGTTGGACGTATACGTTGTCAGAGGAATGAACACTCCGAATTTCGCGATTCTAGCTGTAATAAAGGGTGATTTTTTAACTATTATCTTTTTGGCAACACTGGTTTAAACAGCTGACGCACGTTTCGTTTTTTGTTTCACTGTCAAACATCTTCAGTTTGGTCTATAATTTAACCATGAATCGTCTTACAAACGAACAACGCTTGCAAATTATTGAATTTTATTATCAAAATGCGTGCTCTGTTAAGAAAGTTCATCGCGCGCTTCCATTTTATGGTCAGTTTAATCGACCCACTGAAGCGGCTATTCGGGCTATTGTGACTAAATTTCGCATCAAATTTACATTGTTGGACATAAAACCACCAATACGTTTACGTAGAGTGCGAACTGAAGAAAATATCGCAGCTGTATCGGCCAGTGTTAATGATGACCATCAATTATCGATTCGTCGCCGTTCGCAGCAATTGGGCCTATGTTACTCAAAAACGTGGAAATGCCAAAATTGGACTAAGCGGATGGACCATTTGAGGCGCAGTCAAGGTCAACATTTGCATGAAATAATCTTCAAACATTAAATTATATGGACCGTACTATCGATTCAAATAAAGATTTCATGCATTTTTCTGAATTTTATGTGTTTTTTTTTTGAAAACTTCCCTATAGCTTTTAAAAAATCCCTTTGAAGTACAAAAAATCAATTTATGTTGCAATTCTACGTTGCCAGAAAAATGTAAATACCGATGTTCACGAATATAGCTGCAATACTTAAATTGGTACCACTTTTATCCCTTTTTGTCTATTTCCTCCCTAAACAGTTCAAATTTCGAAAAAATTCCGTTTTGTAGCTCGACTTAATATACTGCCGTGTAGTCATTACGAAGGTTCGATGTTTATCCCATTTCACCACCTAAAAGTCCGTCTTAGTCCGCGTCATACCAGCAAATTTCATGACCCTGGCTTCAGCCGTTTGGTCTGGTCAGTCAGTCAGTACCGCAACTCTTTTATATATAGATAATAATTAATAAATAAATAATAATAAATATAAATATAAATAATTATGTATTACTATTTTTTTTCTTTTTATAATTTTTCATTCCGGTTACTAATGGTCTGGTGACTAATCTGTGTTTTCTAGTTTGTTTAATAAAACGTTGAAAGTTTAGCTTGCTTTTGAAATTAAAATCACAATAATAAATTGGTAAGTAATATATTTAAGGAGAACGGGATTTTCCGAAATATTTCAAAATAATTTCCGTTCTTGCGGGAAATGAAAAAGCCAGAGAGAATAGAGGTAAATATAAAATTCATATAAGAATAAAACAATAAATAAATAATGATTAAAATAAAACACACGTACCTTTCATAATTGAATATGTAGTGAAGTATTGATCACCTGAAACAAAAAAATGTCGATACTTTAGTGATAGTTGGCAAATATATATATAGGTAGTTTTTTAACAAGCTTAACTACATATTCTAAAAATTTTTTAAATTTGGCTTTCAATCCGAATTTAATGTCAGACCCATTAATAATATAACATAGAATCTGATTCGAAACTTACCATGAAACAGCCAGATGGATGATTACTAGTGCAATTATATTACATACAAAGTATAGGGTCCGCCAAATAACTTTTTTTGAAAATGCGATAAAAAAACTACTGAATATTTTCTCAAATTTCTTTTTTTATTTGAAGGTACAATCCTTCCGGTTAATAATGGAAAATAATTTCATTCAAATGGCTGCCTCGGGCACCCCACAAATAATAGTCCAACGGTTGAATAGTTGAAAAAAAAAACGTTAGATGGCGGACCCTATGTTGTCCAAAAATTGTGGAAATTTACTTTTCGAATGTGAAAAATTTTTACGTGAATACACCTATTGCTGCCAAATGTAAATTCACCACTGTGGTCAGTACTATGAGTCCCTTCATAGAAAGGACACAAACCCTGCAAACTTGCTGCAAGTTTTGTGCAAGATTAAGTGTGTTGTCGTATCAAAATATAAAGTGCGTATGATAAATTTGAGAAAAAGTTAAAAGGAACATGAAGGTTGATTTAAATATATCTAAAAAGGTAACAAATTAACATAGGAAAATAAAATATGAATATATAAAATTAAAAAAAAAACGAATAACATTTTTGTTCCATAACAAATAATTTTGCCCAAAGTTCTCACTTTCTTTTGATACCAATATTGCGTTTTATATGATTAGCTAAAACAAGTAAGGAAAGGCTAAAGTCGGGCGGGGTCGACCACATAATACCCTACACCACTTCCTGCGTATGTACCTCGCTTTGATTACTAAACCCAGGTATTTCATGGGAGCAATTTTATGTAGTTCATATAAATTATACAGTTACTATAAATTCATCTTTAGTCAAAATTAATGAATATGGTAAATAATAAAGTAATTGATCCAATTATCGGACAGACAAATACAAATTATACAGTAGTAATATGACCGATATTTCAAAAGGGACCTATAACAACATTCTGGGCCTGTTCTAAAACATGGGCCTATATATTTCTCATTCACGGTAGGTATTCCTAGTTGAAAAATATCATGATCTGCAAAAATTTATGAAGATCCGATGTAAGATGTAGTTTCTAGTGCAGTAATAGATCACAATGGGCCCCATTTGGGTTATACCAAAGTATGGACATATGGGCATCACCCAAACAATTCTCATTGCAATTCAATTCGGTAAAAAAGTGAAATCGGGAAGCATTTTTGCATCCTGTAAATGTATGGGTTTGACAAAAAAATTTAAATTTTAATTTATATGGGGGTATATTGATACCAGTAACGATGTGACCCGCTTTCATCATGTCTGTTTATTGGTGAAATATAATATTTTTAAGAAAAAGAAATTGTATGGGGGATATATCTAAATCTGAACCGATCTTACCCAATTTTTGCATACGTGTTTCTAGTTGGATTATAAGATGTTTTGCCAAATTTAAAAAATCGGGTACAATATGTCGTTTCTAGAGCGGAAAATGTCAAATCGGGAGCGACATTTGTATGGGGGCTATATCTAAATCCGAACCGATCTTACCCAATTTCTGCATAGGTGTTTTTAGTTGGATTATAAGATGTTGATCCAATTTTGAAGAAAATCGGGTACAATATGTGGTTTCTAAAGTGGAAAATGTCAAATCGGGAGCGACACTTGCATGGGGGCTATATCTAAATCTGAACCGATTTCCTTCAAATTCAATACCGATAGTCCTTGGCCAGAAAAAATAACTTCTGCCAATATTCATGACAATCGGACAACAATTGCGACCTGTAGAGTGCGAATAAGCTTAGATGGACAGCAGACGGACGGACGGACAGACATCGTTAAATCGACTCAGCTGGTGATTCTAAGCCGATCGGTATACTTAAAGGTTAGTCTAGCTCGATTATTTCTTGGTGTTACAAACATTTGGCGCGAAACTAACTTATAACGAAGTGGTGTAGGGTATAATGAAGTTTTTTTCCTACGAAATTCCTAAAAATTTTGAAATAGAAAACTTTTCTGAAATTTTCAGAAAAATTGAAGTCATGTGAAAATGTAACTGTCTGGTTTGCCAAAGATGTTTCTAAGCGAATTACAACGAGTCTAGAGTGACAAAATTCTAGTCGGCAGTTACATTTATATGGGAGCTATATATAAATCTTAACCAATTCCTTGACCCGCAAAATTTACTTGTACCAATTTTTTATTAGAATCAGGCAATAATTGCGAACTGCACTTTGATTACTGATGGAGGGCAGACAGACGGACATGGCTAAATTGATAAGTCTATTATATCTTACTTTCTGATTTGATTAAAATTTCTCGTAGAAAGACACCTGAAAATATGTGAATTTTAAATTTCCTTCATTTGATATTTCGAACTGATTTCAAACTTTTTGCCATTTCATATTAATAACAGCATATCAACCAGCCAAACGGACGGACAGATTTTTCCAAGACATTGTGCTGATCACGTCCTCCATTTCAACATTTTTTGGAGCAAATATAAGTATTCGAAACAAATTTCCGGTGGAACTTTTTTGGAACCAATTTTTAACGATTTTTCTATAGCCGATTGCATATTTGGCAAAAAGTATGAAAAAACGTATCCTTATGTACAATTTGTAGCTAACACAATGTGGATGGATTTTTCGAGAAACTGTTTGTGATAGAAATTACTTTTTTCGAAATTCGAAAATAGGAATTCCATCATCTACCGTCTCACAGAATGCGGCATCTTATGTACCCCAGTCCTGAGTAATTGTTCCAATACATTTTACCTAGTTTATCATACTACCACCGGCCAACGACAGAAGCTTAGCCAATACAACAACCTTTTCATGCGAATAGTACACCAACAACAATCACCACCTCTCTTTCGCCACAAACAACAACGCCATCAAAAAAGGGGAGTAAAACCAACAACAACGGCCACATGGAAATTGACAACAGACAGCGAGACACACAGTCTTCTCCAGCGAAAAAGCGAAGCAAAACAAAAACGCAAAACGAAACGAAAGCAAACCAAAGAAAATAGTACAAAACAACCTGACTACCGGACTGAGAGGGTTGTTGTTGTTCAACTAGGTGAGGGTGGATGGTTGATGATGATGATGAAGTTGCGGCCGCTTTTGTTGTTGTTGCTGTCCCATAGTTCGTGTGTTGGGGGCTACTGATGGTGGCGATGACGATGATGATGATGAGTTTTACGATTTCACACAATTTGTTGTACGAAAACGAACATTTTGCTGTTAAACGTTGGCCCGTAAACATCGCGACGCGCGTATCCGACATATTTGCGAACTGTGCAAAACGTTCTAAAGCAAAGCAGCCACACCAAAATTGGAATAGATTAATGAATATATAGAATTAATATATATTAATTACCAAATAAAACGTTACAAATTTAAATGCAAACGAGTGAATGGAATGCAAAGTGACAGTCAACCACCTGTTAAATGCAAAATAATTAAATAAACAAAAAAATCGAATTAAAAATACGAAAAAAATAAGTGTAAATATAATGTAATAAGTGTTAATTAAACTAATTATGAGATCGGAAAAAATCACATAACAATATCTGTCATTTATTCTCAATTAATTGTGAAAATTTATAAACGAAATCGAAAAAAAAACAATTTAAAAAATTATACAATTTCCTCGCAAAAAACCACAACAAGTCATAGTAATTAATTGTGAGAGTGATGTTTTTTGCTTAATTTGTTTTTCTGATGTAAAAAACACGACGACGACGACAACAACAACTACAATAACAAAATGTTGTTTTATCATAATATAACAGTTATAGACTGAATGTGTGGAATCTGTTCGAAAATTAAAATTGGCGTGCAGCACGACGTTGATTGTTGTACTCAGCCGAAATTGAGTGTTGGAAAAATGTTCACATAAATATTCACAAAAAATAATAATAAATAAATACCCCACAGATTTCAGTGTTCTCTGCTGTGTTCTAAATAATGCAATAAGGTAGTGCTACTTTTTCCCCAAAGAGCTCTTAAGTGTTCAGTGAAATTTCAGTTGGAACTAGTTTTGTTTTCGCCGCTTCTATCGCTTAACCCGGTAAGTCTCCATATTGTTTTGTTTGGCCATATAATTATCACATGTATTAGATGTTGTTTTTTTTTCATTCGTATTTATTGAGAAAATATTCCACAAAAGTGATGTATTTACTCACAAGATCTAAATGATTTGTACTACATTAGTGAGCAGACAGTGTTGTGGATTTAGTAATTTAGTAATATGTGGTGATCGTATAAGTTTTATCGTAGATTCAATATGTTAAAAGTGAAAAAGTAGAATAGGTCAAAGAATACCATCTGATGTGAAGAAAATCGTTAAAAGTAGGGTAACTCAATTATTTGCAATAACCATATGCTTCAAATTCTTGACTTGTTGCTTATTCCTGACCTTGTTATTCCATCTCAACAGTCTCTAAATTGCACAATGGGTCATTCCAAAGATTTTTTCACATTTTCAAAATGTTCATTAATAACCGTAGTTTGTGGACATTTTGCCCAGAATGTGTAAAGGTTTAAAGAAAATAAATATAAATTATTTATATTTTTTATTTGGGTAAAAATACTAAAATACAAATTTTCGGCGAAGGCAAATCTAGTAATTATACTGTAATTTTGGAAATATAAATTCGAGAACACCTGCTTATATGTGAAATTAAAGATACTTATGATGGCTACCAATGATGCGAATTTTACTTTCCCCAAGAAACAGTGGCTTAGGCGCAGTCTCCAAAGAAAAAATATTTTTTTTTTCGAAAATATGGCTCTTAGAAATCATTAAAAATATAAAAAAGCAAATCACGCCCAGTTATACTTAAACAGAAGATAGTCGTAAGTGTTCTGAATGTTCTGAATATCCCCTTTTTTGAAAAAAAAAAACTTTTTTTCAGGAACGAAAAACTATTATTTTTAAATAGTTATTATTTTAAAACAGAAACCAACCAAGCTTATTTGAAAAAAATCTAAGAATTTTAAAAAATTATATCAGAAGATCTCGGTGGCCAACTGTGATCACCTCTTCGAGAGTAGTGAATGGTAATCAAGGGCGAGAATCAATTCTCGATTCCCCGATCAACTATTTTTCAATCCGATTCTTAGAATCGAAGAATCGGACAAAATAATCGATTCTTAATCGGAATCGGTTAAAATGTTCAACCCTAGTATAAAATTCTACATTTGAGTTTATATTTAAATCTAAAATATATAAATATGAAATTAAAAGCATATTTTGTATGTGTCTTCGTTTCATTAAAAAATAATTCTTATTATTGATGTAGTCGAACCATTCATTCGTAATCTTTGTTCTTAATAGATCTATTTCCTTTCTTTATGTTTATCTCAGATGGAAATGTTATATGAATACGGTGTTTAATCCGCTTTCAGACCGCTTTCAATGTCAAACACTCATTGGTTTTTTATAAATTATTATGAATAGAGTAGTCGAACAAGTACGTTACTCCAGTAGAAAACAATATTAAAATTTAATAGTTAATTAAATAATTTCGATCAAGTTTTGTGTAATATTTCTTTAAAATTTAACCTTTCTAAGAAGAAACTTGCAAAAAAAATTTAAAAAATTAATTCTAATGATAGATTGGTGAAATACGATTATGGCGACGATGGATGTAAGAAAATCTTCATATTTTAATTTCAATAATTTCCTAACATTCACGAAATATTGTATTGATCGTAGACTTTTTGTAAAAAAATCGACTGAATTTATTCACCGAATTTTTAGTATATGTCTATCTACGTTATCTGTTGATTGAGTTTTTAGAATGAATCCGATCGGAATCCTTAAAAGTGGATCAAGTTCGATTATTACCATATTTCACGAAATATAAATAATATTTCATTACAAATTAAAAATTAGAAATCTAACTACAAAAATCAATTCTGTATCAAAATATTTCTGTAACACTTTTTCCATTATGTGGACTTTTCAAATGCTTGGAGGTGCTTCCACAAAAAAACAAGTGTTTGGTACATATTGAGTTCCTAACTTTTATATATTTTTAACTTTTTATATTAATTCAGACTTCATTTTTTATCAACTTTAAATTTTTCTTTTAAATTTCCCAACTTGTTACCGCCAAAAGTACAAAATTTCGATTCTGAAGCGTCGATAATCGATTCCAGTATAAAGTTGGAGGCGTGTAATCGATTCCAAAATAATCGATTTATGAAACCCCAAAATCGATTCTCGATTAGAATCGGAATCGATTTACCAGTCACTATTCGAGAGGTCTTCCCGTAAAAGAGTAATGGTTTAGTTGCTTGTGTGGCACATAGCGCCATCTTGTTGAAAGTAAACGTTGACCATTAATCATCTCTCGATAGCGCATTCCATTCACCGTAACTGTTGATCCAACCTCATTTTCGAAAAAGTAAGGTCCAATGACCCCGCCGGACCATAAACCGCACCAAACAGTCACACCATGAGGATGGAGAGGCTTCTCAACAATAACTCTTGGGTTTTCCAAGGCCCAGATGCGACAATTTTGCTTGTTGACGCAGCCACCGAGGTGGAAATGGGCCTCATCAGTCAAGATTATTTTTCGATGGAATTCCGGATCATTTTCATTCATGAATTTTAATAATTTCAATGCGTTGTTGAAGCGTGTATCGTTCCATTTTTAGTAATGGCGTAGTTTCTACTTGTCAAATGTCAAAGAATGAAAGCTTCAAAAGTGACAGCTACCGAAATACCGGGTAATTCAAAATAACACCTATTGTTGGAAAACTGCACACACCTCACTTCTCTGTGTTTGTTACGCAAATATGACAAACAGTGTGAGGTTCGCACATCCATCATCATTGTCCCATATCGCATGGCGTATCGATGGCGTATGAGTTATATTTATTAGAAATAATAGTATTCATTCTTTTAGTTTTCGCATTGAACAGCAAATGAAATGCCTTAAAATATTTTATACTCGACGAAAAAAGTTTTTTCGATTGATATGCTTCGATTTTAGGGTCTTTGGTACCAAAATTTCACATTGGATTGAAAAATGGAATCAGAGTACTCAAATCACTTATGTTACGTGCGCTCTAAAGACATGCGTTGACTTACTCACACTGAAGAATAAATTGAAGGCACAGCAATGAAACCAGTGTGGCTTTGGGAGAGTTTTGAAATTTTCGGAAATGTTGCCAAACAACATCGAACTAATACTTTTATTAGCAACAGGTGTTTTTTGGCAACTCTTTAATGTGGGTATTTGTTAATTGAGAACGTTCGTTGTGTCTTAACTAAACATAGGATCGAAAATTAATATATTTGGTATTTGATTTTGGTTAATAAAAATAATTGGTTAAAAAAAGAAATTATTAAAAACTATAAATTCAAACCAAGCAAAAGTAAACAAAATGAAAAACGATACATCCTTAAATTTTAGGCCAATATTTTGAGGACAATGGTGACGCTATCGAAAGATCGTTGTAGCCCTAATCTATTTTGGAATAAAATAAAATTATTATTGATTACACCGTACGACAATTTTTAAAAAAAAGTCGTTGCACTTTAACCGTATGACAGTATAAAACTACAGGCAAAATGGAGTTACTTGGCGTTTTTAGTTTTTCATTTCCTCATCCCGTTGCTCCTTCACAGGACTACAAATTTCCAAAGCATAAAATTTTTCAAAAAAAAATATTTTATAGTCTTGTTTGTACCCTAAGATAAGGACAGTAGTGTCAAATTAAAGAAGATAATATATACTAACAAGCAAGGAAGGTTAAAGTCGGGCGTGACCGACTATATTATACCCTACACCTAGTCATTATACCATGTGGTGTAGGGTATAAAAACGTCGTTACATTTGAATTGGGTGACATACGATACAGCTATAAGAGAAGAATGTACTACAAATTTTATAGTTCTATCTGCATTTGTAAGAAATCTTGAACGCAAACTTTGAATGGGAGCTATATATAAATCTGAACATAGCATAGGTTTTCTAATTGCATCTTTAAATATGTGCTCTTTAGAGCGGAAAGAATTAAATCGGGGGCCCACTTTCGCCATGGATATTTCTATTTCAAATATTAGCTGATGTGCCGACTTAGAAGAAAATCTTTTAAAATATGTTATTTCTAGAGCGGAAATAATCAGGCGAAATTTGTATTGAAGCTATATATATATATATATATATCTGAACTAATCTTTACCATTTTTAGCAGAGCTGTTTCTAGACAAAATATAAGTTGTTTTGCCAAATTTAAAGAAAATCTGATAAAATATGTACCTTCTAGAGCTGATAGAGTCAAATCGAAGGAGACATATGTATGGGAGCTATATATAAATCTGAACCGATCTGGCCCATTTTCGCCATAGATGTTTTTAGTTGAATTATGAGCTGGTTTGCCAAATTTGAAGAAAATCTGATCAAATATGCTATTTCTAGAGCTGAAGTAATCAATTCGTTGGCAAAATTTGTATTAGAGCTATATATATATCTGAACCGATCTGGCCCATTTTTACCAAAGCTGCTTCTAGTTGTAATATAAGTTGTTTTGCCAAATTTGAGGAAAATCTGTTGAAATATGTGCGTTCTAGAGCGGAAAAAGTCAAATCGGAGGAGATATTTGTATGGGAGCTATATATAAATCTGAACCGATCTGGCCTATTTCTACCAGAGCTGTTTCTAGTTAATACATATGACGTTTTGCCAAATTGGAAGAAAATCTGTTGAAATATTTGGTTTCTAGAGCGGAAAGAGTAAAATCGGGAGTAAAATTTTTATGGGAGCTATATCTAAATCTGAACCGAGTTACTTCAAATTAACAAGGGATCGTCCGTGTCCCAAGGGAAATAGGGATTGTCCTTGTTGTGCAAAGTTTCATTTTGGTCTAACAGCAATTGCGACCTGTACTTTGATTACAAGAATAGATGGACGGACGGACGGACATTGCAAAATCGACTCAAAAAGTGATTCTAAGCCGATCGGTATACTTGACAATGGGTCTATCTCGCTTCCTTTTGGATGTTACAAACAAATGCACAATGACATAATACTCTCGTAAAGTGTATAAATACTACAAACATGATGCTTCTATCTGTATTAGCTCATATTATTAACTTATTTAAGTTGTTTATTCGACCTTTCTGATTTTCGACTATTAAATAATAATTGTTCAAGCTTTTATATATTTATTATATTCCGATATTTCGCAATTTCGTGAATTGCATCTTCAGGGTATTACAACGTAAAAAACATGAGACAAACATTAATTAAAACTATTGTAGTTTGACTACCATCGACGCACAGTGGCGCCATTTGAGTTTTTTCGTTGCAAAAATCATATCTTTTGAACCGAATAAGATAATTGAACAGTTTAAACAGCATATGATAGATAACTGTTCAGCCTATGAAATGAGCGTTTGGAAAGGGTGCTACGCTCTGTAGGGGGCCTAATTATGGGTTATCAAAGTTAAAATTAGTAGAAAAATCAATTTTATGGTAACTAAAAAAAAATTATTTTTACATTTTTAGATTGTTTTTATTTTTTTCTTTAGGGTTTTATGTTTTAAATTATTACCCAACAAATTAAAAAAAAATATTTTTTTTTTTAATTTATTTATTTATTATTATTTATTTTTTATTTATTTTTTTTTTTGTCCGGATGATCCATCGCAGCCCCATTTGCTGATCAATGTCAACATCTCAGGAAGAATATTCACCTCATTTTCAGGAAGACTCTCCAACAACCGTTGTGCTGTATGGCCAATGAGATCCTGCAGATTGGCTTTCGCAGAGACTTCCGTAAACTCCGTATGCAGTGGTCGTGAATTTATTTTGGCTTGCGTAATATGCTTGTATCCGGGTAAAACGTCTGCGCCGTGTCGCGTTAAAGATGTCCGTAGTTTCTCATATTTCTCTTTGGAAAGTTCTAAGTCCATAAACAAGGCCAAGGCTTCTTCGGATCCATACTTTTTAATGTGTGCGTTTGTGGGCGTGGGAATGCTTTCCTTAATCCTTTTTAGTCGCAGTGGGCTTGCATCAGCAACAGATTTGGTTATCTGCGACCTAACTCTTTCACTATCCTTTGTAAATTTAATAGACAGCGCGTCCGATAATTGCTTCGTGGTCAAGTCATTGGTGGCATCGGCAAGTTTCCTCTTCCTTGTGAAAATTGAACAATCCTCAATACTTTTTTTTGGCCTTCCTTTTGCTCCTCTGGTTGATGTGGTGGGTTTATCTACTGCCAATATATCCAGGATGGTGTATTCATTAAGCCAGTCCTCGTATTTGGAGTTGAAGTTCTGAATGGTTCGATTAGATTTCACCCATTTTGCATAAATATTTGCATATATCAGATAAAATTTATTTTTTATAATTTCGCTTCTCTCAATATTTCCGTATAAGCTATCAAGTTCTTCTAAAGCAGCTTCCGTGAAAAAATTTGGTGTGGTTGACTTTCTAAACTGTTCAAATAATTTAAAATTGTTCAACGCCATGTTTTCAGTACTTAAATTGTTTAATGGTTTCAGTAATTGTTGCGCCAACTTTCAGTCGTAGAGTACTCCAGGCATTATCCTTATTTTGCAATATATAGGCTTATGCTACCATGAAAAAATAAAAAATAAAAACAGGGACCATAAGTCAATGTTGTTCTTGACCATTTGCAATATATAGGCTTATGCTATCATGCCGAAAAATTTACCTGTTACATATGGATACATATGGATTTAGGCTGAATAATGCAATTTTGATATTATGCACGTGTCCAAATAAGATTTGTGCCTACCTATAGGGACCATAAGTCAATATTGTTCTTGACCATTTGTACGCCAAAGTATTGTTTAAGTGAGGTACGTACCTGCTAATTTCAATGAGTAGTTTTTTTTTCAAACTATTAGATCAAACTACTGTCAGTCAAAACATATAAGGGATGGACGCCATACAATTTCTGCAACCATGTCTTTTTAACCTTTTTTACCTCTAGAAGCCAAACGGGCACGTACGGGCAGCTAAAATTTTTGAATTATGTAAAGAAATAATCAATGAACAGGTTTAGCAAATATGGCAAATATAGAAAAATATAGATTTTTCCGTCAAAGTTGAAAAATAGTGAAAAAACGGATAGTTTTTAAATAGTGATTTACCAGGAGAAACACAAAGCAAACAGATAATTTTTTTATCATTATACATTTAATAAATACATCAATCAATACAAACAAAAAATAAGGCGATTCGTTACCTATTTTTCGTGATATTACACCTGAAATCGCAACAAATTCACTAAAAATTGTGTGTTTTTTTGAAAACCGAAAGTCGGTCAACTTTGAACGGCTATATCTTCTAAACTAAAAATGTGATATTATTAAGAGTGGCAGATTTGAAATCGTTGAAAAGTTTCCTATAACATGGGTTTATTCAAAACTTCGTCGGCGCTCATGAAAATTTTGATTTTTGCAACCTCGTTTGCTCTACGGGCGCTACTGTGCGACGGTTGTAAATATTGCATTCAGCATTAACATCTAAGTTAAGAGAAAAAACTTTAAATGGTTGTTAATACTACCAAACTAATACATATACAAGCTTTTTAGCACATATTCACCCTTATCAGGAATAAAATTTCCCCCGGGAATGAATTGTTCCCTTAAATTTCCAATCGCGATTTTTTCATGTTTTTTTCTCTTTCTTACTTCGGTTTGATCGCATTATATCTAAAACAACGCAAAGAAGAGAAATCAGGAACAGATTTCTCTTTTATTATTACCATCCTACGTCGATAGGGAAATAGAAAATTCCACGTGAATTCTCTTTTTCGATTTGGCATTTATAACGGTGTAATAGCGTGGGAATAAGTATAAAAAATAATTTTTGAAAATTTGTGTATCCTTTGGAGCTTTGTAGTCCTTTTAAGCGCCAACAGGATGAGAAAATGAAAAACTAAAAACGCCAATTAACTCTATGTCACCTTTAGTTACAGATGAATAACATCTAGTTCAAGTGTAATATGGACTGTTGGACAATGTTGTTACTTTAGTGGAGATTATTTGATAATGCGAAAAGCCCAAATGAAAATGTAGTAATTTCCAAAAAGTTTATCCACAAAATTGGTTTTTATTTCACTGAAATAACCCGTAATGCCGTGGTTATTCTCTTGGGTAATATTTCGAGGAGCCTTGATTTTATCTTTTTCGTACAATGTCACACTGTCACAATAATGATAATTAAAATAATTTATTTCTATACACGGCTGATAGGTCAGCCAATAGATCAGATTATGAGCAATGCGACGAAACCTTGAGAATAACAAACAAGTAAGGAGAGGCTAAAGTCTGGAATGGTCGACAATATGATACCCTCCACTTTCAACGACATTACAATTCAATTCGTTGAGGATTTTGACATGAGTCCTATGCCAAGGACCGATGAGACCCACTTTGACAATGTGTGTTTTCAGGTGAAATAAAACGTGTTCTGATCAAAATCTGTTAAAATATGTGTTTCCTGGAGTAAAAAAGTCAAATCGGGCATTTGTATGAGAGCCTGACCGATTTTGACGCGTTGTTGCTATATATAAATGAGTTTTGCGTCTAAAACATTTTTTTAAAATTAAATGAAATCCACCAAGATTAAAAAGCAGCTATATGAAACACTTGGAATTCGCATTCAATAAAATCAGTAAAATCATTTAAAAAATGCAAACTCCTATTTGTCACACTATTGTTCCACTGTACGGAATTGGGGGAGGAAGGATCTGCAAAATGTTAAAAGTCAGTTGAGTTCATTGAGATTATATTGCCATAAATGGACAACAAAAATATGGATTTTGTATTTTACATTTTTGAAATATGCCTACATATATTCGTACATATGTCGAATATAAAATTTACATTTTTATCTAGTATACATATCAACATATTTGTATTTAACATTTTGGATACATCAAAATTTATACTTGACTATTGACCTCAAGCTGAAGCAAATGTAATAAAGATGCCCATAAAAAGCCAACGGAACACACAACATCACATTTTCAGCAAAGAAACACAAATATTGTTGTATAAATTGCTGCACCCCTTAAGTACCATTCAGGCTATTTTTTGCGAGAAAAAGATTCAACAGGTACATGCTAAATGGGGTCATTAATACCGATGGTGCGTTTATAATAGCCGTAAGTTCGAGACGTCCAACGACTTCACTAATCTGTTCGACGTAACATTTGTTCTTACGTTTAATTTAACGGCATAATCGAACCTACCAGAAACAAATTTCCTTCTTAAGAACAAAAACTTGCTAGAAATACCAGGAATGTTTTACATTCCATAACATCCAAAAACAATATTAAAAAAAAATCGATCTATGCTGAATGAATATATATGGGAATAATATATAAATAATAATTATGAGAGCAGCACATGGTCTTCGAATACGGATTACAGCGATAAATTCTAATATGACACTATTAACCCACAACAGTATGTTGAAAACTACGTCATGTAATCAAAAACAAACACAAACTATGGCATAGATTGAGGAGTCAAAATTAACATAACCACACATCCACCCATATGTGAAGGTCATAGCCTAAGTTTGAGTGGGAAAAATGTCTCCATCGCTTCTGTAACTCTTTTGAAATATTCCAAAATCCCATTCCAATCAATAGCAATGCTAATCTTTACTACTCCTACTTCTCTACTCCTGCTGTATAGGCCAGAAACCAAATTTACAAATTTTAGACATCACACACAGGAAATGTTGTGAGTTGAAAACGTTTCCTGCATATTAAACAATGGCGCGCGCACTGATGATGTTTCCCCAACACATATCAAATTAACTGTGTACCTGCATTAACATACGTAAGAAGGCACCAGGACAGGGGTGGGAATTTTGCGTTAAAACGATTGAGTTGAGATATCGGGATAAATAACTACTTGCGCTTCGAAAGCGAAATCCCTCTCGTGTGGTCCAGCATACTCATGCAGCGATGGTTTCACAATATGCTAATGCGCTAAAAATTATGCGTACACGATGAACGATACATTTTAATAAACTTTAATGTTCATATACACTAGCGTGCCGCGTAATATTGCACTAGTTTTGCTCATTCATTTTGTCGAATGAATGAATGAATAATATTTTGTGATATAGTTAGGTGTCTTAAATACGAATATTATTTTAAAATATTTTCATGGATATTTCCGTTTTTTGATTCTTCATATGTCACAAAATCGATTGTGTGCAAATAATCATTATTTTCTTACCTAGACATATTTTTTCGTTTTTATTTTTGAAATTTGCACTCCTCATATTTGGTTTTAATAAGGGTGTTTTTATTGGGGTATAGAACTTTAAGTTGGCATCACTTTTTTAACTGGCGGCCATTTTGTCAGCTGTCAAGTGATTAAAATTTAGTTTGGTTTGCCATTTCATCATGAACAGGTTGACAAAAGAACAAAGCTTGCAAATCGTGCAAATTTATTTCGAAAGTAATGGTTCAGTTCGCGAAGTTCACCGCAAGCTCCGTCCATTTTATGGTCGACATAATCGTCCATCAGAGCAATTAATTCGGTTAACCATGGATCGTTTTCGCACTACGTTTACTCTATGTGCATGTAATACGCATCCGCAGAGACGTCGAACAGTGCGCACCGAAGAAACAATTGCCGCTGTAGAGCAAAGTGTTGAAGAGGACCCGAATGAATCGATTCGCCACCGTGCACAGCAATTGGAGCTTTGTCCATCAACTTTATGGAAGATTTTGCGCAAATATCTTGGCTTGCGACCTTACAAGATCCAGCTTGTGCAAGAATTAAAGCCGCGAGACCATGCAATGCGTCGTGATTTTGGTGTATGGGCCGAAAATGAGATTCATCTCGATGCTGATTTTCATCACAAAATTTTGTTCAGTGATGAGGCTCATTTTTGGTTGAATGGCTACGTCAACAAGCAAAATTGCCGCATTTGGAGTGAAGAGAATCCACATGAGACCCTTGAGACGCCATTACATCCACAAAAACTGACTGTTTGGTGTGCTCTATGGGCTGGTGGAGTCATTGGGCCATACTTCTTCCGAAATAATGCTGGAGAGTCAGTTACCGTTAAGGGAGACCGGTATAGAGCCATGATAACCGACTATTTTGTTCCCGAATTGGATGGCATGAATGTGGATGAGTTGTGGTTCCAACAAGACGGCGCTACATGCCACAAAGCGCACGTCACAATCGAATTATTGAAGGAAACATTCGATAAGCGCATAATTTCGCGGAATGGACCTGTCAATTGGCCACCAAGATCGTGTGATTTGACACCATTGGATTATTTTCTTTGGGGATATGTGAAGTCGCTCGTCTACGCCAACAAACCAGAAACGTTCCAAGTCCCCTGGAAGCCAACATTCGTGGCGTTATTACCAACATACGGCCACATATGCTCGAAAAAGTGGTTGAAAATTGGACCTGTAGAATTGGCTATATTCGAGCCAGCCGCGGCGGCCACATGCCCGAAATCATATTTAAACATTAATGGCATAAAATTATCCTTCCAATAAAGCCAAATTGATGGACATTAAAACGATTTTCTTGTGTTTTATTTCAATTCGAAGTTCTATACCTCAATAAAAAACACCCTTTATATAACTCTGCAATTAAAATATTAAGATTTTTCCTAACACCGACGTAAAATATATTTATTTTTTTAATTCATTTCAGCCTTATACAATGTTCACAATGTTTCCACTTTCCAAAAAAGTCTACAACGAAAATGCTTTGATTTGTTCCACTCGAGATTTATTGTTGTCCAAATCACGAAAGAATTGCATACCTCAAAGAAGTGAAAAGGATGTTCATTTTGTGATTCGGAAGTAGTGAAGATTGAGATCTTCACCAATGAATTTAACATGGGGTTGTCGTAGGAGGGATGTCATTTATTTTGAAAGACTTAAAAGTTATTTTAAAGTGTTGTAAAAGAACCACCATTTCACTAGTTTCCATTTCCGTTTTAAGAAATCCGCCGCTACGGAGGCCCCGCTCGAGTGTAGAACAGCGGACCTTCTTTACTGTAGTTTTAATAATATTATGTAGTAATAATAATAAATAAAAATAAAATATTTGATGTACATTAATAAAACAATAAATTTGTATTTTTCTAAACTAAATTTTTTAAATTGTTAAAATTAAAATAAAAGTAATAAAAAACAAAAAAAGATTTTTTCCGAGCTACGATTCGAACCCGAGACCTTCAGGATGCAAAGCGGACACCTAACCCCATACTAAAAATTCGTTCCCATTCACTTGTGAAAATGCTATTCGCAAAATGTTATGGGATATTAACAAATTATCGACTTTTTGGAAGTTGTTTAAAAGAACTTCCTCAAAAGCGGGAAAAAATCACATTTGGATTTTGAGATGCGATTAAAACGTTCTTCCCACGGAAGTACTTCCAATTTTTCATATGACTAAAAAAAATATGTTGTTATCTCTGCGCAGTGGTAAAATGTTTATCCCTTCTTGTCCCATCTCACCCGCTAAATCGTTTTTTACCTTTTAGTGTTTAGTTTTTTACCTTGTAGTGTAAGTTACAAGAGGCATATACGCAACATATTTCAAGTGCGCATAAAGCAGAAATTCTAAAAAAAATGCTGTTTAAATAATCAAAATTTTATTTTCATTCCTTGTTAGGGAAAAAAATTTCGCTCTGGGCCGATGTCGCCCACTTTCAATCCCACCCGATCTCCGACTATTAGACACTTTTATGGACAACTAGATGAATCCCGCCGGCTTCGCCTGGTAAAAAAGCAAATGTAAACTTAAAATCAGGTTTCATATTGTTTTTTTTTATCGTGTTCAGTAATATACACGTTCCAATTTTCAGCCTTCTAGCTCAAAAACCATTATTACCACGCCCACTCCGCCCACAAAACGAAAATCCAAATTTCGGTATCAAATTGAACGTTATCGTGGTCAGTAATATATACGTTCCAATTTTCAGCCTTATAGCTCAAAAACCATTATTGCCACGCCCACTCCGCCCACGAAACGAAAATCCAAATATCATCATATTATCATTCTCTTAGTCAGTAATATATTTGTACCAATTTCCCAGCCTTCTAGCTCTCAAAAACACTTTTTAACGCTCACTCCGCCCACAGAGCAAATGTCTAAAAATTCTATAGCCTATAGTTCCTTCCTGACCTGCATCTATCTGTACTGAAAATTTCAAAAACATCGGTTCAGCCGTTTACGCGTGATTGCAGAACAAACAAACTGACGGACAAACTGTAAGTCTTACACTAAGGTTTTATAATAATAATAGGGAAAGGGATTTTAACCTGAATTTGTTGAAAGCACGCTAGCTTCCGAACGATGCAGACGAACTGACGGCAGACAAACAGACGGGCATGGCTATCTCGTCTTAGAATACGCACTACACAGAATAAAATAATGACATAACATCTACATTTATCCATTGATCTTTTACATGTAGACATTTTTTGTTAGAATGTTAGATATTCAAAAAATAGAACAAAATATATTTTTCCAATTTATTCCAATTTGGTAAAACAACAGTAAAAAAATATTTTTTTTTTTGGAAAAAAATATTTTTCATTTTAGATTATTTCAATGAAAAAATGAAATTCGCAATTTATTTACTTTTAATTGAACATACAACCAGCATTATCAGATTTACATTTCCAAATATTTGTAATATTAGAGAAACCTTCGGCGAAACTTTGTATTTTAGTAAAAATTTAAATAATGTAACCAAAAAAACGTTTCATATCGTTTTAAATATCAGAAAGCCAAAATGCACTACAAAATTTTGTAATTAATCGGTCGACTATATTTAGTAAATGCTTATTAATATAGCCCATATGAAACAATGCAGATCTTAAATCTGCAGGATTTGGAGTGAAACGATTTGGGAATATGCCTATATTTTTCCTGATTTTAAGGTTGGTCTTTCGCTATGAAAACTGAAAAAATATGGAAACGCAAAATATATATTTATTTTGTCAAAATCCGTAATAATATGAAACCAAAGAAAATGGCCTTTAAAATACACCATTTCAATGTTCCCAGCTTGGCAGTTTTTTCATTACTTTTACAATTTATTTAAAAAAGGTCTTTTTTCGTCTTGTATATAACAAATATCTCATATGTAGATTATAGTATATGAACAATTTGCTGAATTTGAGAAGCAAAAATAATATTTTTTTATTTAAATACTTTGAACTTGAATTTGGCTTAAGCAACAACCTTCTTCAGTGGTTTTGCAATGATTACACCAACCCAAATCAAAAATCTTATAGGAAAATCTCAACAGCAACAATTTATTTGTATATTTCCCAATAAAATTTGAAGAAATCTAAAAAACAATACTAACCACAATTTCTAATTTGCATGGGCCTTCTTTGAAAGCGACAAGATCATATATGATTTGCGTTAGAGTACTCGAAGGACGAAGGACTTGGCCGACTGGAAACTGCCGTCTGGGGTGCCTGTAACCAAATTTAAAAATTGTTTCGTTGTTAAAAGGTTTCGAACACCAATACAAATCAAGTTCAGCCAAAACAATAAATACAAATTTTGTGTACGAGTCCTAAAAAATATTTTCTATGTTCATTGATACTCACAATCGACTTAAAAAAATTTATTGTTTTTTGTTCTTTTTAATTTTTATTTAAATTCAAATTAACGTTGACTGCAACTCAAACTTTTTGGGAGCATAATCCCATCACGGCCGGTTATATGTTAAACAAAAGGTGCTTATGGGTGTTACAAATGTTCACTTTAAACTAAATACAGTGGACGCCAATACATTGAGACAAAATTGATTTTTTTGTAAAAATATATATATATTTTCTTCCACTAAAACTCCAATCAAAAATAGATTAATTCGAAAAATATATAGTATTATATTTTAATGTCTAGCTATCTAAAATTCGAAAGATCGTTGCCACATTTTATTTAATTTCATTAGAAATTTGATGAATTATGATTATGCTTGATACACCTCTCCAGTCAATCGTATTTGATATGTCATATGAGTGAGAACCCCCAACGCACCGATCTGCTTGTTTCAGATTTAGGCCACACTTGCCCTGAAGTCTGTGGATGTGTACTAAATGTATATACAATATTTGTCTACATCATTAACAAAAAACACTTATACTTCCATGCGTACTGACTAAATATTTATTAGAAAATCATTTGCTATATGTGCAAACAAATTGCTATATTATATTATTAAAAATGATCATAAAATTGAACAACTATATAATTTTGTGGTTTCGACAAAACAAAACAGAAACACAAAACTCTGTGAGTGCGGATGAATGTAGGAACAATTTAAAATAAATAGAAATTTGACTGTACACACAGACGGCAATAAAAATCAAAAGAAAAAATGATACAAACAAATCCATGTGTACGAACGTTTTGGAAATATTTGTACATTTGTACACATTCGTATTAAAGAAACACTTGTACTTTATTTGGATATATAATTCACCACAGAATGTTTCGGCGATGAGACAAACAAACTAAATACAAATTTAAATTCCTAAATTAACATCATTGACATCGGGCAACGAGGGTTGTTTGAAAAGTTGCACGTCTCCGCAGAACATTTCTCCCACTGTGCAATTGTTAGGGTTGAATTAGTTAGAAAGAAAGAAAATCACATTTATGACGAATCATGTTACATCCAATTGTTAACGTTGTGACAGGTATTTTGGAATACATAAATTGCCAGTCTATCCCAACGACTCATCACAAATTATCCACTGTAATATTTATGAGTTATAGATACAAGGTAATAGCAGAGATAAATGTATCTTTCGTTGTAACAATAATTTATTAATATCACATTTATGAATATTCTTAGATACATACAAAACGCTGTATCACGCATATATATGAATAGCATTACACAAAATGCTGATGTGAATGTAACCATGAGAAAATGCTGAAGATGATATACAGATTCGAAGGCACTATTTACATACTAATAAGATAGGCACTAAAACGTTATTGTAATTTATCCATTGGAACTGTCAAAGATAGGAGCTTACTTTAAATGTTCAGGAATGTAAAAAGTCTATTAAATTCCCTACGACCACGTCTATTTCTCTACATTAAAAAATATTTTCTTGTACCAAAAACATTGGAAACCGTTGTCAATAGTAAAGGGTGATTTTTTAGCTATTCGTTTCGTTTTTTGTTTCACATCTGTCAAACATCTTCAGTTTGGTCTATAATTTAACCATGAATCTTCTTACAAACGAACAACGCTTGCAAATTATTGAATTTTGTTATCAAAATGTGTGCTCTGCTAAGAAAGTTCATCGCGCGCTTCCATTTTTTGGTCAGTTTAATCGACCCACTGAAGCGGCTATTTGGGCTATTGTGACTAAATTTCGCACCAAATTTACATTGTTGGACATTAAACCACCAGCACGCTTACGTAGAGTGCGAACTGAAGAAAATATCGCAGCTGTATCGGCCAGTGTTAATGATGACCATCAATTATCGATTCGTCGCCGTTCGCAGCAATTGGGCCTCTGTTACTCAAAAACGTGGAAATGCCAAAATTGGACTAAGCGGATGGACCATTTGAGGCGCAGTCAAGGTCAACATTTGAAAAATAATATGAAATAATACTCAAAAATTAAATTATATGGACCGTACTATCAATTCAAATCAAGATTTCATGAATTTTTCTGAATTTTATGTGTTTTTTTCTTAGAAAAACTTTCCTATAGCTTTTAAAAAATCACCCTATATATGGAAATAAGATATCAGCCTTTCAGTATTATCATTTTTGTTTCTTTGTGAAACGGACCACTGTAGAATATGTAGGGGAAATCACAATCACGTTTAGATTTGATGCTCCATTTACTTGCAATTTCTGGTTTCAATAAATTTACTAAAAAAAATATTTATATCATATTTAGACACAAATCATGGAATTTTTCTAATTAGAACTTCTAGGGGAAAAGTACAGAGTTTTCCAACAGGAGGTGTTATTATGGTATTCAAAGAAAAATTCAATTTTTTGAGAATAAAGAGGAAGGTATGCCGTTAATAATGAAAAACAAGATCAGCCAAATGGCCACCACGACCACGCTTATAGGACCATATCCTTTTCATGAAATTTTCCATAACCAAATCGCAATCCTCGATAGCCTCACGAATTCTATCTTTGAGACCTTGAATCGACGCTGGGCTGTTGGCGTTGACCTTATCTTTTACGTGGCCCCAAAGGAAGAAGTCGCAAGGTGTTAAATCACAAGATCTCGGTGGCCAATTGTGATCACTTCTTCGAGAGATAACACGGTCCAGAAACTTTCCACGTAAAAAAGGAATGGTTTCGTTGCTTGTGTTGCACGTAGCGCTGTCTTGTTGAAAGTATACGTTGTCCAGATCAATACCATCCAACTCCGACCATAAAAAATCATTAATCATCTCTCGATAGCGCAATCCATTCACCGTAACTGTTGATCCAACCTCATTTTCGAAAAAAGTAAGGTCCAATTACCCCGCCGGACCATAAACCGCACCAAACAGTCATACGATGAAGATGGAGAGGCTTCTCAACAATACGTCGTGGATTTTCCGAGCCCCGGATGCGACAATTTTGCTTCTTGACGTAGCTACCGAGATGGAAATGGGCCTCATCAGCCGAGATGATTTTTCGATGGAATTCTGGATCATTTTCATTCATGAATTTTAATAATTTCAATGCGTTGTTGAAGCGTGTATCGTTCCATTTTAGTAATGGCGTAGTTTCTACTTGTCAAATGTCAAAGAATAAAAGCTTCAAAAGTGACAGCTACCGAAATACCGGGTACCTTTCATAATAGCACCTCTTGTTGAAAACCATGTATATCGAAAGGGGATAAGAATGGTAACTAAAACAATTTGCCTGTTAGAATCATAAAATTCTGTATTCTTCCGACTAGGAAATGTGTGCTTTTAATGGGCTTAAGGACTAAAAAATGGAGAAAGATGCTACCAACAAAACTTTTGCAGCTAAAATAGTGAAATTAAAAGTTTATATTCCTCTGAAAACAGAGACGCACAGTTAAATGGAGGTATAACAACATTTTATAGTAGCTGGATAATACTTAAGTGGACTTAATGCGTTACAACACACCTAGTAATCAGTCACAAATTTGTCGATGAGTTTGCTTAAGGATCTAAAGGGTGATTTTTTAAAAAGTATAGGAAAGTTAAAAAAAACACATAAAATTCAGAAAAATGCATGAAATCTATTTTGAATCGATAGTACGGTCCATATAGTTTAATGTTTGAAGATTATTTCATGCAAATGTTGACCTTGACTGCGCCTCAAATGGTCCATCCGCTTAGTCCAATTTTCGGCCATTTCAATGTTGTCTTCCAATGCGTCATTTGAAGCGGGATTGTCTGTATAGACATGAGCTTTAACATAGCCCCACAAAAAATAGTCTAAAGGCGTTAAATCACACGATCTAGGCGGCCAATTGACCGACCCCGAACCTGAAATAAAATGTTCACCGAACTCGCCTCTCAATAAGTCCATTGTTGCGCGTGCTGTGTGGCATGTGGCACCGTCTTGTTGAAACTACATGTCATGCAAGTCAAGCTCTTGCATTTTGCGCAAAAAAATGTTGCATATCATCTCACGGTAGCGCTCACCATTCACAGTTACGTTACGATTAGCATCATCTTTGAAGAAGTACGGTCCAATGATGCCACCAGCCCATAAACCGCACCAAACTGTGACTTTTTCTGGATGCATTGGTAGCTCTTGCAATGCTTCTGGCTGATATTCACTCCAAAATCGACAATTCTGTCTATTTACGTACCCATTGAGCCAAAAATGAGCTTCATCGCTGAACACAATTTTTCGGTAAAAAAGTGGATCTTCGGTTTTCTTGAACTTTCATAATATAACGTTTTGAGAATACATGCCATTCTGTGGATTTGGAAACCTTGTGCCAACAAAAGGAGCTGTGAATCAATCTGGGTATATTGATTTGTGGAATGATCAGTCATCGTATTCAGCGAATACGATATTTTGATGCTACAACTGGGTTCTGCAATACTTCACTTTTTTATTGAAAACTTTCACTTTAATTGAAAAATTAAAAATTTAACTATTGATTAGGGCTGTCTGGGAACGTAAACGCGCAACATAAATTGATTTTTGAAATTTGCGCCAAAAAGGGGGAACTAGAGTCATCTCACATCAGAAAACTGAATACATATATATTAGGGTGGATCGAGAAAAATGTTGTGCCGGTCACTCCCTAGAATGAGAGATAATTTTAAGACTATTTCAAAAAAATATTTATTTTTACCACGCACTTTGACCCCGCGCATTTTGATTCTTGTGAAGTCACTTCTACAATTTGATGTTGAAGTCAAAAGTAATCAAAGTATAAAATTGTAGCTGTTGTCATTCTTTGATATATCGCACGTTACGATCGGACAATAAATGGATACACATCGCATTACGTAAAATATCCGCGTATGGATATAAATGGTTAATATTGAAAGAAATCAATAGAGCTGTGCTTTATTTTACGCACCGACAAATAAGCTAACATGAAATTAAAATATTGTTGAATGGGCATTTCTTTTTAAATTAGCGATAATTTGAAACTATGCTTATTAAGCAGGAAAATGTCAAATATTTTTCGTATTTTTTTAATTTCATGCCAGATTATTTATCGTTATACAACCAAATACAGCCTTATTTGTATTGAAACTGGTAGATACAATTTTCCGCTTGCGAAGTACAGGACACTTGCTAGTACACATATATTAGGTGGGGTCGCGGCACATACAAATGGAAAAACAATTTCCAGTCACCCCACGAAAAAAAATTGAATTGTTTAATGATCATGGTATTCACGTTTAATTTTTTTGTGTAGCATTTTTGTCAAAATTATTTTTCTGAAATTATAGAATCTTGAAAGCACTATAAATATAAATTATAATTATTGTCTTAGAGTACCTAATTGGTTGAACTATTGGACGTTAGTAATATGTTTGACTTTTTTCATAGTGACAATTGAAAACTTTTTCATTTTATAAAACATAAATGGCTTCAGTCAATAACTTTCGAATAATGGCAAAATGATGAACATCGGAAGGAAATTGACGCTGCAGCGCTCATTTTTGTAAAAAGGGTTTGAAAATGTTGTCTGACGTCATATTTCGTCCTATATTCATAATTTAGGTGTTATTTGAACGGTATTGGTTTTTTATATTTATTTTTCATAACAAGAATTCATTCATAATAAGACTTTAGCTGTCATTTTAAATTTATTATCATTAAATTTATTCTAACGCAAGAATGAACATTAATATTTAAAAAAAATGGACAAAAACAACATAAAATAAGTGAGGGAAGGCTAAAGTCGGACGGGGTCGATAGTCTACACCACTCCCTGCATCTATACCTTAGTAAATGGCAATGTAATGAACAACTTTTGGATTATTTTATGTAATGGGCCTAGGGTTTGGGGTCCGGGAATTCCCGAATCGTTTTTCCCGGGAATTCCCGAAAAAATTTGGACAGGAATTCCCGGGAAAAGATTTTAAATTTCCCGGGAATACGGGAAATATTACAAATATTTCATTGATTATTTTGATTATTAATTTAGTTTTTCTATATAAATGGGAAATTGCAGATATATTTCAAATTCATATATTTACATTACTGACAATAATAAAGACCTTTTGTTTATATTATATTAGTACAAACAATACTTTCTAAATTCGATAAGTTGCCATTTTCGCGAAAAACAGGTATGGCAATACACACTTTTTGTGAAAATATCTTTATTGTGGAACAATATTATGGCTTACATAGTATCAATATTTAACTTCTCCTGCTATCTGGTTTAACTTTAAATTTATTGTTTTCACAGACTAATCGTCGAAATAAAAGGTGAAGATCTCAAAGAAAAATATACTTTACATATGAAACCAGTAAGAAATTGTATACAAATAGGGAAAAAATAAAATTTCAAGAGAAATCTAATATGAATAGAAATATACCCTACGGTATATTTAAATGACCCTTCGTAGGAACTAATATTTCAATGTTTTTTATTTTTTATGAATTTATTTAATTAATATTAACATTTGTTATTGTTTCTATTGCTTTTACAGTTTAGAATATATTCCCCCTGTTTCTGTAAAATATTTTCCTCTCCAGACGAATGAATCTTCTTAATTAAAGACGTCATAGCATTCTCAGTCATACGAGCTATTTGTTACCTTAAACAATTTTTTATTTTGAATCTAGTGTAGGTGTCAATCACTTGTGCTTGACAACTCTGACAATTTGTCTAGAGTAAAATATTTGTAAATATTATTATTTGTATATTAGTTCTAAAATATTTTGACAATATTTTAATTTGTAATATGTCGGTATTTTAACCCATTAACGCCCAATGTTAATTTCATTTATTAAATTTCTTTTCAATTATTTTCGTTATAACTACAATGATAAAAAATATTTATTTTTAAATTATTATTAATTTGTTTTGCTCTATCTCTTGTGTCATAAGTTTAATAATTAGGAATTGCATTCATATTGAAAAGAGCGAAAACCTTGAAATAGTGTACACGGAAGTGTACGGTGGGCGTTAATGGGTTCAAAAAGCACACCAGTTACTAAATGTTGATATTTTAAACCATGCAAATGTTTATAGTGAAAATTGTAGAGATATTTATATTTATATCTATGTATGTAAATCTGAACCGATTTCCTCCAAATTCAAATTTTCAATTCAATTCTCCCAAATTTCATGGCAATCAGACATTAATTGCGACCTGTAGCGTGCGAACAATCTTTATTATGACTGCAAATGTTGCAATTTTCACTTTCGAGCAGAAACAGTGGAACATATGGAAGAAAGTCTATGAATGAATGTAGAAGTATTCATATTTGCGTATGCCGAAATCTGTTTTAATTGATTTCACTTGAAAAAGAATCAATTATGGAAAGGCTAAAGTCGGGCGGGGCCGACTATATGATACACTCCACTTTCTATCGGAATGCAATCCTCAGAAAATACACGGTTTCTGGGGGAACGAAATTTGTATGAGAGCTATATATAAATCTGAACCGATGTGACCCATTTTCACCGTGGGTGTTTCTAGTTGAAATATAAGATATTTTGCAAGGTTTGAAGATCTGTTAAAATATGTGGTTTCTAGAGCAGAAAAAGTCAAATATATAAATTTGAACCGATCTGACTTATTTTCACCATAGGTGTTCCTAGTTTAAATAGAAGATGTTTTACTATTTTTGAAGAAAATCTGTGAAAATATGTGGATTCCAGAGCGGAAAAATTCAAATTGGGAACGAAATTTGTGTTGGAGCTATATATAAATCTGAACCGATCTAACACATTTTTATCACAGGTGTTTCCAGTTGAAATACAAGGTGCTTTGCGAATTTTGAAGAAAATCTGTTAAAATATGTGGATTCTAGAGCGGAAAAATTCGAATTGGGAGCGAAATTTGTATGGGATTTATATACAAATCTAAACCGATCTGACCCATTTTCACCGCAGGTGTTTCTAGTTGAAATATAAGATGTTTGGCCAATTTTAAAGAAAATCTGTGGATTCTAGAGCGGAAAAATTCAAATTGGGAACGAAATTTGTATGGGAGCTATATATAAATTTGATCATATCTAACATATTTTTACCACAGGTATTTCTAGTTGAACTATTAGATGGTTTTCCAATTTTGAAGAAAATCTGTTGAAATATGTGGTATCTAGAGTGCAGAGAGTCAAATCGGGAGTGAAATTCGTATGGGGGCTATATCTAAATCTGAACCGATTTTCTTCAAATTAAATAGCGTTCGTCCTTGTCCCGAAAAACTTCGTTGTGCAAAGTTTCGTTTGGTTCTGTCTACAATTGCGACCTGTATCTTGATTACAACAATTGATGGACAGACGGACAGACAGCCGGGCATTGCTAAATCGACTCAGAAAGTGATTCTAAGCCGATCGGTATAATTAACAATGGGTCTTGCTCCCTTCCTTTTGGGAGTGTATACAAATATGAAAAAAAATGTTAATTCTCTTCCACAATATGTTCTTCGCGTAAATATAGGTATTGTTATAATATTTAGAATGACAGATATTAAAATATGGAATAGAATATCTTTATATTTTTCAGTGGAGTGCAGTATAGAAAAAAATATACCAACAATTTTCAGATGCACCCCTTCGACAAAATTATTGGAAACTTCGGAGTAGGATGAATTTCGTATAATGCCTCATCATTTATTTTTTACTTCGAATATGAAACATGTAGAGGAAGTTAGGTCATTTAGTCAGTCGAGATGCGTTAAACAGAAATTGGGCGAAAAATGTACAATTTATATGCATCAAAAATAGCACGAAAATCGTAAAAGTCATTTATTGGGTTATGTTGCAATTTGTTGTTCTAATATTAGCACCATATTTCTTTTCACAAAAACCCGATTTTATTTAGAAAGAACCAAGCTGAAGAAAGGAGCTTAATGTGGATATAAAGATTCCACCCTCCTGTCGAAGTAAACGTCCTTTCTTTTCGTTATGCCTTAAAAGTTAGTCGTGTGTCACTAAAGGTAGCATTCATTCACCTTGGAATACTTCCCTGTCTGTAAGTCAAAATTGCTCAAAAAGTTAATCTTGAATTGTTATACAATATGAATGATATATCTGTGTATGCATGCAGCTTACACAAATGATATATTATTGTCGTGAATTTTGCAACAACAGCAACAGCAACCACAACAATACATACAAAACAAAAGAGGTGTGTTTCCACTACGCTTACAGCTGGCGTGTCGTATGGCAGCGCAGCCCAGCGCATAGTATCTTATCGTACGAGTTTGTTTTTGCAATTCGTGGGCCGTTTCTTTCATCGGCCTCTAAACTACTTCTTCGCCTGCGTTTGCCTTCTTTAAAGCTTTAACAGGAAACTTTTAATTTAATTAATTTAGTCACAAAGGCACAATCAACCCACCACATGCAGATATACATACAGACATACATACATATGTAAATATTTACGAATATAGAGGCGCTTCTCTGTGGCGTTTCGTTGCACATTTTAGTTAGTCCGGTTTGAGTGAAGTGCTGATGATGATCATGATAATGATGATGGAAATGTAAATGAGCAGTGTTCGATGTATATGCAAACACACATACACACACAGCAGAAGTGCATAGAACAATTTCAAGTGGCGTGTTTGCGCAATTTTGCGTTCATTTGTGTGCTGTGACTTTGACTTTGATGCATCTCTGCTGTCAAGATGATGACCTTTTATTCGCCCCCTCCCCGCCTACCCACAAACAGCAAGTACATCGAAAGAAATGTTATTAATCTTTGGTGGATTTTGAGGTGGCAAAGTAACTGCAGAGAAATTCAGTTGTGGCAAGAAAGTGACATTTCTGCGATACCAGTTTTATCACTGGTCAGAAGTTGACAACGTCCAACATGGCTAAAGTAAATGGATGATGTATGTTAAGTGACAGCGTTATAAAATGACAGATGTTAGGTAGAGATTTCTAACTAAATGGAATCAAATATTAAAACAATAATTCAAAAAAACCTTGGAGGCAGGCAGACTGAATACATAACTCTTTGCAACAAAAATTTTGTTGAAGGGCCATTTATAACAATTTCTATGTATTTTGACTTTCTAAACTCGAAAACTATGTTAAAAAATGTAATGGCCATTTGTTCTTGTAAATTATGTAAGAAGTTCGCTAGGGGCACAAATTAGTGCTAATGCTAATAGTCTTTTAGACCGTTTTGTTAAGATTTTGGTGACATTTTAAACTCAACAAGTACAAAACGGCGTTAAGTTCGGCCGGGCCGAAGTTTATATACACTCTTCCATGGATTGCATTCCACAGAGGCTGTCGATTTTCGTAGAAGTGCAGTAATATTACAACCAAATATATATTTTTAATATAGCCACATCAATACAAATATTGTAAAAATAATTTTATAAATAAATATAATATTTTTATTATATTTTATTATAAGGCAAACCTACCAATACGTTTACATATCGAAATAATACTTCAAGTCAATTAAAAAAAATTCTTATTTCTATTTTCAAAAAGCTTAAATACCATAAATATTGGTAGATAGTGGGTGCTACAATTGCTTGTATTTCCATTCTATTTTAAATCCAAAAGTAAAAATTTTGAAACTCCATTATCTGACGTACAAAAATAACCTAACTTCAAATAATAACCTAATAACCTAACTTCATGATTCAAACAATTTTTGCCGTAAAAGTAAAAAGAACGAGTTTGGAAAAATCTTTTTAGTTTGCGTGTCTAAGCAGTCAGAGGAATGTATACACCGAATTTCATTATTCTAGGTGCAGCCGTTTGGTTGGTACCATTTTTATCCCGTTCTCCTATTTTACCCCCTTAAGAGTACGACTTTCTAAAATCTCTTCATTGTACGTGTCTACGCACTCAGAGGGATGTACACACCGAATTTCATCATCCTAGCTGTAGTTGTTTAGTTGGTACTATTTTTATCCCTCTGTACCCATTGTATCCCTTCAAAGTACGAATTTGGGAAAAACTTTTTATTTTTCGCGTCTACGCAGTCAGAGGAATGTATACTCCGAACTTCATGACTTTAGCTGCGGTCATTTGATTGGTACTATATATATCCCCTTTTTCCATTTTAACCCCAAAAAGTACGAATTTCGAAAATCCGTTCATTGTACATGTCTACGCAATCACAAGAATGTATACACCGAATTTCATTATTCTAGGTGCAGTCGTTTGGTTGGTACCATTTTTCTCCCTTTGTTCCAATTTCACCCCTTAAAAGTACGTATTTGGAAAAAATACTTTTATATTATGTATCTACTCAATCAGAGGAATGTACACACGGAATTTCGTGTTTCTATCTGTTGTCGTTTAATATGTACCATTTTTATCGCTTTTTTTGCCCTATTTCACCCTCTACAAATAAAAATTACCTTATTGTGCACGTTTTTGTTATAGAGAGAATGCACATACCCATTATCAAGTAAGTACAAGCAGATATATTAAAAAAACATGCTTAAATACTCTAAAATATTAGGGGCTATTATGGGTATTTTTTGTCCTTGTGAGGGATTTTTTCCCCTTTGGGCCGATTTCGCCAGTTTCAATTCCATCCGATCTACGACTATAAGACTCATTGATGGGAAATTTGGACCTCCTAGCTCCTTTCGTTTAGATGATAGCGTGGTTTCAACAGACGGCCGGACGGACATGGCTAGATCGTCTTAGAATTTTATGACTATCAAGAATATATATATATATATATATATATATATATATATATATATATATATATATATATATATATATTTCGAGGTGTTACAAACGGAATGAGTTAGTGTTCCCCCATCCTGGAGGTGGGGGGTATAAAAATGTATAGTATTTTTTTAATTTTTTACTTTGTACTGACATTTTGGAAATATAAGTCCGATAACATCCGGTTATCTGTTAAATTAAAGGTACTCATAATGGTTATACGAATTATATATTTACCTAGAAATATTATTCAATATTCAAATTATTTTTACTGGCACGATGAAATAAAAAATAGAAAAAAATCGGAAAAAGTATTTTATTTTATTTTTAATAGCTAATATTCCAACGCAAAAAATGTTTATATATAAAAAATCTATGGATAAATGTAGAGGTAATGATACTCTTTGCAGACGCATATTTTTTTAATCTGTTTCTGTTTAAATAGCGCGAAAAGTCTCATTACTAATTAAATAAAGCAATATATTGCTTTAACTTGTAATAGCTGGTATCTTAACGAGGCCTAGTTACATAAATAAAATAAAATTTAAATTTTTGTAAAAAAAATTAAAAAAATACACACAAACATATTTTTTTCGATTTGGACACAAAATTCTCCCTTTTTCGTTGCATAGTGTAATTAATAAATAAACATGTAAGAAAGTTTCAGGTGATTAAAAGCATCTATACACCCCATTAATACAAGATAGTAACATCTTGAAATATCGACCTGAGATTCCATAAACTATATATATGCCTGACCGTCATAAAATCCTAAGACGAGCTTACCATATCTGTCCGTGGAGTGGATATAAAAGTATTTTTTCCAAATTCGCACTTTTAAGGGCTAAAATGGGCAGGGCGGTGTGCAGGATTTTCTCTTGGGTGGAGGGTTTTCATCTAGGTTTACAAAAAATAATAAAGATTTACTGATCTCTGTTTTTAGCAATATAAAAAACTTTAAGCATATGTACAGAACAGTATGACCACTTAAATATACATATTAACAAAACGTTTTTGAATAGAAGTTATTATAAAGCAATTTATTACCACGGAAAGATAATGCGATTGTCTTTTTAATGATACGCATATTGTCCCAAGCTAATATAAAAGGAACGCTTATGGTCTTGAGCCAGGACAATATCCCAGTTCAAATCAAATATTGATTACAGACCAAAAAAATGCAAACGAAAAAAACTAAAACAAATGAGCGTTGGCACGGCAGAAGTATTGCTGGGTATAACTATACCTGCATATACACATACTTACATATGCAACTCAATGAGATGCTTGTAAGATGGCATGTGTGCTTTATTACTTGGTGCGATTTTTTAAACGCAAATTCGGCAAGTGAGTTGTGCTTCTCGTTCGATTGTGAGAATCATCTCCTTATAGAGGCCGGGTTTGATGTTGAATAGTCGCTACGAAGCCACTTGAAAAGACTTTTGGCATGGTCGAAATCATAATCGTGTTAGTCTGCAGCCAAGTAATAAATGTCACCATGCCATTTGTAAAAAATTTGCATTCTATTAAATATAGAAGCAAAATGGTCTTGAGCCAGGACAATATCCCAGTTCAAATCAATAATTAAAATTTATTTAAAAATTATTTTTTCAATATTTTTATTTGTTAACATTTCCCTGTAATGTTACTGCACTTTTACGAAAATCGAGAACCAGTGTGTGTGTGGAATGCAATCCATGGTGGAGAGTATAAAAAGTTCGGCCGGTCCGAACTTAACGCAGTTTTAACTTGTTTACTCGGCAATACCTACCAGAAAAGTGGTATTATTTCCCAGGAGTTTTTACTTCTTTCTTTTTTGTAACAGTGTAATAATATAAATTCACTCGTCCTCTACCGCTGCCAAACCTAGCTCACACTTGTTACCACCATGTAAATGACTTACCCCCAAACAAAATGACTGTGAAACACGATTCACATTCCTCTTGCACAAATTCTCGAGATCATTCAGCTTTGTGTTTGCAATTAACACCACTTTATTGCATTTACGAGTCAACTTAAAAATGATTACCTCATTATCGGGCATTCGCCATCCTAAACCTTCATAAATATGGTTCGAGATCAATCATATCATCGAATTGAAATCTCTCTACAGCATAAGGGATTTTCCTTATTATTGTCATTTCTTTTTATTACGATAATATTGGTATGGTTCAAATTAAAAAGTTGTTGCAAGACCAACAGTTCGAGCATATTTTATCACCAAATGAAGCTGCAGCTTGGAACTCATTTCGGCAAATTGTTTCCGGATTTCTTGGAAACAACAAAAGCTCAAATTACAGAGAGATCGTCGAACAACTACTCCAAAATTATAAAAAAAATTAGAGCAAATATGTCGCTTAAGATACATTTTCTACACTCGCACTTGGACTTCTTTCCGGACAACCTGGGCGATGTGAGTGACGAGCATGGCGCACATGTAACAAAAATTACTTGGATTGGTATTGCATTCAAATCCTCGCGAACGTTTGCTCATTTTAACTATCGCGTTCGTCGACACTTGTTGAATGAGTAAAATCGATCAATGAAGACCTATTTATACTGTGTATTGTTTAGTATTTTACTGACAGGTACTTATAAATGGGTGTATATTTTTTTACGGTGGCTACATACCTGTTTCACCATGTGTGAGTCTTATATTTTCCGAATAATGACCACCCTTAAATGTTGCATTTCTGTAAAAAAATCATACAGGTAGCCAACGGAAAACCCAAATAATTAAAAAAGTCCCCTTTCCTTTTTTCCTTTTAATTGTTCACGCACATTTATTAGCGTTTATTACTTTGCTTACGCAATCATAAAAATTAAATAACCCTTTGTTTATTCCGTTTTGTTAATTCTGAGAATCAAAAAAAAAAGAAAAAACCTTACCATAGACAAAGTTGTGCATATGTCGAGCAAATTTTTGAAATTCATACCTTTACTCAATTGCGAATAAAAGCGAAACGCGTGCATCGATTTTCATGATCTTTGTCTCATTTTGCTCATAGGTTATGTGACTTTACGTAAAAGTAATAAGATTTGACATTTTTTTTTTCATTTTGGATTTTTTATGGATTTAAAAAAAAAAAAATTTTAAATCTTTAGGCAAAAAATAAGTTTTTTCCTTTATATATTCATTTTTAACTTGGAAACTGTTGCTTGTATAGGAAAACAATATATGAACAGATTAAGGGAATTGTAATTTTAAATTTTTTAAAATTTAATTCAATTAAATCGGGCTAGTGGTTCCCGAGTTATGCTGGACGAAACAAATTAACCAAAAAAAAAATTTAAAATTTAAAAAAAAAAATAAAAAAAAAACCAAACGAAAAAAAAAATTTTATTGCGTTTTCGAGCTCATGTCAAGGTTATCTACACAGAAAAAATTATCGCATCCCGAGTACATTTTGACTGTTGACTAGTGTTATGTATGGAACAAAATGTCGACCTTCACCCGATAGTCCAAATTTTCGATGACGTTGGGGCATAATTGAGGTTCTATGCCTTTAATGTGCTGAATTATTCCATTCTTTAGCTCTTGAATTGTTGCTGGCTTATCGACGTACACCTTTTCTTTCAAATAACCCCAAAGAAAGAAGTCCAACGGTATCAAATCACATGATAATGGCGACCAATTGACATCGCCACCACGTGAGATAACACGGCCATTGACTTTGTCGCGCAAAAGAGCCATGGTTTCGTCAACTGTGTGAAAATATACCGTCAAGTGAGGTGAAAATATACCTCATCAAATTGACCGGAAAAATCACGAAGTGCACGATATGCATTTTGATTTGAACGCCCATTTTCATAATAAGCCTGAATAACTTTAACGCGTTGTTCGATTGTGTATCTTCCATGGTTCAAATTGAGTTAGTCTGAAATTGAGAAATTTCAAATGTAATGCAGAAAAAGACTTGACGTTTAGGTGTGGTTCACATTCAACATCGGCCCTTACAATTTAACAACCCTTTATATTTAATAGAATTCAAATTTATTTACAAATGGAATGGTGACATTTAATACTTGACAGCAGACTACCGCCACCATGTTTTCCACCCTGTCAAAGGTTTCCTCACGTGGCTTCGCAGCGACTTTTCAACAACATACCCGGCCTCTTTAAGTAAATGATTCTTACAAACGAAACGAGAAGCACAACTCACTTGCCGAATTTCCGTTTTTAAAAAATCACACCTAGTAATAAAGCAAACATGCCACCTTACAAGCAGCTCATTGAGTTGCATATGTAAGTATGTGTATATACAGATATATTAAATTTAATGTTTTTTTCTGAAATGATAACCAACCTTCAAAGAAGTAACATACTCTGCTGAGAAATGGTATTCGTTCATTTTTAAAAATACCTGAAAGTCATTTGATTGAGTTCATTTTAACAAAGTAAGACGATTATTGAGCTTTCGACTTAGTCGAGTGTGTCATACAATTGCTATGTCAAAACATTGACCCATTGTTTACTACTTTGCCAAGTCATACCCGTCGTTCATTTCTGTGTGAAGTGCTTCCCCATAAAATAAGCTCGAACATTTCGTTTACAAATATTTTCAATTCCAAAGAAATCTTAACCCCCACAACTCCTCCTGAATTGTTTCTTCAACAGATTAATGGAAAATTGCTACTAATAATCGGATTACAACATAAATAATCTGAAGACCACAGATGTATGCAATCAATGAATGCAAATTCAGAGAATCTCAATGTTTACTTTAGAAAATTTCCGCGCAAATCTTCATCAAATTTAAGCAACAAATTAAGACAATATTTGACAAAAGCGGATATAAATGTTATTGTTAGTGGAAATTTCGGAGAGACTTATAACAATTGTGGTATTTGTTATTGTTGACTTCGGCCAAATCATTCGCATACTTTTCTGCGATATTTAAAGAAAATATTTGTCTTTGAAATTTACGCATTCCGTGGAGTGTAGTGATGATATTCTTCTTCATTGAATTTTTTACTTGACATGACGTCATGTTGGTGTTTGCACAAAATGACAGAAGATTCATTTAATACGATTTTCAAATACATACGAAGCAAATACGAAAAAAAATGTAGCTCATTATTACACAATTAGCATTCAATTAGATGCATTTAAACAACAGCAACTACAAAAAAGATAAATTGATTAGGTGTTAATGTGACTTGACTTATCGCAGATGCATTTAAGTCATCGTTCTAAAACACGTACATTCCACACTCTTTCCAAACGATGTGATGAGCGTGATTTGTTTTTTTAACAAAAAATTACGAAATTATATTGAATGCTGAATTCTAAATCCAGTTTTTATTAGTTTTCAGCGCTGAACGATATCGTAATATTAGAAAGAGTTGTTTACCGAAAAAGTGGTGGGCAAACAAAGCAAACGATGTAGTTTGGAAAAAGGACTTTACCCACATGCAAGTAATTAAAAACAAGTACTGTTTGGACAGTACATCAATATATTATGTACTTTCATACTTTTAGAACAATAGAAAGCACATTATTAATAAAGTTTGTCTTTAGTTTTTTTCTTACAATATGCCATGAAATGTTATAACCAATTGTATTGAGTAGTACTACATGATAGCCTAGTTCATAAACACTGCTATTAACTGTTCGCCTTTAGATGGGGTGACTAAACAATAAAATCCTCCCTCATCTAAAAAGAATTAACCGATATTAGATACTCTCAACTTTACTCAGAAATGCAGCAACATATTAGGGAGATTATAATATTTTTTTTATGCAATTAATTTTTCAAACTTCAAATGTTTCATTTAAAGGAAAAAATTAATTATTACACTATGCAGGAACATTTTTGTCGAAGCGCTACAAAACATTTCTTTTGGCTTTCTAAAGTCGAAAACGATAATGGAACAAATAAGAAAAGGCTAAGGTCGGGCGGGGGTGACTGTATGATACCCTCCACTTTCTACGCCAATACCATTTAATTCGGTGAGGATTTTGTGTCATATATCACAATGTATGTTTCCAGGTGAAAAATAGGGAGCGACATTTGTATGGAAGCCATATGTAAATCTGAATCGATCTCATTCACTTTCACAATAGATGTTTCTAGATGTATAAGGCGTCGCACAGTGTATTATCAGCGGCAATTAGGGTTTGCATCTCGGGATTTTCCGCGGGAAAATTCCCTGGAATTAGCACATTTTTCATTTCCCGTATCCCGGGAAATTCGTACGGGAATTCAGTAGAAACTTTTACATATTTCTTCGCATATTTTTTTCCATCATTTCCGCAATAGAATTAAAAATATTGATAAAAATTTAGATCACATCGCTTCTAATCAGGCATGTCAAATATTGCAGTTGGATGACAAAATATTTTTAAGCTGCGTTCGGATATAGACTCAAAATCCACATTTTCGTAATTTTTCTGTCAAGCTCCATATGAAAAAATCTCGGAAAAGTAAATTTTGGGCGAGTATCCGAACGCCAAAAAATTAAAGTTTTCGATGCGACAGGACAAAGAATAAACATTTCATTTAATCCTCTACTGCGTCCCGGTAGTTGAGTTGGTAACGTGCTCGGCTATCAGCGTGGGGGTCGTGGGTTCGATTCCTACCAGAGGCTCTGGTCTGTCGCTGCAATAACTAGCTACAATGGTCTTAGTCACACCGCCTCAATCCCTGGACCCAAAATTAGAATATAAATTTACTTTGTATTGTAATTCATAATAAATAAAAAAAATGCTCTACTGACTATTAATGTGAACGCTCTTTCTCCGTCGCGTCCACATTTTCCAATAAAATAAGAAATATCAGTCTATAATTTTGAAAAGATGTTTGAATTGATCTCACATTGCGCTTTATTATATGAATTCTGTAAAAGGTTCGTTGTGAAGTACGCATTTATTTTACTTTAATAAAATTTGAATGTTTCATTGTAAAAAATAAGCTTAACTCATGGTAAACAGTATGTTGACGATTTCCCGTGCTGTCTCGGGATCCCGGGAAATTGAAAAAATAATTCCCGTTTCCCGGGAAATAAAAAGTACGGGAAAATTCAAACCCTAGCGGCAATAACTCGCAAACTCATATGCCCAAATCTCGACTTTATTGATTGAATTATGCAAAGAACATTCCTATTAAGCATATTCTAAAATATTTTGCCGACAACGCGGCTAAATTTGTTTTCGATTTCCCTTTCAGTAAAGTGTGTTACCTGAAGATTGGACTTATTTAGTATGATTACTTTTGTACAGAATAGAACTATATTCGCGAGGCCGACCGATGCATTTTATTTTCTTGTTAAATATTTTATTTTATTTATAAATATTCTTAAACTATTGCCTTATTTATTCATTTAAAAAAGAATATTCAGCTTATAGCTGCAAACATCGATTTAATTACTGAAATATTAAAACCTTCTAAGTAAAAAATGAAGCAATAATTTCTTCGATGTTCTTTGTTAATGTATTTTGGAAAACTTATTTAAACCATACCTTAGGGATATAAGGAATTATGGTATGCGAGCTTATGTAAATAATTTTTAATAAATTTAATTTAATTATTAAGATATAATAACCGTTTGGCATCGATTAAAATTAAAAAAATATCAAAAACTTCAAAAGTCGTAATGTGGCAATTTTCATTTAATTATGGAATCGAATGAAATCACTGGTAATGATTTGTATTAACATATATATTAAAATAACAAGTTTTTGACGTTTTTTTAATTCTATGTTACATGAGATGTAGGCGTTGTTCTGAGCGGATTTGAACTAAAACTTGTTTTTGATCTAATTTTATAATAATACATGATCTCTGCAGCGCCAAAAGTTAAATGGAGAACGAAATTTGTATGAACTGACCTGGCTCAAGTTTATCATATATGTTTCTAGGTGAATTATAATGTACTGTGCCAAATATGAAGCAAATCGAGTAGAATAGGGAGCGACATTTGTATGGGAGCTATATCTAAATCTGAATTGATTTGTTTCACATTAAATAGGTTTCGCCATCGGGCCGCAAAACTCATTTATATGATACACTCCACTTTCTGTTCGAATATAATTCAATTCGGTAAAAAAACTGAAAACGGGAAGAATTTTTGTATGTTTCCTAATCATAGCCTGATATGACTTAAGCCAATTTGTCAAATCGAGAAGAATATTTGTATCGGGGCTATATCTAAACATTTTTGTCAAGGGTGTTTCTAGTGGAAATATAAGATATTTTGCCAAATTTGAAGACCATCTGATAAAATATGTTGGTTCTAGAGCGGAGATACTCAAATTAAGAGCGATATTTGTATGCAGCTATATATAACTCTGAACCTATCTAACACATTTTCACCACAGGTATTTCTAGTTGAAATATAAGATGTTTTGCCAATGTTGAAAAAAATTTTGTTAAAATATCTGGTATCTAGAGTGAAAAGAGTCTAATTGGGAGTGAAATTCGTATGGGGGCTATATCTAAATCTGAACCGATTTTCTTCAAATTAAATGGCGTTCGTCCTTGTCCCGAAAAACTTAATTGTGCAAAGTTTCATTCGGTTCTGGCTACAATTGCGACCTGTACTCTGATTACAAAAATAGATAGACAGGCGGACGGACGGCCAGACAGACAGACGGAAATTGCTAAATCGATTCAAAAAGTGATTCTAAGTCGATCGGTATAATTAACAATGGGTCTATTTCGCTTCCTTTTGGGTGTTACAAACAAATGCACAAAGACATAATACTCTCGTGGAGTGTATAAATATTAAGCAATTAATTAAAAGAGTAGAGTTGGGAAAAAACTCTATGTTTTGATTCCAAATATAGACTTTCGATCAAAATCGAAACCGATATACCAGCAATCGCTTTTTAGCAATTTTGAATAAGATCATATGTAATATGTGGGTTCTATCAAAACCTGTATAAAAAACCGTCCCACCGGTTTTACATCTTCCTTCGTCCCCGTTTTTTGTCAAAATAACGGTTTTCGAACAACCAGTTTAACCGGGGTTTTCGTGTGGTTTCACCGGTTTAAACTATTAAAAATTATTTATATATTTAAATAAATCAGCATATTGTAACAAAAAGTGTCTAAAAGTGAGTTTTGTAGGAAAGACATTCAAAGTTTATTTGATATATTAAATTTAGTTATGAAATTTAGAACATTTTCGAACATAACTTTTGATGGAATTGACCTCGGAACCAGATTTTGGAGGATATCTCCTTTAAAAAATTCGAAGTTTAGTTATCATACTAGTCTTTTGGAGACAGAATTAGGGGCAGAATACTTTGGAATTAATATTTGTCGTCAGCGAACGAAATTTAGAATTTAACTTACTTTTTTAACGTTTATATTATAAACAATTAGATTTAATATATTTTACAAATCAGATATACATATTCCCATAATTGGGCTCTCAAGTACAATTAATATATACATATAAATGTTAAGGATTTCCTTTCGGAACTATTCCAAATTTACGAGAATATATATGTATTTTGAAGATATGGGATTAGTAGCAAAAAAATTGCAAAAAAACACTACCTTTAATATACGAAATATTAATAAAAGTATGTCAGGCGTGTAAAATGTTGAGGAATTATAGGTTAACCCACCAATATTTATTTGTATTTAAAGTACTTATTTCATATTCATCTCTTGTGGATATGCTGGTGTCAAATCTACTCTAATTAATACTTATTTCTATCAAGAGCTTTATTCGTTGCTCTTCTATAAAGATGATAGAAGATAGGTATTCCGGTATTTTTTGAATAAATCCTTTATTCTCGAGGTATAAGAAGGCCTCAGGTGGAACATAACCTGTTGTTAAAGTTTTACATATATATTCATCGTTTACATAATAAGGAGCCATGATTAAATTTTTTATATTAAATTCAAGACTTCTACTTATATGATTTCTAATTAATTTAATAATAAAGTTATCAATTCTATTGACTTGAGCTGAGTTATACAGCAATTTATTTGAGATATATTTGATATAATCACCATTTGGAGATCTGTAGAGTAAGGTACAAGCTCTTAAACATTTTCTTTAGAATTTTCTCATTTTTCCATGTAAGATGGCGAAATGTTAAACCATATAGGGCAACCGTATGATAGGGCGTTCTAGTGATTGGTACATTATAATTTGTATCCTCTGTTCTATATACTTTGAATAAAAAAGGGACTTATATGAAAAAAACATTTTGGGCTTTTTTTAATTGCATATTAATATGATTATTAAAGTATAAGAACTTGTCTAAATGAATTCCTAAGTATTTAACAATTTCCTTGTTTGGTATGTTTCAATTATTTGATACTGACATTATGCCAAATTTTCTCCAACTGGTTTTGATATTATAATTGTATTTGTTAACAGGAGGACGAAAAAGTATAGTTTCGCATTTATCTGTATTTATTTTCATTTTCCAATCTTTGGCGTACTTCTCCACAATATTAAATTTGTCTTGCAAATATTTATTAATTTTTTCTATTTTGTCATCTGCGTGACAAATTACAATATAGTCTGCAAATCCAATTATGTTTTCCATACCTTTTAATAAGGCGTGAATATACAGATTGAAAAGGATGGGAGCATTAACTGTTCCTTGCTGTAACCCATTAAACATTAAAAATTGTTTGGACTTATTTTATTTCGATCGCATACGACGAATTGTTTTTCACTTATCATGTTATATAATAGTATAACAAATTGTATGGGGAAATTGTATTTTAATAATTTAAACATTAGACCAGGAATCCATATGGTATCAAAAGCTTTTTCAAAATTGATAAGGCAAGCTCCCGTGCCAAATTTTTTGTTTAACTACCAATTTATATTTTAAGTTAGTAAACTGATTGCATGAATCGTACAATGGTTATATTTAAAACCGAATTGTCTTTCGCATATAAGATTATTTTTATCGCATATTTTATTCAATTGGAGATTTTTTAAATATTTTACAATTTGGGTAGATACCTAACCTATCACAACATTTCTGCGCATATTAATTATTTCCAAGAATAAATTTTGCATTGGCTCGAAGCATTATTCGACGTGTATTGTTTTGATAATATTCCCAGCAGATTGTGGAGTTAAAGATGGATGAACAAAAGTCATGTCTGTCTTAACAACAGACTGTCCCCTTCACTAGTTGAAAGGGTAGGTCCCTTTCCACGCTTCACTTACTATGCAAGAATGTGAAATGTTTCAATATTGAATTTTCCCTCATCTTCACTGAAATTCTTTAATGTTTTATCGTTTTTTCTTCGTTTCATTCTGCTCTTCATAAGCATCAACTTGACGATTATCTGTCAGCAACATATTTTACTGCTCGAAAATTAAAAGAAAAAAAAACGAAATTCCAATAAAACGGAAATCGAAAAAATAACTTTGTCGAAGAAAGAAAAACAACAAAGTTATAAAAAAAACAGAAAAAATACTTACGACAGAGCACACACACACACACAACCGCACACTTTGAAACGTGAAAGCACAAGAAGATACATTCAACTTTCAGCGGCTGTCTCAACCAATCAATACATATTTCACACCTCCGGTCACTGTCGGTGCGGGTGGCTGGCTGTAAGAGCACGACGAAGAGCTACTTTCTTCGGTTTCGTGTTGTTGTTGTTCCGGATTGTCTTCATCACTTGATTTGATTGTATGGTCAAAGTGACGAAGCACACAAGGTGAGGTGGGTTGGTTCACACCGACCATGTTTCACCATATTATAAATGATTCCCTATGTGTGAATGACTTCGGATCAATTGGGCAGACGTTTTCAGACGAGGGAAGTACTTTTCAAGGGTAAATGTAACGAAACATTTAAATAGCAAATAGGCCAAACCGTCTTATATATTCTAGGATGGGTCACGAAAATAAATTTCAGCGGTCACCCCCCAGAAATGAAGATTGGATTGTTTAATGATGATCTGCAAAATATTTCGTCACTTGGTCATCTGTGAGCTAAACGCTCCTGAAAACACCTCTAAAAATCATGTTTTTCCTGTGTAATTTTTTTATGTTGAATTTTTGTACAAATTATTATTCTGAATTAATAGACCCTTGGATGCACTTTAAATAAAAATTTGTATTATTGTCTTAGAATAAATCATTGGTCGTATTATTGGACGTTTAGATTGATTTTTTGTGGGTTTTCAAAGTGACAGCTACAAACTCATATTTCTTGGGAATGTTTTGTAATAGGTGTTATGAAAAATAGAAGAAATCAATACCTGTCTAATGATGCCTAAATGATGAATATTTGACAATAAATGACTCCATGTTTGTAAAATAATTTAATACAAGAGCCCAAATTTTCAAACTCTTTTTACAAAAATGAGCGCTGCAGCGTCAATTTCCTTCCGATCTTCATCATTTTGGCATCATTCGAAAGGTATTGACTTCAGCTATTTAATTTTCTTAAAATACTACCACCGAACACGGAAACGTTTATAGTTGTCAATATGAAAAAAAAAATTTATCACTTAGGCATCATTCGATAGGTATTGACTTCAGATATTTATTTTTCATAAAATACTACCACCAAATATGGAAAATTTTCCAGTTGTCAATATGAAAAAACACAAAAAATTACTATAAACGTCCAATAATTTGACCAATAAGTTGCCCTAAGACAAGAATCAAAATTGATATGTATTTAAAATTGTTTCAACGGTATATTAATTTAGAAAAATTTTGGGCAAAAATATAACGTAAAAAATTACACGGGAAAAACATATTTTTGGGGGTGTTTTCAGGAGCGTTTAGCTCACATACGGCTTGATCAAGGAACGAAATATTTTGCAAATCATCGTTAAGAAATCCAAACTTTATTTTCGTGGGGTGACTGGAAAATGTTTTTCCATTTGAAAGGCTAAAGTCGAAAGGGCGACTATATGATACCCTCCGTTTTCTAAGGCATTGCAATTCAATTTTTGGCATGTGGCCTATATCATGGACCAATGAGACCGAAAAAAGGCCCGTATCATTACGTAGACTTATAGATAGCAAAGTATCTCAATGATGAAGTAATGAAAAAACAAATGAAATTAAACAATTTTCTGAAATTTTTTGACTTTTGCGGCTACATAAGCGCCACCTAGAATCATTCCTAGGAATTTCATATGTTCTAGAAAGTTGTTTATTGCGATCTTAGGTACAGTTTTGTAATTGATTGTTTCCTTGAATTTTGAACGGTTTGCTACCTATGGGGAAAAAGTAAAAAAATCGATTTTCTTTGCGATTTTGACCTTGAAAATGTAGTTTGTTTGATTTTATATGTTTACAATTTTTGTTCTTTATGACAACTTTGCCTCAGAGAGTAAATCAAAATTCCAAACGGATTGCAAGAGCCTGAGAAAATGATCTGCTTGTACTTATTTGATATTCGGTATGCACATTCCCCCATAAAAAAGTGCACCATAAAGTGATATTTATTCGTAAGGGGTGAAATGGGGCAAAAAGGGATAAAAATGGTACCTATTGAACGACAACAGCTAGCAACACGAAATTCGGTGTGTACACTACTCTAATCGAGTATATACATAATATATTTCTTTTTTCAAATTCGTACTTTTAAGGGGTAAAATGGGAATAGCGGGATAAAATGGTACCATCCAAACGGCTGCACCTAAAATAATTAAATTCGGTGTGTACATTCCTGTGATTGCGTAGACACGTAAAATACGGATTTTTCGAAATTCGTACTTTTTGGGGTTAAAATGGAAAACGGGGATAAAAATAGTACCAACCAAATGACTAGATTTATGAAATTCGGAGTATAGATTCCTCGTAGACACGAAAAATAAAAAGTTTTTCCCAAACTTTTCCAAAACTTGGTAATGACACCTCATTATTTTTAGCATTACCTAGAATGACATCTCGTTACGCCCTGCATTATTTTGAAGTATGAAATAATTACTTCCTTATAATGGTTTAAATAAGTAGTTATTGGCAAGTTGAATTTCATAGAACTTCAGATTTTAAAAATTAATATTCTACATTTTTGTGGTGAGTCAGAGAATAGCAGTGCTGTTGTTATCGAAGCTTAGTTATCCAGGCTTAAAGAAAAAGAGCCCTAAATTCTGTATTCAGATTGTTAACAAATCGATACAACTTATTAAGTCCATTATTGATAATACATTATTTGGCTAGTTACCAATAATGACTTATTTTGTATCTTCCTGAGACCACTTATTTTACAACTCGTTTAGAAGTACTTATTTATTAACTTTTTGTAAGCGTACGTGGAAGTACTTATTTCTCAACTTTTTGTAAGCGTGCGTGGAAGTACTTATCTTTTTATAATCCCTTTATAAAAATAATTAGAAACGGATCCGAAAAATAAGTAGTGAAGGTTTTTGATTTTGCCTTATTCCCCACATTACTTGGTAATGAGAGTTTTTGCTGGGATATAGTATAAACGTATTGGTAGCCTTGCTTTATAAGCGTGGTTTGAAATAATACAATTTTATATTTATTTGTAATTTTTTATATATTTTTTTTTGTTTTGATTTGCACCTCTAAGAAAATCGACAGACTCTGTGGAATGCCATCCATGGTGAAGTTCGGCCGGGCCGAACTTTACTTGTTTTTACTTGTTTTACATGTCTATGTAACTAGGGGGATATAAACACTGAATTTGTTTCCGTAAATGTTTCTAGTACAATTTGTATCCTTCGTTTTCACCCTAAAGCAGCAATTTGATCGGTACTAATTTTATCCCTTTTCACACATTTCCCACTTAAAAGTATTTACACATTTTGAAAAATTCTCTTAGTTTACTGGGCTAAACTGAATTTCATCTTTAAAGCTGTTGCCGTTTGTTTGGTATCATTTTTATCCCTTATCGTCCCGTTTCGAAAATGTTCCTTTATTTTGCGCGTCTATAGAGCCAGAGGAATGTATATCCGAAATTTTAAGATGATAATTGCAGCATTTGGTCGGTACAAATTGTATCCTTTTTTCTAGTTTTCCCTTGAAAATTACGAATATCTAAACCAGTAGGGAAAGGCTAAAGTCGGACGGGGCCGACTCTATGATACACTCCACTTTCAATCCGAATACAATTCAATTCGGTGAAAAAGTGAAAACGGGAAGGTTTTTTGTATCCTGTAAATGTATGTGTTTGACAAAAAATTTTATATCGGAAAGGACATTTGTATGAGGATATATTGAAACCTGGAACGAAATAGGTGAAAGATAAAATGTATAGTTTGGCCAAAATCGGTTAAACTTATGGGAGCAACATTTGAATTTGGGCTATATTTAAATCTGAACCGATCATACCCACTTTCACCATAGTTTTGTTTAGTTAGATTATAAGATGTTGTTCGAAATTTAAAGAAAATCGAGCCCAATATGTGACTTTTAAAGCGGCAAAAGTCAAATCGGGAGCGACATTTGTATGGGGGCTATATCTAAATCTGAACCGATCTTATCCAATTTATGCATAGTGTTTCTAATTGGATTATAAGATGTTGTCCCAAATTTAAAGAAAATCGGGTACAATATATGGTTTTTAGAGCGCAAAATTCAAATCTGGAGCGACATTTGTATGGGGTCTATATCTAAATCTGAACCGATCTAGCCCGCTTTAGCCACAGGTGTTTCTAGTAAGATTATAAGATGTTGTGCCAAATTTAAAGAAAATCGAGTACAATATGTGGTTTCTACAGAGGAAAATGTCAAATCGGGAACGACATTTGTATGGGGGCTATATCTAAATCTCAAACCGATTTGACCTATTTTCACCATAGATGTTCTTAGTTTAAATATAAGATGTTTTGCCAAATCTGAAGACAATCTTATACAATATGTGGTTTCTAGAGCGGAAAAAGTCAAATCGGGAGCGAAATTTGTATGGGAGCTATATATAAATCTGAACCGATCTAACACATTTTTACCACAGGTGTTTCTAGTTACAATATAAGATGTTTTGCCAATTTTAAAGAAAATCTGTTGTAATATGTGGTATCTAGAGTGAAAAGAGTCAAATAGGGAGTGAAATTCGTATGGGGGCTATATCTAAATCTGAACCGATTTTCTTCAAATTAAATAGCGTTCGTCCTTATCCCGAAAAACATCGTTGTGCAAAGTTTCATTTGGTTCTGTCTACAATTGTATCGTGATTACCAGAATAGATGGACGGACGGACGGACGGACAGACATTGAAAATCGACTCAGAAAGTGATTCTAAGACGATCGGTATAATTAACAATGGGTCTATCTCGTTTCCTTTTGCGTGTTACAAACAAAAGCACAAAGACATAATACTCTCGTGGAGTGTATAAAAATTACGAGCCAAAGCGATTAAATGGAATTACATTTCATGTTACTAGTTTTTTGGTTTGATCGGTACCATTTGTATCCCTTTTTGCTGCAATGGGGGTGACCCCTTGTATATCACTTTATGATGAGCGTTAACGCTATAAAAGGACTTAACTTACCAATTATCAAGTAAATACAAAACCGAAATCTTCAAAAATTCTGCATAAATATTCGAAAATTAAGAGGTTTTTGGGTGTATTTTCTGTCCTTGTTAGGGAATATTTTTTCCTCTGGACCGATTTCGCATATTTGCAAACCACACCAATCTACAACTACACCTTGCAGTCTATAATCGTGTATACAAAATTATATTTTCAATAAACTATTCTCGTTGCAGCAATAAGGTGTTAGTACAGTCATCGCGAATGTACGATAGTATAATGAATATAACCCCGGAGTAGGAATCACTTCTTTGTGTACTAATAGAAATAAAACTATCAACTCGGTATAAGAAAGCAGAAGAAACTCGAAAAAATGCCATTAATCATGATTGGAAATTTAAGGGGATAATTCATTCTCAAGGAAATTTTATTCGCGATAGGGGTTATTGTCTCTTGTGAATCGGAGAAATATCGTCATATCATCAATGCAATCAATCATTTGACTTATCAAACATTAAATCAATCAATGAAAATTTCAAAAATCATTTTAACTTTTCGATGCGGCAATGAACCTTTTTCGTCACAACTAAGAGTGGCAACAGTAATTGCTTTTAAAAAACAACATTCATTGATATAAAGATTGCTTTCCGACTAAGCAGCTTTTTCTCTCATTGTTGTGTATTGGTCATACGTACCACCTTAATGTCATTTTGAAAATGACATGTGCTATTTCTTTGTCATATGTATTATCCCTATTGAAGTTATGACATACCTTTACTGTCATTCGGAGAATTATGATCTCATAATATAGTATCTTCAAATAAAACACCTTATTACATTCACATGTCGCACGTGATGTACATCCAAGGAGGAGATCTCAATAAGTATACCCTCCACCCAAATATTATGTTTTTCTTTGGAATTCTTCTTCTCGCAATAGTTGGGTTGTGTGTTTGAATCTAAGTCAGAATTTCTCCGAATTCTCACAATATGTCCTCGTAACACTTTAATGAAAGTATCCCATGACAAATTAACAAAATGCTACACATTTTCCGTCTACAACTCAAAAAAAACAAACTATGCGTATTAAATTGTAAAATAATAGAGAGAACAAAAAACTCAACGATTTGAATTGCAAATTAATGCCAGAGACAATTGTAATTTGCTTATCTGACTACAGCTGCAGATGTACGAGTTACTCGCTGGCGAAGCTGTGTAAACTCAGTGAAGCGTATTGCGAGCACTCTCCAACTCAGCAAATGGCACGGGTACAAACATATGGGAAATGCAAATCAAATTCGAATAAAACTATAAAAACGGCAACAACAACAACAAGAAAAACGCTATGGCATAGCGTAAAACAGACAAAATACGAAATACGATTACACCGTAAATTGTAAATTGAGTCATTTTGAGGATGGAAACCCCGTCGAGCGACGGCGGCATTGCAAGTGCAAATAAATGTAGACGAGAATTTATTAAAATCGAAAAACATTCACAGACTGGTGTCTATGAAAAGGAAACGCGTAAGAAAATGTCGGGGGAGGCCGACAATAGGATGTGCAACCCCCTGCCCAGGGTATACAGAGAAAAATTAATGGGTCTAGACCGTGAGCTGCTACGATATAATCCAATTTCTGTAAATATGGTACAGAGAGGCATCTATGGTGAGAGAGACAACTGCGAATTCCTATTACACTGTGCAAGAAAGTGAAGGGCGTGAGAAATTCCATCACGAGATTAAAGTATTAGATACGTTAAAGCGTAGACCTACTACCTACCGTGTTGTTTATAGTGATTTCAATTAGTGACTAAATTATTGGATAGAAATTATAGTCACGAGAAATGATTGTTATTTAAAAATATCTTTAAAAAGTATGAAATGAAGTACGAATGAATTGGAAAAACTTAGATGAAGTTGTCAGAAAACAATGAATTTTCATTACTAAATTCATCTAACCCATCATTTTCTTGGAAACAGTTTTTTGGTTGTTTTTATACACTCCACAAGAGTATTATGTGTTTGTGCATTTGTTTGTAACGCCCAAAAGAAAGTGATTTAGACCCATTGTTAATTATACCGCCCGTCTTAGATTCACTTTTTGAATCGATGTAATCGCAATTGTTGCCAGAACCAAATGAAACAACGAAGTTTTTTGGGATAAGCACGAACGCTATTTAATTTGAAGAAAATCGGTTCAGATTTAAGTATAGCCCCCATACTAATTTCACTCCCGATTTGACTTTTTCCGCTCCAGAAACCACATATTTTAACAGATTTTCTTCAAAATTGGCCAAACGTCTTATATTTCAACTAGCAACACTTGTGGTTAAAACGGTTTAGATCGGTTCAGATTTATATAAATACAAGCTGAACCCCCGCCCGCTTCGCCAGGCAGAAAAACAAACGGAAATAAAAGTCATATTGTTTTTTCTTGTGATCGGTATTATATGTACCACTTATAATCAAGGTATTTCCCTGAGATACAAAAGAAATGGATATGTTCCATGGAAAATATTGAAGTACGGCGAATAAAGGAAGAAATGTCAAAAATCATATTGATTTTAGGTTGAGTATGATTCTCCTCCTTTCCTTTAACAAAACAAAAAAACATCCTACGTAAGAAGAACTTACTTAATCGAATAGCTGGAATTCGAAAGTACTACATTCAAAATACATAGAAAGTCAATCAAATTGTTCACTAATCAAACAACACAAAAACTAAAAAATTAATATAATTTCCGTTTTCTTGACTTAAGTCGGCTTTTGGCGGTATTTCTATTTTGTAATCTTTCTTTGCTATTATGAAAGAAAATCCAAAGAAAATTAGTAATTTTACAAAATTCAAATCAAAAATTCCCCATCTTTCAAATCCCGCCCATCTGTTTTAATTTTGTATGGGAAGGGTCAAGGATACTTTCCGCCCATCTCGGTGTCGAATATACTCTAAAACCGGTTTTAATTTCATATGGGAAGGGCCACGCCCACTTTCCGCCCATATTTGCACAACAATTTTCACTGGATCTATTCAGCACTCTAGGTTTTACAGAACTGATAATATTCAATAATAGGTTTTAACTTCGTATGTGAAGTACCACGACCACTATCCCACTACCGCCCATTTTTGGCACAACTACGAACATTTATGACAGATGCACTTACACAAAATTTCAGCACTATAGCTGTCAATATTCAATAATAGGTTTTAACTTCGTATGGGAGGTACCACGCCCACTTTTCCAATACCGCAAATTTTTGACACAACTACCCTTATTGATGCTAGACGCACTCACACAAAATTTCAGTATTGTATCTGTCATAGAATTGAATATATTCGAAAATGGGTTATAACTTCGTATGGGAGCTGCCACACCCACTTTACCAATACCGCCCATTTTTGGCAAAACTGTGCAGACCAACAATTAGTGGACTTTCACAAAAATTCAAGACTCTAGCTGCAACAGTACTCCGAATATGCTAATTTATAAAAAACAAATAAAATCCCCAATTTGTGTGGGAGGTGCCACGCCCACTGAAAATATCAAAAATTTATATAGCCTATTTTCACCACCGGTTCAACATGAACATACTGTGAAAATTTCAAGAAGATCGGTCCAGTGTTTAGTCTGCTATAAAGAACAAACAAACAAACAAACCCACAAACTTACAAACACAGATTCATTTTTATATATATAGATAGATAACTGCAATGCAAATTTCGCTTCAAAATTGACTTTTTCCTCTCTAGAATCCACTTATTTTAACAGATCTTCTTCAAATTTCGCAAAATATCTTATAAAGGGCAATTTTTTAAAAGCTATAGGAAAGTTTTTCAAAAAAAAAAAACTCATAAAATTCAGAAAAATGCATGAAATCTTTATTTGAATCCATATAATTTAATGTTTGAAGATTATTTCATGCAAATGTTTAAAGTTAGCGGGCTTGTCTGTATAGACATGAGCTTTAACATAGCCCCTCAAAAAATAGTCTAAAGGCGTTAAATCGCACGATCGAGGCGGCCAATTGACCGGTCCCGAACGTGAAATAAAATGTTCACCGAACTCGCCTCTCAATAAGTCCATTGTTGCGCGTGCTGTGTGGCATGTGGCACCATCTTGTTGAAACCACATGTCTTGCATTTTGGGCAAAAAAAAGGTTGGATATCATCTCACGGTAGCGCTCACCATTCACAGTTACATTACGATTCGCATCATCTTTGAAGAAGTACGGTCCAATGATGCCACCAGCCCATAAACCGCACCAAACTGTGACTTTTTCTGGATGCATTGGTAGCTCTTGCAATGCTTCTGGCTGATATTCACTCCAAAATCGACAATTCTGCCTATTTACGTACCTATTGAGCCAAAAATGGGCTTCGTCGCCGAACACAATTTTTCGGTACAAAAGTGGATCTTCGGTCAACTTTCCAAGAGCCCATTCAACAAAAATTTTACGTTGCGGTAGGCCGTTCGGCTTCAATTCTTGCACCAGCTGTATTTTGAAAGGCATCACACCTAAATCCTTCCTCAAAATTTTCCACGTTGTTGAGTAACAGAGGCCCAATTTCTGCGAACGGCGACGAATCGATAATTGATGGTCATCATTAACACTGGCCGATACAGCTGCGATATTTTCTTCAGTTCGCACTCTACGTAAGCGTGTTGGTGGTTTAATGTCCAACAATGTAAATTTGGTGCGAAATTTAGTCACAATAGCCCGAATAGCCGCTTCGGTGGGTCGATTAAACTGACCCTAAAATGGAAGAAGCGCGCGCATTTTGATAATAAAATTCAATAATTTGCAAGCGTTATTCGTTTGTAAGACGATTCATGGTTAAATTATAGATCAAACTGAAGATGTTTGACAGTGAAACAAAACACGAAACGTGCGTCAGCTGTTTAAACCAGTGTTGCCAAAAAGATAATAGCTAAAAAATCACCCTTTATTGACACTAGAAACACCCATGGTGAAAATGGGTCAGATCGGTTCAGATTTATATATAGCTCCCATACAAATTTCGCTCTCAGCTTAACCAGAAACCACGTATTTGCACCGAATTTCTTCCAATTGGACATAACACGTTATACTTGAACGGGAAGAACCTATTATGAAAGTGGGTCACTTCATTCCATGTTTGGATATAGCCCCAGTACAAATATTCTTCTCGATTTGACAAATTTGGTCAGGTCTTATTGACCTATGATTAGAAAATATACAAAAATCCTTCCCGTTTTCACTTTTTACCGAATTGATTTGTATTCGGATAGAAAGTGGAGTGTATCATATAGTCGACCCCGCTCGACTTTAGCCATTCCTTAGTTGTTTCTTACTGAATTAATGCACATATCAACCTGGTTGATATAGGGTGGCCCTTTTACAATTTTAAATTAGACTGATTATTTTTTTTAATTTCTGGTTTTATTGGTTGTCATTTCATAATGGAACACATATTCATTCATTATCAATCACGACTGTCTCGGCGGTACCTCATCCGATCAACTCAATTTTTCAGTATATGGCGCAATGACGCCGCCAGTCCAAACTCCACACCACACAGTTACTCATTGTGGATACATTGGCTTCTCAATACTCACGTATGGGTTCTCTGAACTCTTATGCGGCAATTTTGCTTATTGTCATAGCCACCGAGATGAAAATAAGCTTCATGAAGACTGAACTGAAGGCCTATCTCTTCTCGAAAATTGCCCACGTAAAGTTAAAGAGTTAAAGTTAAGGACTCACTACTTTGGAAGAAAGTTTAAAATATTTCCAAATTTTGTTCGAGCATATAGCGTTCCGTGGGAAGACTTGTCAGATGTTAGCACATAATGTTTTTATAATATCAGCTTTAGAATTACAAAACAAAACAAAAAACTCCAACTATATCCTCCAATCACAACAATCTTCAATTCTTCCCCTCTCACAATCTCAAAAGTAAAATCTGCACTTCATTGACAGTAATCCAAGTGAATTAAGGCTTTTTAGACAGATAAAAAAAAAAAACAAGAAATTTAAAAGCCACCCCAGCAGAAAAAATTGTTGAAAAATACAGCACATTGAGGCAGGTTGGCAGTGATGTCAACATCTATTTTTCGTAGAATTACGCTCTCACATGGTATTGGTTGTGAATTTAACATACATATGCCATGCTAGCGACCACAGCAATGTGACATATGTTTCCAGAGGGGTCAAACAAACACAAAAACGACAATAATGACACCACCAACAACAACAATAACAACGTTGGCAAAATATCATCCATGAAAGATGCCCTAAGGGAGACGGATTTAAGGTGTTAACACAACATACATAGCAGTTAAACGCATAAATAAACATTAATCAAACACGGACTTAGAGGAAGCATAAGCATAATAGGGTGTATCGATGAACAACAGGTTGTTCATTCGCAATAACAACAGCAGAAAGTTAGAGATAAGCGTCAACTTTATTTTTGCGAAATGAAAGAAATCTAAACAAAATCCATCAAAATCTAAACAAAATGCAATAAAAATTTTCCGAAGAACCATAAAACAATAACATTTTTTAAAATCGAAATCTCCTTATAGAGGCCGGGTTTGATGTTGAAAAGTCGCTGCGAAGCCACTTGAAAAGACTTTTGACATGGTCGAAATCATGATCGTGGTAGTCTGCAGCCAAGTAATAAATGTCACCATGCCATTTGTAAATAAATTTGCATTCTATTAAACATAGAAGCAAAATGGTCTTGAGCCAGGACAATATCCCAGTTCAAATCGAAAACGATATTCAAAAAATATGAATATTACTTTTTATATCATCCACCATAGTTTGCAACACCTTGAAATATCGACATGGGACCCTATAAAGTATATATATTCTAGATCGTCATAGATGACACGATCTAGCCATGTCCGTCCGTCATTCTCTCAAAATTCGTACTTTTAAGGGGCAAATTGGGAATTGTTTTATTCCTTAGAATGTTGTCAATTAAAAAAAATAGATCAACGTATTTTTTCCAATTTTTCTTCGATTTTTTTTTTTCAAAAAAAAAACTATTTTTTTCTCAGTTTCTAGGTAAAAGTGAAATTCACAACAATTATAGCCATCATAATTACATATATTTCCAGAATAAGAGTATTTTAGTAAAAATTAAAAAAAATATATATCCGTAAACTAACTTTGTATGTTGATTTTATGAATCAGTATGCCTCAATGCACAGAAAAAAATAATTTTTTAGTTCTCGGACACAACATTTTTATATTTGTATTATTATTATTCTAAGTATTCGATCTTTTATTCAATATTAAACTGAAAGTTTAATAATTAATCAAGCTCGAGGTCTAGGATTGTAATTATACCCTTCACCTCCAGAATGGGGGTATACCAACTTTGTCATTCCATTTGTAACACTTTGAAATATCGACCTGAGACCCTATATTCTTGATCGCCATGTCCGCCTAGCATCTAAACGAAAAGAGCTAGGACGCCCAAAAATGCGTCTTATAGTCGTAGATCGATTGTGATTCAAACTGGGCGAAATCGGCCTTAAGGGGAAAATTGTTCCCTTACAAGGACTAAAAATACCCATAATAATCCATAATATTTCAGAGTATTTAAACATTTTTATACCCTCCACCTCCAGGATGGGGGTATATTCACTTTGTCATTCCGTTTGTAACACCTTGAAATATTCATCGGAGACCCCATAAAGTATATATATTCTGGGTCGTGGTAAAATTCTAAGATGATATAGCCATGTCCGTCTGTCTGTCTGTTGAAAGCAGCCGAACGAAATGAGCTAGGAGGTTCACATTTTTCCTAAACGTGTCTTATGGTTGTAGATCGGTTGGGATTGAAAGTGGACGAAATCGGCCCAAAGGCAAACATTTTTCGCTCACAAGGACTGAAAATACCCCTAATATTTAGAGTATTTCAGCATGTTTTTTGAACATATTAGCTTGTATTTAGTTGATATTTGCAATGCGCATTCCCTCTATAGAATAAAAGGGAACCATAGAGTGATTTTTATTTGTAGGGGGCGAAATGGGACAAAAAGGGATAAAAATGGTACCTATCAAACGACAACAGATAGAAACACGAAATTTGGCGCGTACATTCCTCTAATAGAGTAGATACATAATATTTTATTGTATTTTTTCTAAATTCGTACTTTTAAGGGATTAAATGGGGATAGATGGATAAAAATTCAATATATACATTCCTCTGATTGCGAAGACCCGTAAAATAAAAGAACTTTCCAAAATTCGCACTTTTTGGGGTTCAAATGGAAAAGGGGGATAAAAATAGTATCTACCAAATGACAGCAGCTAGAATCATGAAATTCGGAGTATACATTCCTCTGACTGCGTAGACACGAAAAATAAAACGTTTTTTCCAAATTCGTACTTTCAATGGATACAATGGCTACAGGGGATAAAAATAGTACCAACTAAACGAATACAGCTAGAATGATGAATTTCAGTGTGTACATCCCTCTAATTGCGTAGATACGTAAAATAAAGAGATTTTAGATAGTCGTACTCTTGAGGGGGCAAAATTGGAAAAAGGAGATAAAAATGGTACCAACAAAATGGCCGCTGATAGAATCATGGAATTCAGTGTATACATTCCTCTGACTGCATAGCCACGTAAAATATTTTTTTTTCAAATTCGTACTTTATTTTGTTGCTTTTACGACAAAAAATGGTAGAATCGTGAAGTTGTCTTCTACTGCGTACGTGAGAGAAGGTATTTTCAAAATTTATACTTTTGAAATTAAAATAGGATGGAAATACAACCAACCAAATGACTGTAGCTGAAAATACACTCTCTATCCCCCAATATTTAGGGTATTTATGATTGCTCCCTTATATTTACTTTATGAATTGAAGTATTATATCCATTATATATATATATATAGTATACAAATATTGGTAGCCTTGGCTTATTTATTAAATTTCTTATTTTCATACAGTTAAAATTTGTTGCGGACATTCCTCTTGTAGCTTGGAAGCACCACAAAGAAAATAAAAGTTTTAGCTGGCGAAATGGGACAAAAAGGGATAAAATATGGTACCAATGATACGACAACAGCTAGAATCATGAAATTCGGTGTGTACATCCCTCTAATTGCATAGACACGTAAAATAGGAGAATTTTTCGAAATATAATTAAAAAGAGGGATAAAAATGAGACCTACCAAACCGCTGAAGTTGAAATCATGAAATTCGGTGTATACATTCTGACTATGAAGACTCGAAAAAGGTTTTTTCGAAATTTGTACATTTGGGCGGAGAATGGGGCGAATGGGAATATCTTTAATATTTATACGTTTCTTATCACTTTGTCTGTGATATGGTACTGTGCTTCTATGTAAGGTCGATATCCTTTAATCTGCTGGTAATACTGTGGAATGCACTCCGTGGTGGAGGGTATATAAGATTCGGCCCGGCCGAACATAACGCCTTCTTACTTGTTTTTTCAATATGTCTGCTTGTACTTACTTGATATTGGATATGCGCATCCCCCCTATAACAAAAACGTGCACCATTCGTAGGGGGTGAAATGGGGCCAAAAAGGGATAAAAATGGTACCTATTCGACGACAACAGCTAGAACCACGAAATTCGGTGTGTACATTCCATAAAAGTATTTTTTCCAAATTCGTACTTTCAAGGGGTAAAATGGGAATAGAGGGATAAAAATGGTACCAACCAAACGGCTGTACCTAGAATAATGAAATTCGGAGTATACATTCCACTGATTGCTTTTGATTTTGGGGTTAAAATGGAAAAAGGGGATAAAAATAGTACCGACCAAATGACCGCAGCTAAAGTCATGAAATTCGAACTTAAACTAAGTTTTGAAAAATATTACTGTGTGCAAAGTTTGAAGCGATTCCTTAACTACTTTCGAGAGTTATCGTATACACCAGCCAGACGGACTGACGGACGGACACCTTAAAAAGTCGTGAAACGGATTTGGTCCAAACAGACTTAGGGTCTTAAGTCACTCCTTCAATGGGTTGCACCTTTTTTCTGTCCCAAAAGATATATACCCTTCAACTCCGTAGAGTAATGATATAAAAAGTTGAAATTACACTCAAAATAAAAATTATTTTTTTTTTAATTATCGCCAACACCAATATTTAATATAAGCATTAAAACAAATTTTGAAAAAATAATTTTATGTTAAAAATGTTGGACTTTATCTGGATAATTATCGCGTGTAATTTATGGTTATCGTGGATAAGTCCAAAAAAGTCAACGTAAAATATTTGTTGTAAAAAAAAATATTTTTTTTTTTTATTTTGAGTAAAATTAGTAAATTAGAGTTTTTGTTATCGCAGCTTTTTATCCCGGTTTAAAGAAAAAAACAGTCCAATTGTCTAGAACGAAATGTACTGCAATTTTAAATAGGGAGCTTTTTCACGAATTATGATTGTTGACGAATAAACAAATCATTCATAATTTGTTTTTGTTTTGGTCGAATTCTTTGAAATAAAACAACTTTTTTTATATTTGGGGACCATTGGGGATTTTGCATGACTGTTTTGGTTAGAAGAAAAAAAATTTTCTGGGAAGTCTGCCGGTAAGTCCGTAACAAAATGGCCAATTTTTCAATGTCAAAAATTCTCTATTTTACAATTTAAATAATCGAATTGGTACTGTTATTTTATGTTTATATATTATAACGACAGCTTTTGTACGGCGACTCATAGAATATTTTTCTATTCATACCACCTCTCCAAAGTTCAGTTTGTGGGACAGTTTAGCACCAATTCGTACGAAATTAACCATGAAATGAATTTTAATAATTTAATATTTGTTATCTTCAGAGACTTATAGTAGAATTTTATGACAAATCATTTTGTAGAACACTTTGACCCGTTGATTCACTGTTTTAGGCGTGTTTTTACTTTCTTTTTCGCAAAAGGGACAAAAGACATTTATATTGAGGGAACAAATTTATATTGGAAGGCAAAAATGTTCCTCGTAGTACTTTAAAGTATTATTGCTGAATACATCGTACATTTAAATTTTAGGATCACAAGTTTTTTTATGCCGATTCATCGAAAGAATGTGCACATCTATTTTCTTTTTCTAATCGCTCCATCAGAATACGTTATCATATCCTTGTTATTTTTTTGTGTTCCAGACTGACATTATACTCGATATAATATTTTACTTTAATTTTCACTCGGTCTATTTTTGGGTATTGGAAGGCTACTAAAAATCAAATAACTTCTTAACGCGGCATCGTATTATTGCTATATTATTACTAAAATGAATAGTACCAACAACACGGCTGAAGCTAGAATCATACAATTTGGTGTGTACATTTCTCTTACAGCATATAGATCAGATATGAAGGGATTTTTCGTAATTCGTACCTTTAAGAGGCAAAATGGGGTAAAGAGGGATAAAAATTGTACCACCGCAATGACCAAACATCGGCTGGAACTAGAATGTTGAAATTTGGTACAAAAATTCCTTTTACAGCTTCAAAACGCCCAAGAAAATATTTTTCAAAATTTGTACTTTTTGGGGATGAAATTGGGTAAAAAGGGATAAAAAAAAGGTACCAACAACACGGATGACGCTACAATAGTGAAATTCGGTGTGTATATTCATTTTACAGTGCAGATCACTGATAAGACGGAACTATTCAATATTTGTTCTTTTAATGGGATAAAAATTGTACAACCGCCCTGGCCAAACGGCTGTGCCTAGAATCGGAAATGAAATTTGGAACGGGTATTTCCTTTATAGCACGAATGCGACCAAGACAATATTATTCAAAATTCGTACGTCTTGTCATTTATTTTGGTTTAAGACCAAAGGTTGCAGCAGAACCCAAAAATTATCAAAAAGGCAAAGTGAGACCTTTATTGTTGCAGCTAAAAGTTCGTACTTTTTGTGGGTGAAATCGGGAAAAAGGGATAAAAATGGCACCAATTAAACGGATGTAGCAGGAATCATAAAATTCGGTGTTACATTCCTCAAAATGCTTAGAAACGAAAAATGACAGCATTTTTTGAAATTCGTACTTTTAATAGGTAAACGGGGAAAAGGGGATAAAAAAGGTACTAACACCACGGATGACGCTACAATATTGAAATTCGGTGTGTATATTCGTTTTACAGCGCAGATCACTGACAAGAAGACATTTTTCGAAATGAGTGCTTTTAAGGGATTAAATGGGATACAAATTGTAGCACAGGCCAGACCAAACGACTGGTCCTAGAATTATGAAATTCTAAGCGGGCATTAATTTTACAGCAAGAATGTGACTAAGAAAATAGTTTTCAAAATTCGTTCTTTATTGGGTAGAAAGGGATAAAAATGGTACCAATCAAACAGACGGAGCTGGAATCATGAAATTCGGCGTGTACATCCGTCAAAATGCTTTCAAACGCAAAATGAAGGAATTTTTCGAAATTCGTACTTTTAAAGGTAAACGAGAAAAGCGGGATAAAAAAGGTCCCACCAACATGGATGACGCTACAATAATAAAATTCGGTGGGCATATTCGTCTTATAGTGTAGATAAGTGATAGCAACGAATTTTCCGAAATTTGTGCTATTAAGGGATTAAATGGGTTAAAAATTGACCAACTTGGAACAACAATCGATTAAGATATTACCACCTCGGTGGGTCGATTTAGGTATATACGTAATTACTGCAATACAATTGGATTGTATAAAATGTGTACTTTAAAGGGTGAAGAGGATCAAAAGTGGTTAAAATGGTACCAACAAAATTGGGGGAATCGGGATAAAGATGGTACCAACCAAAGTTTTCAGCTAGAATATGAAAAGGCTATTATTAGATATTCGGTGTGTACATTTCTCCGAGTACGTAGACGCGTAAATAAAAAATAAATAAAAAATGTTCTATTTATAGTTTATAGCAGTTATGTGTAAAGGTTCTAATTTTAACTTGGATAGGGACTACAAAGGTGTATTTTGACCAAAGCTTATGTCAATTTTCGTGGAAAATACCAGAAAGGGTGTGACAGTATCGCTCATATTCTTTTGTGTACAGCATATATGAAATTATTGCTAAATATTTTATTTAACAGTATTCCGATCATACGTATAGATGTTATATTAGGTTTCATTTTACGTATGTACGGGTCATTTGTTTTGGAATATCGACTATACGTGTAGAGGTAACATATGGTGTATATTAATTTCCCCCATCTCAGAACTTAAACTAAGTCTGGGGAAAATAATACTATGTGCAGAGTTTGAATAAATTCTTTAAGTCCCTTCCAGGGTTATCGCGTATACCAACGAGCCAGACGGACGTGAAAGGGACTTGGGACATTATGGTTTTAAATCTCTCCTTCAATGCGTTACACTTTTTTCTATTTCAAATGATAATAATGGTATAATTATCACAGCTTTATATGATTTCCTGTAAAAAAAATGTTTGCATTATGTGCCTATATATTAAACTATTGACTACCTATAAATGGATGGCACAATATAAATCGATTTTTTAATTTGTACAAGGTATATAAATCGAATTGAAAAGTTAGTGTAAATATACCCTGAATTCGTAGTTGCGCAAAGTAAAACGATTTTTCAAAAGTTGTGAGCGTTTACAAACGATTTACCCTGAAAGTGATATCCTAAGACTAATGCAATTTCAAAATATAAAAAAACAGTTTGAATACCGAGACAAAATACTATCAATACCACCTCATTTGAAAATTTTCCGCGTACGAAGTAGCGGGTATTTGCTAGTACATACATACAGGACTAACAACTAATGACTTATAAAAAAAGTTTGTTTTAAACATTTCACTTTAACATCAATTAAAGATCAGATGACTAGATTGCATTTAACACCTATTACACTTATAGGGTGGACCATGTAACATTTTAAATTAGAATCGACTATAACAAAAGTACTGATTTTTTTAAATTTTCTGGTTTTATTGGAAAGTTTGAACCTTGTCATTTAATAATGGAACACAATATCATGCATATGAATACCACGACGGGCTCCGCAGTGCATCATCCGATCAACCCAATTTTTCAGTACAGCCCAAAATCTATACCAAACAGTGACTCGTTGTGGATGCATTCTCAATAGTCACTGTTTGGGTTCTCCGAACCCCATATGCGGCAATTTTGCTTATTGACATAGCCACGGAAATGAAAATGAGCTTCACGAAGACTGAACTGAAGGCCGATTTCTTTTTTCCACGTAAATTTCTTACAGTTTGCGTTAAAGACTCACTACTTTGGAAGTAAGTTTTTATTATTTCCAAATTTTGTTCGAGCGTATAGCGTCCCATTTTGCAAAATAATAAATGGCCCACCCTATACATACCCGCTGATGTTATCTATATTTTGGTATGAACGACAGCAGCTTTGCCTTTTTGCCAACGTCCACAACGATAAAAAATCGATACGCCCTAATTCCCACTATGGATTCAAAATTTGGAAACCATCAAATCATTTCGTCAAGATATCTTCAACCGTGAAAATGTTACAGAATTAATTGTCAAAATGATGGGACTACAGTGCAGCACTTGGAGCGGGTAAAGAGTCTTAAGCTCAATACCCTCTTTAATTGTCCTCTTTTTGGACATATGTGGGAGACTGAAACCGAATCAATCACAATTATTAAGTTGCTGAGTGCTCGTAAGGATATATTTTGTATCCGGTCATGTTTCCTATACACAATGGCTCTTCATTTTATACACATTATCTATATAGCCGTTGGGCATCCTCCTGAAATCCTATACGTATTTGCAAAAATGAGAAAGTAATTTGCCAAATTAGACACCATCAAAAGACACAAAACAAAAACCACAAGATCATATATCACTTCCCACTTTATCAACTTCTCATTATAAACCTGTCGATATATCACTTTTAGTATATGGACATTATTATAAATATGTGTCCTTGGAATATGTGCGTGTATGTGCATTTGGGGCAAATTGAGATGGAACGTGTACAATTTGTGTTTTATTTTCTGTGTGTTCATTAATTAACCCAAACAATTGTCTCTGTATTTTTTGCGTGTTTATCTTTATTATTAAACGACAACTTTTTACGAGTTCTTAAAGCCTTAACAGTCGTTACGTTTCTTTCCATACTCTCCGACGTTTTGTGTAATTTTCGTAGCACATTCCATTGGTCTAATCTCAAAGGCCGGTCACGCCAATATCGAACCCATTCCCCCAGCCTCACATTTAACTCACACCCACGTACATTTAACTTTTCCATGTTAACTAACACCGACACTAATCCCTGGGGGAAAATAGGATAAATACGATGAGTATGAATACACATTCAAACATGTGTCACTGAAAAAAAAAGGGGAAATGAAAGTGAAAAACGCAAAAAATGCGAATATTGTCCATATGGTTAAACCCACACCACAGCCACAATGCTTCGGAGCTCTCCAGTTCCTAGCAGACACTAGGTTCGTATGTGACTCTCTGAGCAGAGAATTGAAATGGAATATGTGTGAATTACAAACACTTTAAGGTGAGGCGGTCGGCGGTGGCATTGGGTCCAACACATTCCAGCGCCACTTAATCAACAATGAAATGGAAACATAAAAAAATGTATATAAAATGCTATTGTCCTGTCTATAACACGAGAGAGGCAGAACATGTTTGTGTATATGAGGATTAAACAACAACAACAAGTGTCAACAGAAAGTGTCGGAGCTACTCAAAAGGACATTTGTAACAAGTCATTCAATTCATTGCACGGTGTTGTAATTAATAATGAAAAATATATTTGAAGCCATGTCACGTAAATTGTATATTTCCTATATGGGTGATCCCACAAAATATCGACTCAACTTAGGAAATCCCGCGTAGGCACAGATACTTAAATGATAGTCACAATTACCTCTTATAAATAATGGAAATATAACAAATTCCGGTTATATTTTGGATCAGAGCCGAAGATTGCAAATCTTAGTGTTATTTGTGGTGCTGAATTCAAACGCTAACACTATTTAATTTGTAGAAAATCTGTTCAGACTTAGATGTAGCCCCCATACGAATTTCACTCCCGATTTGACTCTTTTCTCTCTAGATACAACATATTATAACAGATTTTCTTCAAAATTGGCAAACCATCTTATATTTAAACTAGAAACATCTGTGTTGAAAATGTGTCAGATCGGTTCAGATTTATATATTATAAAGGGTGATTTTTTAAGAGCTTGATAACTTTTTTTAAAAAAAAACGCATAAAATTTGCAAAATCTCATCGGTTCTTTATTTGAAACGTTAGATTGGTCCATGACATTTACTTTTTGAAGATAATTTCATTTAAATGTTGACCGCGGCTGCGTCTTAGGTGGTCCATTCGGAAAGTCCAATTTTGGGCAACTTTTTCGAGCATTTCGGCCGGAATAGCCCGAATTTCTTCGGAAATGTTGTTTTCCAAAGCTGGAATAGTTGCTGGCTTATTTCTGTAGACTTTAGACTTGACGTAGCCCCACAAAAAATAGTCTAAAGGCGTCAAATCGCATGATCTTGGTGGCCAACTTACCGGTCCATTTCTTGAGATGAATTGTTCTCCGAAGTTTTCCCTCAAAATGGCCATAGAATCGCGAGCTGTGTGGCATGTAGCGCCATCTTGTTGAAACCACATGTCAACCAAGTTCAGTTCTTCCATTTTGGGCAAAAAAAAGTTGGATATCATCTCACGGTAGCGCTCACCATTCACAGTTACGTTACGATTCGCATCATCTTTGAAGAAGTACGGTCCAATGATGCCACCAGCCCATAAACCGCACCAAACTGTGACTTTTTCTGGATGCATTGGTAGCTCTTGCAATGCTTCTGGCTGATATTCACTCCAAAATCGACAATTCTGCCTATTTACGTACCCATTGAGCCAAAAATGAGCTTCGTCGCTGAACACAATTTCTTTCTTTCTGAACTTTCTTAACAGAGCACGCATTTTGATAATAAAATTCAATGATTTGCAGGCGTTGCTCGTTAGTAAGTCTATTCATGATGAAATGTCAAAGCATACTGAGCATCTTTCTCTTTGACACCATGTCTGAAATCCCACGTGATCTGTCAAATACTAATGCATGAAAATCCTAACCTCAAAAAAATCACTCTTTATATATATCGCTCCCAATTTGTTTTTTTTTTCGCTCTAGAAACAATATATTTTATCACAATGACTTCAAATTTGGCAAAGAGCTTATAGGTCAGACCGATTTAGATTTATATATAGCTCCCAATATACATATTTAAAAAGATCTTCTTAAAATTTAGCAAAATATCTAATATTTCCCCTAGAAACACCCATGGTGAAAATGGTTCAGATCAATTTAGATTTATGTAAGGCTCCCACACAAATTTCACTCTCGATTTGACTTTTTCCTCTCAGAAACCACGTATTTTCACCGAATTTCTTCAAATTGAGCACAACACGTTATACATAAACTGGAAGAACCTATTGTGAAAGTGAGTCACTTCATTCCATGTTTGAATATAGCCCCGATACAAATATTCTTCTCGATTTGATAAATTTGGTCAGATCATATTAGCCTATGATTAGGAAACGTACAACGTGAAGGCTAAAGTCGGGCGCGGCCGCCTATATGATACCCTTCACTTTCTACGCCAAAGGAATTCAATTAGGTGAGGATATTGGAATTTGTCCTATATTATGGACCGATGATACCCTCTTGTTCTGATCAAAATATGTTAAAATATGTGTTGAGTAGAAAAAAGCGACATTCTAGAAATAAGAGATTTATAAATTTTAAAATATGCGGCTGAGATCTGGTATACGGACAGAATTGTTGTTGTCAACTTTGTAATAACTGATTTATTTCGACCAAATAGCTGCAACTAGAATTCTCTGACTGTGTAGGCGCCAAAGATTAAGACGTTTTTAGATTTGAGTAAACATAAATATTTTTGAAGAAAATGGCACAAGTGAGTTTTTTCGATCAAGGACGGATTCTATTTTTTTATTATTATTATTTAATTTCATAAATTACAATTGATGAAAAGTGCCTCAGCGCCTCTAGGGCACTATTGAGGCTATCTGGCAACACAAATTCAAGAATAATATTTACAAAATATAATATAAGACATTCAAATTACAAAAAAAACTCATATCATATAAGAAGCATTTCAATGTTCTGATAAAGATAATCCTTTAAACGGTTTTTAGAAACAGAAACAGTTTGAGAATCTTTCAATATTTGCGGCAAGTTATTGTATTCAACGATACCCATGTGTTCAATTCTTTGCTTAGTGACTTCTAATCTACACCTTGCAATATATAAGTTTGAGTTGTTCCTTGTGTTGAAGTTGTGTTGAATTCTGCTAAAATTAATACTATGGTATCCAATGTTGTTTATCACTTTGAACACATACATTAGCAATTGCATTTTGTGAACTCCATACACGGGTAAAATTTTTTGTGCTATATCTCGGTATAGCGATAAAGTTGGATGCAATCTCGGGAGATTAAAAACTATTTTTAAAGATTTGTTTTGCAATATTTGTAATGTTTTTAGATCTAGGTTCTTTTTATATCCATATATGAGTGCCAAATAATTAACGTGGCTTTGAACAAGCGTTTGAAAAATAATATATTTGGATTCTAGGTTTAGCTTATTTTTTAGCTTATATAAAATACCAACAACTGGTGCAATTTTTAATCTAAGTTGTTCAATTTGTACTTTCCAGCTTAGATTTTTCTGTAAATGAATCCCCAGGTATTTTATACTAGATACTTCAGAGACCTCTCTACCATCCACAAAAATCTGGCATGGAGTTTCGCCTTGATTTGATTGTGCTCTAAACCTTATAAATTTAGTTTTCGTTGCATTTAATATCAATTGATTTAATCTGGCATATTCTGAAATTAAAGCTGCGACCCGTTCAACAAAATTTTTAAGAACTAAATTCTGTTTGTATGGATAAAATATGCATAAATCGTCGGCATACATAAACAATTTTCCGGTCAGTTCAAGGTTATTGATATCATTTATATATATTTTAAATAACAGAGGTCCCAAGACACTACCTTGTGGAACACCGCATATCACATCTCCCATTGAGCTTTTACTTGAATTTATTTGGACGTACTGTTTTCGGTTCTTTAGATAATTTTCCAGCAATAATAGTTCAGTGTTTGTTATGGTGTTAACAAGACAGTTTTTTACACAAAATGGAATGATCAACGAGATCAAATGCCTTCGAAAAATCATAAAAAGCCCCTCCAACTCCGGAAAACCCGCGGTCTAACCCATCACATATATAATTCACTACATTAGTAACCGCCTCTTCAGTCCCACATCCTTTCCTAAAACCATATTGGTTCGCAGACATCAAATTTTCATTTTCCATGTATACTGAGAGCTGAGAATACAAAATCTTTTCAAAAATTTTTTCAACAACAGAAAGCAAAGATATCGGTCTAAATTTGTCTACTGTATTAGTATTAACTTCTTTGGGAATCGGAATGACTTTATGTATCTTCAAGATATCCGGGAATATAGATGTATTTATTATGCTATTGAAGATTTTTGTCAAGTAAGGACTTAGTTCATCTAAACATTCAATAATTGTTAACGGCATAATTCCGTCAAAACCTGTACTACTTGACCTTTCCATACTTGTTATTATGTCACAGACTTCGATATTAGTGACATTGCCCATGTGAAATGAGTTGTGGTGATCGCGCAAGGTTCTAAATAAATTAAAATTGTCAGTAGGATAAATAACAATTTGTTGTTTCAGATTAAACACAGATTTTAAAAAATATTGATTGAACTTTTCAGCCTTCAAGCAATCGTGAACTATAGAGTGATTTTTTTGAGGTTAGGATTTTCATGCATTAGTATTTGACAGATCACGTGGGATTTCAGACATGGTGTCAAAGAGAAAGATGCTCAGTATGCTTTGACATTTCATCATGAATCGTCTTACAAACGAACAACGCTTGCAAATTATTGAATTTTATTATCAAAATGCGTGCTCTGTTAAGAAAGTTCATTGCGCGCTTCCATTTTATGGTCAGTTTAATCGACCCACTGAAGCGGCTATTCGGGCTATTGTGACTAAATTTCGCACCAAATTTACATTGTTGGACATTAAACCACCAACACGCTTACGTAGAGTGCGAACTGAAGAAAATATCGCAGCTGTATCGGCCAGTGTTAATGATGACCACCAATTTTCGATTCGTCGCCGTTCGCACCAATTGGGTCTCTGTTACTCAAAAACGTGGAAATGCCAAAATTGGACTAAGCGGATGGACCACCTAAGACGCAGCCGCGGTCAACATTTAAATGAAATTATCTTCAAAAAGTAAATGTCATGGACCAATCTAACGTTTCAAATAAAGAACCGATGAGATTTTGCAAATTTTATGCGTTTTTTTAAAAAAAAAAGTTATCAAGCTCTTAAAAAATCACCCTTTATATGTTCACCTTCATCATCCACTAGATCAATTTCTGGCTTTTTTTTTCCTACCAAGTGTTTCGTTCAAAAATTTCGTTAATTTCAAGCAAATCCTGCGCCTTATATGAATAAGTATGTAAAAGTCAACACTACTGGCATTGACCGAGTTCCTTCTTCCCTTGCCACATACATACATAAATGAGTATACTTGGCCACTCATACATATTTATATATATATGTACATATAAATATGATTTGTACACTCATACATATTTAGATTCTTTCATTATTTTTGTTTTCTATTGCTACTTCTCCCTTACACTCGTACATAAGCACTTTGCATTGTCGATATGGTGGATTTCCTTTTAACAAAAATTAGGTTACCTAGCGACACATTGTCGTATTTTTTCATTTATTCGACGTCTGTCTACTGCGAATAATAATAAATGTATCCATTATGTGATTTTTGGAAGGTGCGCGTTTTTTCTTTCCATTCAATCCACACTCACGCATTTTGATATAATTTCATCACACATTCTGTCATCTTCATCATCATCATCACTTGCACTCATCTCATCCATCATGGTCTTGACAAAACCTGCTTAAATATTGACAATTTTTCGGAAAAAAATCTTTGTTTGGTTGGGCTCTCCACGGTAGCTCATCCGTTAAATTTTCATTGACAGGCTTTCTGCGATGGGATTCAGTCATTCGTACAATTATGTTGACGTACTGTGGTTTATAAGCCTATTTTAAAGTGTGATTTTGTCATTTTTGCTTTTAACTGAAGAAGGGATCTTGTACAGTTGTTGAAATGCTTTCAGTAGTGAATGGAATACCCGGAGAGACGTGAACATTAGGGTGAGTTTATTTTAATATTTTTGAAATCTTACAATCGATTCTAGCAAAATGGAAAGAATAATATTCGAAATTTAAAGATATAAAAATTTTGTATTTATACACTCCACGAGGGTATTATGTCTTTGTGCATTTGTTTGTAACACCCAGAAGCAAACGAGATAGACCCATTGTAAAGTATACCAATCGACTTAGAATCACTTTTTGAGTCGATTTAGCAATGTCCGTCCATCTATTCTTGTAATCAAAGTCCAGGTCGCAATTGTTGTTAGAACAAAGTGAAACTTTGCACGAACGCTATTTAATTTGGACGAACGCTATTTAATTTGAAGAAAATCGGTTCAGATTTAGATATAGCTCCCATACAAATTTTACTCCCGATTTTACTCTTTTCACGCTAGATACCACATATTTTAACAGAATTTCTTCAAATTTGGCAAAATATCTTATATTTCCACAAGAAACACCCATGGTGAAAATTGGTCAGATCGGTTCAGATTTATATATAGCTCCCATACAAATTTCGCTCCCAATTGTACTTTTTCCGCTTTAGAAACCACATATTCTATTAGATTGTCTTCAAAATTGGCAAAACATCTTATATTTAAACTAGGAACACCTATGGTGAAAATAGATCAGATCGGTTCAGATTTATATATAGCTCCCGTTCAAATTTCGCTCCATATTTGACTTTTTCTGCTCTAGAAACCACATATTTTATCAGATGTTCTTCAAATTTGGCAAAATATCTTATGTTTAAACTAGAAACACCCATGGTGAAAATTGGTCAGATCGGTTCAGATTTATATATAGCTCCCATACAAATTTCGCTTCCAATTTGACTTTTTCCGCTCTAGAAACCACATATTTTATCAAATTGTTTTCAAATTTAGCAAAACGGCTTATATTTAAACTAGGAACACCTATGGTGAAAATAAATCAGATCGGTTCAGATTTATATATAGCTCCCGTTCAAATTTCGCTCCCGATTTGACTTTTTCTGCTCTAGAAACCACATATTTTATCAGATGTTCTTCAAATTTGGCAAAATATCTTATGTTTCAACTAGAAACACCCATGGTGAAAATGTGTCAGATCGGTTCAGATTTATATATAGCTCCCATACAAATTTCGCTCCCAATTTGACTTTTTCCGCTCTAGAAACCACATATTTTATCAAATTGTTTTCAAATTTAGCAAAACGGCTTATATTTAAACTATGAATACCTGTGGTGAAAATGGGTCAGATAGGTTCAGATTTATATATAGCTCCCGTTTAAATTTCGCTCCCGATTTGACTTTTTTTGCTCTAGAAACCACATATTTTATTAGATTGTCTTAAAAATATGACAAAACATCTTATATTTAAACTAGGACCACCTGTGGTGAAAATAGATCAGTTCGGTTCAGATTTATATATAGCTCCAAATTTCGCTCCCGATTTGACTTTTTCCGCTCTAGAAACCACATATTTTATCAAATTGTTTTCAAATTTAGCAAAACATCTTATATTTAAACTAGGAACACCTGTGGTGAAAATAGATCAGATCGGTTCAGATTTATATAGCTCCCGTTCAAATTTCGCTCCCGATTTGACTTTTTCTGCTCTAGAAACCACACATTTTAACAGATGTTCTTCAAATTTCGCAAAATATCTTGTGTTTCAACTAGAAACATCCATGGTGAAAATGAGTCAGATCGGTTCAGATTTATATATAGCTCCCATACAAATTTCGCTCGCAATTTTACTTTTTCCGCTCTAGAAACCACAAATTTTATCAGATGTTCTTCAAATTTGGTAAAATATCTTATGTTTCAACTAGAAAAACCCATGGTGAAAATGAGTCAGATCGGTTTAGGTTTATATATAGATCCCATAGAAATTTCTCTCCCGGCTGGACTTTTTCCAGCCCCAGAAACAACGTGTTTTCAGAGAATTTCTTTAAATTGAGCATAACACGTTATACTTGAATTGGAAGAACCTATTGTGTAAGTGAGTCACATTATTCCATGTTTGGATATAGCCCCGATACAAATATTCTTCTCGATTTGACAAATTGGGTCAGGTCATATTAGCCTATGATTAGGAAGCATACAAAAATTTTGTATTCGGATAGAAAGTGGAGTGTATCATACAGTCGGCCCCGCCCGACTTTAGCCTTTCCTTACTTGTTTTTTCTTGACGACATAATTTACATTATATATGTATGGTACCACTCTGGCACAGTCCTCATGCATTTGGTGTTGATATACCTCACACGTTGGAATTTGAAATATATGTCATTTCCTTCTTCGCATAATAACGCACATGAACCACTCTGCGCCTACATTCCATTCCAAGGACTTTTGAAGGTACTTTTCTTTTTCTTATGCTTTCAACATTTCGCATGATTACATTTTAGCGAATTGGGGTTGTTTGGCGTACATAATTGATTATAACATGATTTGCGGCAATAATAATAATAATTTTTGATTGAAGTGATTTCCCCCCACCGAACCAACCCCCCCAACCCGCATTATAAATCGTCACAGTTCCACAAAGAAAGTCGGCAAATAGCAAAGAAAGCGTTGAACCAAAGCACCTCACTCTCATTGCCAGAATGGTGGGTGAAAAAAGGTGTTGGAGGGAAAAATAAACGCAATTCAGGTGGCCTAATAACATCCTGCCGCAAAGCAATGTGGGAAGTGTGCATGAATTTGCTGTAACAACTTCCATTAGAACAAAAAGAACAAATACCCACACGAAACTCAATTAAAAAGAAATAGAGAACGGCTACACAAACAAAAAGCCTTTCAACAACGCTTCAAAATGTTTTCAAAAGTTCTTCGTTTTTCTTCATTTGCAATATTTTCAACAACGTGAACAGCGAAAGCAGACATACCGCGGGCGTGTGATAAACTTAATTAATTTACTTATAACTGTTTGTGACACTTCCATCGTCTGTCTCAATTATTTATAGTTTTCGGCGGCTGTGGCAGTGACAGTGGCAGTGGTGTGCTGGGCGACCTTAAATAGAGGGCGGGGACACGCGCAAAAACACACACAGAAAGTTCTTCGCAACTCAAGACGCGTTAATGAGAATATTTTGTGTGACAAAAACAATTTTATATTTTCTTTACCAGCAGCAGCAAATTCATGGTCATTAACTATTGTGCCAATTTAAACATTTTTTGATATGTTGGTGTTCTATTCTATTTTATTTTATATTTTGTTTTCCTAAATTATTTCTGTCATCTTCCACATATCTACGCAATCAATTCTAAAAATACTAAAGAAATCTCTTTCGGTGGCCAAAAACGTATGGCCATAAAACATCTTCCAAATATTTGCTCTAATCTTTTTCAGTTCTTGGCGAAGCAAAAAATTTTGATTAACTGTGAGGGAGGATGAACGTGAATGCGTTAAGATTTGTATTTGTAAGAAATTTTTGGTACTTAATTTCTAAGACATTGGTCGTTTGTTCTTGTAAATGGTATAAGAAGTTCACTAGGGGAACAAATTAATGCTAATAGTCTTTTACTACCGTTTTGTTAAGATGTTTTAAACTCAAGACATGGATATATTTAATAATTTTGTCATCTATTAAAAAAACCAATCAATTCAATTCAGTATAATTTTGTAGGCTGCAAACACAATAAGGGCGGGTTGACACTGTAATGAAAAAAAAAACAACCTGTGTGTGAGGTATTAAAGAAAACTATTTTTACTGGAAGGTCTATATCATTTCATATTACTCCAAAAGACCACCCCGGAACAGAGGCAAACATGGAACAGAGAAAACAAACAATTTTTTAAGAAATCATACAATTTTCATAAACCAATCCTAATAAAATCGTTATGTATTGAAAACTAACCAAAATTCATATTAATATGAAGAAGTAAAAACGTTGTTAAGATCCGAACTTTATATACCCTCCACCATGGGTTGTATTCCATTACGGCATTTTTTAATATAGCCAAACCAAAACAAATAAAACAAGTATGATACACTCCACTTTGTATCCGAATTCAATTCATTTCGGTAAAAAATTGAAAACGGGAAGTATTTTTGCATATTTCCTAATCATAGGCTAATATGACCTGACCCAATTTGTCAAATCGAGAACAATATTAGTATCGGGGCTATATCCAAACATGGAATGTTGTGACCCACTTACACAATAGGTTCTTCTAGTTCAAGTATAACGTGTTATGCTCAATTTGAAGAAATTCTCTGAAAATACGTGGTTTCTGGGGCGGACAAAATCAAGCCGGGAGCGAAATTTGTATGGGAGCTATATATAAATCTGAACTCATTTTCACCACAGGAATTTCTAGTTGAAATATAATATGTTTTGTCAATTTTGAAGAAAATCTGTTGTAATATGTGGTATCTAGAGTGAAAAGAGTCAAATCGGGAGTGAAATTCGTATGGGGGCTATATCTAAATCTGAACCGAATTAAATAGCAAATTAAATAGCGTTCGTCCTTGTCCCGAAAAACTTCGCTGTGCAAAGATTCATTTGGATCTGGCTACAATTGCGACCTGATTACAAGAATAGATGGACAGACAGACGGACATTCTAAGTGATTCTAAGTCGATCGGTATAATTAATAATGAGTCTATCTCGCTTCCTTTTGGGTGTTACAAACAAATGCAGAAAAACATAATACTCGCGTGGAGTGTATAACAAGTAAGAAGGCGTTAAGTTCGGCCGGGCCGAATCTTATATACCCTCCACCACGGAGTGCATTTCACAGTATTACCAGCAGATTAAAGGTTGTCGACTTTACATAGAAGCACAGTACCATATTACGAAAATTGTGATATTTTTATGCACATTACTATATTTGTTCTCTATTTCAAACTATAATGTATACTTATGCGCACTTTTTAAAATCGACTACTATATATAAATAAAATAATGAAATTGTGAAAGTGAACATGACTAAATATTAGGCGATTGTCAGTCGCCATTAGAAAGAAGCATTTTCAGATACAGACAAAGTGATAAGAAAAGTATAAATTTTAAAGATATCCCCATTCACCCCATTCTCCGCCCAAATGTACAAATTTCGAAAAAAACCCTTTTTCAAGTCTTCATAGTCAGAATGTATACACCGAATTTCATGATTTCAACTTCAGCGGTTTGGTAGGTCCCATTTTATCCCTCTTTTTAATTATATCCCTTAAAAGTACAAATTTCGAAAAATCCCTCTATTTTACGTGTCTATGCAATTAGAGGGATGTACACACCGAATTTCATGATTCTAGCTGTTGTCGTATCATTGGTACCATATTTTATCTCTTTTTGTCGCATTTCGCTCGCTAAAACTTTTATTTTCTTTGTGGTGCTTCCAAGCTACAAGAGGAATGCCCGCAACAAATTTTAACTGTATGAAAATAAGAAATTTAATTAATAAGCCAAGCTGTCAATATTTGTATACTATATATATAATGGATATAATACTTCAATTCATAAAGTAAATATAAGGGAGCAATCATAAATACCCTAAATATTAGGGGATAGAGAGTGTATTTTCAGCTACTGTCGTTTGGTTGTTTGTATTTCCATCCTATTTTAATTTCAAAAGTATAAATTTTGAAAATACCTTATCTCTCACGTACGCAGTATAAGACAGCTTCATGATTCTACCATTTTTTGTCGTAAAAGCAACAAACGAATTTGGGAAAAAAATATTTTACGTGGCTATGCAGTCAGAGGAATGTACACACCGAATTCCATGATTCTATCAGTGGTCATTTTGTTGGTACCATTTTTATCCCCTTTTTCCAATTTTGCCCCCTCAAGAGTACGACTATCTAAAATCTCTTTATTTTACGTATCTACACAATTAGAGGGATGTACACACTGAATTTCATCATTTTCATCATAGCTGTATTCGTTTAGTTGGTACTATTTTTATCCCCTGTAGCCATTGTATACCTTGAAAGTACGAATTTAGAAAAAACGTTTTATTTTTCGTGTCTACGCAGTCAGAGGAATGTATACTCCGAATTTCATGATTCTAGCTGCTGTCATTTGGTAGGTACTATTTTTATCCCCTTTTTCCATCTGAACCCCAAAAAGTACGAATTTTGGAAAGTTCTTTTATTTTACGTGTCTACGCAATCAGAGGAATGTGTATATCGAATTTCACTATTCTAGGTGCAGCCGTTATGTTGGTACTATTTTTATCCCTTTTGCCCCATTTAACCCCTTTAAAGTACGAAGTTAGCAAAAATACTTTTATATTATTTATCTAATCTATTAGAGGAATGTACACGCCAAATTTCGTGTTTCTATCTGTTGTCGTTTGAAAGGTACCATTTTTATCCCTTTTTGTCCCATTTCGCCCCTTACAAATAAAAATCACTCTATGGTGGCCTTTTATGCTATAAAGGGAATGCGCAGTGCGAATATCAAGTAAATACAAGCTGATATGTTCAAAAACATGCTGAAATACACAAAATATTAGGGGTATTTTCAGTCCTTGTGAGGGAAAATTTTTTCCATCTGGGCCGATTTCGTCCGCTTTCAATCCCAACCGATCTACAACCATAAGACACATTTAGGAAAAATTTGAACCTCCTAGCTCATTTCGTTCGGCCGCTATCGTGCTTTCAACAGACAGACAGACGGACATGGCTATATCGTCTTAGAATTTTACCACGACCCAGAATATATATACTTTATGGGGTCTCCGAGGAATATTTCGAGGTGTTACAAACGGAATGACAAAGTGAATATACCCCCATCCTGGAGATGGAGGGTATAAAAAAAGAATTCAGAAGGGGATAATTAAAATAATTGTATCAGCCATGTCACTCCGATATGACCAATTTTCATAGAAATTAATTTCGACAAAAGCACGGTGCTAATCATGGAGCATTGTGACCCAATGTATGTTTAAAGGTAAAAAACATGACAAACATTGTAAAAACATGCTAAATCGGAAAGGATATTTGTATGGAGGTATATTAAAACCTGGAACGATGTGATCCGATTTCACCATGTATGTTTATAGGTGACATACAAAATATGCCCAACTAGAATGTTTTTCTAAATTTCACAATTATTTAGTAATCTAGTGGTGATTTCCATTTCAGTGGAAATCACTGTAAATATAAAGCCTGTAGTCACGGTGAATTGCGCCATTTTTCCGATTCTCCCTCATACATGAGTATTTCATATTGTTGACAATTTTTCAGCCTTTTTCCCACACTCTTTGTCATCTATTGCCCAGCATATTCCATATTGGTATTGTTTTATTTTCCTGTAGTTTTTCCACACCTCTCACCATAGAAGGGAGAGGATATTACGCTTGTCACAATGTTACCTATTTGAAGTTAACAACAAACATCCAATGTACATTGGTAAACTGTTGGCATACTTCGTAACAAAGATCGTAGCGATCTTTAGACACCCTACTTATTGTGAACAACCTATTTGTAGTAAGAGTAATAAATTGAATTATAAATGACTGAGTTTCACTACATTATTGCCACTATGTAGGAGGTTATTAACGATTCGATCATGCCGTTCCGATAATGCCATTTTCTGTTGTTTTAGTGCGAGTGCCACCGAATTGTTTCTGATGATGGATAACAACAGCGACAACAATACACTTTTTAATTATCTATGATTATAAATGATTCCCATGTTTCATATTCACTTAAGTTCTCATAGATAAGCGCGAGTTGTTTTCCACTGTTCCCTTCTGTCCTCGCGGACGAGTGTTCTGTTGTATCCAACTCGACGTTACAAGCTTTGCTGCTGCAAATACACTGTTAATGGGAACACATTTCATACCCGAAAAATAAAAACACCAGACATTGCAAAAATCCATCGAATCGTAGATAATCTGTAAATAGATTTTGTTAGACAGAACCTACCTACCTACGTACACACGTGAGTATGTGTATATAAAATCACTCAACGAAAATAGGTGGTGGTCAATCAAACCAAACCTCCAGATCATTCATACAAATTTATGATATATTTTTACATAAATTGAAAAATTGTATAAAAACTCCTCTAAAAACTCTATTTTCGTTTCGGAGTTAATAAAAAAGTTGAGGTGAAATATTTGTTTCAGTCGAAATTTAGGGAAAAAATACGGAAAACTAAAGCTTTAAAAACTTTTTAAAAAATACTATTTAAAAAAATAGAAAATCATAGAAACATTTAAGCGAAGTTCTCACTTTGACAAGAATTTCACATTTTTGTTTGAGCTAAATTATAATGGGCAATTATTTTTAATTTTGTTTTATTAAAAGACTTTTACAAAGTTTTCATCAAATTATAGCCCCTAAATTGTATAACTATTGTGTAATAAATTGATAAATAAATCTATTATTGTTCGTATATGAGTGTAGCCTTTATCTCTATGTCTCCACATGGTATGTTTACAATTGTAACCCAGAACTTCTGACGCCAATGACGCCCCCTAATTTGTTGTCCACCACCACCATCACCACAATCACCTGTTGACATAGATTTCTCTTTGAGTGTATGTTGACATGTTATTTTTTGTCAATTCATGTCTAATCGTTCATATTGTTTTAATAATGTCATGTATTCGTTTTTTTTCTTTCGCTGATATTGTTGATATCGCATCAGGTATAATGTTTCCTGTTATTTTAGTAGTGTTTTTGTTGTCGTGGTCGTCGTCCTCGTTGTTGCTGCTACTGTTATTGTTTTCACCTCATTATAATTCAGTGTATATGTTGCAAAAGGGAATACCGTGGTAAGGTAGTAGTAAAAGCAACAAGAAAATTAAAACTTTATTAAATTGTAGTCAAGGGCGAAATATGAAGATTAGAAATTGAAATGCGGAGTACAGAGTCAGTGAGACCACACAACAGGCGACACGACACTGCTCGGCACGGCACATAAGAAATATGTCCGATAAGTTTGCGAAAAATAATTGAATATTATTTCCGTCATTTTTATTTTATACTCAGTTCTCTAGAAAAAATCAAAAATATTCACGAGAATATGTGAAACAATATTTTGCTATTTTGAGAATAGATCATTTAAAGCGATCATACAGAAATTGTTTCTTCCCTCCAATATCGATGGAAATTTTCCAAGTATGTACTTTTCTATATGACAGCATTAATGTTTTTTAACCGATTTCTTATTTAATTCTTTTTATACCCTCCACCTCCAGGATGGGGGTATACTAACTTTGTCATTCCGTTTGTAACACCTTGAAATATCGACCTGAGACCCTATAAAGTATATATATTCTTGATCGTTATAAAATTCTAAGACGATCTAGCCAGGTCCGTCCGTCCGCACGCCTGTCCGTCTGTTGCAAGCACTCTAGCATCTAAACGAAAGGAGCTAGAACGTTCAAATTTTCCATAAATGCGTCTTATAGTCGTAGATCGGTTGGGATTGAAATGGGGCGAAATCGGCCCAAAGGGAAAAATTTTTCCCTCACAAGCACTAAAAATACCCATAATAATCCCTAATATTTTTGAGTATTTAAGCATGTTTTTTGAATATGTCTGTTTATATTTGCATGATATTTGGTATGCGCATTCCCCTTTTAGCAAAAACGTGCACCATAAAGTGATTCTTATTTGGGGGTGAAATGGGGCAAAAAAGGGATAAAAATGGTACATATTAAACGACAACATCTAGAAACACGAAATTCGGTATGTACATTCCTCTAATTGAGTAGATACATAACATAAAAGTATTTTTCCAAATTCGTACTTTTAAGGGGTAAAATGGGAATAGAGGGATAAAAATGGTACCAACAAAACGGCTACACTTGGAATAATGAAATTCGGTGTATACATTCCTCTCATTGCGTAGAACCATAAAATAAACAGATTTTTCGAAATTCGTACTTTTTGGGGTTAAAATGAAAAAAGGGGATAAAAATAGTACCAATCTAATGACCGCAGCTAGAGTCATGAAATTTGGAGTATACATTCCTCTGAGTGTGTAGACACGGAAAATAAACTGATTTTTCGAAATTCGCACTTTTTTAGGGTTAAAATGAAAAAAGGGGATAAAAATAGTGCCAATCAAATGACCGCAGCTACAGTCATGAAATTTGGAGTATACATTCCTCTGAAACTGATTTTTCGAAATTCGTACTTTTTTGGGGTTAAAATGAAAAAAGGGGATAAAAATAGTACTAATCAAATGACCGTAGGTAGAGTCATGAAATACGAAGTATACATTCCTCTGACTACGTAGACACGGAAAATAAACGATTTTTTTGAAATTAGTACTTTCAAGGGATACAATGGTACAGAGGGATAAAAATAGTACCATCTAAACGACTACAGCTAGAATGATGAAATTCTAATTGCGTAGAAACGTCAAGGGGGTAAAAATGGTACCAACCAAATGGGCGCAGCAGGAATTATGGAATTCGGTGTATACATTCCTCTGACTGCATAGACACGCAAAATAAAAAGTTTTTTTCAAAATTCGTACTTTTTCTTTTACGGCAAAAATTGGTTGAATCATGAAGTTAGGTTATTTTGCACAATGTGCGTCTGATAATGGATTATCAAAATATGTACTTGTGGAATTAAAATCGAATGGAAATACAACCAACTGTAGCACTATCTACCAATATTTATGGTATTTAAGCTTTTTGAAAATATATATATATATATATATATATATATATATATATATATATATATATATAGCCTTGTCTTATAAGCGTGGTTTGAAATAATATTATATATTGTATTTGTTTTGGTTTGGCTATATTAAAAAATTTATATTTTCCTGTAATGTTACTGCACTTCTACGAAAACGGACAACTTCTGTGGAATGCAATCCATGGAGGAGGGTATATAAAGTTCGGCCTGGCCGAACTTATCGCAATTTTTACTTGTTTAATATTACAATTTTCATCCCTTTTACACATTTTGGCGCGCTTTCGCGATATAGAAGACATAATTCTTTAAAATGTTCTTAAATAACAATATTCCATGAATTATTAGAGATATCTTTAGTTCTTACCAAACGACTTTTAATTATTTGTAAATATGAAATAAATAAATCTTTGTGAAGGGATATTACCAATAAGATTTTTTTGGGTTATGTTGATGGGTTGGGTTGATGGAATAACTCATGTTTTGTATATTCTTCGAACTTAGTTTGTAGATTTTAAATATTTTTTATCTTAAATCTTAATAGATTTTTGTCGCAACAAAATAACTAATATATATCACTTTTTATATTTTCAGATTAAATGTTAAAAAATGTAAAAGTAAGTGGAACAATCCTAAATTAAATTTTAAATTGTAATACCTTACTCTGCAAGACTGTATCAAATGTTTGTTTGGACAAATATGTATCCCATGTTAATTTGCCGACACGGTTAATTGAAAGAATTATCTTGCTTTGGTCTGGACACACCGTGACGAGGGACTAGTTAATGCAAACAAACTGATACCCACACACTGAGAAAAATCCTTGTTTGGCCTAATATTTAATTTTACCTGTAAACATTTAAGTGTCAAGCTTTATGGTCATGATGATTACGACGAATGCAAGCACCCGCACAATTATGGCTCCTACGGGAGCACTAATAATAAATGACACAGAATGCTAAAAACTGTATTTGAGGTGACTACAATTAACATTTTCAAATTATAAAGATTGTCTTCAAATGCATACATAATTTAACTATTCTTTTTTTACAAAAATATTTCGTTAATAACATATAAGACCGGGAAAATGGTTATTTAAAAAACGACCTAAAAAACTCACCCTACTTGTCATTTAGGGGTGTATGCTGCTTTCGGTCTTGCCTCTGGAAGTGTTAATACATCGATTGAGCACATCGAAGCGTATGATTAATATTCCATGTTATTAACTTCAATATTAATCATACGCACTGGGCAATATGACCCCCATTAAACAGCCATACAAAACCACATTTTGCAAACTTTTTAGTATGAGATAATATTGATTTTGCAACTTAATATAATGTTTAATACTTTAAACTCATAAGCCTTTGTAAGGCCTCAATGCTTAACGCACATTGGCGTTGGCCAATAACAACAACAAACATCCATTACATGAAATTCCCAAAACATTTAAGCCATACTCGTAATCACCAAACGATTCAATAAAAATGCCCGAGAATAAAGTTAAAACAACACACGCGTTGAAGTATTTTAAACACCACGACCACCACCATCACTAACCCACTCAACAAAGACGCATCGTCGTAACGGACCTCAGCTGGGAATGCTTGGCGGCGGCAGCAAAGCAAAAACCAAAGAGGAGTACGCAATTTTTAATAGGCCATAATTTGAGACCACACACCAGAAGATGGCTGCTGCTGCTTGGTTGGATAGTCAAAGAGGAGACTGACTGTTCATGCCCCCGATGGCTTCAAGCCTTAAATCATCTGTTTGAGACAGTTTGTACGCCTTGTGCATTGTGGCAAGCACAACGCGCCGAACATGGTGCGTAGCCGTTGATACTTATCAGCCATGTTGCCACAACTCTCGACTTTAGTTGTCCGTTCGCAGCATGTATGTCGGTGTGTACTTACAAACAGCAACTTGCGGTTGTTGAAATGAACAAAGATGTTGAACTTCCCGTTTCATATCCTTAAGATAACATTCGGTTCAATTGTTTCACAAGTGCTTCGCGGCTGCTGTAGTTGCAACGAACTACTGCCTACTCCCTCCCTTCCAACGACCATTCTTCTTTGTCAGCTGTATTAGAGGACAATGTAGTATATTAATTGAGATTAGGGACAAAAACTTCCGACATAACTTAACAAACCGGTTATAGGTTCTATGGGAACCCATATTCATTATAATTTTTATAAAACCATTGATCATCTTCAAGTGCATTCGTTATAATGCAATAACTATTATACCGGCTACAATTTAGAAAAAGTCGTTACACTTGACGGACGGATACTATATACGTATGAAACTATAGGCAAAATGGAGATACTTGGCGTTTTTAGTGTTTCAATTCCTCACCCTGTTGCCCCTTCACAGAACTACAAAGTTCCAAAGGATACAATTTTTCAAAAAAATATTTTATTTACTTGTTAGCAACCTATGATAAGGGTGCTCGTGTCAAATTAAAGAGGATACAATTTTTCAAAAATTATTTTTAATACTTTTTCGCACCATATGACGACGCCATAAATTCAAAATCAAAGAAGAGAATATGTGCTAAAAATACTTTAAATTTCAAGATTCTGTTTGTACTAGATCAGCATTAACAGCTATTTCATGTTTAAGACACAAAATTTTAAATGGTTGTCAATATTGAACTAATACAGATGGAAGTTTGAAATTTAATGTATTTTTAGCAGATATTCTCTTCTTTGATTTTGAATTTATGGTGCGAATAAGTATTAAAAATAATTTTTGAAAAATTGTATCCTTTGGAATTTTGTTACCCTTTTAAGGGGCAACAGGACGAAAAAACGAAAAACTAAAAACGCCTATTAACTCTATTTCACCTATATCATCTGCATCAAGAGTAATACGGACTGTCGGACAGTGTTATAAAACCATATAACAATATATATAATTGAACCCGAATACAAATTCAATCTTCAATATTATTATTCAAAAAATATTATTAACCTGTCGGACTGATGATTTTCGGAATAAACGTCACTAAATTGACCCAGTAACTTTGACCAGTTTTAGAGGCAAACAAGTAAAAAAGGCGTTAAGTTCGGTCGGGCTCTCCACCAAACGCCGAATTTCATCATATTAGCTGTAGCCGTTTAGTTGGTACCATTTTTATCCCTCTGTTCCCATTGTATCCATTAAAAGTACTAATTTGGAAAAAATCTTTTATTTCGTGTCTACGCAGTCAGGGGAATGTATACTCCGAATTTCATGACTCCAGCTGAGGTCATTTGGTTAGTACTATTTTTATCCCCTTTTTTCCATGTTAACCCCAAAAAGTGCGAATTTCAAAAAATCCATTTGTTTTACGTGTCTACGCAATAAGAGGAATGTATACACCGAATTTCATTATTTTAGATGCACCTGTTTGGTACCATTTTTATCCCTCTATTCCCATTTTACCCCTTAAAAGTGCGAATTTGGAAAAAAACCTTTTATAGTATGTATCTACTCAATTAGAGGAATGTACACACCGAATTTCGTGTTTCTGGCTGCTGTCGTTTGATATGAACCATTTTTATCCCTTCTTGCCCTATTTCACCTCCTACGAATAAAAATCACTTTATGGTGCACGTTTTTGTATAGGGGGAATGCACATACCCAATATGAAGTAAGTCCAAGCAGAGATATTGAAGAAATATGCCTTAGTACTCTAAAATATTTGGGATTATTATGGGTATTTTTAGTCCTTGTGAGGGAAAATTTGTTCCCTTTGGGCTGATTTCGCCCAGTTTCAATCCCAACCGATCTATGACTATAAAACGCATTTATTGAAAATTTGGACGTCTTAGCTTTCGTTTCGATGCTAGCGTGCTTCCAACAGTAGGACGGACAGGCGAACCGACGGACGGATGGACATGGCTAGATTGTCTTCGCTTTTTTGACGATCAAGAATATATATACTTTATAGGGTCTTAGGTCGCTATTTCAAGGTGTTACAAACGGAATGACAAAGTTAGCACACCCTCATCCTGGAGTTGGAGGGTATAAAAACCAAGGTATTCGTACGTGACCGAAACAGAAGTCCTTTTCGCGGTCAACAATTCCAACGCCGATTTCAGAGAAACCTGTGGCAATATTTCAATGTGACCAATTTTAGAATAGAACATTGTCTCTTAAAAATGGCTTTAATTTTTAATACTTTATTTGTAATTTAATTTTAAGCCCGGTGACATTTCGCACGTGACATTTTTTCCATTATGGTAAAGGGTGATTTTTTAGCTATTATCTTTTTGGCAACACTGGTTTAAACAGCTGACGCACGTTTCGTGCTTTGTTTCACTGTCAAACATCTTCAGTTTGGTCTATAATTTAACCATGAATCGTCTTATAAACGAACAACGCTTGCAAATTATTGAATTTTATTATCAAAATGTGTGCTCTTTTAAGGAAGTTCATCGTTCACTTTTTTACCGAAAAATTGTGTTCAGCGACGAAGCTCATTTTTGGCTCAATGGGTACGTAAATAGGCAGAATTGTCGATTTTGGAGTGAATATCAGCCAGAAGCATTGCAAGAGCTACCAATGCATCCAGAAAAAGTCACAGTTTGGTGCGGTTTATGGGCTGGTGGCATCATTGGACCGTACTTCTTCAAAGATGATGCGCATCGTAAAGTAACTGTGAATGGTGAGCGCTACCGTGAGATGATATCCAACTTTTTTGCCCAAAATGCAAGAGCTTGACTTGCATGACATGTGGTTTCAACAAGACGGTGCCACATGCCACACAGCACGCGCAACAATTGACTTATTGAGAGGCGAGTTCGGTGAACATTTTATTTCACGTTCGGGACCTGTCAATTGGCCGCCTAGATCGTGCGATTTAACGCCTTTAGACTATTTTTTGTGGGGCTATGTTAAAGCTCAAGTTTATACAGACAAGCCCGCTTCAATTGACGCATTGGAAGACAACATTGATGCATTTATTCGTGAGATACCGGCCGAAATGTTGGAAAGAGTATGCCAAAACTGGACTAAGCGGATGGGCCATTTGAGGCGCAGACAAGGTCAACATTTGCATGAAATAATCTTTAAACATTAAATTATATGGCCCGTCCTATCGATTCAAATAAAGATTTCATGCATTTTTCTGAATTATATGTGTTTTTTTTTAAACTTACCTATAGCTTTTAAAAAATCACCCTTTACTTCTGCTGTAATACAATTTGAAGCCCGGTCGAAGGTGACTATTCGCACGTGACATTTTTTTCATTATGGTATTTATGTTGTTTCAGTTAAACGAAATAATAAATGATATAATATCGATAGAAGAATAATTCATTGTATTTATTTTCACATAATAACAGCAAAAGTCAAAATTTTGTTTTTTAATTTATTGTTTTGCAATTTTTCAACTCTCTTTATATTTCTACTCCGTTCTTGCTCATTTAGACTTAAATAATTATAAAGTATTTTTTTACAAAAAATATTAAAGTAAGATTTTTTTTCAAATTTTTAATTTTCACACTTAAGATGTCGCACGTGACCAACTTTAATGAAGTACCAAGGACACAAATTTTCTACTGTCACAGCAGATATCTTGATGGTTGCTAATTCTTTCAAAAAACGTTTATAAACCTGTTTATAATTTTCCATTTTTGGTAAATTTTTAAATGTTGGCAACACGCTGCCATTATTACTTTCTGAAAATGCGTTAGTTCGAAAATGACTTTTTGCTACAAAAATTGATATTTGGCCCCATGTATGAGTATCAGAACGTATATTCTTTAAATTTTACATATTACCTTAAATTTGGTTAAATATGAATTTATATGGACTGTATAAACTATTCCCACTGATTTTAAAACACCCGTGTTTATTAAAACCATGGGTATAGGCGCAAGGAGGTGTGTAGGGTATTACATAGACGGCCACGCCCTTTTCTTATTTGTTAATTAATACATTAATTATAAATTTTCGCTGAGATCAATGACATTTTCTAATCGACATTTTATAAAATCTACATTTTTAACTTTAAAACAATTTTAAATCAGAAATTTTCATAATTTATGGCAGTTTGCTGCAGCCCATTTTATTGGCATATTAAAGTGAACCTTTTACCTTTCTTCTCATATATGTATGGTTCAGCAGATACGTCCGGATAAACAAAGTTCTATTTGAAGAAATACAGGAACGACTAGTAAACATACACGAAAAACACAACACACTCTATCGCAGTGCATTCATTTTTGCAATAACATTGTCACAGTTTTTTTAATTTTTTATTAATTTAAATATTAAAATTAGTAGCTTCTGCCTTTTCATTTTACAACAGAAGTGTTTTCATATTACTTTATCATAAAAAATATCATATCAAATATGAAACAAGAACAAGTAAAAAGGCGTTAAGTTCGGCCGGGACGTATCATATATACCCTAGATTAGAGACTGTCGACATTACATAGAAGTGCACTACCATATTAAGAAAATTGTGAATCTTAATTATTATAATATTAATAGTCCTCTTCTATATATAAATATTAACACAATTATTTGTCAAAAATTCAAAAGTGTGCCCTAAATATTATTAGCAGGAAACAATTTCCCTGAAGGCCGATTTTACAGCCTAAATGTCTGTACATTTTGAAAGGAAAAGTTGTAATATTGAAGATCCAATATGTTTCAGAGTGGTACATTCCACAAAATTTCATGATTTTAGCTACAGCCGTTTTAGGGGTATCAGTTGAACTCATTTTCCATTTAGACCCTAAAAGTACGAATTTAAAAAATTTGGTACCCCTTATTTGCCGCGTCTACGTAGACAGACGAGTGCAAATACTGAATAAATTCCATTTTTAATTCCATTTAGATCCTGATGGTACGAATATCGAAATATATCTTTATTTTTCGCGTCACCGCAGTCAGCGAATTCCATTATTTTAGCTGCAGCCGTTTTGTTTGTACCATTTTTATCCCCATTCCGCTCATTTTCAGCCTAAAAGTAAAAATCGTTTACAATTGTATCCCTTAAAAGTACAAATTTTGAAAAATCCCTCATTTTTTTCTATTAAGAGGGATGTACATTCCATATTCCATGTCTCTAGCTATTGTCTTATCTTTGGTACTATTGTTATCCCTTGTTGTCCCATTTCGCCCTCTAAAACGTGTTTTTACTATTTTGTGCTTGGTAGCGTACAAGGGGAATGTACGCAACAAATTTCAAGTGCATATAAAGCAGATATTAAAAAAAATTGCTTAAATATTCTAAATATTTGGGAGTACTTTCAGTCCTTGTTTGGGAAAAATTTTTCTCTCTGGGCCGATTTCGCCCACTTTCAATCCCAACCAATCTGCAACCATATTTAGTGAAAATTTGAACCTCCTAGCTCATTTCGTTCGGGCGCTATCGTGCTTTCAACATACAGACAGACGGACATGGCTAAATCTTCTTAGATTTTTACCACGACCCAGAATATATATACATTATATATTATATGTATATATATATACATATATATATATTATATGGAGTCTCAGGTGTTATTGTGTTGAATATTTCGAGGTGTTACAAACGGAATGACAAAGTGGAGGGTATAAAAATGTAGTTACTTTGGCAGCACGATTTGCCACCTGGTTCGAAATTTTTATATTTTGCCATTTTAAAGTGTTGGCCATAATCTGCCATTATTACTTTCTGAAAATGCGTTACTTCAAAAATGGATTTTTGATTGGTGTTTGGCACCATCCTGCATTGCAAAACACTATCTCCCACAGTGGCTCGAAATGAACAACTCACAAACAATCTCAAACGGTTAATCGGTTACTCTATTGACGTCCCTAGATGTGAACTCGCCCCTTAATCGGTGTTGCTCAGTTTTTATTTTGCACCACCACCAAAGAGAAAATGCCAAAGGACACAAGAACAAGAAAATATTTTATCTTGTGACGTTATTATGAATTATAGTTTCGTTGGTTGGTTGGAAGTGTTGTTGCAGATTTGTATCATTTGTGGCTTAAAGTTTTATGGAAATTATGTAAATTTCGTACAATTCTTTTGCCACACTTGAAATTTCTACAGCATCGTTGTCTTCTAGCGAAGAATAAGGAATTCAATTTGTTCCAAGCGTACTTAATAACTTCACAAAACCTAATTCACTACTCTCCGATTACTTATAAATAAACAAAAATTTGGATGGCTACCATAACAAAAAATTAGGTATAGAACAATCTTGTTCATTTTACAATATCATGTATCAACCATGAAGATGTAAGAAAATTTTTCCAAATCATGTCACATACTCTAGTTGACAACTTTTCATGTCAATATGTGACACAATTTGTATTCCAAACTTTTTTAATTTGACAATTCTCCTACAGTCTCTGCGGCATAGGTGCCCTATGGCTTTACAAGTAATCAATTTAAATTAAGTTTCGTCATGTTAAGAACACACTGTTCATGTTTGCCAACATTTGACAATTTGTTATTCTTCCGAAAATAATTTTATCAAACTGTCCGAAACACAACAGCTTACACTTATTGATGTAAATGGATATATTAGACATTTTTTGTGAAAACCAAAATTTAAATTTATTGCGCTTATTTTTCAAACACACCAGTCCATTGTACTTTGCTTAGAATGTGTATTAAATGGGATCGATTTGGGAATAGTGTTGAAGTTTAAAAACCCGCGATTGTAAAAAAAATCGGTTATCCTTAATCCGAGGACAATAAAAAGATGGTAAAAAATGGAGAAAATGAACCAATCATAGAATGGCAGTTAGAAACATGAAATTCGGTGTACACATGCCTCTAGTAGCGTAGATAGGAAAAATAAAAGTATTTTTGTACTTTTAAGGGGTTAAATGGTAAGATGAAGTAAACCATTGTGCCAACAAATGGTTGTAGATAAGATCACAAAATAAGCTCTATACATTCTTCTGACCGTGTAGACGCTGAATACTATTAAGGGAAAATAGGGGCGAAAAGGGATAAAAATGGTACAAATCAAAGGGCGGAAAAGAAAAGGACTTTCCAACCTCATACTTTAGGGTCGTGTTAAATAAAAATAAATGCTAAATATAAAATGCAATAATAAGAAGAAAGAAGGCGTTAAGTTCGCCGGCACGAATCTTATATACCCTCCAGCACGAAGTGCTTTCCACAGTATTACCGACAGATTAGAGGCTGTCGACTTTACATAAAAAAACAGAACCAAATTAGGAAAATTGAGATGCTTCATTATTATAAAGGGTGATTTTTTAAGAGCTTGATAACTTTTAAAAAAAAAAAACGCATAAAATTTGCAAAATCTCATCGGTTCTTTATTTGTAACGTTAGATTGGTCCATGACATTTACTTTTTGAAGATAATTTCATTTAAATGTTGACCGCGGCTGCGTCTTAGGTGGTCCATCCGCTTAGTCCAATTTTGGCATTTCCACGTTTTTGAGTAACAGAGACCCAATTGGTGCGAACGGCGACGAATCGAAAATTGGTGGTCATCATTAACACTGGCCGATACAGCTGCGATATTTTCTTCAGTTCGCACTCTACGTAAGCGTGTTGGTGGTTTAATGTCCAACAATGTAAATTTGGTGCGAAATTTAGTCACAATAGCCCGAATAGCCGCTTCAGTGGGTCGATTAAACTGACCATAAAATGGAAGCGCGCAATGAACTTTCTTAACAGAGCACGCATTTTGATAATAAAATTCAATAATTTGCAAGCGTTGTTCGTTTGTAAGACGATTCATGATGAAATGTCAAAGCATACTGAGCATCTTTCTCTTTGACACCATGTCTGAAATCCCACGTGATCTGTCAAATACTAATGCATGAAAATCCTAACCTCAAAAAAATCACTCTTTACTACTAGCAGTACCCGCTGCTTCGCACGCGAAAAAGCCAGTTATTTGTTAATTTTATTCGTCTTTGTTTTTGGATAGTATTTATTTAATTTTCTTTTGGTGGATATAGATAATTCTAAAATAGTAGCACTCACACACAGTCAAAGGAATGTGCTCGTCGATGTGCACTATTTTAGCTGAACTACTTCGTATGTATAATTTTCTACCAATTTTTGAAAAAAATATTACAACCATTTATATCCTCGAGCTCATGTTTCTAGATTCAGCCAGCCAGTTTATAACTTTTAGCACTTCTTTCCCAAAAAGTACACATTTTGAAAAATCACTATAGGTAAAATGTGTTTTTGCTTCCCCTAAAAATATGTACTTTATTTGGTAACACATTTATTCCTTATTGTCCTGTATCCCCCCTTTTAAGTAAAAATTTTGAAATATCCATTTATATTCCGCGCTTACGTAATTAAATGATTGTGCTGCATTTGTATCCCTTTTCGTCCCGCGCACCCATTAAAAGTACAAATTTCGAAAAATCAAACTACTGCGCTTCTATATGGTCAAAGAAATTTACACACTATTTATCCCTTTTTGTCCCGCTCGCCCCTTAAAAGTACAAATTTCGAAAAATCCAATTTTACTTCGTTTCTATATGGTCAGAGGAATTTACATACCAAATTTCACGATTCTGGCTGTAATACTTTAGTTGGTACCATTTTTATCCCTTTTTTTCCCGCTCGCCCCTTAAAAGTACAAATTTCGAAAAATCCAATTTTACTTCGTTTCTATATCGTCAGAGGAATTTATATACCAAATTTCACGATTCTAGTTGGTACCATTTTTATCCCTTTTTGTCCCGCTCGCCCCTTAAAAGTACAAATTCCGAAAAATCCCTATTGTAGCTCTTCTGCATGGTCTGTGCAAGGAACTCACCGAATTTCATGTTTCTAACTACTGCCGTTTAGTCAGGACGAAGGTTCGATATTTATCCCTTTTTGGGCCATTTTACCCTCTAAAAGTACGAATTTCGTAAAACCCTTTCTTAGTCGACGTCTACGTCATATTTGGGAACTACCCTGAAAATTTCATGACCCTAGCTTCAGCCGTTTGGTCTGGGGGCTGGTCAATGATAAGTCAGTCAGTCAGTCAGTCAGTCAGTAACGCAACTCTTTTATATATATAGACTAGCAGTACCCGCTGCTTCGCACGCGAAAAAGCCAGCTATTTGTCAATTTTATCCGTCATTGTTTTTGGATAGTGGAACTTACACACCACATTTCACGACTATAGCTCCAATACTTTAGTTGGTACTACTTTTATCCCTTGTTACTCACCCCCTATAAGAAAATTTCAAAAAATCCATTTAGTTGCGCTTTACACACAGTTTACACTCCAAATTTCCAGACTATAGCTGCAATTCTTAAATTGGAACTCTTTTTGTCCCGCCTACCCCCTAAAAAGTACAAATTTCGAACAATTCAATTATACTGCGCTTCTACATGGTCAGAGGAATTTACATACCAAATTTCACAATTCTAGCTGTAATACTTTAGTTGGTACCATTTTTATCCCTCTCGCCCCCTAAAAATACAAATTTTAAAAAAATCTATTTTAATTGTGGAATTTACATACCACATTTCACGATTCTATCTGCAATACTTTAGTTGGTCCCATTTTTATCCCTTTTTGTCCCGCTCTCCCCTTAAAAGTACAAATTTCGAAAAATCCAATTTTACTTCGTTTCTGTATCGTCAGAGGAATTTACATACCAAATTTCACGATTCTAGCTGTAATACTTTAGTTGGTACCATTTTTATCCCTTTTTGTCCCTCTCTTCCCTTAAAAGTACAAATTTCGAAAAAATCAAATTCTACTTCGTTTCTATATGATCAGAGGAATTTACATACCAAATTTCACGATTCTAGCTGTAATACTTTAGTTGGTACCATTTTTATCCCTTTTTGTCCCTCTCTTCCCTTAAAAGTACAAATTTCGAAAAATCCAATTTTACTTCGTTTCTGTATCGTCAGAGGAATTTACATGCACGCGAAAAAGCCAGCTATTTGTCAATTTTATCCGTCATTGTTTTTGGATAGTGGAACTTACACACCACATTTCACGACTATAGCTTCAATACTTTAGCTGGTACTACTTTTATCCCTTGTTGCCCACCCCCTATAAGAAAATTTCAAAAAATCAATTTAGATTGCGCTTTACACACAGTTTACACTCCAAATTTCCCGACTATAGCTGCAATTCTTAAATTGGAACCCTTTTTGTCCCGCCTACCCCCTAAAAAGTACAAATTTCGAACAATTCAATTATACTGCGCTTCTACATGGTCAGAGGAATTTACATACCAAATTTCACAATTCTAGCTGTAATACTTTAGTTGGTACCATTTTTATCCCTCTCGCCCCCTAAAAATACAAATTTTAAAAAAATCTATTTTAATTGTGGAATTTACATACCACATTTCACGATTCTATCTGCAATACTTTAGTTGGTCCCATTTTTATCCATTTTTGTCCCGCTCTCCCCTTAAAAGTACAAATTTCGAAAAATCCAATTTTACTTCGTTTCTGTATCGTCAGAGGAATTTACATACCAAATTTCACGATTCTAGCTGTAATACTTTAGTTGGTACCATTTTTATCCCTTTTTCTCCCGCTCGTCCCTTAAAAGTACATATTTCGAAAAATCCAATTTTACTTCGTTTCTATATGATCAGAGGAATTTGCATACCAAATTTCACGATTCTAGCTGTAATACTTTAGTTGGTACCATTTTTATCCCTTTTTGTCCCTCTCTTCCTTTAAAAGTACAAATTTCGAAAAAATCAAATTCTACTTCGTTTCTATATGATCAGAGGAATTTACATACCAAATTTCACGATTCTAGCTGTAATACTTTAGTTGGTACCATTTTTATCCCTTTTTGTCCTCTCTTCCTTTAAAAGTACAAATTTCGAAAAAATCAAATTCTACTTCGTTTCTATATGATCAGAGGAATTTACATACCAAATTTCACGATTCTAGCTGTAATACTTTAGTTGGTACCATTTTTATCCCTTTTTGTCCCTCTCTTCCCTTAAAAGTAAAAATTTCGAAAAAATCTAATTCTACTTCGTTTCTATATGATCAGAGGAATTTACATACCAAATTTCACGATTCTAGCTGTAATACTTTAGTTGGTACCATTTTTATCCCTTTTTGTCCCTCTCTTCCCTTAAAAGTACAAATTTCGAAAAAATCAAATTCTACTTCGTTTCTATATGATCAGAGGAATTTGCATACCAAATTTCACGATTCTAGCTGTAATACTTTAGTTGGTACCATTTTTATCCCTTTTTGTCCTCTCTTCCTTTAAAAGTACAAATTTCGAAAAAATCAAATTCTACTTCGTTTCTATATGATCAGAGGAATTTACATACCAAATTTCACGATTCTAGCTGTAATACTTTAGTTGGTACCATTTTTATCCCTTTTTGTCCCTCTCTTCCCTTAAAAGTACAACTTTCGAAAAATCCAAATTTACTTCGTTTCTGTATCGTCAGAGGAATTTACATACCAAATTTCACGTTTCTAGCTGTAATACTTTAGTTGGTACCATTTTTATCCCTTTTTGTCCCTCTCTTCCCTTAAAAGTACAAAGTTCGAAAAAATCAAATTCTACTTCGTTTCTATATGATCAGAGGAATTTACATACCAAATTTCACGATTCTAGCTGTAATACTTTAGTTGGTACCATTTGTATCCCTTTTTGTCCCTCTCTTCCCTTAAAAGTACAAATTTCAAAAAAATCAAATTCTACTTCGTTTCTATATGATCAGAGGAATTTACATAACAAATTTCACGATTCTAGCTGTAATACTTTAGTTGGTACCATTTTTATCCCTTTTTGTACCGCTCTCCCCTTAAAAGTACAAATTTCGAAAAATCCAATTTTACTTCGTTTCTACATCGTCAGAGGGATTTACATACCAAATTTCACGATTCTAGCTGTAATACTTTAGTTGGTACCATTTGTATCCCTTTTTGTCCCTCTCTTCCCTTAAAAGTACAAATTTCAAAAAAATCAAATTCTACTTCGTTTCTATATGATCAGAGGAATTTACATACCAAATTTCACGATTCTAGCTGTAATACTTTAGTTGGTACCATTTTTATCCCTTTTTGTCCCTCTCTTCCCTTAAAAGTACAAATTTCGAAAAAATCAAATTCTACTTCGTTTCTATATGATCAGAGGAATTTACATACCAAGTTTCACGATTCTAGCTGTAATACTTTAGTTGGTACCATTTTTATCCCTTTTTGTCCCGCTCGGCCCTTAAAAGTACAAATTTCGAAAAATTCAATTTTACTTCGTTTCTATATGGTCAGAGGAATTTACATACCAAATTTCACGTTTCTAGCTGTAATAATTTAGTTGGTACCATTTTTATCCCTTTTAGTCCCGCTCGTCCCTTAAAAGTACAAATTTCGAAAAATCCAATTTTACTTCGTTTCTATATGGTCAGAGGAATTTACATACCAAATTTCACGTTTCTAGCTGTAATACTTTAGATGGTACCATTTTTATCCCTTTTTGTCCCGCTCGTCCCTTAAAAGTACAAATTTCGAAAAATCCCTATTTGTAGCTCGTCTGCATGGTCATTGCAAGGAACTCACCGAATTTCATGTTTATAGCTACTGCCGTTTAGTCAGGACGAAGGTTCTATGTTTATCCCTTTTTGGGCCATTTTATCCCCTAAAAGTACGAATTTCGTAAAACCCTTTCTTAGTCGACGTCTACGTCATATTTGGGAACTACCCTGAAAATTTCATGACCCTGGCTTCAGCCCTTTGGTCTGGGGGCTGGCCAATGATAAGTCAGTCAGTCAGTCAGTCAGTCAGTCAGTCAGTCAGTCAGTCAGTAACGCAACTCTTTTATATATATAGATTAATAGTCATCTACAATATATATATGAATAAGAGACAGCAATCTTCAAAAATATGCCCTAAATATTAGGTGTATTGTCAATCGTTATTAATTAGAAAAAATTTTCCTCAAGCCCGATTTTCTCCATGTACAACTTCTTTATTCCCTCTACAGCCTAACTATTGAAGATCCATATACATAATACATATATATCATATACATTCCATGATTTTAGCTACAGCCATTTGCTTGTTACCAGAACGAATTTAGAAAAATTGGTATCACTTATTTTCAGCATATACGCAGTCAGACGATTGCAAATATTGAATATCATGATTTTAGCTACAGCCGCTTGATTGGTGCTAAATTTGATCCCATTTAGATCATTAAAGCACGAATATCGACATATATCTTTATTTTCGCGTCTATGCATTCAACTAAATGTGCACACCGAATTTCATTATTATAGCTGCAGCCGTTTGGTTGGTGCCAATTGTATTTTACATTTTCCGCATAAAACGATCAAATTTCACAAAAAAATCCGTTTTGTTTCGCATCATCACATCGAATTTCATGATATCAACTTCAGCGGTTTCGTTGGTACCATTTTTATCCCTTTTTTCCAATTATACCCTTAAAAGTACGAATTTTTCAATTAGAGGGATGTTTATTGCTGTTGTCGTATGATTGGTACCATTTTTATCCCTTTTTGTCCCATTTCGTCCGCTAAACCTTTTATCTACTTTTCGGTTAGGGACATATACATATATATATATATATATATATATATGAATATTCAATGATGAATATTTCAAGGTGTTACAAACGGAGTACCAAAGTGGAGGGTCTAAAAATAAAGTGAAGTGACTTTTTAATGATTGTTTGCGAGACAATTCATCCCTGGGCCAAGCCATCTGTGAGCTATAAGCTCTACAAACACCCATAAAAATCGCGTGTATTTTTATGACACTTAAAAACATGTTAAATATAATTTTTATTTTTGTCTTATAATAAGTCATTGGCAAAATTATTGGACGTTTACAGTACTTTTGGTGGGCTTTCCTACTGACAAACTATTTGGTAAAAGTTATGAAAAGTAAGCAGAAGGAATCAATACCTTCCGAATGACGCCTATCCGTCGAAAAATTACGTCGCTGACTCCTTTTTTCCGAAATTCTGTGAAATTCCTTGTTTGCTAGCTGCAAATACAAAAAAGTATGAAAAACCAAGGTGTGAAAGCCAAGGACCAAAATTTATCTTTGAAACTGGGTGTATCACAAAAGTATATTTGACATAAGAAAGTCAGATGAACCCGCAAAACCCTTGTTTTGTAACTAAATGGTAATATGGAATCCGCAGAGAGTGTGATTTGGAATAAAAATTTTCAGTATTTTTAACTGTTTCTACAGCTGGATCCAATTTTTGTAATAAACCTTTCTTTGTCATGCTTCAATATTATCTATTACAGAATAGAACGACATGTGAAGCAGGTTTGCACAATTCTGTATGTACACAACACAATGCCCGCAAAACTCAAAAATTAAAACAAATCTACCGAAAATTTTGAAATTGTGCTAGTATAAAATACTAAGTATAATTGCAGGTGGGACATACTCCGTTTCCGTGCAAAACGGACGTGAAGATTGGTGTGAGCGATAGAGCTACTAGTTTTTAAATTCCATAATTTCTGACATATTTTAAATATTCTGAAACACGAAAAAAAGTTTGAAAAATTTTTATAAAAATTAATTTTATTAAAAAATATTTTTCTTGACAATAAAGCATTCGATTTTAATTCTACCCTCCACCTCCAGGATAGGGGTATACTAACTTTGTCATTCCGTTTGTAACACGTTGAAATATCGACCTGAGACCCTATAAAGTATATATATTCTTCATCGTCATAAAATTCTAAGACGATCTAACCATGCCCATCCGTCCGTCTGTTGAAATAACGCTATCATCTAAACGAAAGGAGCAAGAACGTTCAAATTTTCCACAAATGTGTCTTATAGTCGTAGATCGGTTGGGATTGAAACGGGACGAAATCGGCCCAAAGGGAAACATTTTTCCCTCACAAGGACTAAACATACCCATAATAATCCTTAATATTTTAGACTATTTAAGTATATTTTTTCAATATGTCTGCTTTTACTTACTTGACATTGGGTATGCGCATTCCCCCGATAACAAAAAGTGGTGATTCTTATTTGTAGGGGGTGGAATGGGGCAAAAAAGGAATAAAAATGGTACATATTAAACGACAACAGCTAGAAACACGAAATTCGTTGTGTACATTCCTCTAATAGAGTAGATACAAAATATAAAAGTATTTTTTCCAAATTAGTACTTTTAAGGGGTAAAATGGGAATAGAGGGATAAAAGTGGTACCAACCAAACGGCTGCCTCTAGAATAATAAAATTCGGTGTATACATTCCTCTGATTGCATAGACTCGTAGAATACACGAATTTTTCAAAATTCGTACTTTTTGGGGTTAAAATGAAAAAAGGGGATAAAAATAGTACAAATCACGTGACCACAGCTAGAGTCATGAAATTCGGAGTATACATTCCTTTCGACATAGACATGGAAAATAAAAGGTTTTTCCAATTTCGTACTTTCAAGGGATACAATGGGTACAGAGGGATAATAATGGTACCAATCAAACGGCTACACCTAGAATAATGAAATTCGGTGTATACATACCTCTGATTGCGTAGACACATAAAATAAACGGATTTTTCGATATTCGTACTTCTTGTGGTTAAAATGAAAAAGGGGGTACAAATAGTACCAACCAAATGACCACAGCTAGAGTCATGAAATTAGGAGTATACATTTCTCTGACTGCGCAGACAAGGAAAATACACGGATTTTTCAAAATTCGTACTTTTTGGGGTCAAAATTGAAAAATGAAATTTGAAATTTGTACTTTCAAGGGATACAAATAGTACAGAGACATACAAATAGTACTAACTAAACGACTACAGCCAGAATGATGAAATTCTAATTGGGTAGAAACGTCAAATAAAGATAATTTAGATAGTCGTACTCCTTAGGGGGTAAAAATGGTACCAACCAAATGGCCGCAGCTGGAATCATGGAATTCGGTGTATACATTCCTCTGACTGCATAGACACGCAAAATAAAAAGTTTTTTTTCCAAATTCGTACTTTTTCTTTTACTATTTTGCACTATGTTCGTCTGATAATGGATTTTCAAAATTTTTACTTTTGGAATTAAAATAGAATGGAAATAAAACCAATTGTAGCACCCACTATCTTCCAATATTTATGGTATTTAAGCTTTTTGAAAATATAAATAAAAGAATAATTATTTTTTGAATATAAAAATATTATATTTGTTTATAAAATTATTTTTTTAATATTTGTATTTGTTTTGATTTGGCTATATACAAAAATTATATTTTCCTGTAATATTACTGCACTTCTATGAAAATCGACAGCCTCTGTGGAATGCAGTTCATGGTGGAGGGTGTATAAAGTTCGGCCCGGCCGAACTTAACCCCGTTTTTACTTGTTTTCTCTAGCTCTGCCCCTTCTTTTCTCTCAATTAAAAAAAATTTCCAAAGAAATATTAATTTTCACAAAATGGGAAATCGGTTCAGAGGAAAAATTTTTTCCTAATAAGGACTGAAAATACACCTAAACTAAATTCACATTTTTAGGTGGCGTAAGGGTCAAAAAGGGAAAGAAATGGTACCAATCAAATCACACCAGCTAGAAACGTTAGATTCGGTTTGTATATACCTATAATTGCGTAAGCTTAAAAATGAATGCATAATTCGAAATTCGTACTTTTTAGGGATAAAATCGCAAAAAGAGGGATAAAAATGGTACCAACCAAACTACTGAAGTTAAAATCATGAAGAAATTTGATGTATACATTCCTCTAACTGTGGAGACAGTCAACATAATGGATTTTTTCCAAATTTGTAAATTTAGAGGGAAAACGGGTCGAAATGGTACAAATGTCTTCAGCTAGAATCATGAAATTCAGCATGTACGTTCCTCTGACTGAGGAACCAAAAGACGTTTCCCAATACGTTCTTTTGGATCAAAATGGGAGAAATGAATAAAAAATACCACCAATAACCCTTGATATTTAGGGTTTTGAAGATTGCTATCTTACACTTTTTGAATACACATAAAGTAGTATTTTGATGTGTATAGGGATATCTGACTGTATGAACATTTTGGTAGACTATCCCTATAAGCGGGAGCGATTTTCAAATTTGCATATAAATTTAACTCCTATCTTCCAATGGATCTGCAAAACTCAATTCAAGATGGAGGGAATTTACTTGTTTTAGTTATAATTTATTCTGTATGTAAGCATATAAGTAAAAATAAATGTCCATGGACTTTATGCCATTGGACCGTATTACATACCACCAGACATATTATCTAATATTAGGATTTCGATTATATTAAATATGATGGTATAATTCGCTCTCCTGATAAAATACCAAATAAATGATTTGGAGATCTTGCATGAAATAAACGAAAGCACGATCGACAATATTTCAGTTTCATATTCGACCCAATCTATGGCGCACAAAGGCCAAAGTTATACGTGAGTAATCCTCGCTGTGTAGGAAAAATCAATCATTTTGTTTTTGACAAATTGCCTCAAAAAGTTTGTTGTCATTTCATGAAAAATGTAAGACAGACACTCTACTCTACTCTCAATGTCTCTCTCACTCTCCCTACTTCCTTCAGACATTGTCCTTTTCGACGATGGGTTTTATTAACCCAGCAACAACACATGTTTTTTGTGTTGCTCCTGCTGCTGTTGTTCTTGTGGTTTGAAGTTTTAGTGTTGCTCGAGGGACATTGGGTTGCTATGTACATAATGGCCATCGTTGGTCAACGGTCAACAAGCGTGTGTGTGAGCACACCAAGCGTCCGCACCACCCACGGATGTTTGTCTTTTGTTCTACTCTTTGTGAATTATCCCTTGGCATTCGCAGCAACAGCAAAAACAACAACTACAACTTGTTTGTACGACTATGTGCTTCTTTGGACTCAATGTCTTTCTTGGGTGGCGCTGACTGGCCGTTAAGCTTTACCAAAGATGCTGATATTTCAATTTGATTTTACCCTTCAGTGATTCTTATTAAATGTTAATAGTATTCGTATTCCACATTGACCCTGTGCTCCTTACATCGGACCAAAAGGAAAAGGGATAACCAACCATTCCTTGAGCTACCAACACCCTGCCAACTGGAAACTTACAAATGTATGTATGTATGTTTGAGGAAATCACAAATCTTTGTAATTTTGAAATCCTTAAATAAACTGGAATGAATTAATTTTGTTGTTTCAACCAATAACTCCGGTATTATTTCAACATTGACGTCATTCTTGTTCCTTCGGATTTTTGATTGTTAGTTTTTGCTTTGGCAACAACTGTTATTTACATTTGATACAAGTACAAGCTCTATCTAAAGGATTTTCGTTTCAAGGTTATAGTAATTAACACTTTCCTAATGGCTGGTGAAAAGTTTCCAAAATAAGTGTACCCTTGAACAAAGGTTTAAAATTAATGAAGCAACGGCAAGGCAACCTAATACCACTGAACTGTAGGTTAAAGAGCTTAAATTTCTGAAATTTCTACGAAACAACAAAAATATCACAAGATTGAGATTAAAAATTGTAGACCATTCAAGTCAAGCGAAAGAAAAGAAAGCTAAGTAAAAAAGGTCTGCGGCGCAGTGGGACATTCTGAGAGCAGGTGGTCAAAAATCATATATACCGCTATGAATTTAATTTAATGTCATGTGAATTTCATATTTACCTCGACCTTTGAAGTCATCATTAGGATGACAACTGAAAAAAAACATGGGGTACAATCGTCAAGAAAAAATTTCTTTTTTTTATGAAAGTGTTATAAAACAAATAATTGATAGGAAACGACAATTTAATTATGAAAATACAGTCCTGATAGATTGACTTTTAAATATATTTTTATAAAAATATATCTAAGTAAACATTTATTACTTAATAATACTGATCCGTGGAATCGTATTAAAATCAAATATTAAGTGTATTCAATACAACGTGGCGATTGAACCCCAGGACTATTTTGATACACGTAAATCACAGCTCCAGGCAGCACAATAAAACGAAGCTTCTACACATTAGCTTAAAATTACTCTACTTTTTTTTGGGCCAATTCTATTACGAAATATCTAATTTCTAATTTCCAATTTGGTTAAGAGTACATATATACATTAGAGTGGCTTCAAAATAGAAGTTGTGGATGTTCCCGACCAAAATGAAAGATTGGTTTGTTTTATGTGTTATCCCAAAATATTTCGCTTTTATCATTGTCCGTTCGTGAGCTGGACACGTTGAAAATAACCTCTATAAATCAGGGTGAGAATGGTATTTGGAAAAAACCTGCTTGAAATTAAAATCCGACCCGAGCCTTAAGCTGGCCATAGACGAACGATAAATTCGAGCAATTTGTTGGGTTTGTGTTGCTTTTTTACTTGCAATTTGTTCGCAAACTACCCCACAGACGTAAAAAAGCGACCACAAACCCAACAAATTGCTCGAATTTATCGTTCGTCTATGGCCAGCTTTATCAAACCATATTAAAAACTTACAATATGACCCTGTATAAAGGGCAGATTTATACTAATTTTGATGCATAGGTCACTAATTGGAAAGCTCAAACTCAGTTTTTATACCCTACACAACTTCGTGGACTAGGGTATTATAAGTTAGTTTCGCGCCAAATGTTTGTAACACCAAGAAATAATCGAGCTAGACCCACCTTTAAGTTTACCGATCGGCTTAGAATCACCAGCTGTGTCGATTTAACGATGTCTGTCTGTCCGTCCGTCCGCCTGCTGTCAATCTAAGCTTGTTCGCACTCTACAGGTCGCAATTGTTGTCCGATTGTCATGAAACTTGGCAGATGTTATTTTTTCTGGCCAAGGACCATCGAATCGTATTGAATTTGGAGTAAAGCGGTTCAGATTTAGATATAGCCCCCATACAAATGTCGCTCCAGCTTTGACTTTTTCCGCCCTATAAAGCATATATAGTACCCGATTTTCTTCAAATTTGGCTTAACACCTTATCATCAAACTAGAAATACCTGCGGGGAAAGTGGGTTAGATCGGTTCAGATTTAGATATAGCCCCCATACCAATGACGCTCCCGATTTCACTTTTTCCGCTCTAGAAACCACATCTTGTACCCGATTTTCTTTACATTTGGCACAACATCTTATAATCCAAATAGAAACACCTATGCTCAAAGTGGGTAAGATCGGTTCAGATTTAGATACAGCCCCCATACAAATGTCGCTCCCGATTTCACTTTTTCCGCTCTAAAATCCACATATTGTACCCGTTTTCCTTTAAAATTGGCACAACATTTTATAATCTAAATTAAAACACCTATGGTGAAAGTGGGGTAGATCGGTTCAGATTTAGATATAGCCCCCATACAAATGTCGCTCCCGATTTCACTTTTTTCCGCTTTAGAAACCATATCTTGTACCCGATTTTCTTTAAATTTCGCTTAACACCTTATAATCCAACTAGAAACACCTATGCTGAAAGTGGGTAAGATCGGTTCAGATTTAGATATAGCCCCCATACAAATGTCGCTCCCGAATGTTAAACCGATTTTGGCCAATTTACATATTATATTTCGCCTAGAAACAGACATGGTGAAAGCGGGTCACATCGTTCCAGGTTTGAATATACCCCCATACAAATGTCCTTCCCGATTTCACTTTTTTACCGAATTGAATTGTAATGAGATAGAAAGTCCGTCCGTCTTTAGCATTTCCTTACTTGTTTGGGAGATGTCCATATGTCCATACTTTGGTATAACCCAAATGGGGCCCCATTCTGATCAATTACACTAAAATATAAATATAAAATATAGGCTCCCTATTACTACTGCATAATTTGTATTTGTCTGTCGGATAATTGGATTAATTACCATATTATTAACCATATTCGTTAAATATGACTATATATGAAATACCTGGGTTTAGTAATCAAAGCGAGGTACATACGCAGGGAGTGGTGTAGGGTATTATATAGTCGGACCCGCCCGACTTTAGCCTTTCCTTACTTGTTTATTTCGTGGTCGTTTGTCTCTTTTACAGGACTCTTAATTTCCAAAGGATGTAAATGTTTCAATAATTTAGTTTCGTACTTTTGCGTGTCATACAATGGCGATATGGGTATCAAATGAAGGAGAAGAACATCTGCTAAATATGCTTTTAATTTCATGCATCTATCTATGTTAATTTAGCATTAACAATCATTTGATTTTTTCCCCTTTAAAAAGTTTATGTAGATTATTCATGTTTTATTTTTTAAGGGGAAAAATTTGAAATGGTTGAATTTCTTTCCAAAAATTAGCTTTATATAAGACTAGAATGTGTTTACGATGCAAATAACCCCATATTTCAGTTTTTACTTCATATTTAATCCACTGAGTATTAACAGTACGAAAAAAATTTGCGGCCCTTAATGGGCTAGCAAATTCTAAAAATTGCAATTGGTTATCAAGACCTCTCCAACGAGTCCCTAAAAACATAAATCGAACTAAAAATGAAAAACATCAAAAATTGCAATAAAATAATATAAATATGTCCCTTATACTCGGTCATAGTGCAAGTTTTTAATATGGTTTGATAAGGCTGGGATTGGATTTTAATTTCTAGTGGTTTTTCTCAATACCATTCTCATTTTGAATTATTTTCAAGAAAAACCTGATTTATGGAGGTTATTTTGAACCTGCCCAGCTCATGAACGGACAATGATAAAAGCCAATTACTTTGGGAGAATACATAAAACGAAGCAATCTTTCATTTTAGTCGGGAACATCAACACAAAAGAAGCCACTCTAATATACATACGTACACCAACAAAATGAATATTAGATATTTACAACAGCTCTACAAACGGTTCTACTATTTTACAGAGTGAATTCTATTTAATTTCGAAAGAACTAAATGGAGTGATTCAATTTAAATAAGCCAGTCTTCCTCTTTCTCATCTACCCACCCGCATTTACCTGCTAACCTAATTTCACAAACAAACGAAATTCCCTGTTTTCACACTCACCCACACACACACACTGAGTCAGTAGAGTCATTAAGCAGACCAACCCGACCGCACCAACCTACCACCAACTTTTCTTTTAACCAGCAACTGCAGCAAAAGCCATTAGCCTTGAAAAATATACAAGCTATTTTGGTACACTTGTTGCTCCAAAGGATTTTCCACACGAGAATTTTCTGTGCTGGAATTAAAAACCCCATACGCAGATACCAGCACAGAAAACAACCCATATCCATATACACACTGGAGTGGGTCGGGGCACCAAACTGTTGTGTTTGGTTTTTTGTTACACAAGCATTTGAAAGTTTTACATTACTTGCACATAAGAATTAATTATGATTTAGGTATTTTTATGCATGATACATATGTGTATTTTATTACATAATTTATGTGGACTCATATGCTTTATGATCTTTCACTGTTTCTACATTTTCTGGTCTGTTGGCAAATAAATGTTTAGATTGAAAATAAAAATGTTGTAAGAAAAGCATAAACATAAATTGTCTGAAGTGAAGCAGAGATTTCTTTTGTGTAACAGCAAATAAGTATTTTATTGCCTACTGTGGGACACAAGAGAAGAAGACATAAATTGTTATCGAGTAAAAGTAAGCAAAATGAATAGTAGCGGATTTTTGGTAGTCTTGAAATGACATCATTCGCAAAAGCCATACATTTTTATAGGCACAACATTCGGTGTCTAGGCTTTTTATGGCAATAAGACGCGGGCGCAAAAAGAGAAGCTATTTAAGCACCACACGGTGGATCCCATGTTAGTATTGGGGCAAAGCAACTAAATAGCTTAGATTCGAAGTTCCAAGGTAAGAAAAAATATAAGTTCTAATGTCGCCACACAGTGGTTCAGAATCAATTTCTGTAGGCCAAAGATCAATAATATTAAATTAAACAAGGACTACATGTTTTTCTAAGATACTAACATTAAAAATCGTGCATATTTTAGAATTTAGCGAAAAGTTGACTACTTTTCTTATTTTTCGATTCAAAAGAAAAACTTTTCGCATTTCTTGCGCAGGAATAAATATACTTCTTGTACCCTCCACCACTGTTCTGAGATATGCCATGGCTTATGTTTCAGTCAATTGAAAAATATTTTTCCATCGAAGCACAAAATTTTTTTCTTAGAGGATGTACTTAAATAGACCACTATTCTCCAAATCAAAAAAAAAATAATCAAAATTTTTAATTTTACTCGCAAAAGTAATATTTCCTTAGCAAAAATTAAAGAAAACAAAAAGTATTTTATTTCAAAGAAAATATATATATAAATATTTACAGGTTGTTCCTTTAGAAACTTTAAAAATAATCTTATAAAACTCTCCACCACGGAGTGCATTTCACAGCATTACCTGCAGATTAGAGACTGTCAGCTTTACACAGAAGTATAGGACCATATTAGGAAAATATTTAGTTATTCACATAACGATATTTGTATTTCAAACTATTAGGCATACTGCAATGCTTAAAATAAATTATCATGATATATTATTCAGTGTCGATATTCTCCTCTTGATTCCAGCTACAGACAAAATGTCTTTACCATTTTGATACGAAAAGATCCATTATGTTTCGCGTCCACAGTGTACACATTTCTTGCGCGTCTGCGTAGACAGATGCGTAAAAATTCTGAATATCATGATTCTAACAACAACCGTTTGACTGTTGCCAAATGTAATCTCATTCAGATTCTAAAAGTACAAATTTCGATAAAATACATTTTATATCGCATCTTCACAGTCAAATGAATGTACACACCGAATTTCACGATTTCAACTTCTGCGTTTTGGTTGGTACCATTTTGTATCCCTATTTTCCAATTTTATCCCTCAAAAGTACGAATTTTGAAAAAAAATCCCTCTATTTTACGTAACAGCGCTATTAGAGGGATTTACATTCCAAATTTCAAGTTTCTAGGTACTGTCGTGTCATTGGTACCATTTTAATCCCTTTTTGTTCCATTTCGCTCGCTAAAACGTGTATTTATTTTTTGGAGCTTTTACGATATAAGAGGAATGTACGCCACAAATTTCAAGTGCATATAAAGCAGAATTTAAAAATAATTGCTTAAATATTCAAAATATTAGGAGTTAATTTCAGTCATTGTTAGGGAAAACATTTTCCCTCTGGGCCGATTTCGTCCACTTTCAATCCCAACCGATCTGCAACCATAAGACATATTTCGGGAAAAATTTTAACTTCCGGACAGACGGACATAGCTAGATCGTCTTAGAAAAAAAAAAACTGATTTACTCCTTAATTTTAAGAGTAATTATTAATCATTCTTCCACATTTAAATATAAAAAGGATTACAAATTTTTACAAATAAAAAGTTTTCGAAATTTCCTATTATTCGCGGTTTTATGGTTCATAGCCACTTTTGCACGTTTAAAATTGACCACTATGAATTCTGAAATAAGCACATAGCCATTTATGCCCAAATAAAGGGTCCGCCAAATGACTTTTTTTTTGAAAATGCTATAAAAAAACTACTGAATATTTTCTCAAATTTCTTTTTTTATTTGAAAGTACAATAATAGAATATAATTTCATTCAAATGGCTGCCTCGGGCACCCCACAAATTATAGTCCAACGGTTGAATAGTTGAAAAAAAAAACGTTAGATGGCGGACCCTTCAGATTGGTACCATTTTTACCCTTTTTCAAATTTTTTACAAAAGTGTATATTGCGGTGGGGCGCGATAAACCAAAAATACAAATTGGATATTTTTTGGAAAATTTTCATTTTTGCGGGAAATATGGCTTAAATTTTGTTCAATGCATGACAGTTTTGTTTTTGGATTTTCTCGCGATCTAGCCAACGGACCCGGCTGAATTTTTGTTTATTTATTAAGAACCAATGTCGCTTGTAACATGTAGACATTCGCGAAAATCGCTTATATTTGACATTTCCCCATCTAGGATTCTGAAACTGACACAAATATTCCCCATGAAGTCAGCAATCGCATGCCAAAAAAATCTTGGTATTCTCAATATGATAAAAAGTTACGCGGGGTTTTCTAAAGATGGTTTTCACAATTTTCGACTTTTCAGCCACTATTATCCAATTTTAGCGTGATAACATGGGAAGCAATATGCTATTAACCGCGAAATGATGGATTTTGGTAGTACGATATGCCCCAAATCTAGAAAAATGTTTCAAACAAAATCATTCAAAATCATCGAATTACAATCTTCGTTTATATGCTGCTTATTTTTTAACTATTTATTATATTATTTTTAGTCACAAACTAACGTGTGAGTGGATAGCCAAATCAGAAAAATTTGAAAAAAAAAGGCTTTTGAAAAAAATTTGAAATCTGAGAACAGTTTGGCATCAAAAACTCACTTTCGAGAAAATAGTTCATAGCCACGCTTGAATATAAGCCCTCTATATATATTCTTGATCGTCATCAAATTCCAAGACGATCTAGACATATCCGTACGTCTCTTGAAAGTACGCTAGCATCTAAACTAAAAGAACCAGGACGTCCACATTTTCCCAGAATACTTTTAATAGTTTTAGATTGGTTGGGATTGAAAGTGTGCTAAATCGGTCCAGAGGGAAAAAAAATTTCCTTCACAAGGACTGAAAATACCCCTAATATTTCGAGTATTTAAGCAAGTTTTTTATATTTGCTATGCGCATACCCATTATAGCTGAAACGTGCACAATAAAGTGATTCTTATTTGTAGGGGATTGATTGGGACAAAAAGGGATAAAAATGGTACATACCACACGCAAGCAGCTAGATTCATGAAAATCGGTGTGTACATTCCTCTACTTGAGTGGATACATAATATAAAATTATTTTTTTCCAAATTCATACTTTTAGGGCGTAAAATGGGAACAGAGGGATAAAACTGGTACCAACTAAACGGCTACAGCTGAAATGATGAAATTCTATGCTTACATACCTGTAGCTGCGTAGACGTAAAATAAACAGATTTTTCAAAATTAGTACTAATGGAAAAGGGGATACAAATTGCACCAACCAAATGGCCGCAGCTAGAGTCATGAAATTCGGAGTATACACTCCTCTGATTGCGTAAATACAAAAAATAAAAAGGTTTTTTCATAAATTCGTACTTTCAAGGGATACAATGGGAACAGAGGGATACAAATTGTACCAACTAAACGGCTACAGGCGGTATGAGGAAATCTGGCGTGTACATTAGAGCGTACCAGGTTACAAGTAAAAAAAAAGTTCGCCGTACACCTTCGAATATGAAGTATTATTGAAAGGTAGTTTCAAAAAATTTTTTTTTTTATTTTTTTATGCCGAACGTAGGGGTCGCGCTTTTACATTTTTCTATATAACTTCTGCATTTATAAACGGATTTTAAAGTGTGATACATCGATGTTTTTGTCTCGACGAGGCCGATTTTTTTGAAAATCGATATACTTCCTTAGGAAGAGTGTCATGATTTTATGCGAGCTTTAATTTTCTGATATTAGAGTGGTACATTAGGGTAGTAGCAACTGAGATATGATGGGTAAGTACCAGAAGGGGGTGCTTGAGCTCAATGACTTCAAAGACAAAAAAAATCGGCCTCGTCGAGACAAAAACATCGATGTATCACACTTTAAAATCCGTTTATAAATGCAGAAGTTATATTGAACAATGTAAAAGCGCGACCCCTACGTTCGGCATAAAAAAATTAAAAAATTTTTTTAAACTACCTTTCAATAATACTTCATATTCGAAGGTGTACGGCGAACTTTTTTTTTTTGAGGTACGCCCTAGTGTACCTCCCTCTAAAAGCTCATGTAAGGGGTAGTACAATCGGAAAAGGGGTAAAAAATGGTACCAACAAAAAGGTCGGAGCTAGAATCATGCAATTCGGTGTATAGATTTCTCACACCGCATAGGCTCGAAAAAATAAAAGGATTTTTCCAAATTTGTACCTTTTTACTTTTACCGCAAAAATGGGTAGAATCATAAAGTTAGGTTATCTTGTATTGTGTACATGGGAGATAATGCATTATCAAAATTTGTACTTTTGGAATTAAAATAGGATGGAAATACAACCAACAAAAGGATTGTAGCTGAATATGATTCTACTATCCCCCAATATTTATTTAAGCTTTTTTAATTTTTATTTAAGCTTTTTTGAAGATTGCTGCCTTTTATTTATTTTTAGAATGGACTTGAAGTATTATTTCGATATATATAGCATAACAATATTGGTAGCCTTGCCTTATTATCGTGGTTTCAAATAATTAAAATTTTATATTTATTTATAAAATTATTTTTTCAGTGTTTTAATTTCTTTTGGTTTGGCTATATTAAAAAGATTTAACATTTTCCTGTAATGTTACTGTACTTCTACTAAAATCGATAGCCTCTGTGGAATGCAGTCCATGGTGGAGGGTATATAAAGTTCGGCTCGGCCAAAGTTAACACCGTTTTTACTTGTTATAATTACAGATGTTGTTTAAATAATTATTTTGATGTATCTACATTTTAATTATTTTTGTTCATTGCTATAAATCCATTCAAATGCGTTTTCGCGCCTCAAAATTATGGAATTTAGAAAACCATAGCCTCTACCGCTCACCTCAGAATAATCCCCCGCCTTATTAAAATATCTTAGTTATATACAGGCCTGTTCACTCAACTGGAATTTTTGTACATGTATCGCCATAGAACTTTGCAATTGTACATACTACATTTTCATTTCAGATTTATTTACATTCTTAAATATTTATATATACATACAACGTACATATAAAAACAAACTGCAGACAGATATTTTCACAATGCATCGCATGCTGACGTCCCTAGTCCATTCATGATAAGCATATCATCATATGCAGCTAAACAACCAACCAGAAAAGTTTATGTAGTGGCTTAACAATTTAATTATGACGCCATGAAGTGACTGTAATTCCAATTTTAGTTTTACTTTCATTCGCACTTGGTCATCATAGAAGACTGTGCATGTATGTGGGTGTTGGTGATGATTCAGTTCATTTTAAAGGACTTTCAAAAAGACACGCACTGAGCAAAATTGTCAAGTCACTTGGAAATAATAAACTATGGAAAGATGTCACATACGCCGGTTGGGAAAGGGGGAGGCGATTTATTGAAATGCATCTGTGAAATCTGGTGTGTGTGTGAGCAGAAAATATATGACATAGTTTTGCGAATATTCCATATTTCATAGAATGTCAATAAACGACACTTTTAGAAATGTTTACGTAGAAAGGATAAAATACCATTTATGAGAACATGCATACAAGGTTTAGAAAATGACAGTTCGTTTCACCTTGTATTGCAGCAAAGTTGTCTTTGAATACATACATATATATAGATCACAAATGCAATTCATAGACAATTTTCTTAGCGATTTGAGATATTTAGTTCAATTTCGATATTGCTTAAAATATGAAACTAGAGAAAAACTATTGGAGTAACTATAGAATTTTTATGTAAATTTATGTATGTTCGGATACACTTAGAAAAATGCCAAAGATTGTTTGCAGCCAATCATATGACACCTTTACTGATATTACAGACTGATATTCTGATATTATAACTTCCACATTTTCGATCCGATTTGTGTTATAAGAGGCTAGCTTGAAGGTACTGATCGCTAATTCATTAATGTTTTAGTTTTTACTTCTTTGTGGACCAAAAATGTACAAAAAGATATTGCGGTCCCTAATGTGTTAAGAAATTCAAAAAATCAGACCTTTAAAGACAAATCGAACTAAAAATGTGGAAGTCGGGAAAATCCAAAATTTTTTAATTTTATAATTTTTGTGAAGTAAGTATCGATACGGCGTCATAAAATTTATGGTGCGTGTTACCGACATTATTACATATTAATAAAATTTATTTTATAAAAATCGAAGATATAAAATAAATAGAAAACATAAGAAATATATTTTTTTAACTTCAAAAATTTCTACAGAACTAGAAATAATTTGCAGTAAATTAAAAAAGTTATAGAATTAGCTTATGTCAAAAATACTTTACTCTCGATCCTTTTGTCTAGAATTTGAAATTTTTTAAAAGCGGATATAGGAAAGTATATATTTAGAAATTTCCATCAAAATCGGAGAGAAGAGCCAACATTTGTGTGATCGCTTCACCTGTAATTAATCTATAAATAATTTTGAGTGTTTATTTTTCTGAAAATAAAAAGGTTGTTCGAATATCGTAATTCTGAAAAAATACACGGTCGGTGGAAAAAGAAACAGCAATGGGCAAGTTTTTTAAACCGATCATTGACCCTTTCTTTTCAAAATATATTTAAAAATGTGTCGCTAAAACAGCAAATACATTTGTGGTTTCCTCATATCAAAACTTTATTGGTACCTTTCAGAATCTAACATTCTCCTCATAAAATACATTGTCCAGATATATTTTGTGGATATACATTATGAATTATAATAATTCATTTCAGACTATCTCGGTTCAGCGCATGTTAAAAGTTTCCTTAGAATCCAAATACAGACACTTGGGTTGTTCATACTTTTTTATTTTTTGCTGGATCCACGAGGAATTTTATTAAGCCTCATATAAAATTTGTATACCTTCACTCTAAAAAAAGTGTAACGCATTGAAGCAGTGACTTAAGACCCTAGGTTGGTTTGAACCAAATCCGTTTCACGACTTTTTAAGTTGTTTGAGCTAAAGGGTGATTTTTTAGAAGTTATAGGAAAGTTTTTCAAAAAAACACATAAAATTAAGAAAAATGCATGAAATCTTTATTTGAATCGATGGTACGCTCCATATAATTTAATGTTTGAAGATTATTTCATGCAAATGTTGACCTTGACTGCGCCTCAAATGGTCCATCCGCTTAGTCCAATTTTGCCACTTCCACGTTTTTGAGTAACAGACGCCCAATTGCTGCGATAATTAATGGTCATCATTAACACTGGCCGATACAGCTGCGATATTTTCTTCAGTTCGCACTCTACGTAAGCGTGTTGGTGGTTTAATGTCCAACAATGTAAATTTGATGCGAAATTTAGTCACAATAGCCCGAATAGCCGCTTCAGTGGGTCGATTAAACTGACCATAAAATGGAAGCGCGCGATGAACTTTCTTAACAGAGCACGCATTTTGATAATAAAATTCAATAATTTGCAAGCGTTGTTCGTTTGTAAGACGATTCATGGTTAAATTATATACCAAACTGAAGATGTTTGGCAGTGAAACAAAACACGAAACGTGCGTCAGCTGTTTAAACAAAAGATAATAGCAAAAAAGTCACCCTATAGAGCGCAGTAGAATTGGATTTTGCGAAATTTGTACTTTTAAGAGGTGAGCTGGACAAAATGGGATAAAAATTGTATTGTAGCTAGAATTGTGAAATTCGGCGTGTACATTCCACCCACCACGTAGACTTGCAACATAAATGGATTTTTCGAAATTTGTACTTTAAGGGGCGATAAAAATGCTATCAACTAAAGTATTGCAGCTAGAATCGTGAAATTTGATATGTAAATTCCCCTCACCACTTAGAAGCCCAATATAAATGCATTTTTGTACCAGAAAGCTATAAAAACTGGTATCATATCGTGAAATATGATATGTAAATTTCTCTGACCATGTAGAAGACCAGTAAAATTGGATTTTTCGAAATTTTTACTTGTTAGGGGTGCGCTGGACTAAAAGGGATAAAAATGGTGCACAGCCATTTAATTTCGTAAACGCAGAGCATAAACGGATATTTCAAAATTTGTACTTATAAGGAGGATGTGGAAGACAAAGGATGTTTTTGCCAAGCACCTTTTAATACCTCTCACAATTGTGCCTAAGAAAAATTAAATTCGTTGTAACTTCAATACTGGTTACATGGTTCTGTTACAGGGTTGCCATAGTTCTCAAAATTTTGCAAGAAAATCGTCTTACATAAATATATCTAGCAATACCAAACGCATTAATCAAATTTCATCAAAGTCAGAGAAATTTCGAAGAATTCATATTAATTGAACATGGTAATCCTCATTAGCGACAGCCCATACAAGCAAACGGTCAAACAATTTTCAAAACTCGGTAACACTGTCTGAACATCAATGAAAAAAAATTTAAAATCCTATAAAATCCTTCTCATGAGGATTAAAAATTTAATGTGGGTCCACCAAAAAATCAAAAAAAAAAAATTGTACGAACCAACCTAATAGACACTCACAGATCAGTTTCAGTTAAAGAACAAAATATGAACAACACTAATGGGCACATACAGTTCAGTTTCAGTCAGCCCGATTGTGCCCATCTGCAAGACTTAATCTGGAAAGTATTTCAACTGGACACAAGTGATATTTCATTCATCCGGCTTGCCTCACATACATTCTATCTACTTTCACTTTATTATTTCAATATTTTTCCAACTGAATTGCAAACTTAACACACTACACTCCTATACAGGAGGGTATAATAATACGTCAACATTTGCTCGCAATTCTTCGAAAGGACGTCACATATGGACCATATATCATATTACCAATTTATTGAAAGGACCAAAAACGGAAGTAACGGAATACAATGTGTAACTATGTCATAAAGGAAGGGTACGATTTTATGACTTATGACGTCGTGTTTAGATAACAATCTTTATCATTTTCCAGTGCCGGAAAACTCTGTAATAAAACCACAAAAACATAAAATCGTTGTGGTACACAATATGAAGTGACGCAACAAAACATGGCGAATAAAATCAAGGCTCTAGTGCTTGTTTTGGGGAAATTTGAATACATTAAAAAATAAATATGAATTTAACTTAGGCGGGAGCGAAATTTAAATGTTTTCATCATGTGGAACATCTATATATAAAAATCAATGTGTGTCTGTATGTTGCGTATGGAACGGCTAACCGGTGGACCGATTCGAATTTTACCGTATCTACCTTCTGGACAGAGGATGGTTCGTGGATATAGGCCATCATAGGTCAAAGGGGGGTGGTACTTCCCACACAAAAAATATTTTAAAACTATTAAAATAACTCTTTTTATCTTGCAAAGCATAGGGGAAGTACGTGAATAGGGAAAAAGGAACCCGTGCAACGCCGGGTACTAGTATTTTATATAAAAAAAAAAAACAAAATTGTCTAAGCATTGCAAAACTTCAACGTTGCAGCAATCTTCTATGATGATTCTAGCTACGGCCATTTGGTTGGTACCATTTTTATACCCTTTTTCCCCGATTACTCCCTTAAAAGCGCGACTTTCGAAAATATCTTTATTTTACGTGTCTACGCATTAGGGGGATTTGCACACCAAATTTTATCGTTCTAGCTGTGGCCGTTTAGTGGGTACCATTTTTATCCCTCTGTTCTCATTGCATCCCTTGAAGAAACGTATTTGAAAAAAAAAAAAACATTTTATTTTTCGTGTCTACGCAGCCGGAGGAATGTCTACATCGAATTTCATGATTCTAGCTGCGACCATTTGGTTGCTACAATTTGTATCCACCCTTTTCCCATTTTATCCCCCTGAAAGTACGAGTTTCGAAAAAATCCGTTTATTTTACGTGTCTACGCAATCAGAGGAATGTACACACCGAATTTCATTATTTTAGGTGCAGCCGTTTGGCTGGTATCATTTTTAACCCTCTATTCCCTTAAAAGTACGAATTTGGAAAAAGTAATTTTATATTATGTATCTACTCAATTAGAGGAATGTACACATCGAATTTCGTGTTTCTAGTTGTGGTTGGATAGGTACCATTTTCATCTATTTTCGTCCCATTTCGCCCCCTACGAATATGAATCATTTTATGCTACATGTTTTTGCTATATGGGGAATGCGGCTACCCAATATCAAGTAAATATAAGCAGATATATTGAGAACCATGCTTAGATACTCTAAATATTAGGTGGCATTTTCAGCACTTGTGAGGAAAAATGTTTTCCCTGTGGACCGATTTGGCCCAGTTGTGATCTACGACTATAAGACGCATTTATAGACAATTTGGACCACATATTCATAAGTGGCTATAAACCATTTTCCCGAAAACGAGTATTTTATGCCAAACTATTCTCAGATTTGGCCATTAACTTACACGTTATTTTGTGACTGTATAAGTGGCTACGAACATAAAAATAATAGAAATAAAATAGTTCAAAATTGGAGCAAACTATAATCGAAGTTTTGTAATTCGCTAAAACGATTTCGTTTAAAACATTTTTCAGCATTTTTATAGATTTAGGGTATATCGTACTATCAAATTCCATCATTTCGCCGTTAATAGAATTTTGCTTCCGAAGTTATTATGCTAAAATAGGAGAAATGGTGGCTGTAAAGTCAAAAATTGTGAAATGTATATTTAGATAAACCCACGTAACTTTTTATTATATTGAGAATACCAAAATATTTCTTTGGTATCCGATTGCTGACTTTATTCCCCATGAGAAAAGTTTCAGAATCCTGGATGAAGAAAGTTAAAAAACAACAGTAAATTTAAAAACAAGTTTCATATTGATTTTTATCGTGGTCAGTAATATATACGTTCCAATTTTCAGCCTTCTAGCTTAAAAAAATACTTTTGCCACGACCCACCGTCCACGAAACGAAAATCCAAATTTCTGCATCATATTTATCTTTCTCGTGGTCAGAATTATATACGTACAAATTTTCAGCTTTCTAGCTCTCAAAAACACTTTTGCCATGCCCCCACTGCCCAAGAAAGGAAAATTCAATTTTCGGTATCAAATTGATCTTTCTCGTGGTCAGTAATATATAGGTACCAATTTTAAGCCTTCTAGCTCTCAAAAACACTTTTGCCACGCCCACTCCGCCCACAAAACGAAAATCCAAATTTCGGCATCAAATTGATCTTTCTCGTGGTCAGTAATACATACATTCCATTTTTCAGCCTTCTAGCTCAAATAACACTATTGCCACGACCACTCAGCCCACAAAACGAAAATCCAAATTTCGGCATCATATTTATCATTCTCGTGGGCAGTAATATATATGTCCCAATTTTCTGCCTTCTAGCTCTCAAACACACTATTGCCACGCCCCCTCCGCCCACAGAGCAAATTTTAAAAAATTCTATAGTCTATAGTTCATTCCAGACCTGCATCTATCTGTACTGAAAAGTTCAACAACATCGGTTCAGCCGTTTACACGTGATTGTGGAACAAACAAACAGACAGACTTACACTAAGGTTATATAATATTAAATGGGATTGCAACCGCGAATTTTGGATTTTTCAACAATTGCAGCGATTTTCGCGACTGACTACATTTATGTTACAAGTGACATTAGTTCTTAATACACAAACAAAAATTCCGTTGGCTAGATCGCGAGAAAATTATAAAACAAAAATGTCATGTGTGAAAATCATTTTAGCCATATTTCCCGCGAAAATGAAAATTTTCCAAAAAATATCCAATTTGTATTTTTTGTTTACCATGCCTTACCGCAATATTTACTTTTTGTAAAAATTTGGAAAACCAGATAAAAATGGTACCAATCTGACGGAAGAAGCAGGAACCTTTAAATTCGCTGTGTACATCCCGTAAAATGAGTTTTCTACACAACATTACCAACATTTCATAAAAAAAGTTATCGAGTTTACAATAAGAATTATTTATATATTTAGGCATAAATGGCTACGTGCTTATTTCAATATTCATAGTGCTCAATTTTAAACGTGCAAAAGGCTGAGATATATATTAATTTTCTTATTATTATTTTATTTTGTTCATTTTTCCATGACTTTTTGAGTGTAGGCATAAAGATTACACAACAAAATGATACTTTTGCTCCTGACTATTATATTTAACTTTGTGATAACTCTTTGCTAAATAATACTTTCTACAGCCTTTTATGAGACTAAGTGCTTCTACAGCTAACCACCAATTATACATTTCAAAACTCCATAGCTGCTGGTTAGCTCTAAAGGAGTTAAGCCATAGAGACAGCAAAATATTCTGCAACCTTTTCAGTGAAATGTTTAAACTGTATTAGAGGCTCTCCTCTTGCTCTTAATGGTAAGATGGTAGTCCATTTCTAAAGTATCTTCATTCATTGTGGCATTAGGTTTCCACGAGCAAAATCTCAGTTCCTACTGTGTTGTTTTGTTATAACTACGAGTAAGGTTTCACCTTAATAAGGATCTCCTTCTCTTTATCTCCAAAAGACTGTTTACATTGTCTTTGGTTTAATTACGTGGGTTTAATTACCTTTTATTCACCTTCTGGAAACCTTGAAGAGCATTTCATTCGTTGGTTCCTTCGTTCGTTCGCTGAACACATCTGAAAAGAAACACAGAAAAAAGAAAAGTTTTTATGTCTTCTTTTTCCACCATCCTCCTCCGTCTGCCCTAAGGAGGAGTCTAGTTATGTCTATATTATATTATTTTCTTTTTGTCTACCTTCATTTCTATAAAAATAAAATCTGCACTTAAATTATAAGTTCGAAGTGCTTCCGTAAGGCAGACTGACGCACGCTTCGCCATCATCACCATCATCTCCCATCCCATCGCATCTGAGTGGAATATAAAATATGTGGTTAGACGTTTGTCGACGTCATCCACGAAAGAAACCCAAAAGTATCCTCCTAGGTGAGGGTGCCTCGGCTCAGTGCAGCAGCAGCACCAGTAGTTTATTATTGTTACATTCACGCTACGCCAATAAAACGGAAATTAATGACTTTCGACGACTCAATCGATAGAGAATAAGAAAAAACGATATATAGTGTCATTGTTTTTGCCGCTGTCGCCTTCGTCGTATCGTTGTTAGTAAGGGCAGGGAAGAAAAACTCATACAAACTATGGGTTATAAAAGTTAATTGTGTCGTTAGAGAATAACGTGCCCCAGCTGTCAATTAACCAGAAGCGATTCTGAAAATATGAATGCGTTTCTCGTCGTTGGTTTTCGAAGGTGCTGCTGCAAAATCCGTTTCATGTAAGAAGTTTCCAGGGAGTTTCGGAGCCTTTGGGACTATGTGGCTAAGTGAGACTGTCCGTTGTATAGTTACAAATGCATTTATTTTACAAGTGGGAATTTTAATGTAATGCAATATACGTGATTACATGTTTTGTTTTTCATATTGTTATTTTAAAGAGTGGTCAAAAAATCGAAATAAAAAAGCTACGAGTTGACTCCGACTTTTTGTATGTCGACACACAGAGGGTTGATTGAAATCGCCAAAAATTGATAATAATTCAAAATTAAAAAAAAATATTTTTTTTGAAAATTGTTTATTATAAGATTAAAGAATATAAAATTCTACATCACTACCGAAAATATCAATGACATGTGTTGTTTAATTTTCCAGTTGCACTGCCTTAAAGTGAAGCATGTTTTGAGTTTTACGCGAACAGTTCTGAAAATTGCAAATTGACATACTTCAAAGGTTAATATCTTTTTCCCTATTGTAAAAAGTAGCACTTAGATTATAGAATCTTCAAGCTCTGGTATTTTAGAGTGATTTTTCAAAACAATGTTTTAACGAAAGCATTTTAGAAATATTTTTAAAAAATTGTTGAAAACATGTATAAATGTAAGGTATTTTCAAAATATATGTGGGGTTTAAAATGTGAATTCTGTAACATACCGCCAGATGGTGAATTTCTAATTAAATTACAATGTGTTGGCTTCAATATTCCGCAATTACATGTTGCGCGTTTTGCGCCAATTTATTTTATTAAATAAATTGTTAAAATAGTCACTCTTTATTGGTGCATATACATTCAGTTTTTTTGTACAACTGGAATTTAGATTATGACGAAAACTTAATATTTAAATAGTTTGTAATGAAAAATAAGTCTTTTTATTTACTTTACACTTAAATGAAACAATTATTTCTAATGAAAAGCATTCACAGAAGCAGAATGAGATTCCAAGTTGCACAATAAATCCTAATCTTATAAACATCCCTATATAAAAACGTAAAAGTGATGTAGGGTATAACAAGTACGGAAAGACTGCAGTCGGGAGATGCCGGCTATATTATACCCTGCATATTCTATCCTATTTAAAGTAATTTACTACCAATTCAAAATGTTTTAAAATATCTGTGGCAGTTTTATGCCGGACACATTCGAAACATTGTCCTTTATGAGCAAATGTCACCAAATATGGTGGGACATTGGTATGGGGCTTTATCAAACAATGGACCGATGTCACCAAATTTAACTACAGTTGTTTGTAGGTCCAACATAACGTTATGTGCCAAATGCGAACACAAATCGGGAGTGGCATTTGTATGGAAGATATATATAAATCGGAACTGATTTGCTTCAAATTTAATAGCATCCGCCATTGATGCGAAAAAATTAGCTGTACCAAGAACTGTTGAGATTGGATAATAATTGCGACTTGTACTTCGATAACAAGAATATATACACGGACGGATTATTAATTTATTTGCAGGAAAACCATTTTTTCCACTAAATTGTACTCAAATTGTGTTTTCTTTTGCTGATTATGGTATAAATATTGAAAAAATATAAACATTACCGGACGCGAAGGCTTCCCCGAATTAATCTCCATTTTTGGCGATTTCAACCCTCTGTGCGATGTTAAAAATATATGTTTTAAGAAAAATATACCAACGATTTAGCTCATTAAAAACAAAGTCCCAATTTTTGAAAAAATATATTTTTTGCTGAGACGAAAAAAACAATTATAACAGATTATAACGTTACCTTAATTCCAAAACTGAATTTTTTTCGATATTGCATTTTTTACATTCAGTTTTACATAGTCGAATATGTAAAATTGCGATGTCGAAAAAAATCAGATACGCCCTTTTAGAATAAGCCATGTCTGTCCGTCCATCCGCCTATCTGGTTAGTGTACATGATATCTTTCGAAAGGAGTTAAGAATTCAATTCAAACTTTGCACATGGTCATATGTTTCCCAAACTTAATTTAAGTTCGATGATGAGCGAAATTGCCACGCCCTTTCTGGTACTTCCCACGCAAATGATCCATATTCCTAATTGAAAGGGTGATTTTTTAGCTATTATATTTTTGGCAACACTGTTTTAAACGGCTGACGCACGTTTCGTGTTTTTTTTTCACTGTCAAACATCTTCAGTTTGGTCTATAATTTAACCATGAATCGTCTTACAAACGAACAACGCTTGCAAATTATTGAATTTTATTATTAAAATGCGTGCTCTGTTAAGAAAGTTCATCGCGCGCTTCCATTTTATGGTCAGTTTAATCGACCCACTGAAGCGGCTATTCGGGCTATTGTGACTAAATTTCGCACCAAATTTACATTGTTGGACATTAAACCACCAACACGCTTACGTAGAGTGCGAACTGAAGAAAATATCGCAGCTGTATCGGCCAGGGTTAATGATGACCATCAATTATCGATTCGTAGCCGTTCGCAGCAATTTGGCCTCTATTACTCAAAAACATGGAAATGCCAAAATTGGACTAAGCGGATGGAAGATTTGAAGCGCAGTCAAGGTCAACATTTGCATGAAATAATCTTCGAACATTAAATTATATGGACCGTACTATCGATTCAAATAAAGATTTCATGCATTTTTCTGAATTTTATGTGTTTTTTTTTTTGAAACCTATAGCTTTATATTTAAACCAGTTATATTTTGGTGTTTGATAAACTTTTTATTATCAATTTTAGCGTACAAAATCTGGAGGGGTTTGCCACGCCCCTTCTAGTACTCCCCATCTCCTTATGTACGAATGATCGGAATACTCCCAAATTTGATATTCGGCAATGTTTTTATAGATGTTGCATTAACCTGGAATATGGTCGAAATTGTCACACCCTTTCTGGTACCTCCAACACAAATCGACATAAGCTTTGGTTATAATAAAACTAATACAACTTCCAATCGGATCGTCGAAAATGTTTTTATAATAAAACGACCTTTATAGTAATTCCCACACAATTGTCCTTATACTAGATAAAATTTTATCCATTATAACAGTATCTACAGTGGTGCCAGAAATCCACAGTGACTTGATATTTAATCATGTATTTAGAATTGTTTATGGAAAATATGGAATCTGGGACCATGTACCACGAACCTACTATTACCTTCCACACAAATTATCCGCCCTAAGTAACATTTAAATTCTTATAACTTCCATACATATGTTCTGTGAGAGTGAGAGTACACATAATTCGGTTTAGCCGACTGACGCTTTCTTACTTGTTTTTTCTTTTCGATTTTTATACACTCCACGAGAGTATTATGTCTTTGTGCATTTGTTTGTAACACCCGAAAGGAGTGTTTCTGAGTCGATTTAGCAATGTCAGTCTGTCTGTCCATCTATTGTTGTAATCAAATTACAGGTCGCAATTATAGTCCGATCTTAACAAAAAATGGCACAAATATGTTTTGTGGATCAAGGACGAACGCTATTTAATTTGAAGTAAATCGGTTCAGATTTAGATGTAGCCCCCATACAAATGTCGCTCCCGATTCGTCTTTTTCCGCTCTAGAAACCACATATTTCACTTGATTTGCTTCAATTTGGCACAACATCTTATAATTCAACTAAAAACACCCATGGTGAATGTGGGTAAGATCGGTTCAGATTTAGATATAGCCCCCATACAAATGTCGCTCCCGATTTGACTTTTTCCGCTCTGGAAACCACATATTGTACACGACTTTCTTTAAAATTGGGACAACATCTTATAATCCAACTAAAAACATCTATGCTGAAAGTGGGTAAGATCGGTTCAGATTTAGATATAGCCCCCATACAAATGTCGCTCCCGATTTGACTTTTTCCGTTTTAGAAACCACATATTGTACACGACTTTCTTTAAAATTGGCACAACATTTTATAATCGAACTAGAAACATCTATGCTGAAAGTGGGTAAGATAGGTTCGGATTTAGATATAGCCCCCATACAAATGTCGCTCCCGATTTGACATTTTGCCGCTCTGGAAACCACATATTGTACACGACTTTCTTTAAAATTGGGACAACATCTTATAATCCAACTAAAAACATCTATGCTGAAAGTGGGTAAGATCGGTTCAGATTTAGATATAGCCCCCATACAAATGTCGCTCCCGATTTGACTTTTTCCGCTCTGGAAACCACATATTGTACACGACTTTCTTTAAAATTGGCACAACATTTTATAATCGAACTATAAACACCTATGCTGAAAGTGGGTAAGATAGGTTCGGATTTAGATATAGCCCCCATACAAATGTCGCTCCCGATTTGACATTTTGCCGCTTTAGAAACCACATATTGTACTCGATTTTCTTTAAATTTGGCACAAAGGCTTATAATCCAAGTAAAAAACCAATGGTGAAAGTGGCTAAGACCGGTTCAGATTTAGATATAGCGCAAATAAAAATGTTGCTCCCAAATGTTTATTTCACCTATTTCGTTTCAGATTTCAATATACCCCAAACAAATGTTTTCCGATTTAACATTTTTTGTCAAACACATACATTTAAAGGATACAAAAATCCTTCCCGTTTTCACTTTTTCACCGACCTAAATTGTGTTCGGATTGAAAGTCGAGTGTATCATAGAGTCGGCCCCGCCCGACTTTAGCCTTTCCTAACTTGTTTTTTATTTTGTCAAACCTGCTAGTTTTGAAAATGAAATAGTAATCGACAGCAGAAACAATTAGAAACTGCAGAAACTACAAAATCACTTCATCTTTTTCATAAATCGACAATTATTCTTCAGCACTGTCACAGTAAATTTATTAAGTTTGCTTTAGTTACTGTTCGTTTGCCAGTCCTGTGTCGACATATGAGGCTATGCGCCGATTGATTCACTTGAAGTCTTTACTAAATCGTAGGTCTTTATTATCTTTGCATTTGTGGTCTTATCGATTGTCCATTTTTGCTTAGTCTTATCTGTTTCAATGTACCACCTAGATGTCTAATATATGGTGATTTTGTTAATATTCCTTTTCATGTATGACATGTATTCGTATTTGGTAGGCCATATTTAAGTATTTTGGATATGAGACCTAAAAAATAGTAATAGTATTCATAAAATCAACACACACAAAAATTCACGATAATATTTTATACAATTGTTTAATAAAATTCTGATTTGAGTCGAAGGTACCTTTAATATTTGTACTCTCATTTTTAAAATTTAGAACGAATCATCACTGCTTATATGTCTAATTATCCATATCAAATAGGCATCGTGTTCTTCATTCAGATACCCACTGTAAAACAAAATATTATTTTATCTACTTTGTAAATTCGTGCTGTTTAAACAAAATTTCAAAAATCAAAATAACTTTGTCATTCTGTTTGTAGCACCTGGAAATATCGAACTGAGACCCTATATATATTCCTGATCGTCATAAAATGCTAAGGCCATTTCCGTACGTCCAAATTTTCCATAAATTCGTCTTATAGTCGTAGATCGGTGGAATTGAAACTGGGCGAAATCGGTCCAAATGGAAAATTTTTTCCCTCACAAGGACTAAAAATACCCAAATAACCAATAATATTTTAGAGCATTTAAGCATATTTTTCCAATATGTCTGCTTGTGCTTACTTGATATTGGGTATGCGCATTGCCCCTATAACACAAAAAGGGGCACCATAAAGTGTTTTTTATTCGTAGGGGGTGAAATGGGGCAAAAATGGATAAAAATGGTACCTACGACAACAGATAGAAACATTTGGTGTGCTAGAATTGCTAGAATTTGGTGTGTACGTTCCTTTAATTTAGTAGATACATAATATAAAAGTATTTTTCAAAATTCGTACTTTTAAGGGGTAAAATGGGAATAGAGTGATAAAAATGGTACCAACCAAACGGCTCCACCTAGTATAATGAAATTCGGTGAATACATTCCTCTGATTGCGTAAACACGTAAAATATAGGGATTTTTCGAAATGTGTACTGTTAGGTGAGTCAAATGAAAAAGGGGATAAAAATCTTACCAACCAAGGACCTCAGTTAGTTTCTTGAAATTCGGTGTATACATTCCTCTGACTGCTTAGACACGTATAATAAACGGATTTTTCGAAATTCGTACTTTTTGGTGTTAAAAAGGAAAATAACAATCCATTGTGGAGGGTATATAACGCCGTTTTTACTTGTTTTCATTTTGACCGTAAAAATTCTAATTTGGCGAATTAGACAGACGAGTGTAAACACTGAATTTCATCATTAGTGCTACAGCCCTTTTTGTCCCGCTTTGTGTTTGATTTTTTCATCGACACAATCAGAGTACTGAACTTCACTATTCTAACTGCAGTCGTTTGGTTGGAACCATTTTTAACCCCTTTTTCTCCATTTACCGCCCTAATTTCATGATTTCAAGTTCAGCGGTTTTTGAGTGGTACCATTTCTATCCCTCTTTTCCTATTGTACCGTTTAAAAGTACGAATTTTGCGACAAAAATTATCTATTCTATAGTATATATATATAGTATATTCCAAATTTCATGTTTCTTGCTGTTGTCGTATCATTGGTACCATTTTATCACGTTTCACACTCAAAATCCTTTATTTTCTTTTCAGTGTTTTCACGCTACAAGAAGAATGTACGCAGCAAATCAAGTGCATATAAGGCAGAGTTTAAAAAATTGAAAAATAATCTATTTTCAGTTCTTGTTGTGGACATTTTTTCCCCATTGGGCATTTTGTAGATCATCAATAAACATTCCAATCTTTATTTTTGGGTGCGTCCAACTAAACGTAAATATGGTGGCTACACAGAAGGGTCATACGTTCTACGTTTATCTATACATTCATCGTTAAGGTGTTTGCGATTAAACAAAATATACACGCTATTTAAACAATATTTAATTAATGATAATATTTAATTATGATTTTTATACCCTCCACCTTCAGGATGGGGGTATACTAACTTTGTCATCCCGTTTGTAATGCCTAGAAATATCCTACTGAGACCCAATAAAGTATGTATATTCTCGATCGTCATAAAATTCTAAGATGATCTAGCCATGTCCGTCCGTCTGCCCGTCGCACGCTAGCTTCTAAACAAAAGGAGCTAGGAATCCAAATTTTCTCAGAATACGTCTTATAGTTTTAGATCGATTGGGATTGAAAGTGGGCCAAATCGGTCCAGAGGGAAAAAAATTTCCCTCACAGGGACTGAAAATACCCCTAATATTTGATTTATTATGATTTTAGATGTTTTTGATTATTTTTGCTTATATTTGCTTCATATTTGGTATTCCCTTTTCTAGCAAAAACGTGCACCGTAGAGTGATTCTTATGCGTAGGGGGTGAAATGGGGTAAAAGGGATAATAATGGTACATATCAAACGACAACAGCTAGAAACACGATATTCGGTGCGTAAATTCCTCTAATTGAGTGGATAATATAAAATTATTTTTTCAAAATTCGCACTTTTAGAGGAATAAAAATGGTACCATCCAAACGGCTGCACCTAAAATAATGAAATTATTTTGATTGCGTCAACATATAAAATAAAGGTATTTTTCGAAATTCGTACTTTTAGGGGACTAAAATTGAAAAATTGAATAAAAATTGTACTGCGTAGACACGAAAAATAAATAGTTTTTATCCAAATTCGTACATTTAACGGATACAATGGGAACAGAGGGATAAAAATGGTACCAACTAAACGGCTACAGCTAGAATACTGAAATTTGGTGTGTACATCCTCTAATTGCGTAGACACGAAATAGATATTTTAAAGTCGTACTTTTAAAGGGATGAAAATAGCATAGAGTCGCAAAATACAAAAATTTCCAAATTCGTACTTTTTTACTTTTACGGCAAAGTGTAGAATCATGAAGTTAGTTTACCTTGTACTGTGTGCGTAATGGGGGGGTTTCAAAATGGGTCCTTTGGTATTCAAATAATATCCGCCAATATATAGGTTATTAAAGCCTTTTTGAAGATTACAGCCTTAAATTTACTTTTTGAATTGACTAGATGTATAATTGTGATATATATAAAGGGTGATTTTTTAGCTATTATCTTTTTGGCAACACTGGTTTAAACAGCTGACGCACGTTTCGTGTTTTGTTTCACTGTCAAACATCTTCAGTTTGGTCTATAATTTAACCATGAATCGTCTTACAAACGAACAACGCTTGCAAATTATTGAATTTTATTATCAAAATGTGTGCTCTGTTAAGAAAGTTCATCGTGCGCTTCCATTTTATGGTCAGTTCAATCGACCCACTGAAGCGGCTATTCGGGATATTGTGACTGAATTTCGCACCAAATTTACATTGTTGGACATTAAACCACCAACACGCTTACGTAGAGTGCGAACTGAGGAAAATATCGCAGCTGTATCGGCCAGTGTTAATGATGACCATCAATTATCGATTCGCCGCCGTTCGCAGCAATTGGGCCTCTGTTACTCAAAAACGTGGAAATGCCAAAATTGGACTAAGCAGATGGATCATTTTAGGCGCAGTCAAGGTCAACATTTGCATGAAATAATCTTCAAACATTAAATTATATGGACCGAACTATCGATTCAAATAAAGATTTCATGCATTTTTCTGAATTTTATGTGTTTTTTTTTTTTGGAAAAACTTTCCTATAGCTTTTAAAAAATCACCCTTTACTATAAATATTTTGTTAGTCTAGTTTTTAAGCATGGTTTAAAATTTTATATTTATTTATAAAGTTATTTTTTTAATATTTTTATTTCGTTTTGGATTGCCTATATTAAAAACTAACATTTTCCTGTAATGTCTATGCACTTCTACGAAAATCGACAGCCGCTTTGGAATGTAATCCATGGTGGAGGGTAGATAAAGTTCGGCCCGGCCGAAATTAACGTCGTTTTTACTTCTTTTTTTTTGCGTTTACAAAGAATGTCATAACAACACTCTACATCCATCCATAACATCTATCCGCAGATCTTTTACATATAGACATTACATTCTTTGTTAGCTATTAAAATTAAAACAAAGTTAGTCTTACGTTTTTTCAAATATTTTTTGTTTGTTTTTTTTTGCAGCTTTGTGTAATCTATCATAGATTAGATGTTCTCTAATTTCTTTTTTGATAATAGAACAGGATGTTCATCTTCTCTATGAAGTGAGTGTCTACAAAATTAAATACGACAATTTGCCTCACTAATTCTTCTCCTATTAATTGTAAATAAATCACACAAATCTACTCATGCCATAGGTTTAGAGCCCTAAAGCAAATCTTGTTTTAAGCGACAGCAGTTACATGAGATTTATTTGAATGTACTCAACGCCTCAACAACAACCTCTCAGTATCCTCTTTCAAGGTCAAATCCTTTTCTCTTCCAGTATTGTTTACCAGCATATCCTACATGACATGTAGCATAATCAGTGTACACACACTTCTGCCTGACATTCTCCAAGTTACTTTCACTCGTAGATTCCTTGGCAAACAATTAAAATCTTAACATTCTGTAAGATGTGATATGCCCTGAAGCTAATACTCTTTTGCTAAAACATCCAATGCAAGTGGTTAAATCGAGATAACAACAATGCCAAAAAAAATCCTGGCAAGATGTTAGGAAAATGGTTGTGATATGTTTGCATATAGCCAACGACGAGTCGTCGGCGGCAACAACACTCTTCTGCATACACAATATATGGCTGTTAAAATATTTGTTTGACACTGTGTATGATATAAAATCTCTAAAAATACCACTGCACACATTCCGGCACGCATTACAATAGGGTGGATGAGAAAATGAAAATTAGTGAATTTTCATAAAAACGGGAGTCAGAGAGTTTGGAATATTTATAAAGGAAATGTTGGGTAGTTTTATCTTAAAAAATCCACAAAGACATAATACCCTAGTGGAGGGTATAGAAACGCTAAAATAAAGGTAAGCCGAGCACAATATTGCCAATTTATTTTTTATAATTTATATCTGATCGCAATATTTTCATTTTCGCAATTTTCCTTAACGCAATCATATATTTGTTAATAAAGCTTCCAAAATGAAGATCACCTTCGAATGATCTCAGATTGATAAACTCCATATATCTATACATATATACCACAATATTATCTTCCTTGTCATTTTCAAATCGTAGAATTTTCCATGCGCATTCCACCCTACTATACCATACCAAACATCTTATGCGTACGATTTTCTTTTTTGGTGGAATGCGACAAGATGTCGTGACTTTGCATAGAAATTCAAATGATGTTGACAAAATCAACAGACGTTATTTTGCGGGAATTTTATTGTCTTCTATAGGATGTAAGCCAAGCGAAACGTTCAACGGTAATGGTTATATGTATATGTATGCGCTGGTATTTATTGTTAGCACAAGAACATTTGTTAGCCGTTTTGTTTGAAATGTTAAATAAAGTACAGTGGAGTGTGGTAATCACGAATTATAGAGCGAGTTTTCCGTTACTAACAAATTTACTCCAAAATCATCTTAAAATTTAATAAAAAACATTTTAAGAAATTTGCAAGCAAACTATAAGGGAACCCTAAAAACATGTTTTCTTAAAAAATGTTTTATGTTACTTAAAAGCCAAATTATTGGTATGCCAATGTAGGAAGAACAAGTAAAAACGGCGTTAAGTTCGGCCGGGCCGAACTTTATATACCCTCCACCATGGATTGCATTCCACAGAAGTTGTCGGTTTTCGTAGAAGTGCAGCAATATTACAGGAAAATATAATTTTTTTAATATAGCCAAACCAAAACAAATACAAATATTGACAAAAAAAAATTATAAATAAATGTAATATTTTAATTATTTCAAACCACTATTTATTTCAAATCAAAAAATAAATATTCATATTTATATTTTAAAAAAGCTTAAATACCATAAATAATGGTAGATAGTGGATGCTACAGTTGGCTCCATTCAATTTTAATTCCAAAAGTCAAAATTTTGAAAATCCATTATCAGACGTACATAGTGCAAAATAACCTAACTTCATGATTGAACAAATTTTTGCCGTAAAAGAAAAATTACGAATTTGGAAAAAACACCGAATGTATACACCGAATTCCATGATTCCAGCTGCGCCCTTTTGGTTGGTACCATTTGTATCCCCTTTTTCCATTTTAACCCCAAAAAGTACGAATTTCGAACAATTCCGTGTCTACGCAGTCAGAGAAATGTATACTCCGAATTTCATGACTCTAGCTGCGGTCATTTGATTGGTACTATTTGTATCCCCTTTTTCATTTTAATCCCAAAAAGTACGAATTTCGAAAATCTGTTTATTTTAAGTGTCTACGCAATCAGAGGAATGTATACACCGAATTTCATTATTCCAGGTGTAGCCGTTTGGTTGGTACCATTTTTATCCCTCCGTACCCATTGTATCCCTTGAAAGTACGAATTTGAAAAAAAACTTTTTTTTTCATTTCTGCGTAGTCAAAGGAATGTATACTCCGAATTTCATGACTCTAGCTGCGGTCATTTGGTTGGTACTATTTTTATCCCCTTTTTCTATTTTGACCCCAAAAAGTACGAATTTCGAAAAATCAGTTTATTTTCCGTGTCTACACAGTCAGAGGAATGTATACTCCGAATTTCATGACTCTATCTGCGGTCATTTGATTGGTACTTTTTGTATCCCCTTTTTTCATTTTAACCCCAAAATGTATGAATTTTGAAAAATCCGTGTATTTTACTTGTCTATGCAATCAGAGGAATGTATACACCGAATTTCATTATTCTAGGTACAGCCGTTTGGTTGGTACCATTTTTATCCCTCTATTCCCATTTTACCCCTTAAAAGTGCGAATTTGGAAAAAATACTTTTATATTATGTATCTACTCAATCAGAGGAATGTACATACCGAATTTCGTGTTTCTAGCTGTTGTCGTTTAATATGTACCATTTTTATCCCTTTTTTGCCCCATTTCACCCCCTACAAAAAAGAATCACTTTATGGTGCACGTTTTTGCTATAAGGGGAATACGCGTACTAGATATCAAGCAAATATAAGCAGACATATTCAAAAAACAAGCTTAAATACGCTAAAATATTAGGGATTATTATGGGTAGTTTTAGTCCTTGTGAGGGAAAAATATTTCCCTTTGGGCCGATTTCGCCCCGTTTCAATCCCAACCGATCTACGACTATATGATGCATTTATGGAAAATTTGAACGTTTTAGCTCCTTTCGTTTAGATGCTAGCGTGCTTTCAGCAGACGGACAGACGGACGGACGGACATGGCTAGATCATCTTATAATTTTGTGACGATCAAGAATATATATACTTTATAGGGTCTCAGGTCGATATTTCAAGGTGTTAGAAACGGAATGACAAAGTTAGTATACCCCCATCCTGGAGGTGGAGGGTATAACAAACGGAATGACAAAGTTAGTATACCCCCATCCTGGAGGTGGAGGGTATAAAAAAGGGCAATCTATAGGATGGACCATTTTAAATATGAACTACCGATTACTTTGACTTTGAAGAATAAAATTTGACATTTGCATATGGGACGATATACGCTCGAACAAAATTGGGAAATATTAAAAACTTACTTGCACAGTAATGAGTCTTTAACGCAAATAACACGAAATGTACGTGGAAAAATTTTGGGACGAGATCGGCCTTCATGAAGCTCATTTTCATCTCGGTGGCTATGTCAATAAGCAAAATTGCCGCATATGGGGTTCAGAGAACTACTATTGGGAGCCAATGCAACCACAACGAGTCACTGTTTGGTGTGGATTTTGAGCTGTACTAAAAATTGGGTTGATCGGATGAGGTAGTGCCGAGCCAGTCGTGAATGGTGTTGTATTCCATTATTAAATGACAAAGTTAAATCTTTCCAATAAAACCAGAAATTTAAAAAATTAATCAGTACTTTCGTATAGGCAATTCTTATTTAAAGGTTTAAATGGCCCACCCTGTACAATGTAGCGACTTCTGATGATTTTGTTCGTTTTAACCGTGTTTGACTTCATACTTGCATTTCTTGAAGGCGTATGAGTGCCAAGTTAATTAGCAAAACATATATCCTTAAGAGGATTTTACCCAATGATATTTGTGCATACAAACATTACAATGAAACTCATTGGATTCAATTAAATTCCTTGTAATAGTTCTTTCTTACTCAAATAAAATATAAAACTAATAGTTGTGACTAATTTGAAGCTTTAATCATCGTATGTGCGTATCGATAAACAACAGATCACTTCGCAATATCAATAATAAGTTGGGACAACAATAGTGCTGCCCACAAAGGAATTATTATTATATAAATTTTACTGAGGGAGACAAATCTTATTACAATTATTAAGCAGAAAAATATACTCTTCATACAACATGTGTAACATTTTGAAAAGGGCAGAGCACAAGTTTGGAAACTGCAGAAAAAAAATGTGCATAAATTAAAAAATCTCACGAAAAAGTATTTTTTTGAGGAAAAATCATATTGAACTTTGCTTAAAATCAACAGGAGTTGAGAAATCTTGGAATTATAATTGGAAAATATTTGATTAAAATGCAGAATCTTGTTACGCATTATAATGCGTTAATACTTCATTCATTCTTTCTGGCAAGCAGGGAAAGCGCAAAAATATAATGTGTTGGACTGACTTATCCAAAATCGGTTAAAATAAGTAAAATCCGGAGTGACAATTGTAGGGAGACTACATCTAAACGTGAAATTATATGTGCCTTTTTTGATGGGTTTAGAGAAAAAGACTAAATACGAAGTTTTCGAAAACAAAAAAAATTGTTGTGACCTACTACTGTGAAATATATAGATCTTTCTTTGAATTTGGAATTCCACTATATGATGACGTCTATAGAAAGTTGAATGATTGTATTTTGATTTGAAAGTGGCATTTATAAAGGGTGATTTTTTAAGAGCTTGATAACTTTTTAAAAAAAAAAACGCATAAAATTTGCAAAATCTCATCGGTTCTTTATTTGAAACGTTAGATTGGTCCATGACATTTACTTTTTGAAGATAATTTCATTTAAATGTTGACCGCGGCTGCGTCTTAGGTGGTCCATTCGGAAAGTCCAATTTTGGGCAACTTTTTCGAGCATTTCGGCCGGAATAGCCCGAATTTCTTCGGAAATGTTGTCTTCCAAAGCTGGAATAGTTGCTGGCTTATTTCTGTAGACTTTAGACTTGACGTAGCCCCACAAAAAATAGTCTAAAGGCGTCAAATCGCATGATCTTGGTGGCCAACTTACCGGTCCATTTCTTGAGATGAATTGTTCTCCGAAGTTTTCCCTCAAAATGGCCATAGAATCGCGAGCTGTGTGGCATGTAGCGCCATCTTGTTGAAACCACATGTCAACCAAGTTCAGTTCTTCCATTTTTGGCAACAAAAAGTTTGTTAGCATCGAACGATAGCGATCGCCATTCACCGTAACGTTGCGTCCAACAGCATCTTTGAAAAAATACGGTCCAATGATTCCACCAGCGTACAAACCACACCAAACAGTGCATTTTTCGGGATGCATGGGCAGTTCTTGAACGGCTTCTGGTTGCTCTTCACTCCAAATGCGGCAAATCACATGGTCACAATCGCATTAATTGTTTGCTCACTTGGTCGATTATGTAGACCATAAATCGGACGTAAAGCGCGAAACACATTTCGAACCGAACACTGATTTTGGTAATAAAATTCAATGATTTGCAAGCGTTGCTCGTTAGTAAGTCTATTCATGATGAAATGTCAAAGCATACTGAGCATCTTTCTCTTTGACACCATGTCTGAAATCCCACGTGATCTGTCAAATACTAATGCATGAAAATCCTAACCTCAAAAAAATCACTCTTTATAAGTCAATTCCAGTAAGCGTGGCCTATAAAAACAATAAACAACAGCTACTCTATTGTGCTTGTTTAGTATGCCAAAGTAGGTAGAGTTTTACCCTTCTTTGGAAGGAGTAAGATATTTAAGATATTAAGATGGTCAAATATGCCTCACATGAGAAGCTGTATTAAAAGGTATTAAAACCCAAAATTGTCAAATAAATAGGGGTGGTCGAATAACAGAACGAGCCATAAAAATCAGCCGAAAGCCACCGCCCCCGACCCATTTTGAGTAGCGCAGCGGCCGCAGATAATTCTGGGTCGGCTTGTTACACTGCACACTGGTGTAGTATATAAACATCTGGTGGATGATATACAAAACCCCGTAAGAAGTACAAAACAAAATAAAACAAAAAATCGCATAATTTCGGCACTTTTTAAATTCAAAGACGTCGAAACAATAATATATACAAAAATATCGTTCATGTACTGCAATAGTTTTATAATGCTCTATCTTGTTTTTATGCCATGTGTGAGTAAATTCTAAACTTTAAACCGAGTTTCTGCAAAATTGATTTTTTTGATATGTAAAAGCGATAACAGAATCAGATTTTAGAAACTCATATACACTCAGATAAAAGTGAACCCTATGAACGAGTTAAAATGAACTCAAATTTAGGAAAATTGAACTTCGTATAGTACAAAAGCAATATTTCCTCATATCAAGTTCAAACTTTCCTTGACATTCCTTTTAAATATTCCTACGTTAAGAAAAGGGATACATACTATTTACTTTGGTCTTCACTTGAAAAGTGAAATTTTTAACAACATTAACATTCAATCCTATTTAACAATTAATCCTCCGCCGAATAGACATCCCCACTAATACTGGCAATTAGTTGTCCATCGAGTTTATGTACATTCACAAATTCACCAAAATCCCCTTTTATACATTGTCCTCATTAATTTTGCTTTTCACTTTTTGCTGGTTGCCGGTTGCTGGGCTGTCATGGGATGACTAAAATTGGATTTTTCAATATTTATTTCTGTCCATCAATGAATGTCAGTCGTCGCCGTCGTCGCCACCGTTCATTCCGCTTGATTTTTGTGCTATATTTTGCACAAGTTTTGCGTCTGTTGCGTCGTCCGCCAGCCCACATCGCGTTCGCAAACAACGGAACGAACAAACATTTAATTGCACCGTGATAACAGATTACACCGTGTTTTACAACAGTTTATTTCGATGCCATTGTAAATCTTGCCTCCATTCGAACATTGTTAATTGCAGCGGTAAACCACTCGTCTATAGATAAACAACTGTGCATAATTAAAATCGGAATACAACAGAGGAATGTCTATTGGTGGTGGCTATGGCTGTGTCAGTGTCTGCCGGAATGATATACATTCTACTGCTCGTAGTATACCCTACATACATATGTATAGAGTGGTGTTTTCGAAAGTATGCGCTAGTAGAGCATGGAACGCGGGAAAAGTAAAAGTTTCCACCGCAACTGAAAATCAATGTCTGGGTTGTGGTTTAGAAATTGCAAAATATTCTCAATTGCAATTGACGTGAAAGTAAATAATGCTAATTGATTGAATGGCTGATGTTTATTTGTAATTTATACAATTAATCTTTTTCAGAATATGTCTGTTGATAAAGGATATTTTTTTGTTGGAAAATGGGAGCATGGGATATTGAACTCTTGAAATAGAAGGGTTTTAAGGATTTCCATTCACGGAACTCAGAAATTATTGTTCACATTGATTGTTGTCCCTTATATACTCTGCACTGCCACACTCCATAGTATACACTGCGGACAGTGGTTCCAAATAGAAATGTTTATTTATGGGCCATTTAGCATTTTAATTTAGAATCGGCTATAAAAATTACTGATTATATTTTCAAATTTCTGGATTTATTGGAAAGGTTAAACTTTTTCATTTAATTAGGGAACACAATATCAATATTTTCCCTAAAATATACCTACCTCCTATAACAACTTCTTAAGGAAAAAGAAAAATAATTTAAGAGAGCTCCAATAAAAAAGAAAAAAAATATAAAATTTGAACCCACCTCTAGGGAAGTCAAATGTATAAAATGTTACGGTCCAGCACATTGTTATAGTCATCTACTAATACAACGGCTATATCGGCATTTGACTACCCTAGAGAGGTGAGATCAAATTTTATAAAAGTTTTGCTTTTATACGGGAGCCCCTTAATCATTGTAGGAAGTCTATCCAATTTTCCCCTTAAGGAGTGGTGATAGGGGGTAAATATGGTTGGGGAAAATGTTGAGGAGGAAAAATTAATGGCGGGCCAGTGTTACATTTCTCCTCTCTAGGGTCTACTGCTGGACAGTTTTGGGCCTTTCTTTCATAAAAAATATAAAAATATACAAATGTATGGGGACCACTTTAAGGGTTGCAGATGGAGGGTAGGTGTGTTCTGAGAAAATATTGGGGGCTGGTCATATATTTAACTCCACTAGGGATCAAATTAAAAAAAAAATAGTTTTTGTATGGGAGCCCCATTACGGAGTGGATATAGTGAACTGGTATGTTTGGGGAAATGTTGGGGGCACTAATGGGGGTATGTCTTCTCTCTAGGGGTGACTAGGGGGCAGATTTGGGCCCTTCATTCATAAAAAATATAAAAAATGAGAGATAAATTAGTATTAGACACAGTGTGACATAGCAGAATATTTATGAAAGACAATGACGTCATATTAATTTTGAGCGCTGATAAATGTGGAAAGGAGGCGATGAAGAAAATGTACTATAAATGAACAATATTTTTTAATGGACTTGAATACATTCGTCCGGCCCGAATTTTATATACCCTCTACATAGGAATGCAGTCCACAACATTAACGGCAGATTAGCGTTAATACAATATTAGGCACATTAGGATATTTTAAATGTAAACTATGATACTGTACGAGCTCGATGATCGCAACTAATTACAGGCCATGTATGTTGCGGTAGCCGCAGTAGTTGCGATAACTAAATTGAATTTTGTCTCAAACTAAACTATTTATAGCCTTTCGTTTCGATTTATTCAGATTTATAAACGCCATATACCTAAAGTAAGATTCATAAAAAATATAAAAAATGAAAAAAATATGTGGTTGGCACCTTAAGGGTTGCAGATGGAGGGTAGGTGAGTTCTGAGAAAATATTCGGACTGAAAAAATATTGGGAGTTGGTCATACATTTGACTCCCCTTGGGGCCTCATTGGGGCAGTCAGAGTGGTGGGAGCAAATTTTATAAAAATTAGTTTTTGTATGGGATTAATGATTGGGGATAGGGGATAAGTTTGTTCGGAAAAAATATCGGGGAGGCAAAATTAGTGAAGGTCGGTCTTACTTTTAACCCAGCTAGGGGCGACTCCGGGGCAGTTTTGGTCCTAACTGTCATAACAAAAATTATAAACGATAAAATAAATCGTATGGAGACCACTTTAAGGGTTGCCTCCTTTGGCCAGGTGGAAACAAATTTTATAAAAAATGAGATTTTAGTATGGGAGCCCCCTAACAAGTGTGTTCGAAAAGAATGTTGGGGAGGAAAGATTAATTGGGGTCGGTCTTATATTTAACCCCTCCGAGGCAGTTTTGGTTTTTTTTTGTACTTTTACCCCCTTTTCCCTCACCTTTGACCCGGATGACCACCCACTTGCAAACGCCCAACCAGCCCATTTTTTTTGGATAGGGGAGTCTAGCATATAAAAATCGAAATCCTAAAATACCCATACAACACTATCCCACCCCTAATAGTCACTTGTGGGTTCTCTGAACCCCTATGCGACAATTTTGCATATTGATATAGCCACCGAGGTGGAAATGAGCTTCATGAAGGCTGAACTGAAGGCCGATCTCTTCTCGAAAATTTCCACGTAAATTCCTTACAGTTTGCTTTAAAGACTGTTCAATACTTTCCTTTAACGAACGCTATGCACTGAATTTATAGGAGAGATCCACTGAGTGTTGGTTCTGTAAAAAAAAAAACAAAGTTTTGAATATTTCCAAATTTTGTTTGAGCATTGTCCCATTTTGCAAATGTCAAAAATAAACCTGAAAACAAAAATAAAAATTTATGTTATTCTATCTCTCAAAGTCGAAGTAATCTGAAGCTCAAATTTTAAATGACCTATAGTACTGTTGGCAATAATTTTAAACGTTTACATGTCACAGGTGAGCACCTGTGGATGGTCGTCAGTAGTCCCCATACCATCGAGATTCTAATTCTACGAATCATCTGAAATTAAATCTACTCTTCGAAATATATTTTTCTGTTCAATAGATACAAAATCACTTCCAATTCATCACAAATGTATTTTATATATTCCTAAAAATTATTATTATTATTTTTTTTAATAAATATTTTTTTGCATTTGACCAAAAAATTACTTCCAATTCTTCACAGATGTATTTTATATATTCCTAAACATTCTATTATTATTATTTTTTTTAATACATAATTTTTTGCATTTGACCAAATAGCAAATACCTAAGCAGCAATTATTTACAATGCTAGAGACTAGTGTCACACCTTTTTTGTGGCGATTCATAAAAGTTCATTAAACTCTCGGTCATTGTGGCGAATTATTCCGGTCATAATTTATAAAAACTTGAAAACAAAACAGAAACAGAAACAAAATCAAGTCAATTGTTATCAATGAGTTTATATTTACATAAAATGTGCCCAAAGAAATCATAACAACAAATCATATTCATAGTCATCGAACAAATCAAATTCAAATTAAATTTATGCACATTGAAGGCCGCCACCTACCACCCACCACCTCTTCCCCAACTGTTCGCCCATCCGTTCTACTCTATAATAAACACTGGCCGCAGTTTGTGTACCATGTCTATAATTGAGTCAACCGAATAGTTACTACTGGAACGTGATGTGCACACAAATTGGAATGCATGTGTAAATATGTACGTTCATGTGTACGCGCGGTCGCGTCGGGTAGGTAGTAGCTGAAGCAAAGAACGCTTGCCGCCGAATATGATTTTCTGGTTTCAATATCTTGGCAATTGATTCAATTAAATTTTTACATTAAAAAACATGATTATATGCCAACCCCTCCTCCTCCATGTCTCACAATTTACATTTATATTTATTTTAATAATAAATGACATGATTGCCGTTATAAAGAATTGATTATGATGATGACGGCGGCGACAGCGGCGTTGACGATCATAAAATACAATTTGTCGTAAACACTTTTCGTTGTTAATTGATGGCGTTCTGGTTGACAAAGTGTTGAAAATTGTTTGTTGTTTTTAATAGAAAAGTAAATGGAAACAATTCTCTAATTGATTTAGGAAGAAAAATAAAGAAATAAACTACGATTTGTATGAAATGACAATAAAATAAACGGCATTAGTTTGTACTTTCAATAGAATGGCATAAATGATATCGAAATAAACTCTTTTGATTTATTGATAATCTGCAAGATAGTTTTTAAAGTGTTGTCAAAATAGTTGTCCTCGGAACCAACAATTTATCGGATCGGATTTTGAAAGTCATTCTAACCATTGCCGACTACACACTCTCCCTCTTTACAGATTTAAAGTGAGGAGTAAAGAGTTCATACAGACTATATGTATACTCTCTGTAACAGAGAACAACAATAGATAATGAGAGCAAAGTTACATCAATGATAGTCAATCACTTACACGAACCCCTAGTTAAGCCAGAGAGATAAATTGGTATTAGACACAGTGTGACCGAGCAGAATATTTATTAAAGACAATGACGTCATATTAATTTTGAGCGCTGATAAATGTGGAAAAGCGGAGGCGATGACGAAAATGTGCTATAAATGAACAATATTTTTTAAAGATACATTTTTAATTGTGTACATTAGGATGGGTCACAAATCTAAATTGCAGTGGTCACCCCCAGAAATGAAGAGTGGATTGTTTAATGATGATCTGCAAAATATTTCGTTAACGGGTCAATCCATCTATGAGCTAAACGCTCCTGAAAACACCTCTAAAAATCATGTTTTGGATTATTAGAGTCCGCATAAGAATTTTAAGCTCTAAAAAACAAATATAAAGGCTAAAGTTGGGCGGGCCGACTATATGATATCCTCCACTTTGTACGCCATTACTATTCAATTCTGTGAGGATTTTGACATGTGCCCTATATTATGGACCGATGAGACCCTCACAATGTATGTTTACATGTGAAATTTTATTTATTCTGATCAAAATTTGTTAAAATATGTATTTTCTAAAGCAGAAAAAGACAAATCGGGAGCGATATTTGTTTGGGAGCTATATATAAATCTGAACCGATTTGATCCATTTTCACCAGAGATGTTTCTAGTTGAAATATAAGATGTTAAGCCAAATTTGAAGAGATCGAAAATCAAATCGGGAGCGAAATGCAAATTTGAACAGATCTTACTTACTTGCATCATACATGTTTCTAGTTGGAATGTAAGGTGTTGTGCCGAATTTGAAACAAATCGGGTAAACTGTGTAACTTCTAAAAAAGAGAATATAAAGAGTGATTTTTTTGAGGTTAGGATTTTCATGCATTAGTATTTGACAGATCACGTGGGATTTCAGACATGGTGTCAAAGAGAAAGATGCTCAGTATGCTTTGACATTTCATCATGAATCGTCTTACAAACGAACAACGCTTGCAAATTATTGAATTTTATTATCAAAATGCGTGCTCTGTTAAGAAAGTTCATTGCGCGCTTCCATTTTATGGTCAGTTTAATCGACCCACTGAAGCGGCTATTCGGGCTATTGTGACTAAATTTCGCACCAAATTTACATTGTTGGACATTAAACCACCAACACGCTTACGTAGAGTGCGAACTGAAGAAAATATCGCAGCTGTATCGGCCAGTGTTAATGATGACCACCAATTTTCGATTCGTCGCCGTTCGCACCAATTGGGTCTCTGTTACTCAAAAACGTGGAAATGCCAAAATTGGACTAAGCGGATGGACCACCTAAGACGCAGCCGCGGTCAACATTTAAATGAAATTATCTTCAAAAAGTAAATGTCATGGACCAATCTAACGTTTCAAATAAAGAACCGATGAGATTTTGCAAATTTTATGCGTTTTTTTTTTTTTAAAAGTTATCAAGCTCTTAAAAAATCACCCGTTATAAAATATTTTATAAATACCCTCAAAATATTTTTATATCTTTTTTCATATTTTTCTCCAAAAAAGCGGTTGGGTTCCACTTGTTGACCAAAAAGAATGATGGATTTAGCGCCCAACTGTTAAATGTTATATAACACCGTACGACAGTACTTTCTGGACCATATCGACGCCTGCAGACAATAGTATGCTAAGTCAACTTGGCATGTTTTCAAGATAATTACGTTTTTAGATTTTGCGGTCTATCTTAAATTCTCTCAAATTTTAGTAATTATCAGTCAATTCAATCTAAAGTTACGGTCAAGGGTGTTTTAAGTTTTATAACAAACTTTGTTATATAAAATAAACTTGGAAAGCCTCTTCTGCTCAACTCACTTTTTAGACTTTGCATTGTTTGGAGACGTCGATATTTACATGAAACTAGATATCGTATGTAGAAGAGCTGTACTCACTTTCTCCTTTGGTGATTTTTAAGCTTTTTACAGGACTTTTAATTTCAAAGAATATAGATGTTTTAAAAATTTATTTTCGAATTTCTGCAAGTCTTACAATTGGATATCAATTGAAAGATAAGAATCTGTATTAGTTTAGCATTAACAACCATTTCAAATTGCCATCCTTAGTTTATTCGTGTTTTACTTTTTAAGGAGTAAAACTAAAAATGGTCCCTAATGCTAAACTAATACAGATAGAATTTAAAGTATTTTTAATCTGATATTATCTTTCATTTGATACTAGGGTTTGGGGTTTCCCGGACTTTTCCATTCCACGGGAAAAAATGATTTCTTCAGTGTGTAATGAAAAGATTACAAAAATATATACTTCTAATAAATAATTGTTATTTCGATAATAACACTGAAAAGGTTCAGTCATTAGTATTTAATGTTGGGAAAATGGAATTTATTTTTCTTGGGGGAAAACAGCCGACAAGCCGCGCCGCTGCCGATTTCAACTGCTCACATGAACTTCAACCACCCCGCCGAGATTTGAAGGAGTTCTAAAACCGTCAAATCTTACTACCAAATTAGACAACCCACTTAAAATTAAAAAAAGAATATATAACTGTCAACTTAGACAACCTACTACTGTGAAATATATTGATATTTCTTTGAATTTGGTATCCCACTATATGATGGCGTCTATAGAAAATTGAATGATTGTATTTTGATTTTAAAGTCGCATTTATATAAGTCAATACCAGTATGCGTGGCCATGTGTTCTTATAAAAAACAATAAACAACTGCTACTCTATTGTGCTTCTTTAGTAGGGTATACAACCGATTGCATTCGATTAATCGAATAATTGTTTTCAAATATTTGTTCGAATTATCAATAAATCTTGATTTTCGAATAACAAATATTTCGAATAAATTAACCCAAATAATCGATTAATCGCTATTATAAGTTTTGTATAAAAATGCTGAAATTAATATTGTAAATATATGTAGGGTCATCTGTTGGCTTTATTTGGCGATGTTTTATATTTAACCACGGAATTGTGGACAAACTTGTTTGGATATGTCCAGCACTCTAAATGAATTAAATCAAAAATTTGAATTAAATCCAGAACTCTTCATGAAGATAATATACACTTAGATTATTATTAATTGCTATTATTAAAATACTCTAAAATGCAATTAGATATTTCCATCGACTACATACAAATTGTGCTTTCAACTTATTCTGAATTTCGAAATAAAACCTAAGAATATAAGTACAAAAAATATATATTTGAATATTTCATAAATATTATATTACATAGATGTAGAGCCAATAGGAGAGGAATAGCCGCAAACTCTAGTTTTATTAAGAAATATTGGAAAATTAGTGACTAACATTACATTTAATTATGTTTTAATGTGTTGAGCAATTATTCGATTAATCGGTTAATCGAATAACTCTTCAGACGTTTATTCGATTAATTGGAAATTCGTTGTTTCCGAATAAACGATTAATCGAATATCTTAAAGTCCCTATTCTTTAGTGTGTCAAATTAGGTAGAGCTTTACCCTTCTTTGGAAGGATTATGATATTCAAGATGTCTGGTCAAATATGCCTCACATGAGAAGCTGTAATTACAAAAATATTTATTAAACTGCACATAACCCCATATTTCAGTTATTACTTTACCATTCAGGACCGACAGTTTGAAAAAATGGCTCGGCTCAGGTAAAATTTCCATTTTTATTTTTTTTTTTTTGAAAATGTTATCCTTTGCAACTGAATTGGGAAATTAAAAACTGTAAGCGCCAATTAACTCCATTCTTCCTAGAGTTTCAGATTTATATCATACATTGCAAGTGTAACGACTTTTTTAAAAAGTGTCATACCACGAAATCAATTTATCATATTATGAAACCTTCTTAAATATATTATTCAACGAACTTATGAAAAAAACATTGCATTACTAAAATATTTTTCTCATATTCTTTTAGAATTTTTTATTTAATGCAATATCCTCTTGTTTTGATCTTAAGAAATTAAAATTAAGATTTGTTTTCAGTCTAAAATGTGAGGGAAACATTTCGTGTTTCCAGACATATTATAAAATATTTATGAAGTAAATATTTCCCAGGATAATTCTTTCAGTGTATAATGTTATCAAATGTTATTTGTTATGCCTTCTGTGGTAATACAGAATTTGTTAATAACGTTATCTTTTTTTCCTTTTAATAATACGATTATTTGATAGTATCATGATTCCTATATAATATATAATCCATACAGTCATCTACAAAGTGGCAATATTGTTAAAGTAATAAAAAACAGCTATTAAAATTCAAATCTCGACAAAACATTTTAAGTTAAACAGAAAAAAGCTTCTTATGTGACGTTGTAAAAATGCCATCACGTTTCGTTAAATTTTTTTCTCCTACGTCCGAGAAAAACAAGCCGTAAAGTTTTGAAGCGTAAACTAGCTAAAAATACACAAACAAAACAAACTAACAAACGCATTCACAAAATAGTAATGGACATTACAATATATGGGTATGTACGTTTGTGTGGGCAAAGGCAATTTAGACGGACGAAAATTCGTCCTGGAAAAATGTGTTCGAATGAAATGGAAGAAAAAAAAAACAGAATGATAAAACGCACACACATACATAACGGACAATAGCATTTTAATGCCGAGGAAATGCTATTGTGCGCGTGTGAAAAATTGTTGAAAGTAAGAAGATAATAAATGTAGGGAATATTAGAATTGCTAACAAAATATGAGTTAATATACGTGTCAACTTCTCAAATTGAATTTCATATAATTTTGACGGGATTAAGGGCAAAATGTAGATGGAAAAGTAAGTTTTTTAAAGTTTGAATAAGTTTCAATGAAGTAAATCTTGAAAATGAATGCATGTCGAAGAAAGCTATCAAATAAACTTCTGATGATATTTGTATATATATTCTTCCTATTAAAGTATCGAAAACAAATACACAAATTTAGTCAATATCTATGCTTATAGTCAGGCTTTTCATTCAAATGCATTAAAGAAGAAGTACTGTACAGACGTGCACATTTGTTTCCCACGAAAGAATAAAGCTAGAGCCTGCCCTTGTCAAGAAGTTTTTTTTTGCAGCAACACAATTTTATCGAAAATTACAAATTAAATCAACAACAAATGTTGCTTCTATCGCACATCCCTTTTGTTGTTCCTTGTTGTGTCTTCTAACAGATATTTCCTTAATTCAAACCATCATTAGCACCCTCGAACATCAAAGTTGGCATTTTTCCAAATTATCAATTTGCAAACAACAAAATGCATTTTGAAATTATTTTCGGAGCATTTCTGTGAAAAGTGTGTTCGACGGGCCATAAGTTTAGGAAAGTTATACGAAACGAGTTAACGAAAATATTAAATTGTCATAAATTTCATATAAAAAACATTTTCGTATATTGGAGTTGACAACACCGCAGCGACAGGAACAAAACATCCTAGTTTATATAAATTTAACGGTGGCCGCAACCTTGAAACTGCTGCCAAAGGACAAGACTTAACAACGATGGTGACTACGGTTCAGCAAAAACGGAGAGAGTAATGAAATTCAAGCGAAATCGCATGACACGAAGTGTGGCAGGAGTACTGCCTGGCAGACTGTTGCTGGCGTTAAAGTTGTTGACTGTTGCGGGTTTATGACTTTTTTCTGCTTTGCTTTTACGCGCTGGAGTGGGACCATGGGTGGTCGCTGGGGCGTTTATGAATAACAAACATGAATTTTATTTATTTTAAAAGTGAACAGTAAAAACACACATAGCAATTCAATTATTTGCACGCAATTTCGGTTTGACGGTCAAGAACAAAACCGAAAGACCTCGTCGTCCTGTTTTTGGTGAGTGTACGAAAACAACAGCAACAACCGCAGCAGAAAACCCTGAAGGTGGTAAACACATTCGTATATAGTTGTAAATAATACCTGCGATACGGCAAAATAGTAATTTTTATAATTGGATTTTTTCTTTTGGCTGAACTGGCATTGGTAAACAACGAAAATGTCCTTTTATTTCTTATGGTATCACAAATAAATAGAACAACAAGATACATGATTAAGATAAGGGAAAGAAAATGAGACCTACTTAAGTGACGTTTTTCACGTGAAATAATACAGGACTAAATTAAGAAGTTTTGTAAGGGAGTCGCGAGAAAATAAGTAATATGGAAGAAAGTTTAGTAGGCTCATATACACCCTGACACTCAGTGTGAAATTCTGAACATGTGTATGAGAGTTATACTTTAATTTTACAAAAGATAGGGTCATTTGAATAAGAGATACTAGAAGAGTCGTGATGAATTTAGAAAACATTTGATAATACCCGAATAACGTTTCAGATATATTTTGACTTTCTGCACTCGAAACCCATATTATTTGTTATCTTCTATATATATAAAAGAGTTGCGTGACTGAGTGACTGACTGACTGATCACTCCCCAGACCAAACGGCTAAAACTAGAATCATGAAATTTGGTGTGTACATTTCTCTTACAGTGTAGAGGTGTGATAAGACGGGATTTTTCAAAATTCGTACTTTTAAGGGGTAAAAAGGGATAAAAATGGTACCACCGCAATGACCAAACGGCTGGGCCTAGAATCTTGAAATTTGGTATGGACATTCCTCTTATAGCATGAAGACATACCAAAAGATTTCATTTGCAAAATTCGTACCTTTGGGAGGTCAAATTGGACAAAAAGGGACAAAAATTGTACCAACAACATGGCTGAAGCTAGAACCATGAAATTTGGTATGTACATTTCTCTTACAGCGAAGAGATCAGTTTTGAAGGGAGTTTTTCGTTATTCGTACTTTTAAGGGGTGATATGGGTTAAAGAGGGATAAAAATTGTACCACCGCAATGACCAAACGGCTGGGACTAGAATCTTGAAATTTGGTACAAAAATTTCTCTTATAGCTTCAACGCACCCAAGAAAATATTTTTAAAAATTCGTACTTTTTGGGGGTGAAATCGGGTAAAAGGGATAAAAATAGTACCAATAAAATGGATGGAACTGAAACCATAAAATTCGGTGTGTACATGAATCTTGAAATTTGGAACGGGCATTACTTTTATAGCACGAATGCGACCAAGAAAATATTTTTAAATTCGTACTTTTTGTGGGTGATATCGGGTAAAAATGGATAAAAATGGTACCAATCAAACGGATGGAGCTGGAATAATAAAATTCGGTGTGTACATCCCTGAAAATGCTTACAAACGCAAGTTGAAGAAATTTTTCGAAAATCGTACTTTTAAAGGGTAAACGAGAAAAGCGGTATAAAAAAGGTGCAAAGAACTTGGATGACGCTACAATAATTAAATTCGGTACGCATATTCGTCTTGCAGTGTAGATGAGTAATAACAAGGAATTTTCCGATATTTGTACTTTTAAGGGATTAAATGGGTTAAAAATTTTACCAAAATACTGTGCCTAGAATCTTGAAATTTGGAACGCATATTACTCTTATAACGCGAATACGACCACGAGAATATTCTTCATTAATTTAAACTTTTAGGTGTGAATTTGGCTAAAAACGGATAACAGCGGTACCAATCATGAAATTTGGTTTGTACATACATAGAAACACAAAATTAATATATTTTTCGAAATTCGTACCTTTTTATATCCCTATGGTACCAACAACACGGCTGAAACTAGAATCGTGAAATTCGGTGTGTATATTCCTCTGACAGTGTAGACGCGAAACATTAACTGATTTTCAATATTTATACTTTTGTATATGTACTTTAAAGGGGGAAGCGGATCAAAAGTGGTGCAAATGATACGAACCAAAATTGGGGATATGGGATAGAGATAGTACCAACCAAAGTTTTCAGCTAGAATATGAAAAGAAATTCGGTGTGCACATTTCTCCGAGCACATAAATTAATGTTTCGAAATTTGTATGTTTAAAGGCACAAACGGCACAGAAAGAGTTATGTCCGAACATTATAGTCATTATCTTTTTTTATTTTGATCAAAGATTATGTCAATTTGCGTGGAAAGTATAGAAGTTATATTAGGTTTAATTTTACGTACGGGTCGTTTGTTTTGGAATATGGACTATACGTGTGTGGGTACCATAAGATGTATATCAATTTCCACCATTTTCGAATTTAAACTAAGTTTGGGAAAATAGTACTATGTGCAGAGTTTGAATAAATTCTTTAAGTCCCTTCCAGAGTCATCGTGTATACCAGCGAATCAGACGGACGTGAAAGGGACTTGGGAAATACTTATGGTTTTAAATCTCTCCTTCAATGCGTTACACTTTTATTCTATTCCAAAATGATATTTTCACGACTTAAGAAAGAAATTAAATAAATAATAATTTTCTACTTTATATGATTTTTTGTAGAAAAATTGTTTCCATTTTGTGCCTATAAATTAAACTATTGACTACGTATAAACGCTGAAAGTGATATCCTTAAAAACAGTTTGAATACTGATACAAACTACTGTCTTACCATACAATTTTTCCGCGTACGAAGTAGCGGGTATTTGCTAGTCTATAATATAAAAATGAATGTGGTGAAAATAGGCTATATAAATTTTTGATATTTTCAGTGGGCGTGGCACCTCCCACACAAATTGGGGATTTATTCGTTTTTTATAAATTAGCATATTCGGAGTACTATTGCAGCTAGAGTCATGGATTTTTGTGAAAGTTCACTAGTTGTTAGTCTGCACAGTTGAGTCAAAAATGGGCGGTATTGGAAAAGTGGGCGTCGCACCTCCCATACGAAGTTAAAACACCTAGAGTGCTAAAAATTTTTGTGAGTAGATCCAGTGTAAATAGTTGTGTAAAGATGGGCGGAAAGTAGGCGTGACCCTTCCCATATGAAATTAAAACCGGTTTTAGAGTATATTCGACACCGAGATGGGCGGAAAGTGGCCTAGACCCTTCCCATGCGAAAAGAAAAATCTGTTTTAGAGTATATTCGACACAGAGATTTCTATATTGTTGTGTGAGCTATTTTAGTTGTAACCTGCTTAGACAATATACAAATGGGCGGGATTTGAAAGATGGGGAATTTTTGATTTGAATTTTGTAAAATTACACGTTTTCTTTGGATTGTCTTAGCACAATAATAAAGAAAGGTTACAAAAAAGAAATAATCATTCGTCAAAAGCCGACTTAAATCAAGAAAACGGAAATTATATTATTTTTTTAGTTTTTGTGTTGTTTGATTATTGAACAATTTGATTTCTATGTGCTTTGAATGTAGTACATTCGAAATCCAGCTATTCGATTAAGTAAGTTCTTCTTACGTAGGAAGTTTTTTTGTTTTGGTAATGGAAAGGAGGAGAATCACACTCAACCTAAAATCAATTTGATTTTTGACATTTCTTCCTACCTTCAATATTCTCCATGGAACGTATCCATTTCTTTAGTATCTCAGGGAAGTACCTTGATTATAAGTGGTACATATATTACCGATAACAAGAAAAAACAATATGACGAAGCGGGCGGGGGTTCAGCTAGTATATATATAAAACATATACACCGACATCTATGTTAAATTAAAGGTACTTATGGTGGTGAAATGTTGCGAGTTTCACTTTCACATAGAAACAGTGATTTAGAGTAGATTTAATTATTTTTTAAACATTTTTTTTATTGGCACGAAAAATAACATAAAAATCGGAAAAAAAGTTTAAAATTATTTTTAATGTCTAACATCAAACTAATAAAATTTCGTAAATCAAAATTAAAGAAATAAAATTGTAAAAACTTAAAAATCAAACGCGCCGATACCAAACCACTTCAATATTTTAAAAGTAATTGAAAGTAACTTCAACATAATGACTAGTACATTAAAACCGGTCGAGTATTTAAGAAGTTTCATGCGATTGAATGAACAGGCCTTCTCGAAAAAATCGTAATTTCACAAATGATTGAAATTGGTCATAGTAACTCGTTAAAACATTTATTTTTTTTTTTTCAAAAATACGTATAAAATATTTTTATGAGAAGAATGCATACACAAACTTCCGAAACAATCCAAGCTATCGAGGTCAAAATTGATACCGCTTGATATGAAATGACTTATATATAAAATATCTATGGATAATTGTAGAACGTATGAAACCCTTTGTGTAAGTAAAAGAACTAAAAAAATTTAATCCTTAGAGAAAATCCTTAGATAACAGAAAATTGATTTATTTATATCAACAATACATAATAGATTTGAAGAAAATCTATTGATATATATAGTTATGTCCCTTTTTGTATGATCTTAAGTGCTATCATAGTTACATTTGATTTAGCATATGGGTGTGTTATATTTCAAAATTGTAGTAAAAAATTATCCACAACTTAAAACAAGTAAGGAAAGGCTAAAGTCGGACGGGACCGACTATATGATACCCTTCCACTTGAATTCGGAGAAAAAGGTAAAATCGGCAACAATTTTTGTATGGGTACTAAAGGGTGATTTTTTAAAAGCTATGAAAGTTTTTCAAAAAAAACACATAAAATTCAGAAAAATGCATGAAATCTTTATTTGAATCGATAGTACGGTCCATATAATTTAATGTTTGAAGATTATTTCATGCAAATGGTGACCATGACTGCACCTCAAATGGTCCATCCATCCATTAGTCCAATTTTGGCATTTCCACGTTTTTGAGTAACAGAGGCCCAATTGCTGCGAACGGCGACGAATCGATAATTGTTGGTCATCATTAACACTGGCCGATACAGCTGCGATATTTTCTTCAGTTTGCACTCTACGTAAGCGTGTTGGTGGTTTAATGTCCAACAATGTAAATTTGGTGCGAAATTTAGTCACAATAGCCCGAATAGCCGCTTCAGTGGGTCGATTAAACTGACCATTAAATGGAAGCGCGCGATGAACTTTCTTAACAGAGCACGCATTTTGATAATAAAATTCAATAATTTGCAAGCGTTGTTCGTTTGTAAGACGATTCATGGTTAAATTATAGACACAAAAACAACAACAATTATAAAACAAAACACGAAACGTGCGTCAGCTGTTTAAACCAGTGTTGCCAAATAGATAATAGCTAAAAAATCACCCTTTATATCATTAACCGATGTGACCTACAATGTATGTTTTTAGCTAATATACAAAGTTTTTTCGCTAAATTAAATCAATACATTTAATACCATGAGAGAAAAAAGTTAAATCGGGAAAATGTTGAGGAGGGAAAATTAATGAGGACCACACTTACACTTTTTCCCTCTAGAGTATACTGTGGAGTAGTTTTGGGCCTTTCTTTCATAAAAAAATATAAAAATAAATGTATGAGGGCCACCTTAAAGGTTGCATATAGAGGATAGGTATGTTCTGAGAAAATATTTGGGCTGAAAAATATTGGGGGTTGGTCATACATTTGACTCCACTAAGGGCCTCGGGGGGCAGTTAGAGCGCTGGGAGCAAATTTTCTAAAAATGTAGCTTTTGTATGGAGTGGATATAGGGGGCTGGTATGTTTGGGGAAAATGTTGGGAAGAGAAATTAATGGGGCCAGCCCTCCATGTTCTCCCTCTAGGAGTGACTGGGGGCAGTTATGGGCCTTTCCTTCATAAAAAACAAGTAAGGAAAGGCTAAAGTCGGGCGGCGCCGACTATCCGAATACAATTCAATTCGGTAGAAAATTGAAAACGGGAAGAATTTTTGTATATTTCCTAATGATAGGCTGATATGACCTGACCCAATTTGTCAAATCGAGAAGAATATTTGTATTGGGACTATATCCAAACATGGAATCAAGTGACTAACTTTCACAATAAGTTCTTCTTGTTGAAGTATAACGTGTTATGCTCAATTTTAAGAAATTCTCTGAAAATACGCGGTTTCTGGGGGAACAAAATTTGTATGGGAGCTATATATAAATCTGAACCGATCTAACACATTTTTACCACAAGTGTTTCCAGTTGAAATATAATGTGGTTTGCGAATTTTGAAGAAAATCTGTTAAAATATGTGGATTCTAGAGCGGAAAAATTCAAATTGTGAGCGAATTTTGTATGGGAGCTATATATAAAACTGAACCAATCTAACACATTTTTACATCATCTGTTTCCAGTTGAAATATAGTGTTTTGCCAATTTTGAAGAAAATCTGTTGAAATATGTGGATTCTAGAGCGGAAGACATCAAATTGGGAGCGAAATTTGTATGGGAGCTATATATAAATCTGAACCGATGTGACCTATTTTCACCACAGGTGTTCCTAGTACAAATATAAGATGTTTTGCCAATTTTGAAGAAAATCTGTTAAAATATGTGGTATCTAGAGTGAAAAGAGTCAAATCGGGAGTGAAATTCGTATGGGGGCTATATCTAAATCTGAACCGATTTTCTTCAAATTAAATAGCGTTCGTCCTTATCCCGAAAAACTTCGTTGTGCAAAGTTTCATTTTGTTCTGTCTTCAATTGCGACCTGTATCGTGATTACAAGAATAGATGGACGGACAGACAGACAGACGGACAGACATTGCTAAATCGATTCAAAAAGTGATTCTAAGTCGATCGGTATAATTAACAATGGGTCTATCTCCCTTCCTTTTGGGTGTTACAAACAAATGCGCAAAGACATAATACTCTCGTGGAGTGTATAATAAAAACATGTGTGGGGACCACTCTTAGGGTTGAAGATAGAGGGTAGGTACGTTCTGAGAAAATATTGTCATACATTTGACTCCCTTTTGGGCCTTCTTGGCGCAGTTAGAGTGGTGGGAACTAATTTTATACAAAAAATATTTTTTGTATAGGAGCCCCCCCCCCTAATGAGTTGATGTAGGATGTGTGTGTGTTTGAAAAAATGTTAGGGAGGAAAAATTAATGGTGGGTCGGTCATACATTTAACCCCTTCTGGGGGCGACTCCGATTTTTAGGCTTATGATTTTTTTCCGAACCTCACAAAATAGGAGGTTCTAGAATATCGAAAAGTCGTGCAATATGCCATCCCTAGTATGGAAGCTATATTGGGTTTGTCTCGCTTTCGTTTGGATGTTACAAACAAATGCACAAATACATAATACCCTAGTGAAAGGTATAAATACGAATTCCAAAGTGGGGAAATGTGTTCCAAAATTTGGGATTTTGTACTAAAATGATCATTTACCGCTTTCAACCAAAATCGTCTGAGAAGTTTCAAATTCTCGTTTTACTCAACAACGCCTACACTTTTCACATTTTTTTTACTTTTTTACACAAAAAATTTATCCTATTTCCCTCTTAGAGGGATAAGATCTCCCACAAAAATTACACTCATAAAATTCCACAATATAGTTCTGACAATGAGAATTATTTCCCTTAAGTACTATGACTCAAACGATTATTTTGCAGAGTGTATAAGTGGCCCTAGTAGTTGGGAATGGTATACAATAAACATTGTAATTGTAATGGAGGGTATATGAGATTCGTCCTGGCCGAGTTTAACCCCATTGTTTACTTTTTCCTTATGTTAATGGTTTTCCTACTTCGCATAGCCATTTCATCATGGCATTCCTTAATGGTCTCTAAACCCTTTTGCAAATTAGCCATGTCGGGGCATGTTTTGATGTAGGCCGAAAATAAAGAAATGTAACACAATATTTGAATAATATTTTGCCGGAATTATTTTGTATATTCATAAGAAGGTTGTAAATTATGTTTAATCACATTTCAATATCACACTCTTCATTCAACTGGGGCGTAAATTCCACATCCATTATGAACAATTACAATGTCTCAACCCGAAAATATATGAACGTGTTGACATGTAACAAAATATTTCACAACAAACCCCACTCTCCCAAACTACGCAAAACCCGGCAGAGACAACTATAACAATTTCCCATGATAAATTTATAAATCAATTAATGAAAACGAGTAGTATATCGAGGAAGATCTCGCAGGGGCTAATTTAGACACATTTCAACAAAACAACAAAAATAATTAACCAAACACACACTCACAGACACTCTGTCACGCAATGGGTGATGGGTGGGTGGGGGTGGTGTTGTGGCGGCAGCACTAAAGACAACGTCGTCGTTTATTTTTGTTAGAAAATTAAATTGTATATTTTCATTGTAAATTGTTTCCGCGCTGAACGATTTCAAAAGAACGCCAGTGTTTACATTCGGTATTGGCAGTGTATGTTCTGAGTTTGAGTTGGCGAAAAAAAACGTAAATATTTCATTACGTGTCTTAAGAACGTCGGTAAACACTTTTCCGGCACACACTCATTCGTTGCCGTTAGTTAATGTTGTGTTTTCATTTTGTGAAATGGTTATGTGGAAAAGAAGAATGCCAAGGAAACCCCAGAGTACATGACATTATTGTAAAACGTGAGGTTAATTTTTTAGTTGCAACAACATGGATACCATTTGTCTTTTCTTATTCTTCTTTTCTTCGGTGAATGGCAGCATCTTTGATGCGACCTTTGGCGTGGGATGCCCAGTTAACGATTAGTTTAAAAGATTTATTCCTCAATTGGAAATGGAATTGTTGGAATCATGTATTATCCGCAAGAACTAGTAGTAGAGCGCATGTAGCAAATTTCGTCAAAATCGAAGAAGTTCAAAATCTGTACTGGGTCGAATTCTTGTGGAAGCACACTGCTTCGTTCATTAAACAAAGAATAGTGGATTCAGTATTAAAAACCTCTGCCATAAAATGAATTCTTCATTTTAAAACCTCTTTATAATGATATGATAAAACATTTTACTGGGTTATGCTACGCACCAATGATGTACGATGATGTTTTTGTGTGTGTATGCAGAAAATAAAGCTCAACTAAAGTATGTAACAAATGTTGTGTAATAAGTCATCTGAAAAGAAAGCAACTTATTTGCGAAAGTAGCTTTAAATTAATTTTCTGCGGAAAAATTATGACAAAATCTCAAACTTTTGCAAAATGAAGATAAAATTGCTCACAAAACAAATGTTGTAAGAACAGCAAGATGTTTTTATAGTTTCTATACAAAATAAAATGAAAATAAGTAAGTAAGTTTCAGTCGGTTAAACCGACTTATATATACCCTCACTCTCAGAGAACATGAGTATGGAAGGACTTAAATTGTAATCAGCGTCGTATTATGTGTGTAAATAAATGTAAAAATATTACTAAATACGAAGTCATTAGATTTAAGGCACCGGTATGGTAGTTATAAAGCGTTTAATTTTACTTAGGATAGAATTGTGTGGGAGGTAATACTGTACAATGTACTCTATGGTGGAGGGTATATAAGCTTCGGCCCGGCCGAACCTAACGTCTTTTTACTCGTTTTTATTACACTTGAAGTGTTATATATGTATGTTTTCATATATATTTTTTCCAGTATCTGCCTCTCCTTACTCATTATACCCTCACTCTACAGAGTCATGTCATTTGGGCAGAAAAAAGTGTAATGCATTGAAGGAGTGACTTAAGACCCTAAGTATGTTTGGACCAAATCCGTTTCACGATTTAGTTTAAATTCGAAATTTCCACGCCTGTTTCTGCACGAGCCGCGCCGCGCTCATCGCTCACATCGACTTCAACCACGCCGCTGATTTCATCGACTTATATGGACTTAAACCACGCCACCGAGATTTGACAGAGTTCTAACTCAGTCAAATCTTACAACCAAAATAGACAACCCGCTTAAAATTACATAAGAAAATATAACTGTCGACTTAGACAACCTTCTAATGTGAAAATTGTATCCCACTATATCAATCTTTGGAAGGATTATGATATTCAAGATGTCTGGTCAAATATGCCTCCGATGCAAAGCTGTACTTGCAAAAATATTTATTAAATGCGTACATATTATAAATTTTGGGAATGGATTCCCACTCCCAAAAAATAATTGTATGGGATAATAATATGAAATTATAGGAACATTTGCTAACCTTCGCTAATATTAACGACTATTGAATTATTTGCCAAAAAATAAAAGAAAATGTATTAAAACCAATACAATTTGTTATTTCCATTTTCCCAAAATTGTCAAATAATTAGGGGTGATCGAATGACAGAACGAGCCGGCAAATCAGCCGAAAGCCGCCGCCGATAATTATGGGTCGGCTTGTAACTCTGCTCAAAATGAGAAAAATATTTTTTGTTTAACTGTTTTTTGTCTCCTAGTAGACCAAAGCTTCTACATTTATTCATACATCTTCTTGAAGTAGACCTTGATTTATTCTGTTATGTAATGTGTAAAGGGGTTTTTCGCGCTATTAACACTAAAATTGAAAAATCATTCTTTTGCGCCTACAAAGAGGACCATAACATCGACATATATCCATATACCTCATTCATATAGACAGTTTTTCGTTAGAATGTTTGTTATTAATAACTGACATTTTTTCGAAAAATAATGATTTTTTCTCAATTTGTTGGAGTCTGTTCCAAACCACTGTTTCTGCGTGAAACTGAAATTCGCAACATTTTGTGATTGGACTACATGTGGGCATCTCCCAGTGGGCCGGACGCGACATTCGCACGCCTTAAACTACGCCAAAAACAAGAAAGAAACTGAAAAAGTCGATCAGCCTTTTTTGTGTTCTAAAGCTCTTAAAGAATACTATATTTTAAAAATATATCGTCAGGATTTAGTACAAATTAGTACCAAATTATAAACAATTTTACATCGAAACGGACGCGACAAAAAACAGAAGTACTTTTGAAGGTCTTATAGAAATATACAAAGTTCAGCGATTTTTTGGAAACTTTGTTTTTCCATATATACATGTAAATGAAGGTTAGAGGATATATTTTGTTTGTAGATTTATGAATTATGAGAATTATTGCTTAAATTTGTTTAATTAGGTACAGCAGAAATAGGGACGCGAGAAACGAGTGGAAATTAAAAATAGTAATTTTCGTTATATCACTTCAACTTTTAATATAAATAAAAGAGAATAACTTAACTTCAAGTCTCATAATAAAAAAGTTGTCGAAATAAGGAAAAAATAAAGTTAAAAGCTATTACTGTGGTCTGATTTCATTTTTTTGGTAGACCTTTTATGGGAGATGCCCATATGTTTCCAAGAGCAAAATATTAAAAGTACTACCGAAGAGAATTGAAATTTTAGTAAAAAATTAAAAATGTTTACCATACAAAATTAATATCATTTTCGAAAGCCAATATTATACATTGCCCGACAAAATGTTTGTATATCTATATATATAAAATGAATCTGTGTTTGTATGTTTGTTTGTTTGTTCTTTATAGCAGCCTAGACTACTGAACCGATCTTCTTGAAATTTTCACAGTATGTTCATAGTGAACCGGTGGTGAAAATAGACTATATAATTTTTTGATATTTTCAATGGGCGTGGCACCTCCCACACAAATTGGGGATTTATTCGTTTTTAATAAATTAGCATATGCTGAATACTGTTGCAGCTAGAGTTTTAAATTTTTGTGAAAGTTCACTAACTATTAGTCTGTACAGTTGTGCCAAAAGTGGGTGTTATTGGAAAATTGGGCGTGGTACCTCCCACACGAAGTTAAAATCCATTTTCGAATATATTCCGTTCTATGACACCTAGAGTGCTGAAATTTTGTGTAAGTACATCTAGCATCAATGTGCGTAGTCGTGACAAAAATGGGCGCTATTGCAAAAGTGGGCGTGACACCTCCAACACGAAGTTAAAACCCATTTTCGAATATATTCCGTTCTATGACAGATACTATACTGAAATTTTGTCTGAGTGCATCCAGCATTAATGTGCGTAGTTGTGCCAAAAATGGGCGGTATTGGAAAAGTGGGCGTGGCACCTCCCATACGATGTTAAAACCTATTATCGAATATATTCAGTTCTATGACACCTAGAGTGCTGAAATTTTGTGTAAGTTCATCCAGTGTAAATAGTTGTACAAAGATGGGCGGAAAGTGGTCGTGGCCCTTCCCATATGAAATTAAAATCTGTTTTTGAGTATATTTGTATTGTTGTGTGAGTTAATTTAGTTGTAACCTGCTTAGACAATATACAAATGGGCGGTATTTGAAAGTTGGGGAATTTTTGATTTGAATTTTTTAAAATTACACTTTTTCTTTTGATTTTCTTCTTTTCAAGAAAGCGGAAATTATATTATTTTTTTAGTTTTTGTGTTGTTTGATTAGTGAACAATTTGATTGATTTCCATGTGTTTTGAATGTAATGTAATTTCTTCTTACGAATGAATTGTTTTGTGTAACAAAAAATCAATTTGATTTTTGATTTTTTTCCATTATTCGCCGTAAACTAACGTTCTTCATGGAACACAATCATTTATTCAGTATCTCAGGGAGGTACCTTGATTATAATTGGTACATATATTACCGATCAATATGAAAGCAGATTTTAATTTTTCCGTTTGTTTTTTTTTGCCTGGCGAAGCGGGCGGGGTTCAGTTTGTATATATATATATATATATATATTAGACTATGTCGCCGTTCATACAAATGAAAGCATAATTTACAGCCTGGCCACAGAAATAAAGTTTGGATTGTTTAATGATAATTTGCAAAATATTTCGTTCCTAGATTTGTGCTCCTGAAAATAACCTTAAAATCATGTTTCCCGTGTATTTTGCATGTTGCATTTTAGTTCATTTTTGTTCTGTAAATGTAAATCTTAACTTTTGCATTAGAATAAATTATTGGTCGAATTATTGGACATTTATAGTATTTTTTGCGATTTTTCATAGTAATAACTGACAACTTTTTCATATTTTGTACAAATATTTTATAAAAGAAATAAAAAGCTACAATCAATACCTTTTGAATGATGTCTAAATGATAAACAACGGAAGGAAATTTTCGCCAAATCGCTCAGTTTCGTGAAGATGTTTTAAAATTATGATTCTTTTGTATTAAACAAATTATTATTATTATTTTAGAGGTGTTTTCAGGAGGGTTTAGGTCACTTTTTAGCTTTTTTCGTGACCCAGCCTAATATATTTTTATATGTTTCATGTACTCCTTTGGGAGTAAAGTGCCCCAAAATGTTTGCAAAATAGTGTAACTTTTTTAAACATTTCATATATTTATAAATCTTTATACATAGTATTTATAAAATGCAAGCTTTAATGAAAACTAGTGCAATAAAAACCACTGCTAAATAAATTCGGATTATTTGCAGGAAAGATTGCAAATGTTTTAGCAAAATACACACTGTGTTCATAAGATATATTCCATCCCATGGTGGATAATACAATGGAGTAAACACAGAATATATATTGGCAAATCAAATAAAAATATATTTTATTACCTTAAATATATCCTTGCAGGACAACAGACCTTTTTCGAAAATCCCACCAATAAACCATGAACAATATACTAGTCCGTTGGCCACAATTGGGTCATGTAAGCTAGGCGTTAAATAGAAAGCAATCATGTGAATAAACTGATTCACAAAAGGATATCATCACAGTCGTTTTGATATCCACCAAACACCTCCACCCCGCACTACGCTAAGAAAGGATAACACTCAAAGTGTTAAGGCTTAGAATAAATAAAAGGATTTGTTACCAACTATTCGTGTTTAAGAGTCAATGGTCAATGTCATAGGCAAACAAACAAACAGACAGACAGGCATGCGGGAGAACACACAAACAAACGCCATGGCTGGGGGCGAATAGAACAGCTTGTAGTCTTCTTCTGTGCTGCCTTGCTCTTAAGGACATTACGATTGTTCAGTGCAAATCAAAAATCCTGGTTGTTGTTTTCCTGCCATCGTTTGCTTTGCTTTCACATTTCCTTAAGTTGGGTAGTTTTTCTTTATTTTATTGTTATTCCGCTGTCCTTCCATAACATAATTTATGTGGGATCTCACAACTTTTTTGGTGCGTGTAGCCTTTGGCTGCATGTGAGATACTGAGACATCATTTCTCACTTTAATTTCAGTTTCATTTCGTCGTGCGTTTGTTTTTTTCTTGCTACTTTAATATACTTGTATATATAAAAATACGGGTATATTTGCTAACATGATGTCAGCTTTGCGTTAACTGCTTTTCATTTATTATATTTTTGCACCGAAAAGTGTGTTGTGTCTTTAATATTTAATGCGGATTCTTTATAAAGTGTTCGAATAGAAATTGTTGCCTTAGTGTGTTCGGAAAGTTTCTTTGTTGAGTTGTTTTTTCTCTGCTGTTCCTTACGTGAAATTGATTAAATATCCTGCCAGCAAAGCATACATGTGATGGCGTTGAAGTGGAAAATTGCTGAAGAAGTTGATGATAAATTAAAAGCAGAAGAAATTACTGGCTGTTGACAAACTAATTGGAATCTTTGTTGTTAAGAGTAATTGGCAATTTCGCTGAACTTGAGATGACTTTACTTTTAGATAGATGGAAACCCATTTTCCTTAATTTTCGATAATAATTGATGCGTTCTTAATTCTATTGAACTTGAAATGACTTTGCTCTAAAATAAATGGAAATTGTTTACCTTAGTCTACGATAATATTAAAGGTATTCTATTGAGTTAGCGATAGTAACATTCGAGCGGAAATTACTTTTCTTAAAGTTCACCGTGTACACGTTTTTGTTGTGGTCACAGAGAAGAGCCAAAAGCGAAAGTGTAGAAAAGTACATGTGACAAATAATAATACTCTCGTGAGTGATATTTCTATACTATTTCCAATCAGCAATCTTATTTTATTTATCATATTTTCGAAAGAAATTACGTCAGAAAAACCCAAATCCGTTTTTTGGATTTTCCAACTCCTATTCAATTTTGCAAAATTCTGATAAAAAAACTCAGCCTGTACAATGTACATACTCCATCCTATGGTGTAGGTTATAAAAATGGTGTAGTATCCAATGAAAGCATTTATACACGGAATTTATTGCCACATTAGGGGAGAAGAGGGGAGCATTCGCCACCTTCACCACGATATATAATATAAAATATATAATTTAATAAAAATGTTGTTTTCATCGCTTATTAAGCCCATTATTGATAATACATTTCGTGGCTAGTTATCAATAATGACATATTTTGCCACTTATTTTACAACTCGTTTAGAATTACTTATTTATTAAATTTTCGTAAGCGAGCGTGGAAGTACTTATTTCTCAACTTTTTTTAAGCGTGAGTGGAAGTACTTATTTTTTTACAGTCCCTTTATAAAAATAATTAGAATCGGATCCGAAAAATAAGTAGTGAAGGGGTTTGGTTTTGCCTTATTCCCCACATTACTTGGTAATGAGAGTTTTTGCTGGGTACATTCCTCTGACTGCGTGGATAAGCAAAATAAAACGTTTTTCCATATTTGGACATTTAGTGATTAAATGGAAACAGAGAGATTAAAATAGTACCAACCAAACGGCTACAGCTGGAAAAATGATTTCTGCTGTGTATTTCATTGATATTTGGTAAGTTCAATCCTCTTAATCAATGCAACATAAAGTCATCCATACTTTTAAGAGGTGAAATGGGGGCAAAAAGGGTTAAAATGGTATCAATAAGCGATAATATGTAGTAACCTGAAATTCGGTGTGTACTAGAGCGTACCAGGTTACAAGTAAAAAAAAAAAAGTTCGCCGTACACCTTCGAATATGAAGTATTATTGAAAGGTAGTTTCAAAAAAAATTTTTTTATTTTTTTATGCCGAACGTAGGGGTCGCGCTTTTACATTTTTCTATATAACTTCTGCATTTATTAACGGATTTTAAAGTGTGATACATCGATGTTTTTGTCTCGGCGTGGCCGATTTTTTTGTCTTTGAAGTCATTGAGCTCAAGCATGATTCATGATTTTATGCGAGCTTTAATTTTCTGATATTAGAGTGGCACATTAGGGTAGTAGCAACTGAGATATGATGGGTAAGTACCAGAAGGGGGTGCTTGAGCTCAATGACTTCAAAGACAAAAAAATCGGCCTCGTCGAGACAAAAACATCGATGTATCACACTTTAAAATCCGTTTATAAATGCAGAAGTTATATAGAAAAATTTAAAAGCGCGACCCCAACGTTCGGCATAAAAAAATAAATTTTTTTTTTTGAAACTACCTTTCAATAATACTTCATATTTGAAGGTGTACGGCGAACTTTTTTTTTGAGGTACGCCCTAGTGTGTACATCCCTTTTCAAAATTCGTACATTTAAGGGGGGGCAATATGAAAAGGGACACAATTGATACCGACGAAATTGATGCAGCTAGCGTAACGAAATTCGGTATGTACAGTCCTAGAATGGCAAAATCAAGGAAATTTTCGAAATTTGTACTTTTATGGGGAAACGAGGAAAAAGGCGATAAAATTGGTTAGAACAATGAAATATTTCGACTTGATTTTGTAAACTCAAGATACTATGCGATAAAATTGGTGCCGACCAAATGGCTGCATCTAGAATACTGGAATTCGGCAATATTATTAATTATACATATTTGAAAGCATTTTAAACATAAATTTCTATTATAGCCTTAGAATAACTCATTGATTTATTATTGGCCGTTGATTTTCATTTTTTTAGTTTTTTTTTTTGAAAGTGAAACATTTTGTAACTACACCTTTTTCAATTGTAATTCAAAAGACATTACTCGAAATTCAAAAGACACCAGTTGAAATTCAAAAATTACAAAAATTCAAAAATTAAAATATCAATTGAAATTCATTTGTAATTCAAAAGACAACATTTGAAATTCAAAAGTCGTCATTTGCAATTCAAAAGACATCATTTGAAATTCAAAGGACATAATTTGAAATTCAAAAGACATCATTTGAATTTCAAAACTCTTCATTTGTAATTCAATACTCGTCATTTGTAATTCAAAAGCCATCATTTGCAATTCAAAACTCGTCATAAGTAATTCAAAAGACACCATTTGAAATTCAAACGTTTTCATTTGAAGATTCATCTAATTGTGTAGACGCGTCAAATTAACGTACTTTTAGGGAAAGCGGAGTGAAAGGGGATAAAAATGGTAAAAATTATTTAATTAATTTTAATTCAAAATTGTTATAATGAAACATAATAATTTATTTAACAAATATCGCTATTATCAAAATTAAATATAAAAATCAAAATTTTCGTAATATTTTACTGCATCTTTGCGTGAAGTCAGCAACCAAAAACTGCCGGTAATACTGTTGAATGCAATCCATGGTGGAGGGTATATAAGATTCGGTACGGCCGAACTTAACGCTAAACCTAACACTAAACCCGGCCGATCTTCTCAATAAACCATCTTCAATATTCTCTATTCACTATTTGAAAAAAATCCATTTGAAAATAGTTATAAAATATTTTTAACAGTAGAATATGTCAAATTCATAAAAAATCGGAGTCGAAATGAACATTATTGGGACTCAAGGCGTATTTATAAAAGTGATAGCAGGAGCCCACCTGACTGAATTTTTTTTTCATTCAAAAGTAACCGAAACTGTCAAATCTCATATATTTTGCATTGACAGTATGGCTCACCATTCAAAAAATCACTTGTATTTTGTTGTTGCCGAATTTGTTTTTGCTCTGCTGCTATCGCCTGTATAAATACGCCTTGATGGGACTGTATTTAATATGTTTTCCTATCTCTTTAAAATGTAGAGTTTGGTGTAAAATATGTTGATGTAAAAAAGAAAAATTAAAATGTTTAAATTGTGAGAATGCAAACAAACTTCATGTTTTTTTTCACCAACCGTCTTCTAAGTCATTTAACTTCAAAAATGGAATAATATTACTATAATTTTAGATGGAATTATTTTTCAAAATACATCAACAAATAATGACAATTAAGCACTAAATTGAAAAGGAAATTTATTTGACAACCCAAAAAACTAGAGCCGCTGTATATTAGACTTGATTACAAAATATTACTGCGTTCACCTCCCAGCAGTGAAGATTGTATTGTTTAATGATGATCTGTATAATATTTCGGCGACGGGCAAAGCTTAACGTTCCTGAAAACTCATCCAAAAATTTGTTTACCCATCTAATTTTTATGTTGCATTTTTGTCAATTTTTTCTGAATTAATGTTTACTATATATTATTAATTATACATAATTGAAAGCATTTTAAACATTAATTTTCTATTATAGCCTTAGAATAACTCATTGATTTATTATTGGCCGTTGATTTTCATTGTTTTTAGTTTTTTTTTCAACGTGAAACATTTTGTAACTACACCTTTTTCAATTGTAATTCAAAAGACATCACTTGAAATTCAAAAGACACCAGCTGAAATTCAAAAATTCCATTTGTAATTCAAAAACTATCACTTGAAATTCAAAAATTCCATTTGAAATTCAAAAAATGTCAATTGAAATTCAAAACTCGTCATTTGTAATTCAAAAAACAACATTTGAAATTCAAAAGTCGTCATTTGTAATTCAAAAGACATCATTTGAAATTCAAAAGACATCATTTGAAATTCAAAAGACATCATTTGAAATTCAAAACTCTTCATTTGTAATTCAAAACTCGTCATAAGTAATTCAAAAGACACCATTTGAAATTCGAAATTATTCCATTTGTAATTCAAAAATTATTCCATTTGCAATTCAAAAAGTGTAAACAAAATTATTTAAGCAAAATATACATTAGGTTGGGTAGCATTTATTTATTTCTGTAAACTTTAATATTCTGCTGATAATAAAGCAGATTTACGTATCTCTCTCGCAAATCACTCTAACCTATTTAAATTTAAAGATTTTATAACTTCTATACGGACGATCGGAATACTCAGAAATTTGGTCATTGGTAATGTTTTCATAGACGTTATATACACCTGCAATATGAGCGATATTGCAAGACCTCTCACACAAATTGGCATAAGCTTTGGTTAAAATAAAACTGATCAGTAACAATTTAATATTGGAAATGGTTTTACAATCACTTTATAGTTATTATTTGTTGTACCTCCCACACAAATAATCCGACCCAAAGTAAAATGCAAGTCATTAGAAATTATACGCAGATGCTCCCAGAGCTGGTGAAGGTTATAAACTATATATGAAATTGCCGACATTTTGCATCATTATAATTATTAGTTGCTTATCAATTTATTAAATCTGTTTCCAAAACTGAGACCCTATAAAGTATATATATTCTTGATCTTCATAAAATTCTAAGACGATCTAGCCATGTCCGTCCGTCCGTCCGTCCATCTGTCCGTCTGTTGAAAGCACGCTAGCATATAAACGAAAGGAGGTAGAACGTACAAATTTTCCATAAATGCGTCTTATAGTCGTAGATCGGTTGGGATTGAAACGGGGCGAAATCGGCCCAAAGGGAAAATTTTTCCCTCACAAGGACTAAAAATACCCATAACAATCCCTAATATTTTAGCGTATTTAAGCATGTTTTTTGAATATGTTGATATTTGGTATGCGCATTCCCCTTATATTCCCCTTATTTTACGCAAAAACGTGCACCATAAAGTGATTCTTATTTGTAGGGGGTGAAATGGGGCAAAAAAAGGGATAAAAATGGTACATATTAAACGACAACAGCTAGAAACACGAACTTCGGTGTGTACATTCCTCTAATTGAGCAGATATATAATATAAAAGTATTTTTTTCCAAATTCGTACTTTTAAGGGGTAAAATGGGAATAGAAGAATAAAAATGGTACCAACCAAACGGATGTACCTAGAATAATGAAATTCGGTGTATACATTCCTCTGATTGCATAGACAAGTAAAACACACGGATTTTTCAAAATTCGTACTTTTTGGGATTAAAATGAAAAAAGGGGATAAAAATAGTACCAATCAAATGACCGCAGCTATAGTCATGAAATTCGGAGTATACATTCCTCTGACTGCGTAGACACGGAAAATAAACGAATTTTTCAAAATTCGTACTTTCAAGGGATACAATGGTACAGAGGGATACAAATAGTACCAACTAAACGAAAGAATTAAAATATTACATTTATTTATAAAATTATTTTTTCAATATTTGTATTTGGTTTGACTATATTAAAAAATTATATTTTCCTGTAATATTACTGCACATCTACGAAAACCGACAACCTCTGTGGAATGCTAGCCATGGTGGAGGGTATATAAAGTTCAGCCCGGCCGAACTTAACGCCGTTTTTACTTGTTTGAATTTCAATAGATATTTTTTGAAGTTCAAATGGAATTTTTGAATTCCAATTGATATTTGGTGTCTTTTGAATTACACTTAAAAATAGTGTAGATGATATTCTTCCAAATTTGTTCAGTTATTTTAGAACAACATTCAAGATCCATAAATATATTAATATGTTTTATTTTAAAAATAAATCGATCGAGCAGCTGGAATTCGAATGTACTACATCCATAACGCATAGAAAATAAAATCTGAAAACGTAACCTAAAAAATCCACAAAATGGGATTTTGACAGTTTATATAGTATAAAATATAGTACAAACTAAACCATTTAAAACAGCGGAAGATCATTGTCAAAAAAATAAATAATATGTTGGATAACTCAAGTCCGTAGATTAAAAAATACCTTTCGCATTACGTTTTTAGGTTTTTCATTCCACGACCACAATAAACAAAAACTCTTTTGTCGTGTTGATTAATCAATTCGAAGGAAACAAAACAACTAGTTCAATTCCAGAACAACCGTGATTGAAAACAACCACAACATAGCATATAAAAACGGCAACCCATTTCTTTGAAAACCAAAAGTAGTCTTAGTTCACTGTCAACCCCCGGTATTTTTTCCACGTTAATCCTGTACTTATTTAAGAGCTTTTGCTCCCTTAAGATGTTGTCCACAATTCTTAATTAAATTCCACCCCTTGAATTTAAGATGTCACTACAAATTTGTTCCCCTTCTCCGCCACCAAAAATAAGCCGTTTCAAATAAGAAGCTTTATAGGTCATAGTAAGAAGTAAATCTGGGGGGCTTTTGTTAATGAATTATGTTGTTTGTGTTTTTATGTAATATTAGAGACACAAAATAATAAAACGCTTTTATGGTTCAAAAATATGTCTCCACCATTAAGATATTTAAAAGGGTAATTGCTTAAAGAAGTGTTTTCTTTTGAGGGAAATTCTTTAAGGATGGGACTTGTTTAAAATAATTTTTCTTATGTACGGACTTTATATTTAGAATATTTAAGGCACGCATGATAATGATGATAATGTTTTTTATTGTCATTGTGGCATGTTCTTCATCTTACGGTTTGTCATCATCTAAAGCTTTAGTGTCTGCCAGCTTTTATCTTGTCTCGTATATTTTTAGACACCGTGACGTATGATTGATGTTAAATGTCCATATCACTCATACGTCTACGTTGTCGCCTTCTCGGCATCTTAAACCTGTACAACATTCATATTAAATTATTTCTTAATTTCTTCTCTTACAGATAAATCATTAAACCACAACACGTATCATAATTAGTCAGGACATAGAACGTGCAGCTTCAGGGACCATAGGTCATGCAAATAAACGACAGATGTCTGTTATGCATTCCAAATGACATTTAAAAGAGAAAGAAACGAACAGGAAACGGAAACGCACTACAACATAGGAAAACAACAACGCCTTAGCAAACGATGGCCAATCAAAGGATATTGCCCGACCAAAGAGCACCTCAACACATGTCAAATGCAATGTCAACAGCACGTTACGGAAGAATTAAATTGAACTCGAAAGATTTACTGGCGGCATACAATGAAGCCAATGTAGTGAAAGAACAAAAACAGCAGAAAATTGAAAGTTATGAATTGCATATGAAAAAGTAACAGAGGCCAGCCAGCACGGAAAACGAAAGAACAATTATTAACGATTCAATAAACTTTTTAATTACTTGTGGAAAAACGATGATGGTAAACATGGAAAAAAGGAAAATATAAAAAAACAAAGCACTCACGTGATATTTGTATGTGAAAAGTAAACTTGGTTAAAACCGGGAAAACAGCCAGAAACATAAAGAACAACTCAACAATCAACTCTCTTGTGTGTGTGAGTGTATGTGTGTGTTCTTCCATTAGTGTAAGGATATTAAGAGAAATTTATTCGAATTCATTTGTACAAATTGAAAATTTGCATAAAGTTTTTACGGGCAAACACAGTTTTCTGTATTCAAAAAAAGTTAACAAACCCATTGAAAAGTTGTGCGATACAAAACGGAAGCAGCCACAACATTGTTCACCGCGCCGCCCTTCATCATCTAAACAACACCGCCAGCATCCAGTCAACCAACCCGCCCTTCCACCTACACTCAACATCAACAACGACAACAACATGTCAGAATTCCGTTTCTTTGCCGTTACGGATTTTGAATATAGTTACAATCGTTCGCAGAACTTATTAAGTCTGCCCTTTACGCCTTTTCAACCCACCAGAAAGACGACCACCGACGAAATCTCTACCGAACTAAATGTTCCCTACGCGGTCTTCGAGATACTCGTTGCCATATGTGCGGTCATTGGCAATCTGATGGTGATTGTGGTCTTCCAACGTGAACGTAAATTGCGCCGCAGGACAAATTATTATATTGTCTCTTTGGCGATAGCGGATTTTTTGGTAGGCTCCCTGGGCGTTCCATTCGCGATATTAGCCTCCATTGGGCTGCCTACAAATTTACATGCCTGCCTGTTCACAATGTCGCTACTGGTGGTGCTGTGCACAATATCGATATTTTGCCTGGTAGCCGTATCAGTGGATCGTTATTGGGCCATTTTGTATCCGATGGCATATTCGAGGAATGTAAGGACGAGGACAGCGATAGGTAAGTTAATATACGTATGTAAGGCATACACTGCATAGTCACTGTATATTTAGTTTTTCATACAGTTTGAGCCGCATCGAAATGTTTATAAGAGGCCCTGTAAAGTATTATTATTGTGGACCGTTCGTGTGTTCATTTGTCCTCTTGGAAAAATATGTCTTAGAAGCGATCATACACGTTTTTGCACTTCTCTACGACTTTGATGAAAAATTTCAATTACGTACTTTTCTAAAAGACATATAAGGCTGCATTCCCGATTTTAAAAAAAATATGAAATTATGGACACTAGGGTGGATCGAAAATAAAATTTTAAACTTTTTTACAGTTTGAGATACAAATATATATTTTTCTGTAGTCTCAAGCAAATTTCTTCTAGTAATTAAAATCTTCTAGTGTTAAATCTTAAAATAATATTTTTTTATTTATTTTATAAACAAAAAATATACCTTAAATTTTTGTGATATAATTTGTAATACGACTTTTTTGTGAAAATCGGAAAATGCATTTTTATAAAAATAGAATATATATTTTTGTCTATAAAATAAGTAAAAAAAAATATATTTTTTTAAATTTAACCAATTTCTGTAAAACTTGCTTGAAATTAAATATATCTGTATTAAAACAAGTAAAAACGGTTAAGTTCTGCCGGGCCGACCTTTATATGTGCCAGTTAGAATGATAGTGGTCTAAGTCAAAAATCCAAAATTGAGATATGCCAATTTTTGTCTTTACTTTGATCAATTTAAAAACTTTCATTTTTGACATTTATAGAAAAATTAACGTTATCAGATCTCTAATTTAAGAACTTTCATTTTTGACATTTATAGAAAAATTACCGTTACAATGACATTTCTCATTTTATGCACACCAAAATTGTCTTAAGGGATAGTTTGAAAATGGTATAAGTCACACTATATCCGCTGACATTGAGGTGTGGAGATGTAAATAAACATTTTTTATTTATAATGTCCACTTTAAGTGTTTCAGATTTTATTTGAAAAGTAAATAATAATTTCAATAGTTTCTAGACGAACAACCTGTAAATATTTATATATATATATATATTATTTTTTATTTTAATAAAATATTTTGTGTTTCTTTCATTTTTGGCAAGGAAATATTACTTTTGCGAATAAAATTAAAATTTTTTGTTTAATTTTTTTTTTCAATTTTGAGTAGAAGTACATCCTCAAAAAGTAGTGGAATGATACCAACATTGTCAATTTGTTACAATAGTTCGATACGAAAAAAAATTGTGCTTCGGTGGAAAAATATTTTTCAATTAACTCAAACATAAACCATTGCATTACCATTATCATTCCAACTGGCACATGTACCCTCCACCATGGATTGCATTCCACAGAGGCTGTCGATTTTCGTAGAAGAGCAGTAACATTACAGGAAAAGGCAATTTTTTAATATAACCAAACCAAAACAAACAAAAATATTGAAAAAATAATCTTATAAATAAACTAGCTGAACCCCCGCCCACTTCGCCAGGCAGAAAAACAGACGGAAATTAAAATCAGGTTTCATATAGTTTTTTTCTTGTGATCGGTAATATATGTACCACTTATAATCAAGGTACTTCCCTGAGATACTAAAAAAATGGATATGCTCCATGGAGGATATTGAAAAACAGAACTTTAGTTTACGGCGAATAAAGGAAGAATTGTCAAAAATCATATTGATTTTAGGTTGTGTGTGATGCTCCTGCTTTCCATTACCAAAATAAAAAACTTCCTACGTAAGAAGAACTTACTTAATCGAATGGCTGGAATTCGAATGTACTACATTCAAAACACATAGAAAGACAATCAAATTGTTCAATAATCAAACAACACAAAAACTAAAAAGTAATATAATTTCCGCTTTCTTGACTTTGACGAATGAATATTTATTTTTTTGTAACCTTTCTTTACTATTGTACTAAAAAACGCAAAGAAAACGTGTAATTTTACAAAATTCAAATAAGAAATTCCACATCTTTCACATCCCGTCCATTTGTATATTGTCTAAGCAGGTTACAAATAAATTAACTCACACAACAATATAGAAATCTCGTTGTCGAATATTCTCTAAAACATGTTTTAATTTCGAATCTTTGCACAACTATTTACACTTGATCTGCTAACACAAATTTTCAGCACTCTAGGTGTTATAAAGGGTGATTTTTTAAAAGCTATAGGATAGTTTTTCAAAAAAGAACACATAAAATGCAGAAAAATGCATGAAATCTTTATTTGAATGTGTGAAGATTATTTCATGCAAATGTTGACCTCAAATGGTCCATCCGTTTAGTCCAATTTTGGCATTTCCACGTTTTTGAGTAACAGAGGCCCAATTGCTGCGAACGGCGATGAATCGATAATTGATGGTCATCATTAACACTAGCCGATATAGCTGCGTTATTTTCTTCACTTTGCACTCTACGTAAGCGTGTTGGTGGTTTAATGTCCAACAATGTAAATTTGCCCAATAGCCTGAATAGCCACTTCAGTGGGTCGATTAAACTGACCATAAAATGGAAGCGCGCGATGAAAAATTCAAGACTCTAGCTGGAACAGTACTCCGAATATGCTAATTCATAGGAAACGAATAAAAACCAAATAGTGTGGGAGCTGCAATGTTTCACCACCGGTTCGGCATGGACATACTGTGAAAATGTCAAGAAAATCGGTCTAGTAGTTTAGGCTGCTATAAAGAACAAACAAACACACAAACATAGATTCATTTATATATATATAGATATCAGATCTTTATTATTTCAAACCACGCTTTTAAGGCGATGCTACCAATATGTTTATACTATGTATATTGAAATAATACTGCGTATACTGAAATAATACACGTCAATTCTAAAAAGCTTTGATTTTTGTTTGCTTCACATTAAATTACGCTTAGTGTCCTTTGAAAATTGTAAAACCCCGATTGGAATAATCAAGAATTAGTTTTGGGTTAATTATTTATACCACGATAAATGATATAGACAATTAAAAAATAAAATACCTTAACAAACTCAAATGAAAATTTTGTTTTCACAGCACATGTTATTCTAATACCCTTATGTTGGTTATTAGAAAATCGTTGTCTAACATGCTTTTGTGACGACATCGCAAACACCACCACCCCTACCTCCTTAATAAATGCATTTCAATTTTTCCTTGACACAACTCCCATGTCAGCCCATTGCAATCATCGCGAGACAAGCCCTCTCTGTCTCATGACGAGCCTTTCATTTCTGTGGCCACACAGTGAAAGTTAATCAAGTTGAACGAGTACTTCGACCACCCATCAGCTCAAGAAGAAGAAGACGTTACTAATTAAAAAACAACAACGTTCAAAAACGTTTTATATTAGTGCCCCTCTTATCCGTCCCGTACTACACAGTACAACATTGTGGGTCTTCCACAACCCCATAGACACTATGGACAATATGAAGCAACATCACAAGTTGTCTTGTCACGGGTCGCCTAACGTTCCATGCAATTTATTGGCTGCAATTGATAAAGACTGAGTGATGGTACTTCAGCAATTGTGTGTTTCGTCATGCAACGGCAACAAGAATAGAGTTACAGATACAGAAAACCCGACTGAACGGGTTTTCTTCACCGATATCCGTTTTTTAATGTAAATTTTAAGTTAATTTAAAAAAGTTGGAACATTTTTGAGTATAACTTTTGATTGGTATAACTTTTGATTGACCATTACCAATATTAGAGAAGAATTATTTTAAAGATCGTAGAATCTAAAAATGTAAAGAACATTCTAAGTATACTTAGCATATTATTGTTTGGAGGCGTCGCACAGTGGTCCAAGACGCCAATCTTGCTGGAAAAAAGTCAATTTTTTATGTTTCAAAGTTCACATAATTTGTTTGATAATTGATAGATAACTATGCGTGTGCATAACTGTATATCAGCTTTTTTTATTTTTTGCGTATTTGCTTTGTTATGATGTTTTGAAAACGAACAATTGCATTGTCACTGTTGTTATAGCAGCTCAGTCGATCGACAGCATCCCATTCGAACGGATCGTAACATCAAAGAAGAGCAAATTGTGACTTTATTTTTTACACTGCATTATGTCAGGTATGTTCAAGCTATATTATAAATAAATGTCGAATTTAAATGTTCTGCGTGCAAAATAATAGATAAGAGGAAATATGTGTTTTGTGTAGTAAAAATTTAGCATTTTATTGTTTTTATAGTAACTTTTAAATAGGATTCCCGTGAAATGAATTGTGCCCTGTTGATCTGTGTAATGTCCACTTTAGATGGAGCAAAAATTGTCTGCAATTATTTACCGGCAATCTTTTTATATACATATTTAGAAAGGGTAAAAGCTGCCATTAGCTATTTTCTTACTAAGAGTGGGTTACAGAAAACTAAAACAGAAGATTATTGCAATAAAGTTAAGTTAGAACGAAAGATGGATAAAAGCAAAGAGATCTAAGAAATATTTTGAAGACTCCAACAAAATTTGATTAAATTGAGTATTTGGTCTTCCCTCTGAGAACGTGATTAAAATTCCAGACGATTTAGGGATCCAACGTTAACGTCAAATTTTGGTAGACCTCGGTCTGATTTTGCAGGTAAATCTGAGAAACTAGTTTTCGCTGCTGGCGTTAGTCTTTATAAATCTGCCAAGAGGGATGTCGCCGCGATTCTAAAGAACATAAATGAATCTCCAACGAGAGCAACTAAAATTAAAAAAATTTTTAATGCACAATCTAAGGAACCAGTACCATATACAGATGAAGAAGCATTACGTCTGTTTATCGATGGAAAATATACAAAAGCAGTTTATAATGCAATGCGTATTGGTGCTAAGATCCCTAACGCGGATATATACCCATCAAATCATAGAATTTTGGAAGCTAAATAAAAGTGATACCCAAGTAATGGAATAAAGGTATACGACGTAATAGCAGAAGTGCCTCTGCAGGACTTAATTTTAAAGTTACAAAAAGAGGTCATAGAGGAATTCAATTATACGGAATTGACTTTGATTTATAAATGTGGATGTGATGGTAGCAGTAGTCACTCAACATATAAGCAAAACTTTAGTTCAAATGATTCCCATAAAACAGATAAATATTTTTTTGCAATTTGCTTGATACCTTTGCAGCTAAAGTACGATAACCATATCATATGGGAAACCCACGTCCATCATCTACACGTTTTTGCAGGGTGATTAAACTGATTTTTGAAAAGGAAACAAAATCTTTGATTCAAGATGAAACTAATTAAATTCAAATTAATGCAATAGTGTCAACAACTTCTTACATTGAAGATTGAACAGTTATTGTTAAACATGTGTTTTATTTAACAATAATTGATGGCAAGGTTTTCTCAATTCTTAGCGATTCCTCTATTCAAACATGTGGTATTTGTGGAGCAACGCCAACCATTATTGTTCGAAATTAAAGCAATCTTTACGATTAAGGGTTATCGACATTGCATGCATTGATAAGGTGTCTGGAATGTATATTGCATATATCTTACAAAATTGAAGTAATTAGCGCATTGAAATCAGAAATGAATTTGCTTATTGATATTCCTAAGCCGGCAGAAGGAAGCACAAATGACGGTGATACCGCTAGAAATTTTTTTCAACAACCTTCCTTAGCTTCTCAAATAACAGGAGTAAATGAAAGTTTAATAAAAAGACTAGGAATAATTTTGAGAACTATGTCATCTGGTTATGCAATTAATGTGGAAGCATTCCGAAAATATGCGATGGATACTGCGGAACTATACGTAGAACTGTATGAATGGTACTATATGCCATCGAGTGTCCACAAAATGTTGATTCTCGGCGCAGACATAATTCAAAATGCGGCACTACCGATAGGAATGATGTCGGAGGAAGCACTAGAGTCTCGAAACAAAGATTTTAGATTTATTCGCGAACATATGTCACGAGAGAAAACAATGGAAGATCTTTTCAATTATTTGCTTCTGTCATCAGATTTAGTAATTTCATCTTTTTCAACAAAGCCAATTCATAACTCTATAAATGAAGAACTATTAGGTGATGAAGACATTTCGTTACATTTAGATCCTTTCATACAGGAAGATGTAGAATAATTTAAATAAATGATTATTATTTTCAGTATCTATATATAAAAATGAATCTGTGTTTGTAAGTTTGTTTGTTTGTTCTTTATAGCAGCCTAAACTACGGAACCAATCTTCTTGAAATTTTCACAGTATGTTCATGCTGAAACGGTGGTGAAAATGGGCTATATAAATTTTTGATATTTTCAGTATGCGTGGCACCTCCCACACAAATTGGGATTTATTCGTTTTTATAAATTAGCATATTCGGAATACTGTTGCAGCTAGAGTCTAAAATTTTTGTGAAAGTTCACTAATTGTTAGTCTTCACAGTTGTATCAAAAATGGGCGGTATTTGAAAAGTGGGCGTTACACCTCCCATACGAAGTTAAAACCTATTATTGAACATTGCCAGTTCTATGACACTCAGAGCGCTGAAATTTTGTGTAAGTTCATCAATCATCAATGTGCGTAGTTGTGCCAAAAATGGGCGGTATTGGAAAAGTGGGCGTGGTACCTCCAAAACGATGTTAAAACCTATTATCGAATATTGTCAGTTCTATGACACCTAGAGTGCTGTAATTTTGTGTAAGTGAATCTAGCATAAACATGCGTAGTTGTGCCAAATATGGGCGGTATTTGAAAATTGGAGTGACACCTCCCATACGAAGTTAAAACCTATTATTGAATATTGCCAGTTCTATGACACCCAGAGCCCTGAAATTTTGTCTAAGTTCATCTATCATCAATGTGCGTAGTTGTGCAAAAAATGGGTGGTATTGGTAAAGTGGGTGTGGCACCTCTCATACGAAGTTAAAACATAGTATCGAATATGGTCAGTGGGTGTCATAGATCTAGAGCGCTGAAATTTTGTGTGAGTTGATCCAGTTTAATAGTTGTGCAAATTTGTGCGGCCCTTCCCATATGAAATATAAACCGGTTTTAAAGTATTTCGACACCGTGATGGGCGGAAAGTGGCTGTGACCCTTCCCATATGAAATTAAGAAATGTTTTTGAGTATATTCTACACCGAGATTCCTATATTGTTGTGTGAGTTAATTTAGCTGTAAGCTGCTTAGACTATATACAAATGGGCGGGATTTGAAAGATGGATCATTTTTGATTTGAATTTTGTAAAATTGCACGTTTTCTGTGGATTTTCTTAGCACAATAGTAAAGAAAGGTTATAAAAAGAGAAATATTCATTCGTCAACAGCCGACTTAAGTCAAGAAAACGGAAATTATATTAATTTTTTTTTTTGCCTGGTGAAGCGGGCGGGGGTTCTGTTAGTATATTAATATTCTTATGTTGTTTTATATATTAGTGCAATATATCTATTCGAACCTAGTCGATTACCCAAGGGAGCATATTGGTGGTGGGGTCTCTATTGTTATATGTTAAATTTGAATGAAACTTTTTACTGAAAATTTCGTAATTATTATATATTAAACATGTTCATATATATCTTCAATCTTAAAAACAGGTGTCCGAAACCCTCGTTCGAGTCGTCCTTCAAAATATTGCCAAAATGGGTATTCGGCACCTCTAAATTAATATTCGTTACATTTTCATATTCTTAAAAATGTCATAAAAATTGCCACGCCCATTTTACCTACAACGCCCACTTTTGGCACAAAGAATGCTTTCAATAAGAAATACATAATTCCAACATCTCATGCTTCTAGCTGCTTCCGAAGAGAAGTTATGACTTTTTTCCAGCTAGATTAGCGTCTTGGACCACTGTGCGTCGATATAGGAAATTTAAAATTCAATATACCTGTGTAAAAAAGATTGAACTGCCATAGTTCTTAGCCAAGATTTTCTAAACATTCTCAGGACATTCAAGCACAATTGGAAAGTCAACCCTCAGAGTCAAAAAAAACCCAAAGAGACCATTTCCAAATCTTCGAATACATCGATAAACCGACTGCAAACCCGGTTTGATATTGAACTATGACAAGCACATCGTACGAAATACGTCATAGAAATATTATACTCATATGCAACAGTTAAATAGCCTTTGGAGTAGTTCTTACTGTTACTTTTGATCGACAACAAAACAAGAAAGACGTCAGGTCATTGGCTATTGAATCATTTCTATTTGCAATGTTTGTCTGTTCGTCTCATTCCGTGTCTTTATCTGGTGATATTTGTGATGACGGCAACAATTATGGCGCGGTCGTACTCTTATACCATGTTAGTACTAAAACTTGCAACTACTTGCTTCGTACCATAGAAAAGGAGCAATAACCTCTAAGGATTGTAAACAAGAAAGAAATAGTTTCCAGTCATGAAATACATCTATGAAGAGGTCAAGCATTTACTTATTCCATCATCATTTCGTTTCATTAGGTTTAGTTTGCCTTTAATCTGCGGCTTGTTTTAAACAAAAACCTTTGTTGATGGATTCCAGGAGATTTGACATACCTTAAAGGCTCCTCCTTTCGGTTTACGTTTTTTTTCGTGTACTCATGCATTCTTTTGTGTCCGTTGTCTTCTTTAATTAATGGTGTATTCGTCTAAGCATGTATGGAATCCTTGCGAAAATAAAAGAAAAGGACATAAGCCGATTTATGTTGATACTGTGAGCAGCCAATCATTATTAGTTTTTGGGGTACAGCAATGAAATTCTTGAAACTGTTTAATATAAATACGTTGAACGGGTCGAAAAAAATTGCGGTTGTAGCTAAAATGAAAGCTTGGTTTGTTTTATGAGTACCAAAATATTTCTCATTTTTTATGCGATTTTATCACATTCCCTACTTCTTTAAATTTAAATTTTCGGTAAAAACTCAATTTTTGTAATAACCTTAAATCACGCAACTCATTGCCAGACAATGCACAAAATGTTGTTTATAATGCCGTTTTCGTGTTTACATTCAGTATAATCCCTGCAGATGTCGCGACTGAAAAAAATAAAAAGATTTCAATTGTCGGTCTCAGTGGTAAACTCATTTTAAAGAAAAATATGGGCATTTCATATGCAGTATGAAAAGGCTAATTTAAATGCAAGTAAAAATAAAGTTAAATATAATCATTTTCATATTTATTTCATTATTTAATTATAAAATCTATTAAATTTTTACTTTTAGCGTGTGTTTGGCTATAACAAGTGCAATTTTTATATCCAGTATTTTTGAATCATTAGAAATAGGAAAAATACCTAGTAATCAAAAAAATAATTCGTGTAAAAGTAACAATAATATATATGTACTAGCTGAACACCCGCCCGCTTCGCCAGGCAAAAAAACAAACGGTAAAATTAAAATCTGATTTCATATAGATTTTTCTCCTGATCGGTAATATATATACCAATTATAATCAATGTACTTTCCTGAGATACTAAGGAAATGGATATGTGCCCTGGGTAACGTTAGTTTACGGCGAATAATGGAAGAAATGTCAAAATCAAATTGATTTTTTTGTTAAGTGTGATACTCCCCTTTCCATTACCTATACAAAAAACTTCATTCGTAAGAAGAAATTACATTACATTCAAAACACATAGAAATTCAATAAAATTGCTCACTTATCAAACAACAGAAAAACTAAAAAATTAATATAATTTCCGCTTCCTTGACTTAGGGCGGCTGTTGACGAATGAATATTTCTCTTTTTGTAACCTTTCTTTACTATTGTGCTAAGAAAATCCACAGAAAACGTGTAATTTTACAATATTCAAATCAAAAATGTCCCATCTTTCAAATCACGCCCATTTGTATATTGTCTAAGCAGGTTACAACTAAATTAACTCACACAACAATGTGGGAATGTCGTTGTCGTATATACTCAAAAAAAGGTTTTAATTTCTTATGGGTCACGGCCACTTTCCGCCCATATCGGTTTCAAATATACTCTAAATCCGGTTTTAATTTTATATGGGAAGGTTACGCCCACTTTCCGCCCATCTTTGCACAACTATTTACACGCTCACTTTCCCAATACCGCCCAACTACGCAGTTTTATGCTAGATGCACGCACACAAAATGTCAGTATTGTATCTGTCTTAGAACTGTATATATTCGAAACGGGTGTAAGTTCGTATTGGAGGTGCCACGCCCACTTTTCCAATACCGCCCCTTTTTTGCACAGCTATACACAATGGTGCTAGATCCACTTACACAAAATTTCAGCACTCTAGGTGTCATAGAACTGCCAATATTCTATAATAGGTTTTAACTTCGTATGGGAAGTGCCACGCCCACATTTCTATTACCGTCCATATTTGGCACAACTACCCACATTGACGCTAGATGCACTTACACATAATTTCAGCACTCTAGGTGTCATAGAACTGACAATATTCAATAATAGATTTTAACTTCGTATGGGAGGTGCCAAAACCGGCCCGGTCTAACATACATATATTTGTAAATATAATAAGTTCATCTGGATATGTTTCTTAATATGTTGTTAATTTATCTGCAAATGCAGAATTGTTCTTCTGTGTACTTAGGTTCAGATTCAATTCTGGAATGTCAGCGACCGAAATATGGTCCAATGATTGTCATCGTGTCAATAATTCAATTGTACTCTTTTTGAATCTACAAAAATTTAAGATATTTAAACGGAAATTTGGGAATAGAAATAATGCCTGAAAAAATAATGGCTTGCAAGTTTTTGCAGTTTTGAAAAAAAAATCCCCCAATTCCCAAAGAAGGGAAATATGTTCCAAATTTTGGGATTTTCTACTCAAATGGTCGCCACACATCCCTGGTAATAATTTTTGAGTAAAAAGTCAACATTGAGGCTGAAAAATATACTATACATTTTTAGAGATTTGAGATTTTTTTAAAATAATTTATTTTTGAATTGAAAAATTGGTAATTTTGGAGAGGTCCCTTAGCCAATATGATTCAAGAAGATCATTTAAGGCATCAGAATTATGTCTTCTTTATGAAAAATAACAGAGATTTATGGACAAAACAATAAAAATGTGATCTTTTTTGGAAGTTTTGTCTTCAGAATTGTATGACTTCTGATTGAAGTAACACATTTGCACCAATCATTGAATTAGTTTATTGAGATTTTTATCAGCAATCCAACTGCATCAATAATTCGAAAATCGAGCTTATAATTAAATCGGCACATAATTGTGCTGTTTTATTTAAATTTTTGACATGGCCAAGGTGACAAACTTTGGAGCAACCATACCCATTCTCCATTCTCGGCAGAAGTTTATAAGTTTATGTTAGTACAGAATGCTTTGTAGAAGAGCAGGTGGTGCCAATGCGCCGTTTCCGCGCAACGAGGGGGAAGTTTGTCGTTGGCGTTAAAGGCAACTGTTTTTATACCCTCAATCTACTCAGTATGAGGGCATATATCATTCGGGGCAGAAAAAAATGTAACGCATTGAAGAAGTGACTTAAAACCCCATGTTTGTTTGGACCAAATCCGTTTCACGACTTTTTAAGATGTTTGAGCTTTGTCCGTCCGTCTGTCTGGTTGGTGTACACAATAATTCTCAAAGGGAGTTTAGGACTCAAACTCAAACTTTGAACATGGTAATATTTTTTCCAAAATTAGTTTAAGTTCGAAGATGGGCGAAATTTCCACGCACCTTTTGGTACCTTCCATACAAATAGTCCATATTCCTGTTAAATTAAAACCACTGTAACCTCCACACCGATATTCGGAATAACATATACTTTGGTATTTGATAAGGCTTTTATAATCAATTTAAGTGTACAAAATATGGCGTGTTTTACCACGCCGTTCCAGTGGTGGTAAAATTCTAAGACGATGTGAAATTCATGTCCGTCTGTGAAAGCACGATAGCGGCCGAACGAAATAAGCTAGGTGGTTCAAATTTGGCCTATATGTGTCTTATGGTTGCAGATCGGTTGATATTGAAAGTGGGCGAAATCGGCCTAAAGAGAAAAATTTTTCCCTCACAAGAACTAAAAATGTCTACATGCAAGCTACAGATCTGGTAGCTGGTGAACACCAGGTGGCCAGACCTAGACTGAACCTAGTGTGATATGAAGAGGTTGAGCTATCTTGCTTCACCTTTGACTGCATAGGCTGACCAAATGAAATGATTTTTCTAAATTCGTAACCAAATACTGAATCCAAAATTATCATAATTCCCATAATATTTTACTGCATTTTACGTAAAATGGACAGCCTAGTCTGCCGATAAAACTATGGTATGCTCTCCGATGGTATGGTATGAGACCGAACTTAACTCTCATTTTACTTGTTTTGTGCTGCTGTGGTTGTACTGTTTGCTACAAACCTAATGTAAGGAAATCTTATTCATACATTTTTCCAAGGAAAATTCAACCTAATTTCGGCAAACATTTTCAACAACGACAGAGTATTTTATTAAAGTTTATGACCTCAAATTTGATGATTGTAGTAAAAGATACTGAATATTTAAATTCTCTGTGACTGAAACATTTCCGTAATACTTATGTACACACTTTCACCTGTTTCTTTTCACAGTGATAATCTCCATGTGCTGGGTTGCCGGAACCATTGTGGGATTTCTGCCACTATTCGGTTGGCATGCCGCCGTCGATGATAATCAAGCGTGCCTGTTTGTGGAAGTGATGGACTACAACTATTTGGTGTTTTTGTACTTCGCAACCATCATCACGCCGGCCTTACTGATGTTGGCCTTCTATGCCCACATCTACAAGGTCATAATCAAGCAGGTGCGGCAAATAGTCACCATGAATCCCATGGGTGATACGAGTCGCCGCAGCTCCACGGCCCAAATACATAACAGCAATGGCATCGGCCGACCATGTCATGGTGGCACCATGTTACGAGTGTTGGGAGCCGCCCGGAAGCGTGATGTAAAGGCTACGCAAAATCTTTCGATTATTGTGCTTTTCTTTATGATCTGTTGGATACCATTGTATACGATTAATTGCATACAGGCTTTCTGTCCCACCTGCTTCATACACCCGAAGCTAACGCTGTTCTGCATAATACTGTCGCATTTGAATTCGGCCGTCAATCCCATACTATATGCCTATCACCTGAAGGATTTCCGATTGGCTATGAAGAATTTGATATTGAGAATAATGGGCATAGAAGTTGAGGTGACACTGGATGCCCAACATCGTTACTCGTTGGCTTCGCAGCATCGTTTGCAGTCGATGGATGTTAGTTCGAGAAATAATGTCCAGACGAGAATTTACATAGGTAAGCGGGTGATGGAATTAATTCTAGAAAAACTTGTATTAATTTCTTTTCTTTTCCCAGATTCTCCGATTTGGCTGCGCCAGCAACAACAGCAGTCCATGAAAACCGCTCAATTGGTACCCAAATGCGGTGTGGTCACACCCTGCTTGAACAATATCCACCAAACTGTGGCCGCCGTAGCTTCCGTCACCACCGACATCGAAAGAAGCATGTGGAATATTCGGGAAGCCTCGACCAATGCGGAAACGGGCGAGATAAATTATGTCTTCCCGGAGGACAAAGATTCGGCGGCACCCACACCACCGCCCCGGCGTCATCGCAAGTCTCGCAAGAAAACCGAAGGCTGCGAAAGTCCCTACTCCTATGACAACTGTACCTACACTCCTAGTCCCGAAGAAGATGACTTCGAAGAAGTCTTCCTACCCAGCCGTCTCCAGGAGGGAGGAGGAGGCGGCGGTGGTGGCGGAGTGGATCATAAAATCCTCAATCAAAGTCTTATAGCATGTGCCATGCGCGACAAGTTGCGCTCCGATATAGACGATAGACCGCCCAGTACACCGCACTCACAGAGTGACTATGAAATACCAAAGAAGGATACAGATTCCAATAACCACACCCCCAATCATCTTCCCCATGTAGTTAAGAGTTTAAACAATACACCACCACTAACGCCAAAGCAACTGCAACAATTAAAGCTAAAAGATGGCCTACGAGCCTCATCGCCACTCTCCACTTCCAATGGTTGTTTGAACAGCACCGCAATTTTCATCATAGACAGTGACTCGAATCCCGTGTCGCCGGGACACAAGCCGAAATTTCGAAAATCCAACAACATTACAAAATCACTAAATTTCCGTTCAAAGTCTTTGACACGTTCGTGTTCCTGCACCAGTGATACCTCAGCTTCAGCATCGCCGCAACGAGATATTGAACCCTCAAAACATTCCGATAGCAACAGTTCGCTGAGTAACCACTTGTCAACGTCCAGTCAAAATCTGCCATTATCGTCTGAACAACCTGATAATTCTCACAATAACAATAATCTAAACTACTTTACATTTCATCATCCATCAGCCGAATACAATCATCAACATCAGCACCATCAAAATCATCATCATCACCCACATCCACATCGAATACAGAATCATCAACAGGAGAAATTTAGTCCATTGAAGGCTATGAGTAATTTAATATTCCCTCCAATTGTTAAACATTCCAGCCTGTTTCATTTGTTCCATCCCTCCAGCAATGCGGAGACGTCGTCAACACCGACACCAACTACGACAGTGACGCAATCCAAGTCTTCGATACCATCTCAAACGACTGATAGTGTTAATAACCAAAGTAGTCCCGGCCCTAGTAATGATGCCAATGAATCGTTTGCCTCGACCACAACGGAAGTAATCGATGCATCATCCTCACTGGAAGTGGCAATGGTCCCAGAGATCCGGGCCGATAGTTGAGTAACAGCTTTAGAAGTTCTAATATAATAAATAATACTCATAGCTTAAGTTATAAACTAATAGTAATTGTTGTTGATTTTTAAACCAAAATACTAGCTAAGTATACGAATAATGTAAGAAAATTAATATGCATTGGTACACATGAAATAATAGGTGACATGTCAGCAGTGTTGTCAGCAATTGTAAAAAGAACATAATATTTTCAAATGAGTGCTGATTTTCTCTTCAGTCTTCCTTCAAAATGGGAAATGTTTTAAGTTAAATTGAAAATATATGAATACTTCAGCCCTAAGTTCTTGTTAGGTTAACCTAAACTTTAAAAAATCTAAATAAGAGAAACGTCATCGATTTCTATACGATATTTCTCAGTCTAAGGAGTCTGTGTTTGCAACATTTTTTCCAGAAAACCCCTCAAAGTCATCTTAGTTTCAGTCAAAGACAAAACAAATGAATGGCAAATTTTACGAAGTCATCCAGTTTTTAAATACAATTCCCTATATGAACATTTTCCGTCCAGATTTCCCACAGGATCATTATGAACAAACATTTTTAAATGCCTTTTCAGACTGCATGCGAACTCAATCGATTTCAGCTTGCAATGACACAAGGTCGATTTTCAAATGTCAAATTTATTGGGATCTGACATCTCTAAATCGACCTTATGTCATTTCAGTTGGATTTCGCATGCAGTGTGAAAATGCCATTCTAAATCCCACCACTGCACTGACAAGTCACCTTAAAACTCAGTAAACTGCAGCTACTAGTATAAATCGAACCACTGAATGGTTTCGTAACTAATTTAAGAAAAAAGAAAATTATAGCATTTAAAGGTACAGCAAAAAACGTATTACGTAATGTTTATAGAATATTTAGAAAAAATATTTGTCTGTGTCATATTTGCAAAAAGAAATCTATTTGTAAGCTAACTATTTATATGTATGTATATCTGTACTATTTGTTACTGTCCTATAATATTTAATTATATGAAAAGTTATTCAAAAAGAAAAAACATATGCTAAAGATTTTAAAACAAATGAGTTTTATGTATACTACAATTCTAATTATAAACGCAGAACTACCTATATATTCTGAAGAGAAAAAGTGCAAAATTAAGAACAAAAAGTTAAACAGTTAATAAAAGATACCAAATATAAAATGTTAAAAGAATTGTGTGTCATTTAAAGCTATCAAGGTAATGGTCGACAATTTAAAGGTGCAAAATAAAAAAAATAATCCAAAATGCGGAAAAAGTGGATTTTCCGATAACCGAACGCAGTATTAATCAAATTGTATGGCATCTGTCATTTAAAATTGATTATAAGTCGATTTCAGCTCGATGGCTAATAATTAAATTTGACAGATTAACTTGCATGGTATCTGATATTTGGAATCGAGGTAAACCCAATTTCGTTACAAAGTTGAGATTATTTTTTAGATATCCAAATCCGAAGAATTTTGTTTTCAGCCTTTTCTTAGTTGCACCACTTGCTCTTAGTTTTCTTTATCTTGTACAAATAATAAAGCGTTTTCAAGCGATACAATCGCTGATAAATTAAAAATGAAGAGAAACCTAGCAAGTGGTGCGGTCATAACACACCTGTAGCCAAATTTCCACATATATTCGACAATGTCTATAACTATAGGGTGATTTTTTAGCTATTATCTTTTTGGCAACACTGGTTTAAACAGCTGACGCACGTTTCGTGTTTTGTTTCACTGTCAAACGTCTTCAGTTTGGTCTGTAATTTAACCATGAATCGTCTTACAAACGAACAACGCTTGCAAATTATTGAATTTGATTATCAAAATGCGTGCTCTGTTAAGAAAGTTCATCGCGCGCTTCCATTTTATGGTCAGTTTAATCGACCCACTGAAGCGGCTATTCGGGATATTGTGACTAAATTTCGCACCAAATTTACATTGTTGGACATTAAACCACCAACACGCTTACGTACAGTGCGAACTGAAGAAAATATCGCAGCTGTATCGGCCAGTGTTAATGATGGCCATCAATTATCGATTCGTCGCCGTTCCTAGCAATTGGGCCTCTGTTGCTCAAAAACGTGGAAATGCCAAAATTGGACTAAGCGGATAGACCATTTGAGGCGCAGTCAAGGTCAACATTTACATGAAATAATCTTCAAACATTAAATTATATGGACCGTACTATCGATTCAAATAAAGATTTCATGATTTTTTCTGAATTTTATGTGTTTTTTTTTTTAAAACGTTCCTATAGCTTTTAAAAAATCACCCTTTATATTATAGCCTTGCCACACTGCATGCGAAATCTAGTTTAAATGACATAACGTCGAATTTCAAATGTCACATTTATATGGAATCTTACCTTGAATGTGACCTTTGCTCGATTCCATCTGTCAGATTCCATAAAAGTTTGAAAAGACTATTAAAATGAGTTGCTTGTAAACAAAAAGATCTTATTATATCCTCTTCAGACTACAAAATTCATTTTGACCGGATTTCACACGTCAAACTCCATAATCCCCAAAAAAGTGGCTATTGGGTGTATATTTTCTAACGCAGTATTAGATCGATTTCTAGCGTCATATTTGTTTGTAAGGGATCTCACATTTGAAATATATACTTATAGCGTTGTCACACTTCATGCGAAATCTACTTTAAATGACATAAGGTCGATTTTCAAATGTCAAATTTGTATGGCATCTGAAATTTGTAAATAGATCTTATGTCATTTGAACTAGATTTCGCATGCCACACTGCAGAACATAATATGGCTGTTTTTCTTTAAGACTAGATAACTAAGCTGCGAAAACAAAAATCTAAATTATATTTTAAAATTTCACTCAAAAAAAAATTATTTTTTAAAATTGTCGCCAAAAGCAATATCAATGTGTGTGTGAAAACAAATTTTGAAAAAATAATTTTGTGCTAAAAATTTTTGACTTAGCCTGGATAATTATCCAGTGTAGGTCAAAATCATGGATATCGAGGCTAAGTCCAATAAAGTCGAAACAAAATATTTTTTTTTAATTTCTTTTGATACATATATTTATATTGTAGTTGGCGACAATGTGAAAAAATAATTTTTTATTTTGAGCAAAAAATTTAATTTTTATTAACGTTTTTGTTATCGCAGCTTGTTATCCCGGCTTAAAGAAAAACAGTCCTAATATCGATTTACAAATGTCAGATCTAATTCAAGTTTGACATTTGAAAATCGACCTTATGCAATTTCTGCTAGATTTCGCATTTCGGACAGTATTAGATCGATTTCTAGCGTCAAATTTGTTTGTAAGTTGTTTTATTATACTCTTTCCAGACTGCATGCGAAATCAATCGATTTCAAATTGGAATGGCATACATACAGCCCTATCACAGAACGCAACTTCGTTCGAAAATAAATTCATTGGTTATAGCCTTGTCAGACTGCAGGGGTAACCTGAAGAATTTTGTTCATTTTCAGACGGATAGTCTGCACTGCGGTTTCGCTTTTTCTTATTCGAATAAAAATTAACACACATTTAACATTACATTTATATTTTTTTACTTAGAGTTTTCTATTGTGGCTGTTGCGGCTATTGTTGTCATTTTGCTTTGTTTACAAACAATCGTTTGTCAAGCTAAATCGAGCAAATGTCAAAAAATTGTGATCGATTTCGGCCACTCGATTTCACAAGAAATCAACTTGATTTCATGCAGTGTGACAAGGCTATTAATCATTTAAATACATGCGAAATCAATCGATTTCAGCTTGAATTCACATAAGGTCGAATTTCAGTTTCAATTGTGTGTGAACTGACATTTTTTTCATAGATCCCTAAATCCGCGTGCGGATAGTAAAATCCGAAAAAAGTGGAAATTATCCAGTATGTCAAAAAAGCGAAAATGTCGCTAATAAAAGAAAAAATGTAACAAAAACATATGTCATTTATTTAACATTATTTGTTTAACTTTTTTCAAAAATTTCCCTAATTTAATGCTGAATCAGATTTCAATTTGTACAATAAATATTCATGTGTAAATACCCCTTTAAAGACAGTATTTTCTACTGGGTTGCTATCATCTCGCTGTGATTGTCAAAGTACAGAGAGTGTGAGAGCCAGAGAGCTGTCAAATTAACTTCACGTGTATTTCAACGAACAACACACAAATTTACAAAGCGCGTTTTGTTAAAAAATATTAAATGAAAATTTGATATAAACCAAAAGAATTTAATATAAATACAATTCAAACTTAAAGTGAAATATGTCTTCATCTTTTTTCTTAAAGAAAGAACCCAAAAATAACAAAAAACGGAAGGTATAATTGATAAATATATCCGCGTATTCCAGTGTTGTCCTACGGTAACGTTTCACATTCTCCCTTCACAGTTCCAAAGTGCTCCTGGTGCTGGCGCCAAAGGCAAAAATAAGGGCAAAACGAATGATCCACCTACCAAGAGAAAACCCCAAAAAGATGATGAGGAAATAGCCAGTGACAGCGAGTATGAAAGTGGGGTGGATGGTGAGGGTGCCCCTAATTTAGTATTCTCTTCGGACGAAGCTGAAGAGGAGACACCACAAGACAAAAGACTTCGCCTAGCCAAACAATACCTCGAAGAAATTGAAAAGCAAGAAGCTGATAAAGCCGAAGATCGAGAAATACATGATCATGTGTCGCATCGTCTCCAAAGGGAATATTTGGATAGTGTAGGGAAATTGAGAAGAAATATAGCAGCTTCTATAGAAGGCTACGACTCAGAGAATATAGTCAGACTGAAACATAAAAAGCAACATCTGCCCATTTGTTCGTTGGCCTTATCGCCGGATGGTGAATATTTATTTTCTGGAGCCAAGACACAGTTTGTTTTAAAATGGAATTTGAAAACGTTACGTGTCGAGGGTTCATTCAACGTCCAACCTCACAATGAAGACACTAAAACCGATGTAAAGAGGAGATCGCACGTTGTAGCCTTGTGTATATCCTCCGACTTTCGTTATTTAGCTTTAGCTGATGGCGGCAACACAATTCAAGTGTGGTGTCCAAAAGATTTGAAACATTTGAAAACCTTCCACGGCCATCGGGATGTGGTTACCTCTTTGGTCTTTCGCAAAGATACACATGAACTGTACTCGGCTTCACGTGATAGATCGGTGAAAATATGGTCTCTAGATGAAATGGGTTATGTGGAGAGTTTGTAAGTTGTAGATATTAATGGGTACGGTGGAAATTGTATATTATTTGCTTTGTTTTCCCTTTTAGATTTGGCCATCAGGCTGCTGTTACTGGTATTGATGCTCTAACCCGCGAACGTGCTGTTACCTCAGGTGGCTCAGATTGTACTTTGAGAATTTGGAAAATCACCGAAGAATCACAGCTGATTTACAACGGTCATCGTGACAGCATTGAAAGTGTTAAATTCTTAAATGATGAAAATTTCATTTCCTCAGGAACTGATGGGTAAGTGGTGCCTATTTTTTTTTATTTCATGAAGCGCACAGAATTTTAAGAATGCTAGAAAAATGGCTGAGCTAGTACCAAGGCGTATTTATACAGGTGATAGCACTAGAACAACAACAAATTCGGCAACAACAAAATACAAGTAATTTTTTGAATGGTGAGCCATACTGTCAAAGAAAAATATATGGGATTTGACAGTTTCGGTTACTTTTGAATGAAAAAAATTTCAGTCAGCTGGGCTCCTGCTATCACCTTTATAAATACGCCTTGGCTAGTACTTACACCACGGAAATGTTTATGGGAGTTCTACAATGAACAGGAAAAATTCAAAATTTTGAATATCTGTAAAAAATTCCGAAAAGTCAGCTTTTGTTCGAAAACCCCACCAACACTAAAGAAAGTCATGCCAAGCATTCCTATTTGATTATTTATGCTAAACTCACGCCGTGACAACATGGCTGTTTTTCTTTAAGACTGGATAACTAAGCTGCGATAACAAAAATCTAAATAAAATGTTAAAATTTCACTCAAAATAAAAAATTCTTTTTTAAAATTGTTGCCAAAAGCATTGTCATGTGTGTGTGAAAACTTTGAAAATTTTGAAAAAATAATTTTGTGTTACAAATTTTTGACTTAGCCTGGATAATTATCCAGTGTAAGTCAAAATGATGGATATCGAGGCTAAGTCCAATAAAGTCGACACAAAATATTTTTTGGAAATTTTCTTTTGATACATATATTTATATTGTAGTTGGCGATAATGTGAAAAAATAATTTTTTATTTTGAACCAAAAATTAAATTTATTAACGTTTTTGTTATCGCAGCTTGTTATCCCGGCTTAAAGAAAAACAGCCCTAATATAAACAAATATCATTTCATATTAGTGAATTTCTTTAGTCAAATATTACATAGTGTGTACTTAATTCGGCCCTAAAAATATTTATATTTAGTAAAATAAAATAATAAATTTAAATTATTTTATAATCTTAATAGAAAACTTGCCGTGACTTGACTCAAAAAACTCATGACTTTCGAGTTTGTAGGAGATCGACGCAGAGAAGCATCCGCGTTAGAAAAAAGTCACGAAATGGAAATTTCAGGGTTTTTTGACATTTATCTTGTAGAATTTTCATATATATAATGTTTAGAATTTAAAAAAGTCAAGCAAATAAGTCATCGTGTAAATAGGAACTTTGTGTTGTTTTTTTCGAATTTTAAAATTAGTTAATTTAATTTTATTAACAACGTGTTGATATAAGTGCGCAAATTGCATGTTATTCTTTGAATTACGAAATTTTTAAATTTGAACAATTTGTGCAGGAGGCCATAAAGGTTACATTTATACTTCGACATCTTTTCAAATCTGCGACAGCTTTAATCGAAATTCCTGATTTTTCTGTGTACATTTACAGTTATTTAAAAGTAATCACTTTTCATAACTAATTTGGTTTAGACGTATAAAATATAAAATTTCTCTCCTGGACATTTGATAAGCTGTTATTTCAAAAAAATGTATTTTGTTAGATTCAGAAAAGAAATTTTATAATCATAGTATTAGGATTTAAAAAATAGAAAAAGTAGAACAAAATTTGTAGCGGCATATATGAATGCAATATAACAACAAAAATTCGCAAAAAAGGAAAATAAGTCAATAATTTTGGTAAGGGCTGTCCCCGCACTAAGTTTGTTTTCTTTTCTGAAAAAGCTGCCTTAACACATATTGAAAATGTTACCTGGACCTTTGAAATATATCACATTTTTTATTACAATTAAAAACTTAAAAAACTGATCATTGCAACGGAACATAGTGAACCCAAGATCAGATTGATTTTTAGACAAGTAAACCACTTTTGCAAATTCGCACTTTTTTTAGAAATGGAAAAAGATGAAATGCAGAAAAAATCAACATATTTGCCAGAAGAAGAACCAGACCTATGGGTATTCAAAACAAAACAAAAAGTAAAAATTATTTGCGTTTTCTGTCATCGGAATAATGTTATCCTTTTGCGTATGCCCTACTACCCAAAGTAAAGCTTGCTTGATTTTTTAAAATATATCTTTGACAAATTGATGTTAATCAATAATTTTCTCTTGATTTTTTATATTTATGGGTCGACTGTGAAACAGAGTTGCAGAGGCACTGGGCTCTCCTTTATCGATGTGTGCATTCCATACCAGATTGATATATGAATTTTGGGTGTCTCGGACCTAGATACAAGAATAATGCTCTTGTTAGATCCTTATTGGGGGAATCCGCATATGGGAATCTCTCAAAAAAGTATACCAAAAAAATGAAATCAAACCACACTAGTAGCTTTTAACTTTATTTTTTCCTTATTTCGACAACTTTTTTATTATGAAACTTGAAGTTAACTTGTTCTCTTTTATTGTTATTAAAAAGTGTTGTAACGAAAATTACTAAAATTTTTTACTACGAGTGGAAATTTTAGTCCCGTCCGTTTTGTCGCGTCCGTATACAGCAGAAGTACCTAATTAAAAACATATAAGAAATAATTTTCATATTTCATAAATCTACGAACAAAATATATATTCCGACCTTCATTTACATGTGTATAAGGAAAAACAAAGTTCCCAAAAGTCACTAAACTTTGTGATTTCTATAAGACCTTCAAAAGTACTTGTTTTTTTGTCGCGTCCGTTTCGATGTAAAATTGTTTATTATTTTTTTACTAAATCCTGACGATATATTTTTAAAATGTAGTACTCTTTAAGCGCTTTAGAACACTAAAAAGGCTGATCGATATTTTCACTTTCTTTCTTGTTTTTGGCGTAGTTTAAGGCGTGCGAATGTAGCGTCCGGGCCACTGGAAAATGCCCATATGTATTTCCATCTTCTGATAGGAAAATTGGGGAGCGGTATGCGAATTTTAGCTTTCTTTTTACGCTCCTTTAAAAATACCATTACCAACTCGAAAAGTTTGATTTTCATTTTAAAATCGTTATATTTATACCAAGGCGTATTTACAAGGAGCCCAGCTGACTGAAATTTTTTTCATACAAAAGTAACCGAAACTGTCTAATCCCATATATTTTGCTTTGACAGTATGGCTCATCATTCAAAAAATTACTTGTATTTTGTTGTTGCCGAATTTGTTGTTGTTCTAGTGCTATCACCTGTATAAATACGCCTTGATTTATACGAAGTACTATTTCATTTTGTCATATTTTGTATTTTAGTCAAATGTACCATATTCATTTGATTTCCGATCTTTTTGCATCGCAGATGGGTTCTTATGGGACCCAATGTTATTGCTCCAATCTTCTGCTTTATTTTGGAGTTTTTGTGTCCATCTAATATAAGGCTATTGGTGACCCGCACGATAATAAATTCAATTTGCTAATTATCGATAAGAGAGTTTTTAGCCACAAAGGTTTCAAAGCTTTAAATTTGTATGGGATATTTCTTTCAATGCGCAAATATTAGGAATTTGTTTATATACGAAAGGTAGCTTCAGCGAGCACCCATATTGACCTACCTTTTTTATGCAGAACTGATCGATGCTACTCTGACACATATTGCGATGGGAGTTTCAAGAATTAAAAGTGTACACGATTTACTTTGAATAGTTTTTTTACGCGACTCAGTCTACTAAAAAATTTTTTGCACACACGAAACGCGAAGCACTTGTTTTTTAATCGAAATGAACATTGCAGTTAGAGAACAGATGTTCTTGTGGCAATATCTACACTTTTAATTAAATAATTTAAATCACTTTACACACAGTTTATTAACTTTATACGAAACGATCCGAAAAATGCGAACATTGCTACTCCGACACACATTGCGATGGGAATGTGAAAAATTGAAAATTTACACGAATTACTTTGAATTTTTCTACTATTTTTTTTGCACAACACTTGTTTTTAAGCCGAAATGAATATTGAAGATATACTAGCACAGATCTTCTTGTGACAATATCTTCACTTTTAATTTAATAACTTCATCATTTTACACAAATTTTATTAACTATATACGAAACGATCCGAAAAACGCGAACATTGCGATGGGAATGTGAAAATTTACACGAATTACTTTGAATGGTTTTTTACGGGACACATTTTACTAAATTTTTTGCACACATTAAACGCGAAACACTTGTTTTTAAGCCGAAATGAATATTGAAGATATAGCACAGATATGCTTGTGGCAATATCTCCACTTTTAATTTAATAACTTTATCATTTTGCACAAATTTTTTTAACTTTATACGAAACGATCCGAAAAACGCGAACATTGCGATGGGTGTGTGAAAAGTTGAAAATTTACACGAATTACTTTGAATGGTTTTTTACGCGACACATTCTACTAAACTTTTTGCACATAGAAAACGCGAAACACTTGCTTTTTAAACGAAATGAACATTGCAGACATAGCACAGATGTTCTTGTTGCAATACATGCACTTTTTATTTAATAACTTTATCATTTTACACACATTTTATTGACTTTATACGAAACGATCCGAAAAAAGCGTATGCCTACGATTGCCGTTAGAAGAAAACTCAGAAAATGTCAAATTAGTGCGCCTTATTGTGACATTAAACATATGTTCCAACTTAATTGTGAATGGTTGCATATTCTCCAAAAAATTGTAATAGAATAAAAGGAAGTTGTCTGTGAATGGAAATGAAATTTTGTTGACAGGAAGGAAATTAAAAAAAGTTCAAACGGAAGTGTTGGGAAATGTATGCTATAATATATATTTTTTTATTTAGATTTTTTTCTAATTGAAAGCAAATTGTCGCACATCGTGATCAAAATTTAAATAATAAAATAAAAATGTCGTCTTGTGTGTTTGGTTATTTTAGACTTGCGTTCCACATTGAAATAACCACTATATACTTCCACTTGTCCAATCAAATTTAGCAGTGCTCCTATTAAACAGAAAGAAGTCAAATGAATATTTAATTTTTAGGAAGTACAAAATTAATATTGAAATTTTACACTAGCTGTCATATTCATAAAAGTTTATCAAAGGATTAATATAGTTTTACATCGAAAATTTGTCTATAAATCTGCGGTAATTTTTATACACTCCACGAGAGTATTATGTATTTGTCCAAAAGGAAGCGAGATAGACCCATTGTTAATTATACCGAACGACTTAGAATCACTTTCTGAGTCGATTTAGCAATGTCCGTCTGTCCATCTATTGTTGTAATCAAATTACAGGTCGCAATTATAGTCCGATCTTAACAAAAATTGGCACAACTAAGTTTTGTGCAACAAGGACGAACGCTATTTAATTTGAGGCAAATCGGTTCAGATTTAGATATATCCCCCATACAAATGACACCCCCGATTTGACATTTTCCGCTCTAGAAACCACATATTGTACCCAATTTTCTTTAAATCTGGCACAACATCTTATAATCCAAATAGAAACACCTATGCAAAAATTGGGTAAGATCGGTTGAGATTTAGATATATCCCCCATACAAATGTCGCTCCCTATTTGACATTTTCCGCTCTAGAAACCACATATTGTACCCGATTTTCTTTAAATTTGGCACAACATCTTATACTCCAACTAGAAACACCTATGCAAAAATTGGGTAAGGTCGGTTCAGATTTAGATATAGCCCCCATACAAATGTCGCTCCCCATTTGACATTTTGCGCTCTAGAATCCCCATATTGCACTCGATTTTCTTTAAATTTGGCGCAACATCTTATAATCCAACTAGAAACACCTATGCAGAAAGTGGGTAAGATCGGTTCAGATTTAGATGTAGCCCCCATACAAATGTCGCTAACGATTTGACTTTTGCCGCTTTAGAGACCACATATTGTACTTGATTTTCTTTAAATTTGGCACAACAGCTTATAATCCAATTACAAAAACTTATGGTGAATGTGTGTAAGATCGGTTCAGATTTAGATGTAGCCCCCATACAAATGTCGCTAACGATTTGACTTTTGCCGCTTTAGAGACCACATATTGTACTTGATTTTTTTTAAATTTGGCACAACAGCTTATAATCCAAGTACAAAAACTTATGGTGAATGTGTGTAAGATCGGTTCAGATTTAGATATAGCGCAAATACATATGTTGCTCCCAAATGTTTAACCGATTTTGGCCAAACTATACATATTATTTCACCTATTTCGTTCCAGATTTCAATATACCCTAATACATATGTTGTTTCCGATTTCATTTTTTGTCAAACACATACATTTACAGTATACAAAAATCCTTCCCGTTTTCGCTTTTTCACCGAATTAAATTGTATACGGATAGAATGTGGAGTGTATCATAGAGTGGGCCCCGCCCTTTAGCCTTTCCTTACTTGTTTTGAATACAGCTGTAGATCTTTTGAAAATGCTGATGTTAACTAGTAACTGGTACTGATAAGGAAGTAGGAATACACTAACTGTTAATATAATGGTCTAAGCCCCATTTTCAACAAGTCTGCTTAACAGTTTGTATGGACTTTGACATCTATCACTTTAATCTATCTTTAATCAAAAATTATGAAAAACGGACTTGAAACTGATTTTATGTTAAATTTACTTCTTCCTATTTCATCAATAAAAAGTAACTGATTTTTTAATCTTCCCTCTCTTTCAGTTCCTTAGGCCTTTGGAATGCTTTAAAGAAGAAACCCCTCTTCACGTCGACACTAACACATGGTGTTCAAACAAACGGCGAAGCCAATTGGATTACAGCCTTAACCTGTGTGGTCAACACCGATTTAGTGGCTACGGGTAAGTTAATGAATTAAAAAAAAATAATGTAAAATGTTTTTATTGTTTATTCTTTCATTTTAGGTTCGTGTGATGGATATGTTCGCTTATGGCAATGTACAGAAAATTGTCGTAAACTTAAGCCCCTGCTAAAAATTCCCATAGATGGTTTCGTCAATAGTTTAGTTTTCAACGCCGATGGTACAAAGTTATATGCAGCCGTGGGACAAGAGCATCGTTGGGGTCGCTGGTGGCGTTTAACAGAAACTAAGAATAATATTGTCGTCATTGATCTGTTGAGATCTGCGGCGGCGCCGTCATCCAGTAAAGCTACTAAATGATGTTAGGAATTTGTGTTTAGGTTTTTTATAGAGATTTTTATTTTGTTATCGAAAAACAAAAGAAACGAATTGTAGTTTGTTTTATTATTGAAAACACAAGAGTAATTTAAAGTCGTCTAGACTTAAAAGTTATAGAAACGGAAACACTAGAAATGTATAATAAAAAGAAAAAATAAAGTTTTTATTAAAAAATGTAATCGACATTATTTGTATTATTTCCTATTTTAATTACATTATTTCCATATACGACTGAAATTCAAAATATATGATTTTCGAACAAGATGTATATCCCATGGACTATCGAGTACGGGAAATTGAGAGCGAAATTTGTATGGGAGCTCTATCAAAATATGAACCGATCTCACTCATTTGTACCACAGAAGTTTCTAGTTAACATGTATGGCGCTGTGTCAAATTTGAAGAAAATCGGATAGAAAGTGTTATCTGTAGAGCAGAAAACGTCAAATCGAGTGCAAAATTTGTGTGGGTGCCATATATAAATCTGATTCGATTTTCTTCAAATTGAATACGGTTCGTCCTTGGCCCGCAAAACTTACTTGTGCCAATTTTTGTTAGGATCGGATAATAATTGCGACCTGTACTTTGATTACAAGAACAAGTCGACTCAGATTGTGATTCTAAGCCCATCTGTACAATAAACGATGGTTCTATCTCGTTTCCTTTTGGGTGTTACAACCTATCTGGTTTGATCCTACAAATGCAAACATAACATACCCCAGTTACCCACAATTAATTCCATTTCCTGCTACAATTTCTCTACTCTCGGTTTTCTCAACTGACTTTTCGAAATTTGGAACAGGTACTATTTTTATTAAAATATTAGTTTCGCGCGAATTTTGCCTTTTTATACAACAAATAAAACTCTCAGACGTCACTTGATAATTTTAAATAAATATTGCACTTTATTTCAGTATTATATAAAATAAGTTAGTCTTTTATGCCGCTCTGACCACCCTTCGTTTCATCTAAAACGTATCATCGCCCACCACATCAGCTATAGTTGCCACCAAACGTCTTGCATGCTCCACAGCACACGCACTGGTAACCAAACCCAAGTGCACACAAAATAGTTCATAACATTTGATTTTGTGCACCGGTGTCTTGGGGAAACATATTTCCGTTAGCAATTGATAGTAATCACCGGCCAAAAGACCCGGCTCAAAATTAGGCTTGAAAGAATTTGCCGCATTTGCCGAGGGTACATTTAAATGACTCTCCAAGTCAATGGATTTGGAGGAACCCGTCGACTGATCTTCAAACCACAGGAAATAGCAATAGTTAAATGACTTGTCTTTCCACATCATAGCAGCGTGCCCCTTCTTCAAATGTTGTCGAGAGAATTCCAACATATCAAAGAGTTTTTCCGGTGGTATCAAAGGATTGGATGTCTTTAAGTCGGGTGAAATCATTAGTCCCGACGAACGATTAATATATATAAAGTGTATAAGACCCGGAAAATCTTCGAGATACGCTTCTATCGTTACATTCCTTTCGGCTTTGACGGCAAGAAATTCAGAGAATTCCAAAAGTTTCCCCTCCACCACAGCAGCCACTTCGGGAAGTTGTTGGAAATTGATGGCAGATGAATCACAGCATGTCAAGGTGAACAGTTGTTTCAGATCTTCTTGGAATGAGGGTATATTCGACTCAATTCTCACAATGAGATCCCGTTCGTATGACTTGAGAAATTCATTGTACATTTTCCTTAAATTCTCCCATTTGGATGAGAATTTTTTGAGACTGCTCTCCACATCGTCACCCTTGACTTTAGCCTTCTTGAGGGAGTCCAACGATAGCCTTACAAACGACTCCAATGATTCATAAGTTGGCTTCAAAGCCTCAGCATCGCCTTGCATTTGAATGGAAACGATTTTTTGCAATACAAAGAATGTGTCATATAAACTACTGGCCACAGACAAGGGGGCATATTCAACCAGCTGTATTAAGACCACCCCTTTGTTCAGTCTATTCAAATGGGCTATGCAGGGCACACAACCAGACTGGGGATCTTGTGGCAAACCCTGAAGAAATATAGCCATTGTTTTGTTTAGACCTCTCGAGTCGCTTTGTAGAGCCCGAATCAATAAGGCTAGGAACAGCAAATCCGAGGGACTTAACGGCAAAGCTGATTTACTTGATTGGACCGCCAGAAATTTCACACCCACAAACATTAAAACATGGCATTTCGTATGGCCGCCATCCCTTAAGCAATCTAAAGCTCTGTCCAAACTGCCTTTGACGGCTCTTCTTAGTTCGGCATTGACCAGCAATCGCGGCAAAGCTTCCACTTGTAGTATCAAGTCCGTATCACGGATTTCATCCTCATAACACTGCACACATTTGCTGAACAACTCCTCTTGCACATCACTGGCAAACAGATTGGGCCCATACAAGTGCTTAGCCAGCGCCATAACCACACCCATTTTTCGCTGCATTAGCTCCAACTTTTCCTGTGCCATATTGATGAATTGATAGCCCAATACCTCACCAAATACCAGATTCAAGTCCTGCTCGCATTGTATGCTTGCATAGCAGTTGTCAAATTGACAATGCATAATCTTCTGAGAATTGATGATGGGGCTAAAGAGTTGCACTAGAACATTCTGGTCCACTTTATCGCCGTTGCTGTCTTTTGCGAAGTCCTCGGGCAATAGTCCCTGGTCCATGGCCTTATCAAGCAGGTGGTTCTGCAATTTTTTATTGAATTTCTGATAAACCACATCGTTGGAATTATTGAATACAATCAAACCATTCATTTTAAAGCCTTGTTTGAGGAATTTTTATTTAAAATACCATCACTTTCTACAGGAATGTTTAGATAAGAGTATAGAGAAATTTTGTCACTTGTCGTGTGTTTTGATTTAGTGCAAAGTGGTTGCAATCTGAATGGAAAGGGGAGGAAAAATGTAAACAAAACTCTATTGTGAATGAGGTGTCTAAAAGTTACCAGATATTTCATAGTATTATGCCAAGTTTACATTACATCAAAGAAAGTAAATGAATAAGAAGGACCGCCCGACTCATCGAGCGAGTTACGTTAGATTAAAATGTGAAAAATAAAATTTAAGAGAGTGCTGTCATCGGTTTTGACAGAAATCAATCAAAATAAGATGTAAATTCCAAAATTAAGAACGACGGGAACAAAGAAGAATAGGATAATTTTTTTTAGAAGAATAGGATAAATTTTACAGTGTTACAGAATAATTGAAAATTAGAAAAAAACTAACTACTTTCACTATTCCTCTTCTTAAAATCTATTCCATTTACAAAAAAAATCCATGCCTCTTCAAAAAAACGAAAAAAGAATTTAAGGCAAACTTGATATTGAAATCCCATAAGAATGAAGTCTTGGTTAACATTAAAGCTACAGATTAAATTCCAAGCACGACAAATACAAATACATATAATATGGCTGTTTTTCTTTAAGACTGGATAACTAAGCTGCGATAACAAAATTCTGCATAAAATGTCATTCAAAATAAAAAATTATTTTTTTAAAATTGTCGCCAAAAACAATATCAATGTAGGTGTGAAAACATATTTTGAAAAAATATTTTTATGTTAAAAATGTCTAACTTAGCCTGAATAATTATCCAGTGTAAGTCAAAATTATGGTTTTCGAGGCTAAGTCCAAAAAAGTCAACACAATATCCTTTAGAAAATTTCTTTTGATACATCTATATATATAAAATAGTTGCGTTACTGACTGACTGACTTATCATTGACCAGCCCCCAGACCAAACGGCTGAAGCTAGGGTCATGAAATTTTCAGGGTAGTTCCCAAATATGACGTAGACGTCGACTAAGAAAGGGTTTTACGAAATTCGTACTTTTAGGGGGTAAAATGGCCCAAAAAGGGATAAACATCGAACCTTCGTCCTGACTAAACGGCAATAGTTAGAAACATGAAATTCGGTGAGTTCCTTACACTGACCATGCAGAAGAGCTACAAATAGGGATTTTTCGAAATTTGTACTTTTAAGGGGCGAGCGGGACAAAAAGGGATAAAAATGGTACCAATTTTAGAATTGCAGCTAGAATCGTGAAAATCAGTATTTACATTTCTCTGACAACATAGACTTGCAATATAAATTGATTTTTGGAAATTTGTACTTATAAGGGGTGAGTGGGACAAACAGGGATAAAAATGGTACCAACTAAAGTATTACAGCTAGAATCGTGCAATTTGGTATGTAAATTGCTCTGACCATATAAAAGGGAAGTAAAATTGGATTTTTCGAAAATTGTACTTTTATGGGGCTTGCGGGATAAAAATAGTACCAACTAAAATATTATACCTAGAATCGTGAAATTTGGTATGTAAATTCCTTTGACCATATAAAAGCAAAGTAAAATTGGATTTTTCGAAAATTGTACTTTTAATGGGCGTGCGGGTTAAAAATGGTAACAACAAAAGAATCGTGAAATTTGGTATGCAAATTGCTCTGACCATATAAAAGCGAAGTAAAATTGGATTTTTTGAAAATTTTACTTTTAAGGGTCTTGCGGGACAGAAAGGGATAAAAATGGTACCAACTAAAGTATTACACCTAGAATCGTGAAATTTGGTATGTAAATTCCACTGTCTATATAAAAGCGAAGTAAAATTGTATTTTTCGAAATTTGTACTTTTAGGGGGCGAGCGGGACAAAAAGGGATAAAAATGGTACCAACTAAAGTATTACACATAGAATAGTGAAATTTGGTATGTAAATTCCTCTGACCATATAAAAGCGAAGTAAAATTAGACTTTTCGAAATTTGTACCTTTAAGGGCGAGCGGGACAAAAAGGGATTAAAATGGTACCAACTAAAGTATTACTACTAGAATCGTGAAATTTGGCACGTAAATTCCTCTGACCACATAAAAGCGAAGTAAAATTGGATGTTTCGAAATTTGTACTTTTTAGGGGCCGAGCGCGACAAAAAGGGATAAAAATGGTACCAACTAAAGTATTACACCTAGAATCGTGAAATTTGGTATGTAAATTCCTCTGACCATATAAAAGCGAAGTAAAATTGGATTTTTCGAAAATTGTACTATTAAGGGGCGTGCGGGACAGAAAGGGATAAAAATGGTACCAACTAAAGTATTACACCTAGAATCGTGAAATTTGGTATATAAATTCCTCTGACCATATAAAAGCGAAGTAAAATTGGATTTTTCGAAATTTGTACTTTTAGGGGGCGAGCGGGACAAAAAGGGATAAAAATGGTACCAACCAAAATATTGTAACTACAATCGTGAAATTTGGAGTGTAAATTCCTCTGGCAACAGATAAAAGTAGTACCAACTAAAGTATTGACAATTTAGAAGCGCTAATCTAAAAGAATTTTTCGAAATATGTACTTATAAACGGTGAGCGGGATAAAAATAGTACCAAATAAAATAGTGCAGTTAGAGTTGCGAAATTTGGAGTGTAAATTCCCTGACAACGTAGAAGCGCAATCTAAATGGATTTTTTTTTAAATTTTTACTTATAGGAGGTGAGCGGGATAAAAATGGTACCAACTAAAGTATTGCAAATTCCTCTGCCAACGTAGACTTGCAACATAAATGGATTTCTTGATTTAGTATGTAAATTCCTCTGACCAAGTAGAAGCGCAGTAAAATTGGACTTTCGAAATTTGTACTTTTAAGGGATGCGCAGGACGAAAAGTGATAATGTGTACAGTCCTTTAATTACTTAAACGCGAAACATAAATGGATATTTTAAAATTTGTACTTAATACTACGATACGTCCCGACAAGAAATAAATGTTTTACCAAATAAAGTACATATTTTTAGGTGAAGCAAAAAAACATGTTACCTATAGTGGTTTTTCAAAATGTGTACTTTTTGGGAAAGAGGTGCAAAAGTTATAAAGTAACTGGCTGCATCTAGAAACATGAGATCGAGGATATAAATGGTGGAAAATGATAAAAATTATACATACGAAGGAGTTCAGCTAAAATAGTACATATCGACAAGCACATTACTTTGACTGTGTGTGGGTGCTATATAAAAGGATGTTTCCAAATTACTATTTTAGATTTATCTATATCCACCAAAAGAAAATTAAATAAATAAGTAACAGCGACTGATAAAATTAACAAATAACTGGCTTTTTCGCGTGCGAAGCAGTGGGTACTGCTAGTATATTTATATTGTAGTTGGCGACAATGTGAAAAAATATTTTTTATTTTGAGCAAAACATTAAATTTAAATTTTATTTTATCGCAGCATGTTATCCCGGCTTAAAGAAAAACAGACCTAATAAGATATTTTATATCATTATTTTTTAATAGAATAAAAATTATTTTAAATGACAACGAAAACTGTGGCGCTTTTCATCGTTAATTATACTTGGTCGTGCGAAGATACAGCCGCATGGCTACTTCAACAACAAGCCTGTTCGATTGGGCTTACTAGCTTAATGTTTGTATGGAATTTAATCGCTTAACAACAATGTAGCTTACTACTCTCTTAGTTTACGAGTAAAGTGGTGCCAGATTTTTATCTCTTATTTATTTAAATAAAATTTTGCCACTTTATTAATTCTCTTAATTTTAAGCTAGTAAGCCCTATCGAACGGGGCTAACATGACTGACATAGCTTTCTATATGTCGTAATTCTGCAGAAACGTTTGTCCATTAAGTAGTGGTAGTTTTTTAGTTTTGTTTGGACCAAAAAGTCTGCCACAAATATACAGAGTTTTGTGTGCAAACAGAGTACTTCAAATCAAAATCAAACGCAAATTTTTTGCTAGTGAAATTTCTTTTCGCTTTTGCCTTATACATTTCTCATGCGACTTTTTGTTTTGGTTTTACACAGTACTGGCTTTAAGGTACTAAAATCCGCACTCATTCACTACTTCAAACGACTGCAGGAAAAGTACTGAAGAGACTCATGTGTTATCTTTCTAAATTTTGAAGTCTTTGTTTTTTGTAGTGTTTATTGTGAATTATCATTAGATGGTTTATAAACAAACGGTTTTATTTTGGCGTAATTACGATTTGCTGCAAAAAAACTCAGAATTATGGAGGACGACTATGACGATTCCTTTGATTTGGCATTAGCCACAATGGAGTTACCCACAGCCGCGAAGGTACCTCGAAAAGATCCCCCAAAACAAACGAAACCCACCGTCCCAACAAAACCGTTAGTGAATGTTCCGCCGGCGGAAGAAGCACAGACTTCCATAACGACTGCTAAGACCACGACAGTGGCTAATCCGCATTGTATATTGGTACATCCCAAACAAAGAGGAAATCCAATTTTGAAATCTATACAAAATTGCCCCTTGGAATTTCGCGATGACATTATACCCGACTATGTTGTAGGACGGACAACTTGTGTCTTATATTTATCCTTGAAGTATCACAATTTGAATCCAGATTACATTTGCCAACGTCTCAAAGAGTTGGGGAAGTTGTATGAGTTGCGGGTTCTGTTGGTGCAAGTGGATACACCAGAACCACATGGAGCTCTGAAAAGTCTGACCCGTATTAGTCTACTAACCGACTTGACACTAATGCTGGCATGGAATGCTGAGGAAGCTGGGAAAATGATAGAAACGTACAAGTTATTTGAGAAGAGATCGCCAGATTGGATTATGGAACGTGTGGAATCGAATCCGCATCAAAAAGTGAGTGTCATATACATTCTTGTTAATGCTTTCACCTACAAGTTTTCAATCGTAAATTTATTTCTTACTCTTTTTTTTGGAAATCTTTTCTTTGCTTATCAGCTTGTTTCTGGATTAACCAACATAAAACCTGTAAACAAAACCGATGCGGTTACTCTCCTGCAAAATTTTGGCAACTTAGAAAATCTGATTAATGCCAGTGAAGATCGCTTGTCACAAGTCATAGGTTTGGGTCCCCGCAAGGCCAAAAAACTATACAAAACTTTACAAGAACCCTTCCTAGGGAAGTAAGTAACTCATTAAATTTATTCTATTTCCTAATTATAGATTTATTATGAAAATATATGAAAAAACACCAAAAGCCAATTATTCTTTACTCCGTAAATGTCCACATTTTTATGGTGCCATCGTCACTACAGGACAATAGTTGGTTCGGTTGTACGGGATTCCAAGAAACCTTATTCACATCTTGCATATGAGCCTTGTCCTGAGAAGTTGCCGTCACGAATACAGGTTCATTTTTAGTTGAAGTCTCCTCATCCTCCTTGAACACCCTAATTGAGTCGTCACCGCAAGCTGTTGCTATAAGGCCAGTCAATTTGCACCACGAAACATCGTATATAGTTCGTGAATGCTCTCCAGCTACATTGCAAACACATTTCCATACAACATCATTGTCTGGCGTAGCTATACCTTCCGGGTTTCCTGGTGCATAGCCACGCCATATTTTCATAGAACAATCATCACTAACAGATACCAGTCTGTCGCCTTCGGCATCAAAATCAATGGCCCACACCGTGCTGGTGTGACCTCCCAATGTGGCCGTACATTCCCAATCATTGTCCAAAGCATTCTCAGCAAACATTTTGATGCTGTTATCATAGGAACAAGAAGCCAAGACTTCCTTAGTGGGGTGCCACACCACACGTTTAACATCCTGTGTGTGGGCATTCAAAACAGCTGCACATTCAAATTCATCATCTCCGGTTACTTCCCATATCCACACAGATTTGTCGCGGGAACATGTGGCAAGCAGAGTTCCCGAATTCGACCAGCTGCAACTTTTCACCTCGTTCTCATGGCCCTCCAATGTGGCATTACATTCAAATTCACCTAGTAGTTGGTATGATAATTGTGATATTATTATGTATGAATTATTTGAGTATTCAATGTTCATTCACTTACCCGAAGTCTTGGACCATATAGCGGTGGTGGCATCAAAACTTGCCGAGGCCAAGTACTGACCGCATTTTGACCATGCCACATCCCTGATTGTTCTTTTGTGACCGTCAGATAATATGGTTTTAGTAGTCCAAGTGTTTCCGGACATGGACCAAATACGTATTGTTTTATCTTCTCCGCAAGAGGCGAAAGCATTTCCCTTTGGATGCCATGAAACACACCAAATGCGACCTTTATGGCCCTGTAGAATATGCTCACATTGTAATTTCCCCATATTTCCAAGGATTATCGTCGTTTTCTGAAAAATAATCTCTTTTTGTTCTATTCTGTTATTGTTGTTGTAATGTCAGCTGATAATCTGACATGTGTTTCAACCATTCACAATAGGTAGTCTTAAAGCTGTTGATAGGGTTGCCATAACATTGCAAGTGCTGTCAGTGGCCATATGTCATGAAACGTTTAGTAGCCGGTGATTATTTGAACTATTGCGGCGATATCGACTAGTGATGGGCAATCCAGTGATTTTTGGGGAACGTCATTCTCAGTGACCGTGATTTGTAAATCACCGTTCTTTTAAAGAATGACCGTGATCACGGTTTAATCAATAATATTATTTGAATCAACCTGTACTCGTCATATCCAATCACTGCAGTTACCCGTGATTTCTCAATCACGGCGATTGAATCACCGGTATGAGAATATGGCCAATCTCTAATATCGACGTCAACATGAAAAAATGCTTTCATAAAATTTGATTTCAACTGGTATATTAGGCCTGTTCGATTGGGCTTACTGGCTTACGATTAAGAGACTTGATAAGGTGGCATCATTGTTGCCCAAATGGATCAACAAGAAAAATCTGGCAGCAACGCTTAGAGAGTAGTAAGCTACTTTCTTGTTACGCGACTAAATTACATACAAAAATTAAGCTAGTAAGCCCAATCGAACAGGCCTATTGTTCTGGCTGAAGACCTTTTTATAGGCTGTTTCCACTACGGTCGCTTCCACGTCCGCGTCAACGATTTATCGAAAATTTTTAATGGTGTTTCCATTGTGTTTTGCGTCCACGTTTGCGTTCAAACAGCTGTTTGCGTTTATTTGTTTTTTTTTTTGCGATGCGAAAAGTTTAATATTTTTTGTTGTGACATTATCATGGAGTTAAATGATATTATTTTGCTAACCGCAGTGGAAAATGAGGATCAAATGGTATTGCGCCTAATGGAAATGTGCAGTAGCAGCAGCGCTGCTTCTGCACATTTCTGTTTTTTGCATTTTGGCTGTGGTTGTTTATGTTTATGCTGATAAACAGCTGTTTTAATAGCGATGTGCAATTTGCGGTGTTGCCATTAATAGGTATGGGTGGGTTTCGATTGCAAAAATAATCTAATTTATAGTAAACGTGACTTATCGGAAAACGCGTCCAATATGAACGCGACTTTTTCCCATACCTAACTGCCTATGATTTTTGTATAGGCTTTAACGCGCGTTCATTGATTATTGGACGCGGACGTGGAAGCGACCGTAGTGGAAACAGCCTATTACATATATATTTTATAGAATGCAATATCATGATTTTTGACAAGTGACGACCGTCTTAGGTTAATTCTCTCAAACTTTTTCATAAAATATTATGCCGTGATATTTGAAACAACAATGGGCCTGTTCGATTGGTCTTACTACCTTAGTTTTTGTATGGAACTTACTCGCTTATCAAGAAAGTAGCTTGCTACTATCTTAGTGTTGTTGCCAAATTTTCCTTGTTGATTCATAAAAAATAAGTAAAAAATTGTAACTTTTTCAAGTAGAAGGAAGAAATATCAGTTTTTTGGCGAATTTCAAGCAATTTTTTCAAGTAGGAGATAGAGATATAATTGTTTGGCGTTTTTGAATCAATTGCTAATTTCTAAATATATCAGTTATACCCTCACTCTACATAGTTGGAGGGTATTTATCATTTGGGAAAGAATAAAAGTGTAACGCATTGAAGGAGTGACTTAAGACCCTAAGAATATTTGGACCATATCCGATTCACAACATTTTAAGTTGTTTGAGTCATATCCGTCCGTCTGTCTGGCTGGCTAGTGTACACGACAACTCTCGAAAGGAGTTAAGGAATCAATTCAAGCTTTGTACATGGTAGTATTTTTCCCAAACTTAGTTTAGGTTCGAATAGGCGAAATTGCCACGCCCCTTCTGGCACCTCCCACACAAATGGTCCATACTCCTATGTTAAATAAAAACCAATGAATCTTCCTCACCGATAGTCGGAATTATCTATATTTTAGTATATGCTAAAGTGTTATAAGCACTTTAAGCGCTGGTTTTGCAACGCTCCTTTCTAGTACCTCCACCACACATAATCCGACACTAAGTAAAATTTAAGTCGTTCCACACACATGTTCTCTGAGAGTGAGGGAATATATAAAAAGGTTTAACCGACTGAAACTTACTTACTTGTTTTTACTCCAAATTTCGAATTTTAATGAAAAATGCATTGAAAGTACCACTAAAATGGTATTAAAATCATATTAAGCTCACGAATGGACGGCGCGACAACGCATTAAACAAACCAAAGAATTATTTTAGTTGGGTACATAAACAACTTCTTTGAAGCTAACTTAAAGATAGTTGCGACTGCAAACAAGTTTATAATTGTTGTAGAGTAAGTACCAGGAACTTATAAAGCTTCTTACTAACACTATTATCTATTAATAAAAAAATATTTAATAAAATCGAAGAGGTAAATTTCTGATTATTAAAAAATTACAGGGAAATAAGAAAAAATTAATATTAATATGTTTTAAGATTTGATAATTATATATATTAAGATAGAACAACATGCATGGAATTCATTAAAAATTTACATTTCAATCTCCTACCAGAAACAGGTTAGAAACTTTTAAAAATTACCTTATGACAAAATTCCTGATTTTCGATACACCCTAGTGTTTACAATTTCATATTTTTGAAAATCGTAACTAGAAGCAATTGCCTTGAAATTCGACAAAAAATTACATTTCTATCTTCTAAAGGTAGGTTTTGTTTTAAATTACCTTGACAAAATTTCTGATTTCGATTCTCCCTAGTGTCTACAATTTCATATTTTTGAAAATTGTACATTATATTAAAGTTAGGAATTTTTAAAAATTACATTAGGGCGATTCCACGTAAAGTGACCCTTTTTTCGACAAAATTTCAAAATCAATTTATGATTAAAAACACCGATAAACATTCGTAATGTTTATACTTCTCATAAAATATATTTTTGAATATATTTCAAGAAAAAATAATGACAACAATATGTCTGATCATTTCCTTTTCCAGCTATAGACTGGTGTCGTAACAGGATTTCCATCAAAATGTCATGTTTTATTTCCTTTATTCCTATATTCATAAGAGACTTTGAACTATGAACTACTCTTTTGATTAGCAAAAATGAATAAAGGAATGTAATGAAAAACATTACCGAATTCAAGAAAATAAGGAAAACCTCAAGATTTTCTTCAAAGCTAAGGTCACAGCCGTGACGCTCTTGTTTGTTGTATATCTCCAATATTTAAAACGCTATGTCTTAGCGTTTATATTTGCAAATAACGTTTTCAAATGGCAGTATAGTCAAAATCTCAGTCAATGAATATGGGAGATATTTAAACACATTTAACCTAAAGTGTCGTCACGCCCGTTCCAATGGAATCACCCCTTAACAAAATTCCTGATTTACCCTAGTGTCTGCAATTTCACATTTTTGAAAATCGTGAAATTCAGTTCTTTTTTCCTTATTTAGAAGTACAAATTTGCAAACTTTTATTAAAATCGGAGAACCTAAAGAAAATTTTTGTTTCGATTCGCATGGAATTAGTATATATTCAGACCAGATTGGACAGGACATTTCGCAAGTTTCTAAGCAAGAATATACATATACATACTTCTAACTGAGCCTATCGGTGTTGCGACCAACTTCGTAGACAAGGTATTCACCAACTCTCATAAGGTTAAGGACAATGAATCCAAAGATAGTTCCTATGAACGCTGAGAAGAAGTATTCGACGGACATTTTTCAACTTCTCAACTCCGCGACTGCACGAAATATGGTAGTGAATATCACTTTATGTAACCTGGATCAAAATCTAGATTGGTCATGTTGTGTATACGGAAGGCATGTTTCTTCTCATTTCTAACTAAATCATTACATGAATGTATATGGGTTAATCCCTTTAGCCACACTGTGTTGGAATCAGAAACAGAACCGGTTCATCGGTTTTTGCGCCGGTATATTTCTTTCTGTAATCTGAAGCTTAGATGCAAATTGACTGTGAAAATTGTCGGTTGTCATTCGTTACCGGCTCAGTGCATACCAATCCACATTTATATGCATACATAAATACATTTTTAAACATACATTCATGCTTATACATTGAGCTGAGCTTTTAGAATTTCTTCAGAAATAAAAAAAAACACTTTGTATCTGATTATCATGTACTTATGTATATGCATATGTATGTATAATCATTTGTATGTCAGATAGATATGTACGTAAACGATACGCACAAATATGGATATAAAAATATGTAAAAATGTATAAATATATGTCTGTATGTCTGTCTGTATGCATATGTATGATAATAACTCGTTTTCAGAGATTTTGCATTTTTCCATTACAGAAGTCAATGCGTATCAAATGGAACGTTTTCGAAATGGTGACAGTATTTAAATTAGTCATATTAACATTTTAATACATTTTGCCAAACAGACATATTAACCTAAAACAGAATGTTGATTGTGCTACACACTCACTCAAACACACACACACACAAAATCTCCGCACTCCAAAACACATTCTTACATCCATAGATATTTATGTACATCTATGCATGTATGTTTATGTTTATGCGTGTGTTTTCAAACAACGACGATGAGTGGGTTGTAGGCTCACACTCAAGGGAAAAACTTTGTCCAAAATCGATAAATTTGACTATTTCAGTCGGTCGAAACGATAAACCGGCATTTAAAACTATAGAGGGCATTTCGTGCGATATCTTGAATCAATAACTAAATTTTTGTCCCATTTCACCCTTTTGTGTTTCAGTTGATTGTATATATTCTGAATCGTCATACACTAACATTCAAGCGAAATGATATAGGAAGTTATCGTTATCATTTTCCAAATATATCACTAATAGTTGTACTTCGGTTCATATTGCAAATGGATACAATTAGTCCGGGGAAATTGACTACATCAGAAGTAGCCCTTATTAAGATAGCTATTGTTTTTTGAAATATTCGCGATTTATAATAATAATTCTATGGATCCGAAAAACTCGCTTTTTATAATTTATTGATTACTAGCTTTTTTACTAGGCCTTCTTCATTCTTCCCTATTTCCCTACTTCATATGCTTTTGAAGATAAAGAGTGATTTTTTTGAGGTTAGGATTTTCATGCATTAGTATTTGACAGATCACGTGGGATTTCAGACATGGTGTCAAAGAGAAAGATGCTCAGTATGCTTTGACATTTCATCATGAATAGACTTACTAACGAGCAACGCTTGCAAATCATTGAATTTTATTATCAAAATGCGTGCTCTGTTAAGAAAGTTCAGAAAGAAAGAAATTGTGTTCAGCGACGAAGCTCATTTTTGGCTCAATGGGTACGTAAATAGGCAGAATTGTCGATTTTGGAGTGAATATCAGCCAGAAGCATTGCAAGAGCTACCAATGCATCCAGAAAAAGTCACAGTTTGGTGCGGTTTATGGGCTGGTGGCATCATTGGACCGTACTTCTTCAAAGATGATGCGAATCGTAACGTAACTGTGAATGGTGAGCGCTACCGTGAGATGATATCCAACTTTTTTTTGCCCAAAATGGAAGAACTGAACTTGGTTGACATGTGGTTTCAACAAGATGGCGCTACATGCCACACAGCTCGCGATTCTATGGCCATTTTGAGGGAAAACTTCGGAGAACAATTCATCTCAAGAAATGGACCGGTAAGTTGGCCACCAAGATCATGCGATTTGACGCCTTTAGACTATTTTTTGTGGGGCTACGTCAAGTCTAAAGTCTACAGAAATAAGCCAGCAACTATTCCAGCTTTGGAAGACAACATTTCCGAAGAAATTCGGGCTATTCCGGCCGAAATGCTCGAAAAAGTTGCCCAAAATTGGACTTTCCGAATGGACCACCTAAGACGCAGCCGCGGTCAACATTTAAATGAAATTATCTTCAAAAAGTAAATGTCATGGACCAATCTAACGTTTCAAATAAAGAACCGATGAGATTTTGCAAATTTTATGCGTTTTTTTTAAAAAAAAAAGTTATCAAGCTCTTAAAAAATCACCCTTTATAATGAGTACTAATTGATAGTTTTAAAATATGGTTTGTGTGGGCAGTTACACGCACCTTTGTCCTATCATGACCTTGTATAGCAAGAGACATCCTCTGTCCACTGGTTAGCTACAGTAAAATTTTCAAGCGAATCGGTCCACCGGTCCACAGACATGCATACACACATTAATTTTTATATAAATAGATTAAAACTCTTATGACGGTGCAATTCCGCTGAAGTACCATAAATTGTGCAATTTTCTTTCAACCATATTGGGTGGCGTATAAGTAATTTTTATGTCGGATAATATTACTAATTCGCAATTGCAAATTTAATCGCTATAATAGTATTTATACACTCCACCAAAGTATTATGTCTTTGTACATTTGTTTGTAACACCCAAAAGGAATTGTTAATTATACCGATCGACTTATAATCACTTTTTGAGTCGATTTAGTAGACATAACTAAATGAAACTTTGTACAATGAAGTTTTTCAGGACAAGGACGAACGCTATTTAATTTGAAGAAAATCGGTTCAGATTTAGATATAGCCCCCTTCACTCCCGATTTGACTCTTTTCACTCTAGATACCACATATTAATACAGATTTTCTTTAAAATTGGCAAAACATCTTATATTTCAACTAGAAACACCTGTGGTAAAAATGTGTTAGATCGGTTCAGATTTATATATAGCTCCCATACAAATTTCGCTCCCGATTTGACTTTTTCCGCTCTAGAAACCACATATTGTATCAGATTGTCTTCAGATTTGACAAAAAATCTTATATTTAAACTAGGAACATCTATGGTGAAAATTGGTCAAATCGGTTCAGATTTAGATATAGCCCCCATCAAATGTCGCTCCCGATTTGACTTTTTCCGCTCTAGAAACCACATATTGTACTTGATTTTCTTTAAATTTGGCACAGCATTCTATAATCCAACTAGAAACACCTATGCAGAAATTGGGTAAGATCGGTTCAGATTTAGATATAGCCCCCATACAAATGACTCTCCCGATTTGACATTTTCCGCTCTAGAAACCACATATTGTACTCGATTTTCTTTAAATTTGGCACAACATCTTATAATCTAACTAGAAACACTTATGGAGAAATTGGGTAAGATCGGTTCAGATTTAGATATAGCCCCAAACAAACGACGCCCCCGATTTGACATTTTCCGCTCTAGAACCCACATATTGTACCCAATTTTCTTTAAATTTGGCACAACATCTTATAATCCAACTAGAAACACCTATGCAGAAATTGGGTAAGATCGGTTCAGATTTAGATATAGCCCCCATACAAATGACTCTCCCGATTTGACATTTTCCGCTCTAGAAACCACATATTGTACTTGTTTTTCTTTAAATTTGGCACAACATTATATAATCCAACTAGAAACACCTATGCAGAAATTGGGTAAGATCGGTTCAGATTTAGATATAGCCGCCAAACAAACGACGCCCCCGATTTGACATTTTCCGCTCTAGAACCCACATATTGTACCCAATTTTCTTTAAATTTGGCACAACATCTTATAATCCAACTAGAAACACCTATGCAGAAATTGGGTAAGATCGGTTCAGATTTAGATATAGCCCCCATACAAATGTCGCTCCCGATTTGACATTTGCCGCTTTAAAAGCCACATAATGTGCTCGATTTTCTTTAAATTTGGCACAACATCTTATAATCTTACTAGAAACACCTATGCTGAAATTGGGTAAGATCAGTTCAGATTTAGATATAGCGCAAATACAAATGTTGCTCCCAAAAGTTTAACCGATTTTGGCCAAACTATACACTTTATATTTCACCTATTTCGTTCCAGGCTTCAATATATCCTCATACAAATGTCCTTTCCGATTAAAATTTTTTTGTCAAATAAAGAGTGATTTTTTTGAGGTTAGGATTTTCATGCATTAGTATTTGACAGATCACGTGGGATTTCAGACATGGTGTCAAAGAGAAAGATGCTCAGTATGCTTTGACATTTCATCATGAATCGTCTTACAAACGAACAACGCTTGCAAATTATTGAATTTTATTATCAAAATGCGTGCTCTGTTAAGAAAGTTCATTGCGCGCTTCCATTTTATGGTCAGTTTAATCGACCCACTGAAGCGGCTATTCGGGCTATTGTGACTAAATTTCGCACCAAATTTACATTGTTGGACATTAAACCACCAACACGCTTACGTAGAGTGCGAACTGAAGAAAATATCGCAGCTGTATCGGCCAGTGTTAATGATGACCACCAATTTTCGATTCGTCGCCGTTCGCACCAATTGGGTCTCTGTTACTCAAAAACGTGGAAATGCCAAAATTGGACTAAGCGGATGGACCACCTAAGACGCAGCCGCGGTCAACATTTAAATGAAATTATCTTCAAAAAGTAAATGTCATGGACCAATCTAACGTTTCAAATAAAGAACCGATGAGATTTTGCAAATTTTATGCGTTTTTTTTTAAAAAAAAGTTATCAAGCTCTTAAAAAATCACCCTTTATATACATTTACAGGATGCAAAAAACCTTCCCGTTTTCACTTTTTCACTGAATTGAATTGTATTCGGATAGATACACCCCATATCATAGAGTCGGCCCCGCCCGACTTTAGCCTTTCCTTACTTGTTTTCATACTGCATGCGAAATCGATCTAAGAAGGTTCGATTTGCAAAATGGGACGCTATACGCTCGAACAAAATTGGGAAATATTAAAAAATTACTTCCAAAGTTGTGAGTTTTCGAGAAGTGGTCGACCTTCAGTTCAGCTTTCATGAGCTCGTTTTCATATCAGTGGCTATGTTAATAAGTAAAATTGGCGTAGGGTTCAGAGAACCCACACGTGACTATTGAGAAGGCTGTACTGAAATATGCGTTTGATCGGATGAAGTATTGCCGAGCCAGTCGTGGTAGTCATATGAATGATATTGTGTTCCATTATTAAATGATAAAATTCAACCTTTTCAATAAAACCAGAAATTTGAAAAAATAATCAGTACTTTTTATAGCCCATTCTAATTTAAAATGTTACATGGCCCACCCTATATTAATATACTTTATATTAACAATACAAATATTATAGGCGGCTCATCGTTATGGGTCAGTCTTGACCAGTTTCTGACAACTTTTTCCCGTGTAATTCTTATGAGAATAAAGGTTCATTACATGTCCTTAAGCTGGCCATTAATGATTAGATCTAGAAGCAAAAAATAAAATCTTGGTGTCCTAGACCAACAAATTTATATTTTTGTGTGCCTTGAGCCATATTGATTCATAAAATCATTAGAAACATGTAAGGAAAGGCTAAAGTCGGGCCGACTATATGATAGCCACCACTTTCTACCCTATTATAATTGAATTCGGGAAAAAAAGTGAAATCGGGAACGATTTTGTATTTTTATCATGAACCGATGTGACCTACTTTCACAATGTAGTTTTTCAGCTGTAATACCTGTAATACCTTGAGGGAAAAATCCAAGGACATTTGTATGAAGGTTGTATTAAAATCTGAAAAGATGTGGCTAACTTTCACTATAGGTTTTTTTAATTGAAATATAATGTATTATGCCCAATTTTTAAGAACATCGGTTAAAATATATGATTTTTAGTTCAAATTTAAAAAAATCTGTTAAAATATGTGGTTTATAGAGGGGAAAAAGTCAAATCCGGAGCGCAATTTCTATGGTAGCTATATCTAAATCTGAACCGAACTGACTCACTTTTAACACAGATGTTTCAGCTGTTGAAATAAAAGGTTTTGTGCCAAATTTGAATAAAATTTGTTAAATATCTAGAGGAGAAAAAAGTCACATCGAGAGCGACATTTGCATGTGGGCTATATCTAAATCTGATCCGATCTGACCCAATTTTACTACAGATGTTTCTGGTTGAATTATAACTCAGCAATAAGGGCGCACCCAAAGAAGTGAAAAAGATATTCATCTTGTGATCCGAAAGTAGTGAAAATTGGGATTTTCACTAATGAATTTAACATGGAGTTGTCATAGGAGGGATATCCTTTATTTTGAAAGTCTTAACATTTATTTTAAAGTGGTGCAAAGGGACCACTTTTTCTCCAGTTTTAGAACAGCAGACCTTCTGCTTGCTACTACAGCATTTTAACAATCTCAGCTATCCTCTGTTTTGAGTTGTTTAAAAGAACTTCCTCAAAAGCGAAAAAAATGCACATTTGGATTTTGAGATGTGATTAATATGTGCTTCCTATGGAAGTACTTAAAATTTTTTTGCTGGGAATGTTTGAAGCAAATCGAGTAAAATATGTAGTTTCTAGAGCGAAAGTCAAATCAGGAGCGACATTTGTATGGAGGCTATATCTAAATCTGAACCGATTTAAAATTAAATAGGGTTCGTCCTTGGGCCGCAAAACTCACTTGTGGCAATTTTTGGTAGAATCGGACAATAATTGCGACCTGTACTTTAATTACAAGAATAGATGGATGGAATCGACAGACGGACATGGCTAAACCGTTTCAAAAAGTGATTCTAAGTCGATCGGTATACTAAACAATGGATCTATATCGCTTTCTTTTGGGTGTTACAAACAAACGCACAACGTCATGATACCCTAGTGGAGGGTATACAAATTTTATAAATATTTTTTCAAAATTTCTTTTACTAAAATCCCAATTTTCGTCGTAGATACCTTTAACATGTTTTTGGAATATATTTTGGAAATAATTCCTAAGCCGCAGTTTGTATATGAACGTAAAATTCGTAACATTTATAGCTGTCATATATTTCGGAAATGAGAGTATAAATATGAAATATAAAAAAAATAATAAAAACTTTTTTAAAATCGTTTTCGAGTTTTGAAAACCAAAACAAATAAGAAAATGTTAAATATGATAGTAGCGTTGGTGTCCGACCGGTTTAATACACCGATATTAACATTTCCAATAAAATAAAGATCTCGCCCACTGTGAGTCGTGTTTATTTCACTTTAAATTGTTTTTAACGATTTTTATTATCAATTCAATATCTAAGTAGTACATCTTTTTTTGCTGGAGTGTAAGTGTAAACGCTTTGAATGAATGTAGATTGTGTTCTATTTCCTCAGCTATGTTAATTTATAACACGCTGTTACAGTTCTCTCGGTGTTTTTGTGACCGTTTGCGTTTTTTCCCTTTGTCCGTATCCAACTTATGTTTCGACTAATTTTACATGTGATTTGAATTTCAAATAACTTCAATATTTCTTATACACTCGAACACATATTCACTGGTATTGTTTTTTTTTTGTGTTCCATCTCTTTGGTATGCTTCCACTTTATAGACGATAAATGTATGTAGATATGTGTATGCACATATTTGTGGGGGTCTTTAGTGTCGAGAACCCGACATTATATGCTGTACCGTGGTGTACGGCATCTACGTACGGCTGTCAATGCTATATAATTTTACAATATCGTAACGTCGTTTCGTATATGTATGCATGACGTATGTGCGTGGTATGGGTGGGTGTGTGTGTGTGTGTGTTAAGAGCCATACAAGTCACAGACGAATGCATGCTTTTGACTGGGTGTTACCAGTCTTAGATGCTGGTTGAAGAAATTGGAGTAGGTGATGTTGAAAGGGTTAGGTTATACGAGTACGAGTTTTATTGAAATGTAATGTATCTGTTTAAATTGTGAAAACGTGCCTCTGCCTGTCGGCACTTGAATCGGCATCTGTAATATATATCCACACCAAATGTACTTATGCACATGCATATATATGTATATTATTTTGGGTGAATTATGGTTATACATTTTAGCATGTCTGGTGTCTTCTTGCTTTTGTCCTCAGCGGCTTTGCAGATATAAAATTGCATTTTCCAGCGCAACTGATTTAAAACTTTTCTACACATATAAGTTCTTTTGCATATCTTTATAAGGATATATAGGATACACACATATTTACATTAGAGTTCGTGCACGTTTTATAGAACCAATCACGTATAGGTATAGATAAGAGTGATAAAAACTGAAAAATAAAATCATAAAAAATAATATAATATAATATGGGCAATGTAAAATTTAGATGGAATACAACTCCCACATATGGTCGGGTGCTCCAGCTTCATCACTGGAGCTACTTGACCGTGTCCAGAGGAGGGCGATGGTGTTGATAGGTGACGGTAGGATATCCACTTCAATTGTCTCCCTTGAACACCGTCGTAATGTTAGTTGTGTGTCATTGTTCTATCGATACTTTCATGGTGTTTGTTCTTCGGAAATTCGTGATATTATACCGCCCGTGAGAACGTTCGGTAGAGATACTCGACTCTCCAGGAACGCTCACCCATTACAGAATAAATTCGTTCTTCGCCTGTACTATCCGTATGTGGAATCGACTTCCGGCAAATATCTTCCCCTCCAATTACGACATTCAGAGATTCAAAACAGATGTCAACCGACACTACTCCCACTTTCCTCCTTCCAATACCTGATTTTCCATCCGCCAACGCAATGCACAACATTTATGGGGGACATCCCCTGAGTGTTGGTTCAGTGAAAAAAAATAGTATCGGTTTTTTTATTGAAAATGTTGAACTTTGTCATTTAATAATGAAACACAATATCATTCATATGACCACCACGACTAGCTGTGCAGTACCTCATACGGTCAATCCAATTTTCCAGTACAGCCAAGATCCACACCAAACAGTTACTCGTTGTCGATGTATTGGCTTCTCAATAGTCATGTGTGGATTCTCTGAACCCCATATGCTGCAATTTTACTTATGACATAGCCACCGAGATGAAAATGAGCTTCATGTAGGCTGAACTGAATGACGATCTCTTCTCTAAGATTTTCCACGTAAATTTCTTACAGTTTGCTTTAAATACTCACTACTGTGGAAGTAAGCTTTAAATATTTCCCAATTTGTCCGGCGTATGTATATTAGGCTAGTAAACGCTCCTGAAAACACCTCTAAAAATCATGTTTTCCCGTGTAATTTTTTTATGATGCATTTTTCCCCAATTTTTTTCTGAATTAATAGACCATTGGGAGCACTTTAAATAAAAAAATTAATTCTTGTCTTAGAATAACTCATTGGTAGTATTATTGCACGTTTATATTGATTTTTTTGTGGTTTTCAAGGTGATAGCTAAAAACTCATATATCTTGGAAACATTTTGTAAGAGTTGATATGAAAAATAAATAGAAGGAATTAATACGAATGACACCTAAATGATGAATATCGGACGAAAAATGACGTCACTGACTCCTTGTTTGTAAAATAATTTAATAAAGGAGATGGATTTACACTTAGTGCCGGAATATGTGTGTGGGAGGTACTGGAAGTTTGTGACAATTGGGCCCAGCTTCCAAATTCGTAAATAGTTGTAAAAACATGAAGTCATAAAGGATTTCACGCACCGGTACGGGAGTTATAAAGGATTTAATTGTACCTGGGGTAGAGACAATTATGTGGGATTTTTTTTTGATTCAATGCGATTATAAAAACATTTTCAAATATCAAATTGCAACTGATGAAGGTTATATAGATTTTATTTTAACCCATTAACGTCCAGAACAAAATGTTGTTCAAATGTTTCGCACTAAACAAGTGTCCTCATATGGGGACAGAGGGCGGTAGTGGGTTAACTACTGCTAGAAGAGGTGTGGCAATTTCGCCCATATTTCAAGTGTATCAAACGTCCATAAAATCATTGTCAAAGGTCAAATTTCGGAGTGTTCCGACCATCTGTATATAAGTTATAACATCTCTAATTTTAGGTAGGTTGGGGAGATTTGTGTGTGAGGTACAAGAAGTCCCATATGTCCCTACTCTGTAGAGTGAGGTTATAAAAATGAATGTTGTTCTACATTTCAAAGTCAAAGTATTCGGTAGTTCAAATTTAAAATTTTAAATGGCCTACCCAATGTATATGTTGGAGGTATTTTCATTCATTGGAAAATTTTTTGTCTCTGGACCCAATTCTCCCATTTGCTATTTCAACCTTCCACACACAGCCAGAAGAGCTGATCTCATGATTCTAGCTATTCTTTTTGAATGGACCATTTTTATCCCCTTATTATACTAAAAGTACGAATTTATACAACCAATTATGTTTCCTTTCATATAATATACACACATAATTTCATGATTCTAGCAACATCCATTTGATTTGTACCAGTTTTATCCTGTTCACCATTTTCTTCCTAAAAGTACGCGTTTGGTAAAAGCGTTGTTTGCGCTCCTGCACTGTCTATAAACCATTCGCTTCGTTTCCCACTTCGTTGCTTTATTTATTATTGTTTAACGAAGTTTCGACTATATTGGCTTTTTACGACTTCTCAGTTGTTGGCTATACATTTCAACCATAGCCAAAATGAAACGAACTTTGCTTGATGCGGTTTTCGTACAAACCACAAACCTAACTTTAACAAACTCCACTTTTTATCACTCGAATAAGAGATGATAAGGGCACTGCTAAGAATTTATGGCTTAAAACAAATACACACATAACTACTCACTAATACTATTATTGCATGCTGCAATTACCACATTTGACTTTTGTCTGACTTGTGCATACCAAATTGTTTGCGTTATTCGTGCAGTATAGCAATAAAGGTTAAATGTGGCAAAATTTGATAAAAGTGTTGGTGGGAAATATGGATATAATTTTAAGTAGTACGTTTAAAATTCCGTAAGAAAATTGGCATTTTATAACCACAAAATTGAAAAGAAACAATTCGGATTGTAGATTAGGAAACATATGGGAGCGTCCATATTACTTTAACGACAAATATTATATTTTTGAATGTCACCCATTGCGGTTCTGACGCGAATGCAAAATAACAAATCAAGTCAAAATTAGAACCTCTTTCATTGTGCTTCTCCATTTACGAGATCTTGAAAAACATAAAATCGTAAAAATGATCCGAACTATTTTAATATATTTACATATATCTCTGAAAGCTTTTGAAGATCATAAAATGGTGTCTGGATTTGTTATACACTCCACGAGAGTATTATGTATTTGTGCATTTGTTTGTAACACCCAAAAGGAAGGGAAATAGACCCATTGTTAATTATACCGATCGGCTTAGAATCACTTTCTGAGTCGATTTAGCACGATAAAGGTCGCACTTGTAGCCAGAACCAAACCAAACTTTGCACAACGAAGTTTTTCGGGACAAGGACGAACGCTATTTAATTTGAGGAAAATCGGTTCAGATTTAGATATAGCCCCCATACGAATTTCACTCCCGATTTGACCCTTTTCACTGTAGATACAACATATTTTAACAGATTTTCTTCAAAATTGGCAAAACATCTTATAGTTCAACTAGAAACACCTGTGGTAAAAATGTGTTAGATCGGTTCAGATTTATATATAGCTCCCATACAAATATCGCTCCCAATTTGAATTTTTCCGCTCTAGCATCCACATATTTTAATAGATTTTCTTCAAAATTCGCAAAACACCTTATATTTCAACTGGAAACACCTGTGGTTAAAATGTGTTAAATCGGTTCAGATTTATGTATAGCTCCCATACAAATATCGCTCCCAATTTGATCTTTTCCGCTCCAGAATCCACATATTTTAACAGATTTTCTTCAAAATTGACAAAACATCTTATATTTAAACTAGGAACACCTATAGTGAAAATGGGTCACATCGGTTGAGATATACATATAGCACTCATAAAAATTTCGTTCCCCCAAAAAACCGCGTATTTTCAGAGAATTTCTTAAAATTGAGCATAACAACTTCAACTAGAAGAACTTATTGTGAAAGTTAGTCACTTGTTTGGATATAGCCCCGATACAAATATTATTCTCGATTAAACATACAACAAATTTACCCGTTTCACTTTTTTACTGAATTGAATTGTATTCCGATAGAAAGTGGAGTGTATCATATAGTCGGCCCCGCCCGACTTTAGCCTTTCCTTAATTGTTTGAAAATACCGTTGTGTTAAATTATCGGTCTTTTTAATTCCATTAACCTATGGTAAGTTTTCGTGATCTTACTTTGGAGAGAACATATCTAAGAAAACCATATTTTTAAAATTCTGAAATTCATAAGGCTTCAAGAAATAAAGATTAGACTGTTCAAAAATGAAAATTGGATTGTTAATTATGATCTGCAAAATATTTCGTCGCTGTTTCAAGCCGTCTTTGAGCAAAACGCTCCTGAAAACACCTCTAAATACCATGTCTTGCCGTGTAATTTTTTTATGTTACATTTTCGACTAAAATTTGTCACTTGGAATCACTTTAAATATATATTTTTTGTCTTTGAATAACTTATTGGTCGTATTATTCGCCGTTTAGTTAATTTTTTATGGGTTAAGTGACAGCTAAAACTTCATATTTCTTGGAAACGGTGTTATGTTTCTTGGAAACGGTGTTATATAATGCCTAAATGATGAATATCGGCCGAAGAAAGTCGTAACTGACTCCATTTTTGTTAAATATTTTAATATAGAAGATAGGTTTTCAGAGCCAACATTTTCCAACTGATTTTGTCTTGACTGCAGCTATTTATTTTTTTTATAAAATACTTCCACCAAATACGAAAAAGTTTTCAGTTGTCACTATGAAAAAACACAAAAAATTACTAAATACGTCTAATAATTCGACCAATAACTTACTCTAAGACAAAAATCAGAATATGTTTAAAGAGTTTTGAAGGAATAATAATAGAATAATAGATCCTTTTTGTGTTGCATTTTTTGACAAACATGATTTTTAGGGGTATTTTCAGGAGCGTTTAGCTCACAGACGGCTTGATCTAGAATATAAATCAAAAAACATAATAATTTTTTTTTTTTATTTTGGTAGAATTCTTTAAAATAAAATATTTTTTTTTATATTTGGGAACTTTTCATGAAAAAAATATTTCCTTATTGTTGATGAATCAAGAAGTCATAATCATGGATTTGTTTGTTTTGGTCGAATTCCTTGAAATAAAACAAGTTTTTTGTATTTGGGGATAATTGGGTATTTTTCAAGACAATTTTGGGGACAAGGGAAAATTCATCTGGCAAGACTGAATGTGCGAAATCGGTCCACAGGGAAAACATTTTCCTCACAAGGACTCAAAATACCCCTAATAACCACTAATATTTAGAGCATTTGAGCATGGTTTTTGAATATGTGTACATATATTTGCTTGTTATTTGATATATTTCCCTTATGAAGTGATTATTATTTGTAGTGGGTTAAATGGGACAAAAAGGGATACAATTGGTGTATATTCCTCTAATTGAATGTATGCATAATATAAAAGTATTTTTTCCAAATTCGTACTTTTAAGGGGTAAAATGGAAATAGTGGGACAAAATGGTACCAACCAGACGGCTGTACCTAGAATGATGAAAGTCGGTGTACACATTCCTCTGATTGCGTAGACATGTTAAATAAAGATTTTTTTTGAAATTTGTGCTTTTAGGAGGTAAAATTGAAAAAGGGGATACAAATTGTACCAACAAAATGTCCGCAGCTAGAATCATTAATATTTGATGAATGTGTACCTCTGTCAAAGTATCTTAACTATGTCAGAAGTTATGTAATTCAGAAAACAGTCGCCCCTATCGTTCACCCCAAACTTCACCTCGCATTGCGCGTAAACGATATAACGGAACCACCCCCTTCAGCACAGTGTACTTCACTCATTATAAAAAAATATCAAAACAACTTCGGTTTATTGGTTTGCAGAATTTAAATTTTAAAAAGATAATTTATTTTCAATTTCTACAAATTCCTCAAATCAATTCTTTCAGGACGATTGATATAAAGAATCATATGGTTTGTCTTAGTCTATTTCAATCATACATTAATACATGTATATCGAGTAAATCATATAAGGAATTTATTAAATCTGACGGGGCCATCTACATAATACCCTTTACTACTTTATTTATTTTCTGGGTGAAATATAACGTAATAAGGAAATCTGAAAATACAATATTATGGACCGTAAATTCTATCCAAAGATCATCATCGTATATGTTTCTAGGTGAAATATAAAGTAATATAGGAAACTTGGAAAAAATCGTATAAAGGATCGAATGAGGATTCAACAGCGAAAAAATCCAATTAGTAGTGACATTTGCATGGAACCAATATCGTCCACATTCACCAGATCGTTATCCTAATATTTTTATATTAAGTCTAATTAATATTTTTTGCAAATCAATATTTTTTTTATTATGATCGAAATTGTTGTGTTTTGTTAGAATAACCACAAATCACGATTTCCAAAAAGTCTTTATATTAGGGTAACGATATATATCTTCAATTCAAATATAAAATGACATGTAAAATTTCAAATGTTCAAATTTGGTTTCTTGAACGGGAATCGGAAACTACATTTGTATGGGAGCTATATAAAAATATAGAACGATCACTTTCATCATATATGTTTCCAGGTTCTTACATATCGTAGGTTGTGTCTTGAGCGAAAAAGTAAAAACGGGAGTTGTATTTGTAAAACATCGATGTCGATATAATATCGGTCAAAAACATCGATGTTCTAACATATCGATTTTTTTGACGAATTTACATTTTGCGCTATGGATATCTGTTTTTTCTATTTTATATCATTACAGTATCTATATAATTAGATATGTTAAGTAGCAATATTGAAAACACGTTTTAAAATAAACAGAATTTTCTTTTATTTACGTACCGATTCAAGTAAATATTACATGTGAAGGAACTGCTATTTTGGAGTTACTGTTGTTTGATGTTGTTCTGAAAAAACATTGATCATTTTACTTTAGTTCTATGCTCAATTTCCTTATCGTCGTCCCTAGGACAACACTATCTTCAAAGTGAAGGTTTTTAAATTTGGGATCAAGTAGCGTAGCAGTGCAACAAATTGATTGTTTGGCGGCATTTTTTATAATAAACAGATGTTGAATGAGAAACATCGAAACAAAAAAATAAAAAACGGTACTACATCATCGATGTTTTATATTATATCGACATCGCACAGTGTCACGGTTTCATACAACGAGTGGCCAAAACTAGAAGGAATTATCGCAGAAAATTGAAATTTGGAACATGCTTATATAGCAACTAAATATGATTATGGATGAAATTTCGAAAAAATTGGATATATTTAACACACAATATATGAGTCATTCCATGCCAAACCGGCCAAAAATTCACAAATTCACATCGATCCGTTTTTCCCGCAAATTTCAGAAAATATTCTTCTTTAAAAAGATTTTATACGAGTTTTAGGCAAAAAATCTTAAAATATTCTTTGCAGAGTTATAGGAATTGCAACTCCACAAAAAATTTAAAATCCTGTTGACGAGTGTATATTAAAATTCTTGTATTTCGCAATCCGTTTAATCGATTTTAAAGTTTTATATCTTGTTTGAAATGTCTTCAGGAGTACTTTAACTACTACTTTAAATTTATTCCATTATTTATTGAGTTTTACAAACAATTAATTATTAGATCATTTTAGATTTGTTTTCCATGTGCTCTGAACATTTTAAGCAGCAGATTTATTGGGTTGTATTTAACAAAAAAAATTATATATATATATATATATATCAACATAACATTATGAACCAAATATAACAGAAATGATAGAAACAACACAGATAGCTTCCCATCTGGTTAATTTTTAGGAATATTTGGTTTACAAGTTAGTATTTATAAAAAAGAGATTTTACAGAAAAAATGAAAAAATAATGTTTTAAATATTTGCGGTAAAAGTTTTTTAGTCCAGTGAAATGGTATTGAACATTTCATCAATTTGGCGATTTTTCGAATATTTTATGGCTTAACGCCTTCTTCCATTTACATTTATTGAGTTTCTTATTAAATCTGAATGGTGAATTAATATCATATTTGTTGTGTAGCCACTTGGAATATTGGAATAGTAACATTTTCTATTAATTGTTCAGTTTCCAGTAATGTCGGTGAATTGTCGATATTGGCAAACAATTCTTCTAGTCGTATTTACAGCATTTCTCCAACCATATTCAGTCTTCACCATGTCGACATATCCATTTACAATGAAATATGTCAAATTATTTCGATTTATATTGGTGTTTCCTTAAAGGAATAATCCTTACATCCTCCTCCTACATGTCATTTTTACTGGTTGCATCACATTGTTGTAAGCCTGGCGTAGCTTCAATCATATATACCGTGGTTTTTATACACGTTTTTGTCATGGGCTTGTGCACTAAAAAATTATGCACACTTCATTAGCACGTATTAGCAGTTGAAGTTGACATTTTTTGATTCGAAATAAATTCAAAATAAAAATTGGAGATATAAAACAATATATATTTTTTTTACAAGCTGCGAAAGTCGGAAATTATATTAAAATATTACTTTCAAAGATGCCATAGATGTTTACTAAGTACTTGCTTATACAATATAATATGTAATTGAACAAGTACTTTTTCTTCATTAAAATGAGTCGTACGAACTATGTTAAGTAGGTTTTTATTATATGTTCAATACTTCGTTATAACTGAGTCATTTTAATATTAACTATTTTGTTATAAAGGGTGATTTTTTAAGAGCTTGATAACTTTTTTTAAAAAAAAAACGCATAAAATTTGCAAAATCTCATCGGTTCTTTATTTGAAACGTTAGATTGGTCCATGACATTTACTTTTTGAAGATAATTTCATTTAAATGTTGACCGCGGCTGCGTCTTAGGTGGTCCATCCGCTTAGTCCAATTTTGGCATTTCCACGTTTTTGAGTAACAGAGACCCAATTGGTGCGAACGGCGACGAATCGAAAATTGGTGGTCATCATTAACACTGGCCGATACAGCTGCGATATTTTCTTCAGTTCGCACTCTACGTAAGCGTGTTGGTGGTTTAATGTCCAACAATGTAAATTTGGTGCGAAATTTAGTCACAATAGCCCGAATAGCCGCTTCAGTGGGTCGATTAAACTGACCATAAAATGGAAGCGCGCAATGAACTTTCTTAACAGAGCACGCATTTTGATAATAAAATTCAATAATTTGCAAGCGTTGTTCGGTTTTAAGACGATTCATGATGAAATGTCAAAGCATACTGAGCATCTTTCTCTTTGACACCATGTCTGAAATCCCACGTGATCTGTCAAATACTACAAATACCTACATCGGACAACAATTGCGACCTGTACTTTGATTACAAGAGTAGATAGCCAGAAATTGCTGAATTGACTCGCTACGATTAATTCTATGTCGTTCGCTACAATATACGATGCGGTATACATCACTGCCTTTTGGGTGTTACAAAAAGTTCACGAATACATAGTACCCTAGTGGAGGGTATTGGCCTTTCATATAATTCTTTACTAAGCAAATATTTGAAGATGCCAAAAATATTCCCACTTTAACGACAATTCCACAAGTCATGTAAAACAAGAAACTTTCCACAACACCCTCGCAACAGAGATTTAACTTTGATTTTATCTGAAACACTTAGCGGCTAAATTAATATTGTTCATTTATTTAATTATGTTCACATCATTACATTTAATGTGCTACTAATTTAAACGTCACCAATGATATTGATCTGTTTTGTTGTTTTTGTCATTATTACTTTGCTGTATCAATTGTTGTTAAAAATGAGAAAAGCAAAAAATAAAACATAAGCACACTCGTATGATAATTCATAGCAAAAAAAGTAGAATGCTGAAATGTATAATTTGTTAAATTAATTATGCAAATGTTTAACATAATTTGACATATTTCATTGTAATCACATATACTCATAGACACTACAAATATGTGAACAGTGGGATAGTTTGGATAGTAAAGTAAAGGAAGTTAAATTTTAGGTTTACCAAAAAGAGCAAAGAAAGTAAAATCTATAGAATTTGAAAAAAATGTGATCAGGAAAAATAAACTGAGTTGAAGCGTACAAATGGCGCGCCTAAAATGGTCTAGTTTATTAATTGAATTATCTATAAATTCAAAACCGGACCCTCGGTTCATTAACGATATACATATTTATTATTATTTTATAAATCAGTGTTCCGGGCGAAAAACTTGTTGGTATATTTTTTAAGATCAGTTTTGGCTGTCTACCTTTCAATTATTAATATTCTATTTTTTCATGAACTATAACCTTACTGTTTATTTAGAATGTTCACTCTAATGCTCGTGATTTCTCAAGACGATGTTTATCGAAAACTTCGTATACTTTTTGGAGTCAGTGTAATTATTGACAGCCATTGGTATTACAATTTAACTACATTTCAATAAAACCGCAAGCAGGAAAAAACATTTGATATGGTTTACCCATTAACATGCATAAGTTAACAATGAGGCCAGTAATTGACATAAATTCTCTCATGGATAAAATAAAATATTCGTCACGAATTTCCCCTGTCTCTGGCAAAATACATATATATGTAAAGATAAGTTCAACAATCTACATTATTGTAGTTATTCATTAATTGACAGTAAATTATGCTTTAATTGACATCCAACATTCCCAGCGTGTGGCGCAAAGCCATTCAAGTGGACACATAAAACAGTTTACATTGACTCGTAAGGAAAGGTGATACTGATACTACCACTCTTTTGGGTCTGTATATATGTATAGATTTCTTGTTTTACTAAGACATTTATTTTCACTCTGTAAGATAAATATGTAACATTTAATTTGAAATTGAATATGCCATGAGCATTAAGACCATTTGGCTTCTATGTATAATCAATACAATGCAAATATATATAAAGAGTGATTTTTTTGAGGTTAGGATTTTCATGCATTAGTATTTGACAGATCACGTGGGATTTCAGACATGGTGTCAAAGAGAAAGATGCTCAGTATTCTTTGACATTTCATCATGAATCGTCTTACAAACGAACAACGCTTGCAAATTATTGAATTTTATTATCAAAATGCGTGCTCTGTTAAGAAAGTTCATTGCGCGCTTCCATTTTATGGTCAGTTTAATCGTCCCACTGAAGCGGCTATTCGGGCTATTGTGACTAAATTTCGCACCAAATTTACATTGTTGGACATTAAACCACCAACACGCTTACGTAGAGTGCGAACTGAAGAAAATATCGCAGCTGTATCGGCCAGTGTTAATGATGACCACCAATTTTCGATTCGTCGCCGTTCGCACCAATTGGGTCTCTGTTACTCAAAAACGTGGAAATGCCAAAATTGGACTAAGCGGATGGACCACCTAAGACGCAGCCGCGGTCAACATTTAAATGAAATTATCTTCAAAAAGTAAATGTCATGGACCAATCTAACGTTTCATATAAAGAACCGATGAGATTTTGCAAATTTTATGCGTTTTTTTTTTAAAAAGTTATCAAGCTCTTAAAAAATCACCCTTTATTTACAAATGAGATAGTGACATTTATTATTTGATTTCGTAATTTCCTCATCTCACTATTCGAATATTGATTCGTCGGCCGCTATGGAATGCATTTCACAATATTACTGGCAGTGTAGTCGGCACACAGTGGCTAAGAATCAATTTCCATCGACCAAAATTAAATTAATTTTGATATACTTTTGAGTTTTTTTTTTAAATTAAATTAAGCAAGGATTATATTGAGGTATTAAAATTGAAAATCGAGTAATAGAGTAAGTATATTTTAGAAATTAGCCCAAAACAATATTTTTTTCTGCAAATTGTGAAACAATATAGGGTGGGTCATATGACATTTTAAATTTGAATCTGCTATAAAAAAGTGCTGATTATTTTCTTTTAATTTCTGGTTTTATTGGAAAGGTTGAACTTTGTCATTTAATAACACAGTGCAACACGAAAAAATATAACCATATACGGACACCACTAAGTAATAAAGAACAAAAAAAGACCCGCATCCATTGTGGGCTCCCAAAGATTTGGGGCCTCGGTGTGATTTTGACAAAAAAGTGATCATCGCTTCTCGAAAATTGTCCACGTAAATTTCAGTCAGTTTGCGTTAAAGACTCACTACTTAGGAAGTAAGTTTTTATTATTTCCCAATTTTGTTCGAGGCTATAGCGTTCCATTTTACAAATGTCAAACATAAACCTGAAAATAAAAATGAGTGTTATTCTAACTTTCAAAGACAAAGTAATCGGTAGTTCAAATTTAAAAAATTAAATGCTCCACCCTATATATTACTTAAAAATATGTCAAAAACATAACAACAAAAATATTTGTTTTATTTTTCTTTTACTTTGGGTTACTTTCTAAAATATACCCGATTGTCAATGTTATTATCTCAAAATAATGCTAATTTTTTACAAAACTTATAAACGTGTTGTCATTTATTTTGATTTAAGACCAAAGGTTGTGCTGAAGTCTTCAGCAGAACCCAAAATTAGCAAAAAGGTGAGACCTTTATTGTTGCAGCTAAAAGTTGACTGCGCAGTTTCGATGGGCGCTACCCCATCTCGTCAGAACGAATGTATGTCTTTGACTTAGATCAGGGTTCATATTAGTACCACCGGTCACATACGACAAATGAGAAGCGCTGATAAACAAAATATTCCACCGAACTAAGTCGACACACTAAAAATCTTACTTTGCCAATTGAATGTTATGCATGTGCTCGCATCGCTCGCAACAATGCAAAGGTTGTTGTTGTACGTTATGTCCCGTCTTCACTGTACCTCGTGTGTATTGTTGTTGTTTGTATGTATTGTTAGTCTGTTATGTTGTATGTGTTGTCATTTATTTTGGTTTAAGACCAAAGGTTGTGCTGAAGTCTTCAGCAGAACCCAAAATTAGCAAAAAGGCAAAGTGAGACCTTTATTGTTGCAGCTAAAAGTTAAAAACGTTATTTAATTTTGATTCTGAACTACTGTGCGGTTTTGATATTACGTGGAAGTACGTACCTTATGAAAAAATATATAATATTTTCTATTAACTACTACCATGGACGTGACTACTATATTTTCTAACCGTAAATTTGATGACAAAATTACACATCTATACTAACATGAGTAAAATTAACAATGTACTTTCAATTTATTTGGCCAAAATAATTGTATATACAAATTATCCCACTGTACCATTGTGCTATGGGTCCTCATTTGTAATGATTAAACAGTATGTTAAATACTTTCGCACAAATGTTTCACAATGTAACATTAGTATGTAACAAGTGCTGTCCCATTGTTGTTATATCACTCAGTATGGGATGGAGAATGTATTCATTTTGTCATAGCGTATGTAATGCCTAAACTAATAAAATAAATCTCGAAGAACTTAATGGATTTTTTTGACTGTTTATGTGCTAACATATACCTCAACAATGAAAATGGAGATGAAGACTTCGTGCAGCAATGTTTGATTAAAGGACGACTATAAAAATCGCCTAAATTTTTTATCTTTTTACTATTTCAGAATATTGGTCAATGTGTTCTTATTGAATGATCAAAAATGTTTATTTGTCAAACCATAGACGAGATTAAAATTATAGAAATTAATTTTTTACTCGCTTTTTGGTACAAAAAGTATATTAAAATATACCTTAAATGTGAAGTATTAGTATGATTTATTATTATTGAAAATTTTAAATTTGATTTTTGTTTCAAAAATTTATATTGCAGTTGTAGTTATACGGTAGCGGATCCCTCTTTTTACCTGTTAATGTGAAAATTTCTAACAATACCTTCGGAAGTGATACTGTTTATACCCTCCACTAGGGTATTACGTTTTTGTGAATTTGTTTGTTTTTTATACAGACCGGCTTAGAATCACTTTCTGAGTCAATTTAGCAATGTCCATCTGTCAGTCCATATATTCTTGTAATCAACGTCCAGGTCGCAATTATTCAATTATAATGGGGTAGAAAGTGGTGGGTTTCCCCGCTTGACTTTAGCCTTTCATTATTTGCTTTCTTGTAGGTATTGTAGCGTAAAAGAAGAATCTATTTGTGAAATTTCTCAGACACTCAAAAAATCTTTACTTATACACCCAAAATTATAGTTGAAATCGTTGGTAAGCTGCAGAGATCTCAATTCACATAATTGTTTTTCTGAGTTATTGAAGATTTAGAGTTTATGGCAATTTGAGTTTTAGTCATAGAGTGAATTGGTTTGATACAATAACTGCAAAACTACTTTACATGGGATTTTTTACAGGACATATACTTTTTGGACACTTTTGCATTTAAGTTCATTTCACAAAAAAGAAGGCATAAGATCATTTTACAGCACACTGGCAAAATCGGAGGAAATTGGAATTTTAATAAACAAATTGAGACGTTTACAATAATCTAAACGTTTTGATATTGCGAAAAAAAAAAAACACCAAAGTCATAATATTCATAACAATCCGTCCTTCCGTTTGTGGAAAACACGCTAGCATCTAAACAAAAGGAGCAAGGATATCCAAATGTTCCAAGAATACGTCGAATAATTGTACATCGAACAGTGGGGCCTTTTGACTTTTTTCGTTGCAAAAATCATAACTTTTAAACTAGTGAACATATTTACAAAAGTAAAATTTTGTTGCACAGAAGATATCATAAGCTTTAAAATGACAGTAGGTAATCTAGACTTACTGGGAGCTTTAAAAGCAGACGTCTAATATGGTGTTTCTTTCTTTTCAAAAACATAATATTTCTAGTTAGTTTACATTAAATTTTTTGTACAAAACTAAACATTTTTCATTTATTTTTGCTCTATCAGAACATATATTCATATATTTAGTAATATAATTATAAATAACTAACTGAACCCCACTCTCTTCTCCACACAAAAAATACATACCGAAAAATCAAAATTCGTGTTTATATTGTTTTTTGTGTGCTCAGTGTTATATATGTACTAATTTTTATAAAGTTATTCTCAAAAACAGCTTTACCACGCACATCCCGCCCCAGTGCTAGCATTTTTAAATATATAGCCTATAGATACCATCTGTGTGATGTTTCAAAAAGAGACACATGTTTTTATAATATTAATAGGCATATACATTTAACTTATGTGGGAGGTGCCACGCCCACTTTTCTCGTACCGCCCATTCTTCCCATAAATTTGAACTCACATATAATTTCAGGAAACTCGATGTCATATAAGAGAAAATGCTCAATAACTGGTTTCAATTTCTTATGGGATGTGCCACGCCCCCTTCAACAATACCGCCCATTTTCTCCCAACTACCCAGATTAATAGTGGATGGATTCACATAAAACTTCAGAACTCTCAGTGTCATAAAAATGACTATATTATAGATTTTAATTTCATATGGGAGGTACCAAGCATCCGCCCATTTTTTTGCTAAACTTTCCACATTAATACCCAATGAACTATCACAAAATTTCAAGACTCTGACAGTCATAGTACTCCAAATATGTTGCTTTATAAAATGTGAAAAAAAAATAAATTTGTGTTGGAGGTGCTACACTTTTATTGTAATAGCATGCGAATAGGCAAGTATCGGCAGTCAACTGAACTTGAGTACGGCAGAGTAATGAGTACTAAATCACCTAATAGTAATGTCTTCCGATACTAATCAAAACTTTTTAGTTTTATTCCACCAAAGTTTAAAAACGATCAAAATGTAGTTTTTTTACTACTGCGATTTTAGGGTAATTGAGCTTTGGAGACCACCATTTACCTTTCAAACGGAACCAAAGACGTAAAAATCGGGTAGATAGTTTATCTGTAACTCAATTATGAATCTTACAATTTCATTCACTTTTTATTTTTTCTTGAGTACTGAATAAATTAATCAACTTTGAGCGTCTCTATAAACCACAATTTTTGTCCGGTTTTGAATCAGTTTTCGGATTTTTTATCTGTTATAAAATTTTGGATTTTTGCCACTGATTCCGGGCAAGGCCCCACAGTGCATCGGTTGGGATTGCAAATTGGCGCTATAACCCCTAATATGTCGAGTATTTAAGAAAATTCGTGAAAGATTTCTGACCTATATTTACTTCATAATTGGTAATTGCAACCCTTTTATAGCGTGAACGCTATATGTGTATTCTAGAGCGGTAATAGTCCAAATTACAGTATGGCGGCTATATCTAAATCTGAACCAGAGCTGTTAAATTTCGATTACGATTAGTAATCAATTACATTACTTTTTAAAAAGAATCGTAATGATTATATAATCCACTATTCAACAATTTCTGATTACTAATTGATTACGATTACAAATAATCAAAAATAATCAGAATTACTTGCGATTACCAATACCTTTCGGTTTTAGCTGGCAAAAGAACGAGAACAGAAAAAATCAAAACTGAGATATATTGAAAAGTCAAAAGTTTTGACAAACAGACTACTATGGCTCTCATACCGTATAAAACTGAATGTAATCGTATTGTAATCATTACTTCTACTTTAAAAAAAAAGTAATCTAATTACTAATGATTACGATTACTAATCATTAATTAACAGCTCTGATCTGAACTGATTTCTGCCTTGACAAAAAAAAGTTACTTCTGCCAAATTTCATCGCAATCGGACATTAATTTCGAACAAGCTTTAGACGGACGGACGGACAGAGAGGCATCGTTAAATCGTCTCAGCGATTTAAGTGATTCTAAAGTAGGGTTTGCATCCCGGGATTTCCCGCGGGAAAATTCCCACATTTTTCATTTCCCGTACGGGAATCCCACGGGAATTCAGTACAAAATTTTACATATTTCTTCGCATATTTTTTCCATTATTTCCACAATAAAATTAAAAATGTTGTATAACAATTTAGATCACATAGCTTTTAATCAGGTATGTCAAAGGTTGCAGTTGGATGACAAAATATTTTTAAGCTGCGTTCGGATGTAGACTCAAAATCCACTTTTTCTGATTTTTCCTGTCAAGCTCCATATGAAAAAAATTAAAATCCGAAAAAAATAGATTTTTGCCGTGTATCCGAACGCCAAGAATAAATAATTTAAAGTTTTCGAAGCGACAGGACAAAGAACAAACATTTCATTTAATGCTCTACTCACTATTAATGTGAATGATCGTTCTCCGTCGCGTCAACATTTCCCAATGAAATAAGAAATATCTGATCTTCAATTAATTTTGAAACTTGAAAAGATGTTTTAATTGATCTCACGTTGCGCTTTATTATATGAATTCTGTAACAGGTTCGTTGCGAAATATATATTTATTTTACTTTAATAAAATGTGAATGTTTCATTGATAAAAATAAGCTTAACTCATGGTAAACAGTATGTTGACGATTTCCCATGCTGTCCCGGGATCCCGGGAAATTGAAAAAATAATACCCGTTTCCCGGGAAATAAAAAGTAGGGGAAAATGCAAACCCTATTCTAAACCGATCGGTATGCTTAAAGGTGGATCGCTCGATTATTTCTTGGCGTTACAAACGTTTGACGCGAAACTAATTTATAATACCCTTTTGCACAAAGTGGTGTAGGGTACAAAAACGGTGCCAATCGAATAACTGCAGCTAGAATCATGAAATTAGGTGTGTACATTAGAGCGTACCAGGTTACAAGTAAAAAAAAAAAAGTTCGCCGTACACCTTCGAATATGAAGTATTATTGAAAGGTAGTTTCAAAAAAATTTTTTTTATTTTTTTATGCCGAACGTAGGGGTCGCGCTTTTACATTTTTCTATATAACTTCTGCATTTATAAACGGATTTTAAAGTGTGATACATCGATGTTTTTGTCCGATTTTTTTGTCTTTGAAGTCATTGAGCTCAAACATGATTCATGATTTTATGCGAGCTTTAATTTTCGATTATTAGAGTGGTACATTAGGGTAGTAGCAACTGAGAAATGATGGGTAAGTACCAGAAGGGGGTGCTTGAGCTCAATGACTTCAAAGACAAAAAAATCGGCCTCGTCGAGACAAAAACATCGATGTATCACACTTTAAAATCCGTTTATAAATACAAGTTATATAGAAAAATGTAAAAGCGCGACCCCTACGTTCGGCATAACAAAATAAAAAATTTTTTTTTGAAACTACCTTTCAATAATACTTCATATTCGAAGGTGTACGGCCAACTTTTTTTTTGAGGTACGCCCTAGTGTACATTCCACTGTGAACGCGAAAGATAATTCGTACGTTTAGTATAAAAATGGGATAGAAATGGAACCAACCTGCATTTTTGTAATTTTTTTAAATAATAGACCCTTGAAAACACTTTAAATATAAATCTTGATTCATGTCTTTGAGTAACCAATAGGTGGTATTATTGGACGTTTATAGCATTCTTTTGTGTTTTGTGTGACAACTGAAATGTTTTTCGTAATTGAATGTAATATTTTATAAAAAATAAATAGCTGCAGTCAATACCTTTCGAATGATTTCTAACTGTTGAACATCTGAAGGATATTGACGCCGGAGCAACCTAAACTATTAAAACTATTTAGTTATAATTCAAAATTATAATAATGAATCATAATTTAATTTATTTAAAAAAAAACATTATTTCCTAAATATGTTACAGCATTTCTACGCGAAGTCGACAGCTTCTAATCTGCCCTTAACATTGTGGAATGCTCTCTATCTATGGTGGAAGGTGCATACTTGTTGTTGCATAGTGTAGTCTATGGGTGAATCTGCCAAACTTAACTTGTTTTTTAATTAATATTAGAGGTTAACAGTTTACTCTGGTTTTTATATATCGTCTTAATTTATATTTATCACATACACTGAACGTGGGTGCGGTCATTAAATACCACAAGATTGGGTAAGTTTGATTAACTAAGCAGATCATCTCGATTCGAGTTGTACTGAAAGTGGATAATATATGAATTCTTTCATCGTCTCGTATATACGTTTAGCTGTTATTGAAAACAACAACATTGAGTGACTTTGATAACCCAAACATATAAATTCGATTCGAATGGTATTGGAAGCGAGTAATATTTCCAGCCAATTTCCAATTTCCACTTGATCAATTGATAACTTTTCTATAGTTGATGGTACATAATATTCGTCCTGGCCGATTACCATATATACTTGTTGTTGTTATCATTATTTTGTTATTGTTCTTGTACTCAAATACGCTTTAACCAGTGCGTATGTGGTGTACATTGTAACACAAGTTGTTGTACAACAACAAACATATTCACTTTCATTGTTTTGTTGATTTTTTGTTGTTGTCGACTTTAATAAATGTCGGTGTAAATTTTATTGTTTGCTCCATCCGTTACAGAAACCGCCGCACCCGCACCCTTGTCAGCCATTCAACCAAATTTAGATGCGAATACAGATTGTGTTCACATGTAAGTATGTATGTATGTGTACATACATATGTATGTATATATTGTTTATGAATACAAAATGTAATTATCTATATTTATGTTATATATTTGCACATTGTTTATGAATTATTAAAGTAAACTGAGACTGTATACCTTTGTGGGGGGAGGGGTTGGTAAACGGCGCGGATGGGGACGACAGGATTCAGAGGTCAGAGCAACACGAAACGAAGGAGGTCAGGAGCCTTTTGTTACGCGTTTGTTTACAAAAAAACACGTACATCATATTAATAGGAGCATAAGGAGTTTACGGATAGCATTCACTGAAGTGGCGCAAAGATGTGAGATTAAATTCGAAGCAGCTCTTCTTGGTGTGAGAAGTGTTTGTTTTCGCCCTAAATATGCCTATAAAGGGAAAAAAAGCTACAAAAGAAGGGATGGTTGGCGGATCATGGCGATGGTTTTTGGATGGATTTAATGTGAGAGAAGAAGTTTTTTCTTTGAAAAATATTTTTAAATATATTTAAATTAATGTCTGAAACAGTATAATGTTTGAACGAACAAAATTTTCTGATGTAATAAAATATATTTTCTTTTGTTAACATTTTTTTTCGGTGGAATGGTTTTCTTAGTTTATAACTATAAATATTGCGCAACTTCGTAATTGAAACTCTTTCGAATAAATTCATAATAATTAGGCTTTAAGTTTATTTACAACTTAATTAGTTGATATTCCCCCAATGATTGAAACTATCTTTAAAAATGAGTTTTGTTTGTTTTAGATTCATTAAATCCATTGAAATCCTGATATGCGTAAATTGCATTTGTTTAATTAGAAACAAAACAAATAATGCAATATTTCAACGTAAATTTTACTATTGAGAAATACCACCGTGGGACAAAATGAGAAACAAACGATGTCTTATGGCTATATAATTTTGAAAGCATAACAATAGTTTGGTCGAAGTTGTGTTTAAAAGGAACTGAGATTTTTAGGGATATAGTTATTAAAATCAAACCAGGGTTTTAACCTTAACTCAAGATTTTGGGGGTGTCTGGCAAATTTCAAATACAGATTCTGGTTCGACTCGACAATACCTACAAGAAATATAATATCATTTCCCAGAGTTTTTGGGCTGCCTCACAGTGTTATCATTTAAGACATACGGTTTTATGGGCTCTACTGTTCAACTATCCTTATTGCATCTTTCTATGTTAATTAGTTTAATTTTTAGAGCTATTTTATATTCTACTGGCAGCTTGTTTACATATCCTTAAAATTGTCAATGAATAAATTGTTTATCACCAAGAAATCTTAATTTCTTTAAACGTGAGATACAAAATAAAAACGTCGTGAATTCAATTTTTTTTTCATTCAAAAGCACTTAACATTTTCAATGATTGTTGCAGAAAACTCCATAAAAATATTTTATTTTTTAATATATATTTGATAATATATAGCTTATGTATAGCTTATACATTTGTTTCTAATCATAATTACATTTTATTTACCATATAACCTAGCGTGAGTGAGGTGCGCACGAAGAAAATTGAAATTTTAATTAAAAAATTATTACAAAAATTTTTGGTGATCATTTTTTGTAATTCGAACAATTGTAATTTTTCTACGTTGGTCGCTATAATAACCGAAGGGTCTATCTCACTTCATCTTGGATGGTACAAACAAACGCAAAAAGACATAATACTCAGGTACTAAAGAATCCATAAAAATAAAATAAAGTGTTTTGCTTGTATAGCTACATCATTCCTCATAATATATAATAATGACTATATATTGAAGATCTGTACAGTAGAGCGTACCAGGTTACAAGTAAAAAAAAGTTCGCCGTACACCTTCGAATATGAAGTATTATTGAAAGGTAGTTTCAAAAATTTTTTTTTTATTTTTTATGCCGAACGTAGGGGTCGCGCTTTTACATTTTTCTATATAACTTCTGCATTTATAAACGGATTTTAAAGTGTGATACATCGATGTTTTTGTCTCGACGAGGCCGATTTTTTTTTAAATCGACATACTTCCTTAGGAAGAGTTTCATGATTTTATGCGAGCTTTAATTTTCTGATATTAGAGTGGTACATTAGGGTAGTAGCAACTGAGATATGATGGGTAAGTACCAGAAGGGGGTGCTTGAGCTCAATGACTTCAAAGACAAAAAAATCGGCCTCGTCGAGACAAAAACATCAGTTCAGTTCAGTTACATGTTCTAATTCGGTTTTCAAAAGAACCATTGTATTCTTAGAAATAGTGAATAAGTTTGGCCAAACATATAACTGATAAGTCTATAATAGTGCTAAATTAATGAGCATTTTGGGATTTTCCCACGCTCACGGAGGAAAAAATTGGATCATTCACGAAGATTTTTTCATTCCTCACGTGAGTAAAATGATGTTTGCTCTTAATCACACGTGATTTACGCAATTCACGTGATTCGCGCCCATCTCTAATTCAAACTCTACCACTTTTTTCTTTCATGTTATTTAACGCCGTTAGACATTTTTGTGGGGCTACAGCAAAGACCTGTCTACGCGGATAATATTGAAAATACAAGAAGAAGAAAAATGAAGAAGAAAATTAGATTAAATTAAATTAGAATCGCCTATAAAAATAGCACTGATTATTTTTTTTTATTTTCTAGTTTTATTGGAAAGGTTGGATTTTGTCATTTAATAATGGAACGCAATATCATTCATATGAATACGACTGGCTTGGCAGTAACTCAAACGATCAACCAGTAGAGTCCATCCACACCAAACAGTGACTCGTTGTGGGTGCGGCAATTTTGCTTATTGACATAGCCACCGAGATGAAAATGAGCTTCATGAAGGCTGAACTGAAGGCCGATCTCTTCTCGAAATTTGTCCAAGTAAATTTTTTGCAGTTTGCGTTAAAGACTCAGTTTGCGTTAAATACCCTTTACTCCAAATACGCCATAACTTCATAAATTTTTTCATACATTCATTAATTCCTTCTTTAAAATGGCATCTATTTGATTAAAATAAAATATTCAGCTTTTCGCGTTATTAAAACAAAAATTATATGCTATTTTAATCCAAAAATATTTTACAAATAAAAGTTGTTGTCTTTGTTAAAAAATAAAACTAAAACATTTTTTCGATTTTTTATATTTCTCATGATTTTTTGTTTAAAACATAAATTTTTAAATAAATTTCTTCTCATTTTTTGGCGACTGTCATGATCTTAAGGCATAAGTATAATAAATATATAGTAGTATAAATATTAAAAGTACCTACGCTAAAATTAAAATTTTATTAAAAATTAAAAAAATAAGTTTAGAAACCCAAACTACTTCAGAAAATGTTAAACACAATCCTTCGTGATCTGTGTGATGAATCTTACATGTTTAATAAATAAATAAAGTAAGAAAACGTCAGTCGGCTAAACCGACTTATATATTCCCTCACTCTCAGAGAACATGTGTATGTATGGGAGGACCTCAATTTTGCTTAGCGCCGGAGTATGTTTGTGGGAGGTACTAGCATTTTATTCCAATTGGACCCATCTTCCACATTTCTTAATAATTGTAAAAACATTATCAAATATGAAGTCATAATGGATTTCAGGCACCGGTAAAGGAGTTGTAACGCATTTAATTTTACATGAGATAGAGACAATTGTGTGGGAGGTACAAGATGCGGCGTGGCTAAAGCGTAAATATTTTTTATGTTTAATGTGATTATAAAAGCATTTTCAAATATCAAATTGCAAATTATTTTGACTACTACGTATGGATGTTGTATCGGTTTTAATGTAACCAAAGTGTATGCCACTTTGTGTGGGAGGTACTAGAAGGGGTGGGGCAATATCGCTCATATCATGCGAATGTAACCTCTATAAAAGCATTGCCAAATATCAAATTTCACAGTATTCCGATAATACGTATAGAAGTTATAACAGCTTTTATTTTACGTAGTTTAGGGTGGTTTGTGTGGGAGGTACTGGAAGGGCCGTGCCAAAACCCGCCCTATTTAGTACACTTAAAGTGATTATGAAACCATTATCAAGTACCAAAATATAGCTGATTCCGAATATCCGTGTGGACGCTACATTAGTTTTAATTTGGAATGTGGATCATTTGTGTGGAAGGTACCAGAATGGAAGTGACAATTTCGCCCACCTTCGAACTTAAACTATATTTGGGGAAAATATTACCATGTGCAAAGTTTGAATTGAATCCTTAACTCCTTTCGAGAGTTATCGTGTACACCAGCCAGACGGACATGCGGACATGGCTCAAACAACTTAAAAAGTCGTGAAACGGATTTGGTACAAACATACTTAGGGTCTTACGTCACTCCTACAAAACGTTACACTTTTTGCTGTCCCAAATGATATGTAACCTCCTACTCTGTACATTGAGGTTATAAAAAGGCCATAACTTCTAAATTATTCATAGATTTTTTCATCTATTTGATTAAAATAAAATATTCCGCTCTTTGCGCTGTTAAAACAAAAAAATAAATGATATTTTAATCTATAAATATTTTACAAATAAACGTCGTTGTCTTTGTTAAAGTTCTAACTATTAAAAATTAAAACAAAAATGTTTCTTTGATTTTTTCTATTTTTTATGAGTTTTTTGTTTAAACAATATTTTTTAATATTTTTTTTAATATTTTTTGTTTGCTACTGATCTTATGGACTTATATTTCCATTTCCAAGTATACATATTAGAAAAATAAAATTTTATGAAAATTAAAAAAAAACCTATCCAGAAAACAGAAGTTTAGAAAATGTTATACACAGTCCTTCGTGTTTGTAAATTTGGAAGATTGTGTTATCAATCGATTACGTACTTTCACGTTTTTATAAATAACAAGTAAGGAAAGGCTAAAGTCGGGCGGGGCCGACTCTATGATACACTCCACTTTCTATCCAAATACAATTTAATTCGGTGAAAAAGTGAAAACGGGAAGGATTTTTGTATCCTGTAAATGTATGTGTTTGACAAAAAAATTTAAATCGGAAAGGATATTTGTATGGGGGTATATTGAAATCTGGAACGAAATAGGGGAAATATAATATGTATAGTTTAGCCAAAATCCGTTAAACATTTTGGAGCAACATTTGTATTTGGGCTATATCTAAATCTGAACCGATCTTACCCACTTTCACCATAAGTGTTTTTAGTTAGATTATAAGATGTTGTGCCAAATTTAAAGATAATCGGGTACAATATGGGGTTTCTAGAGCGGAAAATGTCAAATCGTGGGCGAGATTTGTATGGGGACTATATTTAAATCTGAACCGATCTTACCCAATTTCTGCACAGGTGTTTTTAGTTCGATTATATACCCAATTTTTGCATAGGTTTTTCTAGTTGGATTATAAGATGTTGTGCCAAATTTAAAGATAATCGGGTACAATATGGGGTTTCGAGAGCGGAAAATGTCAAATCGGGAGCGACATTTTTTTATGGGGGCTATATCTAAATCTTAACCGATTTGCCTCAAATTAAATAGCGTTCGTCCTTGATCCACAAAACTTATTTGCGCCAGTTTTTGTTAAGATCGGATTATAATTGCGACCTATAATTTGATTACAACAATAGATGGACAGATAGACGGACATTGCTAAATCGAATCAGAAAGTGATTCTAAGTCGATCGGTATACTTAACAATAGGTCTATCTCGCTTCCTTTTGGGTGTTACAAACAAATGCACAAAGCCATAATACTCTCGTGGAGTGTATAAAAATGTCTTTGTCCGAAATGCTGTTTTACTCTATTAAGACAAATGCGCCAGACAAAAAAATACATTTCAGTTCACTATGCGTCAAAATATGTTCGAGTACATTCCAGGGAGAACAAGTTTCCTGAATTTGCCGGGCAGTATATTGAATGAACCGGTATCACGAAAGCCTACAAATCTGACTCACATATGTTTTTATTCATTAGTGGGGGTTTTTAATGTATTCCAAAAAACGAATTTGAATTCATGTCATAGACACTGAATAGAATTTCTTGTTCAAAAATAGGCCACAATAGAAATTTCAAAACAAACACTACAAAACTTGAAGGTCTGAATTCGCAAAAAAAAACTGCAATATCATATGCCGCACATCAGCATACCACAATAATTATCTCCTTTGTAAATATTAAATATTCTCTAATAAATTCTTGTTGATTTTATCCAACCACCAAACAACATGTCATTTGTAAACAATTAAAAGTCATACCCACTACCAGACAACACCTGAGTAGTTTCGCTTTTATTTATGATCCAAAGATAGTTTTGAATTCAAATAAAAAAAATTAATCGCTATTTGCAAAAAAAATCAAAAACCAAAAGCTTTTTCCATTCAAACTCCAGTCATGGCTTAAAGACACATGCCGCAAATTGAAACACTTCAGTTAACAAAAAGCTTTTAAACAAGCTGGACGCGCACAGCACAGCACAGATCTCGATTTCGTTTGTACCGCAACACAATCCTACGGCCACTCCGCGCTACTCTGTTAATAACATTCAAGACAAAGATTTGCAAGTGGGGTGTCGTGTCGTGTCGCTATAGCAGCAGGCGTCACAGCAACAGAAAATTAAAAAAAAAAATTGCACAATTTCGTGTAATGAATTGTTTATAGACGTAAATACGTACATACAACCAAGCAACAACAACGACAACGACAATTTGTGTACATTCAAGCAACAAAGTCAACAAACCAAACATCACTTTCAAATAAGAGCAACACAATTTGCGCGTTTTTAAACGATTTTTTTTTGTATTCGGTTTCGGTTTGGTGTAACCCGCGAAGGCGCTGAACAAGAAAAAACCAGTAAACCGTGCACAATTAAAGAAGAAAAAAACGAAAAGAAAACAAAACAAACAATACCAAACGAAACGAAAATAAATAATAGCCGAGCAGAGTCACAGCACAGCAGCTCAACGACAACCTTCAAATATGAACCAAATCAAAATTACGAGTATTTACAGCAATTTAATTGCCATCGTCGTCGTTGTCGTGATGTTAATGTGCAATTATGTTTATTCAACTCCCATGATGTATAAACGCAATCCCGACGACAAATTTGAAAGAGGTTAGTGCGGCGACAAATGATTTTTCCCACTTTTCTTTACATTGCAATTATACAACCTTAGCAAACATATTTAGGACATGTGTGGGTCTTTCCGCGACCGAGTGAGGCATTTTTCTTTAGAAAAGTTAATGTAATGAAATTTATTACTTGAAATTTATCATTTTTATTTAAAAGGTGGAGGTACCACCTTGAAATATCGACCGCAAACCCTGTGATGGTCATAAAATTCTTGCGTAGAATGTAGATTCTAAAGCTGTAATAGTGAGAGCAGGAGGCCGCTTGTACGGGGGCTATTCCAAAACATGGACCCATATAGTTAACTTCCAAAATTACATATCCAAAATAAATCAATTTAAAGCCACTGTGTTGTGTTATTAGAAGACATGTGGGCTTATATAGTATCCAAAAGTGGAGTTTGAAATCAAATTTATTTATTATTTTTTGAAACTTCTCTTAAATTGGAAAGTCATCTGATACTGTGTTTACACTGTTTGGATTTTTGAAAGTTGTTTATTATATTAGTTAGATCCGAAATCACGGTTCAGGGCTCAAACTAAACATAGATCTAAATTTCATTCCATTCTACTATTGGCTACTATAAAATTTATTCACATCAACGATACAGAGTTACAAGCCGAACTATAATTATCGGCGGCGGCTTTCGGCTGATTTGCCGGCTCGTTCAGTCATTCGAATACCCCTATTTATTTGACAATTTTGGGAAAATGGAAGGAACAATTTTCTTTTATTTTTTGGCAAGTAGTTCAATATTCGTTAATATTAGCCAATGTTCCAATAATTTTAATATTGTTATTAGGGTATCCAATTATTCGGACGTTTATGTTATTCGATTTTTCGTTTATTTGAAAACAAAAAATTTCCAATTAATCGAATAATGAAGTCGAGAGTTATTCGATTAACCGATAAATCGAACATAAATAAAATATAATTAATAAGAGTTATATAGACAAGACACGGCAGTTTACGGGTAGTTCAACTATATATTGAACGTTTATTATGTATCTGATTTTATTTAAAAATTGTAACATCAAATTCGAAATTCATTAGAAGTTGACAAAAATCTTAATATCTTATCAAAATAAAGAACATTCCCTTAAATGAGCATAATATCAGAAGTTATCCATTGACTTTTTTTCGAATATAGATCATATGATTTATAACAAAACTGACTTTATTATCACGGTGTTAACCTCAATTTTTCTATGAAATTACTATTCTTTAAATTTTAAATAATTCCGAAGCTATTGCTATTTTTAAATGAAGTCGGGTAAATCGTTATTTTAATATCTGTGGAGCATACAAATCAAAAATCCAAAAAATTGTGGTTTTATATTTGGTGTACCCAAATGGAGCAAACTGGCTATTCAAAATCAGTGTATCATACAAAGCATACGACGATTTCATAAGTTTTTAAAGGTAAAACTTATAATATCGATAAATCGATTATTTGGGACAATTTATTCGAATTATTCATTATTCGAAAATCATGATTTTTTATTATTTGAACAAATATTTGACAAAAATTATTTTATTGATCGAATAAAATTTAATCGGTTGGATACCCTAATTGTTAACCCAATTAGCAGAAACATGCGGCTTGTCGGCTTAAAATCGGTCGGCTTGTATCTCTGCAACGATACCAACCAGAATGTAAATACGATGTGGTGATTTTTCTTAAGCCGGGTTAACAAGAGGATAACCAAGTTAGACTCGCTGAATAGTTATAGACTAAATCGAGAACAATTTTGTTTTAATATACATATGTTATTGATATTTTGTTGACGACTTCGTAAAAAACTTCAGTCCATTTTATATCATCTGCAGATATGAAATATTCAAATCCGGGCTCATTTTTAGGCAGTAAAAACAACAGCAACTTTTGTATTTCTATGTATGTGATATAAATAATGTGATATAAACGAACAATGATTTCATGGATTTATTTTGGGAATATGTAATCAATTTTTGTATGACAGCTGGTGAATAATATACAACAGCCTTATATGTTAAAAAGATATAAATATTGTGAATAACACAAGTTTGGACATAGACTCTAAAAATGGCAGATAATTTAATGGGATAGAAAGTTTGAGTTAAACCGCCTTCTATCCAAGTAATAAACAACAAAATAATAATTACACGTGGCCTACTCTATAATGAGCGTGGTCAATACAATTTCATAGAAAAAACTGTCCGTCCGTCTGGCTGGTTGGTATGATGATATTTACTTATTAAGTGGCCAATGTTTGAAATTTTTGTTTGTTACATTTTGAAAAATATTTCATTCAATCCTGAAATGCCTGGCCGACTTTAATGCACTATTTCTTGTTCTGAAGGTAAATTTGAAAGTGGTATTCTTATACATCGTTTTTGGACTGTGTGACTTTGGATGTGGTGTGATAATGGGTTCTATTGCTTACGATTTTTTGTAAAAAAAAACATGCAAAAGCTAACAAAATTTCTGTAAATGTACTTATAAAAGTCACAATTTTTAAATCAAAGCAATTTAAAAATTTAAATTTAAATTAAACTTGCAGTACCCGCTGCTTCGCACGCAAAATCCAGGGATTTGTTATTATCTGTCTCTGTTTTAGGATAGTATTTATTTGATTTTCTTTTCTAAAATAGTAAATTGGAAACATAGCACTCATATACAGTCAAAGGAATGTGCTTGTCGATCTGCACTGTTTTAGTTGAACTACCTTCGTATATATATTTTTATCATTTTCTACCCAGTTTTCAACAAAAAATTACAACCTCAGAGCCTTTTTTCGAAAAATAATACATTTTCATGGCGCTTCTACATGGTCAGAGGAATTTACATACTAAATTTCATGATTCTAGCTGTAATCCTTTTTGGTCCCGCTCTCCCCTTAAAAGTACAAATTTTGAAAAATCCATTTATGTTGCAAGTCTACGTTGTCAGAGCAATTTACGCACCACATTTCACGACTATAACAGCAATATTTTAGTTGGTACTATTTTTATCCCTTTTTGTCCCGCTCACACCTTATAGGTATAAATTTCGAAAAAACCGTTAGGATTTGCGCTTCTACCTTGACAGAGGAATTTACACACCAAATTTAACGACTATAGCTGCAATACTTAAATTAGTACCATTATTATTCCTTTTTGTCCCTCGTAACCCTTAAAAGTACAAATTTTGAAAAATCCAATTTTAATGCGCTTATACATGGTCAGAGGAATTTACATACCAAATTTCACGATTCTTGCTATAATAATTTAGTTGGTACTATTTTTATCCCTTTTGTTCCACTCACCTCTTATAAGTACAAATTTGGAAAAATCCAATTTCACTGCGCTTCTACATGGTCAGAAGAACTTACATATCAAATTTCAAGATTCTAGGTGCAATACTTTATTTAGTACCATTTTTATCCCTTTTTGTCCCGCGCAGCCCTTAAAAGTACAAAATTCATATTCATTCCGCTTCTATGTGGTGAGAGGAATTTACATACTAAATTTCACGATTCTTGCTATAAAACTTTAGTTGGTACTATTTTTTGTCCCGCTCACCTCTTATAAGTACAAATTTCGAAAAATCCAATTTCACTGCGCTTGTACATGGTCAGAAGAACTTACACATCACATTTCAAGATTCTAGCTGCAATACTTTATTTAGTACCATTTTTATCGCTTTTTGGCCCGCGCAACCCTTTAAAGTACAGAATGTATTTATATTCCGCTTCTATGTGGTGAGAGGAATTTACACACCAAATTTCGCGACTATATCTGCAATACTTAAATTAGTACCATTTTAATCCCTTTTTGTCCCTCGCAACCCTTAAAAGTACGAATTTTGAAAAATCCAATTTAAACGCGCTTCTACATTGTCAGAAGAATTTACATACCAAATTTCATGATTCTAGCTATAATACTTTATTTGGTACCATTTTTATCCATATCCTTTTCATGAAATTTTCCATAACCAAATCGCAAAGTGGCTGCCCTATGTCCTCGATAGCCTCACGAATTCTATCTTTGAGGTCTTGAATCGACGCTGGGCTGTTGGCGTAGACCTTATCTTTCACGTGGCCCCAAAGGAAGAAGTCGCAAGGTGTTAAAACACAAGATCTCGGTGGCCAATTGTGATCACCTCTTCGAGAGATAACACGGTCCGGAAACTTTTCCCGTAAAAGTGCAATGGTTTCTTTGCTTGTGTGGCACGTAGCACCGTCTTGTTGAAAGTAAACGTTGTCCAGAGCAATACCATCCAACTCCGACCATAGCAAATCATTAATCCAACCTCATTGTTGATCCAACCTCATTTTCGAAAAAGTAAGGTCCAATGACGCCGCCGGACCATAAACCGCACCAAAAAGTCACACGATGAGGATGGAGAGGCTTCTCGGCAATAACTCTTGGGTTTTCCGAGATGCGATAATTCTGCTTGTTGACGTAGCCACCGAGATGGAAATGGGCCTCATCAATCAAGATGATTTTTCGATGGAATTCCGGATCATTTTCATTCATGAATTTTAATAATTTCAATGCGTTGTTGAAGCGTGTATCGTTCCATTTTTAGTAATGGCGTAGTTTCTAATTGTCAAATGTCAAAGAATAAAAGCTTCAAAAGTGACAGCTACCGAAATACCGGGTGATTTAAAATAACACCTCTTGTTGGAAAACCCTGTAATAGGAAAAATGTGATGTTTTGTATGCAAATTGTATGTGGAAAAACTTTTCATTTTGCGCGTCTACGCAGTCAGAGAAATATATACAACCAAATTCATTATCCACTTTTGCCTCGGTTTACTCCTAAGGGTACCCATTTAAAAAATCTTTACATTTCGGATATAAGTAAGTTGACAAATGTACACGCCAAAATTTATAATTTTGGTTACAGCCGTTTGGTTGTTACCTTTTTATCCTCTTTCGCCTCGTTTCCCCCTAAAAGTACAAATTTATGACTCCGTAGTTGGAGGAATGTAAACCATTTCGTCAGTACCTATTCTGTCCCCTTTTACTCGTTTACACCCGAAAAAGAACGAATTTCGAAAAAATCTTTACAGTTTGCCTCTATTCTTCAAAATTGCTCGATATTTAAGGGATTATTAGGGGTATTTTCTTTTACTGTTAGGGATAATATTCATCCGAACCAATCTATGTATTCATGGAAAATTTGGATCTCCTAACTCATTTTGACGAACGGACGGATATGACTATAACGTCTTAGAATTTAATGACGGCCACGAAGATATACACTTTATAGAGACTCTGGCCGATATGGTGAAAGGTATAAAAAGTAATTTGTCCTGAATCAACTACTTCATCAATAAATAACTTGATCAATAGAATTACACATTTTTTTCAATGGAATAGCCCATATGTGATGTAGTGTGTGTTTTTCGTTTATATCAAACAATATTGCTAACAAGTGTTATTCTTTTTCCCCCTCTCTCAGTAATTGTTGATTTATACATTCATACTTTTAATGTTGGTTATTGTGAAAATTGTCTTTGTGTTCGTGTTCTTTTGCAGATTTGGTGCCCGTCTCTTCGACTGTCATACCGTTGACTGCCCTCGAAGTCAGCTATGGGTTTGGTGGCAAGCCAAGCGAGGAATACAAAGAGGCCTACTTGAAGAAGTTGCGCAAGAAAGTACACGAGCACGATAAAAGCGAAAGTGATAAACAAGAAGATCCGGATACATTAATAACCAGTAAGTATGACGCCGCCTAGTGTTCTGCTACGTTCAGTACCGTACCGTACCGTTCTGTTTTGTGCGGGTGCGAGTGGAGACACAAACTAACAATAAGAATATTATGTTTATGATATATGGGCTTCAGAGATACATATTTATACATAAATATAGTACGAAAATAATAATAATACATTCCGCATAATGGAGATATAACAATAATGCTAATGCTGAATTATTATAACTTGAGTGCTTGAATGGGATTTCGAGCAGCTAATTTTGCACAAGTGCCTCTAAAAAAATTGTGAACTTGAACTGGACATAAATTTCATGTTCATGTTTCATAAAATTGAAATATGATTCACATGGTGTATACAATTTAAAGCAAATAAAGCTTATCAATTACAAACGGCTTAACTGTCATTAAAAGTTTTGACCGTTTTGGTTGTTTTGCCAAAGCATTGAATGCTTTGCCATTAAACCACTGAACCATATTTGGATTTGGATTTTCATACATATTTGTTTAGCGAAATGCTGGAGTTCAAAAAACTCTGTTGCTCAGACTAAGTTAGTTGACCTCATCGAGATATAAACAGCGAACAACGACGACCACGCAAATGTATTTATGTTATGTCTTATGAAACAATATGAGCTGACAAGCTTGTGGATATGGTCATGGTTAGTAACCATCGAATACATTACATCATTGATTAGCGGAGCTATGTATATCAATTACACAGAGTAACAAAATTGACGATAATTTCTATTTCTTAGCAATTCGTGGTCGGTGTTCACGAATCTATCATTAACTCTAGTTACATATTGATATAAAGCGTGATTTAAGAGGGTATAAGAATTCTTCCCTTCCACCTTCAGGATGCGGGTATACTAAGTTTGTCATTCCATTAGTAACACCTTGAAATATCGACCTGGTACCCTAAAAGGTATTCAAAGGATGGTTAAATTTTAAGGGCCGACGTTGATTTTGAATAAAACACAACTTATTTAGGAAATTATTGTCACTTCTTCTTATTATGATAATAATGGTATGGTTCAATTATATATGGAATAAGTTTGGAAATTTCCAAATGGCCGCCGCGACCTCGGCGGCACACCTCCATCCGATAGTCCAAATTTTCGATGACACTGAGGCACAATTGAGGTTCTATGCCGTATGTGCCGTATGATCTCATCCTTTAGCTCTTGAATTGTTTCTGACTTATCGACGTACACCTTTTATTTCATATAAGCCAAAAGAAAGGAGTCCAATGGTGTCAAGATCATGTGATCTTGACGGCCAATTGACATCGCCACCACATGGGATAACGCGTCCATTGAATTTGTCGAGCAAAAGAGCCATTGTTTCGTCAGCTGTGTGCCAAGTGGCACCGCCCTGTTAAAACCACATATCTTACAATTCGAGCTATAAAAAGTTCGTTATCATCTCACGATAGCGAAGACCATTCACAGTAACTGCCTGACCGGCTTCATTTTGGAAAAAATACGATGATGCCGGCAGCCCATAAACCGCTGTTTAGTCACTCTTTGTGAGTGCATTGGTTTTTCGACAATCCCTCTTGGATTATCATTCGCCCAAATTCAGCCATTCTGCTTATTGACGAATCCACTAAGGTGGAAATGTGACTCACCAAATTGACCGAAAAAATCACGAAGTGTACGATATGAATTTTGATTTGAACGCCCATTTTCATAATAAGTCTGAATAACTTGAACGCCTTGCTCGATTGTGTATCTTTCCATGGCACTATGGTCCCAAATCCATTTTTTTTGGCAGAAAATCAAAAAAAATAAAATTGGAAAATTGTAAATGTGTATATATTTTCTTTATGGCAACACTCCAAGTAATCAAGAAAATATACTGGAGAAAATTAGGTGGCAACACCACAAGCCTGAATAGTACTTAAACTTTGCGGTTCAAAAAAAGTGCTATTAATGTTGATATAAAGCAGTTTTACAAATTAATTAAAATCAAGACTTAAAAAGAAAATAATAAAGTGACTATATTATAAAAATTGACGCCAAGAGTTATTAGTTGAAAAATTATATTTAGCATTTTATGATTATTGTGATCTTGTAAGTATTCATAGGTATTGTAATTTTGTGATTTGTAGAGAACATAATCTATAAATGTCGTGGACCAAAAGTTATATGTATGACTCAACTTGACTCAAAGTGTAAATGTGAAAGTGTTCGTCTGAGGCTGTAGTTTATTGTGGAAATAATGTCTCGTCAGTATTTTTCGGCAAACTCCAAAAATTGTCATTTTATTTTAGCACAGTTTTTGATTAGCCATAGACATATATATGATTATATCTCTGAATTAGTTTTGTGTACGAGACCCATCAATATTTTATTTAAGAGGTATTGAAAGTACCTTTAAAATGGTATACAACATCATTCACCTTTTTGTACACATGTATACATTTTACTTTATTTCTTGAAATAATTATTCAAATTGCAGTTTAAAGTATACCATTTGTATGCTATATTTTACTTTTGTAATAATGTTTAGAATAACACCTTTCGTCAAAATAAACAACTCTTCATTATTTTAAGCTTTCATAAAATTTTGTTTTTGGTCACCCTGTACCAATACAGGGTGATAATTATGTTGGTTATATTATTGAGTTTATATGGGAGGTGGTAGTGGGCGTGGTCCGATCGGCCCAATTTTATTTTTATTTTTTGCGTATGATATGTCTAGCAAATGTGCAAAATTACAAGACTGTATGTTTATTTTTCGACTTTATGCCATAAAAAATGGATTTGGTACCAGTGTGCATGGTTTAAATTGAGTTAGTCTGAAATTGAAAAATGTCAAATGAAATGCAGAAAAAAACCTGACGTTTAGGTGTGGTTCACATTCAACATAGGTCCTTACAATTTAACCACCCTTTATATTATTGATCGTCATAAAATTCTAAGACGATCTAGCCATGTCCGTCCGTCTGTCGAAAGCGCGCTGGCATCTAAACGTAATGAGCTAGGACGTCCAAATTTGATATAAATGTGTCTGTAGGTCGGTTGGGATTGAAAGTGGGCAAAATCGGTCCATTCCCCCACAAGGACTGAAAATGTTTCCAATAACCCTTAATATTTTGAGTATTTAAGCATGTTTTTTTTTAATATGCCTGCTTATATTTAGTTTATATTTGGAATGCACATTCCCCTGATAGCATAAACATTCTTATTTGTATGTGGTGAAATAGGGCAAAAAGGGTAAAAATGGTACATTCTCTGAGGGATAAAATCGAAAAATAGGGATAAAAATGGTACCAACCAATCACCTACAGCTAGAACGATGAAATTAGGTGTGTACATCCCTCTAACTGCGTCGACACGTATAATAGAGGGATTTTAAGGGGCTAAAATCGGAAAAAGGGATAAAAATGGTACCAACCAAATGACCGCAAATAGAATCATGTAATTTGGTGCTCACAATCCATGGTATTCGGTGTATACTCTGCCTGCATAAACTCGTAAAATTGAAATGTTTTGTTTTTTCAAATTCGTACATTTTTTACTTTTACGGCAAATATGGGTAGAATCATGAAGTTATGTTATCTTTCACTGAGTACGTGAGATATAATTGATTTTGAAAATGCATACTTTTGTCATTAAAATTAGATGGAAATACAACCAACCAAACGGCTGTAGCTGAAAATGTACCTACTATCCCCAATATTTAGGGTATTTGAGTTGTTTTGAAGATTGCTGCCGTATATATTTACTTTTGCGTGGTTTATAATAATTAAAATTTTATATTTATTTATTATTTTTTCAGTACTTTAATTTGTTTTAGTTTGGCTATACTAAAAAATTTACATTTTCCTGTAATGTTACTTCGCTTCTACGAAAATCGACAGCCTCTGTGGAATGTAACCCATGGTGGAGAGTATCAAAAGTTCGGCCCGGATAAACTTAACGCCATTTTTACTTGTTTTTGTATGAACTATGCCATAGCTCCGAAGGTCTTCCCTTCTAGTATGTATATTCCACACAAACTAACCGCACTACAAACCTCAGATATCAAAATATGTTGGATAATTTTGGGACAGTGCGTTAAGATTTACAAAATAACCTGCGATTTAATGAAAGGTCAATAGAAATCGCAACACCGTCTTCGGGTGTTTTCGATATGTTCACTGCAATTTCGTACTATTCCAACGAACGTCTGCGTTGGTTGGGATCAACTCTATCATATTACATGAATTTGATTACAAAAATGGAATATTACGAAATTTCAGTTAATATATCGAAAACATATTTTCAATTCACTTCCATTTGGTTAAGAAAATTGGAAAACGGCGTGTAGAGTATTTTCCCATTTCTAATCCACGACAATATCGTAATGTACATTGTGTATAGACGAGAAAATATCTCTGTTGCAGCACCAATTCAAACTCTTGTTTTGTTTCATACATTGAATGATGAATATTTCAGCAAACGCATTTGTTGATTAGCTTTGGGTTTCATGCTAATCCATTAGTCAATTCAATTTTTAAAGTGCCGTCGAATTTTACAACCTTTTTTTTCAAACGAATTTTGAACAAAATCCAACGAATGCATGTTTCGAAACTTTTTCGTATACATACAAAGTAAGGCCAAATATTACATTAGTTTTGCATGAAAATCAAATAAACATCGCTAGTTGAACTATATAAGGTTCATTTACATTTTATCCAAATTGACAAAGAATATCCGAGAGAATGACGGCAAATGAGAAACAAAAAAAACGAATGTTGTTGAATGGAAGACTAGTTGGGTGCAGCTCTGCCCAGTGTCTACACCATATCCTAATGAAATCTCCATCCATTCTGTTGGTAATGTCTTCAACCCCATATAAAATATACAATTGTCATTAAAGTGTGTTAAAGGCAGCTGAACTCAAATTTCGTGTGATAAATGTGTTGTTGATTTCAAAATTTTCTTTGGAAGAGTATTTATTTCTCAGCCACAGATTTGAAATTAACTCCACGTTTTATTAGATCATATAACATTTGATTTTAACTGGCTTTTTCTATTGTACTAAACAGCGTTCGCAAACAGAAGATCGGATTTCAATTTAATTGTGTTGTGTTGTCGTGTAGCGCAGCATTGGAATATGTTGCCTTGTCTCAGGTTACAATCGAAATAATTTTGATGATATTAATTGTTGTATGTTTTTGCGGAATGTTCAACTTTATAATTATTTTAGTAAATACTTGATAAATACTAGCAACAAAAGCTGTCAGTACTATAAACAAAACAAGTCAAAGTTCAGCAGGCCGAATCCAATGTACACTCCATCATGTACTGCATTCCACAGTATTACCAATAGGTAGTCGATTTTACTTGGAGGTTCAGTAACATATAAGACAAATTATAATATTTTTTACACAAACATAACTAATGTAAATATATATATTGATAATGAAATATCACAATATATATATTGTGATATTTCATTATCATAATTTTGAGAAAATTTAAATAATAAGAGCGAATAATACATCAAATTGTTTTTCTCGTGCTACTATTTAATTTTTATCCACCTTCGCCCTGTTTCCCCACTAAAAGTACAAATTTCCAAAAACAAATCTACAGAGCCCGGGAAATGTATTCAGAGACCTAAAATTATTAATCACTTTATGGTGGGCGTTTACGCTATGAAAGCATTAAACGTACCAAACATCAAGTAAATTAAAACATTTGTTTAAATAGTCTAAAAAAAAATAATAAATTAAAAAATATACTTTTCAAATATATAAATTGTATCCCTTTTCCACATCTCCCATTCTTAAAGTATTAATTTCAATATTTATATTTATTATGTCTACACAATAGCCCACAGTTAACTGTTGACGTTTGATTGGAAAATTTTCATCCCTTTTTGCCCATTTCACCACCTAAAATTACGAATCACTTTATGGTGCGCTATGGTAGCATTAAACTTACCAAATATCGAGTAAATACAAGCATTTCGTTAAATTAATTTTTGAAAAAATATACGTTTTTATACCAATAAATAATCGAGCTAGACCCACCTTTAAGTATACGGATCGGCTTAGAATAACCAGCTGAATCGATTTACCGATGTCTGTCCATCCGTCTGCTGTCCATCTAAGCTTGCTTCTCTACAGGTCGCAATTGTTGTCCGATTATAGTGAAATTTGACAGAAGTTATTTTTTTGGTCCAAGGACGATAGGTATTGAATTTGGAGGAAATCGGTTCAGTTTTAGATACAGTCCCCATACAAATGTCGCTGCCGATTTCTCTTTTTCGCTTTAGAAACCGCATATAGTTCCCGATTTTCTTTAAAATTGGCACAACATTCTATAATTGAACTAGAAACACCTATGCTGAAAGTGGGAAAGATCGGTTCAGATTTAGATTTAGGCTCCATACAAAAGTCGCTCCCGATTTGACTTTTTCAGCTCTAGAAAGCACATATTGTACCCGATTTTCTTTAAAATTTACACAACATCTTATAATCCAACTAAAAACATCTACGGTGAAAGTGGGTAAGATCGCTTCAGATTTAGATATAGTCCCCATACAAATGTTGCTCCCGATTTCGCTTTAGAAACCGCATATTGTTCCCGATTTTCTTTAAAATTGGCACAACATTCTATCCATCTTATAATCCAACTAAAAACACCTATGGTGAAAGTGGGTAAGATCGGTTCAGATTTAGATATAGCCCCAATATAGCCCAATGTTGCTCCCGAATCTTTAACCGATTTTGGACAAACTTTACATATTATATTTCACCAATAAACATACATGGTGAAGGCGGGTCACATCGTTCCATGTTTCAATATACCCCCATACAGATGTCATTTCCTATTTAACATTTTTTGTCAATTTCCCAATTTCACTTTTTTACCGAATTGAATTTTACTGAGATAAAAAGTGGGGTGTATCATATAGTGGCTACGTCCGTCTTTAGCCTTTCCAGACTTGATGGTGGGATGCCCATATGTCCATACTTTTGTATAACCCGAATAGGGCGCCTTCTGCTCTATTACAGCTCTAGAAACTAGATCTTACATCTTCAACAAATTTTGCAGATCATTATATGTTTCAACTAGGAATACCTACCGTGAATGAGAAATATATAGGCGTATGTTTTGGTACAGGCCTCAAGTGTTGTTATAGGCCCCTTCAAATGTCCCTCCGATTCATCCTATTACCGCTATATACAGATTATAATAATTATCATTGGATTTTTCCATATCATGTTATATTTACTTTACTCGGAATATCTGCTGGAAAATTTTATCATTAAATCATTAAATTTGACTAAAGATGAATTTATAGTAACTGTATAATTTATATGAACTACATAACATTGGTCCCATGAAATACCTGGGTTTAGTAATTAAAGCGAGGTATATACGCAGGGAGTGGTGTAGGGTATTATATAGTCGGCCCCGCCCGACTTTAGCCTTTCCTTACTTGTTTAATATGTAAATGATCTATGGATAAATATAGAATATTTAAAAAGTAATAATTTTTTAAATTGTGCGTTAAGTAACACGGAAATTCTTATATTCTTACTTTGTCTCATTTTACAAAGCATGGTCTACTTGAAGAAAATCTATGGATAAATGTATAAGTTATGCACGTATTGTAGAAGCAAGAGGATTTAAAAATGTATTTTAAATAGATTTAATCATACAAGAAGACTACTTCAAAGTGAAGGGCTTCTTCATTTATCCGTAGAGTTTTTCAAAAACGTCTTGTTCTCTTCGCACGAAAAAGCCTATAAAATAGAAAAAAATGGAAGAAAAAATAGTGCACATGTAAAAGATCTATGAATAAATGTAGAAGTTATGATAACAGATTTTTTAATAATGATTTTTTAAATTTTGGTATAAGTAGTGGGAAAACCCTATTTTCAAAATACATAAAGATATTATACAGGGTTTTCCAATCACCGCGTATTTCGGTAGCTGTCACTTTTAAAGCTTTTATTCTTTGACATTTGACAAGTAGAAACTACGCCATTACTGAAAATGGAACGATACACACTTCAACAACGCATTGAAATTATTAAAATTCATGAATGAAAATGATCCGGAATTCCATCGAAAAATCATCTTGAGTGATGAGTCCCATTTCCACCTCGGTGGCTACGTCAACAAGCAAAATTGTCGCATCTGGGGTTCGGAAAACCAAGAGTTTTTGTTGAGAAGCCTCTCCATCCTCATCGGGTGACTGTTTAGTGCGAAGTGAGGTTGAATCAACAGTTACGGTGAATGGAATGCTCTATCGAGAGATGATTTTTTATGGTCGGAGTTGGATGGTATTGATCTGGACAACATTTACTTTCAACAAGATGGCGATACGTGCCACACAAGCAACGAAACCATTGCCCTGTTACGGGAAAAGTTTCCAGACTCTCAAAGAGGTGATCACAATTGGCCACCGAGATCTTGTGATTTAAGACCTTGCGGCTTATTCCTTTGGGGCCACGTGAAAGATAAGGTCTACGCCAAAAGCCCGGCTTCGATTCAAGACCTCAAACATAGAATTCGTGAGGCTAACGAGGACATAGGTCAGCCAATTTGCGATTTGGTTATGGAAAATTTCATGAAAAGGATATGGTCCTGTAAGCGTGGTCGTGGTGGCCATTTGGCTGATGTTGTTTTTCATTATTATCGGGCATTCCTTTCTCTTTATTATGAAATAAACATCCGATTATTTATCTCAAAAAATTGCATTTTTCTTTGAATACCAAAATAACACCTCTTGTTGGAAAACTCTGTATATGCTACAAGAAAGGCTTCGACATTTATTCACAGATTTTTTCAAATAGGCCTTGTTCTCTTCGTTAAGATACCAGCTAAAAATATTCTGTTATATAATTTGAAAATGGATCTTCGCAGTTTTTGTACAAAAATTAAAATATATTAACAATATATAAAAATCAATGTGTGTCTGTATGTCTGTATAATTGTATGTTCCGTATAAGACGCCAAACCGGTGGACCGATTCGCCTGAAAATTTTACTGTATCTATCTTTTGGACAGAGGATGGTTACTGGATAGTCTAGGTCACGATAGGACAAAGGGGGGTGGTACCTCCCACACAAAAATATTTTAAAACTATCACAACATGCATACCGATGGGTGGATTCGCTCGATAATTTTACTGCAGCTAACTTGTGGGCAAGGGATGGTTCCAGGATATACTAGGTCATTATACGAAAAAGAGGCGTTGCACCGCCCACACAAACTATATTTTTAAACTTTCATAAAACACGTTCGGAAGTGCGGATTCTCTTGACAATTTTATTGTGACTAACTTCTGAACAGAGGATAGTTTCTGAATGGTGACTATACAATGGTCATCATACAAATGGACGTGAGACTGCCCACACCAACTATATATTAAAATTATCACAAAACACGTAATGGATTGATTCACTTGAATATTTTATTGTAAACAACAGAGGATGACCCTTGACTACAATAGGTCATCTATATATATAAAAATCAATGTGTGTCTGTATGTCTGTATGTTGCGTATAGGACTCCAAACCGGTGGACCGATTCGCCTGAAAATTTTACTGTATCTATCTTTTGCACTGAGGATGGTTCCTGGATAGTCTAGGTCACGATAGGACAAAGGGGGTGGTACCTCCCACACAAAAAATATCTTAAAACTATCACAACAGGCATAACGATGGATGGATTCGGTCGATAATTTTACTGCAGCTAACTTCTGGGCAAGGGATGGTTCCAGGATATACTGGGTCATTATACGAAAAAAAGGCGTGGCACCGCCCACAAACTATATTTTAAAACTTTCATAAAACACGTTCCGAAGTGAGGATTCTCTTGAAAATTTTATTGTGACTAACTTATGAACTGAGGATAGTTTCTGAATGGTGACTAAACAATGGTCGTCACACAAATGGACGTGAGACTGCCCACACCAACTATATATTAAAATTATCACAAAACAAGTAACGAATAACGGATTCTCTTGAAAATTTTACTGTATCTAGCCTGTGGAAAGGGGACGTTTTCTGGCTATAATAGGGGAAGGCACGACAAATGGGCATCACAAACACTATATTTAAAAACTATACCAAAATACATTGATTCACTTCAATATTTTTTTGTAACGAACAGAGGATGACCCTTGACTATAAAAAGGTCATGCTACAAAAAGGGACTATAAAGTAACACGATTTTTTTCTGCCGCTACGTTCAGGTAAGGGTTTGGTTCTTGAATATAAGAGGTCATGGTATGAACAACTGGCGCGTTTCCTCATACTCGAACCAAACAAGGTGTTCCAGTAGATGGGTATCAAATTGTTTACGCTTCATATGCATTGGGCCGTGTTTATACCGTACACCCAAACAACGCAGAATGTTATTATTTGGGAATGTTATAAGTTAACGTGAGAGGACCCACTTCAGTTTAAAATTTAAGAGCAGTTGAGAGAGGCGTGTCAGAAACTGGGGGACCACATTAAAGTATGCTTCTGTCAGCTGTCATCATCTCCAGATACGAACTTTGTTTGCGACAATATTAAGATCTTGCTCGCCATCTAACCCAAAAGACATGTGGGAAAAATTCAAAGAGGGTATGAGTGAGGACATTTTGCAACATTATCGGACCGTTACGATTCTATATCATTTGCGATTAACATTTTCAACGATACGCTGATAAAAATTTAAGACATATTCCTAGCCATCAGCAACAAAACTCTTAATGAACTTGAATTGATGGTGCCTGAACGTTCTATCGTTGACATTATTGATTGGGATTTGCTAAGAGAACGGCAATTCAATGTTGAAGACTTGCGTTTGTTAGTCGCAACAAAAAAACTCTATTAATTGCAAATTGTGGCCTTTGATAAAATTATAACTGCAGTAACAAATGACAGCGGCGGCCTTTTTTCTCGATGCACCAGGAGGCACAGTTATAACCTTTCTCATCACTTTGGTATTAGCGCACATCCGCACTCAAAATGGGATAGCTTTAGATATTGCTTCCTCCGGTATTGCTGCTACATTATTGGATGGAGGACGAACGGCACATTCAGCGTTGAAATTACCATGTATTATGGAATTTGTTGATTCTCCAACCTGTAATATTGCAAAAGTTCAGGCATGCCGAAAATGCTGAAAACATACAAGCTGATTGTGTGGGATGACTGCACCATGGCACATAAGAAATCCCTACAAGCGCTTAATCGGACACTTCAAGATTTTAGATCAAATACACAACCATTATGTGGAACTCTTATTTTACTATCTGGAGACTTCCGACAGACCCTTCCATTATTTAAATTTTCATGAAGTTTTTACATTTTAAAAATGTAACTTATGAATTTAAATAAATAAGTATTAATTTAAACTAATTTACAGAAGTAAAAATATACAAAACAAAAATTGCGAGCATACAAAGTTATATACATAAGGAAGACGAAAACCCGTGCAACGCCGGGTACAAAAAGCTAGTTAACAATAAATTGAAACATTTTATTTTAATTTTATTATTATGCAAAGAAAGAACTCACGCGTGACATGTACACTTTTCGATTGACATGAAACAACTAAATTTGCTTCATCAATCGAAAGTAACAAATCGGTTTTAATCATCGAGCGACGGGCGCGGCAACATAGAAATGACTGGAAGACAAAGCTAGACACAACTCAATGTATAACAAAACATGGATATTTTGTTGCCCATAAGTACTTTTTTAAACCATTATGAGAAGGTAATTATTTCATACTTCAAAATAATGCAGGACAGTCATTACTAGGTAATGCAAATAATAATCAGTGTTTTTTACCGAGTTTTTGCTGGTGAGTAAAGGATAAATTTTCGATTTCGATGAACATTATAAAAAACTTTATGTTATATTTTAATTTCCCTCACAACCAACTGCATTTGAGGGGATGAGAGCAAGAAAGGATATAATTTGGATTCAAGCAACAACTAAATAAATAATCTTAAATATTATATCTGTATTAGTTTAGCAAAAACAACCATTTCAAATGTTCTGCCATAGTTTATTCATGTTTTACTCTTTAAGAGGGAAAACTAGCGCTCAACTAATGAAATTTAAAGTATTTTAAATGATTTTCTTCTCTTTTATTTGATACCAATATCGTATTTGTAAATAAATTATTAAAAAACATCTATATCCTTTTAAAATGAAGAAAAGATCAACAAATGGAAAAGTGAGTACACAGTTTTCCTACAGACGACCTCTAGTTTCATATGTATATGGCCTTGTCCAGCACAAAAAAAAAAAAACAATTTAAAATTGTCTCACGATGTTATACGTCCTTTATGACCAAGACTTGTGATAGTGTGGTCGAAATGGAAATAACCATTCTCAATAATACAGCAGATATTGTATATTGAATAATTGGTGATCTTGCTGACCAATGTGATTTTCTCGTCGCACTCTTTTATTGTTTTTGAAATGTGAAAAGGCACTAATCTCGAAGTGACTGCAACATGAAAATCGCGTTGGTTTGCCAGCGTCATTCGAGCCCGATTCTATTCGATTCTACATGTGTCTTGTCACACTTGTGGTCGCTCTGATTATGTGTTCCATTTTTATTCAGACAAAATATATATGAAATTTTTATTAGCTTGAATCCAAACTATATCCAATTTTTGCTAGAACACCCTCATCTGTGCTATACACACTTTGTAAATTTCAGAGTTGGATCGCAAATGAATATAATAAACATTGTATGTGGATTTTTGTGGGGCTATATCAGTTTATAGACCATATCTATATATTTCTATCTATATTTATCTGTGATGAAGAAAACACAAGAAATACATTCAAAATCAAAAAAAAAAAATAAAAAATGGCACACAGTTGCCAAATGTAGTTGTCTGGAAATTGAGCCTTTACTGTGCTTGATCAGTAATTAAAAAATAAAATTATTTGTTTTGAACTGGGATATTGTCCTGGATCAAGACCATTTTGCATCTATATTTAATAGAATGCAAATTTATTTACAAATGGCATGGTGGCATTTATTACTTGGCTGCAGACTACCACGATCATGATTTCGACCATGTCAAAAGTCTTTTCAGGTGGCATCGCAGCGACTTTTCAACATCAAACCCGGCCTCTATAAGGAGATGATTCTCACAAACGAACGAGAAGCACAACTCACTTGCCGAATTTGCGTTTAAAAAATCGCACCAAGTAATAAAGTACACATGCCAACATAGAAGCATCTCATTGAGTTGCATATGCAAGTATGTGTATATGCAGGTGTAGTTGCCCAGCAATACTTCTGCCGTGCCAACGCTCATTTGTTTTAGTTTTAGTTTTTTCGTTTGTATTTTTTTTGGTCTGTAATGTAAATAAATTTGTTTTTAAATTTATCCATAAAAATATCTTTTATGTTTTTTGAGCTTGGTGGGTTTAAAATATGAGTTGCATATGCAAGTATGTGTATATGCAGGTGTAGTTGCCCAGCAATACTTCTGCCGTGCCAACGCTCATTTGTTTTAGTTTTTTCGTTTGTATTTTTTTTTTGGTCTGTAATGTAAATAAATTTGTTTTTAAATTTATCCATAAAAATATCTTTTATGTTTTTTGAGCTTGGTGGGTTTAAAATATGAATTATTATTATTATTATGAATTTTACTTGGAAATGGTTTACATATTTGTAGAAACTCTGCGCAATCACATTTAAATCAGCAACAACAGCTTTAGCAACGACAGCATCGCTGTTGTTGATATCAAAACAGCAGCAATTCTCGAAGCGAGCGACAGCAACCAACACAAAACAACCAGACGCCAGACAGTAACAACTTTTTGCATTGCCAGAGACCAGAGCTTTTCTACTCGAACTTGTCTACTGAACAACGTCCACGACTTTATGCGAAGAAGAAAAAAAGACGCAAAAACAAAATCTTAAAATAAATCATGATTATGTGCACAAAACAAAAATGCTAGTGAATTCATATCTGGAAAAATAACAAAACAGCCAGACAAACAAACACAATGCCACCATAAATTCTTGCACAAATACTCGACTAAAGGTTGCACCATTGGCGTTGGACGCTAGATGGCTACCAAACAAAGGCGGGGAAAAACTAACAACCAAATAGATTTATTAACTCTGCCATTATTGGCAAATAACATTTCGGTATTAGCTATTACTTTAATGCTCTTTTCACACTTTTTTCTGTTTTTTGTTATCTCTTTCGTTGCAGTTAAAAAGAAGCACGGTGACGCCACAAATAAGGCCAAAGTCAAGGGCGTCATCATCACCGCTAAAAAGCCCACCGAGTAGCAGACAACAAGTGAAATGATTTCGCACATTTCGCAAATGGAAGAAATAATAGTAAACAGCGACGACGATAACAACAATAATAACACATATTGATATTATTATTTCATTTTTATATTTCTTGTTAACAATTGTAAGTATTGGCTGCCATACAGCGTTCAATGTGGTACAGTGTGGCGAAAACACAGCTATTGAAAGAAACATTGAAAGAAAAAACAAAATGTTACATTTGTGCAGGTAATGGTTATAATTACTTGGTCGACAATTATTTTTTTGAATGAATTCACTAATATGAGTTTTGGACTGTCACACAGTGATTTTCTTCATTTAAGGAAGTCCATTTAAAGATAGTTCCATCGAGGTGCATATAATCTTTGTGTATTTAAAAAAGTTTCCATTGAATCTATGGCAAAATATTATTCTTAATTTAATAATGATGTTGGTTTTTTATTGTTGTTCAAGATTTTTTCAGTGTACACTTCGGTCCTGCATATACTTCTGGTACTCGTTGCAGCTTTTATGTCATACTTTGACGGGCAAAAACTTGTCTTTACTGCGCATATTTCAATCTGAAATGTTATCTCATATTCATGTCTGTAAATTCTTTGAATTATTCCTCAATTTCTTGCAGGTGTTTCAAAATGCGCATTTCATCTTAGAATGACTTTACTTGCAAGTACATGTTTGACTGAAAAATTTTTTCCCTCATAAGGACTAAAAATACCCATAATAATCCCTAATATTTTAGCGTATTTAAGCATATTTTTGAATATGTCTGTTTATATTTGATAAAAATGGTACATATTAAACGACAACATCTAGAAACACGAAATTCGGTGTGTACATTCCTCTAATTGAGTAGATACATAATATAAATGTATTGTAATGTATTGTAAATGGGAACAGAGTTATAAAAATGGTACCAACCAAACGGCTCTACCTAGAATAATGAAATTCGGTGTATACATTCCTCTGATTGCATATACGTAAAATACACGGATTTGTCAAAATTCGTACTTTTTGGGGTTAAAATGAAAAAAGGGGATAAAAATAGTACCAATCAAATGACCGCAGCTAGAGTCATGAAATTCGGAGTATACATTCCTCTGACTGTGTAGACACGGAAAATAAACTGATTTTCGAAATTCGTACTTTTTGGGGTCAAAATAGAAAAAAGGGGATAACAACAGTACCAACCAAATGACCGCAGCTTAGTCATGAAATTCGGAGTATACATTCCTTTGACTACGTAGACATGAACAATAAAAGGCTTTTTCCAAATTCTTACTTTTTGGGGTTAAAATGAAAAAAGGGATAAAAATAGTACCTATCAAATAACCGCAGCTATAGTCATGAAATTCGGAGTATACATTCCTCTGACTGCGTAGACACGGAAAATAGACGAATTTTTCGAAATTCGTACTTTTTGGGGCTAAAATAGAAAAAGGGGATACAAATAGTACCAACCAAATGACCGCAGCTAGAGTCATGCAATTCGGAGTATACATTCCTCTGAGTGTGTAGACACGGAAAATAAACGGATTTTTCGAAATTCGTACTTTCAAGGGATACAATGGTACAGAGGGATAAAAATAGTACCAACTAAACGACTACAGCTATAATGGTGAAATTCTAATTGCGTAGCAACGTCGAGGGGGTAAAAATGGTACCAACCAAATGGGCGCAGCTGGAATCATGGAATTCAGTGTATACATTCCTCTGTCTGCATAGACACACAAAATAAAAAGTTTTTTTTCCAAATTCGTACTTTTTCTTTTACGGCAAAAATTGGTTGAATCATGAAGTTAGGTTATTTTGCACTATGTACGTCTGATGAATTTTCAAAATTTGTACTTTTGGAATTAAAATAGAATGGAAATACAACCAATTGTAGCACCCACTATATACCAATATTTATGGTATTTAAGCTTTTTGAAAATATAAGAATATTTATTTTTTGAATTGACGTATTAGTAGCCTTGCCGCATAAGCGTGGATTGAAATAATTAAAATATTATATTTAATTATAAAATTATTTTTTTAAATATTTGTATTTGTTTTGGTTTGGCTATATTAAAAAATTTATATTTTCATGCAATATTACTGCACTTCTACGAAAACCGACAACCTCTGTGGAATGCAATCCATGGTATATAAAGTTCGGCCCGGCGAACTTAACGCCGTTTTGACTTGTTTTTGTTAACGTTGTAATTAATAATAGTTGACAATATTTTTTTTGTTTGTTTTATTTCGGTCTAATACAATATTCAGCAACAATTTTGTCGAGGCACGGTGTATAAAATTTTCTGATGTATTTTGGCGAAAAATATATTGAAAAATTGTGGATTATTTTTTATTTTATTTTTACTAAAATTCCAATTTTCGTTGAAGGTGCCTTCAGTATTTGTACTACATTTATTCATGTGTTTTCTTCAACCGGGACTTGTTTTCTTCGTTACGATGAAAAAATACAAAATGTAAATATATATTTTAATTTCTGGTTCAAATGGGGTTTTCTTGTGCCAGAGAAAAAATGTTTTTTAAATTCTCTTATAAACAAGGTCATAACATTAACATGTATCCATGGATATTTTTCAAATAATCTTTTTTATAGTTATTACAAAATTTATCGACATTTTCTTCGATATTTATTATTTTTTTGTATCAAAAAAAAATTATATTTAATATCAATTAATCTTGGCTTCTTTTTAACGTATTATGCTGCCAGCTGAAACGCTACATGCTCCTTCGATGATAACAAAATATCAAAAAAAAAAAACATTTTTTGTGGCGATTTTGTGAATGCACGTAACAAATAAATGTTTAGGTCTCTCACATAATTTTTATTTTTATTGTAACTGTAATCAGTGAATTTGACTTGGAATATTTACATCTATATTTTATTTTTAATAGCTAGATTTCTAGCGAAGAAAATATTGACTATTTGAAGAAGTTGTCACCCAATTTATAGACGCTAGAAAATTTAAAGAAAAAATCTTGTTTTTTTTTCGCTGCAAAAAATGATTTTCTAATTAAAGCTATAAGAACAAAAATCGTATTCGTCTGTAGGAAAAATATAGAAATGCGAAAGAAATTTCATCCAATAAAAATAACAAAAATCAAAATTGAAAACGAAAAATTGGCCAAAAACTTTTTAAAAAAGTAGAAGATTACACTGTGCTACAAAAAAGAATGCAGTAGAAATCTCTGAGTAGTGATAGTAGTTTTCTTGTAGGTATTGCCGAGAAGAACAAGAAACTGTACTTGAAATTTCGCAGACATCCCTAAAATCTTGAGTTACATGTAAAAAACCGGCATGTAACTTAGTTGGTTATCAACCAGTTTCGGATTAAGAAATAAGAAGCTTTGTTAATAATTGACTGTGTTATTGAAGTTTGTATTAATACTAAATTTTTGGCAAAAATACAGTACGAGATGAACTCCAATAAAAATACCTAAAATTCGTCAAAACATAAAAATATAAAAAACAAGGCAACCATTTTAATAAAAAAACACGGATTTTGGAACATATTTTACCCACTTAAGGTTTTTTTTGGAAAACATGGAAAATCTAGTATTTTTCGTCGTTTTTATCTCTTTGATGAATTTTAGGTATTTTTATTGGATTTCAATTCCAAAACTTCTATTTTTTCGTTCTCTAGTGGTCGTAGGAAACCCCATCAAATAGAAAACAAGCAACAAGGCGTTAAGTTCGGCCGTGCCGAATCTTAAATACCCTCCACCACGGAGTGTATTCCACAGTATTACCGGCAGATTAGAAAGTTGTGATGTTTCATTATTATAATATTAATAGTCCACTCCTATATATAAATATAAAACTTCAAGTGTAATCGAAAAGGGGACATCAGGCAGCAATATTCAAAAATGTGCCCTAAATATTATTAGGCAGTCAAAATTTCCCTCAAGCCCGATTTTCCCCACTTGCAATTTCTTTATTCCAGCTTCAGCCTAAATGTCTGTACCATTTTGATAGGAAAAGATCTAATATTGAAGATCCAATATGTTACAGATAATATACACACCTAATTTCATGATTTTAGCTACAACCGTTTGATTGGTACCAGTTTCACTCGTTTTTCCATTTTGGTCTTAAAAGTATGAATTTAGAAAATTTCGTACCTCTATTTTTCGCGTCTACGTAGACAGATTGCAAATACTGAATATCATAATTCTAGCTACAGCCGTTTGATGGTAACCAAATTTAATCCTGATGGAACGAATATCGAAAGATCTCTTTATCTTTCGCGTCACCGCAGTCAGAGAAGTGTACACACCGAATTTCATTATTTTAGCTGCAACCGTTTGATTGTTACCATTTTTATCCCCATTCGCCCCAGTTTCCGCCTAAAAGTAAAAATTTCCAAAAATTCCTTTATGTTTCGCGCCTATATATAGTGAGATGAATATATACACCGAATTTCATGATTTCAACTTCAGCGGTTTGGTTGGTACCATTTTTGTCCATATTTTCCCTTAAAAGTACGAATTATAAAAAATCTCTTTATTTTACGTATCTACGCAATTAGAGGGAATTACATTCCAAATTTCATGTTTCTAGCTATTGTCGTGTTATTGGTACCATTTTTATACCTTTTGGTCCCATTTTGAACGCTAAATCGTGTATTTCCTTTTTTGTGATTTTACGCTACAAGAGGAACGTACGCAACAAATTTGAAGTGCGTATAAAGCAGAAATTAAAAAAAAAATGCTTAAATAGTCGAAGTATTAGGGGGTATTTTCAGTCCTTGTTTTGGAACAAATTTCCCTCTGCAACCATAAGACACAATTAGGGATAATAGCATGCTTTCAACATACAGAAGGACATGGATCGATCGTCTTAGAATTTAACCACGACCCAGAATATAAAGGGTGATTTTTTAAAAGCTATAGGAAAGTTTTTCAAAAAACACATAAAATTCAGAAAAATGCATGAAATCTTTATTTGAATCGATGTTACGGTCCATATAATTTAATGTTTGAAGATTATTTCATGCAAATGTTGACCTTGACTGCGCCTCAAATGGTCCATCCGCTTAGTCCAATGGCATTTCCAAGTTTTTAAGTAACAGAGGCCTAATTGCTGCGAACGGGAGTCTCCGATGAATATTTCAAGGAGATACAAATGGAATGACAAAGTGAATATACATACCCCCCACTTAGGTGGAGGGTATATAAATCTGAAAATATGTTATTAATATCTTATATATAACTGCGATAACAAAACCCTAAATAAAAAGGTAATATTTCATTCAAAATAAAAAATATTTTTTAAAATAGTCGCCAACAGCAATTTGTGTGTGTGAAAGGAAATTTTGAAAAAATAATTTTGTGTTTTGAAAATTTTGAACTTAGCCTGGCGAATTATCCAGTGTAAGTCAAATTTATGGTTATCGAGGCTAAGTGCAAAAAAGTCATGACAAAATATTTTTTTTTTGAAAATTTGTTTTGATACAAATATTTAATATTGTAGTTGGCGACAATGTGAAAAATATTTTTTTATTTTCAGCAACAAATTAAATTTTTATTATTTTTTTGATAGCACGAAATACTTATCAAAAATATTTTATTTTATTAATAGTTGTCATTCTTACGTAAGAAATCCTACTTGAAGAGAATGTATAAATAAATGTAAACGTTATGTTCCTACCAGTAGAAATACGTGTAGTATTTATGTATGGCGATATCAATTTAAAAACAAACTTCGTTTGAAAACGGGAAAAAGTGAATCGTGATTATCTGAAAATATAAAACAGAACATTTTCTTCGATATTTTTTAATTTTGAGTTTTTTGTGCCAACTTATATTCCATAATGTCATTTAAAGAAAAAAATTGTTGCATACTCCATATTGAGATTGAGGGGTTACGTTTGTTTCAACATATAGTTAAAATAAAAATAATATAAAAATTAAAAAATATAAAAAACGTATCCACATTTTTTTTTGGTTTTAGGTTGTAATACATAGAACATATATTTTTTCGTTATGCAGAAGTCATATTATCTTTTGTAAAGTAGTATCATTTTGGTGCCTAATACTAACTCAACACATTTAGAAAAATTTGTCCATTCGAAAATGTTAAAGTCATTTCCATATTTGGATGCTCCAAATACATTACACATCTGCCAAAAATGGTTGTTGCCCAGTGATATACGATATAAGCTAAATAAAGTAGTAGATTAGTTTCAAAGCATATTCAACTTCATGCTTTACGGTGCGCTGACTTACACTTTTGCCACACTGTACCACTTTACAGAGACATCTTCTCAGCTCATTCTATGTCTATACCAGTCTGATATCTTTTGTTTATTTTTTTTTCCTTTTCAGATAAAACATTTATTCTTTAATTTCGTGCAAACAATATGACATCAATTGTTACAAAAGCACTGAAATTCAGTCTTAAATCATCATCATCAACACTATGGATGGACATCATCGTCTATGTCTGTTTGCGTTGGCTGGAAGTTGTTCAACGTTTAAATTTTAGCCATGACCGAAACTGAAGCGATGATGTTTTATTTCCATTTTTAGCGAAAGAAAAACAATTTTCTGACGTCATCATTTTTACATTCAGTGTTTCTGGTTTTTATTGACCGTGCTGCTATTTTATTTAATAAAATATAATATTATGTATTTAATAAAAAAAATTGTTTAAATTTAATAAATATCAAAACAAAAAAACTTGTCATTAAAACATGCATTCTTTCGATTGATTCGGTTACGGGAAAAAATGGTGAATCATGATTCTATAAAAAAATATGAAAGTTTTACAATTGACAAAATTACATATGAAATGTTTCCATCCCGCCTGTTTCAAACATTGGCTATTCAACCGTAGAAAGTTGGTATCAAATATACTTCGTGCAACATTTTTAATTGAACCAGGGAATGTCCCTATCAATGCCAATCAATCAATGTTGGCGGAAGGGAAATAAGGAATTGGAAGGACAAAAGAGGGAGAATGTCGCAATTGACGGAGTAGAATCGTATTAGTACGACATACTGTCCAAACGTCAACAAATTCCAGAAAATTCGCAGGTAGACTCCTCGGACTTCGCAATTTCGGAATGAGATCAAACGAAGAACAAACACCATTAAATTACACAGTGCAACACGAAAAATATAAACATATACACCATCACACGATAAAAGACGAAAAAGACCCGTGTCTCCCAGTTTTGCCCATAGTCATGCACTTTTTGTGGGCAGCACAGATTTGGGCCTCGGTGTCATTTTGCAAAAAAGCGATCATTTTCTCAGGCTCATATCTTTTAAACCGTTTGGAATTTTGATTTACTCTCTGAGGCAAAGTTATAGCTCTTGTCTTCAAAGCCAAAATCGAAAAAACTTTAAAAAATAAAAACTTTAACTAACTAACTAACTAACTAACTAACTAACTAACTAACTAACTAACTAACTAACTAACTAACTAACTAACTAACTAACTAACTAACTAACTAACTAACTAACTAACTAACTAACTAACTAACTAACTAACTAACTAACTAACTAACTAACTAACTAACTAACTAACTAACTAACTAACTAACTAACTAACTAACTAACTAACTAACTAACTAACTAACTAACTAACTAACTAACTAACTAACTAACTAACTAACTAACTAACTAACTAACTAACTAACTAACTAACTAACTAACTAACTAACTAACTAACTAACTAACTAACTAACTAACTAACTAACTAACTAACTAACTAACTAACTAACTAACTAACTAACTAACTAACTAACTAACTAACTAACTAACTAACTAACTAACTAACTAACTAACTAACTAACTAACTAACTAACTAACTAACTAACTAACTAACTAACTAACTAACTAACTAACTAACTAACTAACTAACTAACTAACTAACTAACTAACTAACTAACTAACTAACTAACTAACTAACTAACTAACTAACTAACTAACTAACTAACTAACTAACTAACTAACTAACTAACTAACTAACTAACTAACTAACTAACTAACTAACTAACTAACTAACTAACTAACTAACTAACTAACTAACTAACTAACTAACTAACTAACTAACTAACTAACTAACTAACTAACTAACTAACTAACTAACTAACTAACTAACTAACTAACTAACTAACTAACTAACTAACTAACTAACTAACTAACTAACTAACTAACTAACTAACTAACTAACTAACTAACTAACTAACTAACTAACTAACTAACTAACTAACTAACTAACTAACTAACTAACTAACTAACTAACTAACTAACTAACTAACTAACTAACTAACTAACTAACTAACTAACTAACTAACTAACTAACTAACTAACTAACTAACTAACTAACTAACTAACTAACTAACTAACTAACTAACTAACTAACTAACTAACTAACTAACTAACTAACTAACTAACTAACTAACTAACTAACTAACTAACTAACTAACTAACTAACTAACTAACTAACTAACTAACTAACTAACTAACTAACTAACTAACTAACTAACTAACTAACTAACTAACTAACTAACTAACTAACTAACTAACTAACTAACTAACTAACTAACTAACTAACTAACTAACTAACTAACTAACTAACTAACTAACTAACTAACTAACTAACTAACTAACTAACTAACTAACTAACTAACTAACTAACTAACTAACTAACTAACTAACTAACTAACTAACTAACTAACTAACTAACTAACTAACTAACTAACTAACTAACTAACTAACTAACTAACTAACTAACTAACTAACTAACTAACTAACTAACTAACTAACTAACTAACTAACTAACTAACTAACTAACTAACTAACTAACTAACTAACTAACTAACTAACTAACTAACTAACTAACTAACTAACTAACTAACTAACTAACTAACTAACTAACTAACTAACTAACTAACTAACTAACTAACTAACTAACTAACTAACTAACTAACTAACTAACTAACTAACTAACTAACTAACTAACTAACTAACTAACTAACTAACTAACTAACTAACTAACTAACTAACTAACTAACTAACTAACTAACTAACTAACTAACTAACTAACTAACTAACTAACTAACTAACTAACTAACTAACTAACTAACTAACTAACTAACTAACTAACTAACTAACTAACTAACTAACTAACTAACAAACTAACTAACTAACTAACTAACTAACTAACTAACTAACTAACTAATTGCAGTTAACCTCAATTTTGGAAATGGTCAAAACAATGGCAGGGTGTTGCTTGGCGGTTCCATTGCATACATGCAAATGTGAGCAATTTAATGGCTTGTTAATGAGCCGTAATTTATTTGTATACTTTTGTTGTCTCTACGCTGTTTTGCATTTAAATCAAATTTGTGCACATCCAGCAGTCGAGTGTTCACTTTACTCAAAATTCTATTTGTTTATGCGATGAATGGAAATGAAAATTCGCAAACATAAATTTTCATGAAATTAATTTAATGTAAATTTCCATTCGCACAGTCTGTTTGAGGGCTTGTGTACGTCCATTCATTCATTCAAGTGTTCGTGTGTCTGCGTACATATGTAATGTGTGCCATTGTAAGTAGTGGGTGTATTTTTATGGACATTATTCGATGTTTATTTATGAATATTTAATAATTGAATTTATTCAAATATTTATTGAAGTAAGTCAGAGAGGTCATGGAAGAGATTTACCCGTTCGGTTGCAGGAAGTGTTGAAATGTCATACACAACTATTTAGAATTGATGTGATAATTCTAAACAAAGCGATTTAATAGCAAAAGTTCGAAAACAACACGTATACAATTGAGATTTTCTATGTTTTGTTTACATTTAATATTGTTATTTAATAACTTTTAATATCCTATATCACAGATTGCTGTAGGGTATAATAAAGTAGTTGCATGTGAAACTAATAATTATTTTAGAGGACTTGACAATTCGTATTTAAGCATGAAATATCGAAATTGGAAAGTTTCTGTTTTTTGTGTATTTTTGTTATTGCCCAAAACAGCAGACAAATCGTTTCACAATTACGGCTCAGATCTTCTCATGAATATATTTTTAATTTAAAAATAACAAAATTTAATTTTAAAATTACAAAAATTGCGTTAAGCAACAAAAGAGAAGATTACATTTGTAAATGTGTTCATTAGTTAAAACAACTAAGTTTTACATATTATTAATTTATTAAAATGTTATGGGCAATGATATTTTTTTAATAAATATGGTTATTTCTGGAATATGTATATGGACAATAAATATATCCCTGAAATAACCATAAAGAAGCTGAAGAACAGAATAACTACTAGAATCTTGATGACCACAGCTTTATTGTATTTGAAGCTCATGCACTTTTATATACGTATATATATGTATGTAAGTGAGTTTTATGCAAACATAATGTATTTGGACTACATATTGTCTGCCACAAATGGCCCACTTTACCGGCATTACTGCCTTCATGTTAAATGAGCCCGTAAAAAAGTCCCACATCTTAAACGATTTAAAGAAAGAAAAGAAAACGATAAAAATAAAATGTCCACAGCAGGAAGTTGGCAACCGTAGGAAAAAATGGAAACTTTTTCTTGCTTGAAAACGCTAATATGTTGCAATTTGGAGATATCTTTGCCAACAACAAGTTATGATGACGATGTAAAAGTTTTCTTTTTCATCTTTTGCCTCACCAATTTATTGTAGCATATTTAATGTAATTTCAGGCTTTTTGCTTGTTTGCCTCAACATAGCCTTCCTTATTAAATGTCTGTTGTTGTGGATGGGAACATTTATGTTCCACGGTGTCCTTGGCATAGATTTCTCTTGATATTATAAAAAGTTTTTCTTCCTGGTGCGTCTTTTTGTTTTTATTGACATATCCGTTTCATGTCAATCATATCATGTTCTTATTGTACATCCGTTTACCTGATGAAGAGGAGATACCTTTGCAAGCCAATGCTCTGCAGAGCAATATCAACGGTGGCGGCAGCATCAACGAGAACGGGAAAAGGGACTGAAAACTATTTAAAAAGGTATATTCCCTTCCCACTGGTTTTTCGTCATCGGCCCCATTATAAGATGCGTAGATGGTTGGGTGAGTTCATCGTCCACCTTACTTTAAAGTCATGGGATACTCTCCCCATTAGACTTTTTACATCTTGTACACCAGAGTAAATGAATTCGGTGTATATGCTGCTTGACTGCGTAGACTAATTTTCGCGATTTTTTGGTTTCTTCGTACTTTGAGGGTAAAAATGGGAAGTAAGGAAATTGGTACCGACTAAATGGGTGCACCTGCAATTAAAAAATCTATGTGTACAATTCTCTGGTTGTGTAGATGCGCAAAAAGAGTTTTCAGAAATGTGTACCTTTAGGGCAACACGGAGTACCAGCCAAATGATACAGACTAAATGCCTACAGGTAGAATTATGAAATTAGGCTGTTTGATGCGCACAATAAATAAAATAAAAAGTTTTCTAAATTCATAACACTGTCCAACAAATTAAGACTTTTTGATTGGAACAGAATGGCGACCCTATAATGCTGAAAGGACATGTTGAGTAGATCAATTTTGTAGAATAAACTAATAGTCCAGCTGACCTGAGTTTCTTTTTTCAGTTGGTCAAAGTTTTAATTTTTTGATCGAAGGGAGCATTGTACTAAGTGAGAACAGTGTTGTAAGTTAATGTCTGAGATAATTCTTATTGTCACATCTATATTGTTGATTTGTATGAGGTTTATTTTTGTCTTAACCCTCTAGCTCCTCTCTACTTTCGAGAAAATCGAAGAAGTCCTTTCAAAAAGGACATTTAAGGATCAAAATGTTGTACGAAAAAATTTGCCGCAAAATTTCAGTGGGGGTCACCAAAGTTGTAAATAAAATTCTAAATAGTAAAATCACACGTCAACTTATAAAGGGTGATTTTTTAAAAGCTATAGGAAAGTTTTTGCAAAAAAAAACATAAAATTCAGAATAATTCATGAAATTTTTATTTGAATCGATAGTACGGTCGATATAATTTAATGTTTGAAGATTATTTCATACAAATGTTGACGTTGACTGCGCCTCAAATGGTCCATCCGATTAGTCCAATTTTGGCATTTCCACGTTTTTGAGTAACAGAGGCCCAATTGCTGCGAACGGCGACGAATCGATAATTGATGGTCATCATTAACACTGACCGATACAGCTGCGATATTTTCTTCAGTTCGCACTCTACGTAAGCGTGTTGGGGTTTAATGTCCAACAATGAAAATTTGGTGCGAAATTTAGTCACAATAGCCCGAATAGCCGCTTCAGTGGGTTGATTAGCACGCATTTTGATAATAAAATTCAATAATTTGCAAGCGTTGTTCGTTTCATGGTTAAATTATAGACCAAACTGAACATGTTTGACAGTGAAACAAAACACAAAACGTGCGCCAGCTGTTTAAACCAGTGTTTTCAAAAAGATAAAAGCTAAAAAATCACCCTTTACAATAAAATTATACCGATCGACTTAGAATCACCTTTTGAATCGATTTAGCAATGTCTGTCTGTACGTCCGTCTGTCTGTCTGTCCGTCCGTCTGTCTATCTATTCTTGTAATCAAGATGCATATCGCAATTGTAGCCAGAACCAAATGAAACTTTGCACGACGAAGTTTTTCGGGACAAGGACAAACGCTTTAATTTGAAGAAAATCGTTTCAGATTTAGATATAGCCCCCATACGAATTTCACCACATATTACAACAGATTTTCTTCAAAATTGGCAAAACTTCTTATATTTCAACTAGAAACACCTGTGGTGAAAATGTGTTAGATCGGTTCAGATTTATATATAGCTCCCTCACAAATTTCAATCACGATTTCAATTTTCTACTCTATAAACCACATATTTTAACAGATCGTTTTCAAATCTTTCAAAATATCTTATATTTCAACTAGACATGGGTCAGATCGGTTCAGATTTACGTATAGCTCCCGGATTTACTTTCCGCCCCAGAAACCACGTATTGTCACAGAATTTCTTCAAAATGAGCATAAAACGTTTCCTTGAACTGAAAGAACTTATTGTGAAAGTTAGTCACTTCATTCCATGTTTTTTTATAAAAATATTCTTCTCGATTTGATAAATTGGACCAGGTCTTGATAAGGAAACATACAAAAATCCTTCCCTTTTTACCGAATTGAATTGTATTCGGATAGAAAGTGGAGCGTATCATATAGTCGGTCCCGCCGAATTTAGCCTTTCCTTACTTGTTGGTAATTAAAACTCATTTTGAATGCATTTTACTTCATATGAGTACATGCGTACCAAATTCAAATATTCAAATACTGAATGCCAAACAAACACATTAATATTAGTCCATTTTATGATTTTACTCAAACAGTTCTCCTTGTATGCCATCATAGCCTCTACCACCACCACAACAAGTCAAACACACCTATAAATTTTCACTTAGAATGCTCTATTTTTGCCGACCACATGCACAAATTGCTTTTTACGATCATTGCGCAAGTGTGCGAATGAGTAATATTAACCCTGATTAATATAACTTATACGCAACCTAGTAGTATGGCATGAAAGCAGTTGTATATAAATAGAGGCCATACAATAGAGCCAAGAATGCTCGATTACATCTCCGTCTGCAGCATTACATAATTTTTCGAATTCGGTTATTCACCAAAACAAGATTTAGTGATTATTTTTTCAAAATTTTAATTAAGTTTAAATATTAAGAAAAAATACTTTTTTAAACAATAATTGAACAAATAATATAAATACATAAAAACTATTACAAATAATTCATAAAACAAACAAGTAAAGAAAGCCTAATTTCCTTACTATCCTCCACCACATTACAATGGTTGCTTTCAAATATCAGTGTTAATGTCGATATGACGATTTTACCATATGAACCGCATGAAAAGTGTAACTCACTTTCAAATATCATATAAATATTCAAAAGTAAGTTGTGTTTCTCCTTCGATTGTGGTAGTGTGCAGCCAAGTAATGAATGCCACCATGCCATTTGTAAACAAATTTGTATTCTATAAAATATAGATGCAAGATAATCTTGAGCCAGAACAAATATCCCACTTCAAATCAAATTTTGATTACAGACCGAAATAAAACAATCGAAACAAGTAAGGAAAGGCTAAAGTCGGGCGGGGCCGACTATACGATACACTCCACTATCTATCCGAAAACAATTCAACTTGATAAAAAGTGAAAATGGGAAGAATATTTGAATGTTTCCTAATTATAGGCTAACATTAACTGGTCCAATTTGTCAAATCGGAAATATTTATATCGGTGCTATCTTCAAACATGGAATATAGTAACTAACTTTCACAATAAGTCCATCCAGTTAAAATATAACGTGTTAAACTCATTTTGTGAAAATTCGTGCTTTCTGGTGCGGAAAAAGTCATATCCGAAATTTGTATGGGACATTTTTGGGGCGTAATTTGTATGGAAGTTATATGTAACTCTGAACCGATGACCCATTTTCACCATGGGTGTTTCCAGTTGAAATATAAAATATTTTGAAAGATTTTCAACACAGATGTTTCTAGTCGAATTATAAGATGGTTTGCCAATTTTACAGAAAATCTGTTGTAATATGTGGTATCTAGAGTGAAAAGAGTCAAATCGGGAGTGAAATTCGTATGGAGGCTATATCTAAATCTAAACCGATTTTCATCAAATTAAATAGCGTTTGTCGTTGTACCGAAAAACTTCGATGGGCAAAGTTTCATTTGGTTCTGTCTACAATTGCGACATGTATCGTGATTACAAGAATAGATGGACAGACAGACGAACATGCTAAATCGACTCAAAAAGTGATTCTAAGTCGATCGGTATAATTAACAAAGGTTCTATCTCGTTTCCTTTTGTGTGTTACAAACAAATGCACAAAGACATAATACTCTCGTGGAGTGTATACTTTAGATATCGATATATCTTTTATGCAAATATGGTAAATAAAAGCACTTTTAATTTATGATTGTTTCGTGTTACATGGGTTTACTAAATCAATCATTTTGTTTGAAGTATTCAACGGGTCTCCTTTAAATCGAATCGAAGACAAAATTTGAGAATATCCAGGAATATATGCATATTTTGGCACGTATCCTACATCATGGACCAATGAGATCCACATTCACCATGTATGTTTCTATATGAAATATAACGTGTTCTGATCAAACCTTTTAGAACGTGTATTTTCTAAATTAGTAAAAGTCAAATTTGGAGCGGCATTTGTATGGAAGCTGTGTATGTAATATAATCTGAACCGATTTGACCCATTTTCACAACAGATGTTTCTACTTGAAATATAAGGTGTTCTGATAAATTTTAATGAAATCTCTTAAATTATGTGGTTTCTAGAGCAAATCTGAACCGATTTGATCCATTTTCACCCATTTGTGCCCAATTTTAAGTCAATAGAGTAAAGTATATGAGTCATTCCATGTCAAGCGGTACGGTTTTTGACCTCGATAGTTTGTGTATGTATTCTTCTCATAAAATTATTGTATACGTATTTTTGGAAAAAAATAAAATTAAAATTTTTTTCACGACCAATTTAACAGTGAAAAAATACTACTGTTTTCAAAAGGTGTGTTCATTCAATCGCCTGTAACTCCTGATTTTATCGATTTTAATGTGTCATATTTTGTTTTGAAGTAGGTGTGTCATGGCAGGTTTAGATTTTTTAAAGTTTTTGCAATTTTAATTCCTTTAATTTGATTTTCGAAATGATTACACTAATCCATTTTGTTGAAATTGTAAGGTAGTGTGCATAGGTCTATTTTTAAGCAACTCTGTGAGTTTGAAAGTGGTGAAATGATGGCTTCTATTTTTTACGATTTCTTTTTACAAATTCAACCAGAATCCAAGAAAATATAGGTTATTGAAAAATTTATTTTTTTAATTTTTTTGTAGAGATTTTTTTTTGTCAGACAAAATTGCAAAAAATATATTTTTCCATAAATGGGGCAAAAAGGGATAAAAATGGTACATATTGAACGACAACAGCCAGAAACACGAAATTCGTTGTGTACATTCCTCTAATTGACTAGATACATAATATAAAAATATTTTTTCGAAATTGGTACTTTTAAGGGATAAAATGGGAATAATGGGGAAAAAATGGTTCCAACCAAACGGCTGCACATAGAATAATGAAATTCGGTGTATACATTCCTCTGATTGCATAGACACGTAAAATAAACGGATTTTTAGAAAATCGTACTTTTTGGGGTTAAAATGGAAAAATGCGATACAAATAGTACCAACCAAATGACCGCAGCTAGAGTCATGAAATTCGGTGCATACATTCCTCTGACTGCATAGACACGAAAAAAAGGTTTTTCCAAATTCGTACTTTCAAGGGATACAATGCGTACAGAGGGATAAAATAGTATAAACTAAACGAATACAGCTAAAATGATGAAAATCGGTGTGTACACCCCTCTAACTGTGTAGACACGTAAAATAAAGAGATTTAGATAGTCATACTCTTGAGGAGGTAAAAATTGAAAAAGGGGATAAAAATGGTACAAACCAAATGGTCGGAGCTGGAATCATGGAATTCGGTGTATACATTCCTCTGACTGCATAGACACGCAAAATAAAAAGATTTTTCCAAATTCGTACTTCTACGCAATAATTGGTTGGAGTTAAGTTATTTTGCACTATGTACGTGAGATAATGGATTTTCAAAATTTGTACTTTTGGAATTAAAATAGAATGGAAATACAAGCAACTGTAGCACTCATTGCCAACCAACATTTATGGTATTTAAGCTTTTTTGAAAATATAAATATAAGAATAGTAATTTTTTGAATTGACTTGAAGTATTATTTCGATATGTGTATAGTGTAAACGTATTGGTAGCCTTGTCTTATAAGCGTGACTTGAAGTAATAAAAATATTTTATTTATAAAATTATTTTTGTATTTGTTTTTTTGTTTTGGCTATATAAAAAAATATGTAATAATACAGCAACTGTGGAATGCAATCCATGGTGGAGGGTATATAAAGTTCGACCCCGCCGTTTTTACTTGTTTTCTTTCGTCTTTGGTCTGCAAAACTTACTTATGGCGAATTTTGCCGAATAAAGCACATATATTTCTTCAAATGTGACATAACACTAGAAACACCTGTGGCGAAAGCGGGTTAGATCGATTCAGATTTAGATATAGCCCCCATACAAACGTCACTCCCGATTTGACATTTACTGCTTTAGAAACCACATATTGTACCCGATTTTTTTTAAATTTTGCACAACATCTTATAATCCAACTAGACACACCTGTGCTGAAAGTGGGTAAGATCGGTTCAGATTTATATATAAATTTATACAAATGTTGCTCCCAAATGTTTAACCGATTTTGGCCAATTACATATTATATTTCACCTATAAACGTACATGGTGAAAGCGGGTCACATCGTTCCGTGTTTCAATATACTCCCATACAAATGTCCTTTCCGAATGAATTGTAATTGGATAGAAAGTGGAGTGTATCATATAGTCGGCTCCGTCCGACTTTAGCCTTTCCTTACTTGTTTCACACTAAAAGTAGGAACATCGAATGATTTCTAAAAATGATCTGTTATCCGAATTTGGTTGGTACCATTTGGATTTGGACCTTTTCTTTTTTCACTCCCTTAAAATTTCACGAATTTCATGTTTTTAGCTAGAATTTCAATGTATTTTTTTCATTAAAACAACGACATATTTCCAAGCAACGCGAGATTTTTAATGATATTTTCTAAATCGTTAATCATAATTTTAAATGAGAACCAGATCAGATTTTTTGATGTATCAATTTAATAATGGAATAAAACTGGATTTTTTTATAGGTCGTAACCCAGTTTAATGTACAACATGTGTATATTTTCCAATAAAATATTGTCTAAACCAGTAAGGAAAGGCTAAAGTCGGGCGGGGCCGACTTTATAATACACTCCACTTTCAATCCGAATACAATTCAATTCGGTGAAAAAGTGAAAACGGGAAGGTTTTTTGTATCCTGTAAATGTATGTGTTTGACAAAAAATTTTATATCGGAAAGGACACTTGTATGAGGATATATTGAAACCTGTAACGAAATAGGTGAAATATAAAATGTATAGTTTGGTCAAAATCGGTTAAACTTATGGGAGCAACATTTGAATTTGGGCTATATTTAAATCTGAACCGATCTTACCCACTTTCACCATAGTTTTGATTAGTTAGATTATAAGATGTTGTGCGAAATTTAAAGAAAATCGAGCACAATATGTGGCTTTTAATGCGGCAAAAGTCAAATCGGGAGCGACATTTGTATGGGGGCTATATCTAAATCTGAACCGATCTTACCCAATTTCTGCATAGTGTTTCTAGTTGGATTATAAGATGTTGTCCCAAATTTAAAGAAAATCGGGTACAATATATGGTTTTTAGAGCGCAAAATTCAAATCGGGAGCGACATTTGTATGGGGCCTATATCTAAATCTGAACCGATCTAGCCCGCTTTAGCCACAGGTGTTTCTAGTTAGATTATAAGATGTTGTGCGAAATTTAGAGAAAATCGATTAGAATATGTGGCATTTAAAGCGGAAAAAGTCAAATCGGGAGCGACATATATAAGATCTGAACCGATCTTACCCAATTTCTGCACAGGTGTTTCTAGTAAGATTATAAGATGTTGTGCCAAATTTAAAGAAAATCGAGTACAATATGTGGTTCAAATCAAGTCAAATCGGGAGCGAAATTTGTATGGGAGCTATATATAAATCTGAACCGATGTGACCGATATTCACCATTGGTGTTTCTAGTGGAAATATAAGATGTTTTACCAAATCTGAAGACAATCTGATACATTATGTGGTTTCTAGAGCGGAAAAAGTCAAATCGGGAGCGAAATTTGTATGGGAGCTATATATAAATCTGAACCGATCTGTCCGATATTCACCATGGGAATTTCTAGTGGGAATATAAGATGTTTTACCTAATCTGAAGACAATCTGATACAATATGTGGTTTCTAGAGCGGAAAAAGTCAAATCGGGAGCGAAATTTGTATGGGAGCTATATATAAATCTGAACCGATCTGACCGATATTCACCATGGGTGTTTCTAGTGGAAATATAAGATGTTTTACCAAATCTGAAGACAATCTGATACATTATGTGGTCTCTAGAGCGGAAAAGTCAAATCGGGAGAGAAATTTGTATGGAAGCTATATATAAATCTGAACCGATCTAACACATTTTTACCACAGGTGTTTCTAGTTACAATATAAGATGTTTTGCCAATTTTAAAGAAAATCTGTTGTAATATGTGGTATCTAGAGTGAAAAGAGTCAAATCGGGAGTGAAATTCGTATGGGGGCTATATCTAAATCTGAACCGATTTTCTTCAAATTAAATAGCGTTCGTCCTTATCCCGAAAAACATAGTTGTGCAAAATTTCATTTGGTTCTGTCTACAATTGCGACCTGTATCGTGATTACAAGAATAGATGGACAGACAGACAGACAGACAGACAGACAGACAGACAGACAGACAGACAGACAGACAGACAGACAGACAGACAGACAGACAGACAGACAGACAGACAGACAGACAGACAGACAGACAGACAGACAGACAGACAGACAGACAGACAGACAGACAGACAGACAGACAGACAGACAGACAGACAGACAGACAGACAGACAGACAGACAGACAGACAGACAGACAGGCAGGCAGACAGACAGACAGACAGACAGACAGACAGACAGACAGACAGACAGACAGACAGACAGACAGACAGACAGACAGACAGACAGACAGACAGACAGACAGACAGACAGACAGACAGACAGACAGACAGACAGACAGACAGACAGACAGACAGACAGACAGACAGACAGACAGACAGACAGACAGACAGACAGACAGACAGACAGACAGACAGACAGACAGACAGACAGACAGACAGACAGACAGACAGACAGACAGACAGACAGACAGACAGACAGACAGACAGACAGACAGACAGACAGACAGACAGACAGACAGACAGACAGACAGACAGACAGACAGACAGACAGACAGACAGACAGACAGACAGACAGACAGACAGACAGACAGACAGACAGACAGACAGACAGACAGACAGACAGACAGACAGACAGACAGACAGACAGACAGACAGACAGACAGACAGACAGACAGACAGACAGACAGACAGACAGACAGACAGACAGACAGACAGACAGACAGACAGACAGACAGACAGACAGACAGACAGACAGACAGACAGACAGACAGACAGACAGACAGACAGACAGACAGACAGACAGACAGACAGACAGACAGACAGACAGACAGACAGACAGACAGACAGACAGACAGACAGACAGACAGACAGACAGACAGACAGACAGACAGACAGACAGACAGACAGACAGACAGACAGACAGACAGACAGACAGACAGACAGACAGACAGACAGACAGACAGACAGACAGACAGACAGACAGACAGACAGACAGACAGACAGACAGACAGACAGACAGACAGACAGACAGACAGACAGACAGACAGACAGACAGACAGACAGACAGACAGACAGACAGACAGACAGACAGACAGACAGACAGACAGACAGACAGACAGACAGACAGACAGACAGACAGACAGACAGACAGACAGACAGACAGACAGACAGACAGACAGACAGACAGACAGACAGACAGACAGACAGACAGACAGACAGACAGACAGACAGACAGACAGACAGACAGACAGACAGACAGACAGACAGACAGACAGACAGACAGACAGACAGACAGACAGACAGACAGACAGACAGACAGACAGACAGACAGACAGACAGACAGACAGACAGACAGACAGACAGACAGACAGACAGACAGACAGACAGACAGACAGACAGACAGACAGACAGACAGACAGACAGACAGACAGACAGACAGACAGACAGACAGACAGACAGACAGACAGACAGACAGACAGACAGACAGACAGACAGACAGACAGACAGACAGACAGACAGACAGACAGACAGACAGACAGACAGACAGACAGACAGACAGACAGACAGACAGACAGACAGACAGACAGACAGACAGACAGACAGACAGACAGACAGACAGACAGACAGACAGACAGACAGACAGACAGACAGACAGACAGACAGACAGACAGACAGACAGACAGACAGACAGACAGACAGACAGACAGACAGACAGACAGACAGACAGACAGACAGACAGACAGACAGACAGACAGACAGACAGACAGACAGACAGACAGACAGACAGACAGACAGACAGACAGACAGACAGACAGACAGACAGACAGACAGACAGACAGACAGACAGACAGACAGACAGACAGACAGACAGACAGACAGACAGACAGACAGACAGACAGACAGACAGACAGACAGACAGACAGACAGACAGACAGACAGACAGACAGACAGACAGACAGACAGACAGACAGACAGACAGACAGACAGACAGACAGACAGACAGACAGACAGACAGACAGACAGACAGACAGACAGACAGACAGACAGACAGACAGACAGACAGACAGACAGACAGACAGACAGACAGACAGACAGACAGACAGACAGACAGACAGACAGACAGACAGACAGACAGACAGACAGACAGACAGACAGACAGACAGACAGACAGACAGACAGACAGACAGTCTGGGAAATGTGCATTTACATACAGCATTTACATACATCATATAGATTTAATGTCTTTGTCTGAAACGACACATACAATTGAAACAGCGAAATTTTTCGTCGAATTATTATTTTGATCACTCATCCTCATAATGTTTGAGGACACAGACAGCCCTCGCATTGCCAGTTGCCATCACTTGATTTCTTTGTTTATGTTACTCGTACATACATATAAATGTACGTATTTGTACTTCCTAAATTGTTTTTGGCTGCCTCTTTTTTATGATACAACATTTGTCTTTGTACTTTAATAATTTCCCATGGTTGTCTGTTTGTTGGCGCTTTTTTGTGTCATTTAAAAGGAAGCGGCATTTCAAGTCAAGTTTATGGCAATTCCTTTTGCTTGTGTGTGTGTGCGTGCGTGAGAGTGTGTGTACATGTGCATTCATTTCATTTTGATTTCAATGGGACGAGTGAGCGTGTTTGTTTGTGTTGGATTTCTATTTGCTTTTGGCATAGATATGAGTACCATTGCCCTTGTCACACATTTAGGCCATATTTACTACCTCAAAACAAATGTGTCTCGGCTCTGTGTGTGTGGAATAGGTATAGGAATAGGAAAGTGTGTGACTACATTCTCGCAGCTCAGTTGCAGTTAAGGTTGGGCCTTGTCTAAGTGTAAGGGGGCCTAGCTTTGCATTTGTGTGAAAAACACATTGGCCAATTGTAGGCCCCTGTGTCCTATAATGATGCTGCTTTGTGTGTCTGTGTGTGTGTTTGTGCATGTGTTGGTGTTTGCTTAATGTCTAAATGAAAGTTTACGTTTACGTTTATGTGTTTTGTTTTTTTTTGAAGATCTTTGCCCTTTTGTGTGTTGGTGCTCGCTGGCATCATAACAAATTACACATTTTCATAATGTTGTCTAATGCCTTTCTTAAGGACGTCTCTCACTCTTTCGCTCGCTCGCTCTCACTCTTGCCCCTGTACTGGGGCTTTTGTTTGTTTGTGCTCTTTTTATTTGTTGTGTTTATAAAATAATCACGTCAAAGTAGTTTGTAATTTTCCTGTTCCTGTTGTTGTTGTTGTTGTTGCTGCTGCTGCTTAAGGTGTATTTTGGTCTGTGTGTCGTGACCCTTAAAAAAGTTGTTTGTTTTGACATTTATACATATAAATTACTTTTATTATCATCGTTGTTGTCGTTGTTTCCTTCTTCTTATTGTTCTTCTTCTCCTTATTGCAGTTAGTGCTTTAATAAGTTTATTATGAGGAGGGGATCTGAGAAAAGTTCACTTAATTGTTGTTAATTTATTTTCATAGAGTAACGGCCGTCGGATGTCGAGATGGAGGAGCTTCCAAGTTATTCAGCTTTATTTTATTTCATAATTTCAAAAGTTTTCCTTTTAGTGGAGGTGCGTCAGTTGAAAATAAACGCTAGCACGGAAATCACCCTAATTCAAGTTGGTCAGTGTTATGTGACCACGCTGATTTGATCATTGAGGAGGGAGTAGCATTGAAGCGTTGCCTAATTGTATATGTAATTTCTCTTATCCTGTTTTCTTACAGTTAATATCCCTCAATTAGCACTAACAGGATAATACACAGCATACAAATTAAGCCAAATGTGTGCACACTTCCTTTGCACAAGTCAACGAGAATAAACATTTGTGCAGGACGGCCGCCACACCCACAGGTTCAATGGCACCATCAGTGTCACTCGTTAACAATTCATAATTTATTATTCATACCTGACGTGATTGTCATTGCCGCCGGTAAAGTATGTCCTAATATTTGGCTTATTATGCTGCTCCTTGTTATACTTCGTATATGTAGTAGGAGCAGCAGCATGACTTTGAATTATACGAAATTGTTTATTTCTGTTAAATATACATAAAGCGCACACGTACAAATCAGGAAATTATTTGGAATGAATGAATTCACACGATGAAGAAAAACTGATCGAGAAGTCTCAGAAATTTAGTTTAGTGCATATTACGAATTCGCCTATGAAAATGTTACTCAAACCTTTTTATTGAAAAAAAAAAAAACGGTTTACATACCGCAGATAAGAAAATCTTTAAGCCCATCCGAAGGCCGGCAATGCAGGTAACCGTTACTCTGCGTAGCGGGATTTAGATATACCCCAGAAGATACATATTATGGGCGATATTTCATATTAAAAATTAGTCAAAAATGTTTGTACCATTTTGATGAGTACCAAGGGTACCAATTTTATCCCAATTTGATCGTACGAATATCAAAATATAGCCTTATTATTCGGGTCTACGCAGTCTCCTAATTTCACTATTTTAACTGCAGACGTATGTTTGGTAACATTGTTTGTTTGTTTCGCCCCATTTTACGCTTAAAAGAACACATTTCGAAAAATTCATTTATGTTTCGCGTCTACACACTCAGATGAATGGCTATACTGAATTTTATGATTTCAAATTCAGGTGTTTGATTGGTACCATTTTTATCCCTATTTTCCAATTGTATCCCAAAAAAGTACAAATTTCGAAAAATCCCTCTATTTTCCGTGTCTACGCAATTATGGGGATGTTCGCATCGAATTTCATGTTTTAGATGTTGTCGTATCATTGGTACAATTTTTTATCCCTTTTCTTTACTTTTTGGTGCTTTCACGGAAAAATTGCCATTTTCATATGAAAATTGAAATGAAAATTCGGTGCGGAATCAAGAAATTGCAAATGTAGGACGACCTGAGGGAATGAGTTTGTAGCTAAAAGTTCATTTCATGCCAAGCGTTACGATTTTTGACCTCTATATCTGTGATTGTTTTCAAAATCGGTGTACGTATTATTCTCATAAAAATATTTGATAGGCTTTTTTGAAAAAACAAGTAAGGAAAGGCTAAAGTCGGGCGGGGCCGACTATATGAGACACTCCACTTTCTCTTGGAAAACAATTCAATTCGGTAAAAAATTGAAAACGGGAAGGATTTTTGTATGCTTCCTAATCATAGGCTAATATGACCTGACCCAATTTGTCAAATCGAGAAGAATATTTGTATCGGGGCTATATCCAAACATGGAATGAAGTGACTCACACAATAGGTTCTTCAAGTTCAAGTAACTATAATGCTCAATTTTAAGAAATTCTGTGACGGGAGCGAAATTTGTATGGGAGCTATGTATAAATCTGAACCGATCTGGCCCATTTTTCACCATGGGTGTTTCTAGTGGAAGCATAAGATATTCTGGCAAATTTGAAGAAGGTCTATTAAAATATGTAGTCGAAAGCGAAATTTGAATGGAAGCTATATAAATCTGAAGCGATTTTCTTCAAATTAAATAGCGTTCGTCCTTATCCCGAAAAACTTGTGCAAAGTTTTCTTTGGTTCTGGCTACAATTGCGACCTGTACTTTGATTACAAGAATAGATGGACAGACAGACAGACGGACATAGCTAAATCGATTCAAAAAGTGAGTCTAAGTCGATCGGTTTATCTATCTTCCGTTTGGGTGTTATAAATAAATGCACAAAGACATGGAGTGTATAAAAATATTTTTCACTGTTTGTGAATTTTTTCATAAAGGGATGTTTATTCAATCACCTGAAATAAAGAGTGATTTTTTTGAGGTTAGGATTTTCATGCATTAGTATTTGACAGATCACGTGGGATTTCAGACATGGTGTCAAAGAGAAAGATGCTCAGTATGCTTTGACATTTCATCATGAATCGTCTTACAAACGAACAACGCTTGCAAATTATTGAATTTTATTATCAAAATGCGTGCTCTGTTAAGAAAGTTCATTGCGCGCTTCCATTTTATGGTCAGTTTAATCGACCCACTGAAGCGGCTATTCGGGCTATTGTGACTAAATTTCGCACCAAATTTACATTGTTGGACATTAAACCACCAACACGCTTACGTAGAGTGCGAACTGAAGAAAATATCGCAGCTGTATCGGCCAGTGTTAATGATGACCACCAATTTTCGATTCGTCGCCGTTCGCACCAATTGGGTCTCTGTTACTCAAAAACGTGGAAATGCCAAAATTGGACTAAGCGGATGGACCACCTAAGACGCAGCCGCGGTCAACATTTAAATGAAATTATCTTCAAAAAGTAAATGTCATGGACCAATCTAACGTTTCAAATAAAGAACCGATGAGATTTTGCAAATTTTATGCGTTTTTTTTTAAAAAAGTTATCAAGCTCTTAAAAAATCACCCTTTACAATACCGATATTAATTTCAAATATTACACTGTCGGACAGTCCATATTATACTTGAACCAGACGCTATAAGTTTGAAATTATAGGTAAAATGAAATCTATCGGCGTTTTTAATTTGTCATTTCCCCATCCTGTTGCCCCATAAAAAGAAATGTTGTTAGTGCTAAACTGATACAAATAGAAGCATGAAATTTGAAGTATTTTAACATATCGAGGGCTTATATTCATAAGTGGCTATGAACCATTTTCTCGAAAATGAGTTTCAAACAGATTTGAGATTTCATTTTTTTTAAATTTTTCTGATAATTTGTGACTGTATAAGTGGCTATGAACATACAAATAATATAGTTCAATTTTTTGGCATGTGATTGCTGACTTTATGGGAAATATTTGTGTTAGAAAAGTTTCAGAATCCTGGATGGTGAAAGTTAAAATATAAGCAATTGCAACCGCGAATTTGGGACTTTTCAACAACTGAAGCGATTTTCGCGACTGACTACTTATACGTTATAAGCGATATTGATTCTTAATAAACAAACAAAAATTCAGTCGGATCCGTTGGCTAGATCGCGAGAAAATCATAAAACAAAAATGTCATGTGTGAAAATTTTCCAAAAGTATCCAATTTGCATTTTCTGTTTACCGTGACTTACCACAATATCCACTTTTAGTAAACATTTTGAAAAAGGGATATAAATGATACCAATCTGACGTATGAAGCTGAAATCTTTAAATTCGCTATGTATATCCCAGAAAATGCGTTTTCTACACAACATTGCCAACATTTCAAAAAAAAAAACGTTATCGGGTTTACAATAAGTCTTATTTATATATTTGAGCATTAATGGCTATGTGCTTATTTCAAATTTCATAATGCTCGATTTTAAACGTGCAAAAGTGGCTATGAACCATAAAACCGCGAATAATAGGAAAATTCGAAAACTTTTTAATCGTAGCATTTAGTAATCCTCTTTAGATTAAACTATAGAAGAATGATTAATAATTACTCTTAAAATTGAGGAGAAAATCAGTTTTTTCGCTCTCCTGAAAAGTTGTGTTTTTGTTCATAGCCACTAATGAATATAAGCCCTCGATATATATTTTTTCTTTGAAATAAAATATATGGTGTGTTTTCTTTCATTTTTGGTAAGGAAATATTACTTTTGTGAAAAAAAATTAAAATATTTTTGTTCAATTTTGAAAAGAATGAAAGTGGTCTAAGTCAGTGCATCCTCTGAAAGTAGTGGTTCCCGTAGAGGTACCAACGTTGTCGATTTTTTGTCAAAACAGAAATCCGGTTACCGGTGTTAACTCCTACACCATCCACTGTTTTTTTTTAATTGGCATTTTCGACAAATCGGTGAAACCGCTTTTTTCATGTCGGTTAACCGGTTTTTAAATTACAAAACATATGCATTTCGTGGATACATTCTACAATAAAAGTACGCAAGAACATGTGAGAGTAATGATTTTTTACTAGCTGCGACTATAAAATGAACTGTCCTCTTAATACCGCAGGTTTAAGATTTTCCCAAAATATAGATTTGTGGCGTTGAAAAAAACTAAGATATCAAATAGCTTCGTTTGGAGCTTGATGTGTAACATCGAAGCCGTTGACTTTTATTGCTAATTTTTTATTGGTGTATACCTAAAGGAATCATGTCTTATTCGATCCAACATTCACATCTAATAATATCGAAAATCGAATTGAGCTCGATATTAAAACATATCACTCTGGCATTAAACAAGAATATACTACACCATTTCCAAGTGTAATTTAGAAAAGATCAATTGTAATTCAGAACTTGTCAATTGAAATTCAGAAATTCCATTTGAAATTCAGAACTCATCAATTGATATTCAGAAATTGCATTTGAAATTCAGAACTCATCACTTGATATTCAGAAATTCCATTTCAAATTCAGAATTCGTCACTTGATATTCAGAAAATCCATTTGTAATTCAGAACTCATCAATTTAAATTCAGAAATTCCATTTGAAATTCAGAACTCATCAATTGAAAATAAGAACTTGTTATTTGAAATTCAGAACTCATCAAATGAATTTCAGAACATTTCATATGAAATTCAGAAGTTATCAAACAAAATTCGGAAAACATTTATGAGAAATAACTCGATATACTCCAAAGTCAGGCATACATAAATATATTTAAATTGATAAAATTCTTAAAGAACACAATTAATTATTTTATTTGCATTATAAATATGCAATGAAATCAAGAAATAGATTGTTAGATTGGAAATGGGAGAACACAAACTTTAATAATATTTAACAGGAAATTAATAGCGAATCACTTTTTGACCGTCAATATACGAGAAATTGAAAACAATAAAAGACAATTTTTCTGTAATCGGTACATAATTTTCATTTCAAACTTTGACTTGGCCGAGTTAACCAACTTTACAAGATAAGTGGAGTGTTACCAAAGACTTTCTATATTCAAGACAAGTAATCTCGATCTTTGCTGTTATTACCGACGCAACGTTGAGAGATGACAGAGAATGCAAATTTTGCAGCCATGTTTAAATCAAAATATGAAAATGAGGAAAACAATGAGTACATTCAAAAATATACACGAAAACGAAAAGAATACATATCTTTTATTGTTAGATGTTATTAAATATTTCTTTTTCTTAGCAAAATCTTATAAAACAGTAAAATAACAACAAACAAATGTGCTTTGCAGAAGCAAATGTTACTCTCGAATTTCTGGAAGTTAGCATACAAATAGTGAGATTTCTCCTCCTGTAGTTTTACGATCTTTGTATGTTATCATTCTACTCTTTGTATTAAGAGATTTACATGATTTAATTCCGACGATCTATAAAGCTAAGAATATATACAACCGTAATTAATAAATAATTTACATTGTATGTAAACATCTTTTTAAAAGTTTTACATACGTAGAATATAATTTCTGAATGGATAACTTCTGAATTACAAATGAAAAGTTCTGAATTTCATATGAAATATTCTCAAATTCATTTGATGAGTTCTGAATTTCAAATAACAAATTCTGATTTTCAATTAATGAATTCTGAATTTCAAATACAATTTCTGAATATCAAGTGACGAGTTCTGACTTTCAAATGGAATTTCTGAATATCAAGTGATGAGTTCTGAATTTCAAATGGAATTTCTGAATATCAATTGACGAGTTCTGAATTTCAAAAGGAATTTCTGAATATCAAGTGATGAGATCTGAATTTCGAATGGAATTTCTGAATATCAACTGACGTGTTCTGAATTTCAAATAGAAATTCTGAATTAAAATTGATCTTTTCTGAATTACACTTGGAAATGGTGTAGAGACCATTGACGGAAGAAGCAAATGTACGAAATGTGTATTTAATAATAATATTAACAGCGAATTTGTGAACTTGCAAATGTCATTTATATTATTTATGTTTCATATTGAATTCTGACGGCATTGCTGATTGAGACATAATGCATATTTGTATACTTGTGTGTGCAAATATTTGATAAGATGTGTGGTGTCCAAAAGAAAGATCTTAAAAAACTTCACAATAATTTGGTGATTTAAATAAACAAGATCGGCGATTTAAGTGAATTTTCATTTAAAATATGAAAATGAAGAAAATAAGTTACTAGTATATGAATTCTTCTGGTTAACTGTTTTTGCTTTCAACAATTTCAAAAAAGTATAAAAAATAATATAAAATGTTCAATTTTAGCTATAAATAAAAAATCGGGTTTTCAAATTTTAAAAACTGAAACCCGATTTTTTAAAAATTGTAAATTTTCGAACAAACCTAAAACTGGTTTCCCGAAGTGGGCCGGTTTTTGACATCCCTAAGTAATAATTTAATATATTTAAATTTATTTGATTCCCACAAAAAGTAATTATTACACCAAACATCTAAATAGGACGATTTAATGACCTTAAAAACTATTAATTAGAAGGATACTTCAAACCGTTTTCAGGATATCACATTTTAAAAATATAATTACTATAATAATTACCACCACGATTATTTGTTGAATCATGTTAGTTTTATTTTTTTTACTATAATTATGATATTTAAAGTGCAGTGATTTTGTCGCTTTGATTAAATCCAAACACACCATCGTTATTGTTTGCTTCCTCTGTTATAAGCGTTGTGGACAATACGTATATGTATGAGTATGTATGCGATGCATGAGTGCATGTGGACATTAAAAAGTTCACCTATGTTCGTAGGTATTGTTATAGGTGTTGTTCCAGTACGAGTCTGAGGCTTCTACTGGTGTGAGCAATTAAAAATATTTACAGGTGAAATGAAATACACACTCAGTGGATGTAGTCGTGCGTGTACATTGTACATTAGGACGGGAGAATACAATTTCAGAACAAATAAGGGGAAAATGTGTTATTTACCTCAAAAACCGTAACAATCGAATCACTGAATCCAAAGGTTATAGGCATTCTTTTGATTGGTCATTCTTTTCCAGATATTTCCTAGAACAAATATTAATCGGTTAATATTGATCGAGTAAGCATTTTTTTACGAATACATGACAAATAGGAACTGTATTTGAGTTTAGAATGATTTTCTCTCCCGGCCAGTAGCATAACTGAGCGTATGAGTAACATCCACAATAAATATAACTCATACGCTAACAAAATTATCATATGAAGATGGCAAATTTATAATATGTATCGTCATGGAATATGAAATGAAATATGTTGTAGAAATGATCATAAAATTGATTTTGAAATTGAAACACTGTGGTAATTTTTGAGAGAAATCTGTATTTTAGATATTGTGAAAATCGTTCTAGGTGGTAAAATATATAATCGAAATATTTTATTGGTACTAATAAAGTTTATTTTAGGTGTGGAAAATTGCATCAATTTAATTTTAAAACCACTTTAAACCTATAACTTCAATATAATATGATATTTTTCAACGTTTTTAAACTGTTTTATAAATATGGAATTTGGGAGAAATTCTTTCCTGTCGCTGAGTGGACACCGACCCGGTCTAGTGCATGCACACCTGGTATGCATGGTATGAATTTAAACCAGGGCTCGAGGCAATCTCGGTGAATTGAAAGTGTTTAAAACTATTTTGAAGTGGCTTTTATAGCATTTTTGATATTACGAACGTGTTAAAGTGTGTGTGTGTGGCGAGAACAATAAACAAAAAGTTTACCATTTCACAACAATCAATGAATATTTTAGCACAAGACGAAATCAGCACAACAAGTTTTGCAACCATGTGCCAAAACAACTGTGTAAGTTCGTGTGTTTGTTGATAGTTTAAATAGTTTCGAAAGGTTGAAATGCTTATTTTGCGAAGCCAAAGTAAAGATCAAAGGATTTTTGACTAAACACCATCCTCCACATCATGTTGAAAAATAAATATCAATAATCAAATACCAGATCTTAAAGGATACTCAGAGGAATGTTATGTGATTTTTGAGTTGTGTTTAAAAGGGTTGTCTGTGCAAAGGAAATTCCCAGGAACACAATTGGTGATGGTGTCCCTAGCATACGGACGAAGTTTATATTCTTACATGTGGCAAGCTTATAGCATGAGAAATAACCAGTAAGTCAGGTTTTATTTTTATTTTGGCTACATTTCAGCACATTTGACATATGAGCAGCTTAATAAATAATAAAAAGCAATCAAATTAGAGTTCATTTAACATAATTTCAATTTCCACATCCTGTTCCCCTTTATTAGGACTTAAATTTTTCAAAGGATAAAATTTTCAATTTTAGTTATTTTAATAATTTTTGTTAATATCGTAATTGCATTTCCAGCCAACCGGGGTACTCACACGCCGAAAATAACACTGTCCGACAGTTTATATTACACCTGAGGCTAATGATATGCATCTAAACTATAGGTGAAATAGAGTTAATGGGCGTTTTTAGTTTTTATACCCTCCACCTCCAGGATGGGGGTATATTCACTTTGTCATTCCGTTTGTAACACCTTGAAATATTCATCGGAGACCCCATAAAGTATATATATTCTGGGTCGTGGTAAAATTCTAAGACGATATAGCCATGCCCGTCTGTCTGCCTGTCTGTTGAAAGCACGATAGCGGCCGAACGAAATGAGCTAGGAGGTTCAAATTTTTCCTAAATGTGTCTTATGGCTGTAGATCGGTTGGGATTGAAAGTGGACGAAATCGGCCCAGGGAGAAAATTGTTTCCCTCACAAGGACTGAAAATACCCCTAATATTTAGAGTATTTCAGCATGTTTTTTTGAACATATTAGCTTGTATTTACTTGATATTTGCAATGTGCATTCCCTTTATAGCTTAAAAGATCACCATAGAGTGATTTTTATTTGTAGGGGGCGAAATGGGACAAAAAGGGATATAAATGGTACCTATCAAAGGACAACAGATAGAAACACGAAATTTGGCGTGTACATTTCTCTAATAGACTAGATACATAATATAAAAGTGTTTTTTCTAAATTCGTACTTTTAACGGGTTAAATGGGGATAGAGGGATAAGAAAAGTAACAACCTAACGGCTGCACCTAGAATAATGAAATTCGGAGTACACATTCCTCTGACTGACACAAATTCGTACTTTAAAGGGATACAATGGCTACAGGGGTTAAAAATAGTACCAACTAAACGAATACAGCTAGAACGATGAAATTCAGTTCTAATTGTGTATATACGTAAAATAAAGAGATTTTAGATAGTCGTACTCTTGAGGGGGCAAAATTGGAAAAAGGGGATAAAAATGGAACCAGCAAAATGGCAGCTGATAGAATCATGGAATTCGGTGTATACATTCCCCTGACTGCATAGCCACGTAAAATATTTTTGTTTCCAAATTCGTACTTTATTTTGTTGCTTTTACGACAAAAAATGGTAGAAACGTGAAGTTGTCTTATAGTGCGTACGTGAGAGATAAGGTATTTTCAAGATTTATACTTTTGAAATTAAAATAGGATGGAAATACAACCAACCAAACGATATAAATACCCCAATATTTAGGCTATTTATGATTGCTCCCTTATATTTACTTTATGAATTGAAGTATTATATCCATTATATATATATAGTATACAAATATTGGTAGCCTTGGCTTATTAAGTTAATTTCTTATTTTCATACAGTTAAAATTTGTTGCGGACATTCCTCTTGTACTTGGAAGCATCACAAAGAAAATAAAAGTTTTAGCGGGCGAAATGGGACAAAAAGGTATAAAATATGGTACCAATGATACGACAACAGCTAGAATCATGAAACTCGGTGTGTTCATCCCTCTAATTGCATAAACACGTAAAATAGAGGTATTTTTCGAAATTCGTACTTTTAAGGGATATAATTAAAAAGAGGGATAAAAATGGCACCTACCAAACCGCTGAAGTTAAAATCATGAAATTCGGTGTATACATTCTGACTATGAAGACTCGAAAAGACTTTTTTTCACTTTGTCTGAAGACTTTTCTTATCACTTTGTCTGTATCTGGAAATGTTTCTTTCTAATGGCGACTGACAATCGCCTAATATTTAGGCATGTTCACTTTCACAATTTCAGCATTTTATTTATATATAGTAGTCGATTTTAAACAGTGCACATAAGTATACATTATAGTTTGCAATAGTAAACAAATATAGTAATGCGCATAAAAATATCACAATTTTCGTAATATGGTACTGTGCTTCTATGTAAAGTCGACATCCTTTAATCTGCTGGTAATACTGTGGAATGCACTCCGTGGTGGAGGGTATATAAGATTCGGCCCGGCCGAACTTAACGCCTTCTTACTTGTTCGTTTTCTTTTCCTGTTGCTAGAGTGATCAAACCTGAGACCGGGTTTTTCATCTGAGACCGTTTTTTTAAATCTCGGTTTTTGGAAAACCGGGAAACCCGGGTTTTTTATGTCGGTCTGAGCCGGGTTTTTTATATTGGAAAAATGTTTCTTTTCGGTGCTAATTTGTTTATAATATGCCACTTTTTATATTATTCCAAACATCAAACGTTTTTTATTAAGGACCGCAAATTAATTAAAAAAGGATGAAAGATTTTGCAGATCATCATTAAATAAATCAGTATTCATTTCTGGGGTGACCGCAGCAATTTTTTTCACGATCCAACAGTATATTTTATATATACTCATTATATATATATTTTATTATACTCGTCTTTGAATTTCATGTCAAACTTATGATTTATTTTCTTATATATTTTAGCTTATTTTATTCTCTACAAGAATATCAGAATGGGGTAGTTGGTCCAGAAACTATATCTGTTTTTCAAAATGAGTTCCTATTTCAGTAAGACATGATTTGAAGTTTTTACGGTGTTCACAACTGTTCTAAACTGATTGGGTATAGCAGATGCAGGACGTAAAGTTAAAAAATCGACAAAAGAATTTTTGGCAATGGACCAAAATTATCCTAATTCTGCCAGGAATGTTTGGAGTCATTTTCGAAAGATTTCATCGAATGTATGACGTCAGAATTCTCCTATCCCCAAGAACGATTATGAATAATAACCCCATTTTTACTCATTCAAGAAAAACCAGAAAAAACCCGGTTCGAGCGGTTTTTATATAAAAATAAAACCGGACAACCGGGTTTTTTGAAATCATGGTTTTCGAAAAACCCGAAAACCCGACATTACAAAAAACCGGGGTTTTGATCACTCTACCTGTTGCCCCTTAAATATACAATAAGAATACAATTTTTCAAATATTATTTTTAATACTTATTCGCACCCTATGACACAGGTATTAATGTCAAATCACAGAAGAGAATATGTGCTAAAAATAATTTTAATTGCAAGCTTCTATCTGTATTAGATTTAAAATATTGTCTCTTGAAAAAGAAGACATGATTAAACTAGAAAGACTAAGGGCTAAACTTCAAATATTTAGTTGTTAATGCTGAACTAACACAGATTGAAGCATAATGTTTGAAGTATTTTTAATAGATATTCTCTTCTTGAATTTGACACTAATGCCGTTATCATAGGGTGCGAACAATTATATACAAATTTTTTTGAAAAATTGTGTCCTCTGGAACAGGACGAAGGGGCAACAACATCAACATTTTGCTTATAGGCTAATTAGTATAAAAATTAATCTTGGGTTAAAAAACTTTTACTGCATAGAGATATGTGCTGATAGCGTAGGGAACCTTCTAATATCTATCATATGGGTAAAGCGGATTATTTAAGGTAAATAAAATAGTTTTAATGAGGATTATAAATTTCATGATTCATTCAAAAATGTTAAATTCGTCTGTTGCGTTACATGAATTATCTAAGGTAAATAAAATAGCTCTAATGAAGATTATAAATTTCATAATTCATTCAAAAAAGTTAAATTCGTCTGTTGCGTTATATGAAATTCAAAAAATCCTAACAACAAAAAATCACAGATCGCATTTGACCAAGATACAAAATATGACAAAAAGTTAGAATTCTTCGTTTAGAAATAAAGATTTGATAACGAATATCCACAAATTTCATTATTAATAATTTAGCGCTATCATGACTCCTATAATTTTGTGTTTGCATTATGGGTCTACACGTTCAAGAATATATAATTTATTAATACAATACGAACTTCTTGGTTACATGTTTTTTTGCTGCTGCTGAAAACTGATGAAAATGTTGGTCTCGTCACTTTGTATTTCAACTCTAAAATTCTGTCTTTGGTATACATTTTTACCCATATTCGGTAAGAATAATATTACAATAATGTCCATGTTAGCATTATGGCTGCATCAATGAAATTAAGCATAAAGACATGTAGTCAAAATCATATCCTTTGAGACTGGTTGTAAGACTGGTACCTCCAAATTTGATTCAGATTTAAATTTCTTACAAAACTTAATTATTGTTATTTCAGCTAATAATAATTTGTGTTGGTCCAATTAATTACACTATGTATATAAAAAAATTGCGTTACTGACTGACTGACTTGTCATTGATCAGCTCCCAGACCAAACGGCTGAAGGCAGGGTTATGAAATGTTCACGGACAAAAACGGCAGTAGCTAGAAATATGAAATTTGGTGTGTGCCTTGCACTTACCATGCAACGAGCTACAACGAGGGATTTTTCGAAATTTGTAGTTTTAAGGGAGGAAAGAGACAAAAAGGGATAAAAATGGTACCAATTTAAGTAATGCAGCTATATTCGCGATAATCGGTACATACATTTCTCTGACAAGGAAGACTTGTAATATAAATGGGTTTTCCGAAATTTGTACTTTTAAGGGGCGAGCGGGACAAAAAATGGGATACAAATGGTACCAACTAAAGTATTGCAGCTAGAATCATGAAATTCGCTGTGTAATTACTTCTGACCACGTAGAAGCGCAATATAAATGGATTTTTCGAAATTTGTACTTTTAAGGGCGGTACAAAAAGGGATAAAAATGGTACAAACGTATTGTAGCTAGAATCGTGAAATTCCGCGTGTACATTCCTCTGACCTATATTTTTATACACTCCACGAGAGTATTATGTCTTTGTGCATTTGTTTGTAACACCCAGAAGGAAGCGAGATAGACCCATTGTTAAGTATACCGATCGACTTAGAATCACTTTCTGAGTCGATTTAGCAACGTCCGTCTGTCTGTCCATCTATTGTTGTAATCAAATTACAGGTCGCAATTATAGTCCGATCTTAACAAAAATTGGCACAAGTAAGTTTTTGGACCAAGGGCGAACGCTATTTAATTTGAGGCAAATCGGTTCAGATTTAGATATAGCCCCCATACAAATGTCGCTCCCGATTTGACATTTTCCGCTCTATAAAAGATATATTGTACTCGATTTTCTTTAAATTTGGCACAACATCTTATAATCCAACTAGAAACACATATACAGAAATTAGGTGAGATCGGTTCAGATTTAGATATAGCCCCCATACAAATGTCGCTCCCGATTTGACATTTTCCGCTCTATAAACGACATATTGTACTCGATTTTCTTTAAATTTGGCACAACATCTTATAATCCAAATAGAAACACATATGCAGAAATTAGGATAGATCGGTTCAGATTTAGATATAGCCCCCATACAAATGTCGCTCCCGATTTGACATTTTCCGCTCTATAAACGAAATATTGTAATCGATTTTCTTTAAATTTGGCACAACATCTTATAATCCAACTAGAAACACATATGCTGAATTTAGGTAAGATCGGTTCAGATTTAGATATAGCCCCCATACAAATGTCGCTCCCGACTTGACATTTTCCGCTCTATAAACGAAATATTGTAATCGATTTTCTTTAAATTTGGCACAACATCTTATAATCCAACTAGAAATACATATACAGAAATTAGGCAAGATCGGTTCAGATTTAGATATAGCCCCCATACAAATGTCGCTCCCGATTTGACTTTTTCCGCTGTAGAAACGACATATTGTACTCGATTTTCTTTAAATTTTTTACAACATCTTATAATCCAAATATAAACACATATGCAGAAATTAGGTTAGATCGGTTCAGATTTTGATATAGCCCCCATACAAATGTCGCTCCCGATTAGACATTTTCCGCTCTATAAACGACATATTGTACTCGATTTTCTTTAAATTTGGCACAACATCTTATAATCCAACTAGAAACACATATGCTGAATTTAGGTAAGATCGGTTCAGGTTTAGATATAGCCCCCATACAAATGTCGCTCCCGATTTGACATTTTCCGCTCTCTAAACGAAATATTGTACTCGATTTTCTTTAAATTTGGCACAATATCTTATAATCCAACTAGAAACACATATACAGAATTTAGGCAAGATCGGTTCAGATTTAGATATAACCCCCATACAAATGTCGCTGCCGATTTGACTTTTTCCGGTCTAGAAACGACATATTGTACTCGATTTTCTTTAAATTTGGCACAACATCTTATAATCTAACTATAAACACCTATGCAGAAATTAAGAAAGATCGGTTCAGATACAAATGTCGCTCCCGATTTGACATTTTCCGCCCTATAAACGACATATTGTACTCGATTTTCTTTAAATTTGGCACAACATCTTATAATCCAACTAAAAATACATATGCAGAAATTAGGTATGATCGGTTCAGATACAAATGTCGCTCCCGATTTGACATTTTCCGCTCTATAAACGACATATTGTACTCGATTTTCTTTAAATTTGGCACAGCAGCTTATAATCCAAGTAAGAAGCCCTATGGTGAAAATGGGTAAGATCGGTTCAGATTTAGATATAGCTCAAAAGTTTAACCGATTTTGGCCAAACTATGCATATTATATTTCACCTATTGCGTTCCAGGGTTCACTATCCCCCATACAAATGTCCTTTCCGATTTAAAATTTTTTGTCAAACGCATACATTTACAGGATACAAAAATCATTCCTGTTTTCACTTTTTCACCGAATTATATTGTATTCGGATAGAAAGTGGAGTGTATCATAGAGTCGGCCCCGCCCGACTTTAGCCTTTCCTTACTTGTTATTTTTACTTCTAAGGTGTGAGCGTGGTTTAAAGGGATAAAATCAACTAAATCATTGCTAGAAATTTCGGTGCGCAGATGGAATTTTGCGAAATTTGTACTTTAAAGGGGAAGGGGATTTAAAACGGCGCCTTAATGGACAAATTGGAACAAAATTGACCGGCTACGTCTAGAAACATAAGATTGGGAATGTAGTGGGATCTGTGTGTATTTGTTTTGTTCGAAACTGGGTAGAAAAGGATAAAAACGATACACACGACAGGAGTTCAGCTAGAAAGCGCAATTCGGCAAGCATAAGTGAGCTATAAGAAAGGAGGTTTCAAATTACTATTTTATATTTATCTATATCTATCAAAAGAAAATTAAATAAATCTAAGAGCAGGGAACTGCTAGTAAGTAATAATTATCTTTATACAATTTTGTGTAATTGTTTGTAACACCCAAAAGGAAACGAGTTAGACCTATCGTTTATTATACAGATCGGCTTAGCATCACTTTCTGAGTCGATTAAGCAATGTCCGTCTTCTGTCTGTCTGTCCATATCAGAGTTACAAGCTTTCGGCTGATTTGCCGGCTCGTTCTATCATTCGATCACCCCTATTTATTTGACAATTTTGGGAAAATGCAAAGAACAATTTCTCTTGAAACCACATATTGTACCCGATTGTCTTTAAATTCTGCACAACATCTTGTAATCTAACTAGAAACACTTATAATGAAAGCGGGTAAGATCATTCAGATTTAGATATAGCCCCCATACAAATGTCGCTCCCAATTTGACTTTGTCCGCTCTAGAAACAACATTTTGTACCCGGTTTTCTTTAAAATTGACACAACATCTTGTAAACCAACTAAAAACACCTATAGTGAAAGTGGGTAAGATCGGTTCAGATTTAGATATCGCCCTCATACAAATGATGTTCCCAAATGTTTAACCAATTTTTGCCAAACTTTACATACTATATTTCACCTATAAACATACATGGTAAAATCGGGTCACAACGATCCATGTTTTAATATACCCCCATACAGATGTCCTTTCCGATTTAACATTTTTTGTCAAAGACATACATTTGCAGGATATAAAAATCCTTCCCGATTTAACTTTTTTACCGAATTCAATTGTAATATGATAGAAAGTTGAGTGTCTCATATAGTCGGCTCCGTCCGACTTTAGCCATATGTAATGTAAAGAGTTTTTTCGAAAAATCCATTTTCGCGACATATTTCTGCTACTTATAAGATTTTGTAAGTGGGAAGTGTCGTCAAAATCAGTCAATGCAAATCTAACAATTATCGCCAGCTGTCAACATTGAAATAACAGTTAATTTTGGTCAGATTTTCCTTATTACGTTATATTTCACCCAAAAACATATTTAGTAAAAATGGATAACATCGGCCCACTCTTTGATAAACGTCTCTCCCGAATTGACTACTTAGCGTTCTAGAATTCGTATCGAACCGTATTTTGTATGAATTAGAACACTTATTGTGGAAGTGAAACATGTCGCTCCATATGTATATATAGCCCCGATATATATGTCCACTTCATCAGTCTTTAGATTTTATCAATGCTGATTTTAATATTAGCAAGAGTACTTTAATGTACTCAGACCATTAAAAAGTCACATTTTGAATGTGTCCACCATTAAACTTTCACTGCTATTTTAAAACATCTACGATTTGTAATAAACAAATTGTAAAAGAAGTTTATTATAGAGTCGGTATCCCCTGAGTATAGCCTTTCCTCACTTGTTTTTCCGTTGCAGGTTGCTCAGAGAACGAGAAAGTCGCATCGAATCAAAGATTTTTTGTACATTTGGAAATACCCGGTTTCGGAGACTGCTAGTTTACTAAACCCAAAGGCAGATCCACTATTGAAAAACGGATCTCCCGGTTTCTCGGTCTGGCGTTTCGCTAGTCCAGGTCTAGACATCTGCTGTCCTACCTACAAATAGGGCTTTCCAGACCAATGTGCAACTTCAACACTCCAATTAAGTTTGAACATTTCGAGTAAATCACTGGAGAGTTGGCTTTTTTCAACAATGTCACACTTGACACAGTTAACTGAAATTGTCAACGCACTCAATCACACCTTTAGACCACATTATCATTATTAAAATGCTATTAACACCGCGCATCGCACTCACACATATGTCCATAAATATACACACACTGGGCTACTTAGTTCATGCACACACATACTTATAAACATTATACATGAGTGTTTATTGTCATAAAAGTATATATACATAAATGTGTGTATGTGGCGGTGTGTGCGTACGAGTGTGACAGTAAGTTTATATGAATTTATGCCTTTATAACTGTCACTCATTTAACACTTTATTACAATCAGCTAAACACCATTCAAGTCATCCGTACAACCAAACTCAGCGCCATCAGCCAACCAAGCAACCACCATATGATGGAAACATGGTGGCAGCTCCAAGTTGTTTCAGCGACAACGACATCGCAAGCATCACTAAAATGTATGTATGTACATACATACATAGGTATGTGCGTAGTTCTTATGGCTGAGTGTGTGTTTGTTTGGTATGGCATGAGGAGGTGTGTTGGTTATTATCAAACTGTTATGACAGTCAGGTTGGCTGGTAGTCAAACCAGGGGTGATGGTTTTGTGTGTGGGTGTAAGATTGTGTGTGTGTGTGATAGTGTACCGGTAACAACAACCATCAGCCAGACAGAAATCATGTTGGCTTATTGTTGTTCACTATATCTCATACAAAACACTCTCGTATATATTGCAGCGGGTTATAAAACTAGCACGAAGGAGAACCACCGAAGAGTAGGCAATACGTTGCTTCAAATAACAATTTCAGTGTCCAATTGTCCAGCCAACTATGTACTCGTATTCACATCATTTAATGGCGTTTTTATTTCTGAGAAACATATTGCCGTGTTACGGTTTGAGGGGGTATTGGTCCTTTTGAAATTGATTATTAGGTTTTTTCGCTGATTTTAGAATTTTATTTATGTTTTTGTTATCGCAGCTTAAAGAAAAACAGCCCTATTGCAAACAGATAAAATCCAATATTTGAAAATAAATAATAAATATCAATGGAAAACTTAAAGATAGATTTGAAAAAAAAAAAAAATAGTTGCAAATTGTAATCGCAATTATTGTCCAATCCTAACAAAATTTGACACAATCAAGTTTTGCGGTACTTAATTTGAAGACAATCGGTTCAGATTTAGATATAGTTCTCATACAAATGTCGCTCACGATTTTACTTTTTCCATTCTAGAGTCCACATATCTAGCCCGTTAACGTTAACGGATTGCATTCCCTCTATTATGCGTGTCGAAGCAATTAGGGGGGTGTACTCAACTAATTTCATCGTTCTAGCTGTAGGCGATTAGTAAAGGGTGATTTTTGAAGAGCTTGATAACTTTTTTTAAAAAAAAACGCATACAATTTGCAAAATCTCATCGGTTCTTTATTTGAAACGTTAGATTGGTCCATGACATTTACTTTTTGAAGATAATTTCATTTAAATGTTGACCGCGGCTGCGTCTTAGGTGGTCCATCCGCTTAGTCCAATTTTGGCATTTCCACGTTTTTGAGTAACAGAGACCCAATTGGTGCGAACGGCGACGAATCGAAAATTGGTGGTCATCATTAACACTGGCCGATACAGCTGCGATATTTTCTTCAGTTCGCACTCTACGTAAGCGTGTTGGTGGTTTAATGTCCAACAATGTAAATTTGGTGCGAAATTTAGTCACAATAGCCCAAATAGCCGCTTCAGTGGGTCGATTAAACTGACCATAAAATGGAAGCGCGCAATGAACTTTCTTAACAGAGCACGCATTTTGATAATAAAATTCAATAATTTGCAAGCGTTGTTCGTTTGTAAGACGATTCATGATGAAATGTCAAAGCATACTGAGCATCTTTCTCTTTGACACCATGTCTGAAATCCCACGTGATCTGTCAAATACTAATGCATGAAAATCCTAACCTCAAAAAAATCACTCTTTAGGTACCATTTTTATCCCCCTTTTCCATTTTACCCCCTAAAAGTACGATTTTTGAAAAATTCCTTTATTTTACGTATCTACGCAATCAAAGGAATGTATGCACCGAATTTCATTATTCTAGGTGCAGCCGTTAGGTTGGTACCATTTTTATCCCTCTATTCACATTTTACCTCTTTAAAGTACGAATTCGGAAAAATTCTTTTAAATTATCTATCCACTAAATTAGAGGAATGCACATAACGAATTTCGTGTTTTAGCTACTGTCATTAGATGGGTACCATTTTTATCCCTATTTTGTCCGAATAAGAATGGCTTTATGGGGCACGTTTTGCAATAAGGGGAATGCGCATACCCAATATGAAGTAAATATAAGCAGACACATTTTGAAAAAACATGCTTATATACTCTAAATAGGTTCTTAGGGGTATATTCTGTCCTTGTGAGGGAAATTTTTCCCTGTTGACCGATTTCGCCCATTTGCAATCCCAATCGATCTACGACTATAAGACACATTTATGGAAAATTTGGACGTCATAGCTCCCTTCGTTTCGATGCCAGCATGCTTTGAACAGACTGACGGACATGGCTAGAGATTCGTAGAATTTTATGACGATAAAGGATGTAGGGTCTCAAGACGATATTTCAAGGTGTTACAAACGGAATGAAAAACTTAGTACATCTCCATCCTGGAGGTGGATCATAATTAATTTTTAATATCTTTTTTTAGTTGAACTGTTTTTTTTCTAAAGTATACCATTAGGATTAATATTTTTCTCATATGTTGTTCTACTCCCAGCCATGTGGGTCCTGTGAATATTTAACATTCGCACTCTCTCGCACGCACTATACATCCAAATAAATTGTGCCTAGTAACAGATGTATACTCCGACTCCCTCATTTTTTTGAATATCCTACTACTACACGCTACTCCTTCATTATGCAGATCTCTGGTCTTTCTCCGCCCTTCCACTAAATTGCACAGAGTCAGAAAGAAGGCAGCTGGTAGGATGTGAACGCACCATTTTTATAAAAATTTCATTTCATTTAAAGCATTAACAACGGAAACAGGAAAATTAAGCCATGATTTATAATTCTTTCACATTTGCAACATTTACATTAACACAACACCTTATAATCTACCTAGAATCATCTGTGGTGAATGTATGTGAGATCGGTTCAGTTTTAGATAAAGCCCACATACATATGTCGCTCCCGATTTGACTTTTTTCTTTTATAGAAACCGCAAATTTCAGTCGATCATCATCAAATTTGGCACAACATATTATATTTGAACTGGAAACACTTCTGCTGAAAGTGCGACAGATCGGTTCAGATTTAGATATAGCCCCCATACAAATGTCGCTCCCAATTTGGCTGTTTCCGCTCTGAAGACCACATATTTAAACCGATTTTTTTCAAAACTAGTACAGCACCTTACAACTAACAATAAATATCTCTGGTGAAAGTGGATGAAATCGGTTCAGATTTTGATATAGTCCCTATACAAATGTAGCTCCTGATTTCACTTTTTTCGCTCTAGAATGTTTTTTAATGTTTTTTAAACTAACCCAACACGGCGACATTGGCCTACCCATGGCACACAATCGCCAGAAACTAATGAGTTAGTTGGTGATTTGCACATATTATTGTTAAAAATTAATGAATCTATGAATTAATTAAAAATGTAAATATATTAAAAACAATACCCAGTTCATTTGTATACCATAAATTATTGAAAATAAATAACTCATGCATAAATAAAATATGTATACCCCCATTCTACAGAGTAGAATGGTATATATCATTTGAGACAGATAAAGTGTAAGCTAATTTCACGACTTTTTTAACTGTTTGAAATATGTCCGTCCGTTCCGCAATATTTTCAATTAGATTTTTTGGCATTAATTGTAACTTTTGATCGACGATCATGTTTAGAGGTGATTTTCAGATGATGTGCTAAATTTTGGATTTTTAGTGGTTATGAGGGCTACTGTCCCTTCAAATTTGGTGCCCTCTGCCTTCTTATATGTACCGGGTGATTCATCGTGAGGTTTGATTTTTAATAGTTTTTTTTTTTGACAGATCACGTATGACTCATATCAGTCTGAGCTCATCACTAGTCGTGAACAGATGTGTTTCGGTCGTTTCTCCAAAATAGATAGAGTGTTAAAAATTGTTTTTAAATTTGTACTCCTAACTTTACAACAACAAGTGCCATAAAACCTAGAACATAAACAAAGCAAGATTAAACGTGCACGAGCACAAAATGATGTGAGCACACAAGTCGCCACTATGAAAAACAAAAAGACAAAAACAAATGATAGTGCAGCAACAAGTGTGCGATCAAATAACTATTTTTCTCCGCTTCAAACCATTGAAGACGATAATGAAGAAGAAGTGACTTCAAAACCGGTTAAAGACCACATCCTATCACTGTCCTAAAATGTAAGATAGTGGAACTGCATGATCTTTGTAAACAAAGTAAATTATCAAATTATGCCGTCAGAAAGTTATCAATTGGTTTGAAACTTTTCTGTAATACGAAAAATTCGAGACAATTTGTAAGGCTCTCAAAAACAAATACTAATTTTTTACGTATGGCACAAAGAACGAAAAGCCATACAAAGCAGTTTTTTTCGGTCTTGACAAACATGATCCAGCTATCGTTAAAACCCAACTGATTTCAATGGGTCTCAACTGTTTGTATGTTAAGCTAGTACAGAAGAGAGGGTTTGGCAATACTGAATTTATCTTGTATGTAGTCTACTTTCAAAGACAATCAATCACAATGAAAGAACTAAGGCAAAGGTATTCAGTGATAGAATACATGAAGGTGAAGTGGGATTTTCAACGGAGCAGAAAGACAAAAATAACCCAATGCTATAATTGCCAAATGTATGGCCATGGCTCCAGTCACTGTCAAGTCAAGACATTTTGTGCAAAATGCGCTGGTTCGCACAAAACTTCGGATTGTAACGAATCTACAATAAAGTGTGCAAATTGTAATGGAGCACACAAATCCAATTCCAACGCTTGTCAAAGCAAACAAAATTATCTACAAATGCGTGAACGTATGCAGCCATCAGCTCGTCGTCCTGGACGTCCCACAGGATTGTCTAACACAGACTACGAAGGAAGCTTCCCAAATAATCTACGTCAAAATAGACCACCTACAACTTCATCTTAGAATGCCACAAGATACCCACAAAATAATGTAAGCCATAACGCAAACGATTTGTTTTCACCAGAAGAAATCAAAAATTTGACCTTAGAATTGATTACAAATCTAAGGAATTGTCGGAGTAAAGCGGACCAGTTCGAGGTGATAACCAGCCTTGCATGCAAATTCTTGACGTAATGTCTGGTGAAATTAAAATAATTATTTGGAATGCTAGAGGTATTAAAAATAAGAGTACTGAACTGTTTCACTTTTTAATTGCAGGAAATGTACATATTTGTTTAGTTTCTGAAACTTGGTTGAAACCAAACCTGTCCTTAAATCACCAAGATTTTTTTGTTTATAGAAATGATAGAGAAATAGGTCGGGGCGGGGGCGTAGCCATCATAATTAGGAAAAATATCCCACACCAACTACTTCCGATTACCCACACCAACTTAATTGAAAATATTGCCATCAGAATTTTCACTAACACGGATTGTGTAGACATTTATTCATGCTATTTCCCGGGTGGCCTTGTGGGATCAGACGGGACCCGTAAACAATTATTTGCTTCAGACATCAATAAACTTTCCAGAGGTGATAAATTTATATTAGGTGGGGATTTCAACTGTAGACACCAATCTTGGGGGTGTCTGCGTTCAAACTGTTGGGGTAACATATTGTATCAGAAACAGGACTCTTATAATCTGGATATAATTTTTCCAAATGATCATGCTTACGTTCCTTCGAATATAAACAGACAAAGTTCGACACTCGATTTGTTTTTGACCAATATGGCTGAAAGAATCTCGTCAGCTGAAGTAATAAATGACCTGAGTTCAGATCATTTGCCTGTCCAAATTACTCTTCATAGTAATTTCTCAGACATTGACCTTAGAAGCTATGATTACAGCATTGCCAACTGGAGGTCCTTTTCTATTTATATAAATCGACACCTATTTCTTCCCCCTCAAAATGCAGTATCTAGCCCTGAAGATATCGACTTGTTACTGGTTAACTTCAAACGAGTATTGAATGATGCGATAAATATTAGTGTGCCGATGAGACATCACTCTAACCCAAGGAAACCCTTTCCTTTACATATTAAATCGTTGATACGACGCAGAAATTACTATCGCAGAAGCTGGAAGATACACAGGAATAGTTTTGATTTTTACAAAATAAAATGGTTGAACCGTAGGATAAATGAGGAGATTGAAAAGTTCAGGAATTCATCTTGGAATCATATGCTATCCAAATTAGATAAAGGCTCTTCCCCTTTTTGGAATCTGAAGAAAATTTTAAGGAAGAAGTCAAACAGAATTCCTATTCTCAATTACAATGCTACACGTTTTACCACTGATCAGGAAAAATGTGAGATATTGGCCCAGACTTTTGCCTCGAATCATTCCGTAACATCTACTCTTGGAGATCCATCCACTATGTCCGAAGTAAGTAATTGTCTTCAGATATTTCAATCTACGACAATTAACCCACCAGCCCATTTCACAATCAATACTTCAAAAATATCAGATCTTATAAAGAATCTGAAGAACAAGAAAGCGCCAGGGATAGACGGTATCAATAACAAATGTCTCAAGGCTTTGCCAAAAAAGGGTATACAATATTTAACCATCGTCATTAATTCTTGCTTGAAGTTGGGCTACTTTCCACAAGAATTTAAAGAGTCAAAAGTTATTCCTATAAAAAAACCTAACAAACCAAATGATTGTCCCCATTCATACAGACCAATCAGTCTGCTTTCGTCTGTCAGCAAAATTCTTGAGAAGGTTATTAAAGAAAAACTCACAGATTTTGTAGGTGAGAATGAAATATTTCCCCCAGAGCAGTTCGGATTTCGTAGGGAACATAACACAATACAACCGCTAATAAGAATAAAGAAAATAATCAATACAAACTTTGACCAGCAGAAGTCCACAGCTATGATTCTGTTAGACATCAAAGCTGCCTTTGATTCCGTATGGCATGACGGGCTTATATATAAAATGATCAATCTGAACATTCCAAAAGAGATTGTTAAGTTAATACAAAGTTTCTTACAGTTCAGATCATTTAAAGTCCATATAAATTCTTATAGTTCTACCCTTATTCCGATTGTCGCTGGTTGCCCACAGGGATCATGTTTGTCCCCAATACTATACAATCTGTATACTGCGGATATTCCACTACTTAATAACTGTACAATATCAATTTTTGCTGATGACACTGCAGTGCTCTGTTCCGACTTACTAGCTTTAGATATTATCAGAAACCTTCAAACGGCAATGTCAGAATTAGTTAAATACTTTCATAAATGGAAGATCATGATGAACGGTGATAAAAGTCAGGCAATATATTTTACTAGGAAACGCAAAGAATGTTTCATCCCACAGAGTAATATTGTTATAAACAACATGAGTATCCAATGGGAACAAAAGGTTAAATACTTGGGTATAATACTAGATACGAAAATGAAGTTCAAAGATCACATTCCATATGTCATTACAAAAGTAAAATTGTAAATCAAAATGCTCTACCCACTTATAAACCGAAATTCCTGCCTTAGCTTAAGCAACAAAATGTTAATATTTAAGTCTATATTTCACTCCGTTTTGTACTACGGAGCTCCACTGTGGGCATCTAGTGCCAATTGTCACTTAAAAAAATTGCAAGTCGCCCAAAATAGGATCCTAAAATTAATATTTAACCTCCCGTTTTTCTTTTCTACACAGCGTCTCCATGAGTACGCCGATGTAGAACTAGTTATCGATAAGATAGAAAGATTAACTCAAAATTTTAGATTGCGATGTGCAGCATCTAGATACACTCATATTAATGAATTAGCCTATTCATAGTTAGTTTTAAGTAGTATGTAAGTTTTATTATTTATAAAAAAGATTCAAATAGGTTTTTGTAAATTTTTCCCTCCCATTTTTTGTATACTTATTGTATATTTATATTGCATAAGAAATTAAGCAATTTTGTAAATTATTATTAATTATATAGCAGAAGAAGATATAACTCTTAAACTCTTAAAATGTATTATATAGTGAAATGAAATGTAAATATTATTGAAAATAATAAATTGAATTGAATGACTCATATCGAACTGCATTGTCGTTTTTGTTCAGTATCGTTTGGCAAATCATCATGGAAAGAATCAGACGACAACAGCGTCTCCAAATTGTTTAGGTGTAGTACGAAAAACACCGTTATGTGAGAAAGAAGACTATGACGAATCGATTCGTCTTCGTTCTCAGCAGCTTGGCTTTACAAAAACTGTCTAATAACTAATTTCAACATAAAAGCCAAAATAATGATTTTTTGCATACAACCGCAAACCTTTATGTGTACCTCAATTAGTTTAAGAGATATTAATTTAGATGCGTCTATTGCCCCTCTTGGATAATTTTGGTCAACGGACCTCCGTGGCAGGTCCTCTCTAAAATTGCCAATTTTTCAATACAAAAAAAATATTTGCAAAAATTCTCATATCGCAAAGAACTGATTAGAAATTGTTTAGTGAATTTTTTTACCCTTGTATATTGACTACTTATTCAAAAAGTATTAACACATTCTGACTGTAAATAATGGAATGATGATAATTTTAGTAACAAATCTTAGATTTTGAAACATATTTTCCCCACTTTGCAATTTTTTAATTCTCTAGAATATATGTTTAAGAATATATGCATATATGTTTAATATGAATTTGTTTATGAAAATATTAATTGTTTGTTAAAGCTCTTGATCTGCTTTTTCCAATATAGTATAATTTCTGACTTGTGATACGATAACTTTCGTATAGTAATTTCGCATAGTAATATTTTTTTTTCAAATTTAGCTTAAGTTCGGAGAATGGACCCTTCTGGTACCTCGAACACAAATGGTCCATATTCCTACGCTAAAATATAATCAATGTAGCTTTCATACGTATATTCACTTCAATATTTGGAAAAAATTAGCCCCAAATAATTGTTCACAAAAATATTGTGTTTAAATTTCTGAATATTTGAATGAAGGTTTCCTACGTTGCACAGCGGTTCAGAATAAAAATCTTTCGGCCAAAATTCAATAACTTTTGTTCTAGTAGACATTTTTGAGTAATAAATCAAAATTAGGCAAGGACCCAAGGATTATTTTGAAATATTAACATTAAAAATCGGGAAATCGGATATATTTTAGAAATCGGTCCAAAGTTGACGACTTTTCGTATTTTTTTTAATATATTTCTACGTATTTGTTCATAATGCGAAGAAAAAATTTTATTTTTTTTATATTACATTTTTTCACGTTTTTCAGATATTGAAAATTGAAAAAACGTAATTTCTTTTTTGACTTTGTCGAATTTGCACTTCGATATTTTTTATTAGAAATTGTGGTTTCTTAGCTTTATTATGACGCCAAAACTATGTTTGTGCCAAATATATTTCGTTTGTAATAAATATTTTAAAAAATATTCTTTTTGAACAAATGTCTGACTTTGAACCAACACAACTTTTTTCCTTCAAAAGCCTTTAACGAAATATATACATATTTGGAAAGGTTTTGAATGTTAATATCTCAAAATAATCCTTGGGTCCTTGTTTAATGTTGATTTTTTACAGAACTCAAAAATGTGTGCTAAAACAAAAGTTATTGAATTTTGGCCGATGGATTTTGACGTGCGTTGACGGTCTGCATTCGGGTTTAAAGATTTTCTCCTCTGGGATCCAAAGCCGGCTACGCAGAGCTAAGTTCTCCTGCGTTTAGTGTGTTGTACAATCCAAATTTCTAAAAGTAAAAATTTCAAAATATTCGTTTATAGTGCGCATTTACGCAGTCAGAGGAATGTACACTAGAGCGTACCAGGTTACAAGTAAAAAAAAAAAAGTTCGCCGTACACCTTCGAATATGAAGTATTATTGAAAGGTTTAAAAAAAATTTTTTTTATTTTTTTATGCCGAACGTAGGGGTCGCGCTTTTACATTTTTCTATATAACTTCTGCATTTATAAACGGATTTTAAAGTGTGATACATCGATGTTTTTGTCCGATTTTTTTGTCTTTGAAGTCATTGAGCTCAAACATGATTCATGATTTTATGCGAGCTTTAATTTTCGATTATTAGAGTGGTACATTAGGGTAGTAGCAACTGAGAAATGATGGGTAAGTACCAGAAGGGGGTGCTTGAGCTCAATGACTTCAAAGACAAAAAAATCGGCCTCGTCGAGACAAAAACATCGATGTATCACACTTTAAAATCCGTTTATAAATACAAGTTATATAGAAAAATGTAAAAGCGCGACCCCTACGTTCGGCATAAAAAAATAAAATTTTTTTTTTGAAACTACCTTTCAATAATACTTCATATTCGAAGGTGTACGGCGAACTTTTTTTTTGAGGTACGCCCTAATGTACACATCAGATTTCATGATTCCTGTTCCAACCGTTTGATTGGTACCAATTTTGTTACGATTTTTTAAAAATATCACTTTCTCCGCTGTACGAGGAATATGCGTACCAAATTTCAAGAATATATCAGTTGCCATTTGGACCAGGCTTTTTTAACTCTACGAATTTCGGATTCTAGCTTCATATGAACTATATAGCTATTATTGTATAACCCATTACATATCTCAAAAATACAAACATTTGTACTACTTCAATACTCTATTTGTATTTCTCTTCCCGGTAGTGATTTTAGACAGTTGAAATTTTTTGGAATTTTATTTGATTCCAACAAAATCCTCCATTTTGGCAGTGGCTGTTGCCGTCTATAGTGTCGGGGGATTTTCGATTGTCAGTATGTCAATGGCAGACAAATCATCTCGATGTTTCACATTCATCTCGCTAAACTGCCGATGGTGTTAGAGAACATTCAAATATGAGCTCACACATGAATGGTAACAATAAAAACACTTCTCAATTCAGCGCCATGCCAATACGGATACAGGCTGAATGTACGAATTGATGCATATCCCTTTTCCAATGTGTATAGTCTTTTTATAAAAGCCACGAGAGCGTATGGATAACTTTTGTTATATCCACTAAAGTCATATTTATCATATCACCTCCATGCGAATAATGCTTGGTGAAAGTACCGCACGGTGCACAGTGGTTCCAAATCGATTTTTTCGAAATAATTGTGTAACTTTTGAACGGAAAAAGATAGGTTGACGAAATTTCACATGCTTAGAACAAATGTGTTTTCAAAAATCTGCGAATTCCCCAAAATCGCACGTAATCCCCAATGTGCATTGGGATTACTTTTCCCACAAGGTAAAGTATAACGCCTAACTAAAATTAATTTCTTGTATTCGGCCTTACACTTTAAGCCCCGCCCTATGGCTGGCTCCTTTGGGGTGTATCCCATAAGAAAAAATATTTAAGCCCGGTCGAAGGCCGGCAACGGAAGAATCTCCGCATAGATAGTTTCGAATGTACCACAGATGAGAACATTTTTAATTCCGACAGAAGGATGAATATTTTTAATTCCGCATAGACGGTTTCGAACACACTTCAGAGGTGAATATTTTTAAGTCCGGGTGAATATTTGTAAGTCCGGCTGAATTGCTTTATGTTGATAATATTGTCAATTATTTAATGTCATTGATTTTTGGGTTTCGAAAATACTCCAGAGGTGAATATTTCTAAGTCCGGCTGAAGGTCGCCAATGCATAGAATCTGTACAAAATATTGCTTTATGTTGATAATATTGTCCATTATTTAATGCCATTGATTTTTGGTCTAGGAAAATTTGGGGTTAAAATAAGAAGTTATTTAATTATTTGCTTTTATTTCTTTTACAAATTACCCACTGTGCATCGTGGATCATGAAATCTGCAAAATTATGACGTGAGCTGTTTAAATGGAGCAATTACCCATTTGTGCAGATGTCACGTGCGGGAGGGAGGAGGATTCGCATTAAAACCAGGTCATATATGTATATAAAATGAAAATTGCGGTTTTAGTGCTGTTAGCACTCAAAATGGGATATTGGGAAATAAGCTATGATATTGCCAATTAGTAACATCAGCAGATACAACGGTATTCATTTGTTATGCAAATAGCATTCTTATAGTTAATACACAGACTGAAAACCATAAAATTCAAAGAATTGTGCTTCGGTGGGAAAAATCTATCATTAAAATTCTTTTAGTGAAAAACCTGAAACAAGTGGTATTATTATCTGTGCATAAACATTATATCATCAAACCAATGCAGGAACAATATGAGTATTTCCATGTCAAGCGGTACGGTTTTTGACCTTTATAGCTGCGATTGTTTTAAAAGTTTGTGTATATATTCTTCTCATAAAAATATTGTTTTTGGAAAAAAATTTAATTTTTTGTTCACGAGTTATGACCAATTTAACAGTGAAAAAAGACTTGTTTTTCAAAAACGTGTGTTCATTCAATCGCCTGTATTTCCTGAAATTCTTTACCGATTTAATGTGTTATACCTTGTTCTGAACTTAATTTTAATTACATTTAACATATTGACTTGGTGTTTTATAGCAAGGTTAGATTTTTTAAAGGTTTAGCAATTTTAATTCTTTTATTTTGATTTTCGAAATGATTACACTAATCCTTTTTGTTGAAATTTTAAAGTAGTGTGCTTAAGTCTATTTTTGAAATGATGCCTTCTATTTTTTACCAATTTTTTACGATTTTTTAAGAAACAAAAAACTAAATTAAAGTGAAAAATCATCAAAATTAATCATTTCGAAAATCAAAATAAAATAATTAAAATTGCAAAAACTTTAAAAAATCTAATCCTACTATAACGCATCACATCAATATTTTAAAAGTAATTGAAATTACCTTCAAAACCAGGTATAACACATTAAAATCGGTAAAGTATTTCAGGAGTCACAGGCGATTGGATGAACACGCCTTTTTGAAAAACAAGTATTTTTTTCACTGTTAAATTGGTCATAACTCGTGAAAACAAATTTTAAAACGTTTTTCCAAAAATACGTATTTAATATTTTTATGAGAAGAATACATACACAAACTTTTAAAACAATCGCAGCAATGGACGTCAAAAACCGTACCGCTTGACATGGAATGACTCATATTCATGTTTTAATTTGTTGTGCATGCAAACATTTTACACTTAGGTTCGTTACGCGAAATCTCGCAAACCAACACTGAGCAAGGATAAATAATCTGTCAAATGTTTGCCGACTGTAAAAATTGCGTTGTCTCTGAAAAAGACTACGAAGTTCTGCAAGAATTAAATCATCAAAGCAAGTAAGGAAAGGCTAAAGTCGGACGGGCCGACTATATGATACACTCAACTTTCTATCGGAATACAATTCAATTCAGTAAAAAAGTGAAAATGGGAAAAAATGTTGTATGTTTCCTAATCACAGGCTAATATGACCTGGTCCAATTTGTCAAATCGAGAATAATATTTGTATCGGGGCTATATCCAAACATGGAATGAAGTGACTAACTTTCACAATAAGTTCTTCTAGTTGAAGTATAACGTGTAATGCTCAATTTTAAAAAATTCTCTGAAAATACGCGGTTTCTGGGGGAACGAAATTTGTATGAGAGCTATATATAAATCTGAACCGATCTAACACATTTTTACCACAGTAAATATGTGGATTCTAGTGCGGAAATATTCAAATTGGGAGGGAAAGTTGTATGAGAGCTATATATAAATCTGAACCGATCTAACACATTTTTACCACAAGTGTTTCCAGTTGAAATTTAAGGTGTTTTGCGAATTTAGAGGAAAATCTGTTAAAATATGTGGATTCTGTGGAGGGAAATTTGTATGGGAGCTATATATAAATCTGAACCGATTTAACATATTTTTATTACAGATGTTTCTAGTTGAACTATAAGATGTTTTGCCAATTTTGAATAAAATCTGTTGAAATATGTGGTATCTAGAGTGAAAAGAGTCCAATCGGGAGTGAAATTCGTATGAGGGCTATATCTAAATCTGAACCGATTTTCTTAATTGAATAGCGTTCGTCCTTGTCCCGAAAAACTTCGTTGTGCAAAGTTTCGTTTGGTTCTGGCAACAAATAAAAGATCATTAATTTCGGTCCTTCTGAATCTTAAATACACTCCACCCATACATTTAAAGAAAATTGTGATATTTTAATGTGAATAGATAGTGTTTCATTAGTAAAATATTGGAAAAATTAAAATTTACAGTAAAACGGTTTCCGTTTAAACGAAAATTAAATTTTCTAAAAACATCGGTTTTCGGTTATTGAAAAAACCGGTAAAACCGTTTTTTAAATACTTACAAAAATAATGAAAAATGTATAATAATTGCAATGTGCGTTAAAAATGTACTGTTTGGCGCTAAAAGGTTCAATGTAAATATTTTGTTGCTTTGAGTTAATAGCTTGGTTTTATTTTCATACTCTCTTTCATAAATTACACATAAATTCACAAATTACCTTTAAAAATCTAATGCTGGACAATATCACCATAAATATATTCATAAAACCTTCCTGACAATTTGCTCAAAGGACACATATATTCTTAGTTCATTAGTGCAGTTCTTTTCTCCAGATTTTTGTGAATATTTCTAAAGGCTATCATTTAACAATAAATTCGGGCAATATGTATAGAGTGGACCACTTAAAAATTAAATTTTGAACTACCGATTACTTTTACCTTGAAATGTAGAATAACATTTATTTTAATTTTCAGGTTTATGTTTGACATTAGAAAAATGGACGCTCGAACAAAATTGCGAAATATTAAAAACTTACAGCCAAAGTAGTGATACTTTAACGCAAACTGTAAAAAATGTACGTGGAAAAAGTTCGAGAAGATATCGGCCTTCAGATCAGCCTTTATGATGCTCATTTTCATCTCGGTGGCTATGTTAATAAGTAAAATTGTCGCATATTGGTTCAGAGAACCTACACATGACTATTGAGAAGCGAGTAACTGTTTTTGAAAATCGAATAATCAGCTGAAATTGTTATGCCAATTGGTCTCATTTTTGGTTTGCGTGATTTATTTTTTCCTTCGTCAGTGCCCATCTCTATGCGGGGCCGCATATTTCCGTTCCCCAGTGTTGTCAGTACTATACACTACCATACGAACAAATGGTGTTTTAGTGGACAAACTCATGCCTTATAGGTATTTAAATGAGGCCAATAATTTTTTAAACATTTTACGCGTTAATTGATTTAATATCTAACGAATAAATAGCTTATTGATGACTGTACATCGATAATAAAGATATTAATTGAAAATAAATGAAAACTTCCCCGTTCTGTCAGACACCGTAGCGTATGATCAATATTATTATTAATAAATATAACTTATACGACACCAGTATGCTGATCGAACGCTTAACCCCCTTTCATGTCCAATGTTACCTATAGGCAACATTACGAGTTAGTCCTATAACATCTTTAAAATCACATATTTTGATGAATTAATACATTTTATTTTTGTGTACATAGGTAACAAAGATTATTCAAAAGAGAACCAACAAATTTGGTAACTTGGGTTTGCATAGGAAGACGAAAACAAAAGTGAAGTCTCAAATTTCAAATATTTGAATATCTTGTAATTAAAATTGTTTAGAATTTGTTCTTATTATTTTAATAGGATTTCTTCGAGTACAGGAAAAACTCTATTTGTTATTCGAAGTGATATATAATAAAGATTTTTAAAATGAAGAAAAAAATCAAAATATGATTTAACCGAGGTTTGCAGTATAATGATTTTAAAAAAATCCTGCTACTCATGTTCTGTATGAATTAGAACCCCAAAACTCTATATAAATCATATTTAGACCCATACATCATCAAAAAGTATATCAAATTTTATATATTTTTTTAGTTTTATTTTTTTGGTCTGTAATCAATATTTGATTTTAATTCTATTAAATATAGATGCAAAATGGTCTTGAGCCAGTTCAAATCAAATATTGATTACAGACCAAAAAATTCAAACGAAAAAACTAAAACAAATGAGCGTTGGCACGGCAGAAGTATTGCTGGTTAATTATATCTGCATATGCACATACTTACATATGCAACTCAATAAGATGCTTGTAAGATGGCATATGTACTTTATTACTTGGTGCGATTTTTTAAACGCAAATTCGGTAAGTGAGTTGTGGTTCTCGTTCGTTTGTGAGAATCATCTCCTTATAGAGGCCGGGTTTGATGTTGAAAAGTCGCTGCGAAGCCACTTGAAAAGACTTTTGACATGGTCGAAATCATGATCGTGGTAGTCTGCAGCCAAGTAAAAAATGTCACCATGCCATTTGTAAATAAATTAGCATTCTATTAAATATAGATGCAAAATGGTCTTGATCCAGGACAATATCCCACTTCAAATCAAATTTGATATATTTATTAAGAAGAAAATTCGGGCATGAGAGGGTTAATTACAACCGCTTAAATGCACTTTGAAAATAAATTGTATAAACGTTGATAAGAATATGTTCAATCGAGAACATGAAAAATTGGATCTATTTTTTGCATGCAGTTTCATTAAATTAATCAATTAATGCTTTAAAAATCATCATTAAAATTTAAAATATGACGTTTTTGATTAAAATTCCAATTCTTTAAGAAGGTTCTTCGACATGCTTCATTCAAACAGGCCTTGTTTTATTTCTTATGAGTGTTACTACAATTAAAAAAATGCTCATTAGTGATATCGGGGTTTATGATTTGTTTTCTATTTGGATTGGTCAGTGTCCGATTTTTACATTATTTTGCGTTAAACTATACGATACACTACACTGTAATTTTATATCCTACTTTAAAAATATGAATTTAGGGCAAACATCCCAAACGTAGAGTGATTTAAATAATACAATTTTCGGATTTGCGTGACAAGATGTTAGAGAATATATTTTTTTTAATTTTTAAGGGTATTTGGTGCCAGAATAAAATAATATCTGTACATATATTTTTGGAATTCTCTCTCAAAAAATCAAAATGTTATGGAGAGCCGAAATGCGTTTCTCTTTCTACGTTTCTCATTTCAAATTAAAGTTAGACTCTGTCATGCAGGAAAAAGGTGTTAAAATAGATTATTTTCGAATAATTATAAACGCATAATTAAAGAGTTTTGCGTTAAAATCTCAAAATTTATAAGCGATTATTTGTGCACCGCAGATTTATCCAGGGATATTTTTGTACTAAGCATTACTGTCTTAGTTAGAATCCTAAGTATTAAATATTGAAACAAAATAGTTTTTACGATTTAAAAAATATACTAAATATATATATAGTTCAAATAATGAAGGTACCTGTAAATTTTCTCTTATAATTTAAAACATCTCGGATTGACAATACAAATTTTGTTATGGGGTAAAAAGTGGAGCGTATCATATAGTCGTTCTCGAGAACATGGAAATGAAATGTATTTTGGGACATCCTTTACTTAGACTTCTTGAAAAAAAAAACCTTTCTTAATAACTACCTTTTCTTGCAGCAAACATTTGGGGGAGAATCTCCCTGCCATTTCCACCACGATGTGGTAAAAATGTGTTTAAAAACAAATTAATTGAAAAGTCCACATATTTCCGACTTCCTCCGACTAAATTCCAATTCATTTCAATTTCCCCAAAGAGTTGGAAGGAAATTCAAATTGCTCAACACACAGCTGTCATTGTATTAGGTAAAGGTAACAACCAAGGTAAACAGACATATGTACAGCACACACAGAACAGCAGACGAGACCACTCAACGTAAACACATGCCGTGTGAATCTAATTTCAGTGTAAAATACACGCACTCACGCACACAAATTGTGGTGCACGAATGTGCGTCTGATAGATACAGTGAGATAGAGTGAGGGAAAGTTTACGTGTGTTTGGTATGTAAATGTTGGGTTTTCTTGGGGGAAACTTATGCCGTAGAGAAAAGAAAAAAGTCTGCATGGAAAAAAACCTCATGTATGTATGTGTATTTAAACAGGAATTGTGCACACCAACGTGTGTACTATATTTGTATTCACACACATGTACGCTCATAAAAATATTGTGACAACTTCGATGACATACAATTCAATTTCCGTTTTGAATTGAGAATAGAAGTATTTTTGTTTGGTTTGTTTAAAGAATTGTTTGGTGCGGTCAATGACATTTAATATACAAGATATTCCTTTTTTCTCTAGATATAGGCGAAAACGAATTTAGTTCGTCAAAAAGGGTGGGAAAGTGAAGTTGAATTTTCGCAACGTGTAGTACGTCTCCTTTGAAATTTCTTAGCCCAATAGCAACGAAGTGTCTTCAAGACAAGTAAGAAAATGTCAGTCGGCTAAACCGATATATATATATATCCTCACTCACAGAGAACATATATACGGAAGTTATAAGAAACTAAATTTTACTTAAGGCAGGATAATTTGTGTGGAAGGTGCTAGAATGTTCTCGGCATATGGTCCCAACTTCCACATTTATAAAACAATTGTAAAACATGATCAATATCAAGATTATGAAAGATTTAATTTTACAATTACATACAATTATGTGGGAGGTATAAGAAGGGGCGTGGGTAATGTGTAAATATTTTCAGGATTAAATTGATTAAAAAACATTTTCAAATATGAAATTGCAAATGATTTTGAGTGCCCATTAGCCTTATATCGGTTTTATATGAAACAAAGCTTATGTCACTTTGTGTGCGTGGTGCCAGAAGGGGTGTGGAAATATCGCCCATATTCCATATGAAAGTAACTTCTATAAAAGCTTTACCAAATATCAAATTTCACAGTATTCCGATCATCAGTATAGAAAAAATAATAGCTTTAATTTTACGTACTTTAGGGTGATTTGTGATTATAAAAACTTTTTCAAATACCAAAATATAGGTTATTGCGAATTTCCGTGTGGGAGTTACATTTGTGTGGGAGGTAGCAAAAGGGGCGCTGCAATTTCGCACATCTTCAAACATAAATAAGGTTTGGGGAAAATATTACCAATTTGCATGCGTGCAAAGCGGGAATTGATTTCTTAACACCATTCGAGAGTTATCGTGTACACCATCCAGACGGACATGGCTCAAACAACTTGAAAAGTCGCGAAACGGATTCAGTCCAGACATACTTAGGGTCTTAAGTCACTCCTTCAATGCGTTAAAATTTTTTTCCGTCCCAAATGGTAAATATCCACCTACTCTGTACTATGGTCCCACCCAAATCCATAGTTTTTGGCAGAAATTCAAAAAATTTAAATTGGAAATTGTAAAATGTGTAGTTATTTTATTGATGGCAACACTCAAAGCTATCAAGAAAATGTATTGGAGAAAACTAGGTGGCAACATCGCAAGCCTGAGAGGCATTTAAAGTTTGCTGTTGAAACAAGTGGGATTAATTCAGGTCTAAAGCAGTTATGCAAAGTACATAAAATTAAGGCGTAAAAAGAAAATAATGAAGTGACTATATTATTGAAATTGAAGGCCGGCGTAAGTAGTTGAAAAATTATATTTAACATTTTGTGATTACTGCAGTCTTGTCAGTTTTCTTAAGTGTTGTAATTTTGTGATTCGTAGTGAGCATAACCTATAAAAGTCGTGAACCAAACGTTATTGTAGGACTCAACTTGACTCAAAATGTAAACGTGAAAGTGTTCGTCAGCATTTTTCGACAAACTCCTAAAATTGCCACTTTATGTTAGCACAATTTTCAATTAGCCATAGTACACATATCATATCTCTGAATCTGATTTGTTTAAAAGAGCCATCAATATCTCATTTTAAAGGTAAAGGTAAAATGGTGTATAAAGTTTCTGTACACATGTAGACATTTTATATTATTTCCTGAAATAATTATGTGTCAAGTAGAATATTTGTATGCTATAGTTTGCTTTTGTAATAATGTTCAGAAAAACATTGCTCGTCAAAGTAAAATAAGTTTCATTCTTTTAAGCTTTCATAAAATTTTGTTTTGGGTCACCCTGTACTAATACAGGGTGATAATTATGTAGGTTATATGTTGAGTTTATATGGGAGATGATAGTGGGCGTGGTCCGATTTTTTTTATTTTTAGTTACGTTATGTCTAGCAAATGTGCAAAATTACAAGATTGTATCTTTATTTTTCGACTTTAGAGCGAATCTGATAAACATCTATCAATATCATCCTGCAATAATTTTATGTCACTGAAAGTTCGAATAGCCCTGAAAATCTTTTGATCATCAGCTTACATAAGATGCCTAGAATTCAAAAAACAACAATTAATATCATTAACAAAAATATTTAGTGACAACAACAACGGACCTAATACACTTCCTTGTGGGATACCAGAAGTTGGAATATAAGCATCTGTATAGAAAACATCTAAAAATACCGAACAGTGTCTATTTATTAAATATGTTCGAAACCAAACAATAATTTCCGAACGAAAGACAATTTTCATTAATTTATATAATAATATATTATGAGGAACTCTGTCGAAAGCTTTGGAGAAATCCGAATATATACACCACTCTCAAAATTCGAAATGAAATATTTTGTAAAAAACTGCTAAATTGTTAGTTGTTGACCTGCCATGGAAAAACCCATGTTGAGCAGAACTTATATAGCTCTTAAATCTAAAAGTCAATTTATCACAAATTATGTGTTCAAAAAGTTTAGCAATATTATATACGTCTGTAACTATAGGCAAAATGGAGTTAATTAACATTTTCAGATTTTCATTTCCCCATTGGCTTTGGTATTGGCCCAAAGGGTGGGCCATTTGAATTTTAAAATTATAATCGGCTATTATTATGATTATTTTTTCAAATTTCTGGTTTTATTGGAAAAGTTGAAGTAAGTCATTTAATAATGGAACACAATATCGTATGACTACCACGACTGGTTCGGCAGTACCTCATCTGATCAACCGAATTTTTCAGTACAGCCCAAAATACACACCAAACATTGACTCGTTATGGATGCATTGGCTTCTCAATAGTCACGTGTGGATTCTCTGAATCCCATATACGGCTATTTTCCTATTGACATAGCCACCGAGATGAAGTCTGAACTGAAAGCCGATCTCTTCAAGAAGTTTTTCCACGTAAACTTCTTACAGTTTGCTTTAAAGACTCACTACTTTGGAAGTAAGTTTTTTATATTTCCCAATTTTTTTCGAGCGCTCGCGTCCCATTTTGGAAAAGTCAAACATTAACATAAACCTGAAAATACAAATAAAAACGAATGTTATTCTATCTTGCAATGTTCAAGTAATCGGTTGTAAGAATTATAAGAATAAAATTGAAGATGAGAATATCTGTTAAAGACACTTCATGCTTCTATCTGTATTAGATTAATACTAATACTTTCCAAGTTAATGTTTAAAATATGAATACTTTTTAATGGGAGAAATGTTGAAATGATTGTTATTGCTAAACTACAACCGATAGAAGTATGAAATTTGAAGTATTTTTAACAGATATTTTCCTCTTTAATATGAAACTTATATCGGCACAGTTTGTGCGAATAAGTATTAAATAATTGTATAATGTTATGCTTTGAATTTTTGTAGTCCTTACAAGGACTATCAGGATGGGGAGATGAAAAACGTCGATTAACTCTATTTTGACTGTAGCTCCAGACGTATATCAGTGAAAAACCAAATTGGTTTTTGAAAAACCAAATCGGTGACATTTGTATTGGGGCTGCATCTAAATCTGAACCGTCTTGCTTCAAATTTAACAGCCTTCGTCCCTGCCGCAAAAAAATTATATCATTAACAAATTCATTGTGATCGGGATGATCAATCGATTCGGAAAGTAATTCTATGTTGATAATAAAGGATGGATATATCTCGCTTCATTGTGGGTATTACAAAATATGACAAAGACATAATACTCCGTGGAGGGTGTAAAATATATATAAATAATAACAATAATTATTACATGTTTTCACTTCCTCCCCATATCCTTGGCGAATTAAAGAGTCGTTCTTGCATTTTCCCCGTAACATATCTTATCATTTCTATTGTCTTTGGGTGACAATCCATAGAAACATTAAGCCGCTTCTCGCTTCACCCTATACTGTGAAAAAATCAGTCAGTTTCTTCAAAAAGGCACATTAATTATCAGGACATTGTCCTTACTCAAGACCATTTTGCATCTATATTTTATAGAATACTAGCTGAACCCCGCCCGCTTCGCCAGGCAGAAAAACAGACGGAAATTAAAATCAGGTTTCATATTGTTCTTTCTTGTGATCGGTAATATATGTACCAATTATAATAAAGGTACTTCCCTGAGATACTAAAAAAATATATATTTTCCATGGAGAATATTGAAGATCAGAATTTTAGTTTACGGCGAAAAAAGGAAGAATTGTCAAAAATAAATTTGATTTTTGGTTGAGTGTGAATCTCCTCCTTTCCATTACCAAAACAAAATACTCCCTAAACTGGAATTCGAATATACTACATTCAAAACACATAGAAAGTGTATCAAATTGTACACTAATCAAACAACACAAAAACTAAAAAATTAATATAATTTCTGTTTTCTTGACTTTTTTGTAACCTTTCTTTACTATTGTGCTAAGAAAATCCAAAGAAAACGTGAAATTTTAAAAAATTTAAATCAAAAATTCCCCATCTTTCAAATCCCGCCCACTTGTATCTTTTTTAAGCAGTTTACAACTAAATTAACTCACACAACTATATAGGAATCTCGGTGTCGAATATATTATAAAAGAGGTTTTAATTTCATATGGGAAGGGTCACGCCCACTTTCCGCCCATCTCTGCACAACTATTTACACATGATCTACTTACACAAATTTTCAGCACTCTAGGTGTCATAGAACTGACAATATTCAATAATAGGTTTTAACTTCGTATGGGAGGTGCCACGCCCACTTTTCCAATACCGCCCATTTTTGGCACAACTATGCACATTGATGCTAGATGCACTTACACAAAATTTCAGCACTCTAGGTGTCATAGAACTGACAATATTCAATAATAGGTTTTAACTTCGTATGGGAGGTGCCACGCCCACTTTTCCAATACCGCCCATTTTTGGCACAACTATGCACATTGATGCTAGATGCACTTACACAAAATTTCAGCACTCTAGGTGTCATAGAACTGACAATATTCAATAATAGGTTTTAACTTCGTATGGAAGGTGCCACGCCCACTTTTCCAATACCGCCCCTTTCTGACACAACTGTGCAGACTAATAATTAGTGAACCTTCACAAAAATTCAAGACTCTAGCTGCAACGGAATTCCGAATATGCTAATTTATAAAAAAACGAATAAATCCCCAATTTGTGTGGGAGGTGCCACGCCCACTGAAAATATCAAAAAATTATATAGCCTATTTTCACCACCGGTTCAGCATGAACATACTGTGAAAATTTCAAGAAGATCGGTTCAGTAGTTTAGGCTGCTATAAGGAACAAACAAACAAACAAACAAACATACAAACACAGATTCATTTTTATATATATAGATATAGATATCTACTATAGTTAACGTGGCCATCTCTTATTTGGCAAAAAGTGGGGTTTATGAATTCAAAAAGCGGGATTTCGTGGGATTTTGTAGAAAAAACCGGGATAGTGAAAATTTAACCAAAAAACGTAAAGATAAAAAACTAAGCTATATAATGTAATGTACTGTGTTTAGAATATTTATGACAAGTGTGCAAAACCAAAAAAAGATTTTTTGCAAATTAGTATTTTTATTTTTTGCTATTAATAATCTTAAATAATCCCTTAAAACTAGAGCCTTAATATATAAAAATTAGTATTTTTAGGGTGGAAATGGGAAAAGAGGCAGATGGTACCAACAATATGGATATATCCCAACAATACGGCTTTTCCCTAACAAGGACTGAAAATAATTAAATAAGTAAACAATATTTAGGGTATTGAAGCACATTTTTTTTAAGATTGCTGCAGGAGTGTTCTTTAAAATTATTTAAACATCACAATTTGTATAAAATAGTTAACATAAGTGCGCGTGTATGTCGACTTCTACGCAAATTCACTCCATGGAAGATTAGGCATGGCTGAATTTAACGCTTTTTTACTAGTTTTAATGAATTTTGGAAAAATATATTGAAAAATTTTTCTGTAGTGTTAAATGCGATCTTCAAAATGAAAAACAATCTACACATAATTTGTATATGATGTTTAAAGAGCTGTCTATTAGGCTAGAATTGCATGGGTCCATATTTTATTAATAGTAACAAGTAAAAACCCTCCACCATGGATTGCATTCCACAGAGGTTGTCGGTGTTCGCAGAAGTGCAGTAATATTACAGGAAAATATAAATTTTTTAATATAGCCAAACCAAAACAAATACAAATATTGAAAACATAATTTTATAAATAAATATAATATTTTAATTATTTCAAACCACGCTTATAAGGCAAGGCTACCAATACGTTAATTCAAAAAATAAATATTCTTATGCTTATATTTTCAAAAAGCTTAAATACCATAAATATTAGATTGGAGATATTAGGTGCTACAGTTGGTTGTACTTCCATTATATGTTAATTCCAAAATTTGAAAATCCATATTAGACGTACATAGTGCAAAATAACCTAACTTCATGATTCAACCAATTTTTGCCGTAAAAGAAAAAGTACGAATTTGGAAAAAACTTTTTATTTTGCGTGTCTATGCAGTCAGAGGAATGTATACAACGAATTCCATGATTCCAGCTGCGCCCGAATTTCATCATTCTAACTGTAGTCGTTTAGTTGGTACTATTTTTATCCCCCTGTACCATTGTATAGAATTTCGAAAAATTCGTCTATTTTCCGTGTCTACGCAGTCAGAGGAATGTATACACCGAATTTCATGACTCTAGCTGCGGTCATTTGATTGGTACTATTTTTATCCCCTTTTTTCATTTTAACCCCAAAAAGTACGAATTTTGAAAAATCCGTGTATTTTACTTGTCTATGCAATCAGAGGAATGTATACACCTAATTTCATTATTCTAGGTACAGCCGTTTGATTGGTACCATTTTTATCCCTCTATTCCCATTTTACCCCTTAAAAGTACGAATTTGGAAAAAATACTTTTATATTATGTATCTACTCAATTAGAGGAATCTACACATCGAATTTGGTGTTTCTAGCTGTTGCCGTTTAATATGTACCGTTTTTATCCCTTTTTTGCCCCATTTCACCCCCTACAAATAAGAATCACTTTATGGTGCACGTTTTTCCTATAAGGGGAATGCGCATACCAAATATCATGCCAATATAAACAGAAATATTGATAACACCTGCTTAAATACGCTAAAATATTAGGGATTATTATGGGTATTTTTGGTCCTTTTGAGGGAAAAATTTTTCCCTTTGGGCCGATTTCGCCTTGCTTCAATCCCAACCGATCTACGACTATAAGACGCATTTATTTTGAACGTTCTAGCTCTTTTCGTTTAGATGCTAGCGTGCTTTCAACAGACGGACAGACGGACGGACGGACGGACAGACATGGCTAGATCGTCTTAGAATTTTATGACGATCAAGAAAATATATACTTTATAGGGTCTCTGGTCGATATTTCAAGGTGTTACAAACGGAATGACAAAGTTAGTATACCCCCCACCCTGGAGGTAGAGGGTATAAAAAGCTATGTAAAGGTGCTTATGAAACTGTCAAACATACGACTATATTATCGAAAGTGATTTTTATACCAGCTAGTAGCATAATGGTATTATTTCATAAACTGTTTGACAGTCTATGTGTTATTGATATATGTTTTAAATTAACCAATTGAACAAAGCAGCATTGCATTTAATTTTATGTAAGTATGGATTAAATGGCTATTAATAATCTTAAATAATCCCTTAAAACTAGAGCCTTAACTTTTGGACCTGTGGACTTTTGTCGGTTACCAAAAATGTAGTAAGTGACAAATTTTAATTGATATTATACCAAAAATAATTTAGAACAAAAAAGCGGGATTATGCGGGATTTATTGTAAAAAAGCGGGATTATGCGGGATATACAATTAAAGCGGGACTGGCCATCTAAAAGCGGGATGGATGGTCACCTTAACTATAGTATATCTACTACCACTATCATGATTTCTGACCCGTTAAAAACTCGCTGATAGTTTCGCAGCGACATGTAAAAACATTCCCGGACTCTTTAAGTAAATGATTCCCACATACAAATGAGAAGCACTACTCAATATCATTAAAACCATGTAATAAACCACACATGCCTCTTTACAAGCATCTCATTGATACAACTGTTAGTATTTGTATATGCAGATATAGTTACCAAGCAATACTTCTGCCGTGCCAACGCTCATTTGTTTTTATTTTGGTCTGTAATCAATAGTTGGTAGTGTGCAGCCAAGTAATAAATATCACCATGTCATTTGTAAATAAATTTGCATTCTATAAAATATAGATGTAAAATGATTATGAGCCAGGACAATATCCCAGTTCAAATCAAATATTGATTACAGACAAACGAAGAATATGAGAACAAACAATTCCAACCAACATCAACCTTAAAAATAATTACTTGAATAATTGCTTGAATTACATACATGCTTGCAACATAATCAATTTTATTAGAAACAATGTTTTCAAATGTCGATCATATCATCTCTCTAGGTCTTTAGAAAGTAAACCAGGTCAGACAATTAAAGAAATGAGTACGCAACATTGTTGCTACTAGGACTAGTAGAAAAATTACAAAAAAATTATTAGATCCTTCAACAATGTCAAACCCTTTTCAATTCAAATGAAAAATTAAGTAAACAGTATTCTTATGTTTGATATCTACAGAGACTGTGTTTTTTCGTGACCCACTCCTATATACAAATAACAATCGAATATTTCAGTGCGTGCGTGTGTTTGGAGTGAGAACGAAATGGATGAATGTCTAAGTATATCAATGATTGTATGGATGAGTAATGTACGCAGTGCGTATTACGTACGTTTTCCTCTTTTCGGTTTCAGACAAATAACATAAATACATAAGAGTCCCGAATGGGATTACACACAGTATGTCATCTTCGTAAACACAGACAAAGAGCATCAGGCTTCAACATACATACGTACGCAGCATTATATGAAATGGAATGATTGAATAGCTCCGATGACAATTTGCTCCCTGAGGACATACATTTTATAACTCTTCACGCAGGGGATATTATTTGTGGTGATATATGGATATTTGAATAGTTCATTGAAATGCCTCTTCAGATACATTCCACTCAAAACTAACATTTTTTCAATTCACTTCAAAACAATTTGCATCTACACATACTATTTTGGGATTCGAAAAAAAGGTTCACGGGTGACAGCTTTGAAACCTTACGGAGCGGTTTGAGACATGTCGGCCAAAATAGTTTTTATACATGGAGAAAAAAGTTTTTATATTTTCGCAAGCATCCTTAAAGTATAACAACGTTTTCTGAGATTGTGTAGTTCATCATGTCTCTACTTTATGAAAGAAACAAATTTTAGATTTTCGGTATAAAATCTAAGGTTTTGTAGACATATGTAGTTTGCCATAATCAACCAACAATTAGATTATGACAAACTACATATGTCTACAAAACCTTAGATTTTATACCGAAAATCTAAAATTTGTTTCTTTCATAAATTAGAGACATGATGAACTACACAATCTCAGAAAACGTCAAAAAACATAGAATTTATTAACGCAATTACATCTTTGGGCATTTCAGGTGACGATATGTATAAGCAATTTTCTACCAATATAAAAATCCTCCCTTGTAAACAAAACTTGCTTTTATGTAAGTAATTGGATTATATTCCATGGTGTTTAAAACTTCTGGAGAATCAATTGCAAAAAATACAATTCTTTATTTTAATTAATTTCCCGCTAACAGATTGATTCACAATACATGTCTTAAGGATTTTTTCCCACACTTAGTTTAAGTTCGCCCCTTATGGGACCTTCCGCATAAGTGACCCATATTCCAAGGTTAAATTAAAACCAACGTAAATTGTACACGGATATTCGGAATCAGCTATATTTTGGTATTCGATAAAGTTTTTATAATCACATTAAGCGTACAAATTGTGGCGGGTTTACCAAGCCATTTCCAGTACCTCCCACACAAATCTCCCTAAACTGCGTAAAATTAAAGCTGTTATAACTTCTATACGGATTATCGGAATACTGTGATATTTGATATTTGGCGATATTGTAATAGTAGTTAAAATATTCGGTCTGTTGTATCCAACCTATTAATTGAATACAAATTTTATATTGGATACATTCTTTTTTCAACCCCATTTTGGCGAAGAGGCATTTACTTTTCATTCGATTAATCGAATAATTTTGACGAAGTACTTGTTTGATAATGTCAGACAAAAAGTGTGACTTATCAAAGGGGTGCCTTTGGACCAAGTCCGTTTATCGACTTTAAGTTAGTTTAAATTTATTATTAGTGCAGTTGTACAAATGGCCTTTATTTTGAGACGGATACTGTTCACTTATATTAAGTAATTGAACAATTCTCCTAGCACGGTATTGGTAGCGTATGAGTTATATATTAATTTTGGATGATATAACTCATACGCATATTATGAGACTGACATGAAAGAAAATAAAAGCAAAAAAAAAAACTTAAATGAACTAAATCATTACTCTTAAATCATGCATCCAGCTAATTCATTTTAAATATTTTCTCAAATGCAAATATATGTGTCATCTAATGAAGTCTTTCAAAAACATTTCCAAAAATATAGTCTGCCAGCAATAGAATGGAGTATTTCCAAATGAATGACACTTTCATTGCTCCTGAATCATAGATCCTAGATAATTCATTCTCAAATACGAATAAAAAAATTATAAATCAGAATTTTCGCTTTCGAAAGAATTAAGTTACATATGTTTAGTTTTTTTCACATCTTCATTATAGAAAATGTAAAATAATCAAATATAAAACAATGTAATTCTGTTGCGTTGTATGTATGTGATTTGTGTGATCGATTTTAATAATATATCTTGTGGTTAGGATAGAAATATTTATTTGTTCAATTTCGATCTCAAATATTTTCATTATTGGATAAATAAGTATAAGAAACGATTGTTTTAAATTGAGAACATTTTAGGAATATAAAATTTTGACATTTTTACATTTTTAATAATAATAAATTATGCATTTAAAACTTTTATCAGAAAAAGTGACCAGTGAAATCATTAAAACAAAACAGTTCCTCTAACCACTCTCACTTCAAATCATCGAATTTACATACCAACGCTGTCACTAGCGTTTTTAATTTAGGAAGTGATTATCGAGTAATCTGTAGTAATAACATCACTAAATTTGAATACTGGAAATGTCAAAAAAGGACACAAAGTCGAGCTTCAAAAGATTTATTAATTTTAAAATGATTGGTATTGGATCAACATTGGTATATACATAAATAATAACAATTAATTAATTATAATGAAATAAACTTCAACTAGCAGGTGAACTGAGTTGCGAAAGAATATTTAAAAAATGACTAGAATGTTACAGCAAACAACAGTATCTGACCAAGCTACTTCTTCTATCGACGATACTCCATATACGCAACCTATACCTCGTTTTAAAGATATTTCATAAACACATCCTTATCCTCCTGTCAAACAGATACCATCATCCTTAATTCTGGATAAATTGAATGAAGGCCTTACTTTTACCCAGGAATCATAAGGAAAGAAATTACGAAAGTGGTTTGCGGACTGCCGGCCAGCACCCAGCTTAAAATCCGTTGAAATCCGAAATATAGATGTCCCATCGACTGTTGGCGGCCACGTGCAGCAGAATGACTATGGACCGTTGCACCTGGACACATATTAATATCACAATAAATTGGGTCTGCAAATTATTCTAAATTCATACATATTTGATTTGGAATAGATTTTATAAATTATCCTATATTTATATAACTTAAAACGAAATATATTTTAAAAAATTTCGGGTTGTTTTTGAAATGTGTGTTTGGTAAACGCGTGTCTAAGTAAAGTTTTATCAAAAGTAAATTTAAACCGAAGTAATGCAAAATCTCTTTTAAGAAGGATTTGTAAAGGAATTTGTTTCACTCCATTTTCATTAATTCTGAGATTCATAAAAACTGCCAGAATGTATCCAAAAATGAATAACGAACATGCAGTGGTTCTAAGCACTCAACCGAACGAAGTGACGGGGATCTGTAAATGAATCCATTCCTTCCAATGACAACTCTATGCTAAAATCATGTATGATTCGCCCAAAGTTGAACCCATGTTTAACCACTTTTCCGTCATGTTATTTTTGGCTGTACTAATATGATATTGGTAGCGTATGAGTTATATATTTATTAGGGATGATATTATTCATACGCATATTATGAGTCTGACCTGAAAGAAAATTCTATTACATCTATTCGATCGATTTTAAAGCAATACTTTAATTTAAAAATTAATTCCACTCATGAAAAGCCACCAAATTTTTATTTGGTTTTTGTAATAACAACAGTAGAGTTAGTTGAAGTTAAAATTCAAAAAAACTTTTTCTAATTAAAAAGAAAAAAATCGGGTCGATAATGACGGCTTATGTGCCACTGGAAAAACAAAAATCGAACAACTGTGGTGAACAAAAATGTATACACAGTGGAGAACTCTGAATAAAGAATTTTTTAAGGTAATACATGAAGAATTCTTCAACAGTTCAGTATGACTTTCAGTAAAATTGGAGCTATTACAGAAGTGAAAGTTAACAAAACCACAATCCACAGCATTATAAAAATGTCTATGGTCCTAAAGTGTTGAAAGTTGCAAAAAAACTCCACTTAATGCTGCCCGCAAGAAGCCATTCGCGAAGGAGCACATGCCATTTCCCGTACCTCACAGAAAACAGCCCAACTACTCGAATTTGGTATTTATTTTCGGGTCAATTAATAAACAATAATTAATTTTTATAAAACTATACAAACTTAAAAAATCTCTTGATGTTGAATATTTTAATACAGAGCGTACCATTTAAAATTAATATTAAGTGCCTCTGCATTTTGTCGTATTATTTCAAAATTTTAAATATTACTTACACTGTTACTAGTTAGCAGTTAACTCCTAATTTAAATGACTTATTATCAATTCGCCTTTAATTATACAAATGGTTTCACTAAAATTCCTCATAAATCTCTGGAAGATGTTACAATAACGACAATTGCCACAATATCACATAACATCTGACAAAACATCACGACTTGCTGAAAGCTCCTGGCATCATTTAGTTAGTTGGGATTTTCGTCAAGGCCTGCAGTGAAATGAAATTGTCGCTTATGTCGCTGAATGAAATTGGTTAATTAGATAGCAAATTAATATGATATGAATTACCGACTCAAAATAGGCATATTATCATTCATCACTACTCGTAAATCAGATGTTGCCCCCAGAGGACAACACTAATACCACTGTGTTGTGTAATGATGATAACGGAGGGAGATACCAAAACAAAACAAACATTTCGTTGAGGTTCGTGTAATTTTTATTCGGCTTTTCGTAACGAGAATGAACAGTATCATTAGAGTAAGAGTATCAGTATATGGAGCCTTTACGCCTACTCGCAATATGATTTCAGCACATATGTGTAGTTGTACGGCATGTCTCACAGTGGAGAAAAACGGGAAATAAATTAGAAAAAAACTAGAGTCTTTATAACTTCCATAATGAAGTTTGACACTGCAGCGAGAGTGTATATATATAAGTCGATTAATCTTACTTTTTTCTTCAATAGGGTTGGTAGTTTTGGGACCGCCCTATTAGATATAAAAAATGTTAAGAGGATTTTCTATGTCGATTTGTATAGGGGTTCGCCTTTGGTCAAACTTAATGTTATGAGGCAAAAGATCAGTTGGAAGAAAATTCGGGTAAGCATTTGCATAGGAGTTATTTCAGAAATTCATAGCTATATTGTCCAACTTGTACACGGTTCAATCTTGGGCAATTGCAATGTCAATGTAAAATAAAATTTATTTTCAACGTTCACGACTAGTGTGCGTATGAGCAACATTTTTAGCAAGATAATATTGCTTTGATGTAAATTTTATTGAAATGTTTGGAAGCTTTTTGGAAGGAATGTGAAGAAAACATCCATTTATTATGAGTTTGAGTTGAATTAAAGAACTGTGAAAAATATCAAATTAAATAATGCTAAGAGATTTTATTTAAACGTTGAATTTGTTTCATTTGGGGAACGGTGCTAGAAAGATCGCCATATGGGCGCTTAAAAACAACCATTATTTTAAATACTTGTAAAAATACTTCAAATATCATGCTTCTATGTACATTAGTTTAGCATTAACAACCATTTCACTTAATGTATTTAGACTATTCATATTTTACTTTTTAAGAGGGACCACTTGATATAGTTGTTTAAGCTAAACTAATAAAGAGTGATTTTTTTGAGGTTAGGATTTTCATGCATTAGTATTTGACAGATCACGTGGGATTTCAGACATGGTGTCAAAGAGAAAGATGCTCAGTATGCTTTGACATTTCATCATGAATCGTCTTACAAACGAACAACGCTTGCAAATTATTGAATTTTATTATCAAAATGCGTGCTCTGTTAAGAAAGTTCATTGCGCGCTTCCATTTTATGGTCAGTTTAATCGACCCACTGAAGCGGCTATTCGGGCTATTGTGACTAAATTTCGCACCAAATTTACATTGTTGGACATTAAACCACCAACACGCTTACGTAGAGTGCGAACTGAAGAAAATATCGCAGCTGTATCGGCCAGTGTTAATGATGACCACCAATTTTCGATTCGTCGCCGTTCGCACCAATTGGGTCTCTGTTACTCAAAAACGTGGAAATGCCAAAATTGGACTAAGCGGATGGACCACCTAAGACGCAGCCGCGGTCAACATTTAAATGAAATTATCTTCAAAAAGTAAATGTCATGGACCAATCTAACGTTTCAAATAAAGAACCGATGAGATTTTGCAAATTTTATGCGTTTTTTTTTTAAAAAAGTTATCAAGCTCTTAAAAAATCACCCTTTACAATTAGAAGTATTTTTACCACATATTCTATTCTTTAATTTGTCACTTAGATCGGTTTATATTTGTTTTATTTTTTATTTCAACTAAAAGCACCTATAGTATAGTCACATCGTTCCATGTTTTAATATATCCCTGAATCAAATGTCCTCCTCGATGTGATTTCGCTCCGGAAGCCACAGCGAATTGTTTACTTGTTTTTTATTTACAATTTATATATTTAATGTAAAAAATAATGAGTTAAGAAATTATAAATTTAGAAACTGAAACATTTTTTGGATTTTTTGAAACGGGTGAAGAAGAACGAATAAATAATAATAATGATAAAAAATATGAAATTGTATTCGAAGTACTTTGAAAAATATATATTATTTGATTTTAATAATTTATCTACAAATATGTAAACATTTATTGCTTGGCTGCTAACCACCTTTATCATGATTTTGGTCGTTGACGACCATCTATTTTTGATCGTTGGCCGTAAAATTATAACAAGATGAATACAACAATTGCAACAGTAATTTTAAATACAAAAAATTCCTAAATTGTTTTGTTTTGGCCGAATTGTTTAAAATAAAACAACTTTTTTAGAATTGGGGATTTTCCATGACTATTGTGGGGACCATATCGAGCCCTTATCGTAAGCGACATTTTCTGAAAATATTTTTTATTGTTGAATTTAAAATTTTATGGGCTGATACATAAATAAAATTGTAAAATTGTAAAAATGGGGCTAAGATTTTATCGTAAGTCGCTGTTCACATTTTCAACAGAGTTACAAGCCGAACCATAATTATCGGCGGCGACGGCGCTGTTCAAAATGGGTCGGCGGCGGCGGCTTTCGGCTGATTTGCCAGCTCGTTCTGTCATTCGATCACCTCTATTTATTTGACAATTTTTGGAAAATGGAAGGAACAATTTTCTTTTATTTTTTGCCAAGTAGTTCAATATTCGTTAATATTAGCCAATGTTCCAATAATTTAATATTGTTATTAGGGTATCCAATTATTCGGACTTTTATGTTATTTGAAAACAAAAAGTTTCCAATTAATCGAATGATGAAGTCGAGAGTTATTTGATTAACGGATTAATCGAACAATTGTCCACTTAAATAAAATATAATTAATAATAGTTATATAGACAAGACATGCCAGTTTACGGGTAGTTCCACTATATATTGAACGTTTATTACGTATCTGATTTTATTTAAAAATTGTAATATCAAATTCGAAATTCATTAGAAGTTGACAAAAATCTTAATATCTTACCATAGTAAAGAACCTTCCCTTAAATGAGCACAATATCCGAAGTTATCCATTGATAATATGGATCATATGATTTATAACAGAACTGACTTTATTATCGCGGTGTTAACCTCAATTTTTCTATGAATTTACTATTCTATGAAATTAATATTCTTTAAATTTTAAATAATTCCGAAGCTATTGGCCAGTTTTTGCTATTTTTAAATGTTGTTATGAATCGTTATTTTTTATTTTGTGGAGTATACAAATAAAAAAATGGAAAAAATTGTGATTTTATATTTGGTGTGTCATAGTTTTTTACCCAAATGGAGCAAACTGGCTATACAAAATCAATTTATCATACAAAGCATTCGGCGATTTCATTAGTTTTTGAGGCAAAAAACTATTATTTGGGACAATTTATTCGAATTATTCCTTATTCGAAAATCATGATTTTTTATTATTCGAACAAATATTTGACAAAAATTATTCGATTAATCGCGGTTGGGCACCCTAATTGTTATCACATACAATATTTTTTGGGAGTGGGAATCCATTCCCAAAATTTAAAAATATGGACGAATTTAATAAATATATTTGTAATTACAGCTTTTCATGTGAGGCTTGAATATCATAATCCTTCCAAAGAATAATAATACTCTACCTACTTTGACACACTAAAGAAGCACAATAGAGGAGCTGTTGTTCATTGTTATTTATAGGAACACATGGCCACACGTACTGGAATTGACTTATATAAATGCGACTTTCAAATCAAAATACAATCATTAAATTTTCTATATCCGTCATCATATAGTGGGATACCAAATTCAAAGAAAGATCAATATATTTCACAGCAGTAGTTTGTCTAAGTCGACATTTATATTTTTTTTTGTAATTTTAAGTGGGTTGTCTATTTTGCTAGTAAGATTTGACTGAGTTAGAACTCCTTCAAATCTCGGCGGCGTGGTTGAAGTCGATATGAGTCGATGAAATCGGCGGCGTGTTGAAGTCGATTTGAGCCGATGAAAACGGCGGCGGCGCGGCTCGTGCGGAAACATGCGGCGGCTTGTCGGCTTAAAACCGGTCGGCTTGTATCTCTTATTTTCAAAGAAAGCTATTTTATCGTAAGCGACAGTTTATGAATTTAGGCAAAAACTGTCAGATAATGTAAGAGATATTTATAATTGTTTTAGATAGGTCTATCAATATATTGATGCAATAATAAGTGTATTTTTATACCCTCGGCCATAGAATGAACTGTTCGTCTGTTGGTTGAAAGTACGATAGGTTACGAACGAACTATGCAAAGAGGTTCGAAGTACCCAGATATTTGATTTATATATTTTTTATCGATCCAGAAGAAACAAATTTACCCACAAGAACTGAAATTAGCTCTAAATTATTGTCTTTTTGGAGAACATAAAGCCTTTTTGTGCCTTCTATACATTAATTTAATACACTTCTTGGAATATTCGTATATTAAGCCAAATACTATATACATGGTTTTCATTATCATTTCCCTATTATTGTGGGTAATTGTTAACATTTCTTTAATTGAAATAGTGGAAAAATTGATAAAGAAACATAATATTTAGCTTAAAATAGTGATGAAAAAGGGCACATTGCCCACAAATCAATAGAGTTAAAGAATAAACAAGTAAAAACGGCGTTAAATTCGGCCGGGCCGAACTTGTTATACCCTCCACCATGGATTGCATTCCACAGAGGCTTTCGATTTTCGTAGAAGTGCAGTAATATTACAGAAATATATATATATATATATATATATATATATATATATATATTTAATATGGCCAAACCAAGAGAAATAAAAATATAGAAAAAATTAAAAATTCCTTCTGAGGTAAAATTTTTCCCTTTAGGCCGATTTCGCCCACTTTCAATCCCAACCAATCTACGACTATAAGACGCATTTATGGAAAATTTGGACGTCCTAGCTCCTTTCGTTTAGATGCTAGGGTGCTTTCAACAGACGGACATACGGATGGATGGACGGACGGAATTTTATGACGATCAAGAATATATATACTAGACCGGTCCTTATTTATATGGACAAATTTATTTTCTCGAATATATGTTACGGCAAGCGCTAAAATAAAAAAATAAAAATAAAAAAAATTTGACAACGATTGGATAATTTTTAGCCGTGCCCCAAGCACCTTTTTGTTTTTATTATGAGAAATAAGGCAAAAATATATATATATATATATTATTTTATTTACATTTATTTGAAAATTAAGAATAAACTTAAATATTTTTATTAATTACATACTCATAGTAACATTAATATTATTTTAATTTAATAGTGAAATCTTTTTAAAAGTGGGATAATTCATGTTATATTCTTTAACCACCTGAAAAAGGAATTGTTTCTCGTCTTCGTTGTGGGTTAATTTATTATTATAATCTGTAATGAATTTGGCGCCTCTTTCAGCTGCATCATTCACTACAGATAGGTTTTTACAAATTTGTGATCCGTGAGCGTAGTCAAATCTTTCATTCCAATCCGATGGATCGACTTGCAAAAATTCTTTTGAAATTTCTAAACGATCAAAGAATGCGTTTGTATTGGAATTTACAAAATCGCTTAAATCTTTTTGCGCAAATGTGCCGATATTTGTTGGATTAGTTATTATTCGCTTGCATTTTTCTGTATTTGCTTCAACATTAATTGCCTGAACCATTTTTTTAATTGCAACACTTACATTAGGATCGAAGAATGAAAGACCGACTGCTTCTTCCGACAAATACCACAAATGATTGCTGATTTTTTGTAGCAAAGCAAGAGCTATATCCCTTTCAGGATAAGCCATAATATTTTTAATTAAATTTAAGTCTTGATTTGGTGCTTCAATTGCTTTAGTGCATCCAAACCAGGCTTTTACATAAATACGAACTGCGAACAGACAGACACTACGTATACCGTTTAACTCTTGGTTGGTCATATTGAATTCATTACGAAACAAATACATTTTAAGTGCATAAATACATTTTGACATCCATCGAGCATGAGAAGTTGCACCAGGTATACGAAAGGTGTTAAAATTTGGCACCGTACCACCAAGAAAAGTGACAACTAATTGCAATAATTCTTTGTAGTCGCGTCTGCTATGAGCTTGTTTTAAGTTATCTAGACAGTAATTTAAAATTGTTGCACGTTCTTCAGCAGTCAATACTGTAATAATGTGTTCATCTTCTAAACAACTCTTGTAATTTAATTTGTCAATATTAATCCAGTATTTGCTAAAGCGATTAAAAATTAGCACTTCTGGACCGGCTGTAGTAGCCACTCTAATTTCAAACACTTTACGGATCAACAACTCGTAAATATGGTGTCTGCAGGGAAAATATAATAAATCGCGACCTAGTTTTCCTTCAAGCAGAGCAGCAGCACCGCTTTGAACTCCTGTATTATGAGCAGTTGTGTCGAAGCAGATTATTTGAACTAGATCAAGCATTTCATATTCATTTATTGAATTAAACACGGCATCTGATATTTCTTTTCCACTCGAAGATTTTAACTTTGGAATGCCAAGTAGTTTATCGATACCTTGAGATGAGACTATGATTGGCAAGCGGTCAACTTTTTCCCTGCCACTAATTTCTGGTAACATTGTACCATCCCAGTGCAAAACAAAACTACGTGGAATCTGGAAATAAAAACTCAAGTTTCTTAATTTATACTCAAAACATAAAAAAAGAAGCATAGGGAAAACCCACATTACAGTACTTACATCAAAGTTTGCTGCAATGTTTTGTGCTGTTGTTGCACGATGCTTCTGACGCATTCGACGAATTGATGATCTATTTAGTATAAGATCTTCGATATCATAGCCCAACGCGTCAGCGTTGCGCTTAGGATATGAACTGCAGCACCATCAGTGATTTTCCACTTATCCAAAGTTGAAAGCAGTCTTGGTGTAAAAAAAATTGTTTTACCTCTGGAGATACCTGATGTACCTGGATTTGGATTTGATACAGATGTTGATGTTGATGCTACAACTTCAATATCGTTTTCGTCGTCAATGTCAATCATACCTGTTTTACAACAATAATTCTGATTTGCTTAAAAGATAGAATATTTAATTGTATACCTCTTTGAATCTGTTGTTCATATAACTCTTTTCGTTCATCTTCTTTTATTCGACGCTGGTTTTCTTGTTCTTTCTGGACTGCCTTTCACTTTTCTTTCTGCATTACAATTTTATCCGTTCCTAGCATACAACCTGGTCTTCCTTTTTCTCGTTGCTTTTTTAAGAACTCTTTGTCTTCTTGTATTTTAATTAATTCAAACGCGTTTGCATGTGCGATATCGAATAAATCATCTAATTTATCTTGAAATTCAGTTTCTTTCCTGTTTTGACATTCTGTTTTTCGACCATGATGCTTTGTAATATCTCTCCACTTGTTGTATAATTTTTCCAGCTTCTCAATGCAGTGTTTTTCATGGTGTGTTGGAATTCGTGCTTTTTGCCAAAACGTGCTGACCTCAGCAACAACTAATCTAGAACTTTCTCTTAAATTTAAGCCAACTATTCTTAAATTATAAAATAAAACTTGTAGCACTTGTTTTCTTCCTGGTAATTTAGCTCCAGTAATTTGGTGGTCCATTACGCCAATTAACATAATGTCATCATCCGATCGAAGTCTTTTGGTTGTCATCGCTTTAGATTTTTAATTTTAAAATGTATTTGTTCGTTTTGGATTTTCTATGAATTTAAAAAATAAAAAATATTAATATTTTAGGCAAAAAATATTTATTTTCTTCATACATTTATTTTTACCGGCTAAACTGTTGATTATATAGAAAAACGCTATATATACACATTTTAAAGGAATTCTAATTCTTAATTATTTTTCAATTTATTTAAACAAAATCGGACTAGTGGTTCTCGAGTTATGTCAAAAAAAGAGCACCAAAGGTGATAATTTCCCCTATATGATAGTAACTAACTTTAATGACAAACAATTGTTGGCGGGGGCACGCCTAAAAATTGTCCAATCAAGCTCAAATTTTTTTTGTGTATTTTTAGGTTCAAATAGAGTAGTTTTAGCGCTTGCCGTCATACGAATTCAAAAAAAAAGAAATAAGGACCGGTCTAATATATACTTTATATGGTCTTAGATCGATATTTCAAGGTGTTACAAACGGAATGACAAAGTTAGTATATCCCCATCCTGGAAGTGGAGGGTATCAAAACTTCCGTTTTCTTTAAGAATGTTAACATAACATTTTTACTTCCCGGTCATACAATGATGCCAGTTGATTCTATACACACTACATTTGAATCATTTTGTAAAGAAAGAATAATTTGGGCCCCTTCAGAGTGGCCGACCATAATTACAAATTCCCGCACGATAGCAAAGTGTATGAAAGTATTTACTAATTCATTTAGATTTTAAGGAATTAAATTAAATTTAATTGTTTGAGATCGGCAAACTGGAAATTTACGCACAATTTCAATGTGGATATTTTGCAGATAGTAGGGTGGATGAAATGTATATTAATTTAATTATTCGTACAAAGAAAATTTCAATATCGAAATTACCTAAAAGCTTTTACATGACATTTAACTATTAATCATAGGAATTCAAATGTGTCTAAAATAGTTTGTTACTAACGATTTGAATTACTTTACTTTTCATTTTCCTTTTATAATAGTAGTGTTATCTATTTTATTATGTTGCTTTAATAAATTTTTCATAATAAAAAGTGTGTTTTTACTAAAATTTCGATGTTTAATGGAAAAAAATTATATCGTAAGCGCCATGGTTTTTTCAGTATTTATAGCCGCAAGTACAATATTTGTATGGCAAGCGCCAAAAGTACCTTATGATGTAAACAAATGATCAATTTTTAATAATAATTCGTTGGTTGTTACATTAAAACATATTTAATTTTATGCAAATATTTCAAAATAATCAAAAAAACCTTCTTCTGTAACCTTCTTGTATAATATTCCGTGATTGGTTTTGTATTTTGGGGATAATTGGAGATTTTTCATAACAATTTTGGGAGCAAGGAAAAAATGTATATGGCACGGCTTATACAGTGGAATACTCTCCATGGCGACGGGTATATAAGATATGGTCCGCCCTTTTTAATTGTTTCTTATATCATTTATTCTTCCTTGGTGGCTAGAGATAGCGTGTGGAAAAACTGTATTCTCAGTTTTTCATTTGGTCATATTTTCCACATTTTACAGGACTTTTAATTTCCAAAAGATATAGGTGGTAAACAAATTTATTTTCCTACTTTTGCGTTGGCCTTGATCTGGTCCAGTAAAAAATGTAAAATTGTCTCACACTGTAATACTCTAGATGTAAGGCTAAGTCAAATCTGTGTGATTACTTTTAGCTTATAAACAGTATATAATATTTACAATTTAATACAATTCAATTGAATTGATGCACTGCTGTAGCTACTATACTCATTGTCACTTTCCGTACACCATACCCCAATGTGTCAGCACATCGGTTTCCTGGCCGCTCTAATGCGTATCATTTTCGTTAACCGGTGTCATGTGCGTCGTCACTGTTGTTCTGACAAGGAAGATGCGAAACAAACGTGTAATGTTTGGAAAATCATGTACGACGGGTATTGTGCGGGTAATGCACGTTTCTCTTTGGCACACATTTGCTTCATTTCATCTTAGCTGCCGCTACCGCTACCACTGCTACTGCCACTGTTGTTCTTGTTGCGATTTGTTGCCGAATAAGCTGTTTTTCTTGTCAGCTTGAAGTGTGTGACAGCACACACTCACTCGCATGAGTATATTTGGGCGATGCGACTTCAGCTAAGTAAAGAAGTTCCTTAAGTCCTTCGAAATAACTTTAGTAAGATATTTTCGTTTTTGTGTCAGTTTGTTTCATTTTTTCGGTTTCTTGTCATTGTACGAGGTGCGAGATGTAGGTTGTGTTATTCTGATTGGGAAACGAATGCTTGCTGAACGTGGTATAAACTAATGAACAAATCAAAATTATTTATCGATGCTACACAGTGTGGAAAAAATTGATACAATTAAAACAAGTAAGGAAAGGCTAAAGTCGGTCGGAGTCGACTATATGATACACTCCACTTTCTATGTCATTCCAATTCAATTCGGTAAAAAAAAGGAAATCGGGTACTATATGTGCTTTATAGAGGGGAAAAGTAAAATCGGGAGCGACATTTGTAAAGGGGCTATATCAAAATCTGAACCGATCTTACCCGCTTTAATTTTAAGTGTTTCTAGTTCGATTATAAAATGTTGTGCAAAATTTAAAGACAATCGGGTACAATATGTGGTCATATGTTCTACAGCCATGTTTATTACTTTTATCGGCACAATTTGTTTTAATTGAGTCAAAGCCCAATTAAAAGGGAAACATATATGACACTCCTAAACGACTTAACTGATTTTGATGGCGTTTCACAGAGATATATGCGAAGTATTGACGAAGTCAAGTTACGCGGCGGACATTTTAGTAGCCATAGCGGCTGCTCAATGGGGGTCTCTGGACAAATTTCTTACGATTATTTACCAAAATCGAGTTTGTGCTTTGTTTGCACCAAAAAGTGAATAAGTGGATTCGTATTCGAAAATGCTACCAAAAGTCAATTCAGAATCATTATCTGTCCTTTATACTGGCTCATATTGCAAGTTTTTATTATGGTTTGATAAGGCTCGGGTCGGATTTTAATTTCTAGCGGTTTTTTCTCAATATCATTAAATTTTATTCAAGAAAAACTTGATTTATAGAGGTTATTTTGAACGCGCCCAGCTCACGAACGGACAATGATAAAAGCGAAATATTTTGGGAGAACACATAAAACAAACCAATCTTTCATTTTAGTCGGTGACATCAACAACATTTTTTCTTTCCTCACAAAAGAATCCACTCTAATATTTATATTGTAGTTGGCGACAATGTGAAACAAGAATTTTTTATTTTGAGCAAAAAAATTAATTTTTATTAGCGTTTTTGTTATCCAGACTTGTAATTTATTATTATTATTTTATTTTTCGTGAAAAGACAAATTTTGATGCGTTCAGTATCCATCTTGAATCACGTTAGTCAATTTTTACAACATTTTACTCACTTTTACATAATATTCACTATGGCTGTTTTTCTTTAAGATTGGATAACTAAGCTTCGATAACAAAAATCTATATAAAATGTTAAAATTTCACTCAAAATAAAAAATTATTTTTTAAAATTGTCGCCAAAAGCAATATCAATGTGCCTGTGGAAACAAGTTTTGAAAAAAAATGTTGTGTTAAAAATTTTGGACTTAGCCTGGATAATTATCCAGTGTAAATCAAGGCTAAGTCCAAAAATGTCAACACAAAATATTTTTTTTTTTGAAAATTTCTTTTAATACATACAATGTGAAAACATAATTTTTTAATAAGTTAAATTTTTATTAAGGTTTTTGTTATCGCAGCTTGTTATCCAGGCTTAAAGAAAAACAGACCTACTATGAATTTGTTTTTCCCATAAAGATTTTGGTTAATATTTTCTTTTACGTGTAATGAAGGATTAAAAGAGTCCTATTATTATTGAAGCTCTTGTTCTTCCCTATGTAAAATTGTATTCGTTTAAAGAGTATATCATAATTATAATATGAGTTGCTTCCCCCATATGAAAACACCGTATTCGATGAAAAAATTATGAATTGTTCATTATTTTCGGAAACAATTTTTCTATGTTCAATAAAAGGCTACAAATGTTGTGAATTTCGCAATCAAACAGTGGTTTAGGAACATACTCCTAAAAATTTATCTTTCTAAAAAAAACGAAAAATATGTAAAACAATAAGGAAAGGCAAAAGACGGGCGGGCCGACTATATGATACACTCCACTTTCTATCAGAATACAATTCAGTTTGGTAATAAAGTGAAAATGGAAAGGATTTTTGTATCCTGTAATTGTATATGTGTGACAAATCGGTTAAACATTTGCGAGCAACATTTGTATTGGGGCTATATCTAAATCGGAACCGATCTTACCCACTTTCAACATAGGTATCTTTAGTTGGATTATAAAATGTTGTGCCAATTTTAAACAACATAGGGTACAATATGTGGTTTCTAGAGCGGCAAAAGTCAAATCGGGAGCGACATTTGTATGGGTGCTATATCTAAATCTGAACCGATCTTACCCATTTTCAGCATAGGTGTTTCTACTTGGATTATAAGATGTTGTGTCCAATTTAAAGAAAATCGGGTACGATATATGTTTTGTAGAGCGGCAAAAGGCAAATCGGGAGCAACATTTGTATGGGGGCAATATGTGGTTTCTAGAGCGGAAAATTTGAAATCGTGAGCAACATTTGTATGGGGGCAATATCTAAATCTGAACAGACATTACAGACTTTCAGCATAGCTGTTTCTAGTTAGATTATAAGGTGGTAAGCCAAATTTGAAGAAAATCGTTTACAATATGTGGTTTCTAGAGCGGAAAATGTCAAATCGTGAGCGACATTTGTATGGGGGCTATATCTAAATCTGAACCGATCTTACCCACTTTCTGCATAGGTGATTATAGTTGGAAGTTTTGCCAATTTTAAAGAATATCGGGCTAAATATGTGGTTTCTAGAGCGGAAAATGTCAAATCGGGAGCGACTTTTGTATGGGGGATATATCTAAATCTGAACCGATATGCCTCAAATTAAATAGCTTTCGTCCTTGATCCACAAAACTTACTTGTGCGAACTTTTGTTCAGATCGGACTATAATTGCGACCTGTAATTTGATACTTCTAGTTGAAGTATAACATGTTATGCTCAATTTTAAGAAATTCTCTGAAAATACGCGGTTTCTGGGGGAACGAATTTTGTATAAGAGCTATATGTAAATCTGAACCGATGTGACCCATTTTTCACCACCACTTTCACTTGTTTAAATATATGATTGTTTTGCCAATTTTGATGAAAATCTGTTAAAATATGTGGATTCTGGAGCGGAAAAATTCAAATTGGAAGCTATATATATATCTGAACCGATCTAACACATTTTTACCACAGGTGTTTCTAGTGGAACTGTAAGATGTTTTGCCGATTTTGAAGTAAATCTGTTGAAATATGTGGTATCTATAGTGAAAAGGGTCAAATCGGGAGTGAAATTCGTATGGGGGCAATATCTAAATCTGAACCGATTTTCTTAAAATTAAATATCGTTCGTCCTTGTCCCGAAAAACTTCGTTGTGCAAAGTTTCGTTTTGTTCTGGCTACAATTGCGACCTGTATCGTGATTACAACAATAGATGGACAGACGGACATTGCTAAATCGACTCAGAATGTGATTCTAAGCCGATCGGTATAATTAACAATGGGTCTATCTCCCATCCTTTTGGGTGTTACAAACAAATGCACAAAGACATAATACTCTCGTGGAGTGTATAACAAATCATATTATTTTAAATTTTTGATTAAATAGCGAGAAACCCCACTTTACAAATTATATAACAGAATATTTTGATTGTTTATCTCGAAATTTCGATTTTAAAATTTTAATGCAAAATTCTTCAATTATGCATGCTCTATCTATGTACGTTTAAAATTATTTAAAAGTGATCTCTTGTAATACCTTTTTCCATCATATGTATAAGAGTGTAACTGAAGTATGAAATGTACTAGAAAGAGAAACGTATGTTGGCTCTCCTGAACATTGTGATTTTTCCAGATAAGTGGTTATTCGTGAAACTACCGATATTAAAGGTATCTTTGCGAAAATTGGAATTTAATAAAAAGAAAATGAAATACATAGATGGTGGAATCCTATAGTACATTAGTCTGCTACGTGGACTCCTCCACAATTAAAATTTGCGAATCTCAGTCATTTCAAGAATTCAATAATTTCGTACAATTTATTATGTCACTAGCTATATTTAACATCGATGCACAATGAAATTTTCGTAACCATCCTCGTATGTGAAATATGCGTAGATTTGCATTAGTGTTACGTGTTCGTGCCGTCAATGTTTTGACATGCTTTTTCCCCATTTGCCATGTTTCTGCTTCTTATGTTTGCTGCTTGCTGCCTTCTTCTGATAACAAGATGGAATATTAATTTTATTTTATGTAAGTGTGTTTGTTTGTGTGTGTGTGTGTGTGCACGCTTCCCATCCTTGCTTGTTTTCCCCTTAGGTTTGCCGTTCAACTCCCACTTATTCGTCCGGTGTTTAAGGGTATTCTCAAGATTTCGGTTTTGGTCTCATGAAGCTTTAACTTTTACACTGTTTGTCGCGTGTTTACACTTGTGTATCCTTCAGTTTTGTCGTGTGTCAAGTATGTTTTTTTTTGTAAACAATTTCTTTTCCGCCCGCCTTATGTTGTCGTGCCGTTCGTATAGTCAGTCGTGCTCATATATTAACGTTGCGGCTCAAGAAATGACTTTAAGATAAATGTGTGGAGTATTTAAGGGAGTCGACCGAGAGTTGAATGATATTTCCTGATTTTCAGTGAAGGTGAGCGAGCTGGCTGGCCTGAGGAGGATGGCAAATATTTGTCAAAAGCTAAACTTGACGTTATGGCGTTGTTTAATTTGTATCGTATGAGCGTATGAACGAACGTATATAAAGAGTGATTTTTTTGAGGTTAGGATTTTCATGCATTAGTATTTGACAGATCACGTGGGATTTCAGACATGGTGTCAAAGAGAAAGATGCTCAGTATGCTTTGACATTTCATCATGAATCGTCTTACAAACGACCAACGCTTGCAAATTATTGAATTTTATTATCAAAATGCGTGCTCTGTTAAGAAAGTTCATTGCGCGCTTCCATTTTATGGTCAGTTTAATCGACCCACTGAAGCGGCTATTCGGGCTATTGTGACTAAATTTCGCACCAAATTTACATTGTTGGACATTAAACCACCAACACGCTTACGTAGAGTGCGAACTGAAGAAAATATCGCAGCTGTATCGGCCAGTGTTAATGATGACCACCAATTTTCGATTCGTCGCCGTTCGCACCAATTGGGTCTCTGTTACTCAAAAACGTGGAAATGCCAAAATTGGACTAAGCGGATGGACCACCTAAGACGCAGCCGCGGTCAACATTTAAATGAAATTATCTTCAAAAAGTAAATGTCATGGACCAATCTAACGTTTCAAATAAAGAACCGATGAGATTTTGCAAATTTTATGCGTTTTTTTAAAAAAAAAAGTTATCAAGCTCTTAAAAAATCACCCTTTATATATACGAGTAATGCGCTGCCGCTGATGTTGCCTTTGTTGCTGTTTGTTTGAATTCAAGTGCGTGATAATTTTAACGGATTAATATACATACATATGTACATTAGGCGGCCCTTATAGGCCGACGTTGAAAAAGTTTGGTTCTCACCATACCATATTTTGTTTAAATCAAAAAATAAGAAAGCTATGAACAAGGTGTGCATTCAAATCCTGGTAAGACCATCCGGCTCTAAATAGTAGGCTCTTTTCAGTGAATACACAATTATCTCGTGTACAGTTCATTGCTCCCTCATTTAGCTTCAGGAATGTTAATAGGAATGCTTTTTATCTGTTCAACAGTAAGGCCCAGACCAAATAAAATCTTAGAATTTTTGTTTTTGGAGTTTAAATACAATTTTATTTAAAGAAATGCATTGATTGACTGAGGGAAACTCCCTCTTTTAATTTCGGGAATGTTAATTGGAATATCTTTTATCTGCGTAACAGCAAGGCCCAGGCCAAAAAATAAAATCCGAAAATTTTTGTTTTTGGTTTTATTAAATTGTATTTAATAAAATTGTTTAAATACATTTTTAATAAATTAATTTCAATTATAATTGATAAAGACCAGAAACAGCATTTGACACACAAAAATTTTCCCTTTTGTCAAGGTCCGCCCTAATGTACATACAAGTGCAATTATGAAGCAGGAATTATGAAAGGGTGTGGTTAGGAGGCTCTGCCTGTGTTTTGTTTGCTGAAGGAAAATGCTGTGATTTTCTTAAAATTGTCGGGTAATCTTTTGATGTTTAGTCTACAAAGTTGTGAAATTCCTTAGCAATCCTTTAGCTGTTTCCTTCCGTGAAGTATAAGGAAAATAAGCTAGAAGGAAGCCGTAGCATTCTACAACCTGACATGCTACGCTACATACTTGTTTATATCATATTTACCTTGTTGGCTGGCTGTGTAATAAAGTCGTCTAAGTGTTCTTAACGACTAGCACTTTATATATAATGAGAATGTTTTTTTTCTTGGTCTTAGAAAGTTACACACTCGTTGTGATTTAATAAAATTGTTAACCCAATGTTACAATTAATGCTTAACGTGGAATTAAGTGTGTATTCGAGTTGTTTTCTCAATTGATGCACAGTAGTACGAAGCAGATATTTTTCTCTGATTTTGTATTCAATAAGGATTGTTTTTTATTTTTAAGTAAGCGAATTATTGATGGCAAATTCTTCAGCACTGTGGGGTATAGTAACCCATTTGAAGTTAAAACTACAGCAACACTGCACCAGCTCTTCGAATTTTTTGAATACATAGACGCCTATTGTGACCGCTCTCAGAATCTAATTCCGATGGTTCAGAATCTAATTCCATTGGCCAAATTAAAAAAAAATTGTTGTAGTAAATATTTTCTGTTCTGCACAATTAGAAATTAGACAAGTACCCAAGGATTATTTTCCCATTGAGGTGAATTCAATTGATATTCAGATATACTATTTGCAATTTTAATATATCAAAATAATAGGTCCGTCTAAATTAAATTTTTTACAGAACTGAAAAATGTTTACTAGAACGAAAGTTATTGAATTTTGGTCGATGAAATTTTATTCTAAACCACTGTACGGCCAACGATTGCTGTTTAGTATTTATCGCAGATTTAATCAGTATTGAGAAAATTAAATTAGGGTAACCCGCAGTATATTGTTACGAAAATTGTGAAAATGGGTTTAATATATGATAATGCACGGTGATGTGAAACGGAAAATTTTCTTGAATTAGTGAATGTATTTATATTCATTTACATTCATTTTATTGGAGATCGCGTGTAGAAAAACTGTGTAATCAGTTTCTTCATTTGGTGTTCATTTCTTCCTTTTACAGGAATTTTAATTTTCAAAGGATATATTTGTTTTAATAATTTACTGTCATACTTTCGAGAGCCATACATCGCCAGTTTATGGATATCAAATGAAAGAAAATAATGTATGTTAAAAATAATTTAAATACAATGCTTCTGTCTATATTAGTTTAATCTATATATATAAAAATCAATGTGTGTCTGTATGTCTGTATGTTCCGTATAGGACGCCAAACCGGTGGACCGATTCGCCTGACAATTTTACTGTATCTATCTTTTGGACAGAGGATGGTTCCTGGATAGTCTAGGTCACGATAGGACAAAGGGGGGTGGTACCTCCCACACAAAAAATATTTTAAAACTATCACAACATGCATACCGATGGGTGGATTCGCTCGATAATTTTACTGCAGCTAACTTCTGGGCAAGGGATGGTTCCAGGATATACTTGGTCATTATACGAAAAAGAGGCGTGGCACCGCCCACACAAACTATATTTTAAAACTATCATAAAACACGTTCCGAAGCGCGTATTCTCTTGAACATTTTATTGTGACTAACTTCTGAACAGAGGATAGTTTCTGAATGGTGACTATACAATGGTCATCATACAAATGGACGTGAGACTGCCCAAAACAACTAAAATTATCACAAAAAACGTAACGAATAGCGGATTGTCTTGAAAATTTTACTGTATCTAGCCTGTAGAAAGGGGATAGTTTCTGGCTATAATAGGGGAGGACACGACAAATGTGCATCACAAAAACTATATTTTAAAACTATAATAAAATACATTGATTCACTTGAATATTTTATTGTAACGAACAGAGGACCCTTGACTATAAAAAGGTCATGCCACAAAAAGGGACGCGGCTCCATCCAAACAACAATATTATAAGGTAACACGTGCCCATTTTTATACTCGAACCAAGCAAGGTGTTCCAGTAGATGTGTATCAAAATGTTTACGCTTCATATGCATTGGGCCGTGTTTATACCGTACACCCAAACAACGCAGAATGTTATTAGTTTCAAATTTAAGAGCAGTTGAGATAGGCGTGTCAGAAACTGGGAGACCACATTAATGTATGCTTCTGTCAGCTATCATCCTCTCCAGATACGAACTTTGTTTGCGATAATATTAAGACCTTGCTCGCCATCTAACCCAAAAGACCTGTGGGAAAAACTCAAAGAGTGAGGACATTTTGCATCATTATCGCACCGTTACGATTCTATATCATTTGCGATTAACATTTTCAACGATACGCTGATAAAAATTTAAGACATATGCCTAGCCATCAGCAACATAACTATTAATCAACTTGGAATGGTGGTGCCTGAACGTTCTACCGGCAATTCAATGTTGAAGACTTGCGTGTTTTTGTCGCAACAAAAAACCTCTATTAATTGCAAAGCAACAAGTGGCCTTTGACAAAATAATAACTGCAGTAACAAATGACAGCGGCGCCTTTTTTCTCGATGCACCTGAAGGCACAGTTAAAACCTTTCTCATCAGTTTGGTAATAGCGCAAGATGGGATAGCTTTAGCTGTTGCCGCTACGTTATTGGATGGAGGACGAACGGCACATTCAGCGTTAAAATTGCCATGGAATATGCAATTTGTCGATACTCCAACCTGTATTGGCAAAAGTTCTGGAATGGCAAAAATGCTGAAAACACGCAAGCTGATTGTGTGGGATGACTGCACCATGGCACAGAAGAAATCCCTACAAGCGCTTAGTCGGACACTTCAAGATTTAATATCAAATACACAACCATTAGGTGAAACTCTTATTTTACTAGCTGGAGACTTCCGGATTACTTCCAGTACTGCCAAAAGCAGCACCCGCATCTCTGGCGATATGTACAAAATATTAATCTGACCACCAATATGTGTGTACATCTGCACCACAATGACTCAGCAGCTATATTTTCGAAACATCTACTGGATGTTGGTAAAGGAAAAGTATCAGTTGATGCAGTGAAAAGGAGTATATAGTATATAAAGGGTGATTTTTTAAGAGCTTGATAACTTTTTTTAAAAAAAAAACGCATAAAATTTGCAAAATCTCATCGGTTCTTTATTTGAAACGTTAGATTGGTCCATGACATTTACTTTTTGAAGATAATTTCATTTAAATGTTGACCGCGGCTGCGTCTTAGGTGGTCCATCCGCTTAGTCCAATTTTGGCATTTCCACGTTTTTGAGTAACAGAGACCCAATTGGTGCGAACGGCGACGAATCGAAAATTGGTGGTCATCATTAACACTGGCCGATACAGCTGCGATATTTTCTTCAGTTCGCACTCTACGTAAGCGTGTTGGTGGTTTAATGTCCAACAATGTAAATTTGGTGCGAAATTTAGTCACAATAGCCCGAATAGCCGCTTCAGTGGGTCGATTAAACTGACCATAAAATGGAAGCGCGCAATGAACTTTCTTAACAGAGCACGCATTTTGATAATAAAATTCAATAATTTGCAAGCGTTGTTCGTTTGTAAGACGATTCATGATGAAATGTCAAAGCATACTGAGCATCTTTCTCTTTGACACCATGTCTGAAATCCCACGTGATCTGTCAAATACTAATGCATGAAAATCCTAACCTCAAAAAAATCACTCTTTAGTATATAGTATATTTTCAAAAAATGTCATTCAGGAATCAATTCAGCAATTAATAGAGAAAGTCTTTCCACAAATTACCACAAACTACTGGCTGCAAAAAAACGATGTTAATGCAATCAATAATTTAATTCTGGATCAAATTTCTAGGTGATTGCACACATTACAAATCGATAGACAGTATGATGAATGCGGATGAAGTTGTCAACTACCGAATTGTATTTCTAATTTCTTTGGACCTTCCAGGAATTCCGCCGCAAATGTTATCTCTTAAAATTGGTTCACCCATAATTCTCCTAAGGAATGTTAGTCCTCCTCGATTGTGCATTTGTACTAGAATTTTTATTTTAACTAATGTACTATGGGCAACACCTCCGATATTGTTTCTGGAAAATTCCAAATTAACACAATATTGTTCCGAATAACTTCTGTAAAATTGAAAACAATATGCTGTACTTATCATATTCCAATTGAATTATATGTATGTATGTAAAAAGTAATTTAATTATAAAGAAATATTCCTGAATTTTGTTGAAGTAAATCTTATGATATTGTAACCATTTTCATTCCTTCGGTAGCAATGTGCAAATGAAATATGCGTTTTTTTTTTAACATGGTTTTACTGATTTTTGTAAAAACTATTAGTTTTAAGTTTAGTAATAATTTTTGTTCTTTAACAATCGCACGAATTTGGGATATATTTAAATTTGTTATATCAAAATGACAACCTCGGACCTTCTATTAGCAGAAATTTGATTTCTTCCTTAAATTTGCAACGTGGCAACCTAAATTGTATTCACTTTAATGCTCAAAGCATTATGCCTAACGAAGACTCGACGAAACTTGATGAAATCAGGAGTGTTTTTGAGGGGAATATATTTGATATTGTAGGTATATCAGAGACATGGCTCAGAAGTTATGTATTAGATAGCGCTGTTGCAATTAATGGGTATAAAATATATAGAACTGACAGATGTTTTAGAAGAGGAGGTGGTGTATGCTTATATGTGGGCAACATGCTTAAATCAAAGGTTGTACTTAACATTATGGATGAGGGCGTCTGTGAAGGACTTTTCATTGAGTTGGAATCTGATGTATTTGATAAAATATTGGTTGGGATTGTTTACCTGCCTCATGGCAGTATTTCGATTGTCGAAGATATCCTGGCTGAAATGTCATCGCGTTATTCTAGAGTGGTAGACTCACGCCAATAATATTAGAACGATGTGTACTAGAATAGGTTTAGAACTTGTTCATAACGTTAGACCAACACATTTCAATTTATGCTCACCCAGGCTTTCTTTAATTGATTACTTCATGGTTTCTGATGTTGATTTGGTTGCAAAAAAGGGACAGTTCCAGTTTCCTGCACTTAACTCTCACCATTCTGCCATATTCATTTCCTGTAGTGTTAGTAAGCGGGAAGTACGAAGATATATAAGAGTAAGGGATTACAGTCATCTAGATTATAACCAATGTTTGTCTGACTTCGCAGAAGCGGACTTTAGCCCAATATATTCTACCATTGATTCTGAGCTGCAGGTACAAATCTTTAAATATATATTTCTTGATTTATATGACAAACACGTTCCCGAAAAAACTAAAACTGTATATACTTCAACTTCATGTGAATGGATGGATTCTCCTAGCATAATACATGCTACAGTACTTAGAAATTTGGCATACGAAGCTTACCAGGAGAGAAGAACAGATGTGAGATGGAAAATATATACTAAATACAGAAATAAGCTAAAATCTATCATACGCAAAGAACGTAATCGATATTTTCATAGGTATTTTTCTAACAACTCGTCTCAACATTTGTGGAAGTCTTTGAACAATCTCGGTTTGATTGGAACTAATTGTGGGAACGTTTCACACATTGACTTAAATGAATGTAATGATTTCTTTATAATTCCTCCTGTTTGTAACCCTCCACTTCTTCAACACCACCTTCAAAGGAATGTTAGGAATGACGAACTTTGTTTTTGCTCTACCAATGAGTTAGAGGTTTGGGCTGCCATAAATAGCCTAAAGTCTAACGCAATTGGTCCGGATGGGATATCCCTTAAATTTCTGAAACTAGTTTATCCGGCCGTATCTAAGCATATCGTTTACATTTTCAACAACATTTTGATGACATCATCTTTTCCATCTTCTTGGAAAATAGCAAGTGTGGTGCCAATACCAAAGATAGGCAATCCTCGGTCGCATTCAGATTTTCGACCCATTAGTGTACTGCCAATATTTTCAAAGATATTCGAAAGAATAATCAGAGACCAAATCTCCCTTTACCTGAACTCACGCAACAAAATTTCTGAATTTCAGTCTGGTTTCATTAAAGGGCACTGCACTACAACACTAATGATTAAACTGGTTGATGAAATTAGGAATAAAATGGAGCATAAGAATCCCACAATATTGATGACTCTTGATTTCAGCAGAGCATTCGATTCTGTATGCCACGAAGTCCTTCTAAATAAGTTGTTTTCGTTATATTCATTATCAAGCCAATCTTGTACTTTATTACAATCATTTCTTCAAGGTCGACAACAATTTGTTAAACTGGGTGATAATGTATCGGCAATGAAAAACATATTTAGAGGTGTTCCACAAGGTTCAATTTTAGGCCCCCTATTATTTAATATATATATGAACGACATTTTTGATGTCCTAATTGGAGTTCGGGGATATTTATATGCGGATGACTTAGAACTGGTTGGTTCGTCAGACGTAGATAGTCATGGTAATCTGTTAAATATTTTACGGGATAACATTGACAACATAAAAGAATGGTGTAGTGCAAATTTTATCATTTTAAACTCTTCGAAGACAAAAATAATGCTATTTAGTGGATCTGGAGTCAGAGAATCTGATTTCAGTCTTCATGGTGTAACTATTTCATATACATCATATATTAAAACTCTTGGATTTTACATTGACAAACATTTAACCTTTGAGAATCACATTAATTTTGTTATATCCAGAGTATCTTTTATGTTAAAAAGGGTTTACTGTATTGGTTCTAAATTCCCTTTAAAGATTCGCAAGAGCATAGCACATTCAATTTTAATGCCACTAGTGATTTATGGAGTGGAGCTTTTTTCGGGTACAATAGGTTTACATTTTAATAAAATTAAATCATGCTTTCACAGAATTATTCGTTTTGTCTATGGATTGAATATTCACGATCATGTTTCGCCTTCAATATTGGATTTCTTAGGTTGCTTGTTCGAGGATTTTGTTAAGACAAGGTTGTTAATGCTTTTTTATAGGGCAATGAAGAGTGGAGTTCCTCGTTACCTTATATCTAATTTTACTTTTTCCACTTCTACCCGAACACATTCATTAATCTGTCCTCGGTTTTCAACACTCATTATGCAAAATTCGTTTATAGTCCGTGTTTGTAGATTATGGAATTCCATTATACCATACAATAAGAGAAACATTTCCTATTCCCAAGCTACATTCAAATCTTTACTTCTTGCCCACGTATGACTTTGTTAACAAAGTGCTAATGGGAGGTTTTAAAATTAGGGTTGTTTGGTTATGTTCGTGCGATTGTTAATGAATCTTTAGTTATATCTAGCATTATTTTTTAAGATCAGTTATTTAAGTTAGTTTACTGAAATTCCGTGTCATGTAATTAATTAATTAATTAATACTATGTAATCATTTTGGCCTATTAGGCTTACAGATTATAAATAAAAGTGAATTGAATTGAATTGAATTTCTGTCAAGATACTAATGCCCAACGTCATTGAAGCAACGATTTTAAATGGAAAATCAAAAGGCAAAGATGTCCTTATACCACGCATTCCGATGATTCCCACCGATATACCATCCGATTTCAAACGAGTACAGTTTCTGATTCTTCGAGCATTTTCGACGACTATAAACAAAGCACAGGGACAATCACTTGAAGTTTGTGGATTGAATCTGGAAAATCCATGTTTTTCACATGGTTAGTTATATGTTACTTGCTCTCGAGCCCAAAAACTTTAATGTACTTGAACAAGGTGTATACTGACTAACTTAACTAATAGACACAAAATACATTCTTAGAAATAATTACCATAATTAATTAACTTTCTAATAAATGTTTCATTTTCTTTAAAGAAACGCTGAAATAATTACTTAAATTTTCATGAGTTTTTATATTTTAATTTAATTTAATGAATTTAAATAAATAAGTTTTAATTTAAACTAATTTACAGAAGTAAAAATATACAAAACAAAAATTGCGAGCATACAAAGTTACATACATTAGGTAGACGAAAACACGAGCAACGCCGGGTACAAAAAGCTAGTAATATAATAAATAATAATAAATAAGAAAATTTTCTTGAAATCAAATTTCGAACAATCTAGATGTAAGGGAATAACAGGCCAGTGCTGGGAGTTTATGCGCGTGCAGGTAATACAAAAAACGTTTGCAGTAAATTTTCAGTAATATGAACTTCCACTAATGTGAACAGTAATTTATTTGTATGAATTCTCTAAATAGTGAAAACGATCACGAAATAAAAACGGAGTATGTATTTTTATTGCTGGTGTCCTATAGTTTCAGTTCTATATTGTCTCGTTCTTAGGAGGGGAAAAAGTTGTGATTTGCCACACTGTGATATATTTCGCTTGTTTATAATTTATATCAACCAATTACTTTTTTGATTTGTTTTAATATCATTATTTAAAGGCTTATGATTCTACGCAGTTGATGATATAATACATAAGTGTGGAGTACTCCGGAAAAGAAAGTTACGCGTAGAACATAAATTTTGAGAACCTGATGCATTCAGATCAATTTATTTATTTATTATGAATTACAATACAAAGTAAATTTATATTCTGATTTTGGGTCCATGGATTGAGCCGGAGTGACTAAGACCATTGTGGCTAGTTATTGCAACTACAGATCGGAGCCTCTGGTGGGAATCGAACCCACAACCCCCACGCTGATAGCCGAGCACGCTACCAACTCCATTAACGGGGCGCTCAGATCAAGTAGTAGATGGTATATAAGGAAAGAAAGTATATTAAAATATTTTTTAAAATATTAAAATATCAGTAAAATATATGGTTAGCCGTTTGCATTTAAGGACATCTAATCATAGAAAATTTAAACATTTGAAGTATTCCTATATATATGCCCACAATTCCAAAAGAAAACTAAAGTATCCCAAAAAATATTTACAATAGTAAATATAAATTTTTTTCTTAACCTTGTAATTGATATTTTGTTCAAAAATTTTAAAGTCCAGTGTTGGCTGTGACCGACACTGTAGCCGTTTAGAAGTAAGAAGTTTCAAGAAAAATATAAAAATGTTGCATCAAATTCCGATATCGCTGAAAAATTAATGATAGATTTTCTCAAAAAAAAAATAAATTTAAACATCTGCCATTTTTTACGTAGAAGAGTTTCAGTTTGCAGTTCATTTATTATTTTAGCTTTATACAGAGTAAATACAGGAAAAAGCCGGGGAAAAAGTAGTAAAAAATTGATTCTGAAGCTCTTATCGCCCAAGCTGTGACAGATCATCTACACATGTAGGCATGTTTTTTGTAAATTTTTGAAGACGAATACACTCATATTCTTTTTGTCGCAATCAGTATTTGGACACCCACTCGTTGGAACCTTCGACCATGTCTGTATGAAATTTCATCAAAATCGTTGAAGCTTCTACAGATTAGTGTAGAAAATCTATGCAAGTCATAAATAGAAGAACTCAAATGATGAGCTGTACAATATTTATCAATCTGGGTTATATTGGAAAAAGGCGCTTTGTCAAGTTTGCGTTTAAAAGGACTTAACATTTTATAAGGATACTAGCAGTACCCACTGCTTCGCACGCGAAAAAGAAAGTTATTCGTTAATTTTATCCGTCTCTGTTTTTGGATAGTATTTATTTAATTTTCTTTTGGTGGATATAGATAAATCTAAAATAGTAATTTGGAAACCTCCTCTTAGCTAGCACTCACACACAGTCAAAGGAATGTGCTTGTCGATATGCACTATTTTAGCTGAACTACTTCGTATGTATAATTTTCTACCAAGTTTTGAACAAAAAATTACAACCATTTATATTCTCGATCTCATGTTTCTAGATTCAGCCAGCCAGTTTATAACTTTTTGCACCTCTTTGCCAAAAAGTACACATTATGAAAAATCACTATAGGTAACATGTGTTTTTGCTTCCCCTAAAAATATGTACTTTATTTGGTAACACATTCCCCTTTAAAGGACTGTACAGCATTTGTATCCCTTTTTGTCCCGCTCGCCACTTAAAAGTACAAATTTGGAGAAATCCATTTATGTTGCAAGTCTACGTTGTCAGAGAAATTTAAACACAAAATTTCAGGACTATAGCTGAAATATTTTAGTTGGTACTATTTTTATCCCGCTCATTGTTTATAAGTACAAAATTGGAAAAATTCGATTTTAATTTAAATTCGAATTAGATTTGCGCTTCTACGTTGTCAGAGGAACTTACACACCACATTTCACTTGTACCCCTATAAGAACATTTCGAAAAAATCCGTTTATATTGCGCTTTACACACAATTTACACTCAAAATTTCCCGACTATAGCTGCAATGATTAAATTGTAACCCTTTTTGTCCCGCCTACCCGCTAAAAAGTACAAATTTAGATCAATCCAATTATACTGCGCTTCTACATGGTGAAAGGAATTTACATACCAAATTTCAAGATTCTAGCTGTAATAATTTAGTTGGTAAAATTTTTATCCCTTTTTGTCCCGCACGCCCCTTTAAAGTACAATTTTCGAAAAATCCAATTTTACTTCGGTTTTATATGTTCAGAGGAATTTACATACCAAATTTCATGATTCTAGGTGGAATACTTTAGTTGGTACAATTTTTATCCCTTTCTGTCTCGCACACCCCTTAAAAGTATAAATTTCGAAATTGATTGTAATGAGTTATAGAAAATTGAAATAATACTGAATGCTGCACGTAACATAAAAAACTGTGTAATTATTTTTTCATAGTCTGATCGACTGAAAGAGTATTCTTTGGACAATCTAAATATTTATTGAGTTCTTTTAAACCTGAACGCCACCACAAAACTAAATACTCTGTTTTTTCCCTTTGCTATATTTGGTATATCAGTAATATATATAATAATTTAATATTGACTCATTTCATGTGAAACGAAACAGAAAATAATGGAAACAGAAATGCATTTCCCAACATTTTGACACTTCTTTAAAGCCAGCTTAAAGTAAGTTGTTTAAATTATGCCTATTAAATATTTTTATTTTGATTAAGTACCACGAACTACATTATGTCTTACTTACACTATTATCTGTTAATATAAAATATATTTAAAAAATCGAATTGGTACTTTATGTTTATTGAAAAATTACAGGAAATTATAAAAAAAAATAAAAATATTTATTTTTAAGATTTTATAGTCTATATTAAACTAAAAGCAATTTGCTTAAAATTCTATATCCTACCATAAAAAGTTACTAGTTCCTATACCCTCACTCTACAGAGTAGGAGGGAATATATCATTTAGGACGGAAAAAAATGTAACGCATTGAAGGAGTTTATTAAGGTCCTAAGTATCTTTGGACCAAATCCGTTTCGTAATTTTTTAAGTTGTTTGAGTCATGTCCGCCTGGCTGGCTGTTGTACTCGATAACTCTCGAAAGGAGTTAAGCAAACCATTCAAACTTTGCACATGATACTATTTTTCCCAAACTTAGTTTAAGTTCGAAGATGGGTGAAGTTGCCGCGGCCCTCCTGGTACCTCCCACACAAATGGCCCATATTCCTATGTCAAATTAAAATCAATGTAACTTCTACACGGATATTCGGAATCGGCTATATTTTGGTATTTTATAAAGTTTTTATAATCACTTTGCACATTCAAAATATGGTGGGTTTTGCCACGCCCCTCCTAGTACCTCCCATACAAATCACCCTAACGTACGTAACATTATGTCTGTTATAGCTTCTCTACGAATGATCGTAATACTCTGAAATTTGATATTTGCCATTTTTTTGCAGTCAGTTTGCCCACCATCCTCCCTCACAAATTGCCATAAGCTATGGTTAACATAAAACTGGCATATCTGTCAAGCGGATAGTCTAAATCAGTTGCAATTTTGTATTTGAAAATTTTTTTATAATCACATTGAACATATAAAATATTTATGCTTTTGCCACGCCCCTTCTAGTACCTCCCACACAATTGCCCCTATCATATGTAAACTTAAATCCTTTATCCATTTCTGGTATAAATAGTTCTTAAAAATCCCAAACAAATGATTCGTATTTTGATTCTGAGAGTGATGGTGTATATTAGTCGGTTTAACCGACTGAAACTTACTTACTTGTTTAGAATTACCTTATGACAAAATTCCTGGTTTCTACATATTTTTTGAAATGCATGTTCATAGTAAGTATTCCGATGTGAAATATAACATGATCTAGAAAATTTTATCAAGATCCGATGAACGACTGAGGCTTCGACAGCTGTAATAGGTGAAATCGTAAGGACATTTGTATAGGGGCTATAGAAAACATGGACTAATTTTACAATTAATCTGGAATATTTTATCAAGATCCGATGAAAGTAGTAGTGACACTACTTGACGCTCCCGTTGAGGAGAGCGTCCACATAAACCATTACAGATGTTGTAATGTGAGAAACTGAAGGAAATATATATGGGAGCTATAACAAAAAATGAATGAACCAAATATGAAATATGAATTTCCACTTTCACTATAGGTATTCATAAGTATTCATGATCAGGAAAATTTGATCAAGTTTCGATGTAGAGATGTAGAGTTGTATGTTGGCCATATGGATGTAGAGCTGTATGTTGGTCATATCCAAATCTGCAGCAATTTTCTACAAATTCAGTACAGTCCCTGTCTGGCATGACCATAGGATAATAAATGGGACCTGTACTTACAATGTACTGGGATAAACATATGATATCAAAAATTCGGGTCCATATTTGATAATCGAATTGTTAATTGATCTGAATTATTGAATAAATCGTTACCATAATTCATTTATTTATATTCTAGCTGATCTAAATAAGTCTCAATCGATTGTATTGGTTAATTATTATCATATTAACTATTAATGGTTCAATGCTTACTTTCGCCATTTCTTCTACCAAGGAAATGATGAAATATAATTAATTAGTTGTTCGACCACAGTGAAATGTAATCGCAAAATGTTGGCCAATTTGGCAATTAGCACTCTAAATAACACTTACAATTCTTGTGAATAAAACTACACCCAATTAAATTAAAATTTCACATAGAAGATGGCCATCGAACGGCCAAGAATATTCATTCAAATGGAATTTGTAGTCAACGACAGAACGGAGCCATCATTAATTAAATTTGGTTTTTAGGTCTAAAACTTATATGTGTATTTGAATGTAAATCTCATTGCCATCATACCCATTCAGTTGTTATTGATTTTCTGTGAAAACTTAAAACTTTCTTCAATAGGCTCAAAACAGGCATATTAATTCAATTTGCCATTTAATTGAAATTTACCAACAATTTGTTGTGACTGTAAACAAAGGAATTGTTAATAGGCTCATTAAGCAAATCAAAAGTCTGCAAATAACATAAAGTTTTACTTCACTTTCAGCGACACCACTACCACCACGACCACTTAAGATATTCCAGTCCCTCTCCTTTTTGCCATAAATGATGGCGAATGCGGAACTTAAATAAGTGATAATTCAATTAATTAATATTCTTGAAAAGTACGAATAAGTATTCATTCAAATGCCAGTCTTTCTAAGTAATTCGTCTTTGCCCAAACCCCCCCTCTCTGCGGCGCTGGATTAGCGTCGGATGCTGAGCTGTAACTGATGCCGCGGCGTTACGCTTTTGTTTAAATCAACTCGAGGATAACAAATCCAAAATGCTTAGTAAAATGCCTTAATTTATTTGCAGACAGCCAAAAAAACGGAAGCGAACAAAAAAGTCGTTACTCAACCGAAAGATAAGTTAATTTACCGTTAACTGTTACAAAGTCCTCACTTGTGTCGTTTCCGGTTTCGCTTTTGTTTCTGATTTCTGTGCACCCACTGAGCCGCTACAAAAGAGAAAAGGCAGCTCCAAAAAAAACAAATGAAATCATATACGAAATCGATGAAGTTTGAATAATGTCGAAATATTATCAAAACACTCATTCACACCCTCAACAAAACATGTGTAACAATGAGTATGTGTTTGTATGTGTGTGTATAACCAGTCATACATATACATATGCATACTGGATTGTTGATGTTTCACAGGATCTGATTGAAAACACACAGAATACAGAAAAAATACAGTAAAAAACGCAATCATTGCTTTGAAAAAAAAAAAACAACAGAAATCATCAGAGTAAAAACAATGAAGAGGAAAAAGTGAACATAAACAAACGAATTTATTCATATGCATGAGGCCAGAGCGGTCGAAACAAATGGGGGCGGCATTTACGACACAATATAGAACACCAGCACGATATTTATGCTGATCATGCAAACAGTGCCGAGAAGGATACAACCTACGTAGCTTGCATTAAAACGGTCGCAGTATGGCGATTAAACAGAAAAATACTTCGGTATATCAAACGGCCATTCTCGCCTCTGCTCAAAATGCTTTAAAATGTTAAAAAGCATAAAACGAAAAGAACAGAAAGAAAACGTAGAAATAGGATGATTGAATATTTCTTTGATTTATTTATTTTCTTACCAGTATGACAGATGAAATGATCGGCGAAAGTCGTATCAAGCATGTTTCAGAAAGTCTTTGTAACGAAAAAACTTTTATATTTACAGTTTCTTTTACATATATTCACGAGTAATATCGTTTAATGTATGACAGCAATTGCGCGTTTTTGGATATTTTTTTGGGATTTATTAGACTGGGTAACAATAATTGATGTTCTAGATGTTTATTTTGGGAGTAAACACAATGCCTTGGTACTCGTATCGTCGATCTGGACTGAGACTTCCAAATATCGGAATTCGAGATTTTTCGGGATACCGAATAATAATAATTTGTTTTAGAATAATTCATTTTCATATTTCTTGGAAATATTTTGTAAAATTTAAGGATTCAATTCATTTTGAAAGATGCCCAAATGATCAGTATCGTTCAAAAATAATGTGACTGGTTCCATTTTTGTGAAAGTGGCTTAATACAAAAGATTGTTTTTCGGAAACAAAAATTTCAAAAAATTTTACAGAAAGTTTTCAAATGGCATTATAAAACAAGTAAGGAAAGGCTAAAGTCGGGCGGCGCCGACTAAATGATACACTCCACTTTCTATCGAAATGCAATTCAAATCAGTAAAAAAGTGAAAATGGGAAAATGTTATAAATCTGAATCGATCTAACACATTTTTACAACAAGTGTTTCCAGTTGAAATATAAAGATTTTTTGCGAATTTAGAGGAAAATCTGTTAAAATATTTGGATTCTAAAGCGGAAAAATTCAAATTGGGAACCGATCTAACACATTTTTACAGCAGGTGTTTCCAGTTGAAATTTAAGGTGTTTTGCGAATTTAGAGGAAAATCTGTTAAAATATGTGGATTCTAAAGCGGAAAAATTCAAATTGGGAACGAAATCTGTATGGGAGCTATATATAAATCTGAACCGATCTAACACATTTTTACAATAGGTGTTTCCAATTGAAATATATGAGTTTTTTTGCCTATTTTGAAGAAAATCTGTTGAAATATGTGGATTCTAGAGCGGAAAAATTCAAATTGGGAGGGAAATTTGTATGGGAGCTATATATAAATCTGAACCGATCTCACACATTTTTACCACAAGTGTTTCCAGTTGAAATTTAAGGTGTTTTGCGAATTTAGAGGAAAATCTGTTAAAATATGTGGATTCTAAAGCGGAAAAATTCGAATTGGGATCGAAATTTGTATGGGAGCTATATATAAACCTGAACCGATCTAACACATTTTTACAACAGATGTTTCCAGTTGAAATATAAGGTTTTTTGCGAATTTAGAAGAAAATCTGTTAAAATATGTGGATTCTAGTGCGGAAATATTCAAATTGGGAGGGAAAGTTGTATGAGAGCTATATATAAATCTGAACCGATCTAACACATTTTTACCACAAGTGTTTCCAGTTGAAATTGAAGGTGTTTGCGAATTTAGAGGAAAATCTGTTAAAATATGTGGATTCTGTGGAGGGAAATTTGTATGGGAGCTATATATAAATCTGAACCGATCTAACACATTTTTACCACAAGTGTTTCCAGTTGAAATTTAAGATGTTTTGCGAATTTAGAGGAAAATCTGTTGAAATGTATGGATTCTAAAGCGGAAAATTCAAATTGGGAACAAAATTTGTATGGGAGCTATATATAAATCTGAACCGATCTAACACAGTTATACAACAGATGTTTCCAGTTGAAATATAAGGTGTTTTGCCAACTTTGAAGAAAATCTGTTAAAATATGTGGTATCTAGAGTGAAAAGGGTCAAATCGGGGGTGAAATTCGTATGGGGGCTATATCTAAATCTGAACCGATTTTCTTCAAATTAAATAGCGTTCGTCCTTGTCCCGAAAACTTCGTTGTGCAAAGTTTCGTTTGGTTCTGGCTACAATTGCGACCTGTATCGTGATTATAACAATAGATGGACAGACGGACAGACAGACGAAAATTGCTAAATCGACTCAGAAAGTGATTCTAAGCCGATCGGTATAATTAACAATGGGTCTATCTCCCTTCCTTTTGGGTGTTACAAACAAATGCACAAAGACATAATACTCTCGTGGAGTGTATAAAAACACAAAAAATACTATAAACACACAATAATTCGACCAATAAGTTATTCTAAGAATAAATATTTGTCAAAAAATTTTCTAAACACATACTGTATTAGGGTGTTATGTTTTTAGACAATTTTTGATTTTCAAACAAGTGGTAGAATTGTTTGTCATTCTCAGATATAATTTTAATTTTGTGATGGAATTTTGTTTAGCTCGGTATGTCGTAAAAAAATAGATATTTTCAAATAAACACGTTTTATCAATTTCAAACGACTGCTACTAAACCACCGCATCTATGTGATCGGGCTTATACCTCAAAAATAACAAGGGTATCTTTGACGATAACTCTGTGTTATACTTTGTCATTCTCCGACTACGGTGTGATCATGACTTGATGGTGAATATAAGGACACATAAGTTGAAAATTAATGTAACAAGTTCAATTCATTGTTGTAGTGGGTGATTGGCTAATAAGTTCATGGGGAAAAAGCTGTATAGTGTTTTCGTTTTTTAACGATTGCTACTAAACCAATGTTTCTACGTGAAAGATGCACTTTCAACATTTGTAGCCCTGATAATTGCCTTAAATTTGAGGTATTATTTAACAGAATAATTTTTAATTTTTTATTTATTTTTATTACAAATATCATCGACCTTTATAACCTTTGTTATTGCTATTGTATATCTTAACAAAGAAAACAAGGCAAGAAAATCTATAAATGTAGAAGTTATGACCCTTATAAATAAATTAAAAAATCGTGTGTCGTTTTTACGAAGTTTAGTCATACGTGAAGACGACATATACTTCTACATTTTTCCATAGATTTTCATTAAGTAGACCTTATTTTCTTCGTTAAGGAGCCAGTATTAAAAATATTATGTTATCGAATTTGTAAACGGATTTTTCTCGCTATTTAAACAAAAATTAAAAATAAAACTAAATTTTTTTCCAACTTTTTTATACCCTCCACCTCCAGGATGGAGTATACTAACTTTGTCATTCCGTTTGTAACACCTTGAAAAATGGACCTGAGACCCTTAATTCTTGATCGTCATAAAATTCTAAGATGATCTAGCCATGTCCGTCCGTCTGTCCATCTGTTAAAATCACGGTAGAATCTAAACGAAAGGAGCTAGGACGACCAACTTTTTCATAAATGCGTCTTATAGTCGTAGATTGGTTGGGATTGAAACTGGGCGAAATCGGCCCAAAAGGGAAAAATGTTTCTCTCACAAGGACTAAAAATACCCATAACATTTGAGAGTATTTAAACATATTTTTCAATATATCTGCTTGTACTTATTTGATATTGGGTATGCACATTCCCCTATAACAACAAGTAAGGAAAGGCTAAAGTCGGGGGGGCCGACTCTGTGATACACTACACTTTCTATCCGAACACAATTCAATTCGGTGAAAAGTGAAAACGGGATGGTTTTTTGTATCCTGTAAATGTATGTGTTTGTCAAAAAATGTTAAATCGGAAAGGACATTTGTATGAGGATATATTGAAACCTGGAACGAATTAGGTGAAATATAAAATGTACAGTTTGGCCAAAATCGGTTAAACTTTTGGGAGCAACATTTGTATTTGGGCTATATTTAAATCTGAACCGAACTTACCACTTTCACCAAGAGCTTTTAGTCGGATTATAAGATGTTGTGCCAATTTTAAAAAAAATTGGGTGGTTTCTAGAGCGGAAAAGTCAAATCGGGAGCGACATTTGAATGGGGGCTATATCTAAATCTGAACCGATCTAGCCCGCTTTAGCCACAGGTGTTTCTAGTTAGATTATAAGATGTTGTGCCAAATTTAAAGAAAATCGAGTACAATATGTGGCTTTTAAAGCGGCAAAAGTCAAATCGGGAGCGACATTTGTATGGGGGCTATATCTAAATCTGAACCGATCTTGCCCAATTTCTGCATAAGTGTTTCTAGTTGGATTATAAATGTTGTGCCAAATTTAAAGAAATTGGGTACAATATGTGGGTTGTAGAACGGAAAATGTCAAATCGGGAGCGACATTTGTATGGGGACTATGACTAAATCTGAACCGATCTTACCCAATTTCTGCATAGGTGTTTCTAGTTGGATTATAAGATGTTGCGCCAAATTTAAAGAAAATCGGGTACAATATGTGGTTTCTAGAGCGCAAAATCAAATCGGGAGCGACATTTGTATGGGGCCTATATCTAAATCTGAACCGATCTTACCAAATTTCTGCATAGGTGTTTCTAGTTAGATTATAAGATGTTGTGCCAAATTTAAAGAATATCGATTCAATATGTGACTTGTAAAGCGGCAAAAGTCAAATCGAGAGCGACATTTGTATGGGGACTATATCTAAATCTCAACCGATCTTACCCAATTTCAGCATATGTGTTTCTAGTTCGATTATAAGAAGTTGTGCCAAATTTAAAGAAAATCGTGTACAATATGTCGTTTCTAGAGCGGAAAATGTCAATTCAGGAGTGACATTTGTATGGGGGCTATATCTAAATCTGAACCGATCTTATCCAATTTTTGCATAAGTGTTTCTAGTTGGATTATAAGATGTAGTGCCAAATATAAAGAAAATTGGGTACAATATGTGGTTTCTAGAGCGGAAAATATCAAATCTGGACGGAGATTTGTATGGGGGCTATATCTAAATCTGAACCGATATATAAAAACGTGCACCATAAAGTGATTTTTATTCGTAGGGGATGAAATAGGGCAAAAAGGGATAAAAATGGTACATATTAAACGAAAACAGCTAGATACACGAAATTCGGTGTGTACATTCCTCTAATTCAGCAGATAAATAGATTTTTTGTTTTTTGAGTAGATACATAGATTTTTTCCAAATTCGTACTTTTAAGGCGTAAAATGAGAATAGAGGGATAAAAATGGTACCAACCAAACGGCCGCTCTTAAAATAATGAAGTTCGGTGTATACATTCCTTTGATTGCGTAGACAGGTAAAATAAACGGATTTTTCGAAATTTTTACTTTTTGTGGTTGAAAGGTAGAAAGGGGATAAAAATGACCAAATGAAAAGGGAAAAAGGGGATAAAAATGGCCAGCTAGTCATGAAATTCGGAGTATACATTTCCCTGACTGCGTAGACACTAAAAATAAAAGATTTTTTCAAAATTCTTATTTTCTAGGGGATACAATGGTATAAAGGGATACAAATAGTGCCAACTAAACGACTACAGCTAGAATGATGAAATTCGGTGTGTACATCCCTATAATTACGTAAACACGTAAAATAAATAGATTTTAGAATGTCGTACTTTTAAGGGGGTAAAATAGGAAAAAAGCGATAAAAATGGTACCAACCAAATGGCCGCAGCTAGAATCATGAAATTCGGGGTATACATTCCTTTGACTGACAAGCAAAATAAAAATACTTGTTGATTATTGTTTATTTTTATAACAATTAAACTCCAGGAATTTTAAGGAATTTTCAAAATATATCAGAATAAAGGTCGAATAAATAATCCAAACATCCACTAAAAAGATTTTTCCTTTTACGGCAAAAATTGGTTGAATCATGAAGTTAGGTTATTTTGCACTATGTACGTGAGATAATGGATTTTCAAAATTTGTACTTTTGGAAATAAAATGGAATGGAAATACAACCAACTGTAGCACCCACTATCTACCAATATTTATGGTACGTATGATTTAGTGGAAATATAAATATAAGAATAAAAAAAGAAAATAATAAAAAAATAAAATATATGAATTGACTTGAAGTATTATTTCGATGTATATGGTGTACACGTTTTTGTTGCCTTGCCCTATAAGCGTGGTTTGAAATAATTAAAATATTATATTTATTTATAAAATTATTTTTTTAATATTTGTATTTGTTTTGGTTTGGCTATATTAAAATATTTATACTTTCCTGTAATATTACTGCACTTCTACGAAAATCGACAGCCTCCGTGGAATGCACTCCAAGTTGGAGGGTATATAAACTAAACGCCGTTTTTACTTGCTTAGTTTTTATGATTTCTTTAGAAATTTCCCCCCCAGATTTTTGAAGACTGTTTCTAAACCACTGTTTCTATGTAAAAGTGTAAATCGGAATATTTGTATCCAGCATGAGTACCTTTAATTTAACATATAACCACACTTTTATTTCCAAAATGAGAGTACAAATATTTTAGATACCTTGGTCGATTGGAATTTTAGCAAAAAATATAAAAAAACTAGTAAGGAAAGGCTAAAGTCGGGCGGGGCCGACTATACAATACCCTACACCACTAACTGTGTATATAACTCGCTTTGAATACTAAACCCAATATTTCATGGCAGCAATTTAATGTAGTTCATATAAATTATACAGTATGCTATAAATTCATATTTATTCATATTTAACGAATACTTATCCCGAATAAAGTAAATATAACATGATCTGGAAAAATTGACCAACATCGAATGATGAATACAGCGGTAATAGGATGAATCGGACGGACATTGAAAGGGGCCTATAACAACACTTGAGGCCTGTGCCAAAACATGCGCCTATATATTTCTCATCCAAGGTAGGTATTCCTAGTTGAAACATATGAAAGATGTAGTTTCTAGAGCTGTAATTGAGCAGAATGGGGCCCCATTTGGGTTATACCAAAGTATGGACATATGTGCATCTCACAAACAAGTAAGGAAAGGCTTGCACCATGTATGTTTATTGGTGAAATATAATATGCAAAGTTTGGCCAAAATCGGTTAAACATTCGGGAGCGACATTTGTATGGGGCTATATCTAAATCTGAACCGATCTTACCCACTTTCAGCATAGGTGTTTCTAGTTCAATTATAAAATGTTGTGCCAATTTTAACGAAAATCGGGTTCAGTATGTTGATTTTAGAGCGGAAAAATTCAATTCGGGAGCGAAATTTGTATGGGAACTATATCCAAATCTGAACCGATCTTACCCAGGCATCCGATCTTACCTCAGCATAGGTGTTTCTAGTTCGACTATAAAATATTGTGCCAATTTTAAAGAAAATATGTGGTTTCTAGAGCGGAAAAAGTCAAATCGGGAGCGACATTTGTATGGAGATATATAAATCTGAACCTTACCCGCTTTCGCCACAGGTATTTCTAGTTTGATTATAAGGTGTTAAACCAAATTTGAAGAAAATCGGGTACTATATGTGCTTTATAGGTCGGAAAAAGTCAAATCGGGAGCGACATTTGTATGGGGGGCCGATCTGAGCCGATTTCCTCCAAATTCAATACCGATGGTCCTTGGCAAGAAAAAATAACTTCTGCCAAGGTTCATGACAATCGGACAACAATTGCGACCTGTAGAGTGCGAACAAGCTTAGATTAAATCGACTCAGCTGGTGATTCTAAGCCGATCGGTATACTTAAAGGTGGGTCTAGCTCGATTATTTCTTGGTGTTACAAACATTTGGCGCGAAATTAACTTATAATACCCTAGCCCACGAAGTGGTGTAGGGTATAAAAAGAAAAAATTACCATACAAAACTTTAACATCGTTTTCGAGTTTGGAAAGTCAAATATTTAGGTACCTTCGCCGAAAATTGGAATTTTAGTAAAAAATAAAAAAAGAACAAATTAACATAAAAAAATTTGTAAATTCGTTTTCGAGTTTAGAAAGCCAAAATACATCAGAACCTTCGACAAAATAATTATTGCATAGTGTTATTGTCAAACTGGGAGAAAGTGATAAAAATGGTACCAACCAAACTCATTCAGCTGGAACATAAAAATTCGGTATGTACGCTCTCTGGCTGCGAAGACTCACAAACTTATAGAATATATTAAGGACAACAAGGGATAAAAATGGTACGTAACAAAAAATTTAACTGTAATCATTGAATTCGGTGGGTACTCTTCTCTGATTGTTTAGACCCGCAGGAAAAAATCATGTTTTCGAACATCTGCAGACACAAAGAACAAAATAATGAATTCAATGAAAAATTAATTGAACGATGTCCAATATCAATTGAAATTAATAATATAGGCTAAATTATTATTGTTTATAGAAATATTAAGGTTTTTAACTGAATCTCGGTTTATGTTTTCTTCTTTGTGAACATGACTGAGGATAATAATGGAAATATAACGTAATAAATAAATACATTTACTCCCGACCTTGAAAGGAACTATAAGACAACTATTAATATTATCTATAAAGCCAATACTCAATAATATCATAATTTTCTACGTAGTTAAAATAAAGTTGAAGTTGAGAGTTTCTAATCAACAGGTAATATTGTGGAATCTATTCAATTGTGGTAGTTGTATTTTTCCTTGTCTGGTCGATGATAATTTCATGTTACATGTTTTCTTTTTGTGAGCAATGCCAGCGGGAGTAACCAAATGTAGACTACGCTTCTGAGCGTAAATGAGAGTAAATAGAAATACTTTGTGTTGTTGTTCTGCTGATAAATAACGCAAACATGCATAAAAAATAGAACGTGGCATATGGCAAACGAATATAGAACGTCGCTTCCAAAGATACGTACGAGTGAACGAGTGGATATGACTGTCTGCCTTGGTAGACTAGAAAGCAGAAAGCACACACAAACACATACACACAGGACAAAAATTCCCCTACACACGTAAATCATATTCCGGGCATGAGAAATGTGATGATATACGAGTGTGTATTCCATTAGGTGGATGGCTGCTGGGGTCTTGAGTTGGTGGGTGACTAGGATAACGAGGAGCGGGAGTAGGAGCAAAATCATGGGGAGAGATATGAGTCGTGAGTTTGAGTATAAATTTCAATGTTGGTAAACACAACAAAAGATTGAATGTAAACATTTAGATACTAATGGGTTTGCAAGCGAATAAATGTTGTGGCAGAATCCACAGTATCAGCAACTTACTCGTACACGTATGTATGTATGTGACATGTGCAGGGATATGTGAACATTAAATAAAACAATGACAGGACTAAAATACACTACGTTACTTATGTACACACACAATGAGAATAGAGGAGTTAGGATGAAATAAAATATGAAAATACACATAATCATACATCAACAAACACAATGACAACTACAACAACAAAACACCCTCGCCACTTTCTGTTTGGCCGGGCTCCTTCCCCCACCCAATATTGCTACAAATGTTTGTTTGTTTGTGTTGGCCAAAGAATGACTGTGTGTGATTGAGTGCTGGCGTGTGAGTGTGCAGAGATTGTCATGTGACTGGATGTGTGTGTGTGCGAGAATGTTTTTGAAAGTAACTTAAAATGACTTTGCATGAAAAATGTCAGTTAAAATTATGTAAAAAACATTATATGATGTGAAATTTTACAATAATAATATTATTATTATGATGATGACTAAACCAAAAGGGGGTACTCCACAAAGGATGACAGATATGGCAAATGTACGTACCGTGCCAAGGATACTTTGTCGCATTTTTTATTCGTGTTTGTTTTTTATGGAATAGTTTTGAAAAAAACGCACCAACCAGAAGTTCCAAAATATGTAGATATACACGGCCAGCAGAAATATATAGAACAAGAAAACCTAAATCAGGGGTTTCCGTATTATTTGTATACCCTCCACCATATAATACAATGTATTGTTTTTATATCAGGGTATTGATACCTACTACAAACATTTGGATGATATATCTCCAAAAAGATATTGCGGACATGTCTTCCATTCATCCTAGAGAAATATTGGTGATATTGACATAAAATGATTTTCGAATGAACGTTTGGAAAAGTACTGCAAACTGAAATCGCACGCTATGTGGCGACAGACATATAGAAGGAAGATTTGTTGCAAGAATAATTGATCTCTAAATGAATTCTATAGCTAACTTTTCGAGTTAACTGATGAAAATGCAATTGATAATTGTCACACAAGATTTGGCAATAACATTTTAAACACGCTCTAGACACGCTCTCAAATGAATGTTAATTGACCGCTTGACGACCAAATTTACTTGGATGGGAACCAATGATATGCCATATTCAAAATTATAACTTCATTTCTGTAATTAAAGGTATGTTAGAAGAATTTTGAATACTAAAGTTTTAAAGGGAGTTTTTTAGGAGCTTCAGAACTTAAAATTGTAATATAAGGCACAAATATGGTTGACAAATGTGAATTTTTTATTACAATCTGCTTGATAATTTCATGGCATTTATTATACCCTCAATCTGCAGAGTAGGGTAGGGTACATATTATTTGGGGCAGAAAAAAGTGTAACGCATTGAAGGAGTGACTTAGGACGCCAAGTATGTTTGGACCAAATCAGTTTCATAACTTTTTAAGTTGCCGTCCATCCATCCGTCGAGAGGAGTTAAAGAAATCAATTCAAACTTTGCATATAACTTCGAAAACCTTTAACAGGCCTTCTTTTAAGCCATTCTATAAGGCCTGTTTTTTTGTGCCATGCATTATGTATTCATTTTGGAAGGCCTTCTAATGTGCCTGTGGCTTCAGACCTTAAACAGGCCTTCATCTTAAGCCTTTCTGGAAGGCCTGATTTTTTGGGACATAATGTCTGCCTTCCTCATGAAGGTCTTATAGCAGGCCTGTACCTCAAAGGTTCATCAGATCTTTTTTTCGTTATCGTCTGGAAGGCCTGCTTTTTCCGACATGCATTATGCCTTATCTAGGAAGGCCTGCTAGAAGGCGTACAGAAAATATTTTTTTGCGGGCGACTAAATTTAGTAAATGTTTTTTTTTTTAATACAACCTGTTATTTCTCCAAGCTGAAATTTTCAGGGTTTGTTTAGAATCGATCAGGGAATAAGTGTATATTTTTTCTCAATTTTTAGGTTGGTGTTTTCATAGTGAAACATACAAAAGAAGAAGAAAAATCAGAAATACACAAAATTGCTGTCAATAGCAGTCAATGGTCAATACAGAAAGTAACATACCTCGGCACGTTTTTCTTGATTTTCGCAATTTTTAATTCATATATTTTCATATATTTTGAAAAAAAATCTGTTTCTTTTTTCATCTTCTACGAATCAAATATTTTATATAAAGGGTGATTTTTTAAGAGCTTGATAACTTTTTTTTTAAAAAAAACGCATAAAATTTGCAAAATCTCATCGGTTCTTTATTTGAAACGTTAGATTGGTCCATGACATTTACTTTTTGAAGATAATTTCATTTAAATGTTGACCGCGGCTGCGTCTTAGGTGGTCCATCCGCTTAGTCCAATTTTGGCATTTCCACGTTTTTGAGTAACAGAGACCCAATTCGTGCGAACGGCGACGAATCGAAAATTGGTGGTCATCATTAACACTGGCCGATACAGCTGCGATATTTTCTTCAGTTCGCACTCTACGTAAGCGTGTTGGTGGTTTAATGTCCAACAATGTAAATTTGGTGCGAAATTTAGTCACAATAGCCCGAATAGCCGCTTCAGTGGGTCGATTAAACTGACCATAAAATGGAAGCGCGCAATGAACTTTCTTAACAGAGCACGCATTTTGATAATAAAATTCAATAATTTGCAAGCGTTGTTCGTTTGTAGGACGATTCATGATGAAATGTCAAAGCATACTGAGCATCTTTCTCTTTGACACCATGTCTGAAATCCCACGTGATCTGTCAAATACTAATGCATGAAAATCCTAACCTCAAAAAAATCACTCTTTAGTTTAGTTATCGTACAAAGTTTCAACGAAATCGGAAATGGTGATGTAAAAAAGTGTTCGGTTGACATGGAATGATCGATATGGTAATATTTTTCCCAAACTTAGTTTACGTTCGAAGATGGGCGATATTGCCACGCCCCTTCTTTTACCTGCCACACAAATGACCCATATTCCTATGTTGAACTGAAACAACTGTAAATTCCACACGGAAGCCACTATATATTGGTATTTGATAATGTTTTTATAAGCACTTTAATATTTTATATTAAATATAATAATAATATAATATAATATTTAATATTTTATATTTTTATAAGCACACGCTCCTTCCAGTACCTGCCACACAAATCACCCAAAACTAAAAATAAAGCTGTTATAACTTCTATACAAATGATCGGAATACTGTGAAATTTAATATTTGTCACTGCTTTTACAGAAGTTACATTGGCATGGAATATGTGCGATATTATCACACCCCCTCTGATACCTCCCACACAAAGTGGTATAAACTTTGGTTACAATAAAACCACATATTATTCATACGGGTAGTCCAAATCAAATTACACCTTAGCCACGCCCCTTCTTGTACCAAACACACAATTTTCTCTATCCTAGGTAATATTAGTATGGAATCTTCTATGACTTGATATTTGATCATGTTTTTACAATTGTTTTATAAATGTGGAAGCTCGGACCGTGTACCGAGAACCTTCTAGTACCTTCCACACAAATTATCCTGCCCTACGTAAAATTTAATTCCTTATAACTTCCATATATAGGTAGTCTGAGAGTGAGGATATATATAAGTCGGTTTAGCCGACTGAAGCTTATTTACTTGTTTTTAAACACGATTTCCGACATATGTTCCCAGCGGCTACGAGTAAAATGTCCCATCGTATTTTGAAAATTCATTTTAATTGGCTAAACTACAAATGCAATCCAAATAACTCATTTAATTAAAATGACGGTGATGTTTTTCAATTAAAGCCACATTAGACTGTTAGCAATGAATATGTCCAACATTCATAAACTAATGAGTTGCATGGACATTTTCATCAGTTTTCGAGTTACATTATGATTCCGCTAGATATTTTCTCTAAAACAAATTATAGATTTTCGGTGAACCACTTTTGTATGGAACTGCAATATTAGATCTTTGAAAAGAAAATGTATTTTTGTGTATGCCCCCACACCTCAACATTTTAATCGGGCATATTTCAGGAACGATATGTGGTATGAAAATACCATTTGGTTGATCTTATAGATATGGAAAGAATTGCGTCTGGGGTGTTTGTTGGAGCTGAACAAGACGCATGAAACTAGAGATCGTATGTAGAAAAGCTGGATGTATTTTTGCGACTTATACAAATCAGATATGACCATCTCCCAAAAAGATCCATCAACAATATTAAATCAGACCATACTAATAGGTTCAAACTGTAGTTTCCCCTTATTTCGATGATTTTTACTATTATGAAACTTGAAGCTAACTAGTTCTCTTTTATTTTCATTAAAAGTTGAAGTGTTGTAACGAAAATTACTACTTTTTTATTACACGTAGAAATATTTGTAGCGTCTGTTTTCCTGCTGTGCCTAATTAAAAATCTAAGAGATAATTCTCATATTTTACAAATCTACGAACAAAATATATCCTCTAAACTTCATTTGCAGGTAGATATGGAAAAACAAAGTTCTCAAAAAATCACTGAACTGTTTATATTTCTATAAGAGCTTCAAAAGTACTTCTGTTTTTTGTAGCGTCCGTTTCAATGAATTATTGTTTATAATTTTGTGCTAATTTATACTAAATCCTGACAAGATATTTTTAAAATGTTGTACTCTTTAAGCGCTGTAGAACACTAAAAATGCTGATCGACTTTTTCTGTTTATTTCTTGTTTTGGTGTAGTTTAAAGCGTACGAATATATCTGTAAAGATAATCGGGTATGTGCTGGTTTCCACCGTGTCTTTGTTTCACTTCTCACATTCACTATACGAGGCAAAAAGCCAGGTGTCCCGGTACTCACTTGAATATTATTTTTTCGAACTTTTGTTCGAATAACTTAAACATATGTTTTATTTTTCAACAAAGAAACAATGCGTATTTATAACCTTACGCCTTGCAAAGAAACGTAAATTATTTGATGGAAGAAAAATTTATCCAAATAATTAAAAAATGCCAGTCACTTTTTTATTAGCCATACAGGCTTTGAGAAAACGTGAAATGAGAGATGAACGTCCCAAAAGACGGAGGGATTTTCGATGATCCTTGATGCGATTGCACCTCATCTTGGCAGCAGCTCAATACCAGCTAAAGTACAATTGGCAGCCGCCTTGAGATTTCTGGCCGTGTGATTTTTTCAAGGTGTAGTGGCCAATGATATTTATTAAAACATTGGACGAACAACATTGTACAAAATATTATGGAAGAGGATAAACGCTATTGAGGACTATATATGCTTTTTATGGATAATTATGGAAATGAGCCAGGCCGAAGTCAGTGCCTCAAAATATCACTTCTACCAAAAAGCATGGTATCCCAGGCATCGTAGGGTGCGTAGATGGCACCCACGTACGACTCTTAAAGCCATGCGTGGATGAGTCAATTTATTATAACCGAAAGGGCTATTTAGCTTAAATGTGATGCTGGTAAGTTAAATGCATTTTGACATATTTTGATTTTAACAATTTTATTTTTCTTCAATTTTAGGTGTGCGATTTCCAAATGAAGATTCGATCCGTTGATAGCTATAGGCCTTTTAATAAATTCGTATTTAGTTGCAAAATTTAATAGATTTGAATGTGCAAAATGTGATAAAATATAAAGAACATATCAACTTTTGATTATGTGAAGTTTATTTGCGATTACAGTGTATCTTCCAAGGCGTATTTATAAAGGTGATAGCAGGAGCCCAGCTGAATGAAATTTTTTTCATTGAAAAGTAACCGAAACTGTCAAATCCCATATATTTTGCTTTGACAGTATGGCTCACCATTCAAAAAATTACTTGTATTTTCTTGTTGCCGAATTTGTTGTTGTTCTAGTGCTATCACCTGTACAAATACGCCTTGGTATCTTCTTAGCAAAATAATAGAATTCATGTCGCTCTCACTGTAAAAAACCAAGTGAGAAGTTGTCACCTGAAATGGCGTGAGAGCGACATGCAGGACACCTCTCTCGTGAGAAGTTTCACTTCGACGCTACAAGTAAAAACAAGCACATAAGATAAATTTTAGTTATTTTTAAGGGGGAAACTAGAAATGTGTTTTCATGATGAACTTATTCAGATAGAAGCATGAAATTTGAAGCATTTTTAACAGATATTATTAATTGAAAACCATATCATTGAGTGAATTGGAAAAATACAAAAATATTTTTTAGTCATATATATCATTTGGAAATAAAAAAGTCCTGTAGAAAGGAGAAAATATCACCAAATGGAAAACTGAGCACCCAGTTCTCTGTATGCGAAGTCTAGTTTCTTGATTAGCTCCAAAAAGTACTGCCGCACGGTGTAATCAGAGTTGTTGCAAGAAAATGGATTTGTTTGTCTACTTTCATGGTAGATTTTCCTAGGTCAAATATAGCATAGTTTGGAAAATTTGCCTAAGTATCGATGTCACATGAATTTTCCAGAGCGGTAATAGGTCCAGTTGAAAGGGGCGAAACATATCTAGTATAAGTATTCCTATATGAAATGTAATATAATCTGAAAATTTGATCAACATCCGATGTTAAATATGGATTGCAGTGCGGTAATAGTGTGATTTGAGTCCATCTGTATGGGAACGATATCAAAACATGGATCCATATAGACCATTTCCAGAGAAGGGATTTATCAAGATCCTATAGCTCAAGAATGGACAATAAATATTTTGCGACAAATCATTAAGCAAACCAAAAATTTTAGCCGGGGGCATCTACAATTATTGTTAAGTCAAGTTAACAGCAAGTTGTTTTAATTGTTTCTATTAAATATTTTTAATTTCGACGCACATAACGTTTATAATTGTTGTACAATAAGTACAAGGAATTCCATCATGACACTGCTGTATCATCTTGCTGGCACTATTGTCTGCAAATAAAATTTTTTTAAAAATCATAGAGATACTTTTTCTTCTTTACAGGGAATTAAGAAAAAAAATATTTTTGTTTATGATTTGATAATTCGATATGGAACTAGAAGCAAATTGCTTGAAATTAGCAAGAAAATTATATTTATATCTCTTAGCAGAAAAAAGTTACGAATTTTTTGAAACTATCTTGAAAAAGTTCATATCTTTCGATCCTCCCTAGTGTATACAAATACATATTTTTTGAAAATAGGAAATGAAGTTCCTTTTCCATTATTCATTTTTTCATTAAAATCGGATAACCTAAGGAAAATGTCTGTTCCATATCTTTGAGTTATTCAAAGCGAGAGAGTTCTTCTGTATAACGACATCTTAAGAAGGTTGTTCAAATGACTCAGATTTCGGCCGTAAGTATTTGTCTGTTATTCCTCTTAAGCCTTTACAAATACACAAACATCTGCATACATGTCATCCTTAGAGCATAACGATGTTACCAAAGTGCCTGTAACAACTCCTAAATATAATTAAACTTAGTTTGAACTTCTTTAGCTGGCAAATCTCAAGCAATAGTAAAGCCAACGAAGAAGCAAAGTGAGTAAAACTCATGAAAAACTAAATAAATATTTTAATATTTTTCTTAACTAAAATTTGTTAAGAAAACATTTTCCTTTATTGTATTTTAATTTAAACTTAAGCACAATAAGTTTTCTCTGTGTTTTTCGGTAAACTTGGCAACAACAAATCCCCGTACAACGACACAACCAGACACACACACACACAGGAACAAACATGAGTTGAGCCGTAATTTCTGGTCTCTTCTTTAGAGGGACGGACTATCCGCCGCACAACTTCTATGAATTCATCAGGCAACATTGTCAGCTACAGCAACCGAAACAGAAATACAAAGCAGAAGCAGAGCCGGCAGCGGCAGCAACAGACGGCAAATAGCTCCTTCAGCAACATCATCGCCATCCATCCGCAGGATGAAGATGATTTCGGTGCTGCTGCTGCTGCTGGTGGTGGGCACGATGATGATGGTGCTGTGCGTTCCACAGAGTTTATCGTTGTTGTTGCCGAACAAAGAACCACATTTAAAGTTTTTCCCATTGATGTCAACACTTGAAGCCAAATACACTCACTATGCCATTCAGGGTTTTCCATGGGTGTGGTTATATGTTTGTTTGTTTGTATGTGCGTGTGTGCGTTTGTGTGTGTGTATAACTCCTGCATGTACTCTCTCAATGAACAGTATCCTGCCCACAAACTGTAAATGATCTGTGGGAAGTCGAGATAAAAGTAAAAATATTAGGATTGAGGTTTTTGGAAATTGTACTAATTTTTATTTATAGAAGTCGATTTTTAAATTTTAATTTGTTGCCTTCCGAAATACTAAAAGAACTCAAATATGTCACTATCCCATTCTACAAGTGGATAATCGTAGGAATTGCCGAACGTCCACCATTGTCTCAAGATATTGCGAATGATCAGGAATCTCGTTGTTACAAATTCAAAGAAATGGAAGAATAGAGCACCTGTAAAATTTTACGACACCGTGATATTTTTCTAAAATATGATCTGACCAGATATGACTACTTACTTGATGTCAACAGGGCACAGGATGCCACAAGGATCTGTGACATGGATAATTGTTCAGGGGCATTCTGATTAATATTTTCCATGCAGTAGAGCACCTGTTGTAGCACCACATGAGCGAGAGGCAATAGCGAAGCACTAAAGAGTGCATGCTTCACAATAGAACCGGCACATTGGGTGTAGAAGTTCTTGAACATTCGCCGTACACTGATTTTTTCATCTGGCAGTACAAAAGTCTCATTGCAAATCTCACACTGTTCTAGTCTGCGATGCATAATCCATTTCTTGAGGCATTGCAAATGTACGAATCCCTGCAAGGACCAAACTGCATTCACAAACACAAAAAAACCCCATCTACTTACCACAGTGCCTTTGCAGTGGCAAGGACATTGCAAAATTTGCATGTCACTGCGATTCCAACGGCAAATACGACATGAATTTCCCAGAGCATTAGCGGACCCCACAGATTCGATAGATTTATGTCTGTAGATTACTGGACGCAAGGCAATTGTTTCGTCTGTCGCCGCCACGCTATTGAACAGTCGTACGGCAGTTGCCTCGGAGAGGCTTTCGATCAGTGTATTGTTACTAGTCATCGTTGTGTACCATTGTACGCAGTGACCACCTCAATATCCGAAAATTTCTGCTTTTCGTTTCAATATTCAATTTTGTTATGTTTTTGTTATTTTCCGAAGATGTATTGTTCCATTTTGCTGCTAGATATACAAATGAGTTTTTGTAGAATGAGAAATGTTTTGATAATATTTTCAAAGTAGCATAAAGAAAATTGAACCAGTGTTTCTTAAATCGAATGAAAAATATAATTTTCAGTACAGGATGCAGTATTTCCAATTTTATCGGGGACTATTGTGAGAAAATTAAAAAATCCTATTTAAGACAGCTTGTCATAATAACTAGCTATGGACAAACCAAATTTTGGTACGAGAAGTACACTGGTAATATTTGTTTTTATACCCTCCACCAGGGTATTATGCATTTTTTGCATCTGATATCTTTCAGAATCACTTTCTTAATCCTCTTAGGTATTTCCATCTGCGTGTTCATTTATCATTGTAATCAAGGAGCAGGTCGCCATTGTTATCCGATCCCAACAAAAGTGAACTTCTGCAGACCACGTATTGGATTTGAAGCAAATCACTGCAGGTTTAGATACAGTCCCTAAATTTTATTTATTTAGTTTTTCATGAGTTTTACTCACTTTGCTTCGTTGGATTTAGTTTTGCTTGAGATATGCCAGCTAAAGATGTTCAAACCAAGTTTAATTATATTTAGTAGTTGTTACAGGCACTTCGGTAACATCGTTATGCTTAACGTGGCCATCGCTTATTGCACAAAAAGCGGTATTTGGCAGGATTTTGTTGACCTTGTGGGCGTGCAAAACAAAAAGTCCATATTCATACTTTTAGGGTCAAAATGGGAAAAGGAAACATATTTAATAATCAAACGGCTACATCAGGAATCATGAAGTACTCTGTTTGTGTAAACTATTCAAATTGTAAATAGATACAATTAGTCGAGAGTCGTCAAGTTTTTCCCTAATAAGAAATGAAAATAACTTAATTAAAAACAAGTAAGGAAAGGCTAAAGTCGGGCGGGGCCGACTATATAATACCCTACACCACTACCTGCGTATGTACCTCGCTTTGATTACTAAACCCAGGTATTTCATGGGAGCAATTTTATGTAGTTCATATAAATTATACAGTTACTATAAATTCATCTATAGTCACATTTAACGAATATGGTTAATAATATGTTAATTGATCCAATTATCCGACAGACAAATACAAATTATGCAGTAGTAATAGGATGAATCGGACTGGCATTTCAAAAGGGGGACCTATAACAACATTTTGGGCCTGGTCCAAAACATGGGCCTATATATTTCTCATTCACGGTAGGTATTCCTAGTTGAAAAATATAATGATCTGCAAATTTTGATGAAGATACGATGTAAGATGTAGTTTCTAGAGCTGTAATAGATCAGAATGTAAATGTATGTGTTTGACAAAAAAATGTTAAATCGGCAAGGACATTTGTATGGGGGTATATTGAAACCTGCAGCGAAGTGACCCGCTCTCACCATGTATGTTTATTGGAGAAATATAATATGTAAAGTTTGGCCAAAATCGGATAAACATTCGGGAGCAACATTTGTATGAGGGCTATATCTAAATCTGAACCGATCTTACCCTCTTTCACCATAGGTTTTTCTAGTTGTGCCAATTTTAAAGAAAATCTGGTACAATATGTGGTTTCTAAAGCGGGAAAAAAGTGAAATAGGGAGCGACATTTGTATGGGGGCTATATCTAAATCTGAACCGATCTTACCCAAATTCTGCATAGGTGTTTCTAGTTGGATTATAAGATGTTGTACCAAATTTAAAGATAATCGAGTAAAATATGTGGTTTCTAGAGCGGAAAAAGTCAAATCAGGAGCGACATTTGTATGGAGGCTATATCTAAATCTGAACCGATCTTACCTAAATTCCTCATAGGTATTTCTAGTTGGATTGTAAGATGTTGTGCCAAATTTAAAGAAAATCTGGTAGAAGATGTAGATTTTAGAGCGGAAAAAGTCAAATCGGGAGCGACACCATAGGTGTTTTTAGTTGGATTATAAGGTGTTAAGCCAAATTTCCTCCAAATTCAATACCGATGGTCCTTGGCCAGAAAAAATAACTGCTGCCAAGATTCATGACAATTGGACAACAATTGCGACCTGTAGAGTGCGAACAGGCTTAGATGGACAGCAGACGGACGGACAGACAGACATCGTTAAATCGACTCAGCTGGTGATTCTAAGCCGATCGATATACTTAAAGGTGGGTCTAGCTAGATTATTTCTTGGTGTTACAACCATTTGGCGCGAAACTAACTTATAATACCCTAGTCCACGAAGTGATGTAGGGTATAAAAATATTTAGGGTATTTAAACACATTTTTTTCGAAGATTGCTGTGGGAGTTTTCTTTAAAATTTTCCAATATATCAGCAAAAAAATCTGAATTTATTTAAAACAGTAAAAAGTTGACAGTAGATTCATAATAATGTGGAAATCATTCCATAGTGTAGGGTATACACGATTAGGCATGAGCGAACTTAACTCCATTTTACTAGTTTTTTCTTTATCACATTTTCATAGTGTTGGATGCGATCTTCAAAATGTAAGGAAATCTACACATAATTAGTATTTAACCAGCTTAATATTAGTCTAGAATTTCATGAGTCTATATTTTGTTAATTGAAGAAAGAGCGCTCTACAGGTGCTTGTGAACCTGTCAAACAAACGACTATGTTATTAATAGTGATTTTTATACTAGCTAGTATCATTAAGGTTTTTTTCATAAACTGTTCGAGATTCTATGTCTTGACATTCTATGTTTTAAATTAATCAATTGAGCATTAAATTACATTTTATCAAAGTTTAGATTAAATTACTGTTAATAATATTAAATGTTCCCTTAAAAGCAGAGCCAAAATTTAGAATAAGGGCAATTAGTTAAATATTTTAGATAGTGTGAATTTTTGTCGGTACTGATCGCCAATTTTGGTTTTTTATTTTTCTCAATCCATTAAGGACCGCATTGCGATTTGAAAACTTTCTATTAAACTAGAATCAATTTGATTGAAATTCGCCGATTACCTTATGACAAAATTCCTGTTTTTCGACCCAGCCTAGTGTCTACAATTTCATATTTTTGAAAATTCAGAACTACAAACATGTTGATATACCAATAGGATTTTAATCACATATGGAGAACATAACATGGACTAAAATATTACAATAGACTTTCATCAAATTTGAAATACTGCGTTAAATTTGGTTAAAGACAAATATTTAGTCTACTGGATAATTTATATGGACTACAGCATCTGTAGTGTAAGTAGGTTACTTCGCTTAATATTTAGGTATAGCTCCTATACAAGTGTCACTGTTTATAACATAAATATCCTAAAGATAGTGATGGCTATAAATGTTGCAAATTATTTTGTTTTATTTTCAAGTAGCTAACACTCAATTCAATTAAAATTTATTAGTTTAATAATATTTACATATTCCATTCACCTTTGTAAGTGTATTTCTTCTTCATTATAATTAATAATGATTTACAAAATTGGTTACTAGAAATGTATATATCGTCACCTAAAATACATATATATCGTCACAAAATATGAAAGAAAATATTTCTAGATGTTTGTTATAAAGGGTGATTTTTTAAGAGCTTGATAACTTTTTTTTTTTAAAAAAACGCATAAAATTTGCAAAATCTCATCGGTTCTTTATTTAAAACGTTAGATTGGTCCATGACATTTACTTTTTGAAGATAATTTCATTTAAATGTTGACCGCGGCTGCGTCCTAGGTGGTCCATTCGGAAAGTCCAATTTTGGGCAACTTTTTCGAGCATTTCGGCCGGAATAGCCCGAATTTCTTCGGAAATGTTGTCTTCCAAAGCTGGAATAGTTGCTGGCTTATTTCTGTAGACTTTAGACTTGACGTAGCCCCACAAAAAATAGTCTAAAGGCGTCAAATCGCATGATCTTGGTGGCCAACTTACCGGTCCATTTCTTGAGATGAATTGTTCTCCGAAGTTTTCCCTCAAAATGGCCATAGAATCGCGAGCTGTGTGGCATGTAGCGCCATCTTGTTGAAACCACATGTCAACCAAGTTCAGTTCTTCCATTTTGGGCAAAAAAAAGTTGGATATCATCTCACGGTAGCGCTCACCATTCACAGTTACGTTACGATTCGCATCATCTTTGAAGAAGTACGGTCCAATGATGCCACCAGCCCATAAACCGCACCAAACTGTGACTTTTTCTGGATGCATTGGTAGCTCTTGCAATGCTTCTGGCTGATATTCACTCCAAAATCGACAATTCTGCCTATTTACGTACCCATTGAGCCAAAAATGAGCTTCGTCGCTGAACACAATTTCTTTCTTTCTGAACTTTCTTAACAGAGCACGCATTTTGATAATAAAATTCAATGATTTGCAAGCGTTGCTCGTTAGTAAGTCTATTCATGATGAAATGTCAAAGCATACTGAGCATCTTTCTCTTTGACACCATGTCTGAAATCCCACGTGATCTGTCAAATACTAATGCATGAAAATCCTAACCTCAAAAAAATCACTCTTTAAAATCTATATATTTGGTTTAGTTTACGTGGTCGCTCTCACAGGAGTTTGAAGTACCTTAAGTTTTTATTCAAAATTTTGCCTTTTTTGTTATAAAATCTATATTTCTTGACGCAGAATTTTAAAATTTTTCATATTGTGTACTTTAGTACCATAATCAACACAAAGCTCGATTAGACATATTTTTGCATTTAAGGTGATGGTATACAATATGTATAGAGTGATTCCAAAAATGTTCGCCAAAGTCGCGAGCGATTTGATTTAGTTTCGTTTGTTCTCCTTGTTGCTGAGAATTTTTCGTCATTAAATTCAAATGTATTTTGTACTTTATGTTTCGTCAAAGTTTACAATTTACAGTGTGTCCAGAAATAAATGCATTACTTTACGATGAATAATTGTTCGCATGCATCATCGGTTTATATACAGTTGCGGTCAAAATAATAGTAATAGTACCAAGTTGATGGTACCTGTCATATATGTATCGTCATGTTTTTCGTTCTTTCTTTCTACCAAATCGTTACATAGAAGGACCATAATAAACATTATAATTGTGTTGTTTTTCACATCTTTTTTCGTTTCATTCCGTTGTGTGCACTACTATTATTTTGACCGCAGCTGTATAGTGCAAATTTTAATATTTTTTTAAAATCCGTTTTAATTCCACAATTAAATTTTATACTAATCGGTCGGGTCCAAAATGGCCGATTTATTTTGGAATCACCCTAAACACTAGGGGAGGCATAATTTACAATAAAACCTATATTAATATTATTTTTATGATGATAAAATTTAACACTACTTACAGACTAACTATGAGTTGGCCAATTTGATTTTTATGTTATTAGAAATTGCTGTGTAGGCAAAGGAGGCTACGTTTCGCAACACGGTGCAGAAATTTAGGGTGAACGATAGAGGCTACTGGTTTATAAAGTTAATAACTTAACTTCTTCATAGTTAAGATATTTTGACGCGTGAAGATTCGTTTGAAAAGTACTTTTTATGAATTTGTTTAAGGGTTGACACCGCCCTGCCCAACAAGCAGACATAAAAGGAATTTTTATTTTGCGGCAATTATAACACTTAGGAAAAAACTATTAATGTATATATATAAAGGACACGTTGGGTAATATTAAAAAAATAAAAGTGGAAAAGATGCAAATGTTTTGAAAACACTTACAAACTAAATTTATTTTTATTGAGGAAGATTATGGCTAAAGTCCATTGTAGGATTTTTTCTTTATTTATTTTGTAAAAATGGCAGCTGTTAGAAAAAACGAATTTTCATCAACATGTTGGGGAAGAATTGGATAACTTTTGAATAAGACTTTAAATAAATAAAGCCCTACGATTGACAATACTATAACGAATACATACAAAATGAGCCAAACCGGTTTTGTAAATTTGGAAATATTATGCACAGTTTCGAGAAAAGCGAAAAATACAAATATAAAAAAATAATAACTTGAATTTTTTAATGGCGAATGCACAAAGTATTCTTTAAAGTATTTAAGATTTTTAGAGAAAAAAACTTTTTTTGGACAATAAAAAAATTAAAAAATTTAATGTATTTAATTTTTTATGAAGTACTACACCTTTTATTCTAATTATTTTTATCTAAAAGTACCCCAAGTGTCCAATATCAATTGAAATGCAGATTGTATTAAGTGCAAAGATCCAGAACCATAAAGACTGTGTAAAATATGAGAAAAACATGACATGTAGATGGAGCAAAACTTGTTAGCATTCCATCCTTGACCACTGAATATTCTAATTTTTTCAATGAAAATTTTAACGGCATCTATTTTCCATATCTACGGTCTTTAAACTTTCCGGTTCTTGATAAATATTCTAAGATCGTTGGGGAATGGAGAACAATATATTTGCCACCACTGGTTACTCAAGATAAAGTCTTGGGATCTTGAAAACACATGACAGTCAACTTCAAGGTGTCAGAATATATATGAACTAGGGTTGATTAAGTATTTTCTGCATTTAAATTACCATCAAGTGGAATACAAATGTATTAATCATACGTCCCCTATGCAACCCTTTCACAATAAGCTCATCCATCTATCAGTTTTTTATAGATTTTTAGGGATTTAGAATACATGCAATAAAAATTGTCCGGCACGGCAGTCCGCACGGATTTTGGTTGGACTCTGAAGGTGCAAGGTTGGATTTCCAATTTTGTATTGTAAAAACTGATTTTTTTCAAGAGTAGTTTTATGTCTCATAGCGACTCAAAAGACAAAATGTTTTGTATTGACCATGAGTTCCCGAAATATATTAATTATTGTTATATGTCCATAGTTCAATATTTCCTTCATATTCTATTTCGGGACAAAGACAGATTTGTTTTCCAGAGATTGAGATTTTGCTATGATCATTCGTAGACGACCAACGTATGAGTGATGTACTAGACAGCACATAGTAAGCATACGCCTCCCGGTGGTTATTTTATAATTTATTATCAATCTCCAGAAAATAATTAATTAATTTTAAGGAAATCTAAAATAAAATCCAATAAAATATCCATCAACGAATTGATTAAACCTATTAAATATAGGCGGTGTTCACAAATGTAGTTGTATGTCACAGAAAAATGCGCAAATACGATCATACACCAGCATTCCTGAATCTCCCAAATGTACAGACCGGATACTGTAAGGCCGCATTAAAAGTGAAAACAAGTAAGTTTATATTTCTTTTCCAGGAATTCTACTTCTGTCGTGTGTCAAACCATTACAACAACGAACGAATACTTTGTGTCGTAGTAGAAACGAAGGAATGAGTACAGAAAGAGTTTAGTTAGGTCCTTTGTTAAGGAACAACAAATAACTGGAATAACTTTGATTTCACAACGACGCTGCATTGAGCCAGAACTGAATTCAACCAGCTCAGAGTTGTTCAGTTCGGTATTTGTGTGTGTAAGTATTTTTGGTTAATGGCGTGTCAAACAGAGCTGTCAGCTAGGTTATTATTATCGGCTACAACGTAATACCCGGATCGTTCGTCGCCCTTCAACCGTAGTGAACGGCAACAATTTATTGCAATAATTCAATCGGGTTGTATTGCGGGTTGTTCGTTTATTTAATATACGATATACTCGTAGAATGAAAACGAAAAAAAAGAATCATGTCTGAAGACTTGAAAATAAGTAAGTTGAATTGAATTTTATACTATAAATTCTATAATAAGACGACATAGCCGGAATACCCTAATAATACTGAAGTCATTTATGATATTAGATGGCTTAAATTAGTGATTCAGTGAGTCGATTGCTATAACAAAATTTATACTTAATGACTTTTACAAATCCTGATTAGCTGACGTTTTTTTCGGTTACTTTACCGTGACATCCACAGCGATAAGACATGACATGCCGTCCGTCTACTGAAACAAACACCTTTCCCAAACTTTCATCAATCAAAGTTCACGCTGAAATCTAATACCTACTGGAGTTGTGTGCATGAGGCACAGTGGTTTCTACTAACAAAACTGGTATTATTTAATTAAAAATCTCAGACACTTCTTAATATTTTTGTATCAGAACATGGAGTTTTAGAGATTTCTAGACATTCTAAAGTCGTATTAAGTTCGTCCGTACGAATTAGTATATGGTGGAGTGTATCACTACGGACTGCATTCCACAGTATTACCAAGAGATTATAGGCTGCCGAAAAATTATGATATTGTATATGCAATTTGCTTAATATTACAAACTATCGCGCGTAAGTATATTTAAAGTTAAAAGATGTGATATTGCGGTAGTATAAGAATGAAGGACGAGCCTACCAAAAAGCTTATATAAATATTTTAAGTATACTCAAAAAGTGAATATAAGCAAACAATTTCCAAAAAAATAGAGACATTTTCCGAAAGAAAAATGCGGAAGTTATTGCGGGTTTTACAAAATGGATTAAAATAGCACTAACATCGCAAAAAATTGGTAGATTACGTCGGAAACATTAAGATTTTTTTGAAGCCATCTAAAAAGTAGGTCGCTTAATTGTTTCTGTTAAATAATTTGAACTGGACTCAAGACCATTTTGCATCTATATTTAATAGAATGTAATGCATTTATTTACAAATGGCATGGTGACATTTATTACTTGGCTGCAGATTACAACTATCATGATTTCCACCCTGTCAAAGGTTTCGTTCAGGTGTCTTTTCAACAACTCTTAAAGTAAATGATTCTATTGAATATTTTTAATTCCGACGTTTATAATTATTGTAGGATAAGTACCGGGAACTCCATCAATGAATCTTATGAAGTGTCTTACTGAAATATGTTGTTGGTTATTTAAAAAATTCATTTTTCTTAGTTTTTTTCGTTTGTTTTATTTTGGTCTGTAATCAATATTTGTTTTGAAGTGGGATATTGTTCTGGATCAAGACCATTTTGCATCTTTGAAACTTTTTTTTTTCACTGAACCAACACTCAGGGGATGTCCCCTATAAATGCAGTGCATTGCGTTGGTAGAAGGAAGATAAGGTATTGGAAGTGACTGTTGACATCTGTTTTGAATCTCTGAATGTCGTAATTGGAGGGAAAGATATTTGCCGGAAGTCGATTCCACATACGGATAGTACGGGCGAAGAACGAATTTATTCTGTAATGTGTAGTGCGGCCGGTTGTCCAATCGACAACAAATGGGTGGGAGTTCCTGGAGAGTCGCGTATCTCTACCGAACGTTCTCACGGGCGGTATAAGATCACGAATTTCCGAAGAACAAACACCATGAAAGTATCGATAGAACAATGACACACAACCAACATTACGACGGTGTTCAAGGGAGACAATAGAATTGGATATCCTACTGTCACCTATCAACACCATCGCCCTCCTCTGGACACGGTCAAGTAGCTCCAGTGATGAAGCTGGAGCACCCGACCATATATGGGAGTTGTATTCCATCTTTGGTCTGATGTAGGTAGTGTAGATATTGAGAAGATCAGAGGGTGTGAAATATTTTTTACATCTTTTAAAAAGCCTAAACATTTGAAGGCATCTTTCGACACATCAAATACATGTTTTGTCCAACGAACATCACGTTGTATTTTTATGCCAAGAAGATCGAGAGCATCTGATTGCTCAATATCTACACCGTTCATTAAAATAGACGACACCGTTGGATCTGTGAATCGCTTGTGAGACAACAAGGAGCACTGGGTCTTACGTGCATTAAAATCTACTCTATTCTCTCGACCCCATTCAGAAATGGCCATCAAATCCTGGCTAAGTGATTCATCCATCAATCGCCTTTTATCCTCAATTTCTTAACGACTTGGTCTATGATCGAATGAGTACGAATGACAGAGGTTGCTGTCATCCGCGAATGAGTATATTGGATTCACAGTCCGATCCAAGAGGTCGTCGATGAAAATAAGAAAAAGGGAGGGGGAAAGGACAGAGCCCTGTGGTACTCCTGCAGTTAACCTATGCTCGTCGGATGAGAACCCATCTACAACAACACGTATAGTGCGATCTCTGAGAAAGCTCGATATAAATCGAGAGAAGTCACTACCAACACCAAAAGCGATAAGCTTTGATATGAGTGCGCCGTGCCAAACTCTATCAAAGGCCTTGGAGATATCTAGAGCAACGACCTTACTCTCACCAAGCTTGTGAATAGATCGATTCCACTTTTCGGATAGCAGTGTCATCAGGTCTCCCGTAGATCGATTCCTACGGAAGCCATACTGTCGATCATTAAGTAAGTCATTAGTTTCTAAATACCTCACAAGATGGTGGTTAACCATACTCCCATAACCTTCGAAAGCGCTGAGCAAATCGCGATCGGTCGATAGTTAGCAGGATTGTTAGCCTCACCTTTTTTAGGGATGGGCTGGATGTTCGCAATATTCCAACGCGCTGGGAAAACCCCTGCACGGTATGCAAGGTTGAAAAGATTACGAAGGGGACGGACAAGCGTCGAAGAGCACTTACATAGGACAAGTGCTGAAATGCCATCCGGGCCTGGAGATTTATTTACGTCGAGATTTGCGAGAACCCTTTTAACTCCACGTGTTCGAAAAAATATCTGAGGCATGGAACTAGATACATTTTCGATCACGGGGAGTGGTTGATTGCTTTCCGGCAAGGATGAATTCCTTGCAAACATTTCAGCCAATAGGTTAGCTTTGTCAACCGGGTTAGTGAATATCTGGTCATCTTTAACAAGAGTTGGGATAGATGAGGAGTTATCCTTTATTCTTCTCTCAAATGACCAAAAGCTCTTACTTCCCCTGGGAGAAGCAAGAACTTTGGCACGAAGACGTTGTTCGTACAGAAACTTTTCACGTCTAAGTACCCTGGCACACATGGTTCTTGTCTTCTTGCGTAGCAGATCAGTTGTGGCATTTTTATTTAAACGCCATTTCCTGAATGCTTCCTCTTTGGATCTGACAGCAGCCTTGCATGTCTGGTTAAACCAACTTTTATTAGATGGTTTATCCGAAATAACTTTAATTGGAATAAATGACTTCATTCCAATCAAGATAATATTTTCAATCATTTCAGCCGCAGCATCTATATCGCCATTTAGAAAACACAGATTCCAATTGAAATGCTGGAAAAAGTTGTTGAGCTCGGCCCAGCGTGCCTTTTCGTATATATATATTGTCCGCTTTGGGGCTGGGGTCGAAGCGACACGAAGAGCGGAATACGAAAAGGATGCTGAAACAATGCAGTGATCCGAATTACCAAGAGGTGCTAGAACGTTAACTTCATACTTTTCAGGGTGTGATGTTAAGAAAAGATCAAGAATATTAGACATTTTTAACTTTGACAATATTTTATTTGGTAACCGTACACCATGTAAATTTATTTAAATAACACATTTATTTTGGAGTAAAACACCGCTTTGTTTTTAAAAATCTGTCAATAATTGACTGAGGTATTGAAGTTTGCGCTAAAACTAAATTGTTGGTCAAACTAAAGTTTGGTCATTCCAGTTCAAATCTCTCATAATTTTACGAAATGAAGACGAACAAAAATATTTAAAATTCATTAAAGCAGACAAAAGTGGTAATAAATGCATGGTGACTATTTTAGTAAAAAAATCTCCAATTTTGGAACACATTTTCCCCATTTTGGGAATTCGGGTATTTTTTTGGAAAACCGTTTTATCTTTTTGTCCAATTTTAAAACTTGCATTTTTACAACAATGAAAATCGGTTGATAATCAACTAAGCTACAGGCAAAGATACGAAACCCGGGTTTTTACCCGTAACTCAAGATTTTGGGACAAATTTCAAATACAGATTCTTGTTCTACTCGACAATACCTACAAGAAAAATAATATCAGTTCCCAGAGTTTTTGGACTGTCGCACAGTGTATTTTATAGAATCCAAATTTATTTACAAATTAAATTTATTACATGGCTGCATGACGACCTTCTCCAAGTGGCTTTGCAGCGACTTTTCTTCCAAATTCCCGGACGCTTTAAGTAAATAATTCGCCCAAACGAATGTTTGTGTGGTAGTGTGCAGTCAATTAATACATATAACCATTCCATTTGTAATTATCCCGCATGGTGCTAGCGTGACCATTTGGTCACATACAAAAGACGTTAACCAACGCTACTGGTGTGGACCACTGATAACATGAAAGTTTTATCTCAAAATTCGAAGAAAATAATAACAGCACTATTCTGCTTAAATTTGCAACACTCAAAAAACTTTGGGAAGTAATATTATTTTTCTGGTAGGTATTGTCGAGTAGAACGAGAATCTGTATTTGAATTTTGCCGGAAACCCCCAAAATCTCGAGTTTAGGGTAAAATCGGATATATTTCAGCTGGAAACACTTGTGGAGAAAATGTGTCAGATAGGTTCAGATTTATATATAACTACCGCTCTAGGAGCCACACATTGCCTTCAAATTTGGCAAAACATCTTATACTTAAACTAGGAACACCTGAGCTGAAAATAGGTCTGATCGGTTTTGATTTATATATAGCTCTCATTCAAATTTCGCTCCCGATTTGAGTTTTTCTGCTCTAGAGACCACAATTCTGGCAACATGTCTTATATTTCAACTAGAAACACCCATAGTGAAAATGGGTTAGATCAGTTCACATTTACATATAGTTCCCATACAAATTTCGCTCCCGGCTTGGCTTTTGAAACAACTTATTTTCGCCGAATTTCATCAAATTTGTCATAACACGTTATACTTGAACAGGAAGCACCTATTGTGAAAGTGGGTCACTTCATTCCATGATACAAATATTCTTTTCAATTTGACAAATTGTGTCAGGACATATCAGTCTATGATTAGGCCACATACAAAAAATCCTTCCCGTTTTCACTTTTTTACCGAATTGAATTGTATTCGGATAGAAAGTGTATAATCGGCCGCCTTGAGCCTTAAAAAACTTAGGACAAAATTCTTTATTTTCGGTCAATCCTAGTGTCTACAATATCTTTGGAAAATCGGGAAACACAGCTTTATTAGCCTTATACAAAATTACAAAAGTTCAAACTTTCATAAAAATCGACGATTGCAATTTCTTATACCACTTTGATCCTATAATTGCAAATTTCTAAAATCCTTGTGTCGTGTTCGCAGTGGAATTCAAAGAAATGTAAATACCCAATTTCATGAATCTAGCAGCAGCCATTTGATTGGTATCAAATTTATTTATGTTTTTCCCATTTATTCATTAAAATTGAAATTTTCGTTTCGGTACATTTTGATTCCCTTTCGCTTCCTTTCCCCCTAAAAGAAAACATTTCGAAACTCCCTTTATATTGGGAAATGTATTCGACAATTTTCACGATTTCAGCTTCAGCCGTTTGTTTTGTACTATATTTATCCCTGTTTTGCAATGTTACGAATTTCGTAAAAATCACTCTATTTTATATGTCTACACAATTAGAGGGATGTACACACCGAATGTCATGTTTCTAGTTTTTGTTCTGCCTATTATATATTTTTTGTCCCATTGCGCATTCCTCTACCAAGTATTCTAAATATTATTGTGGAAAATTATTTCCTTATCGACCGGTTTCGTCATTCCCAATCCCCACCATTCATATAGGGTGGGCCATTTAAATTTTTAAATTTGAACTACCGATTACTGTGACTTTGAAAGGTAATTCTTTAGTGAATCTAATAACACAAGCTGTAAGAAATTTACGTTGAAAATTTTCGAGAAGAGATTGGAGAGAACCCGCATGTGACTATTGAGAACCATCCATTGGGTTGATCGGATGAGGTACTGCCGAGCCAGTCGCGGTAGTCACATAAATGATATTGTGTTCGATTACTAAATGACAAAGTTCAACCTTTCCAATAAAATCAGAAATTTAAAAAAATAATCAGTACTTTCTTTATAGCCGATTCTAATTTAAAATGTCCACCCTATATGTACCATGTATGTCCTTTTTGACCCATTTTACCCATAAAATTACTATTTAATTTTTTTTCACATTCACGCTATCACAATAATGAACTTACCAAATTACAATACTTACCAAGTACTTTAAATATTAGGCGGTATTTGTTGTACTTGTGTGGAAAACTTCCATAAAAACTCCATATCGACCGGTTTCGTCAATCCCCATCATTCGACACATATGTGGATTTTTTTAAGTCCTGGCTTATTTCGTTCAGAAGCTACCATGCTTTCAAAAGAAAGACGAACACGGTCATGGCTAGATCGTCTTATAATTTTGCCACGACACCGAATATTTCCACTTTCTGCAAACGGACTGACAATATTAATATACACTCAGAGCACGTCGATAGCCTATCCGGTAGAGTGCTCGCCTTTCAGCCTGGAGTTGCGGTTTTGATTCCCACCAGAGGCTTTGGTCTGTCGCTGCAGCGAATGGCTATTAAATTAAAATATAAATTATTTTTTTTTGCAATTCATAATATATAAAGAAATAAACACACCATCCTATAATGGAGTTGCGATAAAAATGTAATTCTGTAATTCAAGGTGGACTATAAAATGTGAAAGTAAATTATGTTCAAAATATCTATCAAAATTTGCTACTCTTTAAGAGCAAACTAAATACATTTTTTAATTAAATTCAATAATAAATTATTTTCTTAAAATTCTTAAATTCTGCGGACGACAGCATCCATATTCTGTCCTTAATCATTTCCGATTCGACTTGTGTAATTTAATAACAGAATGTTCATAATTACTCCAAACACATACATACAATATTGTCCCATAGAATACATGTCCCTCACCCTGAACGTATGATTTATATTTTAAATTTTATTAATAACACCACCACTCATGCGACACATGGTCCGACAACAAATTTTAACAACAAGCGACTGTTTTAATTTAAACTAATTGCTGCTGCAAAGCTGTCATAGGCTAGAGAGTGGATAGGTAACCTACCTATTGACAATGTTTTTTTTATAAACTGTGCCGGCGACACAAGATTTCGTCGTTATTAAGATTTTCAATTATGATAATTTATACTGCAAACTAATTAAATATGTGTGGGCAACGTAATATCTTTAAAAGAATTTGACGCTTAACTAAAGCTGAGATAATTTTCAGCTTTTGCATTGAATATTTGTGTGTGGCACCATTTGTCATTTTCAAATGGTCTTATGCCGGTAATTGAGTCCTGCTATGTTTTTACGATGTAAACACTTCCTTTGTGAATTATGAACAAAGCCATAAAAATCACTGGTAACATATGGACTAAACAAGGGACAAAACAATTGTCCATCTGTCTTTCGGGACAAGGACTTTGACTGATTATCATTCACTCACTGCCCTCATGATAAATTCAAATGTTATTCACTTCATCATTATTATGCCGGCAAGGAAGACTTGTATTGTCTCCCCCACTCCCTCTGTCCATCCCTTCGTTATACATGCAACAGAATTACAATTCAGCAGTGCTAGCCTCAGGACTTTGTGTTTCTAATTCATATTCATTTATAAAAGTTTTGCACAATGTTTTATTTAAATCGTATTGAGGACTTGTACTTGACAAATAAAGCGTATTCCACAAGAAGACTTGTTCGCAGAAGGTTTTCACAGCGACCGCAAAACGACACATCAATTTTTCAAACATTCAGTGGTGGGGGAGATTTCGTGGCAAGTCGCTCAAAGGAAACTTGATACATTTTCGAGGGGACCAAAAATAATCGTAACAAACATTAAGTCGTTTCTCCACGTGTCAACTGTTATACTTATTTTTAAGTAAAGAATCACAATAAATTGTTGGGGGGTGGAATTGAAAATGGTTAGTAAACTATAGAGCTCATACTTCTAAGAAATAGACAAGTATTTAAACAAGTATGAAAAATGTGTTAGGTTCGGCTGGACCATTGGATCTATAAAAATACTCCTTCCTATTATGATTTTCACTGCTCAACTTTATATTTAACCTACATATATTTGGATCTAGTTCGTACAAATTAGCCTTTTGTAGAAGCCACAAAATTCTAATGGTATTAGTACATGCTCCTAAATTTAACCAGTAATAAAAACTTAACATTAGAAAATACTGTAGATTTTCTTTGAAAAATTTAAAACTTTATAAAGCAAATGTAAAAAAAGCTCATAAAATTTTTCTAATTTGCCAATGCAAATATTTTTTAATATTGTTGTTTGTATGTATTTGTTATTTGTTAATATTTTAATATTTTCATAAAATCAGCCAGGAAATTCGCAAGAATAGCCATAAGTCGTCAATCGTCGCCATATCGACAAACCAGTTAAAAAATTGCCACATCTGACAGACCGAATTTGGAGTGCGTTCCACAGTTTCATCGCTACTTGATCAGATGTAGAGTGCTGTGAAACTTATTCCCATTTTATTTAGTGTTTTTATGATGATTGTATACTCTCATGGTCATACTCAAAAAAAGTTTTAGGTCTCGGCAATAGATATTAAGAAACACATTTTTTGCAGAAATATTCATATTATTATACACTCCACGAGAGTACTATGTCTTTCTGCGTTTGTTTGTAACACCCAAAAGGAAGGGAGATAGACCCATTGTTAATTATACCGATCGAATCGAGAATCACTTTTTGAATCGATTTAGCAATGTCCGTCTGTCTGTCTGTCCATCTATTCTTGTAATCACGATACAGGTCGGAATTATAGCCAGAACCAAATGAAACTTGGCACAACGACGTTTTTCGGGACAAGGACGAACGCTATTTAATTTGAAGAAAATCGGTTCAGATTTAGATATAGCCCCCATACGAATTTCACTCCCGATTTGACTCTTTTCACTCTAGATACCACATATTTTAACAGATTTTCTTCAAAATTGGCGAAACATTTTATATTTGAACTAGAAACACCTGTGGTAAAAATGTGTTAGATCGGTTCAGATTTATATATAGCTCCCATACAAATTTCGCTCCCGATTTGACTCTTTTCACTCTAGATACCACATATTTTAACAGAATTTCTTCAAAATTGGCAAAACCATCTTATATTTGAACTAGAAACACCTGTGTTAAAAATGTGTTGGATCGGTACAGATTTATATATAGCTCCTATACAAATTTCGCTCCGATTTGACTTTTTCCACTCTAGAAACCATATATTACAACAGATTTTCTTCAAAATTAGCAAAACATCGTATATTTCAACTAGAAACACCTGTGGTGAAAATGTGTTAGATCGGTTCATATTTATATAAAACTCCCATACAAATTTCGCTCCCGATTTGACTATTACCGCTCTAGAAACCACATATTGTATCAGATTGTCTTCAGATTTGGCAAAACATCTTTTATCTAAACTAGAAACACCTATGTTGAAAATTGGTCAGATCGGTTCAGATTTGTATATAGCTCACATTCAAATTTCACTCTCGATTTGACTTTTTCTGGTCTAGAAACCACATATTTTTACAGATCTTCTTCAAACTTGGCGAAATATCTTATACTTCCACAAGAAACACCTATGGTGAATATAGGTCAGATCGGTTCAGATTTATTTATAGCTCCGTCACAAATTTCACTCCTGATTTCACTTTTTCGACTCAATAAACCACATATTTTAACAGATCTTCTTCAAATCTTGCAAAATATCTTATATTTCAACTAGAAACACCCATGGTGAAAATGGGCCAGATCGGTTCAGATTTACATATAGCTCCCATTCAAATTTCGCTCCCGAATTGACTTTTTCTACTCTAGAAACCACATATTTTAACAGATCTTCATCAAATTTGGCTAAATATCTTATGTTTCCATTAGAAACACCCATGGCGAAAATGGGTCAGATCGGTTCAGATTTATTTAGAGATCCCATACAAATTTCGCTCCCAATTTTTTCCGCTCTAAAATCCACATATTTTAACAGATTTTCTTCAAAATTGGCAAAACACCTTATATTTCAACTGGAAACACCTGTGGTGAAAATGTGTTAGATCGGTTCAGATTTACATATAGCTCCCATACAAATTTCGCTCCCGGATTGACTTCAAAATGAGCATAACACGTTTGGATATAGCCCCGATACAAATATTCCCCTCGATTTGACAAATTGGACCAGGTCATATTAGCCTATGATTAGGAAACATACAAAAAGCCTTCCCGATTTCACTTTTTTTAACGAATTGAATTGTAATGAGATAGAAAGTGGAGTGTATCATATAGTCGGCTCCGTCGACTTTAGCCTTTCCTTACTTGTTTTTCGCGATAATTTTTTTCAAATCGGTACATGTATAGTATATGAGCCAAAAACTCAACCTAGCACTTGCAACAAAAAAATAATATATTGTTATCGAATCCTTAATGATTGCATTTTTTATATTTGTAAAACATTTTTAATTTTATATTTTTTAAATAAGTTTTTATTAAAATGTTTTATTAAAATTTTCTAGTTTTCAATTCCGTTTTTTTTTTCTGAAAAATCCCTATTTACACAAAACTTCTATAAATTTATTAGCCCTCAAAATTACATTTAATTTAATTTAAAATGGGTAGTAATCGGCAATATAATCCCAAATTTATAACATAAATATTAATACTACCTTCGAAGAAAAAAACTTAATGTAGTTTCCGAATTTAGGAACCCAAAATACTCCAGAAAACGTATAACAGTATTTAACCATCCACCATGGATTGCATTCCACAGAGGCTGCAGATTTTATGTAGAAGTGAAGTAAAATTACAAGAAAATGATAAACGAAAACAACTAAACGAAACAACAACTAAACTAAACGAAAACAACTAAATTTTACAATAATAAAAAAAATTTATAAGTAAATATAAAATTTTAATATTTCTAAACCACTCTTATTTGGCAATGCTACCGATGTTTATACTATATATATGGAAAACTGCTTCAAGTCAATTCAAAAAGTAAATATAAAGCAGAAATCTTCAAAAAAACTTAAATACTATAAATACTGAGAGAAAGTTGGTGCATGTTCACCTACAGTCGTTTGGTTGTATTTCCATCTTATTCTAATTCCATCGTATTCTAATTCCAAAAGCATACATTTTGAAAATCCATTATCACTCATGCACACAGTGCAAGATTACCTAACTTCATGATTTTACCCATTTTTATCGTAAAAGCAATAAAATAAAGTACGAAGTTAAAAAAATCTTTTTATTTGGTGTGTCTATGCAGTCAGAGTAATGATACACCGAATTTCACGATTCTAGTTGCGGCCATTTGCTTCGTACCATTTTTATCCCCTTTTTCCCATTTTAACCTTTAAAAGTACGACCTTCGAAAATCTCTTTATTTTACGTGTCTATGAAATTATAGGGATATACACACCGAATTTCATCATTCTAGCTGTAGCCGTTTAGTTGGTACCATTTGTATTCCTCTATTCCCATTGTATCCCTTAAAAGTACGAATTTGGAAAACCTTTTTTATTTTTGTGTCTACGCAGTAGGAGGAATGTATACACAGAATTTCATGATTCTAGCTAAAGACATTTGGTTGGTACAATTTTTATAATCTTTTTCCCGTTTTACCCCCTGAAAAGTACGAATTTCGAAAGATCCCTTTATTTTACGTGTCTGCGCAATAGGAGTAATGTATACACCGAATTTCATTATTCTAGGTGTAGCCGTTTGGTTGGTACCATTTTTATCCCTCATTTCATACCTTAAAAGTAATAATTTGGAAAAAAATATACTATGTATTCACTCAATTATAGGAATGGCAACACCGAATATCGTGTTTCTAGCTGTTGTCATTCGATTGGTACCATTTTCATAATTTTTTAACCCCCTACGAATACGAATCAATTTATGGTGCACGTTTTTGTTATAATGGGAACGCACAGATCCATTATCAAGTAATTAATGGGTTTTTTTAAAAGCTATAGGAAAGTTTTCAAAAAAAAAAACACATAAAATTCAGAAAAATGCATGACATCTTTATTTGAATCGATAGTACGGTCCATATAATTTAATGTTTGAAGATTATATCATGCAACTGTTGACCTTGACTGCGCCTCAAATGGTTCATCCGCTTAGTCCAATTTTGGCATACTCTTTCCAACATTTCGGTCCGGAAGGTGAAATAAAATGTTCACCGAACTCTCCTCTCAATAAGTCCATTGTTGCGCGTGCTGTGTGGCACGTGGCACCGTCTTGTTGAAACCACATGTCTTGCAAGTCAAGCTCTTGCATTTTGGGCAAACAAAAGTTGGATATCATCTCACGGTAGCGCTCACCATACACAGTTACGTTACGATTCGCATCATCTTTGAAGAAGTACGGTCCAATGATGCCACCAGCCCGTAAACCTCACCAAACTATGACTTTTTCTGGATGCATTGGTAGCTCTTGCAATGATTCTGGCTGATATTCGCTTCAAAATCGACAATTCTGCCTATTTACGTATCCATTGAGCCAAAAATGAGCTTCGTCGCTGAACACAATTTTTCGGTAAAAAAGTGGATCTTCGGTATTAAATATAAAATACATATTTGAATGCAGTGTGCCCTATATTTAAGCGAATGAGTAATATTATTACAAATAAATAAATATAAATCATACGCCACCAATTTAACTAAATAAAGGGTGATTTTTTAAGAGCTTGATAACTTTTTTTTAAAAAAAAAACGCATAAAATTTGCAAAATCTCATCGGTTCTTTATTTGAAACGTTAGATTGGTCCATGACATTTACTTTTTGAAGATAATTTCATTTAAATGTTGACCGCGGCTGCGTCTTAGGTGGTCCATCCGCTTAGTCCAATTTTGGCATTTCCACGTTTTTGAGTAACAGAGACCCAATTGGTGCGAACGGCGACGAATCGAAAATTGGTGGTCATCATTAACACTGGCCGATACAGCTGCGATATTTTCTTCAGTTCGCACTCTACGTAAGCGTGTTGGTGGTTTAATGTCCAACAATGTAAATTTGGTGCGAAATTTAGTCACAATAGCCCGAATAGCCGCTTCAGTGGGTCGATTAAACTGACCATAAAATGGAAGCGCGCAATGAACTTTCTTAACAGAGCACGCATTTTGATAATAAAATTCAATAATTTGCAAGCGTTGTTCGTATGTAAGACGATTCATGACGAAATGTCAAAGCATACTGAGCATCTTTCTCTTTGACACCATGTCTGAAATCCCACGTGATCTGTCAAATACTAATGCATGAAAATCCTAATCTCAAAAAAATCACTCTTTATAAGTCACACTCTGTTCGTACTTACTTAAAAAATAATAGGGTTGTTTTTATTTTGAATAAAAAATTACATTTTTGTTATCCTCCTTAAGTAAATGCAGTCCCAATCAATTGCAAAAAGTGTCACAAATTGAAAATAATTTAATTATAACTTAGAGGTTTATGAATAAATAATTGCCAATACACCGCAAAATATAGAAAGCAGCCCTTTCGCAAAATGGTCGTGAGCTAGTGTAATATTTACAATAATTTTATTATATCTCAATCAATTAAAAAATTCAACACAATTCCAGGTGAATTTATTAACGATCCATAAAAACTGATTTTGCTCTAGCCGATTGTAAATTTTAAAAACGTATGAAAATTCACGCTAAAAGTGAACAATGTTATGTCCTTCCATCATTTTCCGTTCTTAGTCGATTTGTCGAATGTCTATCTCTTTATATTACGAATATCTTCAAAATGTCCATAGTTTTATTCAAACGCATAACATTCTCAGCCACACGAGTTCATTTTTCACTTAATCATTTTTTAATTGTGAATCTAGTGTAAGTGTCAGTCACTTGTGCCTGTGATTTAAATGTCCAATTTTATGACGCCTTCAATTCGGACTATTAGTCTAGAGTAAAATAGTTGTAAAATTAAAAAATAATTTGTAAAATATTTTGACAAAAACATTCAACGCAATTTGTAATACGTCCGTATTTATTGGACATACCTAAAATATTCCCGGGATTCCCGGGAATGAAACTGTTCATTCCCGCTTTTCTGGGAAATTAAAATAGTCAGGGAAACCAAGCCAAACCCTGCTACTTTCTTACGCGAAAACATTTTGGTTACAAATAAGGATTTTTTTATTTATCTATTATTGGCAATTATTTCTATATAAAAAGCTATATTGAAACAATTTTTTCTCCGTATAGGAAAGTGGACCACACCGGGACATGGCATAGGCTCCCCATTTTCAAAAAATACAAACTCGAACACATATTTTTGCTCTACGATCGATGTACACACATACATATGTAAATGAAAGGTCGCATTGTGAGACATGGGAGACATATTGATGCGATGTGGATAAGACCTTGTGTGCGGACGGTCGTTTTCAACAACAACGTAGAAATAACCGGCTTATTGACCTCTTCACCCTCCCGAAAAACTAATTATTATGCATCAAATGAACAACACAGCAGCTACCTACACATAACGACGGTGATGATGATGATTGTTCAAGAAAACAAACAAAATCATCATAAACGCAGCACAGATATGCATGCTCATGACCCTATGAAGGTGTGTATGTGCGTGTACTTGGATAGATAACGAAATGATGACAATTCAGCGATAGAAGTAAACAGAGCAAACAAAAACAATGCCAAAAACAACGGATTTAATAAGACGATTTCAAAGAAACCGAACAAAAGAACGAAAAACGTCAAAACGGATATTAATCTATAGGGGGTGATGATGCTGATGCTGCTGGTGCTGCTGCAGAACTGACTTTAACAGCCACAGCTGATATTTGTTATGGTAGAGAGAAAGTAAACAATAAAAGGAAGATACCAACAATGACGATAGAAAACAAGACAAACGAACAACAAACACAATCACAAACCACACATAATGATGTTGCTAATAATGAAGTTTCCTGTATGTGAACCAAGAGAAGAATGTGTGTGAGAGAGAGAGAGCAGAGAGGAAAATGACATAATAAAATGACACACGCACACAGATGCTGTACAATCGAGACACAAGATTAGGTCACAGAGTATAGGTTAACTATGTTTTGATTACGTTTACGACGTAATCACCAAACAAATGAAAGTCTATCCAAGCAACAACAAACAAATTGAGTATGAAATTGAGTAGCAGAGAGTCAATGCGCATCACCTCCTAACGGAAGCTGCAGAGAGGCTGGGTGATGGCATTGGAGAAGAGACTTGCGGATAATCTCTCAGAGAACGAGAGCGATGCTGGAGAACTTTCATTGTCACAACAGCCAAAGATATTTTGAAGGTTATGTCCGGCGCATGCCTGGAACATATCAACACGTGGTTTCTTCCTGTAATTCTGTGGTAAACAAAGGGCCCGAAAACACACTTTCGCACAACACCAACAAAAACACACACACACACAACGAGAGATACAACATTTTCATATCACGGTTTTTCTTGCTCACAGCGGAAAAAAGGCATGGCAGGTCATGCGTACAAGCTTTTGTTTATGCTTCTGAACCATGAAAACAACAACAATAAACAGACAAACGGACGGACAGGCCTTAGCCAGCAAGCAAACTGTCAAATTTGACACTTCTTCTGACAATAATTACAAAATTCACTTTCCGTTCCTTCCACAAACAGAAAGCACGCACACTTGAACACTCGTCTATCCACTGCTCATTCAGTTGAAGAGGGCAACGTTAATTTAATAAACCGTCAAAAAGAGAAGTTAATGTCGGAGCTGTGAGAGCTGCTTTTCGACTATTTATGTTAGACAGTAGCATCGTCGTCATCATCACCACCAGCATGACCGAGACACAATCGCCAACATTGTTAGGGCGTGTAACGACGACAACGTCCACGACCACCGTTTGGTGACATTGAAGTGTTTGCAGAGTGTGTGCGTATGTCTATGTGTGTATCTCTCTGAAATGTAATTATCGGCTAAAAATGGGTTTGGCGGTAATATAAGACAACATCGGAAAATAGGTTTATTTCACTTCAGCTGCTGTACGCACTCAACATTTAAGAGAGCTCCATCAACAACCACTCTTTATGACACTCTTGGTGCCCATAAAGTTTAAGAATAAAATTTTAAGAGTCTTCCATGTTTCAATTGTCGTCTTTAAGCTTTAATAAAAAGTGGAATTTGGCTCTAATCAGATCAGTTGTGTCGGTGTCTATGCTGATGAGGGTTTGTCAGGATGGCACCGCCTCTGTGTGTGTGTGTCACCCCGCTTATACCCATTTCAAGGGAATGGAAGATTTATTTTCCCTGTAGTAAACAATGAGAGTCTGGCACTTTGGTTATAGTTTACATTTTATTGTTTACATTCATTCGCTATAAATTCGAAATTGAAATTCCATTAGTTTTTAGCATCAGTGCTCCTTAGTTTGAGGAGTTGATGTTTTGGTATTTTATGGTAGAAAGGATCAGATAGACAAAACCATGATGTATATCTGCGTTTAAACAATGTGTCCTTTTTAATACTAAATAAAGGCAAGGATATAAAAAGAAAACCAAAGTTGATGATAAGTGTGTGTACATAAATGCGGCATTGAAGTAGTGATCATTTTGGTCAATACCTGTTTGGCGGAAGACAACAACTAAAACAACAACTGTAATTGATGGATAGTGCGTCGGCTATATAAAAAATACATAAAATAAAAATCTAAATAAACACATAAGTTGGGGAAGCGCCACACATGGGAACTAGGGTGTCCGAAAAACCAAGATTTTTGTAGAAAATCCTTAAACCGAAAATCGAGTCAAACAAAACCGGTGTTTAATTATCAATCCGATTAATTTTCAATCGAATTGATAATAATAATATTTTATTTTTCATAAAAATTTAAATAAAAAGTTACAGAGTTTAAGAAATCATGTTTTTATGTTTTTGTTTGAAAAAACTTTAAAAGAAGAAAAAATAAAAAATAATAAGGAAATTGACGTCGCACTGTGGGGCCTCTGCCAGGAATCAGTGGCAAAAGTCAAAAATTTGATTAAAGCTTTTGGTAAAACTGATAATACCATTTGATAGAGAACTTATTACCGATCAAAAATCCGAAAACCGATTCAAAATCGGAAAAAATTGTGGTTTATATAGCCGTTCAAATTTGATTCATTTCTTCAGAACTCAAGAAAAAAACAAAAAGTGAAAATAATTGTAAGGTTCATAATTGAGTTACATACAAACTATTTACCCAATTTTTACGTCTTCGGTCTCGTTTGAAAGGTACGTTAGATGAAATGAAATAAAACAATAATTAGTGATTTCCAAAGCTTAGTTACCCAAATATCGCACTACATTTTGATCATTTTGCAACTTTCCTGGAATAGAACTAAAAAGTTTTGATTAGTTTTGGAAGACATAACTTTTAGGTGATTTAGTACACATTACTCTGTCGTATTCAATTTAAGTTGGCTACCGATACTTGCCTAGTCGATGGTATTACAATAAAAGTGTGGCACCTCCAACACAAATTTATTTTTTGCGCCTTTTATAAAGCAACATATTTGGAGTACTATGACTGCCAGGTCTTGAAATTTTGCGAGAGTTCATTGGGTATTAATTTGGACAGTTGTGCAAAAATGGGGCGGAATTGGAAAAGGGGGCGTGGTACCTCTCATTCGAATTATCTAATATCAAATATATTAATTTCTATGTGAATCCATCAACTATTAATCTGGGCAGTTGGGAGAGAATGGGCGGTATTGTTAAAGGGGCGTGGGACATCCGAAATTAATTAAAATTAAAACCAGCTATAGAGTATTTTCTCTTACATGACACCAACTTTCTTGAAAATATGTATAAGTTCATTGGGTTTTTACTTAAGTTAGCAAGATACAAATAAGCGTGATTTGAAAGATGAGCGTGGCATCTGTTCAGAAATTATATTCCGTTATATGACAACAAGAATCTTGAAATTTTGTGTGAGTTCATTGAGTATAAATGTGAAAATTTGTGGAAAAAGTGGGTGGCACGAGAAAATTGGGTGTGGCACCTCCCACTTAAATTAAATATATATCCCATTAATATTACAAAAACTTTTGTCGCTTTTTGGAACTTCATACAGATAGGCTAAAAAACTAGCACTGGGGGCGGGAGGGGCGTGGCAAAACTTTTTTGAGAATAACTTTATAAAAATTAGTACATATATATTACAGAGCTCGAAAAAAAAGCAATATAAACCAGAATTTTATTTTTTCATTACGTGATTTTGTCCGGAGAAGCGGGCGGAGTTCAGTTATATATACTATATTACTAAATATGTGAATATATGTTATGTTACATCAAAAATAAATGAAAAATGATTAGTTTGGCAACAAAAAGGTAAATGTAAAATAACACGAAATATAATGTTTTTGAATAGAAAGAAAATCCATATTCAAAGTTAGATTTTGAAGCTCCGAGTAAGTATCAGGTGAAAGTCGTGGTCACATTTTAAAGCCTACAGCAAACTTTTACTTTTGTAATTATGTTCCCTATTTCAGAAGTTTATGATTTTTGCAATGAAAAAAGTCATTTTGGCTCCGAATACCCATCTCCTGTGTTAAATTATTTCACAAAAATGGAGTCTGTGGCGTCATTGCGATATTCATTATTTAGGCATCATTCGAAAGGTATAACTTTCTTCTTTATTTTTTAAATCATCTCTTACAGCAAGAAATATGAGCTGGCACTTTGAAAAAAAACTTTTATGATCAAGTATCAAGTACAACTAAAATTCCTAGATTCCTAGATTCCTAGATAATGTGATATCTCTGAAATAATTTGTTCACCGAATTGTTTTTGCAATAATGCCATGGCTGTCGAGATCGAGTTTGAGAAATATGGATCTATGATTCTACCAGCCCATGAACCACAGCAAACTGTTGTCTGTATATATGTGAAGGCAGCTCTTAAACTCCGGGGTTTGCTCTTCATCCAAAATGTTACAATTTTATAGGCGTAGCCATTAAGATTAAAAATAACAAGTAAGAAGGCGTTAAGTTCGGCCTGGCCGAATCTATTACAAGCAGATTAAAGGATGTCGACTTTACATAGAAGCACAGTACCATATTACGAAAAATGTGATATTTTATGCACATTTACTATAATTGTTTACTATTTCAAACTATAATGTATACTTATGCGCACTGTTTAAGATCGACTACTATATATAAATACAATGCTGTAATTGTGAAAGTGAACATGCCTAAATATTAGGCGACTGTCAGTCGCCATTAGGAAGAAGCTGTATTATTTTGATAAGAATTTCATAAAATCAACTTCAGCGGTTTGGAAGGTTCCATTTTGATCCCTCTTTTTCAATTATATCCCTTAAAAGTACGAATTTCGAAAAATCCCTCTATTTTGCGTGTCTATGCAATTAGAGGGATGTACACTAGAGCGTACCAGGTTACAAGTAAAAAAAAAAAGTTCGCCGTACACCTTCGAATATGAAGTATTATTGAAAGGTAGTTTCAAAAAAATTTTTTTTATTTTTTTATGCCGAACGTAGGGGTCGCGCTTTTACATTTTTCTATATAACTTCTGCATTTATAAACGGATTTTAAAGTGTGATACATCGATGTTTTTGTCCGATTTTTTTTGTCTTTGAAGTCATTGAGCTCAAACATGATTCATGATTTTATGCGAGCTTTAATTTTCGATTATTAGAGTGGTACATTAGGGTAGTAGCAACTGAGAAATGATGGGTAAGTACCAGAAGGGGGTGCTTGAGCTCAATGACTTCAAAGACAAAAAAATCGGCCTCGTCGAGACAAAAACATCGATGTATCACACTTTAAAATCCGTTTATAAATACAAGTTATATAGAAAAATGTAAAAGCGCGACCCCTACGTTCGGCATAAAAAAATAAAAATTTTTTTTTTGAAACTACCTTTCAATAATACTTCATATTCGAAGGTGTACGGCGAACTTTTTTTTTGAGGTACGCCCTAATGTACACACCGAATTTCATGATTCTAGCTATTGTCGTATCATTGGTACCATATTTTGTCCCTTTTTGTTCCATTTCGCCAGCTAAAACTTTGGTTTTCTTTCTGTTGCTTCCAAACTACAAGAGGAACGTCAGCAACAAATTTTAACTATATGAAAATCAGAAATTTAATTAATAAGCCAAGGCTACCAATATTTGTATACTATGTATATATATATATATAATAGAAATAATACTTCAATTCATAAAGTAAATATATGGGAGCAATCATAAATACCCTTAATATTGGTGGATAGAGAGTATATTTTCAGCTACAGTCGTTTGGTTTGTTGTATTTCCATCCTATTTTAAGTTCAAAAGTATAAATTTGGAAAATAGCTTATCTCTCACGTACTGCGTACAAAGACAAATTCATGATTCTACAATTTTTTGTCGTAAAAGCAACCAAATAAAGTACGAATTTGGAAAACAAATATTTTACGTGGCTATGCAGTCAGAGGAATGTATACACCGAATTCCTTGATTATATCAGCGGCCATTTTGTTGGTACCATTTTTTTTCCTTTTTCCAATTTTGCCCCTCAAGAGTACGACTATCTAAAATCTCTTCATTTTACGTATCTACACAATTAGAGGGATGTACACACCGAATTTCATCATTCGTTTAGTTGGTACTATTTTTATCCCCTGTAGCCATTTATCCCTTGATAGAACGAATTTGAAAAAAACGTTTTATTTTTCGTGTCTACGCAGTCAGAGGAATGTATACTCCGAATTTCATGATTCTAGCTGCGGTCATTTGGTAGGTACTATTTTTATCCCCTATTTCCATTTGAACCCCAAAAAGTACGAATTTTGGAAAGTTCTTTTATTTTACGTCTCTACGCAATCAGAGGAATGTATACATCGAATTTCATTATTCTAGGAGCAGCCGTTAAGTTGGTACTATTGTTATCCCTCTATCCCCATTTAACCCTTTAAAAGTACGAATTTGTAAAAAATACTCTTATATTATGTATCTACTCTATTAGAGGAATGTACACGCCAAATTTCGTGTTTCTATCTGTTGTCGTTTGATAGGTACTATTTTTATCCCTTTTTGTCCCATTTCGCCCCCTACAAATAAAAAGCACTCTATGGTGCCCTTTTATGCTATAAAGGGAATGCGCATTGCAAATATCAAGTAAATACAAGCTAATATGTTCTAAAAACATGCTGAAATACTCTAAATATTAGGGGTAATTTCAGTCCTTGTGAGGGAAAAATTTTTTTTCTGGGCCGATTTCGCCCACTTTCAATCCCAACCGATCTAGTACCATAAGACACATTTAGGCCAAATTTGAACCTCCTAGCTCATTTCGTTCGGCCGCTATCGTGCTTTCAACAGACAGACAGACGGACAGATGGACATGGCTACATCGTCTTAGAATTTTACCACGACCCAGAATATATATACTTTATGTGGTCTCCGATGATTATTTCAAGGTGTTACAAACGGAATGACAAAGTGAATATACCCCCATCCTGGAGGTGGAGGGTATAAAAATACAGTCCTAATGACTGTAATTCATCTCATGAATTACTGATTATTATACCGATTGTTTGGCTTGAGCTAATTTTTTTACTTTTGGTACAATTTAATTCAATCACAATTTTAATGGATTCTAGAGCATCTGAACTATCTTTCTTCTAATTAGCACCCGTCCTGAAAGTTTAGTTGGGATCAGAATTTGATTAGACTGGACATGGCTAAATCGATTCAAAAAGTGTTTCTAAGGCGATCAGTATAATAAACGATGAAACTTCTATCTCGCTTGCTATTGGGCGTACAGAAATAAAGAGTGATTTTTTTGAGGTTAGGATTTTCATGCATTAGTATTTGACAGATCACGTGGGATTTCAGACATGGTGTCAAAGAGAAAGATGCTCAGTATGCTTTGACATTTCATCATGAATCGTCTTACAAACGAACAACGCTTGCAAATTATTGAATTTTATTATCAAAATGCGTGCTCTGTTAAGAAAGTTCATTGCGCGCTTCCATTTTATGGTCAGTTTAATCGACCCACTGAAGCGGCTATTCGGGCTATTGTGACTAAATTTCGCACCAAATTTACATTGTTGGACATTAAACCACCAACACGCTTACGTAGAGTGCGAACTGAAGAAAATATCGCAGCTGTATCGGCCAGTGTTAATGATGACCACCAATTTTCGATTCGTCGCCGTTCGCACCAATTGGGTCTCTGTTACTCAAAAACGTGGAAATGCCAAAATTGGACTAAGCGGATGGACCACCTAAGACGCAGCCGCGGTCAACATTTAAATGAAATTATCTTCAAAAAGTAAATGTCATGGACCAATCTAACGTTTCAAATAAAGAACCGATGAGATTTTGCAAATTTTATGCGTTTTTTTTTTAAAAAAGTTATCAAGCTCTTAAAAAATCACCCTTTACATTGTATACGTTTTTTGCATATACATATATTTTATGGAATAGCTACAATAGAATAGATAAATATACAAAATAGATGCAAAAATGTCTTGTGCCAGTACAATAACCCAGTTAGAGTCAAATATTGATTACAGACCAACACCAAACACCGAAAAATAAATATACATAATATCCTAGTTGAGGTTATAAATAGTTCAGGGTTTAAAAAGGCCCCATCATTATATGAGCCAAAGTTTGAACTGTGATTTTTATTCACAATGAAAAACTCTTAAATAGTTTGCAACGGTGATGACGCAAAAACATATACTCTTTACAATTTACTCTTACTCTCTTTGTCACTGTGGGCTCGCTATTTCCCAACTCCCGACATCTGCTAACGGATGCTGCTGCTGTGTACGTAATTTCATCCAAGAAGGATGATAGAAAGACAAACACAGTTTAGTGTGTGATAGTTGCTTGTAACGGACGGTCATAAAAAACGGCAATACGTACAAAAGCATAACGGGAAATTTAAAAACTAAATCGACGCACAACAAAAATTACACTGAAACAAATATGTTAATAAAACTAAAAATATAACCAAATCAAACTACGACAGGGAAAAGGTAGCCGCAACGTAAGAAAAACAAAAATAACGGAAAAATAAGTCGAAACGAAAAATTCTTTGGAAAAATACGTTGTTAATACGAGAGGATACGAGCGAAAGCTAAAAATAAAGCGACTACAATAACGGGATGATTGTGCGTGTGTTTGTGCGTGAAGAAGTGCGTGCGAACGTTTCTGTGTATTAGTGTTAGCTATGATGTAGTAGATGTTAATGTTAACGTTTTTGTTGTTGTTTTGTTTTTGTATTTGTATTTGATAAGAGACGCGCCTAGCCTGGCAGCTGTAAAAAAATGTGGATGCTCATAATGAGCATGATAAGTCATTACGATGTCAATTGGTTGTGATGATGTTGTGCATGTTGATGATGACGACGATGACAATGGTGCTGCTGCCGCTGCTGGTGCTGCTGCTCAGGCAGCCACTGGCGAAAGTGTGGCAGCGGATATTTCGTCAGTCTATCCTTTACATTTAGAGCGTTAACACACATTTTTCCGCAGTCTCGAGAATATAACGAAAATCATAAAAAAACGTAATGTGAAATATAATACAAGAAAAAATAGCAAAAGAATCATGAAATGAAATAATAAAAAACCTCACAACGTTTGTAGCATAGTAGCATCACGAAGGATAATGTGGGGAATCTAATAGCGAGAGAGAGCGAGAGACTCACAGGATTAGGAAGGAGGGGGAGTACGCGACGAAAGCAGGAAACGAGAGAAAGCCTCCAGTGTTCTTCTTTAAGCAGAGCGAAGGAAAAATGAAATTCGTGATGTGCAAAACAACAACAACAACAACAGAAGCAAAAAATAGAAGAAAATTGTATGCTTCACATTTTTTGGGTGTGGACTCTTCTATACACACGTAGCAGCATACATAGAGTAGTGGTGATGCTAACGCAATGTCGTTTTACTTTCCTTCCTCTGTCACCCCCCCCTACATACATAGCTCTGTGCAAGTGCGTTTTCCTTTTTGTTTGAATAAGAAAAAATAAATAGTAAATATCCTTTGTCACAGCCTACAAGTATGTTATGAAAATGTGTAATTGTAACAGCCTAGATGTATGCTTTGGCAAAAAGTTATATTGTGGAAAATCTGAGAAAAAATGATGGTGTTACCACATACATTTTATGTATGTGGTGTTGTAGTCCTCGTCGTCGTCGTCGACATCGACATCGTGGTCGTGGTCGTGGTCCTTGTCGTATATAGTGCAATGTTAAAGTCCTTGAAATATTTTGGCGTGCCTTACGACGATGTTGCAAAATGTTGAAAACAACAAAAGCCAACAGCAACAACAACAGCATCCTCAACAAATACGAAAAGAAGTGAAAAATTAAAGCAATAACAATAAAGGAAATGAGAGTGAAAAGTGTGTGTTGTAAGGCAAACAAAAGTGTGAAATAATAGGATATTCCCATCGTAAAGGAAATCCTTTAAAATGTGTCAAAAGAAAGAAACCCCCCAAAAATGTGATATGTAAAGCGAAATATTCGGCAGTGAAACCTTCGAAGGAAATTTTAAAACATGTTAGTCAAATTTATCAAAGCATCAGTGATTCCAGCAGACAACGGCATCAGCATCAACATCGCAGCCCATCATTGATACGAAGCCTCTGGACTACACTCACCCTGCTTCTTATCGCAAAAAATGCCAGCAAACAAAACGCTGAACCTTTTCTGATCCTCTGTGTCCTGTAATGTCTCCCCATCAAAAGGTCTTAAGGCAATTTTAATAAAAATTTCACTGGCTGCCATTCTGCGTCGCCCTTGTGTGTGCGTGTATGTGTGTTATGACACTTTCCTCAGACAAAAACGAAATAAATTCCATGCCAATAAAAAAAATTAGCAAATGGTGGCCATAAAACTTAACACCCTCACACTAATGCCTAGGTTTTTCATATCCTGCGAAGCAACAAATATTTGCAGGCGTCCTTCGTTTTCGTCCCTTTTTTTGCGTTCCAAAACAATAACATTCCAACAACAACGATGATAACAACACCTCGGGTCTGGTCAATACATATAGAAATATAAAGATTGGTTGGCCCAATAAGCCAATAAAAGGTCAACTACATACCCAGCCTGTAATACATCACCCTACCCTACCCCATCCTGTTCGCACCATTGTCCATCGTCCTTATCCTCATGCCAACCCAAGCAAAAAAAGTTTACAACGGCCCTCAGTGTATGGTCTCAATCAAATGTTTAATATCGCGTGAATTTTATTAGGTTTTGTCACTTTATCCAAGGACCAGCAAGCATAACAACGAAAACAACAATACGTATCTGACACTCTCTCCTTGCACCAACTACCATGCTTGACCAAAAGCGCCCTTTTTGCTTGTTAGCAACTTTTAGTTGACTCTTTATTTCCTTTCTCGTTTTCCAAACATTCATCGCAAGGCTGAAGCCGAAGACAACCAAAAAAGAAAGGAATCCAAACGATAAAAAGACACGACAATAAGGATCTTACTTCTCAGTCCATTGTTGTTGCTATTGTTTGGGACAATATTGCTTTGTAGTAACTTCCAATCTATTTTTGTTTCCCGTTAATCCTTTGAGTAATGGGAGTCCAGAAATGTCAGCTAGAATTACATAAAATAAAGTATTATACGTTAGTTAGTAGTAGAGAATTGATTGTGCTTTTCGAATTTTGGAAGAAATTTGGTTGGATATTGAATTTCAGAGGTGCAGCAAAAGGGTTGCAGGAAAAGGGAACAACAACAGTTAGGACAACACATAGTAAGAAAGGACGTTATTTGGGATTAGCCGGGAATTGAGTTGATCCATTTGTTATTGGAATTATTGGCAAATAAACTTTAAATTAAATCATTGCCGTGGAGTCTTCCTTCCGTATGGGTCTAATAATAACAAAAGCGATATGGGATGCCTCCGTATCCCGGAAATAAATGGCCAGGATATCATCCTTCACCAAACAATCTTTAGTTAGCATATCTGGGGACACTTTTCCGAATAAAAAAAATTATGAACTGAAAATTGTGTCATTCTGTTTGCAATAGCTTGACATAAATTATTGCAGTAGGCTCTTCTTAATAATACCAAAGGCAACATGGGGTGCCCTCGTATCCCGGCAATAAATAATATGGTAGATATAAACCCAATAATAGGCTTTCTTGGCTAGGACATAATCCGTCACTAAATAAAATTTAGTTAGCAAATCTGGGAACAATTTCCCACATCAAATAAAAAATGATGAATAAAAAACGGTTCGAATTTCTTTACGTTTTCATACCCTCCACCATAGTGTTTGCATTCTGTTTGCAATGGCTTGACATATTTATTTTTATCTTTTCAAAATTAAACAGCTATTGCACTGCTCTAGGGAATGAGATGAAAATTCTCCTTTTTATACCCTCCATTACAGGCCTACATTAATTTTGTCATTCTGTTTACAACACCTCGAACTATTCACCGGTGAACCCATACAGCATAATTAGTCCGGTTCGTGGTAAAATTTTATATCGAGCTGGCCATGTCCGTTCATATCTTCCTATTGTCGAATAAGAAGTATTAAAACATCTAGAAATAGTCATCGTTTTCTCTATTTCAGCAATATTTAAAAAAAATAAAAAAAATGATTTTTCAATAATCTTTTAAAAATGTCGTAGCTTTCACATTTACCCATAGGCATTTTTCAAATAGGCATTATTTTATTCTAGTGGATGTTATTAAACAATGGAACAAACAATTTTTCCTCATTTTTTCTATTTTGATGGGTTTTTTCGTGTCAACACAAAACGAATATTAAAAAAGTGATTTGTTTAATTTCTCTTACAAAGAGGTCGTAAGAAAAGATCCATAGATATTAGTACTGTATTATACAAGCTTTTAGTAAATGGAACAGAATATTGTTTTCGTTCCGAAACAAACGATTTATTCAAGAAAATCAATTTATTTTTATAGGTTTTTTTTTCATTTCAAAAAACGATTTATTCAAGAAAATCAATTCTACATCAAATTTTTGGCAAATGTTCTCAAACCACACTTTCCAAAGAGTGTTTATTTAAGAGCTTGAGAACTTAAAATTGCAATACAAGACAAAAATATTGTTGGAATTACATTTCTTTATTACGATATGCTATATAATTTCATTGAATTTATTTTTTAAATATGATTTCAAATTTTTGACAACTTTTTCCAATAAATCTGGTGTCAATTGTTGTTTGAATATTGGATTCAAATGCTCCAGGAATAAACTAATGACTTAACATAGCCCCATAGAAAGTAATCCAGGGCCGTTAAATCGCACGAACGGGGAAGTAAATTTAGTGCGAAAACTATCAATAACTTCGCGTACTGAATTATTTATTTTTTCAAAATAAAATTTTTCAAATAAAATTTCCACAATATGGAAACGTTGTTATACGACTCATGCTGACTTGCCAAACCTTACCGTAAAGGTTTGACATTATCAGTTTCACATAATCAGCTGCCAAACAAAATTATTGATGTTGATGTTCTCATGCAGCTTAAAGAACACCCTTTGCATGAAGGTTATATTCAGAAGGTTCGTAGCTCTCACATCTTACCTTCAGTATAACGGACATACAAATATTAAAAGTTCAAAAGTCCAATGTAGAGACTATATTAACAAATTAAAAATCATGATTTTTTAAATTCTCCTACAATAGGGTCATAGCTTTTCCTTATTTATCAAATAGGCATTGTTTTAAACTTTAGAATATTTATTTTTAGAATATTTTTCCCAATTTGTTTCCAAACAAGTAAGCAAGTTTCATTCAGTTAAATCGACTTATAAAGGGTGATTTTTTAAAAGCTATAGGAAAGTTTTTCAAAAAAAAAACACATAAAATGCAGAAAAATGCACGAAATCTTTATTTGAATCGATAGTACTGTTCATATAATTTAATGTTTGAAGATTATTTCATGCAAATGTTGACCTTGACTGCGCCTCAAATGGTACATCCGCTTAGACTAATTTTGGCATTTCCTCGTTTTTGAGTAACAGAGGCCCAATTGCTGCGAACGGCGACGAATCGATAATTGATGGTCATCATTAACACTGACCAATACAGCTGCGATATTTTCTTCAGTTCGCACTCTACGTAAGCGTGTTGGTGGTTTATTGACCAACAATGTAAATTTGGTGCGAAATTTAGTCACAATAGCCCGAATAGCCGCTTCAGTAGGTTGATTCAACTTAAACTCTTAACAGAGCACGCATTTTGACAATATAATTCAATAATTTGCAAGCGTTGTTCTTTTGTAAGACGATTCATGGTTAAATTATAGACCAAACTGAAGCTGTTTGACAGTGAAGCAAAACACGAAACGTGCGTCAGCTGTTTAAACCAGTGTTGCCAAAAAGATAATAGCTAAAAAATCACCCTTTATATACCCTCACTTTCAGAAACCTGTGTATGGAAGGATTTAAATTTTACTTAGTGGTGGGTTAGTTGTGTGGGAGGTTCTAGAAGATCTACGGTATATGCAGCCAGCTTCCACATTTGTAAATAATTGTAAAAATAATTATACCTGGGATATATGACTAAAGTAATACTATTTTTATACCCACCACTAGGATATTGTGACGTTGTGCATATGTTTGTAACATAGAAATTTGTATCAGCAATTGACAGGCCGGCAAGACTCCAAGAAGGTTCGCCAGACATGGATTTTTTCTTTCGACAATGTAAGTAAGCGACCATAAAATATTTAGCAACTTTACTTATGGGGAATTGGTGGATATATACCTACCTTTTTCGACCTTAAAAATTACAGGGGCCATAGCCATCACCGAAGGTTTGCCAGACATGTTTTTTTCTTTGTACAATGGAACGAAATTGCCATAAAAGTTTTATCCGTTTTACTTATAGTTTAGTGATTTTCGTTTCTGGCTGCCGGACTTTAAGCCTGTCTGGCACGCACTTCCACCCCCAGACTGGTCTGGCTGGTTGGTTGATAACTCGAAGGTGTAATAGCTTTCCATATAATCAAATACAGGCCATGATAAAATATTGTAAATAACACTACCCTTTTCGACCTTAAAAACGCTACCTTTTTACCTTAAAAATTGCAGGGGGCCAAAGTAACCCCCATAGACCAGTCAGAAAAGAATATTTTTTTCTTCTCATAATGTAAGGAGGTGACCATAAAAGTTTTGGCAGTTTTACTTATAGGGAAGTGGTACAAGCATCACTATTTCCATTCGACCTTAAAGGGTGCAGGGGGGCCAAAGCCACCCCCGAAGTTTTGCCAGACATGAATTTTTGTTCTTCTGATAATGTTGACCATAAAAGTTTTGGCAGTTTTTCTTAGTGGTACAAATATCACTATTTCCATTCGACCTTAAAGGGTGCAGGGGGGCCAAAGCCACCACTGAAGGTTTGCCAGACATGCATTTTTTTTCTTTCCAAAAATAGAGGAACATATCCTAAAAGTTTAAGCCGTGTACTTATAGTGTAACCAAACACGTTGCTGGCTCCCGGACTATAAGTTATAACAGCTTTAAATTAGGGAGGTTAGGGTGATTTGTGTGGGAGGTACTAGAAGGAGCGTTGAAAAAACCCGTCATATCTTGCAATATGCTCTTAAGGGCTTATAAAAACGTAATCATATACCAAAATAAAAATAATTCCGAAAATTCCCTCTCTGGGCCATTTGTATATGGCCCAGAAGGGGCGTGGAGATTTCGCCCATCTTCGAACTTAATCTAAGTTTAGGAAAAATTTTACCATGTGCAACGTTTGAATAAGTTCCTTAATTCCTTTCGACAGTTATCGTGTACACCAGCCAGACAGATAGACAGACGGACGGACATGATTCAAACAGCTTAAAACACTGTGAATCGGATTTGGTCCAATCCAAGTCACTCCTTCAATAAGTTAATCTGTAGAGGTAGGGTATAATTAGGTCTCGGACACAAATTTTTTATTTTTTGTTGCATATATACTTATTTCTGAAATTCCTTTAAGGACAATTTTTATTGATTAGTGTAATTAAACATCAGTATTTTTTTAAACTAAAACTTAAGTAGGCGTTTGCAATTTGCATACAAATTTCATAATTTGCTCTTTTACTTCCTGGTGGAGGGTATACAAAATTTGGACCGGTCGAGGTAAACGCCCTTTTACTTGTCTACCTTACGATTTTTTAAAAACAGAAACAAAATTTAATTTTCGTCGGCCACATGTGAATTTCGCACTACGCGTCAAATACATTTGACATTGATTTATTACTGAGCAAAGTAAATGCAAATTTCGTATCGCATGATAAATGTGTATGGTGACAATATTTTGCACAAGGTTATTGGTCCATTATTTATACACAGCACCATGGGGTGGAAGTGTTTATTAGTTTTCTTCTACTTAATATTTGCAACATGTCGAAAAGAATATGTGGTAAAAATACTTTTATGATTTTATCTGTATTAGTTTAGCATTAACCGCCATTTTAGGTATACCCTTTATTTAGTAGAAAACAATTTAAATAGTTGTTAATGCTAAAGTAATATAGATAGAAGCATGAAATTTTAAATATTTTAAACAGATATTCTTCTCTTTCATTTGATACCCTTGTCCTTTTTGTCTGGCTTGCAAGAGTATGAAAATAAATTATTAAAACATTTTTATCATTTGGAAATTAAACGTTTTGCACAAATGAGAAAAGATCACCAAATGTACAGTACACAGTTTTTTACATTATTCGTGGGTATATGGTCTTGTTCCGGTTTATCATTAATAATCATTTCAGGTTTACCTACTTATTTATGTATTTTTTAAAGAGTAACAATTAAATAGTTGTTAATACTAAACTAATACAGATAAAAACATGAAATTTAAAATATTTTGAACAGATATTCTTCTCTTTCATTTGATATCCATAGCGTCTTTGTATGATTTCCAGGAGTACGAAAATAAATTATTTAAACATTTATATCCTTTGGAAATATAGAACACTGAATACATAGTCTTTCTAAACACGATCTCTAGCTTCATGTGTATGTGGTCTTTTCCAATACAAATGTAACAATAACAAGTAAGAAGGCGTTAAGTTCGGCTGGGCCGAATCTTATATACCCTCCACCACGGAGAGCATTCCACAGTATTACCAGCAGATTAAAGAATGTCGACTTTACATATAAGCACAGTACCATTTCACAGACAAAGTGATAAGAAAAGTATAAATTTTAAAGATATCCCCATTCGCGAGTCTTCATAGTCAGAATGTATACACCAAATTTCATGATTTCAACTCTTTTTAATTATATTTCGAAAAATCCCTCTATTTTACGTGTCTATGCAATTAGAGGGATGTACACACCGAATTTCATGATTCTAGCTGTTGTCGAATCATTGGTACCATATTTTATCCCTTTTTGTCCCATTTCGCCCGCTAAAACTTTTATTTTCTTTGTGGTGCTTCCAAGCTACAAGAGGAATGTCCGCAACAAATTTTAACTGTATGAAAATAAGAAATTTAATTAATAAGCCAAGGCTACCAATATTTGTATACTATGTATATATATAATGGAAATAATACTTCAATACATAAAGTAAATATAAGGGAGCAATCATAAATACCCTAAATATTGGGGGATAGACAGTGTATTTTCAGCTACAGTCGTTTGGTTGGTTGTATTTCCATCCTATTTTAATTTCAAAAGTATAAATTTTGAAAATACCTTATCTCTCACGTACGCAGTATTAGACATCTTCATGATTATACCATTTTTTGTCGTAAAATCAACAAAATAAAGTACGAAGTTGGAAAAAAAATATTTTACGTGGCTATGCAGTCAGAGGAATGTATACGCCGAATTCCATGATTCTATCAGCGGCCATTTTGTTGGTACCATTTTTATCTCCTTTTTCCAATTTTGCCCCCTCAAGAGTACGACAATCTAAAATCTCTTTATTTTACGTATCTACGCAATTAGAGGGATGTACACACTGAATTTCATCATTCTAGCTGTATTCGTTTAGTTGGTACTATTTTTATCCCCTGTAGCCATTGTATCCCTTGAAAGTACGAATTTGGAAAAAACGTTTTATTTTTCGTGTCTACGCAGTTAGAGGAATGTATACTCCGAATTTCATGATTCTAGCTGCTGTCATTTGGTAGGTACTATTTTTATCCCCTTTTTCCATTTGAACCCCAAAAAGTAAGTGTTACAAACGGAATGACAAAGTGAATATACCCCCATCCTGGAGGTGGAGGGTATAAAAAGTAAAATTGTCTATATTTATCTATAACGCCATAAGTTCGCCTTGAGTAAATCTTGGGAATAATTTAACTAATTTTGGAAATTCTACCAATCTAACACAAAGTTTGTAATAAATCAAAATAGTAGTCGAAGTTATCGTGAAGAATTTTACATTTAATCAAATCTGTTTTAGTGCATAGCATAATCAGTTCATCTATTATGACCATTAATCGGCTTAAACTAATGCTCCGAGTCGACAAATATAACGTCGCTCATAGTTATAAATTCCCGAGCCCTCAGCATTAATATTCCCAATGCAGAACATTTATATTGACACCACCTTTTGTATTTGATACGACCTACTGTTTGGGTTAAATGCTTTTTCATCTTGAACGCATGACTTGTAATGAGATCCTGAAAGAAGATGTCTGCTAATATCTTTTGTAAAGATGTGACGCACTTTTACGGAAGAAGTACAAAACATCAGTTAAATCATTCGAAACGCAATGGATAATGAGAAAAAAAGCTACAGAAAACCCATACAAGAAGATACAAGAGATTGAAAGGAGGTAGATGGAATTGTAAAACATGAATGGCTTTTGTTAGTTAAGACGAGATTGTCAAAACAGAGGGGAAAATGAAAAATGTAACCGCATTAAATTGAAATTAATGAAAAGGTGCATTTTAAAGGCGACAATTGTCGTTGAAAGTCGACCGAAAACCTTTTTTGGGAGGAATATTTAATATGTGAACTTTTTGAGAGCAAATTGGATCGATTAAGTTAATTTTTGATTGATATTATTTTCGGGCGTTTGGATTCTGGACCGAATGAGTAATATTATTCTAAATATAACTCATACTCTACAAGTAAGGATACTGGGTACCTACACGACAAATCATTTTCTTGTCCTCCCGTTTTGTTGTCTTTCATGTAATATAAAATCTGACTAAAATACTATCACTAAAACCAGCAGGTTCGAATCGTAGTGTCTTTTAAATTCTGAAAAAGTGTCAAAAATATTATAACTTCTTCTTATACATTATTAGCTCATATATTGTATGATATTTTTTATATGTATCTTGTTATCATCGCGAAATGAACTGCAGAACAAAATAAATTATTTCTGCATTTCCCGATTTTCAAAAATATGAAATTATAGACAATAGTTTAGATCGAAAATGAAGTATACATATTTGTCATAAAAATTATTTTTTGTGGTATGAGATACAAATATATATTTTTGTCTAATTGCCAGCAAATTGCTTCTAGTTTTACAGAAAACTGCCTTAAAAATGGGCGCCAAAGTACAAAGAATGTCATATTTTTACATCGCGGGAGAGGTTTCATTTCCATTCCATTTTAGGACAAATAAGTAAAAAGGCTTTAAATTCGGTTAGGCCGAATATTATATACACTCCACCATGGAGATCATTCCACAGTATTATCGGCAGATTAGGAATGTCACGTAGATTTATTGTAACATATTAGGGAAATTATAATATTTTTTGCTAATTGCGATATATTAAATAAATTCTGATGTTTTATTATTATAATTTTGAGTTAATTAATTTAAAGACCATGTCCACTTAGGCTATACAAATATTTTGTAATGGCGTGATAGTCCTTGGCTATATGCAAATAATACTTCAAGTGTATTCAAGAAGGCAGTAATTTTCAGCAAATTATGCTTAAATACCGTAAATATTAGAGATTATAGGAGTTGTTTCACTTCATTCGTTGTTAGGGAAGAAACTGTTCTCTTTGGACCGATTTCGCTCATTGTCAATTCTAATCATTCACACACAGTCAGGTGAGAATTTCGAAAATCCATTATCTTTCATGTAGTGGAATGTACATTAGGGTGGGACGATAAAACAAGTTGTGCCGGTCACCCCCTAGAATTAAAGATAATTTGAAGACTATTTAAATTTTTACTTTTATTTTTTTTTGTCTCGATTTATAGTCCGATCGTAACGTGTGACAACAGCTGAATTTACTACTTTGATCACATTTTACTCCGACGTCAAGTTCTAGAAGTTACTTCTGGAATTACGGTCGGACTATAAATGGAGACATAGGAAACAAAAAACGAAATGCCCAACTTAATTATACCCTCACTCTACAGAGTAGGAGTGTATATCATCACCCTAAATCCAAAATGACAAAACAGCAAAAATCCCAAAATCGTGTTTTTGATTGATTATGGTGAAATACATATCTCTGAAAAATTTTACAATTCAATATCCAAAATTCACAATTTTATAGGCGAATTCCAAAAAGACGTAACAACAAGTGTGTCATACATTGAAACAAGAAATCGTAACATCACAATTGTACAAACAAAACAACATATGCGTTGCCTATTGTCTTATTTCTTTTGAGTGACATATGATCCATCTGCGACTATTTATTTCAAAACAAACATATTGGACGATTATGAAATGCGTCCACAACGAACAGTTCAACTATTAGATTACCCTGGACCCTCCCAATTACATTCACATAGAGTAAAAATCTCCAAAAAGAAATGGGATTACCTGGAAGATCTTAAATTATTGCTTCCGACCAGGGTTGTCAGATATGGCGATTTCTCGCCAAATGTGGCGAATTTTATTTTCGATTTAGCGAATTGGTGATTTTTCGGCGACTTATAAAATTGTTGGCGATTTTCTTGGCTAATTTTAGAAAATTTTAAATCTGTCCTCCGATTTTATTATATTAGCGTTACTTTGAAGAGAAATATATTACAATTTGTATCAGATCAAATTAAATTACCATTAGGATTTATTTGTAATATGTTGGGATAACTGTACTCTATAAAATATTTGATTTATAGAGGTCAAACAAAGATATGACCAATTGAAAATTAGTAAAATCAAGAAAAAAGGTTCGAGGTAGGAACATTGAAAATGGCATTGTGTGAAACGCGTAGGTACAATTCAGAGAATGAAGGCTTATTTTAAAGATAAAAAAAGTCAAAAAAGCGTATTCCCGTCGATTATAAACAAACTGTGTACATTTTAGAATTGAGAAATAAGAATAATTAAAAAACTTTAACAAATGTAGACGAGCGAAAACGCTGTTTTTGAACGAACACAGATTTTTCAAAATGCATCTATATGCATTTATTCAGATTTGTATTGTGGTTTGTTTCTTTTTCGTTTAATTTAAAATACCTGAAATAATATTTAGGAGACATTAGCCCATGAAAACGGGAGAAAGAGATCAACTCAATATTAGAAACTGCTTCATAAAGAAGAAAAAGTATATTTTTAATGATAAATGTTTTTAACCAGTAATCCCTGCGTTGAAAGTGTATTCTGCATTATGAGTTGCCTAAACTAGGTCACGGTAAAAGAAAATTTTTAATTTTTATTAAGAATAATAAAATGATGAAAATATTCAATTAACATATAATATATGAATTCCATAAATTTTTTACAAGAACTAAATATAAAATGGAATTTGTCGATTTTTTAACAAAACTGAAGTTGTTTAAATTTGGCGGTTTTTGGCGATTTCTAACAAATGATTTGGCGATAGAGGTACAAAATAATCTGTGAGGTACATATAATCTTCTGGCCGATTGTCATTACTTTTACTATGAATTACCTTTCGAACCATAATTTAAGTTACGTTACTACTATTAAATTAAATTACTTTCAGTCAAACTATGAATTACTTTATCTGAAAAAATTAATTTTTTGTTACTTGAAGTTTGCTCTAATAAATTTGTTTTTATAAAAATTTGTTTAAAAATCTTTTTTTATTATAATGCAGTCTAAAAACCATTCAAATGAGGAAAAACATGTGGCTCACAATGTTCTTCATAATTTGCATCTTTTTGTTTCACAATTGATAGACCAAAAAAACGTATCACACATAAAACGACCATAGGAAGAAAATATAAATATTTTTTTTACAATTGAATGTGCCGTCAAATATTAAATATTTTTTGCTTCTCCTGTAAAATTATGAAAATGCTTGTTACGTCTTCTTGGATTTCTGGTGACGATATATCATTTGGGGCAGAAAAAAGTGTAACGCATTGAAGGAGTGAATTAAGACCCTATGGGACCAAATCTGTTTCACGACTTTCTTAGGTGTTTGAGCCATGTCCGTCCGTCTGTCTGGCTGGCTGGCTGGTGTACACGATATCTCTGGAAAGGAGTTAAGGAATCGATTCAAACTTTGCACAAGGTGGAATTTTTCCCAAAATTAGTTTAGGTACCAAGATGGGCGAAATTGCCACACCCCTTCTGGTACCGCCGACACAAATAGCCAAAACTACGTACAATTAAAGCTGTAACTTTTATACTGATGATCGAAATACTGTAAAATTTGATATTTAGCAACGCTTTTATAGTGGTAACATTTACTTGGTACTTCCCACAGAAAGTGGCTTATAGTTTGGTTACAATAAAACCGACATAACATCAATACGGTTGGCCAAAATCATTTGCAAATCGATAGTTATAAATGTTTCTATAATCACTTTAAACCTAAAAATATTTATGCTTTATCCAGGCCCCTTCTTGTACCTCCCATACAATTGTCTCTATCCTAGGTAATATTAAATCCTTCATAATTTCTACACTGGTGCATGAGATCCACTGTTTTTGCAATTGTTTTGTAAATGTGGAAGTTGGGATCATGTGTCACACAAAATATCCTGTCCTATGTTAATTCCTTATAACTTCCGTATATATGTTCTCTGAGAGTGAGAGTATATAAGTCGGTTTAGCAGACTAAAGCTTACTTAGTTTTTGTTTTTTTTTTTGTATGGGATGCGACCCGGTCTAATGCACATACCATTTGCTTAGTACCACTTTGAATCTAGCTACCGCCGTTTGTTTGGTACCATATTTATCTCTTTGATAAGTAAAAATTAAAAAAAATATTGCGCGTCTACACAGTCAGACCGATGTACACACCCAATTCTACGATTATAGCTGCAGCTCTTTGGTCTTTACCAATGTTAACCACTTATGCACATTTGCATCCTATTACTTGGTGCGATTGTAAACGCAAATTCGGCAAGTGAGTTGTGATTCTCGTTCGTTTGTGAGAATCATCTCCTTATAGAGGCCGGGTTTGATGTTGAAAAGTCGCTGCGAAGCCACTTGAAAAGACTTTTGACATGGTCATGATCGTGGTAGTCTGCAGCCAAGTAATAAATGTTACCATGCCATTTGCAAATAAATTTGCATTCTGTTAAATATAGAAGCAAAATGGTCTTGAGCCAGGACGGTATCCCAGTTCAAATCAAATATTGATTACAGACCAAAAAAATGCAAACGAAAAAACTAAAATTTCAAAAAATAATTTACGTTTGGAGTATACGCAGGCAGAGCGAGCTAAACACCAATTTTCATCATTCTAGCTGCAGCCATAGGATTGGTACCATTTGTATTCCCTTCTCCCCGTTATTCCCTAAAAGTATTTTTTCGAAAATGTTCTCTATTTTGCACGTCAGAGGAATATACACACAGAATTTTATGATTGTAGCTGCAGCCATTTGGTCGGTACCAAATATATACCTTTTTGCCACATTTTATCGCTTAAAAGTATGGGGTGTATACACCAAAGTTCAAGTTACGAGCTATTGTAGTTTGATTGGATTTTTTGCCGTTTTGCCCTTTTATGGTGCGCGTCCACGCTTTAAAATGATTGAAATCGCCAAATATCAAGTAAATAAAAATATTAAGGGTTATTGGGGGTATTTACTGTACTTGTTAGAGAAAAATTCCCAACCGATTTATAACTTGGAAAATTTGGATGTGCTACCTCATTTCGTTTAGAGGCTACCGTGCTTTCAACATACGGACATGGCTAGATTGTCTTAGAATTTTATGACGATTAAGAATATATACTTTATAGGGTCGCAGATCTATATTTCAAGGTATTACATACACAATGACAAACTTTAAATATCCCCATCCTATGGTGGAGGGAATAAAAAAGGAAGTTGCATCCCGAGCAAATCAAAAAAATGCAACCATTATAATTTTCCAACACTCCACTTTATCTCTTTGAGCATTCATAACCTACCGAATGTTTAGCAGGTATAATATTGCCATTAAATGATGCTTGTCGTCAATGGTTGATTAAAATTATATTCAATTTAAATTTTATGATCCACCATCATGAATGGCAATGAACATTAAAATACAGCAACTATAAAAAATCCCCCGCATTCAAAGTTATGTTTGCTTTAACGTTTGAGTGGATTCCTAATAATACCTGTTCAGGTGGTGCTAAAGCTGAAGCATCTGTAGTGTCATAGACAACCTCACGACATAATGAGTGAGAATAGTTGCCACTATTTCGTTTTTTTTTTTTTTCACTGTAATGACTTAATGAATTGAAGTATTTAAGTGTCCTGGCTACACAACTACGAGGGTGCACATTGAACAAGTTAATTTTAAGCTTTTGCAATTGTGTGTAAATTTTGAATGTGTGTATTTGTTCAGTGAATTTAAATAATTCATATTTTTTGCATAATCAAAATAATAACATTTCTTTTGTGTGCCAACGAATAATGCCATGTGATTTTATTTGTTCAAAAGTAAATAGTCCGCATTGTTTGTTTTTTTTTCTTTTTTGGTTTGTGTGGTGTGTGGCTAAGAAATATTTTTGCATGACCTTACACACAGGTAGCAATAGTTGAGTCGTTTACAAATTGACAAAGTAAACAAAAAAAATGGATATGAGACTAATATCAATTTGGAATAAGGGATTACTATGAGTCGAATAGGCAAAGTATGGTTGGTGCGATGAGGCCAAGACAACTGAAGTAAGGCACGAGATGAGATAGACGACCATCATAATAACGTTGTCCCCATGTATTGAGACAGGGTGAATAAAAAATATTATTTTTGAAACGGTATTTGAGTTAATTTGTAATAGTTTTTTAATAAAGACGATAAGTGCTATCGTATTATAAGCTAAATTTTTCTTACCGAATTTCAACGTATGTGTTAGAAAAATCGAATTCATTTGTTATGGAAGTTATACCGGTTTTATTTTAACCAAAGCTAATGTCGTTTTGTGTGGGAGGTATCAGAAGAGGGTAAAACATTGTCAAATATCAAATTTCAGAATATTCCAATTGTCCATGTAGAATTTATATCAGCTTTAATTTTAGGTAGGTTAAGGTTATTTGTGTGGAAGGTACGTTATTATAAAAAAATTTGCTGATTCTCAATAACCGTGCGGAAGTTTCATTGGTTTCAAAAATTAACTTAGGAATATGGACCATTTGTGTGGGAGGTACCAAAAATGGCGTGCCAATTTTGGCCAATCTTAAACTAAGTTTGGGAGAAATATCGATTGAGATTCCTTAGCTCCTTTCGAAAGTTATCGTGTAGACCAGCCAGACAGCTGGTCGTGAAAACGTCCAAACATAGTGTTATAGTGTCTTAAGTTCTTATGTCATTTCTCCAATGCTTTACACTTTTTTCTGTTCCAAATTACATATATAAACATAAAACTAAAAACACTAACGAAGAAAATAATGTCTATATTTAAAATATCTACACTAGTGACCAAAACTAAAGCAGCTGATATTGCATAGAAAGACAAAAAAAGATAAACAATTTAATGATACACGTAGGAAGATTTTTTTAATTTCAATATTTGTATTAAAAATTAAAAAAAGAAAAACCAATCAATTTGTAAAATATATTTTTCTATAATAAGGAATTTTCCTTCAACTAAACAACGTTTATATTTTGACCAACAATTATAAAATAAACCATAGCAACGAAGAAAATAATTCCTATATTTAAAATGTCTACACTGGTGACCAAAACTAAAGGAGCTAATATTGCATAGAAATACAAAAAAGATAAACAATTTAATGATACACGTAGGAAGATTTTTTTAATTTGAATATTTGTATTAAAAATTAAGAAATGAAAAACCAATCAATTTGTAAAATATATTTTTTGATAATAAGGAATTTTCCTTCAACTAAGCAACTTTTATATTTTTGACCAACAATTATAAAATAACGCATAGCAATAATTCTTAATAAAACAGCACACCTACGACGTAATGAAAGCGTCCTGAAAGAAAGATTGTGTTTATTTGTTTTTGAATCCCAAGCCAAAACTTTTAATTTTGACTTAACTAACTAATCTGTAACAAATTTCGAAGTATACTTCGGGATATTGTCATGTTAACAAGACAAACAAATGGAAACATTGCGTTTTATAACAATTTTTTGTATACAATTCGATTCATTATATTCGTTATTTAATGAATGGATCCAATACCAGCATGAGAAAAACAACCCATGCCATAATTCAGTCCCTTCCAAGTTTAGCAGTATCTTTACAATTATGTTTATTTACCTTCTCGAATAAGATGTTGATCACCAAAAAGAACTGCAACTACTGATTGGTTTGCACGAAACCGACTTGTTATTTGCTTAATCGAGATGTGCTTATTGAATTATTTTCCGAAATGATTTGTTGTGGTTGTGGAGACGTTGCTTCTGTTTTGACCAGGCTTAAAATATATTCGTATTAATAATTTTAAAATATTTCAATATTTTCATTTTGCATAACCGGAAAACAACTAAATGACTTAATATAATGCAAATTATGCTGATTATTTAAGTTTTTATAACCCATAATATTAGAAAGTTATCCGAGTTTTTCTAAAAGCGGTTTTCACAATTGTTTACTTTACAACTAGGGCTTGGGTCCGGGAATTCCCGAATCGTTTTTCCTGCGAATTCCCGTCCAAATTTTTTCGCGAATTCCCGGGAAAAAATTTTAAATTTCCCGGAAATACGGGAAATATTAAAAAGGTTTTTTGATTATTTTGAGCACTAATTTAGTTATTCTACATAAAAAGAAACTTTCGAAAACCGGATAGGGGAATACACAATTTTTGTGAAAATATTTGCCACATTTTTATCGTGAAACAAAAACATCATACTGACTGATACTATGGCTGATATAAAATTTCTTGTTTTCCCAAAAAAAATTGACGAAATAAAAGATGCAAATCATCTCAAAGAAGAATTTACTTTACATGTGAAACCAGTAAGAAATGGTCTAAAAATAGGCATTTTAAAATTTTTCATTTGGAAACATTCAAGAGAAATCTAATATGAATAGAAATAATTAAATTACCATTTGCAATGTTTTTATTTTTTGTGAATTTATTTAATTAATATTAACATTTTTATACCCTCCACCTCCAAGATGGGGGTATACTAACTTTGTCATTCCGTTTGTAACACCTTGAAATATCGACCTTAGACCCTATAAAGTATATATATTCTTAATCGTCATAAAATTCTAAGACGATCTAGCCATGTCCGTCCGTCCGTCCGTCCGTCTGTTGAAAGCACGCTAGCATCTAAACGAAAGGAGCTAGAACGTTGAAATTTTCCATAAATGCGTCTTATAGTCGTAGATCGGTTGGGATTGAAATGGGGCGAAATCGGCCTCTCAAGGACTAAAAATACACATAATAATCCCTAATATTTTATCGTATTTAATCATGTTTTTTTGAATATGTCTGTTTTTATTTGCTTGATATTTGGTATGCGAATTCCCTTTATAGCAAAAACGTGCACCATAAAGTGATTCTTATTTGTAGAGGGTGTTATGGGGCAAAAAAGGGATAAAAATTGTACATTTTAAACGACAACTGCTAGAAACACGAAATTCGGTGTGTACATTCCTCTAATTGAGTAGATACTTTTAAGGGGTAAAATGGGAATATAGGGATAAAAATGGTACCAACCAAACGGCTGTACCTAGAATAATGAAAGTCGGTGTATGCATTCCTCTGATTGCATAGACAAGTAATCCATGTAGGATTTTTAAAAATTCGTACTTTTTGGGGTTAAAATGAAAAAAGGGATAAAAATAGTACCAATCAAATGACAGCAGCTAGAGTCACGAAATTCGGAGTAAACATTCCTCTGACTGTGTAGACACGCAAAATAAACTGATTTTTCGAAATTCTTACTTTTTGGGGTCAAAATAGAAAAAGGGAATAAAAATAGTACCAACCAAATGACCGCAGCTAGAGTCATGGAATTCGGAGTATACATTCATTTGACTACGTAGACATGAAAAATAAAAGGTTTTTTACCAAATTCGTACTTTCAAGGGATACAATGGGTACGGAGGGATAAAAATGGTACCAATGAAACGGCTACATCTGGAATAATGAAATTCGGTATATAAAGGGTGATTTTTTAAGAGCTTGATAACTTTTTTTTTAAAAAAAACGCATAAAATTTGCAAAATCTCATCGGTTCTTTATTTGAAACGTTAGATTGGTCCATGACATTTACTTTTTGAAGATAATTTCATTTAAATGTTGACCGCGGCTGCGTTTTAGGTGGTCCATCCGCTTAGTCCAATTTTGGCATTTCCACGTTTTTGAGTAACAGAGACCCAATTGGTGCGAACGGCGACGAATCGAAAATTGGTGGTCATCATTAACACTGGCCGATACAGCTGCGATATTTTCTTCAGTTCGCACTCTACGTAAGCGTGTTGGTGGTTTAATGTCCAACAATGTAAATTTGGTGCGAAATTTAGTCACAATAGCCCGAATAGCCGCTTCAGTGGGTCGATTAAACTGACCATAAAATGGAAGCGCGCAATGAACTTTCTTAACAGAGCACGCATTTTGATAATAAAATTCAATAATTTGCAAGCGTTGTTCGTTTGTAAGACGATTCATGATGAAATGTCAAAGCATACTGAGCATCTTTCTCTTTGACACCATGTCTGAAATCCCACGTGATCTGTCAAATACTAATGCATGAAAATCCTAACCTCAAAAAAATCACTCTATACATTCATCTGATTGCATACTTTTTGGCGTTAAAATGAAAATAGGGGATAAAAATACTCCGAATTTCATGACTCTAGCTGCGAATTTTTCGAAATTCATACTTTTTGGGGTTAAAATGGAAAAAGGGGAAAAATAGTACCAACCAAATGACCGCAACTAGAGCCAAGCAATTCGGAGAATACATTCCTCTGACTGCGTAGACACGGAAAATAAACAGATTTTTCGACATTCTTACTTTCAAGCGATACAATGGTACAGAGGGATAAAAATAGTACCAACTAAACGACTACAGCTAGAATGATGAAATTCTAATTGCGTAGAAACGTCAAGGGGGTAAAAATGGTACCAACCAAATGGGCGCGGCTGGAATCATGGAATTCGTTGTATACATTCCTCTGACTGCATAGACACGCAAAAAAAAGTTTTTTTTTCAAATTCGTACTTTTCTTTTACGGCAAAAATTGGTTGAATCATGAAGTTAGACTATTTTGCACTATGTACGTCTGATAATGGATTTTCAAAATGTTTACTTTTGGAATTAAAATAGAATGGAAATACAACCAACTGTAGCACCCACTATTTACCAATATTTATGGTATTTAAGCTTTTTAAAAATATAAATATAAGAATATTTATTTTTTGATGTGAAATAAATAATGGTTTGAAATAATTAAAATATTATATTTATTTATAAAATATTTTTTTTTCATATTTGTATTTGTTCTGGTTTGGCTATATTAAACAAATATATATTTTCCTGTAATATTACTGCAGTTCTACGAAAACCGACAACCTCTGTGAAAAGCAATCCATGGTGGAGGGTATATAAAGTTTGGCCCGGTCGAACTTAACGCCGTTTTTACTTCTTTTATGTTTATTTTGTTTCTACAGTTTTGAATAGTTTTCCTCATTTTCTGAATTAAACACGTCATAACATTCTCAGTCATACAAGGTGGTGTCAGTCCGTTGTGCTTGTGATTTAAATGTCCAATATTATGACTCCTTTCTGATTTGTGTAGAGTAAAATATCTTTAAAATGGAAAATAATTTCTTAAATATTTGAACAAAAGCGTTCGCTTTTAATTTGTAATATGACAGTATTTTAATGTTATTTTCATTAATTAATTTTCTTTTCAATTTTTTTTCGTAATAAAAAATATTTATTTTTAGATTATCGTGCTATATAGTTTTAGTAGGAATTGCATTCATATTGAAAATGAACAAAAATGTACGAAAACCTTTAAATAGTGTACACGGACATGTACGATGTACTTTAATGGGTTAAAAAAGCACACCAATGTTGATATTTTAAACCATATTGGACGTACCTAAAATAAATTATGTTCCCGGGAATGAAACTTTACATTCCCGTTTCCCCGGAAAATGAAAAAAGTCCGGGATACCCCAAACCCTATTTACAACCAACATTTATCCTAATTTATGAAGGGACTTTTTTGATTTTCTCGAAAAAAGGTCAAATCGACCCATAAATAGATAAGCTAGTGGGTTAAGATCTTCCACGAAAATGATCCTCATAAAATTCCACAATATAGTTCTGACAATAAGAATTCTCTTAGTCATTAACTTACAACACTTTTTTCGCTTAGTACAATGCTCCCTTCGACTAAAACATTAAAACTTTGACCCGCTGTAAAACGAAACTCAGACCAACTGGACTATAAGTTTAGAGAAATTATCTACTCAACATTCCATTTCAGAGTTACTGGGTCCCTACTCTGTTCCAAAAATGCTGTTGGACAGTGTTATTATGCATTTTTCTGAAATAAAATAAAAACGAGCTCGAGTTAATTGTTTTGTATTTTTATTTTTATTCGATATTAAATATAAATATGAAAAGTTTATATTATCATTTTTCTGGGAAAACCAAATATGTACATTTTACTTCTAATAGTTTCGACACTTTCGTATGACGATGATGACTGAATTTATTTAAGAAATTTTAGGTTTTTTTGAATAGATATGAGGAATATTTCAATGTTTTTCCTAATAAATTGAACAAATGAAGAGGTTGGAGCTCTCGGCTCTTTTGGTTTAGGGTGTGAATTGAATTGGCCCATATGACTTAAACTAAATTACTTGTTTTGTTTTTATGAAATACAGGGAGTTCTATACATTTCTTTACGATTGTTAGCAAATGTATTAGTTTCGAAAGATCGTTAAATCTTTGTTTGGTTTATATACTCTTCCTCATCTACTGGTGTGTATGTGTGTGTTTTAGTATGACCATCCTTGGGGCCATAAGCATTCATGCTGGTCCAAAACGAAGCACAACACATATATAAATATTGACTAACAAAGAATGAAAAACAAAACGCTGCAGATGAAAATACGAAATTTGTGGCTAGTAATAAACTTTGGCTATACTGGAATACAAATGAAAAGATATTAATTTCATAACGTTCTGTTTTATGCTTATCTATTTTCTTTCATTCTATGCCATGTAGCCTTGGTTAGCTTTTCAAACACCCCCGCCACTCTTGCTCTTGCTCGCACTCTCTCTCACAACACAAACAAAGACAATGAACTATTTTGCATAAAATCCTGGCAAGAGAAAATTAACTACAAACGACCTTCTTCTACTGTGGCAACAAGACTAACATTGGCAACAGCCTTAAATATAGACTCGTAGGGGAAATAGAGAGGGAGAGAGAAAGTGAATTAAAATAAAAACTACATCTGCAACAAAGTTATTGACATTTGTGGCAAAACAAAAATCCTTTTTCTAAAATTCTAAGCTATGAAATCATAAACGTACACAAAATTTGCTAGTGAAAGTTGTGAAAGTAGTGAAACGGACACCCAAAATCAAGTGGCGCCTGCAAAATTTTACGCCACATTAAAGGAGCAACGAACATAACACTCTACACGCGGAGCCTGTAAACAACCAGCACTCGCAGTGCCATCAAGTATATGTGATTTTAAATGTAAAACACGTCTATGTACTACTACGGGTAGCGTAAAAACGTAAAATATGAAAGCAAGGAGTGCAAACAACTACACATAGTGAACGGGCCAAAATATTTCCTACTTCACCTTACGAAGCGGCTCAAACAGCAGCAAACCGAAACGAACGAAACAAACAAATCGAATAAACAAACCCACCCAAATATAGCCCACATTGTTTTTTGTTTTATTTTATAGTCAGCAACAGCCAACAACAAGATGTTATCAACTACAAAGTTCAAACAACAGCAACAGAAGACCCAACAACAACATCAAACAACACCACGCATCGCCAAACAAATCTAATATAAAGCAACAGCAGCAACAGAAACAACAAAAAGTGAAAGTTATATAACAAAAATAGCACAAAAACAAAAAAAGTATATATATTTACAATACGTATGTCTAAAAACGACCGTCCTTAACTCAACAAAAAATACATATAAAATATAATGCCATAAAAATAAAACTAAATAACGACAAAGCAAGCAAAGCCAAGTAAAGAAACTCAACAACCCAGCCACGATTCGATAGACCCCCCAACGCCCAACGCCCACCCAAAAGTCAAGAGTAAACCAACCAGGTCATATTCAAACCACGCCAACAGCATCAGCCAACGTCTAACTACGTTTGTTTCTTATTTGTCTGCGAGTGTGTGTGTGTGCGTGCGCGTATCTTTAAATCCTTCGTTTGTTTATTTGGATGTGTGTGCGTGTATTTGTTTTGGTGTTTGCAGCACAGTTTCCAGTCGACAAAAAGGCATCAAACTCTTAATGGGATCATATGCGCTGCGCTAACCCACACTCACTGTGTGTATGTGTTAGCTGATTCTATTGCCACCATTATAAGAAATCATTTGTTGTTAACTCACATCTCATCACCAGCATCAGTGTAAAACTATACAATATATATAAATATATATATATATATATATATATATATGTACATACATATACACCACTAATAGTTATAAACATAAAAATATACTCGGCGATATGCTCAGAGCATAAAAACGCAACGAACGAAACGAAATTGTAAAAAATAATATCGCTCATACGCTCCACTTCGCCGTACTGTTCTGATTGTGCGAATGCTGGAAACGTTATTACATTTTGCCGCATTTGAACTTTTGTGAACTTTCCACCACTGCAGCCATCATCATCATCATCGCCACCACCATAGTCGTCGTCGCCTTCGTCGTCCGCATCATCTGTGCGAGTATTAAAGGTTTGTATCCGAATTTTGTTTTCAGTTGTTATTGTTTATGCAATTGATTCCTTGTGTGTACATTAAGGTGGAACGAAAATCTTGTAAGGGAAGATATGTTATGTGTTACGGATTCAAGTGAACAATATATTGATCTAATAAGTAGATTCTGCTTCGGGAATATCAAAAATTTTCTTTAAAAAGTTTGTAGATCAAATCGGAGACATTGAACTCTAACAAGTAATCCTGTAGGCCTATTAAATTGAAAGAACAAATATTAAAGAGTTTTTTGACGATAATTGGAATTTAGTACAGACTTAAAAACTATCCATAAAAATGCCTAGAAAATCAACCAATGCACCAGAATATATTCTATATAGTCCTTCAACAAAATATTTGTAAACTAGTGTAATTGGTTTGAAATAAGTTACGAATAAACGTGCTACTGGCGAATAGACACCATTTTGCTGACCCGACCCAAAACTAAGCGAATGAATAATATTATCTCTATGAGATATAACTTATACGGCACCAACATGGTTGCCGGAGAATTGCACTATGGATGACTACACCATTTTCAAGTGTAATTCAAACAAAAAAGGAAAGGCTAAAGTCGGGCTGAGCCGACTCTATGATACACTCCACTTTCTATCCGAATACAATTCAATTCGGTGAAAAAGTGAAAACGGGAAGGTTTTTTGTATCCTGTAAATGTATGTGTTTGACTAAAAATGTTAAATCGGATAGGACATTTGTATGAGGATATATTGGAACGAAATAGGTGAGCAACATTTGTATTTGGGCTATATCTAAATATGAACCGCTCTTACCCACTTTCACCATAGTTTTGTTTAGTTGGATAAGATGTTTTGTAAATTTTAAAGAAAATCGGGTATAATATGTGGTTTCTAGAGCGCGAAAGTCAAATCGGGAGCGACATTTGTATGGGGGCTATATCTAAATCTGAACCGATCTTACCCAATTTCTGCTTAAGTGTTTCTAGTTGGATTATAAGATGTTGTGCTAAATTTAAAGAAAATCGGGTACAATATGTGGTTTCTAGAGCGCAAAATTCAAATAGGGAGCGACATTTGTATGGGGCCTATATCTAAATCTGAACCGATCTTACCCAATTTCTGCATAGGTGTTTCTAGTTAGATTATAAGAAGTTATGCCAAATTAAAAGAAAATCGAGTACAATATGTGACATTTAAAGCGGAAAAAGTCAAATCGGGAGCTACATTTATATGTGGGCTATATGTATATCTGAACCGATTTGACCTCTTTTCACCATAGATGTTCCTAGTTTAAATATAAGATGTTTTGCCAAATCTGAAGACAATCTGATACAATATGTGGTTTCTAGAGCGGAAGAAGTCAAATCGGGAGCGACATTTGTATGGGGGCTATATCTAAATCTGAACCGATCTTGCCCAATTTATGCTTAAGTGTTTCTATTTATATTATAAGATGTTGTGCTAAATTTAAAGACAGTCGGGTACAATATGTGGTTTCTAGAGCGCAAAATTCAAATAGGGAGCGACATTTGTATGGGGCCTATATCTAAATCTGAGCCGATCTTACCCAATTTCTGCATAGGAGTTTCTAGTTAGATTATAAGAAGTTATGCAAAATTTAAAGAAAATCGAGTACAATATGTGGCATATAAAGCGGAAAAAGTCAAATCGGGAGCCACATTTGTATGGGGGCTATATGTAAATCTGAACCGATTTGACCTCTTTTCACCATAGATGTTCCTAGTTTAAATATAAGATGTTTTGCCAAATCTGAAGACAATTTGATACAATATGTGGTTTCTAGAGCGGAAGAAGTCAAATCGGGAGCGACATTTGTATGGGGGCTATATCTAAATCTGAACCGATCTTACCCAATTTATGCTTAAGTGTTTCTATTTAGATTAAAATGTTGTGCTAAATTTAAAGACAATCGGGTACAATATGTGGTTTCTAGAACGGAAAATGTCAAATCGGGAGCGTCATTTGTGTAGGGGCTATATCTATTATATATAATTATAAGAAGTTATGCAAAATTTAAAGAAAATCGAGTACAATATGTAAAGCGGAAAAAGTCAAATCGGGAGCCACATTTGTATGGGGGCTATATCTAAATCTGAACCGATCTTACCCAATTTCTGCATAGGAGTTTCTAGTTAGATTATAAGAAGTTATGCAAAATTTAAAGAAAATCGAGTACAATATGTAAAGCGGAAAAAGTCAAATCGGGAGCCACATTTAAATGGGGGCTATATGTAAATCTGAACCGATTTGACCTCTTTTCACCATAGATGTTCCTAGTTTAAATATAAGATGTTTTGCCAAATCTGAAGACAATTTGATACAATATGTGGTTTCTAGAGCGGAAGAAGTCAAATCGGGAGCGACATTTGTATGGGGGCTATATCTAAATCTGAACCGATCTTACCCAATTTATGCTTAAGTGTTTCTATTTAGATTATAAGATGTTGTGCTAAATTTAAAGACAATCGGGTACAATATGTGGTTTCTAGAACGGAAAATGTCAAATCGGGAGCGTCATTTGTGTAGGGGCTATATCTAAATCTGGAGCTATATATAAATCTGAACCGATCTAACACATTTTTACCACAGGTGTTTCTAGTTGAAATATAAGATGTTTTGCAAGATTTCAAGAAAACAGAGTCAACAGAATCAAATCGGGAGTGAAATTCGTATGGAGGCTATATCTAAATCTGAACCCATTTTCTTCAAATTAAATAGCGTTCGTGCTTGTCCCGAAAAACTTTATTGTGTAATGTTTTATTTAGTTATGTCTACAATTGCGATCTGTATCGTGATTATAAGAATAGGTGAACAGAGGAACGGACGGACGGATATTGCTAAATCGACTCAAAAAGGGATTCTAAGTCGATCGGTATAATTAACAATGGGTCTATCTCGTTTCCTTTTGGGTGTTATAAACAAATGCACAAAGACGTAATACTCTCGTGGAGTGTGTCGGAAAAAGTAAATTTATTTTGATCGAAAACAGCACTGAAAATTAAAATCTGAGTGCGCTACAGTATTAAAATATGGATTTGTTCTAAAGATGTTTAAAAAACCATATATACTGATTTAATAGCTTTAAAATTAAACTAATTAACAAAGAAAAAATAATTTTGGATATGCATTGCAGAAAAGTAAGTTCAATAAAATATATTTCTTTCCCAATTTTCCACCGCAATCCTTCAATGATAATAAAGGGAAGGATATATCGTCGCTTTTTTCTTCCACCTCATAAAATCACAAAAATATTTATATTATCCAAAGTATGCTCCTTTGTATGGTCCAATATCGCGTTTCCAAACCTATGAAGCAATTAAACAATTTTTCTGAATAACTATATATTGCTTTTAAAGATGTTTGGTGTCTACTTTTAACTGTTGTAATTCACATAAATTGTGTACTTTTTTATTTTTTCCAATAGTATGTAATTAACTCGGAATGCAAAATTATATCAGTGTTATAAAATTCCAAAATATTTTAAAACAAATAGTATATTTTGATGCATTACCTTGGAAACTAATGACTTCTCGGCTGAAATTCTTTTTTTTTGAGAAATAGTTTCCGAGAAATGATACAAAATGTAAACAAAATATGCATGGTTATATGGTTATTACAATAAATTTGCATATCTGTTTGAAATTGTGAAAATATTTAAGTTAGCCATGCAAAAAAGTGGAATTCTGCGAATTCGAAATTGCTTTTTTGTATTTTTCATGGAATCGAAATTGCTAACTTTATTTTATGAATACTGTAGAGATATTTAAAACAAATAAATCAAAATTTCGCAAACAACAAATATTGAAATTGCGGACAACATTTTCTTGACGTAATAAAGATTTTTAGGAATTAGGTTAGAAGTGTAGTAACACAGCGGTTACAAAAGAAAAAATAGAAATATATATTGTTACATATTCCCTCACGGCCCAATGCACATTAGGTGTAGAAGAAATTAGCACATGCTTTGAAGTGTGGTACTAAGAAATGACATTTTGCTTAAAGTAATGTTGTAATTTCCTACACGTCTTCTATCGGCTCTCTAATACGTTCTACGTAATATCATTTTATGCAGACATTGACTTTTCGCGGAAGAGCTTATTTCATCCTTATGATACATAATATAATACTAATTTCATCTCGTTCCTTCGATTTATGCGAGTTAATATTCGCATTTGTGAAAATGCACTTAAAATATTAAATTCATGGCCTGGTGACTAAGAGCACGTAAATATGAATAAGTTCGTCCACACAATTCCATTAAGCTTGTCATAATTCTAATGACAGTTATTACAAACACCTCGTTACAAGGTGTACGAGGTGTTTACGTGTTCCATTTGATGGCACTTATATTCTCTGGCCTTGCTTGAAGATGGGGGGCGGCAAAGTCAGTGCCATGAAAATAAATTCATACATAAGTTTCTTTCTTTCTCAAATATGACCCCAGGGACTCACTCGGCCGGCATTTGTAAGTTATTCGAGGTTACATAAAATGAGTCGTTTAGGTCATCTTTTCGAAAACATTGATAAAGGTGTTCTGGCTGGTATTGCGGGAACAATATGTCTGTACAGATATAGAAATCTAGAGTTTGAAATCTGTTGGACGCTATCGTATAATGGACATACTAAAATTGTTCCGTGGGGAATTTCTGATTAATGTTTTTTTGTGTGTTTTAAAATGAATCATGTTTACAAAATTTCGAAGAAACTCTGTGTCGGAAGAAATTGAAAATTGCATTTTTTATTTTTAATTTAAGGCATTGTTTGTGGTTTCGGAATGTAGTATAGTAGTTTGTAATATGAGTCATTCCATGTCAAGTGGTAGGATTTTTGACCTCGATAGCTGCGATTGTTTTGAAAGTCTGTTTATGTATTCTTCTCATAAAAATATTGTGTACGTATTTATTGAAAAAAATTAGAATTTTCTTTCACGAGTTAAAATCAGTGAAAAAATTAATCATTTTTCAAAAAGGTGTGTTGATTGAATCGCTTGAAACTCCTGAAGTACTTGACCGATTTTTATACCCTCCACCTCCAGGATGGGGGTATACTAATTTTGTCATTCCGTTTGTAACACATTGAAATATGGACCTGAGACCCTATAAAGTATATATATTTTTGATTGTGATAAAATTCTAAGACGATCTAGCCATGTCCGACCGTCCGTCGGTCCGTCCGTCTGTTGAAAGCACGCTAGCATCTAAACGAAAACGTCCACATTTTCCACAAATGCGTCTTATAGGCGTAGATCGGTTGGGATTGAAACTGGGCGAAATCGGCCCAAAGGGAAAATTTTTTCCCTCACAAGGACTAAAAATACCCATAATAATCCCTAATATTTTATAATATTTAAGCATGTTTTGTGAATATGCCTGTTTATATTTACTTGATATTTGGTATGCACATTCAAAAAAATGTGATTCTTATTTGTAGGGGGTGAAATGGGGCAAAAAAGGATAACAATTTTACATATCAAACGACAACAGCTAGAAACACGAAATTCGCTGTGTACATTCCTCAAATTGAGTAGGTACATAATATGAAATTATTTTTTCCAAATTCGTACTTTTAAAGGATAAAGTAGGAATAGAGGAATAAAAATGGTACCAACCAAACGGCTGCACCTAGAATAATGGAATTCGGTGTATACATCCCTCTGATTGTGTAGACACGTAAAATAAACGGATTTTTCGAAATTCGTACTTTTTTGGGTTAAAATGGAAAAAGGGGATAAAAATAGTACCAATCAAATGACTGCAGTTAGAGTCATGAAATTCAGAGTATACATTCTTCTGACTGCGTAGACACGAAAAATAAAACGTTTTTTCCGAATACGTACTTTCAAGGGATACAATAGGTACAGAGGGATAAAAATAGTACCCACTGAAGGGCCACAGCTAGAATGATAAAATTCGGTGTCTACGTCTCTCTAATTGCGTAGACACGTACAATAAAGAGATTTTTGAAAGTCGTACTCTGAAGGGGATAAAATGGGAAAAAGGGGATAAAAATGGTACCAACCAAATGTGTGAGTTTCGAAGTGGTAAAATGAATTTGTATACCCTCACTCTACAGAGTAGGAGGCTATATATCATTCGGGACAGAAAAAAGTCCGTCCGTCTGTCAGGCTGGCTGGTGTACACGATAACACTCGAAAGGAGTTAAAGAATCGACTCAAACTTTGCACATGGTAATATTTTTCCCAAACTTAGTTTAAGTTCGAAGATGGGCGAAATTTCCACGCCCCTTATGGTACCTCTCACACAAATATCCCATATTCCAATGTTAAATTGGAACCACTGTAACTTCAACACGGATATTCGGAATCCGCTATATTTATTTATTTATTTATTCATTCATATGTCCATGGACAAGCCAAACTTAAAAGTAAATTAAATCTAGAGTTTCCTTAAATCTATTTAAGTTATATGACAAATCTATATCATGCTTAATTATTAAATTATTATATTCCTTCATGGACCTCAGAATAGGCTCAAAAGAAGCATATTATATTATATATATATATTATATTATATATATATATTATATTATATATATATATTATCTATATATATAAAAGAGTTGCGTTACTGACTGACTGACTGACTGACTGACTGACTGACTGACTGACTGACTGACTTATCATTGACCAGCCCCCAGACCAAACGGCTGAAGCCAGGGTCATGAAATTTTCAGGGTAGTTCCCAAATATGACGTAGACGTCGACTAAGAAAGGGTTTTACGAAATTCGTACTTTTAGGGGATAAAATGGCCCAAAAAGGGATAAACATCGAACCTTCGTCCTGACTAAACGGTAGTAGTTAGAAACATGAAAATCGGTGAGTTCCTTGCACTGACCATGCAGAAGAGCTACAAATAGGGATTTTTCGAAATTTGTACTTTTAAGGGGCGAGCGGGACAAAAAGGGATAAAAATGGTACCAACTAAAGTATTACAGCTAGAAACGTGAAATTTGGTATGTAAATTCCTCTGACCATATAGAAACGAAGTAAAATTGGATTTTTCGAAATTTGTACTTTTAAGGGACGAGCGCGACAAAAAGGGATAAAAATGGTACCAACTAAAGTATTACAACTAGAAACGTGAAATTTGGTATGTAAATTCCTCTGACCATATAGAAACGAAGTAAAATTGGATTTTTCGAAATTTGTACTTTTAAGGGACGAGCGGGACAAAAAGGGATAAAAATGGTACCAACTAAAGTATTACAGCTAGAAACGTGAAATTTGGTATGTAAATTCCTCTGACCATATAGAAAAGAAGTAAAATTGGATTTTTCGAAATTTGTACTTTTAAGGGACGAGCGGGACAAAAAGGGATAAAAATGGTACCAACTAAAGTATTACAGCTAGAAACGTGAAATTTGGTATGTAAATTCCTCTGACCATATAGAAACGAAGTAAAATTGGATTTTTCGAAATTTGTACTTTTAAGGGACGAGCGGGACAAAAAGGGATAAAAATGGTACCAACTAAAGTATTACAGCTAGAAACGTGAAATTTGGTATTTAAAGTCCTCTGACCATATAGAAACGAAGTAAAATTGGATTTTTCGAAATTTGTACTTTAAAGGGACGAGCGGGACAAAAAGGGATAAAATAGTACCAACTAAAGTATTACAGCTAGAAACGTGAAATTTGGTACGTAAATTCCTCTGACCATATAGAACGAAGTAAAATTGGATTTTTCGAAATTTGTACTTTTAAGGGACGAGCGGGACAAAAAGGGATAAAAATAGTACCAACTAAAGTATTACAGCTAGAAACGTGAAATTTGGTATGTAAATTCCTCTGACCATATAGAAACGAAGTAAAATTGGATTTTTCGAAATTTGTACTTTTAAGGCACGAGCGGGACAAAAAGGGATAAAAATGGTACCAACTAAAGTATTACAGCTAGAAACGTGAAATTTGGTATGTAAATTCCTCTGACCATATAGAAACGAAGTAAAATTGGATTTTTCGAAATTTGTACTTTTAAGGGACGAGCGGGACAAAAGGGATAAAAATGGTACCAACTAAAGTATTACAGCTAGAAACGTGAAATTTGGTATGTTAATTCCCCTGACCATATAGAAACGAAGTAAAATTAGATTTTTCGAAATTTGTACTTTTAAGGGACGAGCGGGACAAAAAGGGATAAAAATAGTACCAACTAAAGTATTACAGCTAGAAACGTGAAATTTGGTACGTAAATTCCTCTGACCATATAGAACGAAGTAAAATTGGATTTTTCGAAATTTGTACTTTTAAGGGACGAGCGGGAAAAAAAGGGATAAAAATAGTACCAACTAAAGTATTACAGCTAGAAACGTGAAATTTGGTATGTAAATTCCTCTGACTATATAGAAACGAAGTAAAATTGGATTTTTCGAAATTTGTACTTTTAAGGGACGAGCGGCACAAAAAGGGATAAAAATGGTACCAACTAAAGTATTACACCTAGAATCGTGAAATTTGGTATGTAAATTCCTCTGACTATATAAAAGCGAAGTAAAATTGGATTTTTCGAAAATTGTACTTTTAAAGAGCGTGCGGGGCAGAAAGGGATAAAAATGGTACCAACTAAAGTATTACACCTTGAATCGTGAAATTTGGTATGTAAATTCCTCTGACCACATAAAAGCGAAGTAAAATTGGATGTTTCGAAAATTGTACTTTTAAGGGGCGTGCGGGACAGAAAGGGATAAAAATGGTACCAACTAAAGTATTACACCTAGCATCGTGAAATTTGGTATGTAAATTCCTCTGACCATATGAAAGCGAGGTAAAATTGGATTTTTCGAAATTTGTACTTTTACGAGCGGGACAAAAAGGGATAAAAATGGTACCAACTAAAGTATTACACATAGAATAGTGAAATTTGGTATTTAAATTCCTCTAACCATATAAAGCGAAGTAAAATTGGATTTTTCGAAATTTGTACTTTTAAGCGGCGAGCGGGATAAAAATGGTACCAACTAAAGTATTACACCTAGAATCGTGAAATTTGATATGTAAATTCCTCCGACCATATAAAAGCGAAGTAAATTAGATCTTCAAAATTTGTACTTTAAGGGGCGTGCGAGACAAAAAGGGATAAAAATGGTACCTACTAAAGTATAACACCTAGAATCGTGAAATTTGTTATGTAAATACCTCTGACCATATGAAAGCGAAGTAAAATTGGATTTTTCGAAATTTGTACTTTAAAGGGCCAGCGGGACAAAAAGGGATAAAAATGGTACCAGCTAAAGTATTACACATAGAATAGTGAAATTGTACAGTCCTTTAATTACTTAAACGCGGAACATAAATGGATATTTCAAAATTTGTACTTAATACAACGATACGTCCCGACAAGAAATAAATGTTTTACCAAATAAAGTACATATTTTTAGGTGAATCAAAAACACATGTTACCTATAGTGGTTTTTCAAAATGTGTACTTTTTGGGAAAGAGGTGCAAAAGTTATAAAGTAACTGGCTGCATCTAGAAACATGAGATCGAGGATATAAATGGTGGAAAATAATAAAAATTATACATACGAAGGAGTTCAGCTAAAATAGTGCATATCGACAAGCACATTACTTTGACTGTGTGTGAGTGCTATATAAAAGGATGTTTCCAAATTACTATTTTAGATTTATCTATATCCACCAAAAGAAAATTAAATAAATAAGTAACAGAGATGGATAAAATTAACAAATAACTGGCTTTTTCGCGTGCGAAGCAGCGGGTACTGCTAGTATTATATATATATATTATATTATATATATATATTATATATATATAGTTCTATGAAAAGGAATATTAAAAAATTCATTATGCCTTAGACATCTAGATGGAACATTAAAACAAATAAGACTAAGCAAAAAAGGACAAACGATAAGACCACAAATTAGTTTATACAGAAATAAAATTGAGCTCTTTGATCTACGACTTGATAAAGACTCCAAATGAATTAGTCGACACATAGCTTCATACGTCGGTACGGGTTTGACAAATGGCACAGAAACTAAAGCAAATTTAATAAATTTTTTCTGTAACCTCTCAATGCGATTACAGTAAATATCATAACACGGGTTCCATACCATAGAACCATATTCTAATTTAGACCAAACAAATGTTGTATATAACAATTTACGAGTATATGGATTAGAGAATTCTTTACTATTTTGGTATTTGGTATTTTTTTATAAGCACTTTAAGTGTACTAAATATGGCGGGATTTGCCACGCCCCTTCTGGTACCTCCCACTAAGTAATATTAAAGCTATATGCTTTTATAGTAGTTACATTTGCTTGGAAGGGGTGTTATATTTCCACACCCCTTCTGGTGCCACCCACACAAAGTGGCATAGACTTTGGTTACAATAAACCCGACATAACATTCATACGGGTAGTCAAAATCATTTGAAATTTGAGATTCGAAAATGCTATTACAATCACTTTAAACATACAAAATATTTACCCTTTAGCCACGCCCCTTCTGGTACCTCCCACACAATTGTAAGTGCTTTATAAAAAATAAAAGTCCTTCTATACACATGTTTTCTGAGAGTGAGGGTATATATAAGTCGGTCTAGCCGACTGACATTGTTGTACTTGTTTACTATCTTTTTTTTTTTGCAAAATCAACCAGAATTTTAGTGAAAAATCATCAGAATGATCATTTTTTCCAATAGTTCATAAACACTAGATATTAACAAATACGTTTACAATGAGAAGAATACATACACAAACGCAGCTATCGAGGTCATAAATCGTAGCGCTTGGCATCCAATGACTGATATGTGTCTTCTCGATCGGTAAAAGGTCAAATCGAAAGGAACATTTAAGGGGGTTATACCAAAGCGATTTTTACTACAAATGTTCCCAGATGTTACTACAAAAGTTCTAATATCTGCTGAGAAATAAAAGATAGGGTCCGCCATCTAACGTTTTTTTTTTCAACTATTCAACCGTTGGACTATTATTTGTGGGGTGCCCGAGGCAGCCATTTGAATGAAATTATTTTCCATTTTTAACCGGAAGGATTGTTCTTTCAAATAAAAAAAATTGAGAAAATATTCAGTAGTTTTTTATAGCATTTTCAAAAAAAAGTTGTTTGGCGGACCATATATAATTTTTGATTTTATTTTAAATTTATAATGGGTACATATCTACACGGGTGTGGCTTCTGTTTACTTCAAAATCTAAATATTTGTAATCAAATTGACTTAAAGATTTAATAGGGACATCCACATATGACGCCTCGTAATCTACCGGTGCTACTGGGGAATGTGCTGCGACCAGGCCAAACTTAACGACTTTTTTATTTGTTGTTTTTTCTATCCCGTGTTTGTTTTGCTTAAGTTCTGCCATTCTATGTCGTCCTTGGAATTTCTTTATACACACACACATATAATCGAACGAAGAGCATTTCTTATGGTTTATTTCCAAGCATTTCTAAATTAGGTTTTCCTATTTCTGATCCAACTCATATGAAAGTAGCATGCCGTGTCCTTATATGGAAGGAATATTTATTATTTACCCAACAGTTTTTAACCGAAATTTAAAATTCAAATTTTTTGCTACCGCAACCCAACTGTTATGCAAAAAGCCCATCTGTAACTTAGTTATACTACATGTCCGTTATTTAATCTACATTTCTTGCTCACCGCCTGTTCCCACCCATCTTCCCACGGGTTTGTTTTTAAACGCAAATGGAAAATAAAAACTAAAAAGGACCACATTTTTTATTTTTTAATAAATATTTTCAACTGTTAGTTCCCGTTATTTTTTTTTTCTGCTTCATGGCCAACATTACCATTATGTTTTAATATCGCCATTACCGCGGTATGACGGGCGCGTGTGTGTATGTGTGGTATCCCTCCAGCACCAAGCAAATAGTTTTTAGAAAAAGAAATTCCATATGAAGCAGAGCAACGTAAAGCAAAGCTTCTGAAACCTTAAACACTTTATACCACTTTAGATAATAATGGATTCCAACGCTATTTCTCGTTTTGTTTGTGTGCGTCTCTTGTTACCGCCATTGTAGCAGACGATCAAGTGGACAATAAAAATTGCTAAACTATAAAAATATGTATGATTAAGAAGAAGAAAGAAATTCCTGGAAAATGTTCTATAAAGGACAATAAGCTTAAAATGCTATAAAAGCAAAATTCCTTTAGAAAACACACAGCCGTTGAGATTATTAAGTTTTTTCTTTGTTATAATAGGTTGTATATTTTTTGCTTGCAGAAACAAAAACATAGAAGTTAGAAGAATATAATAAAAAATAACAATAGGATTTCGTTTGGCATAGTTTATTTGGGACACGGCTTGTTTTGTTTAAACGCTCGCCACTTAGTTGCAATAGACCAAACAAGTGCTTAAAACAAGTCAACATGAACAAGAACAAAGGGCATTATGTTAAACAGGGTCGAATGTTATATAACTTTCCCCATGGACTGCATTCCCCAGTATTAGCGGTAGATTAGAGATGTTACACTTTGCAACATGAACATTTTGTCTTGGATTAAAAAATATTTTGTGTGTGCATTTGGGTATAATTTTCAATTTCAATTATTTTATTCAAAGTCCAAATTTCGCACCTTTATACCTGTACTAAAGTTCGCTCATGGCAGTTATAAGTTAAAATTTGTTAAATGTTGCGAATTTTAGAAAATTATCCTTTTTTATTGTTTTTGCGTGAAAATTGATAATTTAATATCGAAATTTTAGTTTCGGTTCAAAGTTTAGGAATTGTTACCCCTTTTGGTATTTTTTAGGCTAGTGTCATTGATGTTAGATCTAATATGTATTTTAATACAAATATATATTTTATGGTGATCAACAATTAATTTTATGATGTGCAATTTTAAGGATATGTAAAAAACCTTCAATATATATTTTATTTAAAAATTATACTAATTTACATAGAAGGATGCAATTTGAAATACTAAGTACATAGTTTTTGTATGATTTATACAGTTGGTGTAGTTCAAACTGTGACAGAGAATAATTCTATTTTAAAGTTAAAAATAATAATATTTAATAAATATATTTCAACAACTTTCTTATAATTTAAGGTAGGACATCATATACATTAGTATACAGAATCCGCGATAAAGTAAAACAGTACAAGCAATTATGTTTAAATTATTCTAGGACACTTAGATAAAATACAAAAATCGTTTTTTATTTGCGTTTTCTGTCTTGTTTTTTAGAAAGATTCTTTAGCTTTTAAAATAGGTCGACAGCGAGGGCAAATTTATGTGTAGATTAGTGAGCTTATAATAAACCATGATCAACAGAAGCCATGCCACAGTCCATAACATCATTAAACACTGTAAAGAGTTAAAAAAATCTTGAGAACGGACAAAGAATGAGACCCAGCTAAAATATTTTCTGAAGAAGGTGAGCGATACTTATTAATGAAGAAACTGACCACTTTTAAGTTCTCCAGAGTTGTCAGAAATAGCTCAGGCATCTGAAATATGCTGTAAAAACAAAATTTTTGAAGGAGAATATGTAGAAAATACCATTCATAAGTCAGGGTAATAAAAGAAAACGTGTGCACTTTGCTAAAGATAAGCGTCTACGCGAATTTTCGTTCGTAAAAAGGTTTTATTTACAGACAATATCAAGTTTAACCTTTTTCGGATTATATAGAATATTTTTTTTTGAAGATTTTTTAAACCAACTGTTTTGGATCAGAATGTGTACATACACTTTAAGATTTAGTTTAACCACATCGGCTTTAGAACTAAGTTTGGTATGGTCGTGACTTTTATATAATTGTCCACATGTTAGGGAAATGCCACCCCAGAGCCCTGATATTAGACTGATGGGAATTTATGGGATTATTTTGGATCATGGCAACAAAAAACCGCTCCAACAAACCAGGCCTTAAACGGACTTAACATGGGGAAATTCGGAATATCAGCCCCGAATATTAGAAAAAATAGTGCAATCATAATAAGTGAAATTATGACATTTTTCATCTTACAAACTATTGCCCCAGTTCTTGTATTTAATTATTCTATTACATATTAGTCAAAAATCCAAAAAAAAAATGAGATATGCCAAGTTTCTCTTGACTTTGATCAAATCTCTAATTTAAGAACTTTTATTTTTGACAATTATAAAAATGTACCGTTACAATGACATTTCTAATATTATGCAAAATTGTATTTAGTGTTAGTGTGAAAGTGGTCTACGTCAAACTATATCCCATTTTTTATTTATAATGTCCATTTTAAGTGATTCAGATAATTTGAATAACATATAAAATATAATGTAAGTAATAATTCCAATATAAAGTTTCTAGACGAACAACCTGTATATATATATAGAATTATAAAATTTTTTTGAAATAAATTATTTTGTGTTTTCTTTTTTTTTTGGTAAAGAAATATTACTTTTGCGAATTAAAATAGAATATTTTTGTCTGTTTCTGACGCTAGCTATCGAAGCAAATAGATGTAACACTCTTCTTAAAATGTTTTGTTCTTTGTTTAAGAAAAGAAAAAAAAAATGATCTCGAACCTGAGTAAGAGTTACAACATTTTTTTTTTGTGCTTCGGTGGAAAAATATTTTTTCAATAGACTCAAACATAAACCATTGCATATCTCAGAACTGATAAAGTGTGACTTAGACCATTATCAGTCTAAATGACACATGTAATGTTAAAGTTATGTATAAATGAAGGAATTAAATTTTCCCTGACTTTTTGTCGTATTTCATGGAATTTCCGCTTTGTCCAATATGGTTTAAAATATCTGCATCTAGTAACTGCTGTGCTTTATTTTAAATACTGATACATTACAAATTAAAAAGAGTAAAAAGGCGTTAAATTCGGCCGGGCCAAATCTAATATGGATTGCATTCCGGCAGAATAGAGGCTGTTGACTTCACACATAAATGCGATAAAATATTAGGAAAGTTATGATTTTTTTAGGAAAATTGATTTTTTGCTGATAACGATATTTGTTAAATAAATTGTGTTGTTTTATTAATATTTTGAAATAAAAGTAATAAAAAAATTAAAGACTACGCCCTCTTAGGGAGCGTGTCTATAATTATGTTTTTGGATTGAAAGCCCTTGATTATATATAGGGTCCGCCAAATAACTTTTGAAAATGCTATAAAAAAACTACTGAATATTTTCTTAAATTTATTTTTTTATTTGAAAGTACAAGCCTTCCGTTTAATAATGGAAAATAATTTCATTCAAATGGCTGCTGATGGCACCCCACAAATGATAGTCCAATGGTTGAATAGTTGAAAAAAAACGTTAGATGGCGGACCCTATATATCAAAGTAATTCTTCAGAAAGGTAAAGTACGAAATTCCATTATCTTTCGAATTCACAATGGAATATACATATATACCTAATTTTATGATTCTAGCTACAACCATTTGACTGGTACCAGTTTTATCTCTTTCACCTCATTTTATACCTAAAAGTACGAATTTGGAGATATACTTTTGTTTTGCGCATCTACAAAGTCAGAGAAATTTATAAATGGAATTTCATGATGCAGCTGCAGCGGTTTGACTGTTACCGTTTTTCTCCGTTTTCCCTAAAACTACAAATTTCCAAAAAAAATCCTTTAAAAAGTACGATTATAGAAAGATCGTTTTATATTTCGATTCTACGCAACCTGAGCGAAATATACACCGGTTTTCATTATTCTAGCTGCAGCCGTTTTATGGGTACCAATTTTATTAATTTTCTCACCGTTTCCCAATAAAAGTACTTTTTTAATTTCCTTGATTTTGCACGTCTATACAGTCATAGGTATGTATTATTCATTATTCTAGCTGCAGTCGTTTTGTTGGCACCCTCTGTTCTGATGTTAGCCTTAAAAGTACAAATAAAAAAATATATTTTTGTAAAATATTTTGTCTATAGACGAACAAATCATCAGAATGAAATGACTTTTAAGAATGACGTGACTTTTAAGACACACATTATTATTTGACGCCTACATCAGAAAAATGTGCAAGGAAACAAAGAATTCGTATATCTAAAGCAATGAAGTCGTGTGAGTTAGATTTCAAATGTTATGAAATTAATTAGACGATACGTTCATCTTGAGACGAAAGTATCTCATGAAAACAAATAATACATTATTATTGAATAGTTAATAAAACGAGTTAAAAATTAAAAATAAAAATATTACAAACAAAATGTTAATTAGATTACATTAAATATATTCCAGACATTAGTTTTTGTAAATAAGTTTCATTTAAATAACCATGCCAATCGCTACGATTTTTACACCACCTATACGTGTTTCATGAACAATAAAATAACAATTTTTTATGTGTTAAGAGGGCCAGCCAAGTAGTAAATGTCACCATGGCATTTGTAAATAAATTTGCATTCTATAAAATATAGATGCCAAAAGACTTTGAACCACGATCAAATCAAATAGTTACGTTCAACTTACCACCAATAACTGTCTTTCTGAGGATGCATTTCCACTAGTTCCTTTGAAAGAAACGAATAAATACAGCACTTCACATTTTAATGAAAACAAAGTGTTCATAGTGCATGGAAGAAATTTAAGATCTCCGTAGTACATGATATCTGGTTCATAAAGTTCATTAGCTTAAAAAATCCCATCAGAATTTATTTAAAAAAAATAAATATTTATTGTAATATATTAGTATTCTCAATCAAAAAAAATATGGTTATGCCAATAGAACTATTCTATTGTTATATAGTTGTAAACTCTTAAATTTACAATTATTTATTTAATTGTTTGCGCTTTATTTCAATAGGGATTATTTTACATACAAAGAAATATAAATATTTCATACTCACATTCAATATGTGCGGTATGCCCGGTCACCTAAATATTCCTGGCATGTGGCTGCGAAACTTTATCCTCTTAAAATGCCATTTAAACGTTTTCGTAACACAAAACAATTAAAAATTGCCTACCCTGTTAAAAATTTAACTTTAACTTTGCCCTCAGAAAAAAAAAATCGAATAACATGAATGAATCATGAAGGGATATTAACAATTCACATGTTTAGTTAGTCGATAAAGTTTCAAAGCATCCATTCAACGCATTGTTATGATGAAAAGTTAACAAAACTAAAAAACAAGTGCGGTGTGCATTTGAATGTTGAACACATTTTTTTTTGGGTCATTTCACCATGGCCAAAGAGTTGTTAAAGCTGACCACGTGCTAAATATACAGTGGCCTAGTTTCATTCGTAGAGGGCGTCTACACCAAATACCTACAAAGGATTTAATTGCTGAGCACAAAGTGATGTGTGGCTTTGGGCAGGAAATTTAAATAGTGATGTCTTATACATACATAAAATAGTATTTGTACTTGGGTTTCTACGATGTTATAATTGTAGGTTAGATGATGGGAGATTTTTAAGATTTTATATAGTCATTCCTTTAGCGACATTTAAAATGTCGACAAATGTCGTCTTGGAAATGGGAAATTCCAAATGATTTCGAATTTCGTCGTCTTAAATGTTGATGAAAATATAGCAAAGTAGTAAGTGGTTGTCGAAAATTAATACTCTTGGGCGTTATTATGAACAAATATTTTCGTTTAAGATTTTGGTGTCATTTGAAAGGTTTTTATTTCCACTTTCCGAATGTAAGTGGAAAATGATATGTTTTATTATTATTAATCTTTTAAATCTTTATTAATCTTTCTTAATTTGTTATGTATTTTAGCGTCCATGTGATATGAGGCCGATGCAGGAATTTGTTTTCAGTTAAATCGAATATTGTGGTGGTGGGAGGTACTAGATGGGGCGTGGTAATATCCGCCATATTTTGTACGCAAATACCAAAATATTGCTGAATCCGAATATTCCTTTGGAAGTTATATTGGTTTTAATTTAAAATAGGAATATATACAATTTGTGTGGTTGGTACTAGAAGGGGCATGGCAATGAACCGGATTTGGTCCAAGGGTCTTATGTCACTCCTTCAATGCGTTACACTTTTTTCTGTCCCAAATGATATATACCCTCCTATTCTGTAGAGTGAGGGTATAACATTAAAAATGTATATTTAAAGTATTTTCAATTTCATTTCTGATTTAAATTCTTACCTCTGTAAAAGACTCAATCTTAAATTTAGATCAAAATTTAACATCAACGCTTAGACGGGGACGTATTATATTAGCATTTTCTTACTCATATATGAAATATTTTTACACATGACTATATCTCCATGAAGGGTTGATGTCTCATTTTTCTTATAATAGTCTCGTCGCATTGTGTCCATGATTATCTTTGCCTTTTGTACACACATATATTGCAGCTGTCACATTTCAGTCATGGGATTTGTAACTGAGCCTGCAAGCACATTACATTCTTAAACTTTTCGTTTTGCACAATTTTCCTTTTGTCTCCAATTTGCCAGAGCTCTGGTCAATGCCCTGCTGACATTTTGCATGGAAAGTTTTAATTTTCTGTTTCATCTTTAAATCAATATTAACCTAATTAATTACCTGCTGCACATAATTGGCTTCAGTAAACGTTTGTCGTGGCAGGAACCCTACCCTTGGCCAAGTGGATGCCGTGATGCGAAGGGGCAATGCGATACCAACGAGTTTTTCGCTAATTAAATATCACTCATACGCTTGGAAGGGTTTCGTCAAAGGAATTTCTTGCAATGAATATTTCATCAAGATGACATGTAAAACGTGACTGTGTGTGTGAGAGAGATGCGACGCAGAGAAAGACAGGGGTCACTTTCGGCTATTATGTGAATGATGGAATTTTAAACTGATGCATACAATTACTTATTTGGGTTTTGTGCTCTGTAAAATATGGTCTGATTTAATGGGTATTCCAACCATATAATTGATTAAAGTAGATGCCAGAATTTATCGTTCAGGCGAACGAAAGGGGTCATAAAGACCACTTAGTCGTCACGTCTTAAGTGGCCCCCATTAAATTACAGACATTAATCTTAGGGTGTATGTGTACGTGTACGCGTGAGTGTGTGGGCGTGTGCATGTCCCTTTTTCTCGTCTATTCAAAACACAAACAGTCACAAACAGTCGTTTGGTATGAATTTTCTCCACTCCAAAGCAAATACACACTTTTTGCGGATATTCTTACTCGGCTGCTGGTGATGGTACCACTCACATGAATCTCATTTTTATGGCATCTCATCTTAATGAAGGAAATCCCTGTTGTGTGTATGCCGTAATGATCTTTAATTTATTAATTCAATTATTTACAAGCACATACACAAACCACACACTATCTCACTTTCATGCGAACACGTCAAATTTACATTTAAGTAAAGCATAGTGTGTCGTGATTCAGTCCCTAATTGTGCCGCATATTTTGGTCGCTGTGTGAAGAGAAGGAAAGGAAAATAGCAAAAAAATCTGAATTTATGTCGACCTAAACTAGTTATCTCATGGATGATGAAAAGGACTGGGGATTCGTAGTGTTTCCGGGTGGCAAAACCTGTATCATAAACGAACTCAAGTGGACTTTATATATCTGTGCCGAATGACTTATGTGAATTTGCTTTGCTTTGTGTAACATTAATCTGAGGTACTTTGGTGGCCTAAAAATGAAATTGATATTCAATTGAATTTGATTGAAACATTTTTTTATTATTTTTTTTTAATCAAATTCCAATTTTTGTCGGAGGTACCTTTAGTACTTGTACTACAATTTTCTGGGTATAAGTCAGATCATGTCATCACACGTGTGCTACTAGGCCATTTATTCGTGTGGACCAACTATGTCAGTTGACTAACTAAAATTAATTTTAATTTTTAAATGCTTTCTTTTTTAATTTTAATTTTCTTTTAATTTTCCTCCGTTCACTAACAAAAAAGTTATGCGAAATCCGTTTAAAATTAGCTTATGAAATTGTTATTTAACAAAATTGTTGATCAAATGTTATCATTTCATTAAATTTTCCATTCCTCTGTTAAAAAAGAACCTTATTTTCCCAAATAACAGAAAATGCAATTTAACAAAAACCAACTGCCATAAAAACCATTTAAACAAAAAGGTGAAACAACATACAAACATTTTGACAAAATTCTACTGAAATAACAGTTAATATGTAGGTTAAATAAAATACAATGTACTACAGCGGGCTGGGCAAAATTCCTGGAATACAACCTATGTGGCTGGAGTGGAGCATTTGACATACTGTATGTGTGATGACATCCGTTTATAGCATAAAAGGGCACCATGGAGTGATTTTTATTTGTAGCGGGCGAAATGGGACAAAAAGGGATAAAAATGGTACCTATCAAATGACAACAGATAGAAACACGAAATTTGGCGTGTACATTCCTATAATAGAGTAGATACATAATATAAAATATTTTTTCTAAATTCGTACCTTTAAGGGTTTAAATGGGGATAGAAGGATAAAAATAGTACCAACCTAACGGCTGCACCTATAATAATGAAATTCGATATATAAATTCCTCTGATTGCGTAGACACGTAAAATAAAAGAACTTTCCAATATTTGTACTTTTTGGGGTTCAAATGGAAAAAGGGGATAAAAATAGTACCTACCAAATGACAGCAGCTAGAATCATGAAATTCGGAGTATACATTACTCTGACTGCGTAGACACGAAAAATAAAACGTTTTTTTCCAAATTCGTACTTTCAAGGGATACAATGGCTACAGGGGATAAAAATAGTACCAACTAAACGAATACAGCTAGAATGATGAAATACAGTGTGTACGTCCCTCTAATTGTGTAGATACGTAAAATAAAGAGATTTTAGATAGTCGTACTCTTGAGGGGGCAAAATTGGAAAAAGGGGATAAAGATGGTACCAACAAAATGGCCGCTGATATAATCATGGAATTCGGTGTATACATTCCTCCGACTGCACAGCCACGTAAAATATTTTTTTCCAAATTCGTACTTTATTTTGTTGCTTTTACGACAAAAAATGGTAGAATCATGAAGTTGTGCTATACTCCGTACGTGAGAGATAAGGTATTTTCAAAATTTATACTTTTGAAATTAAAATAGGATGGAAATATAACCAACCAAACGACTGTAGCTGAAAATACACTCTCTAAAGTATTATTATTATATTATTCTCTCTCTGAAGTATTATATTCAATATATATATAGTATACAAATATTGGTAGCCTTGGCTCAGTAAAATTTTTTGCGGACATTCCTCTTGTAGCTTGGAAGCACCACAAAGAAAATAAAAGTTTTAGCGGGCGAAATGGGACAAAAAGGGATAAAATATGGTACCAATGATACGACAACAGCTAGAATAATGAAATTCGGTTTGTACATCCCTCTAATTGCATAGACACGTAAAATAGAGGGATTTTTCGAAATACGTACTTTTAAGGGATATAATTAAAAAGAATGATAAAAATGGGACCTACCAAACCGCTGAAGTTGAAATCATGAAATTCGGTGTATACATTCTGACTATGAACTCTCGAAAAAGGGTTTTTTTTCGAAATTTGTACATTTGGGCGGAGAATGGGGCGAATGGGGATATCTTTAAAATTTATACTTTTCTTATCACTTTGTCTGTATCTGAAAATGCTTCTTTCTAATGGCGACTGACAATCGCCTAATATTTAGGCATGTTCACTTTCACAATTTCAGCATTTTATTTACATTAAAGCTTGAAATAGTAAACAAATATAGTAATGTGCATAAAAATATCGCAATTTTCGTAATATGGTACTGTGCTTCTATGTAAAGTCGACATTCTTTAATCTGCTGGTAATACTGTACAATGCACTCCGTGGTGGAGGGTATATAAGATTCGGCCCGGCCGAACTTAACGCCTTCTTACTTGTTCCGCTCTAAAATCCTCATATTGTACCAGTTTTTCTTTAAAATTGGCACAACATCTTAAGCGATTTTGGCCAAACTTTACATATTATATTTCACCATGGTGAAAGGGGGTCACATCGTTCCAGGTATCAATATACCCTCATACAAATGTCCTTTCCGATTTAAAATTTTTTTGTCAAACACATACATTTACAGGATGCAAAAATCCTTCCCGATTTCACTTTTTTGCCGAATTGAATTGTAATGAGATAGAAAGTCCGTCCGTCTTTAGCCTTTCCTTACTCGTTTGAGAGATGCACGTATGTCCATACTTTGGTATAACCCAAATGGGGCACCATTCAGATTTATTACAGCTCTATAAACTACATCTTACATCAGATCTTCATCAAATTTTGCAGATCATTATATTTTTCAACTAGGAATACCTATCGTGAATGAGAAAAATATAGGCCCATGTTTTGGACCAGGCCCAAAATGTTGTTATAGGCCCCTTTTGAAATGTCGGTCCGAATCATCCTATTACTACTATATAATTTGTATTTGTCTGTCGAATAATTGGATCAATTACCATATTATTAACCATATTCGTTAAACTACATAAAATTGCTCCCATGAAATAACTGGGTTTACTAATCAAAGCGAAGTACATACGCAGGGAGTGGTGTAGGGTATTATATAGTCGGCCCCATTCATTCAATCACCTCTAACTCTTGAAATGCTTGACAGATTTTAATGTGATAAGCCTTGTTGAAAAGGAAATTTCCACTACTTTTAAAATTATTTTTCTAGTTTTTAAAATTTAACTTCTTTTATTTTTATTTTCGAAATGATTACACTAATCCTTTTTTGAAATGTTAAAGCAGTGTTCTTAGGCGACTGTCGAGTTTGGAAATGTGGAAATGATTGCTTCTATTCTTTCTAATGAAAAATCCAAGGTTATGGAAAAATATATATTTTTTTTAATTTTTCTGATAGTGCAATATAACACTACAACAAGTAAGTAAGCTTCAGTCGGATAAACCGACTTATATATACCCTCACATATATGCAGAAGTTATAAGAATTTAAATTTTACATAGGGTAGGATCATTTGTGTGGAAGGTGCTAGAAGGTTCGTGGCACAAGGTCCCAGCTACCACATTTTTAAAATAGTTGGATTCCGTGCACTAGTGTAGAAATTGTGAAGGGTTTAAGGTAAAATATCTAGGATACAGACTGTTGTGTGGGAGGTACTTGAAGAGCGTGGCTAAAGCGTAAATATTTTTTATGTTTAAAGTGATTATAAAAACTTTTTCAGATATCATATTACAAATGATTAGGACTACCCGTATGGATGTTATATCGATTTTATTGTAACTAAAGTTTATGCCACTTTGTGTGGGAGGTACCAGAAGAGGTGTGCCAATATCGCTCATATTTCACACGAATGTAACGTCAATAAAAGCATAATCAAATGTGAAATCTCACAATATTCCGATCATTCATATAGAAGATATAACAGATTTAATTTTACCTAGTTTAGGGTGATTTGTGTGGGAGGTACTAGAATGGGTGTGGCAATATTGCCCATATTTCACACAAATGTAACCTCTGTAAAAGCATTACCAAATGTGAAATGCCACAGTATTCCGACCATTCGTATAGAAGATATAACAGATTTAATTTTACCTAGTTTAGGGTGATTTGTGTGAGAGGTACTGGAAGGGGCGTGGCAAAACCTGCCATATTTTGCACACTTAAAGTTGTTATAAAAACATTGTCAAATACCATTATATACCGGATTCCGAATATCTGTGTAAAAGTTACAGCGGTTTTAAATTAACAAAGGAATATGGGTCATTTGTGTGGGGCGTGGCAATTTCGCCCATCTTCGAACTTAAACTAAGTTCCGGAAAAATATTACCATGTGCAAAGTTTGAATTAATTCCTTAGCTCCTTTTGAGAGTTATCGTGTACACCAGCCAGCCAGACAGACGGACGGACGAACATCGCTCGAAGTCGTGAAACGGATTTGGTCCGAACATACTTAGGGTCTTAAGTCACTCCTTCAACACTTTTTTCTGTCCCTCCTACTCTATAGAGTGAGTGTATAAAAGTGGTAAAAATAAAGTTTTTTCCGCCGAAATGTAAAAGGGCAGATTTTTCATTGTTTTTATACCTTGTGTTTATAAACTAATGAAAAAATAATCATTTTGATGATTTTTCACTGTAATTGTGGTTGATATTGTAGAAAAAATCGAAAAAATCGTAAAAAATAAAAGCCATAATTTCACCACTTCCAAACTCACACAGTCGCTAAAAAAGACATCTAAGAACACTACTTTAAAATTAAAAAAATGGATGGACGTATTTATTTCGTAAATCAAAATAAAATAATTAAAATTGAAACACTTAAAAAACGACTGTACCATAATACCGTAATATTTTAGATGTACTTGAAATTGTCTTCAAAACATGGCATAGGACATTAAAATTGGCCAATATAATATTTTTATAAGAAGAATGCATACACAAACTTTCAATACAAGCACAGCTATCGAGGTCAATAATGTGTGTTTGAGAAAATTCTTATTGTCAGAACTATATTGCTCCTGTGGAGGGCTATCACCCTCTAAGGAGTCACCGGGGTAATTCTGCTAAGGCGCTGGCCGTCACATGGTAGCGTGCGGCTCTAGTTAGAGCCTCACGGCGATAATCATGTAAAACTCGCGGACGCTGTCAGAACTATATTGTGGAATTTTATGAGGATTATTTTTGTGGAAGATCTTAACCCTCTAGCTCCTCTCTTTATGGGTTAATTTGACCCCTTTTTCGAGAAAATCAAAAAAAAACATTTAAGGATTAAATGCCCTATTCTGTTCCATTCAAAAAGTTTTAATTTGTTGGGCAGTGTAAATGACCTGAGAGGAACAAGATTTGTCATTTGTTACAGTGAAATTACTTTCATGTCAGAGTGAAACTTTCGCCTAAGAACGTATTTGTATTTCTATTCAAAATATTACACTATTTTCAAATCTTGATTATTATACAAATTTATACATTTGAAATTGTTCCGCATTTGCAGTCATAAAATAAAACAAATGTAGCAATTAGAACAATAAAAAATATTGATGTTTTCAACATTTCCCGGGAATTCCAGGAAAATTTTAGAGTTCTGTCCGGGAATTCTCCTTATGGTGCAGAAATATTTCGTAAAATATAAAGAAACGAATGCTGCGATATTAAATTAATGTAACAATTTGCTTTAAACATTCAACTGTTATATCACAGCATATCAGCAGCAAGTCACTGACATGTAATCGTATTTATTTCCATTGTATTTATTTTTCGTGAAAAAACTTTCAACACGAAAAAAAAAGCTAAACATTTCTCAGAAATCTTCATATTTCTAACGTAGACAAAATGACAATATGTAAATTAAAAAGTCAGAAATTATCCTAAGCGTTGCAGGCTCTTGTTGTGAAATTCCGTTGAATATAAAATTAGAGAAATGCTGATACTATCTGCTGGTTCGACAAAAAAACAAACACTTCTCAGAAATCTAAATATTTTCATGTCAAGCACCATTACGAGTGACAAAAAGATGCAAATTTCAAACTCTACAGATTTGTGTCAGGGAATTCTGTTGTAGTTTAAGGTTGAGCTATGCTCGTCATTTTTTTCTGAATACTACTTCACATATTTTCCAAGCTTCGATGGAGGATGGGAAGACGCCGACGTTTCAGAGATACCATATGAAGTGTTATAAATTAAGAGCACGTATACGCCTGGGTGAACTATAATTACTTTTTAAGTAGTAAAGAGCAGGAGTTGTAGAAAAAAGTCAAATAAGTAAATACTCACACAGATGTAAACAGCATGCATATCCACACAAATGACTAAACCCTAGAATAACTAAAGCATACATACATCCTTGTAGTGCTGAAGGCTTATGAGGAACTTTATAAATATGTACAAACATAGAAAGGTTTACCCATGCCACGCTCCACTACAGGGGGTATAACCTCTACAACTTTAACTGGTTGCGAGCATAAACTAACAACTAATCTCGGTTAAACTAATCGAAAACACAACTTGCCAACTAACAATATTAAAAATAGCTCCACGATATATATTTTAATTCACCATCTTCTTGTTTCCTCTTTCAGAGCAACAACTGCTGCAAAACGCCCACTGAAAACCAACGGCATGAAGTGAATGGAAATGAAGTATTAAGGCCAAAAGGGCAAAAAGGGGGAGCGCCAGCAACCTGCTGGCGAATCAAAGAGCGAACAATTACAAACTGAAAATGTTGATGACTCCTCACTGTCTTCAATCAGGCCTAAACGTCTCCGCTGCCAACGTCAACAGCACCCGTTCCGCCGTCTGTCCGCACCACTGACTGCGGCAACATCAAGAGAATGCCAACATTTACTGAAGCCAAAGAACTTGGCACAATGCCCTGCTGTTTTCTATAAACCAAACCAAACGAAACGTGAACCAGGCAACAACGAAAGGCGCTGAAAAAAAGAAACAAAGCAGACATTAACATTTGGAATTTTATTCCTATTGACGTTGATAACCATTAACAGAGCGCAAAAGAGGTGCGGGGGAGGAATAACCGGCTGGCTGGCTGACACAAGTTGGTGCTGTGCTGTGCTGAGCAGAGCAATAAAAACCAAATCCTTTCAAAATGAACATTTAGCCAAAAATAGGAGAGCAACAACAACAACAAACAGTAAGCACAGCATTTAGATTTTAAGTTAAGTTGGTATAGGCGCCAAATACCGAGAACCAAGTAAACAAAAACAACAACAACAGTCTACAGTCGAATGAAAATTGAACGAAAATCCTTTAAAAGAGCACACGAAAAAAACGAACAAACAAAATGAAAGGATTTTGTAATGTTCTACCCAAGGAAGGCTTAAACAGCAGGTCTGGGATACAGCGCGGCAGGAGTCTTAGAAGCCAAGCACCGGCATCAGCATCACCAGCAGCAACAACAACAACACCCACAACAAGCAAGCAGCATCAAAAACTCAGGAGTCGAAAAACCCCATCAAATCATGTGGAATGCTGTAGTAACGCAAAGACCTTTGAAGATTTCCAAATTGATAACTTTCAACTCGACACAATGAAAACGCCCTATGAACGATGGAAAATTGAGGGTGGTGAACAGGAAGGGAGGGCAAATTGTAGACGAACAATAACCAGCAGAACAACAAATGCGATTAGACGAATAAACGAAAGTAGCACTGCCTGTTTACCCAAAAGTGTAAACCCAAAAACAATCAACACCTTAACAAGAAAACAACAGAATCATCATCAACAGCAGCAGCAACAGGAGCAACAACATCAAACAGCCAACAACACCAGTCATTATCATCGACAGCAGCCGCAGCAACAGCAACCAGACAGCGGCAACAACATTCATTTACAAAATCAGTTGCTAAGTGTGTGTCGGCAAAAGTCAGCAACACGACAGCAAAGAATTACGCTCAGTGCCAGTAACGACAGTAGCCCCTATAATCCCAACGAGGACCACTCGAAAACAACGACCACACCAGCGACAACCGAACGACAAACAGCAACAGCAACAACAATAGCCAACGCCTCATCAAAAACAGCGACAAACATCAGCAACACATCAAGCACCAGCAGCTCTTCCCACCAGCAATGCCACGAGCAGCAACAGCCACAGCACCGTGACAACCATGGCCAACATTTGAAACGGCCACGCCATTGCCAACACCTCCAGCTACGCCAACAGTACCAGCATCAACACCAGCAACAAACCTCCTCCGTGTTCTCATTACTCGTGAGAAGATTTCTTAAAACAATTACAGCTGCCGTTGGTGTTACTGCCATCTCCAATGCCAACACGACCACCGCCAGCTCCAGCACCACCACTAACACCGCCTGGTCTTCTGCAACCCCACTCTCCACCACAAGGCCAACAACAAGGCTGACCTCCCTCTGTTGTCTTACACTGTTCGTTGTTATGATTTTAATTTATTCCTGCCCCGCAACGCATGCGATACGTTTGGCCAACACCGTCAGTAAATCGTCATCGGTCAACAAGGAACAGCTCTACATCGGTCTAATAGCCCCCCATACGAATTTCGGCAAGCGCGAATATCTACGGGCCATACACACGGCCGTCGGCGGTCTGAATAAGACACGCGGTGCGAAATTAACATTTTTCAAAGATTATCAATTTGAGCCACGAAATATACGCTTCGATATGATGTCATTAACGCCAAGTCCAACGGGTAAGTACGCTAAAGCCAATTCATATAATTACTGGGTATGAACTGAATACTAACTTCGGCGTCAGTCGAAATTTAATTGCCCTACGAACATTAAGAATAATTGTCGTTCTATGGCGGATTAAATATCTACAGAAAATGGGAGAAGTCAAAGCTCTAATACCATTTAAACTGGTCGACATAATGGCAATGTTACAAAAAAGTATGAAGTATAAACTCTTGGGAAGTAATACCATTTTCTTGTAGGTATTGTCCAAAATCTTCACTGTAACTAAGTTCATTCTCAACTGACTTTTCTTTGAAAAGAAGACACCTTAACCTTTCGAATGATATATAATTTATTAAAGAAAACTTGATAAATTAAACAGATTTATCAATTTTGATTTGTCCAGGAAACACATATTTTTCAATTTATTTGTGATTAGTTTTTCATTTGGTTAATTCCACAAGATTTCGACCCAACATGGATTTCGATCATCATCATTTGATGAAATTTGGCACATACATTCTACTAGTGTTTGCGGGCAATATATTTTTACGGTAGCTTAAAATAGTACGTGGCTTAAGTTTTACAGTGGTCCAAAGTTGACTGTCACGGGTTTTTTTTTTTGGAAGAGATGGCTTCCTTATCGATATCATAACTTTGGATCGCGTCATCAGATATTAACGATATTTATCCCATCTGAAAGATTTACACTTCCTCTTTCCGAATCTGCATGAAAGTTGTATTGTCCTTATGGTCCACGGACTCCAAAAACTGAAAATAATTTTAATCCTTGAATATCCTGAAAAACATATCTTTAATTTTCTTTATTTTGTTTTGTATTTTAGCTTATATTATTCTCTCCAAAATATCAAAAATTCAGAGTGGGGTGGCCGTAGGTTAAGAAATTGCGTTATTTCAACAAGGCCATCATTTTTCATTCATATCCATATACATAAGATTCGCTTCAAAATAAAACTTGTCGATGTTCCCGACTAACGTGTTCTTCTAAAATATTTCGCTTTTATTATTGTCCGTTCGTGTGCTAGACGCGTTCGAAAAAACCTCTATAATACATGTTTTTCTTGAGAAGAGTTCACTACGAGAATGGTATTGAGAACATTTTTTAAAAAATACGCTAAATTTACACTTTTTAGTTCGACTTTTTTTAGGCGCTCGTTGGAGAGGATTGATTGCAATTTTAAGAACCAATTGAGGGTTGCATGTTGATATGCATGATTTGTCAATAAACAGGGAATATTTTCATCATCCTATGTCGTGAATAAGCTCCATTAGTATAGTCATTAATTTAATTTTAATTTTTGTTGATATTATTAAATACTTGATTTGAACTGGGATATTGTCCTGGCTCAAGACCATTTTGCATCTATATTTAATAGAATACTTACATATGCAACTCAATGAGATGCTTGTAAGATGGCATGTGTACTTTATTACTTGGTGCGATTTTTTAAACGCAAATTCGGCAAGTGAGTTGTGATTCTCGTTCGTTTGTGAAAATCATCTCCTTATAGAGGCCGGGTTTGATGTTGAAAAGTCGCTGCGAAGCCACCTGAATGAAACCTTTAGACAGGGTGGAAATCATGATAGTGGTAGTCTGCAGCCAAGTAATAAATGTCACCATGCCATTTGTAAATAAATTTGCATTCTATTAAATATAGATGCAAAATGGTCTTGAGCCAGGACAATATCCCAGTTCAAATCAAATATTGATTACAGACCAAAAAAATACAAACGAAAAAACTAAAAATTTTAAAATTATTTTTTAAAATTATTAAATACTTTTAAACAAATTATTTTCAATGCTCCTTTTTTGTCGATGACATTTTTAGTTTTCATATATTTATTATAATTTCTTTTCCGACCAGCATAGCCTTCGAAATATGGTCTTCACCGACCAAAATCACTATAAAGGTAGTGAGCAGCCAAGTAATAATAAATTTGTAATTCAATTTCCATTCTAGTTAAACTCAAATACTAAATATTTTTCAAAGTACTTCCACATAAAATCCCCGAAATGTATTATGAAATCCTCACAAAAATCCCCTGTTCGCATTTCATGTTTGTTGTCCTCTTGGCCATTATAAAATCCCCATGATTGGGGACAAATCGTCACATCAAGCGTGAAATCGGGAACGAAGTTTGTATGGGAGCTATATTAAAATTTGGAACGATAAATGTTCATAAGTGGAACATAATATGTCAAGTTCGACCAAAATGGGTCGAACTAGAGCAGAAGTAATCGAGCGGAAAAAGACAAATTGGTAAATTCATTTATATAAGAGCTATTTATAATTATGGACCGATCTTACACTGAAAGAATTATCTACATTTATGATTTTGTCTTAACCTCAGTGAAAATGTTTATTAAAAAGTCGCCAAAGAAACATTTCATAAAATGTATGAAACATGTTGCATAAAGAACAAGTCAATGAAAAGTGTCATAGAATTTATGAAACATTATATTTCATAATATGATTTATGAATATGTTCATAGATTTTATGAAGAAAATTCATTAATTTTATAAAAAAAGTTTCATAAATATTAATAATTTACACTGAAGATTGAATCAGCCTTCATTCTCAGGATGTATTTCCTCATAAAAAACTACACAATGTAAAGTTTTAAAAATATTCTTTTATTACTTGTATTTCTTATTCAAACCAAGATTTCGTCCGGTACTTATAAATGCCTGGTCAGAGAACCTTGTTGGTTGAGGTCAGAACACCAAGTGAAGTCTCCTCACAAATCGCACTCATTTTATACCATTTCTGGTTGACATATCACATAGTCGTACAAAATAGTAAAAAGGATTGACGTATCGATACAGAGTTGCATTATTATGCAAATTAGAAAAACGTTAAAAGGAACACAGAGTTGTATTTCAAAAAATAGTTTAAATATTAAATTAAAAGAATTAAGTGAAATTATATGAAATTATGAATAATGCCATTACAGAAGTTTAGAAAATGAAAATGTGGGTAAAAATATAAGTAAAATATAAGCTGTCTGCTTCAACATTCCAATATAAACAAAAAAGCAAAAAAGGTCTGATTTGTTGACTAACCAATCAACACACATCATCATTGCGAGAGTCTTTGCAATGAGTATGTCTTTGACCTAAATCAGAGTACTTATGTCAGAGTTAACAGAGGACAAATGAGAATTGCTAGCATTCAACCGAATAAAATCGACAAAGTAAAAACGTAGTTCTAAGTTATGAAACATTTCATAAAAACTATGAAATCCTTTATAATATTTATGATGACATTTCATAATACAAATACTTTATTGGTTATGCCATATTTCATAATCTTTAAGAATAGTTTCTTTAATATAATGAAATCTTTCTTTGATGGTATGAAACTAAGTTTCACTAATTTAACAATTTTGTTTTATGAAATATGAAATGTTTATGAATAAATTGTATGAAACATTTAATTTTATTTATAATTTTTTCATGCATATTAAGAAAGAAACATTCACAAAATTTATGAAAAGTCTTTTATGAAATGGCTTCATAAATATTATGTAGGAAAATTCGTACAGTGTTCCCATTTTCACCACAAATGTTTCTAGTTGGAATATAAGGTATTGAGCAAAATTTTAAGCAAATCGTTTAACGTACAAGGTTTCTATAGCGGCAAAAGTAAAATTGGAAGCCGTAGATGTTGGATATATAGATATAACTCGGCACCGTCTTACCCACTTTCATCATAGGTGTTTCTAGTTGGAATATTTAATTGGAAGCAAATAGGTAAATATATGTGGTTTATAGGGCGGGAAAAATCAAATCATGAGCTACATTTGAATGTGAATGAATCTGAACCGATTTGCTTCAAATTAAATAGCGTCCATTGCCGACCCGAAAAACTTACGTGTGCCAATTTTTGTTACGATGGGGAGTAATTACGACCTGTATTTTGATGATACCCTAATGAATGTTTAGGAATTCAATACTAAATCAATATTCAATATTAAAAAAGCTGTGAACAACTGTTTTTGATTCATATTAATATTTTTTAATTTTTCTTTGTTCCTAATTTAACGACTTATGGCTAAAGTTTCATTGTTATATAGCAGGAAAGACCATTTTGTGTATTTACTGTAATCGCATATTATGAGTAATCTATACTTTCTATTTACGTAAAATCGAAAAAGTCACTCAAAATGTTATCGCTCTATCGCGTTTTTAGACGACTTTTAATTGGAGAAAGTGCTTCACTGGAACACTATGTTTTTCAATTTGTTTCTGTGGCAACAAGTTTAGTTTCAGTTTTCAAGTAAAAAGATCCTAAAAACAAATCGGCTGTAAATTCAATTTATTTGTATAAGACAAGACAACAACAGTGAGCCTCGCCATGCCTCAAGTACTATCGAGGGATGAGTTAAATCTGGCGCTTAGTGTCCCACATGAGTATCACTCTTTTCCATCTTCCTTATAATCGTATTGTGTATTGTGTACAATGTAAAATGTTTGTCGCATTTGCTCTAAGTGAAGGGTAGCCGTAATTCGATTACACCCACATGTTTGCGTCATCGTTTTCTTGTTGTTGTATTATGCTTCCGCACATCTTGGTGTAACTCATAGTCGCTGTTCTTCCGCAAACATTGCAGGCTGTTACAGGCCTCTATCCCTCGCTGGCGCTATCAAGTCACATACATAGGCACTCATATGCTTATATACATACAAATGTATGTACGTATGTGTCGTGTATCCGTTTCCGGTTCTTGTTATAATTATGAGCGTATTTATGTGTAGGCATACAATTCTCGCTTGTTTTTTTTCAGTACTGTTCGCTTTCATTTTGTAGCTTTCTGTGTTTTTTTTCTGTCGGTGTATGTGTAGCTACAGGATTTATTGTGGATTAAGTGTACTCTATGTAAGCAAGGATATTACTTTCAATTCTTGTTCTTACATTTTTGTATTCGCACATACACACACACACACACACACACACACACACACACACACACACACTGAAAATCATACCACGATTTATATGGCTGCCGTTGTTGTTTATGACTGGGCTATTTGTTTAGCCTCCGGCCATTGAACTGCGATCGTTAACAAAGATTTTGGCAATCTCATTCTGAACTAAATAAATAAACTTAATTAAAATAATGTAGATAGTACATGTCGTCTACAAAGTTTTAGATAACAAGGCTTTGTGCGACAATAAAATTATTTTGGTATGTTTCTTTTTTATTTTGAATGTATTCGGAAATAGTGTTGTTATGTTTCCGCCGCAAGTAGCTTATGATTATGACAGCATAAAATTCTCTACATCTACAGTAATGTCGTTACAAAAATTATATATATTTTTTTGTGAATGGATGTAATTGCATCAGCGAATGAATGTCAACGAAAAAATGTCGGTGCAGAAACGAAGATCTGTTGTTGCATCAACGAAACAATTATTTACAGAAACGTTATAATCTCCTTGATTTTTCATTAAATAAAGGTTTATTGTATCGAAGAAATATTTTTCGTCGCTACAACGATATTTTTCTTTCAAAGATTTGTAAAAGGAAATGTTTTGGATATAATTAGGTTTTGACAAAGGGCCATGTTCCAAAATCAACTGGCAGGATACTTCCCATAAATTGGTATTGCTTAGGTTGTGGGCGCTTACATTTACGGGATCCTCAAGTAGTACCTTAAGTCACCATTTTCAATATCATTTGATCAAATGACATTGCTAAGATATCAATTTATAAGATGACTACCCAAAAATAGAAATTTTTTCATATTTTGTCTCGCAATACCTAAGAAGAGCCTCATTTCTAAATTATTTATTTACTTTTGCTTGTGATATGATATCTAGCCGACAAATGAACATAGATGTTGGACACTCTAGGGGCCATGAATCTCACATAATGACATAGTATGTTTACTTCCCCCAATCATTGCCAGTCATAATTTAATGGCCGCCCACTGTCGTCTGCCTGTCTGTCTGTCTAGCAGTGTGTACATTTAGTTTTTATTGCTATAAGTGCTATTCGGGGTCCTCGGCTGCTGTTGCCTCTGCTACATGGCTTAAAAGCATCATTGACGCAATGCCAACTAAATAACCAACCAGCGACCGACCGAACCAACACCAACACCAACGAATCTACAGCACGCACAGCTGTTTCTTATTTGAGGGGCGACTTAAATGGAATTTACTTTAAAGTGTACATTAGCGTGAAAAAAGAAAGAAAGAAAAACAACGTATCTCAATGGAATGGAATAGATTTTCTTTCTTTTTTGCTCTGTTCAATTGTTTATTTGGTAGAAATTTCATTATGGCATCGATAAGTGAGCGAGGGAAATTGACAGATAATGAAATTTGTGTCTAGATTTGCCAGAGCTATTTGTATGCTTAAATCTCATTGGCAGGGCTTTTTAAGCGAATTTCCTAGAGCAGAAATAAAATTCCACCGAAGGGAAGGGTCGTTATGGGAACAACGAGTAGTTGAAGTACATGGAATTTATTCGAGAGCATCTTTCGGGATAGATTTATAATTAGATTAACAGTTAAAAGGTTATAAGAAATAATTTTGTATTTTGAGAAAAGTGAAGCATTGGGTGGAAACCATTTCGTTGATTGGCCATATTTTTAGTATATATAACACAGATTAATAAAACTGTAGTTAAATGCAGGGTGTCCCAAAATACACACAAAATTCAGAAACATATATGTTAAAATCAACATATTAAAAAACTTACCAAAAATCAGCACGCTCCTATGTATGAATAGAAAAATTCAAAACAAAAAGCTCATGTACAAAAATAATTGTTTCCCAATTTATAACTATTCCTCCATCAGGCTATTACATATTTAAGCGTACTGATCAACTTAGAATCACTTTTTGAGTATATTTAGCAATGCCTATCTGTCCGTGCGCCCACCTGTCTTAATATATTTGCTCTTAACACTTTGCAATTACAAATTATGTGCGAAACCTAAAAAATATTTTTTGTGTGCATTGAGACGTACTGATTCATAAAATCTATATAGCAATTTTTATAGCAAATTAAAAAAAAATCAGTTTTTCTCCAAGGTAACTTTAATATGTGTACTCTCATTTTGTAAATATAGGTCTGCTCTTATTAGGTTTTCATTTCCCGGGGAAACGGGAATGAAAAGTTTCATTCCCGGGAATTCCCGGGAAAACATAATTTATTTTACGTACGTCCAATATGGTTTAAAATATCAACTTTGGTGTGCTTTTTAACCCATTAAAGTACATCGTACACGATAATAAATGATATAACATTAGGGTTTAAAATTTAGGGTTAAAATGCTGACATAATACAAAATAAAAATGAATTTTTTTGTTAAAATATTTAAGAAATTATTTTCAATTTTAAGAATATTTTACTTAGAAAGGATTGGAGAATTCATAATATTGGACACTAGCAGTACCCGCTGCTTCGCATCGAAAATCTATAATACAAATTTGGAACCTCTTATTAGATAACTCTCATACAGAGTCATAGGAATGTACTTGTCGTTTCAATTGGGTAGAAAAGAAAAAATTACAACCGCAGAGCCTTTTATAACCTCGATCTCATGTTTCTAGATGCAGCCGGCCACTTCATAACTTTGTGCACCTCTTTCCCAAAAAGTACACACTTTGAAAAAACATTAAAGGTAACATGTGTTTTTGCTTCCCCTAAAACATGTACTTTATTTGGTACCATGTTTATTCCCGCATCCTCCTTATAAGTACAAATTTTGTAATATCCATTTATGTTCCGCGTTTACGTAATTAATGGGTTGTACACCATTTTTATCCCTTTTTGTCCCGAGCGCTCTTAAAAAGTACAAAATTCGACAAATCCAATTTGACTGCGCTTCTACATGGTCAGAGGAATTTACATATCAAATTTACGTTGGCACCATTTTTTATCCCTTTTTGTCCCGATCTCCCCTTATAAGTACAAATTTCGAAAAATCCATCTATATTGCAAGTCTAAGTTGTCAGAGAAATATAGATACCGACTTTCACGAATATAGCTGCAATACTTAAATTGATACTCATTTTATCCCTTTTTGTCTCTTTCCTCCTTTTTCGATAAATCCACATTTGCAGCTCGTCCGCATGGCCATTGCACCTTTTATTTCATCGATTTTTTGGGAAAACATGAAATTTAATGTCAGCCATAGTATGATGTTTTTATAATCTTGCAAATATCTTCACAAAAAGTGTGTATTCCCCTATCTGATTTTCTTTTTATATAGTATAACTGAATTAGTGCTTAAAATAATCAATAAAATATTTTTATAATATTTGCCGTATTCTCGGGAAATTTAAAAGTTTTTCCCGGGAAAAACGATTCGGGAATTCCCCGCCCCAAACCCTAGCTCTTTTATGTAAAATAATATTTAACATAATTAGGATGATTACAAATGTTGCGACATAAATACAGAGGATTAGAAAAAGTATCCAAAAAAATATTTAAAAATAAAAAATATTTTTGGATGGCACGAAAAACTCTTTAAAAATTAAAAAAAAACAATGTATGTAGTCCTATAAAATCTTTAAAAACACATATTTTGCTGAATTAATAAATTTTATTTTTGTGACATAGGTAACAAAGATTCTTCAAAAGAGAACCAACAAAGTTGGTAACTTGGGTCTGCATAGGAAAATAAAAGTGGAGTCTCAAATTTCAATTATTTGATTGTCTTGTAATTAAAATTGTTTCGAATTTGTTCGTATTTTTATACGATTTCTTCGAGTACTAGAATTAGATGAATTAGAACCACAAAACATCATCAAAAAGCATTTCAAATTTTATATATTTATTAAGAAGAAAATTCGGGCATGAGAGTGTTAAATAGACAAAAACCAACTTTTTAAAAATTAGATAACAAAATATTTATTTTAATAAAATCTAGAAATTTTCCGACGTTTTTACAAAAATTGATTTAGTCATACGTGAAGACGACAAGTAACTCTAATAAGGGCCATAACTATTCACAGATACCAGCTATTGTAAAATATAAATATTCTGTTACCTAATATGTAAAGAATATTTTCGCGCTATTTAAACAAAGAAATTATTTTTAACAAAACATGATTAAATCTGGATCAACATTTGTATGGGTGCTATATCTAAATCTAAACCGATCTAACCCACTTTCGCCACAGCTGTTTCTAGTTAGATTATAAAATGTTGAGCCAAATTTGAAGAAAATCAGGTACTATATGTGTTTTCTAGAGCGGAAAAAGTCAAATCGGGAGCGACATTTGTATGGGGGCTATATCAAAATCTGAACCGAGTTGATTCACAAAACTTACTTCTGCCAATTTTTGTTAAGATAAATCGAGAAAGTGATTCTAAGCCGATCTGTATAATAAACGATGGGTTTATATCGTTTCTTTTGGATGTTACAAACAAATGGAGGGTATACATATTCTGTTATATAAAATTCTATTATCGTGCTATTTAAACAAAGATTTAAAAAATCCTTTGCGTCTACAATATTAGCCGCCATAGTTAAACAGTCTACTGAGGATTCTGACTGAAGAAGGATTCAAACCAATCTGTTACGCAGACGATGCGGCGATACTCTTGAGGGAAAATAATCCTAATCACTTACGCAGAAGGGCCCCTGAAGTTCTTAACATATAATATAACTGGGCACGACCAAGGGGTTTCAACGTGCACCCGGAAAAAACGGAAATCTGTTTATTTACTAGGAAGAGAAAGATAAGTCCCTACAACGACCCTACCTTTCTGGGGAAAACGATTAAAATTACAGAGAAAGTTAAATATCTAGGCGTGATCCTGGATCGTAAACTAAACTGGAAAAGTCAAATAAACAGCAGGGCTGAGAAGGCCCATAGATGCAGAAGGACCATAGGCTCAAAATGGGGATTTAGTCCAAAAATGACATACTCTACGGATCTAAGATTGACCATAACACTGTCTTTCAAGCAGAGGTCAGGGCGATAACGGAGGCTAAATGAATAAAGCAGAGGCGAGAACATAAGAATCTGCACGGATTGCCAAACTGCGATTAAAGCGACTACTAAACCCTAAACGTGGGTTTAGTAGTCGCTTTACTATATTAGAATGTAAGGAAGAGATAAACAAATTCTCCACCAAAGAGCAACTAAAAATCACTGTATGATCGAAGGTAATTAAAGAGCAGACGAACTGGCGAGATGATGATCAGGCCTCTAATCCGTCAATATGATAAACGCCAAGCCTTTCCAGGCAACGAAAACTGTTTTTACGTTTTAAGGTGAAATGCTGGAATATGGAATATAACTTACTTCAAATGGACCAATAAAGTCGTCGATCTAAAAATTATCTAGTAATAATAGTAACTAACTAATTTAATTGCGACAACATTATTTCGCAGGTGCTGATTTATTTTATTTTCGATAAAAGATCATAATTTAGATATATATAATGTCGTTCTTGAATCATTCTATAAGCAGAAAAAAAATGTTTGCAAAAATTCTCAAATATCAAAGCGATTACGATGCTATAATACTTACGTTAATGAATGCCGTGATTAGGCCCCAGCTTCTTCATTGAAAATCACTTTTTCTTCATCCTTTGGGGTACAAAACTCTTACTCGTGGTCCATGTTAAAATGTGTCGTAAAACACTATCAAATCGTTCAAAATTGTCATTTGGTTTCATTCCAAATTTTAGGGAGATAATAAAAATGTTTATTTTTTCATTCACAAAAAAATAACTAAGTGCTGGGGAACACAATTTAAGATACGACGAAATTAAAATTCCTAGGTTTAATTTTCAAGTGTGTCATATTTTACCCTCCCACGAAAACAATTATTTCAAGTGGCAGTGAAAATCAAACTGTTGACTTTCACGGAAACTTTTCAAATGGAATAACTAACGTGATTTGTGCTCTGTCACTTAGCTACAGCCAACATTTTGAGCAAGAATGCTGGCTTTTTTAAATATCATTCATATTTAATTATTAGCGATTCCATTTACTCACTTCAATGAACAGCAACCTCCTTCTCCTCCTCCTGGCTCTCCTCCTCAATCTCCTCCTCCCTACCATTAACGCAAGGACATTTCAATCGTCATCGCAGCCACCCTCAAAATTATGTTAATCTCCGGCATTATTTCGCATAATCACTTTTAAATTGAACTCAAATGTCTTCCCTACTTCCTTTCTGTGAATTTCCTGACAGTTACACGCGACTTTATCCGGATATTTATGTCGCCCTCTTCTCTTGTGAATGCGAGGATAATGTTCGTGTCGTAGTTTTAATTTTAAATTGCTTTTACACATTTCTTAATTGCATTATTGCCGACAATTGGATTTATTATGGAACGCCGAGATGGACGACAGGCGCTAGCTCACCCACTCATTCGTTCTCCCATCCACCCATCCACTCAACCTCGGAATTAACCACTCCGGGTGTCCGATGGTATTTGCATGTACATGGTTACCCGCCAAAGCCACACCCACGAAGCGTTATTTTTATTCCTTATCTGCCACTTGATTATTAGCTATTTAAATTGTTAATTAAATATTTACGAGTTTCTGCTGTGACTTTAAGACGAACACAAACAAACAAACAGCACCGACAACTAGGACCGCACAAAAAATCCCAAATAAATGTTTGTCGGACGGAAATTTGGCTGCCATTGCGTATCTTTGCGACCCGCTTTCTTCTCGATTTTTTTGTTGGCGGGTTTACAAGAAAAGTGACCTTTTGTCATTGTGTATTTTTGATTAACTGGCTGGTAAAGGGTGTTGACTTACAAGAATGAGTGGAAGTTTCTATTTTGGTCCTTTTTGGGCAAATGACATTGAACAGCAAAAAAAAAAAATAATCTATGCCAAGGCTGCTCTTTTGGGCTAACATGACTGCCTACCTTCGATATCAACAATTTATGAAATGCAACAATAATAAAAAATACATTTTAATTCTAATTAAATAATCTATCGACGATTAATTAAATTCCATAGGATAGAAGAGTATAAGATTTGCTATGCATTTGTGTCAGTTCGACAGTCATGTTGATTAAACTATTGCATTCATCGCATCTAATCCTGTTTACATTTTCATTGATTCCTTCCGGAACATCAGGCGTTGCCCAATTCGCCACAGAAAAGGGTGACATAAACATGTTTTAACCCTTTTAAATATTACCGTGGTATGGCCAAGTACTTTTCCTCCAATGTTCTTTAGAACGTCAATGTAAAAAGACAAACAAAAAATATAATATAATCTATATTCATGATTCCCTCTAACGAACAAATTGAAATGATTACTGAACCAAATCAAAAAAGTTGTGCTGTGATTATTATTTAAAAAAAAAACGATGGATGGATTCCGTAAATTGTCTACCAAATACATTGTCGCCCATAGTTTCACTTTATCATTAGCATATTTGGATATAAATTTCAAATAATTGCAATCAATTGCCTTTGTTTACTGGGCGTTTACACCACATTGTTTTCTGAGTTATTTTTTCAATTGACTTAACGCAATCGATTTATCATTATTTATTTAAAAAAAATATTTTCATTTCCAGGAATAAAGAGCAGCAACAAACATAAATAGAATTCAATTCGAAAACATTGAATTAAGAAGATATAACATATAACTCTTAATCCACACGTACAATATAGGAGTACCCTCCCTCTTTGTTCATTTGTTTGTAACGCTCTAATGGAAGCGGGTCCATATCCTTCGTTTATCATATCGATCGATTTAGAATCACTTTCTGAATCGATTTAACCATGTCCTTCTGTCCATGTTTTCTTGTAATCAAATTACAGGACACAAATTTATGTCCGATCCCCAATAAACTTTGCACAAACACTACTCTGGGTCAAAGACGAGCGATATTGAATTTGAAGCATATCGGTGTAGATTTGGATACACATGTTTTTCCCAATTTCACTTTCTTCGCACTAGAAAACGCATACTATTGTTTAAATTCGACTTTTCGAAAATTTTCTTACTTGTTTAAAGGTAAGAAATTCAAAAATTTGAATAGAAAGAGATAGATAAAAAACAAGTAAAAACGGCGTTAAGTTCGGCCGGGCCGAACTTTGTATACCATTGATTGCATTCCACAGAGGATGTCGATTTTCGTAGAAGTGCAATAATATTACAGGAAAATATAATTTTTTATATAGCCAAATCAAAACAAATACAAATATTAAAAAATAATTTTATAAATAAATATAATATTTTAATTATTATCTACGCAGTCAGAGGAATGTATACTCCGAATTTCATGACTCTAGCTGTGGTCATTTGGTTGATACTATTTGTACTCCCTTTTTCATTTTAACCCCAAGAAGTAAGAATTTCGAAAAATCAATTTATTTTCCGTGTCTACACAGTCAGAGGAATGTATACACTGAATTTCATTATTCTAGGTGTAGCCGCTTGGTTGGTACCATTTTTATCCCTCTGTACCCATTGTATCCATTGAAAGTACGAATTTCGAAAAAACCTTTTATTTTCCATGTCTGCGTAGTCAAAGGAATGTCTACTCCGAATTTCATGACTCTAGCTGCGGTCATTTGGTTGGTACTATTTTTATCCCCTTTTTCTATTTTGACCCCAAAAAGTACGAATTTCGAATAATCCGTTTATTTTCCGTGTCTACACAGTCAGAGGAATGTATACTCCAAATTTCATGACTCTAGGTCCAGCAGTTTGGTTGGTACCATTTTTATCCCTCTATTCCCATTTTACCCCTTAAAAGTACTAATTTGGAAAAATACTTTTATATTATGTATCTACTCTATTAGAGGAAAGTACGCACCGAATTTCGTGTTTCTAGCTGTTGTCGTTTAATATGTACCATTTTTATCTCTTTTTTGCCCCATTTCACCCCCTACAAAAAAGAATCACTTTATGATGCACTTTTTTGTTATCGGGGGAATGCGCATTCCCGACATCAAGTATGTACAAGCAGTCATATTGAAAAAATATGCTAAATACTCTAAAATATTAGGGATTATTGTGGGTATTTTTAGTCCTTGTGAGGGAAAAATTTTTCCCTTTGGGCCTATTTCGCCCCGTTTCAATCCCAACCGAACTACGACTATAAGACGCATTTGTGGAAAATTTGAACGTTCTAGCTCCTTTCGCGTAGATGCTAGCGTGCTTTCAACAGACGGACATGGCTAGATCGTCTTAGAATTTTATGACGATCAAGAATATATATTCTTTATAGGGTCTCAGGTCGATATTTCAAGGTGTTACAAACGGAATGACAAAGTTAGTATACCCCCATCCTGGAGGTGGAGGGTATAATAAGTAATGAGAGATAGTCTGATATGAATCTCCAAAGAAAGCCATGTCAAATCTTCCTTTTTGAATGTCTTTAACTCAATCAGAGTGAATTTGTTGAACACATTTATTAAGATTGGAAAATTATTACATTGATAAGAGCGATTAAACAACCACATGCTGTTCATGGGATTCCTATAAATATATTCTATAAAATTTTATTACGAGAACTATATAAATTTAATATTACGAGAACTATTTTATGATTTCTTTCATTATGAATGTGGATTTTTTTGAGCTTAATGAAGGTTTAATTAGTCAGTATGCATTTCACACACATTTACCAGTGATGTATTCACTAATGTTTGAATTTTCCCGTACTTTTTATTTCCCGGGAAACGGGAATTATTTTTTCAATTTCACGGGATCCCGGGCCAGCACGGGAAATCGTCAACATACTGTTTACCATGAGTTAAGTTTATTTTTTCCAATCAAACATGCAAATTGTATTAAAGTAATAAAGTATATATTTCACAACGAACCTGTTACAGAAATCACATAATAAAGCGCAATGTGATATCAATTCAAACATATTTTCAAGTTTGAAAATTAATTAAAGATCAGATATTTCTTATTTTATTGGAAAATGTGGACGCGGCGGAGAACGATCGTTCACATTAATAGTGAGTAGAGCATAAAATGAAATGTTTGCTCTTTGTTCTGTCACTCTGATATCTATTTTTCAATAGATTTCTATTTTTCCCGGATTTTATTTTTTTTCATATGCAGCTTGACAGGAAAAATCCGAAAAAGTGGATTTTGAGTCTACATCCGAACGCAGCTTAAAAATATTTTGTCATCCAACTGCAATATTTGACATACCTGATTAAAAGCTATGTGATCTAAGTTTTGTATACAACATTTTTAATTTTATTGTGGAAATGATGGAAAAAATATGCGAAGAAATATGTAAACTTTTCTACTGAATTCCCGCGGGATTCCCGTACGAATTTTCCGGGATACGGGAAACGAAAAATGTGCGAATTTCCGGGAATTTTCCTGCGGGAAATCCCGGGATGCAAGCCCTAGTATTCAATTTTGTTTCAACCATATTGGCCTCTTGTATTGAGTATCCGTTAAAATCCTGGATGAATATCGAGTAAACTAAGGTGGAGCAAAATAAGTGAACAACAAGTTAAAAGTACAACTAAAAACTTCACTTTTCGGAGAATTTTCAGAAGATTTCTAATATAAATTATCCATATAAGTTCTTTTTCGGTGACATTAGGGGAATTCAAAGAGATTTGTTCGAAGAACTTTCGATTTTGATGAAATTTGGTGAATGTGTGTAGTATTGCAAGTGTGGCGATCCTGTAACGTGGTTTCCATAATTTTCAAAATGGGGTTAATTCAATCGGACATAACTTTTTTTCTGTCAAATATGTTGAGACGATTTTTTGTAGGAGAACTGTTGATTTTATATATATATTTTTTTGATAACTGAAAAAATATATATGATTCATTCCATGTCAAGCGGTACGGGTTTTGACCTCGATAGCTGCGATTAGTTTTGAATGTTTCTGTATGTATTCTTCTCATAAAAATATTGTAAACGTATTTTTAGAAAAAAAATTGATTTTTTTTTTACGAGTTATGATCAATTTAACAGTGAAAAAATACTACTTTTTTCGAAAAGGTGTGTTCATTAAATCGCGTGTTACTCCTGAAATACTTTTCCGATTTTAATGTGCTATACCAATATCAATTACTTTTAAAATATTGATGTGATGTGTTGTAGCAGGGTTAGATTTTCTAAAGTATTTGCAAATTTGAACTGGGATATTGCCCTGGCTCAAGACCATTTTGCATCTATTTAATAGAATTCAAATTTATTTACAAATGGCATGGTGACATTTATTACTTGGCTGCAGACTACCACTATCATGATTTCCACCCTGTCTAAAGGTTTCGTTCAGGTGGCTTCGCAGCGACTTATCAACATCAAACCCGGCCTCTATAAGGAGATGATTCTCACAAACGAACGAGAATCACAACTCACTTGCCGAATTTTGCGTTTAAAAAATCGCACCAAGTAATAAAGTACACATGCCATCTTACAATCATCTCATTTAGTTGCATATGTCAGTATGTGTATATGCAGGTATTTGTTTTAGTTTTTTCGTTTGTATTTTTTTGGTCTGTAATCAATATTTGATTTGAACTGGGATATTGTCCTGGCTCAAGGCCAATTTGCATCTATATTTAATAGAATGCAAATTTAATTCTTTTATTTTGATTTTCGAAATGATTACACTAATCCATTTTGATTAAATTTTAAAGTAGTGTGCTTAGGTCTATTTTAAAGCGTCTGTGTGAGTTTGAAAGTGGTGAAATGAGGGCATCTTTTTTATGATCATTTTATAAATCAACCAGAATTATAGTAAAAAATCATCAAATTTATATTTTTTCATTAGTATAAACACAAGGTATAACAAATAAGAAAACGCCAGTCGGCTAAACTGACTTATATATACCTTGACTCTCAGAGAACGCGTATACTGAAGGACTTACAGTTTGCATAGCGTCGGTGTATATAGGTGGGAGGTACTACAAGTTTGTGCCAATCCACATTCGTTAATAATAAAACATGATCAAATATGAAGCCGTAATTGATTTCAGGCACCGGTAAAGGAGTTATAAAGCATATAATTTTTTTCTAGGATAGAGGCAATTGAGTGGGAGGTAAAAGAAGGGGCGTGACTAAAGCGTAAATATTTTTTATGTTTGAAGTGATTATAAAAATTGCAAAAGATTTTGATTACCCGTATGGATGTTATATCGGTTTTAACCAAAATTAATGCCACTTTGTGTGGGAGGTACCAGAAGGGGTGTGACAATATCGCCCAAAATTTCACAGTATTCCTATCATCGGTATAGAAGTTATAATAGCTTTAAGTTTACGTAGTTTAGGGTGATTTGTGTGTGAGACACTGATTTCAAAGATCCGAGTGGAAGTTACATTAGTTTTAATTTGACATAGGAATGTGGGTCCTATGTGTGGGATGTACTAGAAGGGGTGTGGCAATCTCGTCCATCTTTGAACTTAAACTAATTTTGGGAAAAATATTACCATGTGCAAAGTTTGAATCGATTCCTTAGGTCCTTTCGAGAGTTATCGGGGTACACCAGCCAGTCAGACAGACGGACGGACGAACATGGCTCAAACAGCTTAAAAAGTCGTGAAACGGATTTGGTCCAAACACAATTGAGTTCTTAAGTCACTCATTCAATGCGTTACACTTTTTTTCTGTCCCAAATGATATGATAAAACATTGGGAACCATTCGATAATATCTTCTAAAAATATCGGTAAAATTAAACCACAACCTACAAACAAATTTTCCTAGTTGTACTCTTGTCTAACTACATCGTCATTGTATTCTGTACTCAATTTGTTTTGAAGATATTCGTTTAGTAGATATTTTAATGTTCACTTTTATTTTTAACTGTCCTTAAGACCATTGTCCGCAAGACTACATATCAAACTAATGAAACATTGTATATCTAGTTTGTTGTACTTAACGATTTCCTATCCTAATTTTCTATATGCTACTTTACTGTTTCACTCCACCTTAGTATAGATTTTTACAATTGTAATCTGGTTCTCTACATTTCGTTGTATTTGTTTTCGAAAATACTCGTTTTAAAAATAATTATGTATTTAAATTAATACTGTTATGTTATATCTCACATACAAAAACCAAATACCCTTGAGTGTTCTATAATGTAGCGGTCTGACACAAAATGGTTTTAGATGAACTTTTAATTAAATACTTTTGATTTACATGCGATTGAACAAATAAATAATAAAACATTGGTTTAATTAACGTTTGTGAACTTTTGTGTGCACAATGTAATTAGTTTAAATCGCATGTTTATTAGAGTGGCCCCTCAAAATGAAAGTGCATAGCAAAAATTTGTATTGGTCTTCATTTTTTTCCTTTACATTATTTAAATCCTAGAATTATTTAAAATGAAATGCTGGAATTTTATGTTGTACAACTTTGTTAATAAATTGTTAAGTTAACCAAAATAAATGTTCTCGTTTTACATAAAATATGTACATATGCATATTCGAAGAGACCATTCTCAATATTTGGCATGTGATTTTGTTAATGGGCTGCAAAAACATTTACTGACATAAACTCGACAAATATACACAAAAAAATATTTGTGTTGAGTTTATGAATAAGTGCGTCATGCTTCAATGCACTCAAAAACTAAAAACACATTTTTTGATACATAGTGTGACTGTGTTCCACAGTGTAATCGAACATCGAGCATTAAATTCACATTCCATTTGTCGCTTTGGACATAATGTAAAAACTAATTGTGGAAATCAGAATGTCGCCAATTAAATTTTGGAATAGTCATACTATGCTTCATAAAATATATATATTTTTTTAATTTTTGAGTGCATTGAAGTACAACGGGTTCTGATAGAGGGGATGAAAAATAATATAGTTTTGAAAGCTAACGTATAGAGGTCATTTACCCCTTTTGCACATTCTTATGAAGGATCGAATGAATAAACCTTCTTATCCTTACATTTTATGTAAAGGATGTGTTCAGACACATTACTTAAATCACTGCGAGGAACATGTTTGTGGAACATTTTAACCTTCTCGCTCACCAAGATAAATTTATTTTTTGTCCCTTTTGTGCGAAAGGGTGAAAAACATCCTTAAGGTAAATGTTTAACGGGTCAAATTGTTCAACACAAATATTTGCCATTACATTCTACCATCCGAATACAAAACTCAATTTAAATGTCTGAAATAAGTAAAACTTTAAAATTCAATTAGAACCTTTTTTCTAGAAAATCAAAAAAAGGGACCCTTAAGAATTAAAATATTTTATGAAGAAAATTGCCGCAAAATTAGCAGAACTCATTGGTCGTATTATTAGGCGTTTATATGAGGTGAAGATAAAAATTAATATTTCTTGGAAACATTTTGTAAGAGGGGTAATGAAAAGGAGTTATGAATTGCATTCCACAAAAAAATTACAGAAAAATATATTTTTTTTTTAATAATGCCAAACCAAAACAAATACAAATATTGAAAAAATAATTTTATAAATAAATATAATATTTTTATTATTTGAAACCACGCTTTAAAGGTAAGACATCCAATACGTTTACATATCGAAATAATACTTCAAGTTAATTCAAAAAATAAATATTCTTATATTTATATTTTCAAAGAGCTTAAATACCATAAATATTGGTAGATAGTGGGTGTTTCAGTTGGTTGTATTTCCATTCTATTTTTTTAATTCCATTTTTATCCCTCTATACCCATTGTATCCATTGAAAGTATGAATTTGGAAAAAATCTTTAATTTTTTGTGTCTACGCAGAATGTATACTCCGATCCGAATGTATACTATACTCATTTGGTTGGTACTATTTTTTATCCCCTATTTACCCCAAAAAGTACTAATTTCGAAAAATTCTAATATTTTACGTGTCAACGCAATCTAGGTGCAGCCATTTGCTTGGTACCATTTTTATCCCTCTACTCCCATTTTAGCCCCTAAAAGTATGAACTTGGAAAAAATACTTTTATATTACGTCTCTACTCAGTTAGAGGAATGTACACACCGAATTTCTTGTTTCTAGCTGTTGTCGTTTAAAAGGTACCATTTTTATCCCTTTTATGCCCCATTTCACCCCCTACAAATAAGAATCACATTTTCGCTATAAGGGGAATGTGCATACCAAATATCAAGTAAATATAAACAGGCATATTCACAAAGCATGCTTAAATACGCTAAAATATTAGGGATTATTATGGGTATTTTTAGTCCATGTGAGGGAAACATTTTTCCCTTTGGGCCGATTTCGCCTCGTTTCAATCCCAACCGATCTACGACTTTAAGACGCATGTGTGGAAAATTTGAACGTTCTAGCTCCTTTCGTTTAGATGATAGCGTGCTTTCAATAGACGGAGAGACGGACGGATGGATATGGCTAGATCGTCTAAGAATTTTAGGTGGAGGGTATAATAAATAAGAGGAATCAATACCTTTCGAATGGTGCCTAAATGATGAAGAACGGACGAAAAATGACGTCACTGACTCCATTTTTGTGAAATAATTTAATGCAGGCGATGGTTTTCACAGCCAAAATGTTCAAAAACTAGCGCTGCGGCGTGAATTCCTTTCGATGTTCATCATTTAGGCATCAATCGAAAAGTATTGACTGCCGCTATTAATTTTTCATAAAATACTAACACCAAATACGGAAAAATGTTCTGTTGTTACTATGAAAAAACACAAAAAATTACTAGAAATGTCCAATAATTCAACCAATAGGTTACTCTGAGACAAGAATCAAAACTTATATTTAAAGAGTCTACATTTTCAAAAAATTTACAAAAAAGCAGTCTTTGAAGTCATTGAGCTCAAGCACCCCCTTCTGGTACTTACCCATCATATCTCAGTTGCTACTACCCTAATGTACCACTCTAATATCAGAAAATTAAAGCTCGCATAAAACCATGAATCATGCTTGAGCTCAATGACGTCAAAGACAAAAAAATCGGCCTCGTCGAGACAAAAACATCGATGTATCACACTTTAAAATCCGTTTATAAATGCAGAAGTTATATAGAAAAATGTAAAAGCGCGACCCCTACGTTCGGCATAAAAAAATAAAAAAATTTTTTTGAAACTACCTTTCAATAATACTTCATATTCGAAGGTGTACGGCGAACTTTTTTTTTTACTTGTAACCTGGTACGCTCTAGTGTGGGTGTATAGCCAAATCAGTAATATTTGAAAAAATGGCTTTAGAAAAAATGTCTTCTCCAAATTCAGATGACAGCCAAATCATTAGTTTGGCATCAAAAACATATTTTTGAGAAAATGGTTCATAGCCACTTTTGAATATAAGCCCTTGATATATAAATCAAATATCAGTAGAAAGTTGGGCATTTAAACAAGAAATTATTTATTATATTCTTCTATAAGATCTTTGCAATTATATAACACTATCAAAGAATTTCCAGCATATGTCAGCTATAAGAGAATGAATACTCTTTATAGCTTTATTCAATAGTCACACATGTACGACGAAACAGACAGACGGACATTACTAAATCGACTAAGAAAGTGATTCTAAGCCGATCTGTATAATAGGTCTACCTCGTTTTCTTTTGGGTGTTACAAACAAATGCACAAAGACATAATACCCAAGTTGCGAGTACAACAATTTTCGTTGACATATGAACATCATGCAAAATCTCTTAGCATAGTGTCGACGTATATTTGTGCACCAGAGGAATGATGTTTGTCTAGAAAGTTTTAAAGAGATTCTTCAATGCTTTCATTTTCTTAGTCAGAATCACTGTGGTGCCCCTGCCACTGGTCTAAACAGAGAATTTTCTGCAAAAATATTAACAAAAACATCCTTTAGGATGTTAGTGTCCAGAAGGACAACATGTGTGACATTTATATGCCCTTTCATATGGAAAACCCAAATCGATGATGTTAACATTAAAGGCTTGAATTATGACAACATATTTTAAAATGCCAAACCTAATACAGTTAAAGCTTGCTCTTCAAGAGGAATTTTGTGATTTTTTTGGGACCATTTCCCAATAGGAAGGACTTTATCTTTTTTTTTTTGACGAAAAAAAACCTTGAACTTTTCCCTATTCCGGCCATTATTTTCAAATTTTCCCCCGAAACATCCCACTTAGTTTAATCACCACTTTACATAAATACCTTGGTTTGCATACTCACGCCCATATGTATACGCCGGAGTATACCCCAATATGTTTGTGTCTGTAAGGACAAAAAGGAAACCCCAACATGAAAAAGGGAAGAAAAATGAATCCTGTGACATTTTATGAGAATGTTTAAGTTCTGTACGATATACCACCATCGTCTTGTTGTATCAGATTGGCTAGGAAAAGAAAAAACCCACATAAGACGACGACGAAGAAGAAGAAACAGAAGAAAGTCAACAAAATAAAATGTGCCATGAAAGTCATAAAAATATATTGAATTGCTCACGGTCTCACGAGCTGGAGACAAGGGTGGACATATCAAACGCTAGCGAGGCATATGAATGGGAATGGTAACAGTGGCCGTGGTGGTGATGACGATAACGGCCAAATGGACAAACATGCAATAGAATGCAGAAGACAAACAAGCAGACAAGTACCAAACAGTGGCTCCGGAATAACTACTAGTCTAATTCCAAGTGAAATGTAACAGAAACTGTCCTTGTGTTCTCCGATGTAAATTAATTTTTGCAAAATTGTATTTTCTATAAGGCGAATATTGCTGCATATCGCGATTTTCAAAAAATTTCAAATTATAGCACTCTATTGTCTTCGAATGTAAAGAATTTTGTCATAAGTTAAATTTAAACAAGTACAATCGGAGATTAGTTCGACGGGGTCGAACTTTACATACCCTCCACCATAGATTGCATTCCACAGAGGCTGTCGATTTTCGTAGAAGTGCAGTAAAATTACAGGAAAATGTTAATTTTTTTAATATACCCAACCAAAGCAATTAAAAATATTGAATAAATAACTTTATAAATAAATATAAAATTTTAATTATGTTAAACCACGCTTACAAGAAAAGGCTACCAACATGTTTATACTACATACACTGACTCAAAAAAGTCTGTGTACAAAAGTTATTATGGCAAAAATTGTAGATTTATGAAAACAGTAAAGGATTGGTGGGGTGGATAAATTTTATTTTATTTTATGGTTTCACTTGTAAACCTTTAATTTCTTGGTTTATACTTAAACATTTTGATTTAAATGTTATACAAATACAGCAAATTATTCGTTGAGATAAAAAAAGTGCTAAAAAAGTATCCGTACAGTAAATTATTTGCTACTTAAATAATTAAATTTATTCAGATATAATATTCAAAAAGTATCAGTACGTAGTTGGACCACCTTTATTAGTAATTACGACGTTTAATCGGGTTTTCCCACTCCTCCCTAATTACGGGTTTCAATTGGTACTTATTGGTTGTATTGTGCTCCCTGATTTTTTTCTAGGTGACTGAGCTGGGTGATTTAGAGCTCTAGGAACATTGTATAACTGTCATTCCTTGACTACCCTAGAGGTGTGTTTGGGGTCGTTGTCTTGTTGGAAGTAAAATAAACGCCCCACGCCCACATTTTGTGCACTTTCCTTCCGATTTTCTTTTAGTATATATTTAAATATGTTAATTTATCCATTGTAGTTTCAATGAAAACCAGGTTTCCTACCTCTGATGAAGCCATACAACCCCATACCATAACATTACCTCCTCCATGATTTATGGTTGGTCGCTAAAAATAACGTGATCCCAAAACGAAATATCCTTATCAATATGATCGATGGTGTACTCCAATCTCTTTTCATATTTGCTTTTCGTACGTACGACTTCTTACGACTCACTCGACCGATGTATTCATATCGGTTAAGGCAATTTCTAACGGTTTGTAGATCGACAGTAATTCCATCGGTGGATTTGAGATTTTCAGCTATTACGTATGCACTAGGATTTTCATTTACGCTTCGGACAATTCTCTTCTCCAAACGATGATCAATCATCCTTGGACGACCAGATCTTGGTTTATTGGCAATTGTTTTGGTTCTCTCGAATTGTTGGATGACATATTGGTCGGACGAACGAGGCCTTTTAACTATTTCGACAATTTCTGACAAGTTTCCCCATCATTTTTCAAGTTTATTATATTTTTTTAGTGTTCATTGAAATTTGCTTATTTTTGCTATCCATAACTGATTTAATTTTTCTTTTTTGTTCTAATTTTTACGAAAGCAACGCGACAACTGCCCAAAACTACTTTCATTATTAGTTGAACACATATTTTGTATTAAAGGTTCCGTTAATTTAAAAAAGCTGATATTGTACGGAGACTTTTTTGGTGTAGAGAAACAGGTTTGTTGCATGTTTGTTAAAATTTCGAACAGGGCAACCAAATAGAAAAAAACGTTTAACGCAAAATAGCGAAATATAATGGGTTCGCTTTAATTTAGTGCAATTGTTTTACTCCTCGATTTAATTTTGTTACATTTTATTGAAATTGAAATTCCTGTACAGAGACATTTTTGAGTCAGAGTATATCAAGTAAATTCAAAAAGTAAATATAAGGCAGAAATATTCAAAGAAGCTTAAATACCAAAAGTATTGGGGGTAGTGGGTACACTTGAAGCTACAGCCGTTTGGTTGGTTGTATTTCCATCCTATTTTAATTCCAAAAGTACAAATTTTCACAATCTATTATATCTCACGTACGAAACTTCATGATTGTACCCACTTTTGCTATAAAAGTAAAAAAGTACGAAAAATCGTTTTATTTTGCGAGTCTATGGAATGTAGGACTGAATGGAATATAGACACCGAATTCCATTTCCAGGCATGTACACACCGAATTTTATCATTCTAGCTGTAGCCGTTTAGTTGGTACCATTTTTAACTCTTTATTCCCACTTTATCCCTTAAAAGTACGAATTTGGAAAAAGTACTTTTATATTATGTAACCACTCAATTAGGGGAATGTACACACCGTTTTTAGTGTTGCTATCGTTTGATAGGTACATTTTTTATCACATTTTGTACCATTTACCCCTACTATTAAGAATCACTTATGCTGCACGTTTTTGCTATAAGGAAATGTGCATACCAAATATCAAGCAAATATAAGTAGACCTATTCGAAAACATTCATAAATACTCGAAATATTAGGGGTATTTTCAGTCCTTGTATGGGAAAAATATTTCCTTCTGGGACGATTTTGCCCACATTTAATCCCAGCCGATTTGTAACCATTTGACGTATTCTGGGAAAATTTGGACGTCCTGGCTCCTTTCGTTTAGATGCTAGCGTGCTTTCAAAAGACGGCCGGACAGACGGACGGATATGACTAGATCGTCTTAGAATTTTATGACGATCAAGAATATATATACTTTATTGGGTCTCAAGTCGATATTTCAAGGTGCTACAAACGGGAATTCCTAATTTTTTTGTTGTGGGATATACAAACGTACTTTTTGGCGAATTTACAGTAAATTGCTTCTAGTTTAATAAAAAATTATCAAATCTTGAAAAAATATTAAAAAATATATTTTTTTCTTATTGCCTTGTATTAATAAGCAACAAAGAACATCTTCGATTTTTTTAAAATAAATTTTTATTATCAACTGATAGTGTCAGTAAGATGCTCCATACGTTTTATGATGGAATTCACTGAAGAAGAGTTCAAAAAAATTGTGGATATTCCCGACTAAAATTTTCTTTGTTTGGTGCGTTGGTACAAAATATTTCGGCTTTATCTATGTCCATTTGTGAGTTAGATAGTTATTTATTAACTCATTATGAATGCAAGATTTCTTAATAATAAATAAATATTAAATGTTGGTCCTCAAAGTGTTAAATTTGAAGTAAAAACTTCTACAAAACTCTAACATACCCAAGTTTTAGTTTTAGTGTAAATAACAACTCTCTGAAAACAAGTTTATAGATCTAAGGAAAACAGCAATAGTTAAAAAACTTTCCGCATGTTCATGTTTTAGTTGCAAGTGAAAAAGGTTTTTCTTCATTTTTGAGACGACCCAGTTTAGGTTAGGTGGCAGTCAGAAATTAAGCATTTGACTCACTTAACTTTTTTCCTTCGTAAACACTGTCTGCCATTAAAGCAACAAAAACATATCAAAGTAAAGCAGAAAACGGAGACGACAACAACAAAACAAAAGAAGAACAGATTCAAATCAGATTCGCAATGACATGGGAACGAAAGAATAAATATTCGTGTAAAATGTGTTGAAACATTAAACCAGTATGTGAGTGTGTATGTATCCATGGATGTGTTTGTAAATAAACACATGCGAACATACGCACATCCACACATAGACAAACATTGTCACAGGACATACTTTAGCCAACTTGTGTACACACACTCTCTCACACACACCCAGGCACCCACAGTGCCACCCATATTTGCAGTCGAGAAGACGAGAAGATAAAAGTACGACGACAAACATTGAAATCCTCGAGTAAACAAAAATTAATTTCTCTAATTTATTAAACATTAAGGATCTTTTAACAGCCTTTCCTACGCCAGAATCAAACAAATCATCCAAAGATGGACAAACAAACAAACAGAAGATGAAAAAAACGGACATGTAGAATAGCTGAAAGGAGAAGGCAGCAAATGAATAGAAGAAGGGAATAAACATAATTTTTCATTAAAGAAAAACTCGGTCAATTTTCTTGGCACACGACGCATCTTGGCATCTGCGGAAACAGGCCATAGAAGACGAAAAATGGGCGATGATGCGATAAGCCACAGTGGGACAGTTTTGAATAAAGCGTTATAAAAAAGTAGTCAGATGTGATACCTACCTAAATTTTAATGGACTAAAGACGTAGAAGGCTCTGGAGAACAAAATATTATTATATGTTTATCTGCTAGGGTACAGACCCTAGCCTTATACACTTAAAAACCATTTGGTTCATATATAAACAAGTGAGGAAAGGCTAAAGTCGGGCGGTGCCGAAAATTCGTACTGAATTCGTACCACTTGAAGTATTATTTCGATATATAGTGTAAAGGTGTTGGTAGACTTGCCTTATTTGTTTATAATTATATTATTTTTTCCATATTTCTATTTGTTTTGGTTTGGCTATTCTAAAAATATATTTTTTTCCTGTAATATTACTGCACTTCTATGAAAATCGACATCCTCTGTGGAATGCAATCCATGGTGGAGAATATATATGAAGTTCGGCCCGAACTTAACGCCGTTTTTACTTTTTTTTTAATTTTAAAAAAATTGAAATATTTGGGTGCCTAGGAATCATAGGAATTTATACATCAAATTTCATTATTTCAACTTTAGCGCTTTTTGGTACCATTTATAACACTCTTTCCCATTTTATTCCGTAAGTGTGTGAAATTAGCAATATTTATTTATTATACAAGTCTATGCAATTAGGGGTATGTACAAACGGAAATTAAGGCTTTTGCCTATGACGATTGACTTGTATAATTTTTAACACATTTCACACCCTAAAATTTGAAATTTGGAAAAAAAATTTTGAGTTCGCGATCACTCTATACGTGATGTGTATGTAACAAAAAGTGGCTTAAACGCTTTCAGTTCTTGGTAGGAAAAAAATCCCCCTGTGACGAACTGAACCTCCTAAACGGACGGACACTCGTCTTAGAAATTTATCACGACCCAGAATAAATATGCTTTATGGGGTCTCCGATGAATACACCTCATTCTAATGTGGAGGATGTAAAAATTTGCATTCCCTTAAGTATGTTAACCAAAAGGAATAATATCAATCATACGCTCCCAGTTCCACGACTACCACTGTCACTCAGTGTTGCCAATAACAAATAGTCGGTAGGGAAAAAAGGACGGAAATGCGACTTCGAAGCACCAACTAAATCGGGCCGGCTTGGTTCTATACTCTCTTTCAGGTTCTATACTCTCTTTCAGAGTTTGCATTTTTTAAAACCGAAAAGAAAAACTTTTTGTTTTTAACCCTCTAACCGGCAATTCTTTAATAATTAAAAATATAGGTCGACATATTTTTTCTGAGATAATTATGTTTAATATGATAAACTCAGAAAAAGAAAATCAGAAAGTCATTTGCTAATTTAGTTCTAGAGCCAGATGATAAAAGGTAAGGAGTGCCTAACGAAAACAAAACTTTTTTTCACATTCACAAGTAAATATGTTGAAACTAGATAGTCGCATCTTATCGAAAAAATTATTAGATCCGGACTCATAAATCATTATTATATAGTTTGGAATAAGAAGAATTCACTCACTAAATTTCACGTGCTTTTCTTTTTTCCTGACTTCGTGCACAAAACTGAAAATAAAATCGAAACCAAACGTTATAATGCGTTTGGTACTTATACAAAAGTGTTATCATGTCTGTTGTTCAAAGTACCATTATAACTTTGTTTTTGTAAGAATAATCAATTATTGAGTAAATTCGAAATTTGCGAAGATTTCCCTGAGGCACTCTTGCGAGTTGGAGGGTTAAACTTTATTCAATTTATCAATTCAAACTCATAATAAAAATATACCTTTTTACATTTCAATAGCAAAATACTGATAATTCCGACTGATATCTTTAAATGCAGGTGTGAAGCATGTAACAAACTTCGTAATTGTGAAAGTTGTTGTTGTCGGAGTTGTTAAAAACGCTGCCAACAAAAACCATATTCGAATGATCTCGTATCATAGTTAGTATATTTAATATGTGCTGACAAGTGTAGGGAATTTTATATTTAGTGTAGTGAAACGTAGATATATTTTTGATTTAATTATTAAACTTAATTTAATTTTTTCTTTCGTGGCAACACTGATGTCACTTCCGTTTCAAGTCCACAGATTGTGAACAGTTGCATTCCTTCACCAATCTTATTAAAATCAATCATATGAAAATCTAAAGCCGAGGCAAGAGATTTTAGCTAAATAGATGACTTCATGATATTGACTACACTGATGACATATGTTTAACACTTATCCATAGATTTACTTCACATAGGTCTTGCTTACACCGTGCGATATCACTTTTGGACTAGTGACTGGTAAATCGATTCTGATTCTAATCGAGAATCGATTTTGGGGGTTCATAAATCGATTATTTTGGAATCGATTACACGCGTCCAACTTTATACTGGAATCGATTTTCGACGCTTCAGAATCGAAATTTTGTACTTTTGGCGGTAACAAGTTGTGAAATTTAGAAGAAAAATTTAAAGTTGGTAAAAAATGAAGTCTGAATTATTATAAATAGTTAAAAATATATAAAAGTAAGGAGCTCACTATGTACCAAACTCTTGGTTTTTTGTGGAAGCACCTCCAAGCATTTGAAAAGTCCTCAAAATGTAAAGAGTGTTACAGAAATATTTTGATAATTTTAAATTTGTAATGAAATATTATTTACATTTCGTGAAATATGGTAATTATCGAACTTGATCCACTTTTAAGTATTCCGATCGGATTCATCCTAAAATAATCAATCAACAGATAACGTAGATAGACATATACAAAAAATTCGGTGAATAAATTCAGTCGATTTTTTTTTTACCAAAGTCTACGATCAATACAATATTTCGTGAATGTTAGGAAATTATTGATATTAAAATATCAAGATTTTCTTACATCCATCGTCGCCATAATCGCATTTCACTAATCTATCATTAGAATTAATTTTTTCAATTTTTTGTTTGCAAGTTTCTTCTTAGAAAGATTAAATTTTAAAGAAACTTGATCGAAATTCTCGGTGCTTGAATAGCGGCCCTAAAAAACACGGTCAGTGAGTCTGTAAGCAGACAGACTATTTTCAAACTGCATATATGCTTTTCTTAAATTACTTTACTACTTAAAGTATAATTTCTTAAGTAATATGTGTATTATATATATATATATATATATATATATATATATATATATATATATATATATATATATATATATATTTTAATTTCAACATGAAAGATTTGTGATTTGCAATCATTATAAGATTTTAACAAAAAACTCTTCATAGAAGAGGCTGCAGGCAGACGGACTATTTTTAAACTATATTTTTTACTATTTAAAGTAATATTTAAAATAATATTTTTTAAATAAAAAATTTAATGTGCACTTAAACTTGAAATATTTTAAATTTTGAATGCGAATTTAAATCTGAATATCTTTTTCAAGTTTGCATTTTAATATTGTTTTCTATTGGAGTAACGTACTTGTTCGACTACTCTAATTCATAATAATTTATAAAAAACCAATGAGTGTTTTACATTGAAAAATGTTTTGATAAATTATGCTGCAGCGACTGTTGTACGGAAAACGCGACGGTCTGAAAGCGGATTAAACACCGTATTCATATAACTTTTCCATCTGAGATAAACATAAACAAAGAAAATAGATCTATTAAGAACAAAGATTACGAACGAATGGTTCGACTACATCAAAAAATAATAAAAAATACATCAAAAAATAAAAAAAAATAATAAAAAATAATTATTTTTAATGAAACGAAAACACATAAAAAATATGCTGTTAATTTCGTATTTATATATTTTAGATTTAAATACAAACTCAAATGTGGAATTTTATTCTATGGTTGAACATTTTAACCGATTCCGATTAAGAATCGATTCTTGGGTCCGATTCTTCGATTCTAAGAATCGGATTGAAAAATAGTTGATCGGGGAATCGAGAATCGATTCTCGCCCTTAATTACCATTCACTATTTTGGACCTGAAGAAGACAATATATGCAACTGGACATCGTATGTAGAAAAACTGTGTACTCAGTTGTTCATATGGTGATCTTTTTACTTTTTAAGGGGGATTGGCATTTAAATTGTTATTTTGTATTAAACACTAGTTTAGATAGAACAATAAGGTTTAAAATATTTTTAAAAGATATTCTTCCCTTTCGTTTGATACCCACATCGCCTTTGTATGAATCGGAAAAGTATGAAAATAAATTATTAAAAAAACAAGTAAAAACGGCATTAAGTTCAACCGGGCCAAACTTTATATACCCTCCACCATGGATTGCATTCCACAGAGGATGGCGATTTTCGTAGAAGTGCAGTAATATTACAGGAAAATATAATATTTTTAATATAGCCAAACCAAAACAAATACACATATTGAAAAAATGATTTTATAACTAAATATAATATTTTTATTATTTCAAGCCACGATTACAAGGCAAGGTTGCCAATACATTTACACTACATATATCGAAATAATACTTCAAGTCAATTCAAAAATTAAATATATATATATATATATATATATTTTTTTTTTTTTCAAAAAAGCTTAAATACCATAAATATTGGTAGATAGTGGGTGCTACAGTTGGGTGTATTTCCATTTTATTTTAATTCCAAAAGTACAAATTTTGAAAATCCATTATCTCACGTACATAGTTCAAAATAATCTATCTTCGTGATTCAACCAACTTTTGTCGTAAAAGTAAAAAGTACGAATTTGGAAAATTATTTTTATTTTGTGTCTATGCAGTCAGAGGAATGTATACACAGAATCATATGATTCTAGCTGAGGCCATTTGGCTGGTACCATTTTATCCCCTTTTTCCTAGTTTACCACCTTAAGAGTACGACTTTCTAAAGTCTCTATATTTTACGTGTCTACACAATAAGAGGGATGTACACACCGAATTTCATCATTCTAGTAGTCGTTTAGTTGGTACTATCATTGAAAATACGAATTTGGAAAAAAAACCTTTTATTTTTCGTGTCTACGCAGTCAGAGGAATGTATATTACGAATTTCATGACTCTAGCTACGGTCATGTGGTTGGTAGTATTTTTATCCCGTTTTTCCATTTCCACCCCAAAAAGTACGAATTTTGAAAAATCCGTTTATTTAATGTTTCTATGCAATCAGAGGAATGCATACACCGAATTTCATTATTTTAGGTGCAACCGTTTGGTTGGTACCATTTGTATCCCTCTATTCCCATTTTACCCCTTAAAAGTACGAATTTGGAAAACATATTTTTATATTATGTATCTACTCCATTAGAGGAATGTACACATCAAAATTCGTGTTTCTAGCTGTTACCGTTTTAAAGGTACCACTTTTATCCCTTTTTGTCCCATTTCTCCCTCGCTTTGTGGTGCACGTTTTTGTTATAGGGAAAATGCGCACACCCAGTATCAAGTAAGTACAAGCAGACGTATTGAAACTAGTAAATCAAAAAAAAAAAAAATTTTCAAATCCATGCTTTATGCAAGCAGAATTCTATTGGGCCTAGAAATTCTTTTTTAGTTATCTTTTGTAGAAGGAAAAATTACTGCGTTATCAGGAGCAGAAATAATAGATTTTTAATTTGTGGTTTGTATGGGAGGTACCACGCCCCTTTGTCCATTCCCGCTCATATTTGCAGCAGCACTTAAAAAATGCACACCAAACCGACGTACCAAATTTTGTTCAAATACCGTTATCAGGAGCAGAAATAATAGATTTTTAATTTGTGGTTTGTATGGGAGGTACCACGCCCCTTTGTACAATCCCGCCCATATTTGCAGCAGCACTTAAAAAATCCACACCAAACCGACGTACCAAATTTTGTTCAAATACCGTTATCAGGAGCAGAAATAATAGATTTTTAATTTGTGGTTTGTATGGGAGGTACCACGCCCCTTTGTACAATCCCGCCCATATTTGCAGCAGCACTTAAAAAATCCACACCAAACCGACGTACCAAATTTTGTTCAAATACCGTTATCAGGAGCAGAAATAATAGATTTTTAATTTGTGGTTTGTATGGGAGGTACCACGCCCCTTTGTCCATTCCCGCTCATATTTGCAGCAGCACTTAAAAAATGCACACCAAACCGACGTACCAAATTTTGTTCAAATACCGTTATCAGGAGCAGAAATAATAGATTTTTAATTTGTGGTTTGTATGGGAGGTACCACGCCCCTTTGTACAATCCCGCCCATATTTGCAGCAGCACTTAAAAAATCCACACCAAACCGACGTACCAAATTTTGTTCAAATACCGTTATCAGGAGCAGAAATAATAGATTTTTAATTTGTGGTTTGTATGGGAGGTACCACGCCCCTTTGTACAATCCCGCCCATATTTGCAGCAGCACTTAAAAAATCCACACCAAACCGACGTACCAAATTTTGTTCAAATACCGTTATCAGGAGCAGAAATAATAGATTTTTAATTTGTGGTTTGTATGGGAGGTACCACGCCCCTTTGTACAATCCCGCCCATATTTGCAGCAGCACTTACAACATGCACACCAAACCGACGTACCAAATTTTGTTTAAATACCGTTATCAGGAGCAGAAATAATAGATTTTTAATTTGTGGTTTGTATGGGAGGTACCACGCCCCTTTGTCCAATTGGTCAAATTTTTCCATTTCCTTGTATTGTCATCGAAAATGATTAAGTGTGCAAAATTTGAGCAAAATTGGTTGAGAAAAAAGCTTTCAAAAATTGATTTCAAATTTTGTGGCACACAAACATATATAGAAAGTAACCTTATATAAAGCATGGAAAAATGTGCATAAATACTGTAAAGTATTAGGGAATATTATGGGTAGTTTTAGTCCTTGTGAGGGAAAATTTTTCCCTTTGTGCCGATTTCGCCCAGTTTCAATTCCAACCGATCTACGACTATAAGACGAATTTATGTTAAATTTGGACGTCCTAGCTCCTTTCGTTTAGATGCTAGCGTGCTTTCAACAGACGGAGAGACGGACGCACGGATATGGCTAGATCGTCTTATGATTTATACTTTATAGTGTCTCAGGTCGATATTTCAAGGTGTTACAAACGGAATGGCAAATTTAGTATTCCCCATCCTGGAGGTGGAGGGTATAATTAAAAGTCCTATAAAAAGGAGAAAAGATCACCAAATGGAAAACTGAGTATACAACATGTCTACACATGATCTCTAGTTTCATATGTATATGATCTTGTTCAGGCCCAACACAAAAATTTTAAAATTGTCTCGCGGTGTTATAAAATAAATGAAAATATTGTGATATTTATTTTGGAAAGGGTATTTTCGCTTTATTGAAAAACAACAATTAAAAAAAACATGATTTTATTAAAAAATATTTTGAGCCTAAAAAGAGAGTCACAACTTCTACATTTGTCAACTTTTACATATAGAAATTATTGTCATCGATAGAATATTACTATTTTTCCATTTTTTATGGCACAGAAGTTTAAGCAAAAAAGATTTATTCGCAGAAATATAAATTTCTCTAATTTTTTTGGATACTAAACCACTGTTTCTATGCGAAAGTGAAGTTCGCACCATTAGTTATCATTATAAGTACGTTTAATTGAATTGAATTTTGCTATCTTCAGTGTTTCTGCTTGTATCGCAGAAGGGAGAATTAAAGACCGCTAACAGCGCAACAACAACATGACTAAACTACACTTCTCTTTTTTATCATACATCGAAAGTCATAACGATTTTGATTGGCCCACTGTTAGATTTAATATTCAATAACGACTAAATGACTTCAGGATGCCTAACTTATATCCTTATGAGGCAGCGGATGCATTCGCGCAGTTTATTTTCAGTTTCAGCGAAACAAATAATAAATTGTTGCAAAGTAGTTACACTCTCATTTTGCCTTTAATGTTAATATAAAAAATGTGTTTCGTTAAATTAGTTTTAATGAGATTTTTATGTGGTAATGATACGCACGCATCTTATAGTAACCCTGACAGCAGTAGCAGCAGCACTGGTGGTTATGAGGGGTTGGCATCCTAGGCATTCCTTATGTCTGCGTGTCTCTGCTTGAAACACAACACCCTCTCGGCCAAACTGTTTGGTGGTAGCGACCAACAAATACTTTTGGCCATATAATCATTAGTTATTGTGTTTTATATTTGTGCTCGTTTCTTTTTATTTTAGTCTTCCTCCTCCTCCAACGGCTTTTTCTTGCTCATGTCTCCTATCGGTTGAGGTTTATAAAAATGAGAATTTTATATTAGTGTGAACATCAACATCAATTTTAGTTTTTAATAGATTCCGTTTCGTATCTTTTGCTGTATGGAAAACTTTTCGGTCTTCAATTCTCTACATCGCCCTTTTCCAGCACAGAAAAGCAATAATGTCTGCCATGCCAACAAACACGAGAAAAATATCAGTAGTAGAAGAAGAAAAAAAAAGAGTGATAAAATCTAATCAAAGTGAAAAGTTGTAATTTGAATTGTATGGCAAAGTTTTGTGGAAACCGAAACGGAATTTGTTTTCTGCTCTTGTTTTGTCCTTGCTGTTGTCCTGATGCTCCACATTTTGTTTATTGATGATGTCCTAAATATATCAATATTTATACACAAGAAATGTTGTGTGGTTGTAAACTTTTGTTTATTTGTTTACCCGAGAAATGTTGCGAATGAGAATGTGGGAGTGGTTGTATGTGTGTGTGTGTTATATTATATAAGGATTTATAAATGATTATTGCTTTTTTCTAACGCTTCCCCTCAACATCCTTATCCACATCGACATTCACATCCCCAACCAAGGCATGATCATCATCATTATCGTAATCATCGAAGCTCAAGAGGGATTTTCCAACGAATTGAAATTAATTTTGCATAAAATTAAATATTAAATTCTGTCTTTCGTTCGATGTGTAAAACAGACGACTGGAAATTGTATTTATTCGTTGTCGACGAAAAACAAAAATAGTAGAAAAAATATGTCACAGGCCTAAAATAAAGACCGACGTCACAACAGCAAGAACGACAAATAAGTGGATGTTGGATTTTGATGATAATTGAAAACTCTGCTAAGGAATTTAAAATTCAAGTGGGAATGTTCCACCTAAATGTGAGACTGAATGAATACAAATTTAAAGAGAATTTCTAGATTTGTAGACATGCCCCTTCTAGCAAATGAATAGAAGTAAATCTAATTAATTGCTTTTCACGTAAAAAAAACTTGGACTGTAAAAATTTACAGCATAAACAAGCAACGCTTTATTGATATCACTTTACTTTAATACGCTTAAAAATATGGACCAATATTAATTTTTAATAAAACCTAATATAACTTAAATAAAGATTGGCCTGTATAGTTTGAAATTATATGATGTATATGGTAGGGACAGGATAAGTAAGTTCAAACATTGTCTTTCCTCCGATGCGCAGTGGTTCAGAGTCAAAATCCATCTGCCAAAATTCAATAACTTTTGTTCTAGAAGACTTTTTTAGTTCTGTAAAAAATTAGACAAGGACCCGAGGATTATTTTGAGGTATTAACATTAAAAATAGGGCAATCGGATATATTTCAGAAATCGGCCCAAAGTTGACTACTTTTCATGTTTTTCGATTTTAAAGAAAATTAAATTTTTTATTTTTTGTTTTTATGTTTTTATGTTTTTTAAACATATTTTTACGTATTTGTTCATAATGCGAAGAAAAATTTTTATTTTTTTTTTGGTTTAACAGATTTTCACGTTTTTCAGATTTTGAAAATTTTTTGACTTTGTCGAACTGTTTCTCACACATTTTAATTTTAATAATTTCTTTTTTTGACTTTGTCGAACTGTTTTTTTTTCACATTTTAAGAGATTTTGCATTTTTCACATTTTAAGAGATTTTGCACTCAAGTTTTTTATTAGAAATTGTGGTTTCTTACCTTTTATGACGTCAAAACTATGTTTGTGCCAAATACAGTTTGGTTGTAATGAATATTGTAAGAATATCCTTTTAGAACAAATATCTGAATTTGGACCAACACAACTTTTTTCCTTCAAAAGCCTTTAACGAAATATATACCTATTTGGAATGCTTGAAGGGTTCCCCGCTTTTGTAGGGTAACTTTAAACTACGACAAAAACAAGACGGAAAAAATCGATGAGCATTCTTAGTGTTCTAAAGCGCTTAAAGAGAACTACATTTTAAAAATATGTTATCAGTATTTAGTATGAATTAGTACAACATTATAAATAATTATACTTTGAAACGGACGCTACAAAAAGCAGAAGTCTGTCTGATAAAATGGATCGGTTCGGATTGAAAACTGATCAGAAGAGAAGAGGTTTCCTCCTAAAATAACCACCAAAACGGATAGCATCAGCAGAAGTTCGGAAGTTGTGAAAATTTGGTTCATCACCAATGAATTTAGCATGGAGTTATCATGGGAGGAATGTCCTTTATTGTTAAAGTCTTCTTATAGATGAAGACTCATTCGTTCATTCATTTTATTATAGTAAAATTTGGTATGACTTAGTTATATTACATAGCTTCAATAAAACCTCGAAGAACTCAAAATACTATGTATCACAAAAGACAAGGAGAAGGAAAATGTTAAAGCCAAATACAAATACAAATTTTGTGTTCGGGACTTAAAAATGTGTTTTTGTGTGCATTGAGGCATACTGATTATATTCAGGAATACTGTTTTCGGTTTGTTCGAAAATTCTCAATTTAATTTTGTTTAAAAAAATGGTGAAACTGGTCAAACATTTTTTTTACAGCCAAAAAATATTCTTTCATATAGTTTTTAAAGTTTTCTGAGCTTATTGAATAAAAAGTTATAGCCTTTTCATGCTTTCATTTTTATACCCTCACTCTACAAAGTAGGAGGGTATATATCATTTAAGACAGACAAAAAGTGTAACGCATTGAAGGAGTAACATAAGACCCTAAGTATCTTTGGACCAAATCCGTTTCTCGACTTTTTAAAATGTTTGAGCCATGTCCGTCTGTCCATCCATCTGGCTGGCTGGTGTACACGATAACTCTCGAAAGGAGAAGAATCGATTCATACGTTGCATATGGTAATATTTTTCCCAAACTTAGTTTAAGTTCGAAGATGGGCGGAATTGCCACGCCCCTTCTGGTACCTCCCACACAAATAGCCCATATTCCAATATTAAATAAAAATTCTTCTTCCACTTCCACACGGATATTCGCAATCGACTATATTTTTGTATTTGATAAAAATTTTACAAGTGCTTTAAGTGAACTAAATATGGAGGGGTTTGCCACGCTCCTTCCAGTACCTGCCACACAAATCACCCAAAACTAAAATTAAAGCTGTTATAACTTCTATACAAATGATCGGAATACTAAGAAATTTGATATTTGGCAATGCTTTTATAGATTTTGTATTCATGTGGAATATGGGCGATATTGCCACACCTCTTCTGGTACCTCACACACAAAACGGCATAAGCTGGTTTAAACCGGCGTAGCAGTCACAAATTCATATAAAATTTTATGTTTGAAAATGTTTTTATAATCACTTTAAGCCAAAAAATATTTTCGCTTTAGCCACGCCCTTTCTTGCACCTCCCACACAGTTGTCTAGATATTTGCTCCTGATTTTACAATTATTTTATAATTGTGGAAGCTAGGACCATATGCTAAGAACCTTCGGAAGGTACTAGCCAAACAAATCATCCGGCCCTAAGTATAGATTATTTCTCTGAGAGTAGGGTATCAGTCGGTTTAGCCGACTGACTGTTTTTATCCCTTTTTGTCCCATTTCACCCGCAAAATCTTTTATTTACTTTTTGGTGCTTTCACATAGACAGACAGACAGACGGACATGGATGGTCTGAGAATTCTACCGCGACCCAGAATATATATTCTTTATGGAGTCAAGGTTACACACGGAATGACAAAATGAATATACCCTCATCCTTATAAAAAAATAATAAACCTCGATTCGAACTCGAGACCAGTGACTCTGTACGAAAAATTCGTTCGCTTTCACGGCTATTTTAAAATGTTACTGAAAGTTAACAAATCCAATAAGAAAGAAACGTATTCAAGAACATTGTTATTGAGAGAATTAATTTTTAGACAAACTCAACTCAAATTATGCACAAATATGTTCCGCCAATATTGACAATTCGTTTCAGTGTTGTGAATTAAAGACCATCGAAGTGATTATCGTTTTCTCTGACATAGTGCAATATTAGTTTTAAATGAGCCGAAAAAGACCACTATTATATGATTGCATTTGTTTAATAACTTATACATGTTTTTTTCTTTTATTTATTTCCAGGTAAGATTATCACTGATATTAATAAATATTGACATCAATTTATGTGTATTAAGAAACAGGAAAGGTATGTGTGATCAATACATCCATAGAAAATTCTCTTGAAATTTGTAATTAATTTATGTTGAATCGATAGATTCCATACCGATGTCAAATTACATGGAAATCAAAGGCCGTTGAAACTTTAAGGCTTTTTATATCATTCATTCTATTTTGTTTCCCAGTAGAAATTGAATTATCTTAGTATCTTCTAATATCATTATTTATTATTTTCTTAAAAAGTATAGTAAAATAATAATTTATAAAATTAAAACGGGTTCAAAATTCTCACCTCCATAGTTAAAAGTGAAGTACACCACCGATTACAAAACAAATTTCGCAGTTCACGAATTTATTACTCATAGATCGGTGTCATATACATTAGGCTGGGTCGCGGTCCTTACAAATGGAAAAACAATTTCCAGTCACCCCATGCAAATAAAGTTTGAATTGTTTAATGATGATTTGCAAATTGTTTTATAGAATTTTATAAAAAATAAATAGCTGCAGTCAAACCTTTCGAATGATGAATATCGGAAGGAAATTGACGCTCATTTTTGTAAAAAGAGTTTGAAAAATTTGGCAAATGCATCTCCTGTATTTACTTAATTATTATTTTACAAACATGGAGTCAGTGACGTCATTTTTTGTCCGATATTTATTTAGGCATCATTTTAAATGTATTCTTTATTTCATATTTTAATTAATATTTTTAAGAAATATGAGTTTTACGCCGTCACTTTGAAAAACCACAAAAAACAATCTAAACGTCCAATAATACGACCAATGAGTTATTATTAGACAGGAGTAAAAATTTATATTTAATGTGCTTCCAAGGGTCTATTAATTGAGAATAAATCGGACAAAAATGCAATATAAAAAATTACACGAGAAAAACTAGATTTTAAGAGGTGTTTTCAGCAATGCTTAGCTCACAGACGTCTTGACCCACGCCTATATATTTTTGCTGATCAGCATTATACAATCCAATATTCATTTCTGGGCGGTGACCGCAGCAATTTATTTTCGTGGCCCATCCTAATATACATATTATCATACATGTTGTAAATAGTTAATTTACATAAGGAATTCCAAAAAATAAAAGAATGTTCACAATATCTTGTTCCAATTCATAATCTAACATTACTCCAAACTTTGTTGAACAGCCTTAAAATGCAAATTTCAAATCGCACCGCTCATTAATTGAATGAAGTCATCTGCATAGATATGCACGGAATCTCAAGGGGCAAATTTGCATGCCAAATTTTGCAACATATGCTGCGCGAATATTTTCATAGAAACTCGTAATAATTAAGCAGTAATTATTACAAGATTCATTTTTATCAACCAATGCACAATTCATTCATTTATCACTAACTTTAACTCCCTGGTAACCAATCGGTTACCAGACAAAGCTAAATTGTCACCGCTATAGAATATTCTCTTTGCAAACTGTTGTCAAAAATATGAACATAAAAGTTAAAACTTCCCTATTATCCATCATATCAATTCCCATTTCTCGCGACTTTGTATACCGCTATGCTTAAGGGAAGACATCAGCTGTCTTTTTTAGCCCCTTTGTATTCATTTGTCCGCAATTCCTAAAGAGCCGCTTAACACGGTTGGTGGACAAACGTTTATTTGTTCGAATCCATCCTTTTGTTTCTACAAAAAAAAGCAAGTAGCAGCTACCCACCAATACATCCTACAAAAGGACTCAACGTTAATGGCGTTCCAAAGAAAACACAATCAAACGGGAACAATGATAATGAAGATGTTGGCAATGGCGTTGACGTTGATGTAGAAGTTGACTATGGGCACTGTGGCAACTGTGGTGGTGATGGTAATGCTTGAATTCCATTGTTCGAATATTTTCTGCAGGCAATGGACAGATTGACAAACACAACCAACAACAGATGTTTTCTTTTCCTATGGAAATCATATGCGGCATTACGCACGAAATGTAACTAGTCCATTATCGATTTTTTTTGAGAAAAATTTAGTAGTTCGAAATTTTAAATTGGAATCGGCTATAAAAAATCAAATTTCTGGTTTTATTGGGAAGCTTGAACTTTGCCATTTAATAATGGAACACAATACAAAATATGTATGCTTTAGCCACGCACGTTCTAGTACTTCCCACACAATTGTCTCTACTCTGGGTAAAAATAAATCCTTTATAACTCCTCCTTATAACTCCTATACGGGTGCCTGAAGTCTATTATGACTTCATATTCGATCATATTTTTACAATTATGTGCGAATGTGGAAGCTGAGTTCAATTGCTACAAACTTCACACACATAATCCGGTACTAAATAAAATTTAAGTCCTTCCATACACATGTTATCTGAGAGTGAGGGTATACATAAGTCGGTTTAAGCGATTGAAACTAAGTTACATGTTCTTGTAGGTGTTGTCGAGTTAAACAAGAATCTGAATATAAGAAGAACATGATGTAAATTGTAACATGATCGCCTCTATAATGTCCAAGTGACGCTGAGGCAAATTTTATATTGTTGTATATATAATATCCTAAATAAATGAATTGAAAAAAAAAAACAAGTAAAAACGGCGTTAAGTTCAGCCGGCCCTCCACCATGGATTGCATTCCTCAGTGGCTGGCGATTTTCGTAGAAGTGCAGTAATATTACAGGGAAATATAAATTTTTAATATAGCCAAACCAAATACAAATATTGAAAAAATAAGTTTATAATTAAATATAATAAGGCAAGGCTACCAATACTTCAATTCAAAAAATACACAGTCAGAGGAATGTATACTCCGAATTTCATGACTCTAGCTGCGGTCATTTGATTGGTACTATTTTTATCCCCTTTTTTCATTTTAACCCCAAAAAGTACGAATTTTGAAAAATCCGTGTATTTTACTTGTCTATGCAATCAGAGGAATGTACACACCGAATTTCATTATTCTAGATACAGTCGTATGGTACCATTTTTATCCCTCTATTCCCATTTTACCCCTTAAAAGTACGAATCTGGAAGAAATACTTTTATATTATGTATCGACTCAATTAGAGGAATGTATACACCGAATTTCGTGTTTCTAGCTTGTACCCTTTTTATCCCTTTTTTGCACCATTTCACCCCCTATAAATAAGAATCACTCTATAGTACACGTTTTTGTTATAAGGGGAATGCGCATACCAAATATCAAGCAAATATAAACAGACATATTCAAAAAATATGCTAAAATATTAGGGATTATTATGGGTATTTTTAGTCCTTGTGAGGGAAAATTTTTCCCTTTGGGCCGATTTCGCCCCGTTTCAATCCCAACCGATCTACGACTATAAGACGCATTTATGGAAAATTTGAACTTTCTAGCTCCTTTCGTTTGGATGCTAGCGTGCCTTCAACAGACGGACGGACGGACATGGCTAGATCGTCTTAGAATTTTATGACGATCTAGAATATACTTTATAGGCTCTCAGGTCGATATTTCAAGGTGTTACAAACGGAATGACAAAGTTAGTATACCCCCATCCTTGAGGTGGAGGGTATAAAAAATGATTCGATTTTATGAGGCATTTGGCAAAGAATTGATCCATATAATTCTTTCACAGCAGGTGCTGTTAGTTTGAATATAACGTGATGTTGAAAATTTGTCCGACACTGTCCGACAGTCCGTATAACACTAGATAACTTCTACAAAGTTCCAAAGATCAGATTATTTTGTACTTCTATCGCCAAATCAATTGTCAGAAATCGCCAAAAACCGCCAAATTTAAACAACTTCAAATTTTGTTAAAAATCGGCAAATTCCATTTTATATTTAGTTCTTGTAAAAATTTATGGAGTTCAGATATTATACTTGAATTGAATATTTTCAACATTTCATAATAAAATATAGTTTATTTGTATTTATTATTCTTAAAAGTTCAAACTATTTCTTATGCCGTGACCTAGTTTAGGCATAATTCATAATGCGGAATACGCTTTCAACGCAGGGATTACTAGTTAAAAAAAAACAACAAAACAATTAACAATAAAAATATATTTTTCTCCTTTATAATGCAGATTGATCTGTGTCTCCCGTTTACATGTACCCTAAATATTACTTCAGTTATTTTAAATAGAACAAAAAAGAAACAAATCTCAATAAAAGCATATAGATGCATTTTGAGAAATCTCTTTTAGTAGAAAGTTCACATTAACGCATACACAATAGCGTTTTCGGTCGACTACATTTATTAGAGTTTTATTTATTATTTCTCTATTCTAAAATGTACATGGTTTGTTTTTAAACTTCCCGTCGATTTTTTTTTTAAATTGGAGTTTCATTAGTAAAAACAACAAAACGCCGAAAAATTCAATTATCTTTTATCCACTGTAAATCAAATATTTTTCAGAGTGTAGTTATCATACTAATATCATATCAAAAATAGGATATGTTTAGGATATAATAGGATATATTTATATATAATATCGTACCAAAAATAGGAAATGGTAATTTAAAAAGTGTTCGGTTTGACATGAACGCATATCTATGCCTTGCATAGAAATTGTAATATATTTATGTACAAAATAACGCCAATATAATCTAATCGGAGGGCAGGTTTAAAAATTTCTAAAATTAGCCAAGAAAATCGCCAACTATTTTATAAATGACCAAAAAATCGCCATGTCGCCAAATCGAAAATAAAGTCGTCAAACATATTTAAAACGAGAGAAATGTTTGGCGAGAAATCGCCATATCTGGCAACCATCTTCCAATGGATAACATTTTTCAAAATGTTTTTGAAATACTACGCTAACGATATAAGTCACAAATTAAGGAGAAGAATATTAGCTAAAAATACTTTAAATTGCAAGTATATATCTATATTAGTTCAGCATTAACAACAATTTCAAAATTTCCCTCTTTCTTAAAAAATAAACTATGAATAAAATAAATAAACTAAGTGGGAACCAGGACATGGTTGTTGATGCTAAACTAATACAGATAGAAGCATGGAACTTGAAGTATTTTTAACTTATATTCTTTATAAGCTAAATGTATTTAAATAATTTATATGTATTTAAAATAATTTTTTGAAAAATAGTATCCTTAGGAACTTTGTAGTCATCTACAGGAGCAAGAGGATGAGAAAAAGAAAAACTAAAAACGCCAATTAATTCAATTTGCCTATTGTTTCATACTTGTATCGTCCGTTTCAAGTGTAACGACTTTTTTAAAGATTATCGTAGGGTACTATCTCCAATTTCAATAAAGACAATAGACAAGAAAACATTAACAATTAAATTTAATTTCCACATACAACCTTACAATGTATACATAACCATAAATGTTTACTCTCGTGTGAAAACTTGTTCCAAAATATTTGCTTTTATTTATAATTGGCCCCGTTTTCCCAAAAGATTGATTTCAAAATGACAACTTTACATTATTGTCCAGAAAAAAGAATTTCCTGAAAAATAATTACTTTTACAAATTTTAATTGAAACAAAAAAACGCATTATTCAACAGAAACATTAATCTCGTTAACGTTGTACCGAAATAAAATATTCCATGTAATTTAGAATTTACAATACTAAAGACATCGAACACAATTAGTTATTTGTTTGTCAAATATTCAAGAACTTCGCTAAGTAATCGAACTTAAAACATTTGCTCATTTAATGAGCGCATATTCAAATAAAACGCCTGAACAAACATTTATACAAACAAACAAAATTCAAGTTTAATAACATTGATTTTCAGATAAAGAAGAACAAGTATAAAGGACACGAATATCCGTCGAGCCGATCTTAAGAGGCCTTATTGTCCTCAAACATGTTGTTCATTCTATTGGATAGACGATAGAATCGGGGACGTGTATATTAGGGTGTACTGACTATGGATGATTTTTACATTCCTAGAGCCAAATGAAATTTTTCAACAAGGAAACATTTTTTATATCTTAAAGTTATCAAATTAAAAAAACAAGTAAGGAAAGGCTAAAGTCGGGCGGGCCGACTATATGATACACTCCACTTTCTATCCGAAAACAATCCAACTCGGTAAAAAAGTGAAAACGGGAAGAATTTTTGTATGTTTCCTAATCATAGGCTAATATTACCTGGTCCAATTTGTCAAATCGGATATATTTATATCGGTGCTATATCCAAACATGGAATATAGTGACTAACTTTCACAATAAGTTCATCCAGTTCAAATATAACGTGTTAAGCTCATTTTGTGAAAATTCGTGCTTTCTGGTGCGGAAAAAGCCTATCCGAAATTTGTATGGGGAATTTTTGGGGCGAAATTTGTATGGGAGCTATATCTAAATCTGAACCGATAACTCATTTTCACCATGGGTCTTTCCAGTTGAAATATGAGATAAATTGAAAGATTTGAAGAAGATCTGTTAAAATATGTGGTTTATAGAGTGGCAAAAGTGAAATCGGGAGTGAAATTTGTGTGGGAGCTATATATAAATCTGAACTGACCTGACATTTGCATCATGGCTGTTTATAGAACAAATATAAGATATTTCGCCTAATTTGATGAGGATCTGTTAAAAAATGTGGCTTCTAGAGCAGAAAAAGTCAAATCGCGAGCGAAGTTTTAATGTGAGCTATATATAAATCTGAACCGATCTAACACATTTTTACCACAGGTGTTCCTAGCTCAAATATAAGATGTTTTGCCAAATCTGAAAACAATATGCATATATGTGGTTTCTAGAGCGGAAAAAATCAAATCGGGAGCAAAATTTGTATGGGGGCTATATCTAAATCTGAACCGATTTAATCAACTTTCAACACAGATGTTTCTAATAGAATTATAAGGTAATTCAAGGTAATTTGAAGCAAATCAAGTGAAATATGTGGTCTCTAGAGCGGAAAAAGTCAAATCGGGAGCGAAATTTGTATGGGAGCTATATATAAATCTGTCGATCGGTATAATTAACAATGGGTCTATCTCGTTTCCTTTTGGGTGTTACAAACAAATGCACAAAGACATAATAATCTCGTGGAGTGTATAAAAATCTATCAATTTTTCAATTTTTATGGATTTCTATGCAATATTTGATGCATGGCGTATACAGAATCCAAGAATTATTTTATATCGTCACCTGAAATGCAAAATGACATAACATGAAAAACCGCGCAAAAAAATTTTGTATGGATTGCGGTATATATGACAATATTTTAGACTTGTGCGCCAAGAAATATAGGTTTTATAATAAAAATCGTTAAATATTTACTTTCATAAATTTGTGATATTTTTATTTATACAATTTAATTTACATATTTATATGTGACAATTTTTTTTTGCAAACGATTTGGGTTTTATTAAATTCATCTCAGCCTTACACAATATAAAATATCTTAAATCTAACAGTGATAATTTACATCCTAGCATACTATAGTATCTTTCAAGGACAATGTCATTTATACTAAAGTCATGTCGCAGCTTGCTGCTAACATGGGATTCTTTCATTTTTTTACATTAACATGGTTTTCCTTAAAAAATAGAATTATATAAAAAAGGAAGATCTTTTACATTTTGTTTCTTATACTAACTAACTAAACTAAACTAACTAACTAAACTAAAAACTATTATATACAAATTATTGATTGGTATTGTATACCGCGTCGTCAATGTCCAAGGTCTTAAACCGTCTGTGGTAGAACAAGAGTTTGTCCGCCCGGTAAAGAAGTCCCCCGGAATCGAGAGTCAGTAGACCAGCAGGTGGAAGTAACTCATTACTGAGTTGCATTTCCACACTGTCGGTCATCTCAAGACAACCCCTAATCAGTCTGTTGTCCAGAAACTCAGCCCTTCCATAGAAGTTCAGAGCATTCCGGACAAGAAAGACATCGATTCTATCGAAATCGATAGAACCGTAAATCTTCCGGCAGGATGGTCTCCTAGGGATACCATCGGAGCCCATGACTCGCTTAAGTCCCAGACAGGAAACCAAAATCGTCCTTTCCCATCTCCTGAGTCTTTCCATTTGGCTGGAAGAGATCCAATACCAGACTGAAGAGGCATAGGAGAGTAGCGGCCTACTTATCTGTCGATATAATTCATCTGAGAATTCTGTGGTACAACATGCATGTCTTCTTCACCTTACTTAACATGAGGTCAATGTGTCGATAGAACCTAAAGTTTTCATTAAAAGTCACCCCTAGATATTTAATTTTCACCGAGTTGCGCACCCGTTCCCCTCCAATCCGTATTTCAGGTTCATATGACTTGCAATTTGGATAAAGGAGGGACCTTTGCGTGCTCTGTTAAGAAAGTTCATAGCGCGCTTCCATTTTATGGTCAGTTTAATCGATCCACTGAAGCGGCTATTCGGGCTATTGTGACTAAATTTCGCACCAAATTTACATTGTTGGACATTAAACCACCAACACGCTTACGTAGAGTGCGAAATGAAGAAAATATCGCAGCTGTATCGGCCAGTGTTAATGATGACCATCAATTATCGATTCGTCGCCGTTCGCAGCAATTGGGCCTCTGTTACTCAAAAACGTGAAAATGCCAAAATTGGACTAAGCGGATGGACCATTTGAGGCGCAGTCAATATCAACATTTGCATGAAGTAATCTTCAGACATTAAATTATATGGACCGTACTATCGATTCAAATAAAGATTTCATGAATTTTTCTGAATTTTATGAGTTTTTTTTTTTGAAAAACTTTCCTATAGCTTTTAAAAAATCACCCTTTACTTATATTCTGTTTTCTCAATACCAACTTTAAATAATGGTTTATAATTAAGAATATCTTATAATAATTTTGGAATCTCAAAAGATGCTAATATTTTTTAATGCCACTGTTATTTATTAACAAGTTTAATCGAAATTCAAAAGATCCCAAATAGCACTCAATTAAAATAATTGCAAAAAAACTTTTGTTAAAAACACAGTATTTCTGGAAATTAATTTCCACTTTTCTGCTGGATATAACAATATAAAGCTTATGGTTTATGAAAAATTAATATAAGAAAAAAAAAAAACTATTCTGAAAATGCCACAAGAATTAAATTGGTGTTAGGTGTTGTTTCAGACCTTGAATGCGAAATTAGTTTCGCTCAAATGATTCTGGACATATGCAAATACAATGCATCTCCAACCAAAAGACATACGAGTGCATATGCACCATTTTATTGAAAATAGTATTAGTATACTTTGATAAAATAATAAAATACTAATAACTATAAAAAAACAATATCTTGGCAATGTTATGGATTCTAAATAATAATGATCGTTGTTAGACCGTCTTAGATTGTAAAAAATTGGACATATTTTCCATGTTAGTCCCTGTTAGATTTTATTAAATTGGAAGCATTCTCCATTCTATGTTGTATGTATACGTAGCAAGAAAAGTTTATTTTTCTTCGGTATCTCTAAACCACTTTGATAAAATCGAAAAGTTTTTTTTTCATATCTGCTCTATCGCTTAATTAAGTTTACTAAAATTCGTAATGAACCCGTTGAATCTCGTGCACAATGCCTCATATGCAAGTGTTTGCTCCGCCGCTCCAAAAATAGCGTAAACCAATCGGTTTTGTGGGATACTTTTGTTTTTGCCACGGTGTGGACTGCTCAAGGCAATGCTTTTAATTTCGTTTTTTATTATTATTGTGCCAAAACATTGCCATAGAGCCTGGTTTCACAGCTGTACGAATATCTCTGTGTGTCTGTCTCAATTCTGTTGCACGCGCGAGAACAAAAAGAACGAAAAATTTAAATAACTCGATAAGCGAAAACACAGTTTCCCATGGTTGCGGCCTGGTGGGGGTGTTACGTGCGTCACATCCATCCCCACACTTTGCGGTCTGAGTGCTGGATATGGTTGCCCAAGCAGACCTTGAAAGCACCCATAAGAGCGCCTTGAGCAATGTTCTGCTACTGTTTGCTTTTGCCCCGCCAACAGAGAACTATTCGTAGATGGCTCAATTCAAATGAGCGGCTATATGGCATTTCGAACTCTGTTCACCATATGGATTCTTTTTCGCTTGGCATGCCATTATACTATTTTCCCATTATCCGGAGAACTCATTGAGGTTTAAGTATACAAACCTTAGGAATATTGGCAGAGGCTGGCTTGGCTAACAATTGAATTCAGTTTGGAAAATAAATAAACTTTTAGTTGTGTGAAACAATCAAGAAGAGAAAACAGGGCCATGAAATAAATGGCATTCGGACAATTTAACTCAGTCAATTGCCTATAAGGCAAACATGTTGCAAGGCTGAGCAACTTATTTTCCATAAGAAAATCATTCGAAGTTGCACAGTGGTTGGGTAATATTTTTTGGGCTAAAATTCGGATATTACATTTTCATAGGTTAAACCTCACGAAGACACAACTCGATCGTAACATTTCCCAGCATTGTAAGTTCGAAAATTCGTAACATTTTTTCCCAAGTGTACTTGAAAGTATCATTTAAAGCCAAAAGTTCTGAAAAGTGTCCTGACTTTTTATCGTTGCAGAATAAAAACATATTTTCTCAGCAAATGATTGCTGAACGCATTGCGGAATGTTAAAATATATGCTATTGCAGCAACAAATTTGAGATTTTTCCAACAAACTGTAGTGATTTTCCTGCACTTTTCGTGTTCCCGGAAAATCGAGAAATATTTTATTCCCAGTGAACAATTATTTGGAATTCTTATATTTGAGAGAACTGGTGCGTAGAATTCATGACAACTTCCTAAAATTCTAAGGACCGTTAACATCCAGTTTAAGAACGACTATAATTCAATAAAAATAATTTTCTATTACAAATAAGAATTATATGTTATAATTGAATACAAAAAGAAAATCGTGGACCAAAATCAATGAGATTTTATTAAATTTTATTCATTAATTTCCATATTCATATTGAATACAAATGGTAACGACAGAATTCTTTAATTTGTAATCCGTCAATATATGGCTTTTAACATAAATATTACTAGTACTGGTCTGATTTCTCTTTAAGATCTGGCCGTTGTCCAGAGCACTATTATATTATAACACTACAGAATTTGGGAAAACTAAACTAAATTATAACAAGTAGAAAGGGCGTTAAGTTCGGTAGCGCCGAACATTAAATACCCTTCATCATGGATTGCATAGCACAGAGGCTGTCGAATTTACATTTTTATACACTCCACGAGAGCATTATGTCTTTGTGCATATGTTTGTAACACCCAAAAGGAAGAGAGATAGACCCATTGTTAATTATACCGATCGACTTAGAATCACTTTCTGAATCGATTTAGCAATGTCCGTCTGTCTGTCTGTCCGTCCGTCCATCCGTCCGTCCATCTATTCTTGTAATCACGATACAGGTCGCAATTGTAGACAGAACCAAATGAAACTTTGCACAACGAAGTTTTTCGGGATAAGAACGAACGCTTTTTAATTTGAAGAAAATCGGTTCAGATTTGGATATAGCCCCCATACGAATTTCACTCCCGATTTGACACTTTTCACTCTAGATACCACATATTACATCAGATTTTCTTCAAAATTGCCAAAACATCTTATATTCCAACTAGAAACACCTGTGGTAAAAAATGGGTCAGATCGGTTCAGATTTATATATAGCTCCCATACAAATTTCGCTCCCGATTTGACTTTTTCCGCTCTAGAAACCACATATTATATCAGATTGTCCTCAGATTTGGCAAAACATCTTATATTTCAACCAGAAACACCTGTGGTAAAAATGGGGCAGATCGGTTCAGATTTATATATAGCTCCCATACAAATTTCGCTCTCGATTTCACTTTTTCCGCTCTAGAAACCACATATTGTATCAGATTGTCTTAAGATTTAGCAAAACATCTTATATTTCAACTAGAAACAGCTGTGGTAAAAATGGGTCAGATCGGTTCAGATTTATATATAGCTCCCATACAAATGTCGCTCCCGATTTGACTTTTTCCGCTCTAGAAACCACATATTGTATCAGATTGTCTTCAAATTTGGCAAAACATCTTATATTTCAACTGGAAACACCTGTGGTAAAAATTGGGCAGATCGGTTCAGATTTATATATAGCTCCCATACAAATTTCGCTCCCGATTTGACTTTTTCCGCTCTAGAAAACACATATTTTAACAGATCCTCTTCAAATTAGGCGAAATATATTATATTTATCATAGAAACACCCATAGTGAAAATGGGTCAGATCGGTTCAGATTTACATATAGCTCACATACGAATTTCACTCCCGATTTTAATCTTTTCACTCTAGATACCATATATTACAAGAGATTTTCTTCAATATTGGCAAAACATATTATATTTCAACTAGAAACACTTGTGGTAAAAATGTGTTAGATCGGTTCAGATTTATTTATAGCATCCATAAAAATTTCGCTCCCGATTTAACTTTTTCCGCCCCAGAAACCACGAATTTTCACCGAATTTCTGCAAAGTGAGCTTAACACGTTATGTTTGAACTGGAACAACTTATTGTGAAAGTTAGTCACATTTTACCATGTTTGGATATAGCCCCGATACAAATATTCTTATCGATTTGACAAATCGAACCAGGTTGTATTAGCCTATGATTAGGAAACATACAAAAATTCTTCCCGTTTTCACTTTTTTACCGAGTTGGACTGTATTCGGTTGGAAAGTATCATATAGTCGGCCCCGCCCGACTTTAGCCTTTCCTTACTTGTTTCAAATATAGCCCAACGAAAACAAATAAAAGTATTGAAAAAATATTTTTATAAATAAATATAAAATTTAAATTATTTTAAACCGCGCTTATAAGGCTACTTATATGTTTATATTATATAAAAAACTTCAAGTCAGTTCTAAAAGTATATAAGGCAGCAATCTTCAAAAAATCTTAAATAGTGGGAGCATTTTCAGCTAAAACCGTTTGGTTGATATTGTATTTCTATCCTATTTACACAAAAGCACAAATGTTGAAAATCCATTATCACTGTGTAAGGTAACTTATCTTCATGATTATAGCCATTTTTCGCAACCAGTTTTATAAATTTTCAAAATTTTGCGTATAAAAATAAAGAACGAATTTGGATAAATCTTTTTATTTTGCTTGTCTATGCAGTCAGAAGAATATTTTTCACTGAACCAACACTCAGGGGATGTCTCCTATAAATGCAGTGCCTTGCGGTGAATAAAGGAAGTATTTGTTGACATTTGTTTTGAATTTCTGGATTTCATAATTAGCGGGAAAGATATTTGCCGGAAATCGATTCCACATACGAGTTGCGCGAGCAAAGAACGAATTCATTCTGTAATGTGTAGTGCGACCAGCTGTCCAATCGACAACTAATGGGTGAGAGTTCCTTGAAAGTCGCGTATCTCTACCGAACGTCCTCACGTCCGGTATGAGATCACGAATATCCGACGAACAAACACCATAAAAAACGATAAAACAGCGACACACATCCCACATTACGACGATGTTCAAGGCAGACAATAGAATTGGATATCGTACTTTCACCTAGCCACACCATTGCCCTCCTCTGAACACGGTCGAGTAGCTCCAAGGAAGATCTTGGAGTACCCGACCATATATGGCAGTTGTATTCCATCGTAGCTCTGATGTACGTAATGTAGATATTGAGAAGATCAGAGGGAGTGAATAATTTCTTACACCGCTTTAAAAAGCTAAGACACTTGAATGCTTCTTTCGACACATCGAATACATGTTTTGTCCAACGAACATCACAATGTATCTTCATGCCCAGAACATCAAGAGTGTCCGATTGTTCAATATCTACACCGTTAATAGAAATCGACGACACCATTGGATCAGTGAATCGCTTGTGAGACAACAAGGAACACTGGGTCTTACATGCATTAAAATAAACTCTATTCGCTTGACCCCATTTGGAAATGGCCAATAAATCCTGGCTAAGTGACTCATCCATCAATCGCCTTTTGTCCTTAATTTCTTGACGACTTGGATCTCGAATGAGTATGAATGACAGAGGTTACTATCATCTGCGAATGAGTAGATTGGATTTGTAGTCCGATCCAAGAGGTCGTCGATGAAAATAAGAAAAAGGGAAGGGGAAAGGACAGAGCCCTGTGGCACCCCTACGGTTAACCTATGCTCGTCGGATGAGAACCCATCTACAACAACTCGTATAGTGCGATCTCTGAGGAAGCTCGATATAAATCGAGATAAGTCACTACCAACACCAAAAGCAATGAGCTTTGATATGAGTGCGCCTTTATCCCTTTTTGGCCCCGTTTCCCCCTACGAATAAGATTCACTTTATGGTGCACGTTGCTAAAGGGAAATGCACATATCAAGTTAAATTTTAAGGGCCGATTTTGATTTTGAATAAAACACAAATTATTTAGGAAATCATTGTCATTTCTTTTTATTGTGATAATATCGGTATGGTTCAATTATGTATGGAACAAAATATCGGCAAAATGTCCGCCGCGATTAATCTCGTTTCATTTGGGGTATTGGAAACGAATTCAAACGTGAACTTGAACTTTAATTCTGAAAATGTTCCACTTTTTTAAGATCTTAACAGTTTTTTGGCTTTATTTGCGTTTCCAATCGCCTATACTAAAATATATAAATTCTTTGTCATATGTATATATTTCCCAAATATTTATTTGGCATATTTTTCTTTGCATACATCACTGTATGTTGCTTGCAGTGAAATCATAAAATAAACATAACGACAACTGTCTCTATATCCTCTTTTCGGAAGTCTATGCTTGCCAACGAAATGGGGTAAGAGTAAACATAAAGTTCTTGTATTTCTTTGAGTCGTTGCTCTTCTACCGCTTTGCAACTGCGAAATGGTAACCCAACACCGCCCGTTGTCATCAAAAACACCATCCTCCACCATTCGAAGTTTTAAAGGACGGCATGCTTTTCTCTGTTCTCTTTTCTTCTGGGTAACTTCTAGCCATCTCTCATGTGGCTGATGTCGTTGGTTGCCACCGCTTTTTTGCCGAAGTATAAGAAGTCCTGGCTGGCTGTATTGTCTTTTAATTTGTCCCAGTTAAGAAACGGCAACAACAGCCAACAACCACAGCAAAAAAGTCGAACAACTTTTAGATTTTTACATATAAGCAATTTTTCCAACAGATCTGCCTGTCAGCATTTTTCCTTTTTGTCCCTGTCCCATACATGTTGAAAATGCTGTGGCATTGCTGTGCTGTGCTTGCTGTCCTGACGTCCTCCACAGTAAAACATCGTTCGTTAAAGAATTTTAATGATGTCTCAAGTTTTGTTGCTACAAATAATTTTTATACGTAATGACAGTGATTTTAATTTGTTGCGACAGGAAAGCGTAAACACTTTGCAACGCCGAGCGTACGAACATCATTCGTGCAACAGCATCTGCAAAAGTTTCCAATGCCTAAAGAAACGCTTTGAAGCAAATTGGTTTTGATTCTAATCTATTTTCACAGCACAAACAGCAGTGATTTGGAATGTGTTCATTTGAGTTTTATTTTGTTATGTCGCTGTAGTTTGTTTTGCTCTGAATACAGTTTTCATGCAACGCTACGAGGGAAATGTGAGTTGGGTGTTTTGTGTTTTTTTTTTTTTTTGGGCGGAAGCGGGTGTAAATCATTTTAGAAATAAAATGATATTTTGTTCAAGCAAATCATATCTGTTACGTATGAGCTTAAGCTCTTTTGATGTTTCAATTATAAACGTAAATGGAATTTGCAAAAATTTAAGTCAAATTTGAAGCAACAGGTTATAATCATCTTAAACTACTGGAATCCTAACAGACGTCAAATTAGGGAAAGTTGGGTTTTACCAACATCAAATAAGTGGGTGGAAAGGCAAATTTGTTGAATCTTAAATTTAAAACACAGAAATTGCAAACAGATTTTTAACATACTTTAAGCTGATAAAACATTCTAACCATTTGTGTCCTTAAACTTGTGGAATTTGCACATTTTTAGAGATCAAATCAAGTGCCAAATTTTAAATTTATTTATATAAATTTCAGCATATTTCAGAAAAAGTTAAGTAAGGTTAAAATCTTCCCAGCATATAAAGGGTGATTTTTTAAAAGATATAGGAAAGTTTTTCAAAAAAAAAAAACACATAAAATTCAGAAAAATACATGAAATCTTTATTTGAATCGATAGTACGGTCCATATAATTTAATGTTTGAAGATTATTTCATGCAAATGTTGACTTTGACTGCAATTCATGGTTAAATTATAGACCAAACTGAAGATGTTTGACAGTGAAACAAAACACGAAACGTGCGTCAGCTGTTTAAACCAGTGTTGCCAACAATATAACAATATAATATATCAATATAAAAAATCACCCTTTATATCTGACATCGTTTAAATGTTCATCGCGGCTCCTCACTCGACAAGGATAGGAGTGATCCAATCTTCAACGAATCTTTCTCAAAAGTATCCTCAAACCGTCCATGCTCACCATTGACGGTGATAGTCCCTTACGACTTTAAATATTCGACCAACATTGGTGGACTCTTCAACGAAATAATGTCGTTTTCATAGTCATTAACTTTGTGCTCTGAGTCTGTCGAATAGATGGGTAAAGCCTCAGATACAAAATTTTTACATGGCGACAAATTGGTCACCTCGAATTTTGAGAATCGGCTTTTTTTTAAGGATACAGGTTCATCGTTCGCTTTCAATGTTTATCTAACAATTTCTCTCTGCCAGTCAAAATTTTCTAAATCTTATACCCTCTTACACGCCTTCTGTCTTTGTATACTTGTTTGCAAGGGCAAAAGGGATTTATTTTCGCTATGGAGGAAACAACAATTATCAAATTATTTTGATCTGACAAACTAAACAAAAAAAAATTAATTATTTCGCGGAATAGGCTGCTGAAAAGAATTGTCAAACTTACTGATATGGCCCAGATTGTTGAAGTATAATGGTCACTCAATAACAACGGCAATTCTGACCGATTAAAAAGTTTCACGTCACTTCAATTTTTCAAAAAAACATGAAATCATTTTTTTAGAATACTTTACACGTCTCTTAGGAACAAAATCTTAAAATACCATTTGCTATAGTGTATAGGCATTGTAATTTCTACACAAACCGAAACCAGTTAACCGGTGTAAGGCACCGCCACCGTCACCGGTGTTTTAACGACGGTTAATCAGTTGTTTATGACACATAAACAGAAATGTGAATGCGATCATATGCCCATTCAAAGTTAAGCATATATTTAAACCAATATTTAGAGAACAGCTCGATACATTTTAAAATGTTGTATGGATAGAATGGAGACAAAATGTAGACCACTATGTATTCATATTCTGTGTAGAATAGAATAGATTGGTGGTTAAAGCTTGAATTGTAATAGTCCTTTTTTGGCATAAAATATTGATATTTTATAAATTACGTTGAGAAGGTATATTGCAATAGCTGGAAACACGGCTATGCTGCCATTGAGAGTAAAGAGATGAGAGGTAAGCTTCACCGATTTGTGTAAATCATAAAATCAGCATTCGTAATTTTGACCTTGTATTAATGGAGAGTAGTACAGAGAAGATATTCCATTTAACGGTACATTATTGACTTTGCATTTAATGAAATGAATTATTTTATTATTCAGTATATCAATGAAAGTCTGTTGATTTGCACCATGGCGAATTTTAAAATAAAACAGGAAGAATTATGCAAATGGATGTGGCTCAGTAAGGCAAATAAAAAAATATTTAGATGTATTAATGGACAACGTGGAAAAATGTACTCAATGACGCAATGATAAACAATTGAAAAATAACAATAAATTGTATATCCTCAAAAACAATTTCGTGAAAACAGAAATCATTTCCTTTTCTAAAAAAACGGTAGGCAATTTACATTATTAAACCACACTGCATTAGACACATTATATGGTGTCATATTTTATTTTTCGAAGATGATTTATAAAGCCTAGCCTACTCAGCTTAATTGTAAATTTTAAGTCACATTAGCTAATTTGGGAGACTTACATTGCATGCATATACGAGTACTAAAATATCTAAGGGCCAACTGTTTTGGCCAATCATAGCATCGTAGTACGTAAAAATGCAAAGCCGTGTTTAATACATACTCCAAAATTCAATTATGACAGATTTGACCCCACACATTTTTTTTTGAAAAATGCTGCTGTTGTACACAAAAGACATGTTATTTGTATTCATTTAAAATTTTATCCAGCATTTTTGTGGATTTTACAGACTTTTGGCCACATTTTCCAATTTCCGTCCAAAGTGGGCCGATGGTTTAGTTTTTATGAGTTTATGCCTGTGGCATTTATTTATTAAAATCCCCCATAGGAGAAAATCTTTAAGTCAATGCATAAAGACTTTACTCTGCGTATACGGCTTTGGACATGCCCCATAGGACAAACTCTTTAAGCAATGCAGAAAAACTTTACTCTGCGTAGCCGACTTTGGATATACCCCATAGGAGAAAATCTTTGAGCCCGCCAGAAGGCCGGCAACGCAAAAAAAAACTTTTTTAGTTTTTAGAAAAGGCAAATTTTAAATCTTGAAAAACTCCGGTGTTTAGTGGGTCAATGTAGCTTAAATGAACGCTTGAAACACAGGCTATCTAAACGTGTATATAATGATTTAGTCTTACATGGACGCCTTTTCGTTAAAATTGAATTTTATTGCAAAAAAAATTAACAAAAAATCCTATTTTTGAATGTTTGCTAATACCGAACTAAAAGTGTAGAAACAAAGGGACACATTTAGAAAGATCTTAGAAATACCTTTCGAATGACACATGACACACGTCGAAATCAGTGCAGTAATTTTCGAGATATAAAGTAAAACATTTTCAGCTTAAAAGTGCCGCCCACAAAAAACTGGGCGTGGCCTACACGATTTTTAAGTCGCGACGCTTAATTTGTTCCCCGATTTTTTGAAGTTGTTAATTTTACAACAAACTGGAGTTCTGAAAACATTCGGTTTTAGACATCCCTAACTCTAATCCTATTGGGTATCTTGAGGCCACTCCGGATACGTTTTCGTTCAAATTTATAATATAATAAGGCTAACTGCTTAGATCATTGATGGACCTTTCAAAACCTGCCCAAATTTCCCTCGTCAACTATATGACAATGTCAAATTTATTTATTTGCAATGTATATTTATTTTTAATGCAAAATTTATAACATCGATTAATCGATTATTTATTGCAATTTATTCGAATTATTCTTTATTCGAAAATGATTATTTTTTCGTTATTCGAACAAATATTTGAAAAGAAATATTCGATTAATCGAATAAAATTTAATCGGTTGGATACCCTAGTATATACAGGGTTTTCAAAGAAATATGTAATTTTTTGAGATAAATGATCGGAGTTTTATGAAATAAAGAGGAAGGTATGCCGTTAATAATGAGAAACAACATCAGCCAAATGGCCACCACGACCACGCTTACAGGACCATATCCTTTTCATGAAATTTTCTATAACCAAATCGCAAAGTGGCTGCCCTATATCCTCGATAGCCTCACGAATTCTATCTTTGAGGTCTTGAATCGACACTGGGCGTAGATTTTATCAATCACGTGGCCCCAAAGGAAGAAGTCACAATGTGTTAAATCACAAGATATCGGTGGCCAATTGTGATCACCTCTTCGAAAGATAACACGGTGCGGAAACTTTTCCCGTAAAAGAGCAATGGTTTCATTGTTTGTGTGGTACTTAGCGCCGTCTTGTTGAAAGTAAACGTTGTCCAGATCAACACCATCCAACTCCGACCACAAAAAATCATTAATCATCTCTCGATAGCGCAATCCATTCACTGTAACTGTTGATCCAACCTCATTTTCGAAAAAGTAAGGTCCAATGACCCCGCCGGACCATAAACCGCACCAAACAGTCACACGATGAGTATGGAGAGGCTTCTCAGCAATAACTCTTGGGATTTCCGAGCCCCATTTTGCATTTGAGCCACCGAGGTGGAAATGGGCCTCATCAGTCAAGATGATTATTCGATTGAATTCCGGATCATTTTCATTCATAAATTTTAATAATTTCAATGCATTGTTGAAGCGTGTATCGTTCCATTTTTAGTAATGGCGTAGTTTCTACTTGTCAAATGTCAAAGAATAAAAGCTTCAAAAGTGACACCGGGTGATTCAAAATAACACCTCTTCTTGGAAAACCATGCATATTCAGGGTCACGGTAAAATTTTAAGACGATCCTGCGATGTTCGACTGTATAAACTGTATAAAGCACGCTAGCTTTGGAATGAAATGTGGTTCAAAATTTCCGTAAGTGGTTGCGGTAGTTTGTAGTTGTAAACAAATATCCCAATTTGCATAAAAATTATTTTATTTTTCCTTCTATGGTGTTGCACCTTTACGAGGAGGGTATATAAGATTCGGGGCAGCCGAATGTATTGCCTATTACTTGCTTGATTACGGTCTCAATTTTTAAAAATGTTTACATTAATATTTTCCCCAAAATACATTTAAATTAGAAGCTAGACAGTTTTTTACTTGTAGTGGTATTTTTGATTTTTACGATAGGAAATTTCTTAGTTTTTGAGAACCCATAATTTAATGGGTTAATAAATTCCAAAAATCATAATTCCAAAGTGTCCTTTAAAACACAAATTATCATGTCTTCAATTGTTGGTTTAGGTAGCTCACTTTCACAGGAGCGTCAAGTAATGCGTTAAGGCACCGTTTTGGATTTGAATACGCAATTGTTAAAAGTAGCATGAATGCGTTTGGAATATTTATATAAAGGCATCTGTTCACCTTCATTATTTATATTAAATAGTTTGTTCCTCCAGCACAGTTTATTCCTTTTACCCACTCTTCACATGCCATCCACGTTGAACGTCAAAATTCAAACATGTCTGTTAGTGACTGAGTATTTAAATTACATTTTGTATTTTTATTTGCACATCCACTACCTTAACCTTTCTTGCTAAAATAATAACTCATGCAAATCCCTTCGGAAATGTTTTAATTTTTTATTTATAACTATTTTTTAACAGCAATATGTACCATCAGCTGAAATACAAGCTGACGTATCAAACAGCACGTTCATGATTGATTATGGAGCAAATTTATTAATGTACATTAGGGTGATATGAATGTAATATTATTTTGATACAAAGAAATAATGTGGGATTTACTATGTGAACATTTGGATTTTTGTATTTAAAGAGTTTTGTTCTATTGATCCTAGACTCTTTACTTACATTCTTGGGCGTGCAAAAAATATTTTTTAGTCTCTCTATTGCCCTGGTTTATAAAAACGATAAGGTCTGGGAACTGTTGAACTAAGACCATTAGGCAAGGTTGTCAAGAACAACCTGGCGATGATCATAATATACAGGGGTTCCCTGGATATATCACCGCAGTGTATATGGCATTTTGGTTTGGTGGATAGTCCACTGAAAAAGGAGAACTTAGAATGACTTGCAAAAGGGACAACTGCTACAGAGCATTGGACGGGACTATACTAAGTCTGTAGATCTCTTTGGCAGAATCTCTACACTCCAAAATTAATGATAGGGTAGCCTGTGAGCTACTCTGATTCCAGCTGTGTTTACCAAGGCGAATAGTTGAAATTTAGAGAAACTACATGGTGGTTAGGCTGTAATGTTGTAATGGACAGTCCGGCTCCCATCCGCTGCGTCAAATTGGTGACTAAAGGCTGGGCATTGAGTCAAACGATTTTTGTATGAACTGTGAGGATCCGGAAAATATTGAAATTATTCTTCACTTCCTCTGTTTTTTTCCAGTAATGACTACAAGAAGTTCAGCCTCTTCTTTGGAAGGCTTGAGAGACTCAAATTGTGCGCCAGTCAAGAAAGTTAAGGGCCGTAAAAGCCCTTGATATAACAATATACCTCTTCTAAGTCAGTCGACTGCTTACATTCTGACTCGCACCACAACCATATGTACTCATATGAACCGAGTACATTGTTCCAGCCATTGTCTCTTCATTATGTGGGTTAAACTGTTTTTATTCCTTTTCTTAACAGAATTCCGTTTGGTTTCACTCCAAATATGCTATGTGGATGCTTGTGACTGTTTTCATAGCTGATGCTGCTGCTGCTCTTGTTATTTTTCTCAAGGACTTATAAGATTTCGTGCTGTTGCACTCGTTTTGTTTAGACAACAAGAGTAGATTTGTTGTCGTCTGCTCTTAAACAAAAACCATGTTCCACAACATCCGTTGCATGTCTAGGCCAGGACGTCATAATTTGTTTATAGAATGGAAGAAAAACAACATGAAGGGGGCTTCACTTATGACAATGTTGGTCTATAATAATGTACATGTTTATGATGGAACCAACTACCAGCTTATGTTGGGGGGAAACTTTTCAAGATTGTGGCTGCTTTGTGAATGAAATTTAAAGAAAAATTATCTTTTGTCTATGTTCCCACAACGAATAGTTAGGGGGTGGGGACATTATTAGTTGACCAGAAAAATGGTTCGGTGAGCTTCTATCAAGAAAGTCGTTCCGAAAGTAAAGCGTCTTAGTGTTACTTTTTGTCCGACCAAATGTTGTATAATAGTTTGAAAACATGTTAATTAAGGTGGTAACTAAGTGGTTTGTTTAAGTTGTTAATATAGGAATGAGAACCTTCTGGAACAGGGTAAAAACAATCTTCACCCTGAAAAAATACTGGAAACACATTCATTTACTTACGTAGAAACATACAATTATTTCTATATAAAATTTTCGTACCAACATATTACCAACGTTTTTCCTTAAATAGTACCACAAACGGCTGAAGTTTAAATCATGAAATTCAGTAAGTACTTTCTTCTACCGGTGTAGACCCATAATATTCCATACAAAACGACAAAAAATGATTTTGGAAATTCATTATCTCCGATTTTGATGAAATTTGCCACAAATATTCTACTCGTTCATGCGGCTTAGATAAAAGTAGTACGTTGTTCGAGTTTTACACTGGTTAATACTGGTGGGCGTTTTTATGAAGATGAAGCTTCATTATTAATAATATGTGGAATATTTTGGTCTACTATAAAAAAATCAATTGGTGTTTTTTATTATTATTTTTAGAGTTTAAGTATATAGCGCTATCCAGAATTACTTTACCTCCTACATTTATTTTCTCTAAAATCGTGTGAATGCCGTAAAAACTACTTTGCGGTGCTGAAAAAGAAAATCATTTTGAAAAACAATTTTAATTTCTGATCCTATCCCAATAAGCACAAAGTCGGACTCGGATCCGATTCGGATCCGATTTGAGTCCGAGATATCGGACTCCGCTTTCTCTGTTCCGATCCGGATCCGATTTGAGTCCGAGATGTCGGACTCCGCTTTCTCTGTTCCGATTCGGATCCGATTTGAGTCCGAGATGTCGGACTCCGCTTTCTCTGTTCCGATTCGATTCCGAGATGTCGGACTCCGCTTTCTCTGTTCCGATTCGGATCCGATTTGAGTCCGAGATGTCGGACTCCGCTTTCTCGGTTCCGATTCGGATCCGATTTGAGTCCGAGATGTCGGACTCCGCTTTCTCTGTTCCGATTCGGATCCGATTTGAGTCCGAGATGTCGGACTCCGCTTTCTTTGTTCCGATTCGGATCCGATTTGAGTCCGAGATTTCGGACGCTTTCGATTCTGGTTTGCAGTAAAAATTTGGAGTTTTATTTTTATATTTATTAATGAATTAATTTATTATTTTGAATTTATTACTTAGTATATATGTGGTGAAATAAGCAACAATTAGATGAAAAGTAATATGACATTAAAATTTAAAATCGTTTCGGCAACGGATCAGAATTCATTTCGTTTTCGGATACGAAATCATTTGGAGATCGGATACGAACTCATATCTAAATCGGATCCGAACTCACTTCGATGTTGGTTCCTACATCGTTTTGAGTTCGGGTCCGATATCATTTCGAAATCGGACTCAATTGTCGGTCCGATATCGAAGAGGGAATTGCTCCCGTTCTCGTGACCGATCTCGGACCGAAATCGGACCCGTTCTCGAAACCAAATCAGAGAAGTCGGATCCGATTCGGATCCGATGTGCTTATTGGGATGGTTCTAAGCTAAAATACATTAGAAAATTAAAGAAATGTTTTTCAGGATCGTAAAGATAAGTTGACAATATTTCAGTTGTTACCAATACTTTTAAAATCTGAAGACGCATTCATACGTTATTACATCATTAACGATTCAATCCGATTCGGATCCGATGTGCTTATTGGGATGGTTCTAAGCTAAAATACATTAGAAAATTAAAGAAATGTTTTTCAGGATCGTAAAGATAAGTTGACAATATTTCAGTTGTTACCAATACCTTTAAAATCTGAAGACGCATTCATACGTTATTACATCATTAACGAAGCTACCACTTCAAAAAACAAACGCTCAAGAGTATCAATTTTAGACCACTAAAACTCGAACCACGACTACTTAGGCCTAAAGTAAATGAAATGTAAGCCGCATGAACGAAAAGAATAGATGTGCCAAATTACATCAAAGTCGATCATGGTCAAAATCGACAATGGGTCGAAATCTTGTGGCATTACTAGGGTTTGGGGTTTTCCGGACTTTTTTCATTTCCCGGGAACATGGGAATTCCCGAGAAAAAAATAATTTATTCTAGGTATGTCCAATATGGTTTAAAATGTCATATTGGGCATTGTTTAGTAACTGGTGTGCTTTCTTAAAATACTGACATATTACAAATTATAAACGAATGTTTTTGTCAAAACATTATTTTTAATTTTGCGAATATTTTATTCTAGACTAATCGTCAGAATTGAAGGCGTCATAAAATTTTACATTTAAATCGCAGACGGTACAACTGACCGACACCTACACTAGATTCAAAATTGAAGGAAACAAAAAAAAAACTTGTATGGCTGCGGATGTTATTACCAGAAATACAAGCCGACCCAGAATTATTGGCGGCGCTACCCAAAATGGGGCGGCGGCGGCGGCTTTGATCACACCTATTACGAAATTTATTTGAAAACTTTGGGAAATGGGGAAGGATCAGTTTGTATTGGTTTTTAATACTTTTTCTTTTATTTATTAGCAAGTACTTCAATATTCGTTACTATTAGCCAATATTATTATCACATACAATTATTTATTTTTGAGTGGGAATCCATTCCCCAATCTTTTATAATATGGATGAATTTAATAAATTTTTGCAATTACATCTTTTCATGTGAGGTATATTTTTGGACCAGTTATCTTGAATTTCATAATCCTTCCAAAGGATGGTGGAGCTCTGCCTACTTTGACACACTAAAGAAGAAGAATAATAAGGTTCATGCTCAAAAAGTGTCCGAATAGTGCAAATGTATTGTAAAATACAATCATTCAACTTACTATAGACGTCATCATATAGTGGGATATCAAATTCAAAGAAAGATCCATATATTTCACAGTAGTAGGTTATCTAAGTCGACAGTTTTATTTTCTATTGTAATTTTAAGTGGGTTGTGCATTTTGCTCCGGCACAAAACTCCGTCAGTTCTAAAAAATTATCGGTGGCATGGTTGAAGACGACATGCTCAATTTGAAAAAAATCAAAATGAAAAAATATTGCAATCTAAATGTTGTAAATTAAATACGATTTTTTGTATAAAGAACCAACGATTCGTCAATTTTTGTTGACTTTCTCAAGCGTATCGTCTATTTAATAAAATCTCCTATTGTCGCTACGCTGATCTATTATTGTTTAAAAAAACAAAATATTTCTTTTGATACAATAAATGGCAAACAAAAAATTCTGAGTTTTGGCCAAGATAATAGCTCTTCAGATCTATGTTCATTAGGCTGGGTCGAGGTCCATACAAATGGAAAAACAATTTCCAGTCACCCCATGAAAATAAAGAAATTTTTTGTGTTTTTCATAGTGACGACTGAACATTGTTTCGTATTTGGTGTTAGTATTTTATAAAAAATAAATAGCGACAGTCAATACTTTTCGATTGATGCCTAAATGATGAACATCGAAAGTAAATTGGCGCCGCAGCACTCATTTTAGTAAAAAGACTTTGCAATTTTTGGCTCTGAAAATCCATCTCCTGTATTTTATTAATTTACAAACATGGAGTCAGCGACGACATTTTTCGTCCGTATTCATCATTTAGGCACCATTCGAAAGATATTGATTCCTTCTATTTATTTTTCATAACACCTCTTACAAAATGTTTGCAAGAAATATTAGTTTTAAGCTGTCACTTTGAAAAACCACAAATCAATATAAACGTCCAATAAGTTATTCTAAGACAAGAATGACATTTTTTATTTAAAGTGTTTCCAAGGATCTATTAATTCAGAAAAAAAATTGGACAAAAATGCAACACAAAAAATCACACGGGAAAAACATGATTTTTAGGCGTGTTTCAGGAGCGTTTAGCTCACAGATGGTTTGACCTAGTGACAAAATATTTTGCAGATCATCACTAAACCATCCAATCTTCAGTTCTGGGGGTGACCGCTGCAATTTATTTTCGCAATTTATTCCCTAATGTAATACATATGGTTGTATGTATCGGTTTTATTACTATGGAATTACGGACGATATCGACAATTACCGAATTTGCCTATTACTGTAGCTGTTGTCTTAGAGACATAATTGACCATAATGTACTTGTTTGCCACTTCTTCAAAACTTCATAGACCACAACCTGTTCTTGCATATATTCGTTAGTTAATACATCGCCGATAACACTCTTCGGAGCCCTCTATTTAACATTTGCTTACGACAATCCACTACTACTTTTAAATTCTTCAAAAATGTATACTTCAAGTAACATTACATGTGTTTGCATTATATATACAATGGGAGTACAATTTAGGTCGCTAACGCCGAAACGTTTCAAAGACACATTTACTTTAGCGAGATTTTCTACATACTTAGAGAACAAATTTGTGCAGATAATGAAATTGGTTGTCAGTTACTTGAATGGGCCGCGAAATGCATGAAATATGTATTGAAAATAATCCCTTCGTTGCCCTCTATGCTACTTTAAATTAAATTATTTTTTTCACACAGATTGTTATTGTATTTTATTCATTTGAAACCGAAAAACAAGTTTAATTATTTTTTACGAATGCTATTCAACAAATGTAATCCCTAAATGTTTTGCGAAGAAGTGAAATGCTTAAATGTAAACTTAATGTATAAAATGTAATTTAGATTTTATAAATGTTAAAACCTTGTAATAAAACACTCTAGGCATTCATTGTTTTACATGCCTTTGGGCAATTTAAAGCCATTATAAGGCCATAAAGGGACACCTACTCGTGCTGGAACGATAAACATATTAGCAATTACTCGCACTACAATCATTTCGTTGTGAACTAAATGGACCAACTCGTATGTACAGAAAGATGATCCCTAATGGTGTCGCAATGAAGGACAGTGTAGCCAAAAGACAAAACAAAAGTTAATTAAAGTTTATTGAGTCTTTGTTGAACTACTATTTATAGCGTTAACAACCTTTCCATTTACACGGCCAATATACATTAAAGATTAACCTTAGATTTCCCTCATGCATAGCATTAATTGTATACTCATTATTAACCCCATATGTAAGCTAAGTAATACCCGGATATCCCTCCATAACTTTAAGCTTTTGCTTGTGCTTTTACCGCCTACCCCCTTGAATATGCATATAGCAGTGCATCGTTTCGCAAATAGCCTACGTACGATTTCCGGTTCACAGTATAATGATGGCATGCTTTTGCTAATTTCATACATTCTTGCATGGAGTTATGTGCTTACATACATACATAGTCCTTCAATTCCAGCAGAATAACATCGCATATCCGCACACATGCATGCGCATATTCATGCCCAACTGAAACAGTTAATTATTAATGCACACAAGGCAATATTCGCCAGCGAGAAGGGTTCTATTAACTCCAGGCCAAACATGTTTACATACATACATACATAACTGAAAATACAGTAACTCGTCGTAATATTATGATACCGTGATAGAAAATTAAATTTTGTTGATTGTGGAAACGTCTGTACAATTCGGAATAACAATACTTTAAAACTAGTTTTTATACCCTGCACTAGGGTATTATGTCTTTGGTGTTTGTAACACCCAAAAGGAAATGACATAGACACATCGTTTAATATACAGATCGGCTTAGAATTACTTTCTGAGACGATTTATCAATGTCCGTCTGTCTATGTGTCGATCTATTCTTGTAAGCAAAGTACAGGTCGTAATTATTGTCTGATCTTAACAATAGTTAATATATAGTTACCATACAAATTTCACTCTCGATATGACTTTTTCCGTTCTATAGACCACATATTTTAAGCGATTTTCTTCAAATCTGCCACTACAGATTATATGCCATTTAGAAACATATATGGTACAAATGTGTCAGATCGGTTCAGATTTCCCATAAAATGTCGCTCCCGATATTTAAACCGATGTTCTTCAAATTTCAAATAGGAAGTGGGCCGTCTCAGGTTTTAATAATGTCCTTTCCGATTTAACTTTTTTCTCTCAGCCAAATTCTTTCCAGATTTTGATCTAATTTAATGGAACACGTTATATTTCTTGTGGAAACATACTTTGTGGAAGTAGGTCACATCGGTTAATGATATAGTACCCGTACAAAAATTGGTCCCGATTTCACTTTTTCCCCTGAATTCATTTGTAAAGGGGTTGAAAGTAGAAAGTATCATATAGTCGTTCCTTACTTGTTTATTTTCTGTTTGAGTTTGTCTTTAAAGGAATTCAGTAAAAAATAAATTTTTGCAAAATGTCTGTCGACTCCAGCTATTGGTATTAAATGGGTAACATTTTTATACCCTCCACCTCCAGGATGGGGGTATACTCACTTTGTCATTCCGTTTGTAACACCTTGAAATATCGACCTGAAATCCTATAAAGTAAATATATTCTTGATCGTCATAAAATTCTAAGACGATCTAGCCATGTCCGTCTGTCCGTCTGTCCGTCTGTTGAAAGCACGTTAGCATCTAAACGAAAGGAGTTAGAACGTTCAAATTTTCCATAAATGCGTCTTATAGTCGTAGATAGGTTGGGATTGAAACGCGGCGAAATCGGCCCAAAGGGAAAAAATTTTCTGTCACAAGGACTAAAAATACCCATAATAATCCCTAATATTGCACCATAAAGTGATTCTTATTTGTAGAGGGTGAAATGGGGCAAAAAAGGGATAAAAATGGTACATATTAAACGACAACAGCTAGAAACACGAAATTCGGTGTGTACATTCCTCTAAGTAAGTAGATACATAATATAAAAGTATTTTTTCCAAATTCATACTTTTAAGGGATAAAATAGGAATAGAGGGATAAAAATGGTACCAACCAAACGGCTGTACCTAGAATAATGAAATTCGGTGTATACATTCCTCTGGTTGCATGATAAGTAAAATACACGGATTTTTCAAAATTCGTACTTTTTGGGGTTAACATGAAAAAAGGGGATAAAAATAGTACCGATCTAATGACCGCAGCTAGAGTCATGAAATTCGGATTATTCATTCCTCTGACTGCGTAGACACGGAAAATAGACGAATTTTTCGAAATTAGTACTTTCAAGGGATACAATGGTACAGAGGGATAAAAATAGTACCAACTAAACGACCACAGCTAGAATGATAAAATTCTAATTGCGTAGAAACGTCAAGGGGGTAAAAATGGTACCAACCAAATGGGCGCAGCTGGAATCATGGAATTCGGTGTATACATTCCTCTGACTGCATAGACACGCAAAATAAAAAGTTTTTTTCCAAATTCGTACTTTTTCTTTTACGGAAAAAATTGGTGTACGTCTGATAATGGATTTTCAAAATTTGTACTTTTGGAATTCAAATAGAATGGAAATACAACCAACAGTAGCACCCACTATCTACCAATATTTATGGCTTTGAAAATATTTTTGAAAATATAAATATAAGAATATTTATTTTTTGAATTGACGTATTGGTAGCATTAACTTATAAGCGTGGTTTGAAATAATTAAAATATTATTTTTATTTATAAAATTAACTTTTCAATATTTGTATTTGTTTCGGTTTGGCTATATTAAAAAAAATATATTTTCCTGTAATGCAATCCATGGTGGAGGGTATATAAAGTTCGGCCCGGCCGAACTTAACGCCGTTTTTACTTGTTACAACTGATCGCGTAAATCTCAAAATTTCCTTGACATTAAGGCAATGTTACTGGGAAAGTAAACAACACAAGCCAAATGCTTACTAGAATTTTATATAATAAAAATTTTTCAAAAAAATAAATTTTGATTTTTGAATTAATCTCAATTTTTCGCGATTTCAACCCTCCGTGCGACGTCTATACTGGCGAAAGAAGAGAGAAAGCTGAACTCTGTACCATAAGAAGAATCGACAAGACTGATAGGCCTGAAATTCATAGATTTAGTGTGCGAGCCTTTGCAAGTCTTTCGAATAAAAAATGTACGTTATGTTCCTCCTGAGCTTAGGTGTGTTTAGGACAGTTTAAAACACCAATCTAGATAGATTGGTGTAATGCCGTGATTTAAATAACAATTTAGCATGCACGAATAAGTCCTCCATTATATAGGAATCTATGTGAGGCAATTCGAAACTTTTTGAAATTATGTTCTAGAATTACTAGGGAAGTGTACAATGTACATGTACACTGTACATGATTGCTCTCTAGAAGATAACCAGCTGCCATCATCGTTCTGGAGATAACCAACTGCACATGGAGTATATGCCTACTGGCTGCTGAAACTTGTCCAATCTTACTGCAGAAGGATCGCCACGAGATCCTCAGATCCTTCTAAAGTTCTTTCTTGTAGTGTCGTCTGTGAAGATCCTTATAAGCGTCCTTTTCATATGAAGATCTGTTCTCCTTAGCCTTGTTGAACAGTCTTCTACACAGTCTTGTCAGCGCTGGGAGTTCTGCGCCCCACCAAGGTGGCTTTCCGTTTCCTCGAACTGAATACAGTTACCCAGTGGAATTTTTTTAATAATATGTTAATCAGTGCAGCTCTCTAATGTGCAACTTGTTATGGGGTCATAATAATCAGACATACTACTGTCAACATGCACATCGAGGACTCTCATACCAGCCGAGTGTATACATGTGCATATAGTATAAGTACGTACGTACATACATACAGGATATTTTAAGTACATCCCCACATATATGCGGTGTGGATAAATGTGAGAATGCATAAATTATTTACATGATAAACTGAATTTAATGGCTCCATCGTAAAATTTAGTTAAGATTTTGCGTTTTTTGTTGCGCTGCAGCGTTTGTAATCATAATTACATTTGTTCCGTCATTTCGTTGTTATTTTTTGCGTCGGTTGTGATGGTGATCGTAATGGTTGGGGTTTGGGGGGAGGGTGGTGGATCTTATTATTAAAAATGTTTGCTCGCAATTATGTCTGTAGGTAATATGTAAAAACAACAAACAACGGCAACAGCAGCAGAGAAATGTTGGCAATCTGTGAAATGCTTCAATTACAAAGAAATTAACAAAGAAATTAAATCATTTGTTCTTTGAATTCGTATTTTTACACACACACCCCACCACCCAAACGTATGAGTAATATTTGTAAATGTTCGACTGGAATTCGCATAAAGCATACGCCACGCAGCACCCACAGGTTGATTCGGTTGCGAATACGTAATATGATTTTGCGACAAAACTGGAAGAGGAGCCGAGATGAAAGAGAATTTTATTTTTATGGAATTTCCTCGGCATGTGCGTTAATGTCTTTGCAAATTGATATATACGAGATCTTCGGAGATTATTTAACTGCATAATTAACTTAACAGAAAATAAATTATGAATCATGTACGATTTTATATAAAAATAAATCGCAATTTTCTTAGGAGCGCTTCGAAATGGGTCTCATTAAGACTTGTATTTATTTCACTTTCACCTCAATTAATTTTCCCATATTTACACGATTGCCCCAATTAGCCAGCTACGCGCACAATTACCATGCCCATAATTTATCTTCGCATTGTTAAACAATACCATAGTAGAATCTTGTTTGTACATATTCAATACAACATTAAAGATGTTGTTGTTTATTTTATACCCTTTGCTTGCCCAAGTAGGCCGTTATCATCCTATGTTACAAAAAGAATTTAACTTAGCAAAAAATCGCATGTAAATATGTACTAATACTCATTTACCTTCCCTTTCATTTCAGGTAAGCTATTTAAATTGTAACAACTTGTAAGCGATTATAAAAATGCTAGAATGGACAACAGCTATTGTTCGTAAGCATACTTCACCGAGGCGGTTTGTTTTTAGTATTCCGCCAAAGGCAAGCAAAAACATTTACATCTACATTTATTGTTTTAAAAGGATTTCTACCCTAGATTACGAAAACGGTAAAGATATTCTATGTTACTTTATAATTTCGCCAAAAGTATAGCTTCATTTTAATTTTGGGACGGGCAGGCGATATTAAAAGAATGTTGTTTATGTTATCGATAAGCTACCAACAAAATGTAAAGGCGAATTATGCCATCCATTATCTATTATTTCATTCAGATATATCAGGGTCAAATTACAATATTTCCGAATGGTCTTCCTACGCCAAAAGTATACCTCTTCTGATGTAGTGAACACCAGGGATACGCATTTTTAAAACATTATTTGGAATAATAAATTTCACCTACGACATGCAAAATCTACAAAAATGCAATTACTTAATCTTCGAAATAAATGCGGCAATATGAAATGATATGGATTCGGGCATATCCGGCAATTTTAAAACCTACACCAATTTATACGTTTTTGAAATCAGCGATTTTTGGAGACTATATGAAAACTTCGATCTATTGAACCATGGAGAATTCTATTATATTAAGGAAAACACAGCGCTTATCAAATAATGTACAGAAGCAGTGAATCAATACGTAATATATAACTAGGCATGACACATATGTAAAAAGATGCGATTCCTAGAAGAAGCAAAATACAGAAACACAGGTTTGTTGGCGTATACCAGACCGGTGTAAAATGTGACGTATCAAACGAAACTCAAAATCGAGTTTCGTAAGTGGGAGGAAGGGAAGGGGCAAGCTTGAATGACGACTATATCAAAACATGTAACACTGTATCCAAAAGATATCAACAGAAATTAAGAAGTCCTTAAGTGTCAAAAAGTAAACACAAACCAGGAACCGATTTGCAAGAATATTGCAGAATGTGTACAGCGCAAATGTATCTGTTTGTACGGGAGATGAAGAAAACAAAATAAATTTTGCGTCAAAAACAATTTTCAATATTTAATAATTATCAAAAAATATATTTTTTAATTTCTTATTTGGTAAAACCTGACAATTATCGTGCAAAAAATGTCACACTACAAAGTATATGTATAGATGAATAAACCCACTTAATCACAATATACCAAGGAATGTCAAAAGTCGGCAAGGGTCATCTATACCCACACCGCTTTCTATACAGATTTTATGTAACCCACATCAAAACTTGGATCTGTATTGTTCAGTATAATGTGAGTTCACTTGTAATCGAATTTACTGCTCACTAACTTTTTACTGTAAGTTTTCGTCATCTAGCAATTTAGAATACAATTACAATTAAGATACAATTTAGTATTTGTGTTCTGTAAGGGCATTGACAACAAGGACTTTTGTGGTCTATTTTCATGTTAGGTCTTCCTAGGCAAGATGGTGAAACTAGGGATGCAAAAACCGAAACGGAAAACGGGTCAACCGGTGTTACCAACCGCCACCTTCCACGGACTTTTTAATGTATATTTTCGACGATTTTCATGGCGGTTAACCGATTATTTATAAAAAAAAAACATTTTAATTTATTGAACATATTGAACCATATTGGGGTGTGAAACTGACGAAGTGTACTAGGCACCTAAAGATGCCGAACAAAAGACAAAACGCAACACATCAAAAGGTCAACCTAAAAAAACTAACATTAACAACATGTATTTACTTTTTAGCAAATCAGTAGAAAAATATCGAAATCTACAATAGTACCTGGATAAGTATGACGACAAACAGCTTTAATTGGCTCTTAATATGTCTGTTTATATTTGTAAGGAATTTACTTTACCGATATCATAAGCATAGAAGTAACTAGATAAATTGGATTAATATTTGTGTGGGTGCTGTATGAAGACCTAAACTTATGTGGCACACTTTTAAGCTTTGTATTTCTATATGTGATCTGCAACATTTAATAAAGATCTGAACTGGGATATTGTCCTGGCTACCTACCTGGCGTATACGCATACTTACATAGTCAACTCAATGAGATGGTTGTAAGGTGGCATGTGTGCTTTAATACTTTGTGCAATTTTTTTAGACAGATATTCGGAAAGTGACTTCTGCTTCTCATTCGTTGGTGAGATTCATTTACTTAAAGAGACCGGGTATGTTGTTGATGGTAAATAAATTTGCACTCTATAAAATATAGATAAAAAATGGTCTTGAGTCAGGACAATTTCCCAGTTAAAATCAAATATTGATTACAGAACGAAATAAAAAAAACGAAAAAATAAATAAAGATCTGTTATAAGATGTTGATCTAGAGTATTCTTGATGTGGGTTCTAGTTCAAATATAACAACATAATCAATAATTTATCATAATACGATGTAAGAAATGGTTTCTGGAATAAATTTGGGGCCCGATATAAATTTTTTCTTTTGCATTTACATGAAAATTTAAGATTAAAAAAATAATATCATCTTTTACAAACGAGTTCAGTGCAGAGAGCGGCAAAGATATATCTTCGTACTCTAATGTTTAATGTTTATATATTATTACTTTTGAAAATTAGCAACATTCTGTTAAACGGTTCTGATTTTCAGGAAATCTATCGCAACGGTAGAATAATGCCATTATCTTCTTTCCAAAATTGTACTGGTTCTTGAATGTTTTGATGCGAGTTTTCTTATCTTTTGAAGGAAATATATATGTATATGATATTATGAGCTAAAAAAATCCAACTTCGTTACGATAGAACACTAAAGATAACAAAGTTGTCAACAATCGTTTTCAATAGATTGAGTACAAAGATTTTGACAACAAATTATTCACGTAACTAAAATTTACCTCTTTTCAAAACAAAACCAAAAAAATAACCGAATGGGCGCCCCGGTAGTCGGTAGCGTGCTCGGCTACCAGCGTGGGGGTTGTGGGTTCGATTACCACCAGAGGCTCTGGTCTGTCGCTGTAATAACTAGCTACAATGGTCTTAGTCACCCCGACACAATTCCTAGACCCACAATTAGAATATAAATTTACTTTGTATTGTAATTCATAATAATAAAATAAAATAACCGAAATATACGCTTTTCCAAACATTCCTTTTTCTTCTTCCTTCTAAAAAATCAGGGAGGGAATCCAATAAACCAACAAACACTATTGAGCAACGCATGCATTAGCACACTATCATTGATTTCGTATTAGTTTATTCAGATGTTTCTTCTCCCGCTGGTAATTTGACGAAAGTTTCCCAACATGGTTACTGATAGTCACCATGTGTGCTGAGAATATTGTCATCTCTATATGTGTTTCAATTGCGTGATTCAAGACAAACGCAAAGTTTCCAAACATTTATTCCACTAGCCAATCAATGTCAAATCATAGCCTAGTATCAGTTCGGCAGCAACTCCCACATACATACAATGTCCTTCAATGCAAAAACTTCTGCAATAGACCTCGCACAAAGCCATGAATGATGAAGGGTCTTAAAAAGTCAACATCGTGTCCTCTATCTGTTCGAGGAAACGCCAACATCTGCCATTTATATCCATTCGGGCTGTCTTTTTTTCCTATTGACACGTAAGGTCACGCTTTCCTTTCGAACGACATTTGGTATTTTTTGTTTGTTTGTTCGTTGAAGTCCCACCTCAGCTTCAACAGCCCTTGCATTTCACTCCAAACTTAAGACAAATTCAAGTACAAGCAAAGTAAGCTTGTGTTTGTTGCTACTTTCGTCAAACATGGGTGTTTAGTTCGTCGTTTTGTCTTTATTTTTTTTTCACCTTTTCTGTTTGCGAAGAGAAATATGTCAAACGTTAATCTCGTTCTCGTGCTTTTTGAGTTTTTTTGTTTTCTTAGAAGTCAACATGAGAAAGCATCCATAAGTTAATGTTGAAATAATGTAAGATGAATTAAAAAAAAAGAAAAACAATCTTATAAAACTGAATATATCCTGATGATAGCAGGATTTGATACTGCGCAAACACACAGAGCACGACAAACGACTGTCATCACCGAAATCACAACATCAGACATCAACAGCAAGTATCAGCACCGCAAAATAACCACATTTGCGGATTTAAAACAGTCAAAAGATGTCACTTAATAGCTTTCTGAAATTCCTATGTAGTAGGCTCATACATATGCGCATATATATGCTAAAGTTACACCTACGCACCCCAACACTTTAATGTATTAAGGATAACAGTCGTGTGTATGTAACCATATGTGTGTGTGTGTCACCATAGCTCCGCATACCGCTTTGGCTTTAATGAGTTTTAAATATCTCAACGGCAGCGGTTTCATTTTGCCACCAGCTCCTTCTCCTCCCGCTGCCTTGGATGTATTTTCTTTGTGATTGTGAAAACCGCGAAAAATGCCGACTATGTACCCTCATATGGTTTTAACTGAAATGCAATGTAATGGGTTAACAATAATCTTCAATGACAGCCTTTTGTCAGGTTTTTAATAATGGTTTCTAATATAAATACTTCAAACAAATATGCTTTAATATGCAAATTAGGTTGTGTAATGTGTATAGAATGATTTGCAGATTTGATAATATTACAGATTATAAATATTAAACTATAATAACAGTTTAATAAAATTAATTGTGGCTAATGGCATATTGACCATAGTAAAAACTTGATATTTAAATATTGTAATGTAGTTACAACAACTGTGGGATAGATTCAACTATGATCTATAGAGTGGGTAGGTTTTAATTGATACGTAGTTCAAAATGGGGATTTTTTCTTTTTCAAAATTTCATTTTTCAAAATTAAATAAAAAAAAAATAAAAAATTGACACAAATTAAACAAGTAAGGAAACGCTAAAGTCGGACGGTCTACAGTCTACACCACTCCCTGCGTATGTACCTCGCTTTGATTACTAAACCCAGGTATTTCATGGGAGCAATTTTATGTAGTTCATATAAATTATATAGTTACTATATAACTAACGAATATGGTTAATAATATGGTAATTGATACAATTATCCGACAGACAAATACAAATTATACAGTTGTAATAGGATGAGTCGGACCAACATTGCAAAAGGGGGCCTATAACAACATTTTGGGCCTGGTCCAAAACATGGGCCTATATATTTCTCATTCACAGTAGCTATTCCTAGTTAAAAAATATCATGATCTGCAAAATTTGATGAAGATCCGATGTAAGATGTAGTTTCTAGAGCAGTAATAGATCAGAATGGGGCCCCATTTGGCTTATACCAAAGTATGGACATATGGGCATCTCCCAAACAAGTAAGGAAAGGCTAAAGACGGACGGACTTTCTATCTCATTACAATTCAATTCGGTAAAAAAGTGAAATCGGGAAGAATTTTTGCACCCTGTAAATGTATGTGTTTGACAAAAAATTTTAAATCGGAAAGGACATTTGTATGGGGTATATTGAAACCTGGAACGATGTGACCCACTTTCACCATGTATGTTTATTGGTTAAATATAATATGTAAAGTGTGGCCAAAATCGGATAAACATTCGGAAGTAACATTTGTATGAGGGCTATATCTAAATCTGAACCGATCATACCCACTTTCACCATAGGTGTTTCTAGTTCAATTATAAAATGTTGTGCCAATTTTGAAGAAATTCAGGTACAATATGCGGTTTCTAAAGCGGAAAAAGTGAAATAGGGAGCGACATTTGTATAGGGGCTATATCTAAATCTGAACCGATCGTACCCACTTTCAGCATAGGTGTTTCTAGTTTGATTATAAGGTGTTAAGCCATATTTGAAGAAAATCGGGTACTATATGTGCTCTATAGGGCGGAAAAAGTCAAATCGGGAGCGATATTTGTGTAGGGGCTATATCTAAATCTGAACCGATCTTACCCAAATTCTGCATATTTGTTTCTAAAGGGTGATTTTTTAAGAGCTTGATAACTTTTTTAAAAAAAAAAAAACGCATAAAATTTGCAAAATCTCATCGGTTCTTTATTTGAAACGTTAGATTGGTACATGACATTTACTTTTTGAAGATAATTTCATTTAAATGTTGACCGCGGCTGCGTCTTAGGTGGTCCATCCGCTTAGTCCAATTTTGGCATTTCCACGTTTTTGAGTAACAGAGACCCAATTGGTGCGAACGGCGACGAATCGAAAATTGGTGGTCATCATTAACACTGGCCGATACAGCTGCGATATTTTCTTCAGTTCGCACTCTACGTAAGCGTGTTGGTGGTTTAATGTCCAACAATGTAAATTTGGTGCGAAATTTAGTCACAATAGCCCGAATAGCCGCTTCAGTGGGTCGATTAAACTGACCATAAAATGGAAGCGCGCAATGAACTTTCTTAACAGAGCACGCATTTTGATAATAAAATTCAATAATTTGCAAGCGTTGTTCGTTTGTAAGACGATTCATGATGAAATGTCAAAGCATACTGAGCATCATTCTCTTTGACACTATGTCTGAAATCCCACGTGATCTGTCAAATAGTAATGCATGAAAATCCTAACCTCAAAAAATCACTCTTTAGTTGGATTATAAGATGTTGTACCAAATTTATAGAAAACCGGGTAAAATATGTGGTTTCTAAAGCGGAAAAAAGGTCAAATCGGGCCGACATTTGTATGAAGGCTATATCTAAATCTGAACCGATCTTACCCACTTTCACCATAGGTGTTTCTAGTTCAATTATCAAATGTTGTGCCAATTTTGAAGAAATTCAGGTACAATATGTGGTTTCTAAAGCGGAAAAAGTTTAATAGGGAGCGACATTTGTATAGGGGCCATATCTAAATCTGAACCGATCTTACCCACTTTCAGCATAGGTGTTTCTAGTTTAATTATAAGGTGTTAAGCCAAATTTGAAGAAAATCGGGTACTATATGTGCTCTATAGGGCGGAAAAAGTCAAATCGGGAGCGATATTTGTATGGGGGCTATATCTAAATCTGAACCGATTTCCTCCGATGGTCCTTGGCCAGAAAAAATAACTTCTGCCAAGTTTCATGACAATCACACAACAATTGCGACCTGTAGAGTGCGAATAAGCTTAGATGGACAGCAGACGGACGGACAGACGGACAGACAGACATCGTTAAATCGACTCAGCTGGTGATTCTAAGCCGATCGGTATACTTAAAGGTGGGTCCAGCTCGATTATTTCTTGGTGTTACAAATATTTGGCGAGAAACTAACTTATAATACCCTAGTCCACGAAGTGGTGTAGGGTGTAAAAATTGACAACGTGATAAACATTTTTCAATTCTCCGTGTTTTATTACTTCCAATATTTGTAAATAGAAAATCATCCTTAAGTATTCTAAAGAGCAGTTAATTTTGTTTGTGTGTTTTGAATATATATTCGAATCTCTGATTACTCCTACCTTTTTAGAGCATAAGTAAAGACAGTGTAAAACAAAGATGTTCGATACGGGCGAATTACGATATTTGAAAAAAAAACGCTTTTTAATATCATTCTCGTACAAGTCAGACGGATTTGTGAATCTGGTACACAAACGTTAAAAAGAATACCGATCATTTGCATAATACTGAAGTGCTGTTTTTACGATATTGACGAGAAGTGTATTTTCGTCTTCTTACGATCTTTGGCTCATCATAAGAAAGTTGATTTATATATAAAAATATCACTCCCGATTTGAGGTTAAACGATCTAGAAACCACATACGTTAACCGATTTTCTTCAAATTCGCCACGAGATCTTATATTTGCACTAAAGGCATCTATGATAAAAATGGGTGAGATCGGTTAAGATTTATATATAGTTCCGCTACAAATATTGTTCACGATTTGACTTTTTGTCTAGAAACCACATACGATAATCTATTTTCTTCAAATTTGACACAAAACCTTATATTTCAACTACAGGTTGGCGCAGAATTATAGCTCATTCGTATTCGTTTGAATTCTTTATAACTTTTTTCACAATATTCACAATTTGGTAATGATCGATGAAGCCCATTTCCTATTAAATGAGTATGTCAACAGGCAAAACTGCAGGATTTGTGGCTACGGAAAATCCAAGAGCAGTTCATCAGCGAAAATCACACTCACTTATGTGTAGAGTTTGGTGCGGTGTATCCCCCGAAAAGATAATTGGCCCATATTTTTTGAAAATGAAAGTGGTTGGTCAATCTTTGTTATGGAAAATTTGCTAAAAAGATCACGTATGTGCGAAGCAGAAAATGGACATCACTTACAGGGTATTACTTTTCAAAGCTAATTGCAAAAATTTCCCCAATAATATACTGTATTTAAAAAAATAATAATCCCATAAATAAAAAAGTTATAAACCGTTGAAACCATATAGCTCATTCTGAGCCACCCTGTATGTTACAAGCGACACATGCAAATGTGTATTAATCCGATGGACAGATCACGAGAAAAACAAACTAATTTTAGCCATATTCCCCGCGAAAATGAAATTGCCGAAGGAGAGAATTGTATACAGACGATTGCAAGTAGTGAAGAGCAAGAGATCTCAAGAGAAAAGCTAGTCTCACTAATCGACGACCACTTATACAAATGCAAACTAAGCCAAAGAGATAAAGCAATACTGGACACAGTGGGAGAAACGAGAAAATATTTGAAAGACAATGATACTAATATTAAGTGCGGACAAAGGCGGAAAAACTGTAGCTATGGACAAAGAAGATTACAAACAGAAAATGGGCATAATTCTACGGGACATGATTACATATAAACGAATAAACAGAGACCTAACGTCAAGTCTACAAATTAAAAACAAACGTTTAGTTGACAAATTATTTAACAAAAAACTTATTGACTTAATGGAAAAGAATAAATTGACAAATAAAATCGCCACAGCTCCTAGAATCAACGGATTACCCAAAATCACAAGAAGGGAACGCCATTACGGCCCATCTGCTCATCAATAAATGCACCTGCGTATGGACTCTGCAAATATCTACTTGACATTTTGAAAAACTTGACGACCAGATCACAGTACAATGTCAAAGACGCTAGAGACTTCAAAGCCAGGATAAGCAACATGACGATAAATAATGACGAAATATTGATTTCATTTGACGTGGTTTCTTTGTTCCCAAGTATTCCCATAAACTTAGCCATAATGACAATAGAAAAGAAATGGAATCAAATTGAACAACATACAAGAATACCTCGGGACCTCTTCATAGAATTATTGACCCTCTGCATTAAAGAGACACGCTATTTCAAGTACGAAGACAAGGTATATGGAGAGAAAAAGGGGATGCCTGTAATTGCTGACATCATTATGGAAGAACTGCTGGACGCCACGATGGAAAAGATAAAAGAAAAACCAAGAGTGCTGATCAAATATCTAGACGACAAATACAATTTACGATGGAAAAAGAATTGGACAATAAAATACCATATTTTGATTCGGTGATAACTAGACAAGGGAATCTGCTGAAAGTTGACTGGTACCAAAAGCAAACGGCTTCCGAACGTCTAATTAATTTTTATTCTAAGCACCCAAGACGAACAATCATAAATACGGCGACGAATTTTATAAACAGGGTCCTACAAACCAGTGATAAGGAATTTCACGAAACAAACAAGTCCAAATTTAGAAATATACTGCGTATGAACGACTTTCCCGAAAAATTTATAAATAATCTAATCAAGCGAACGACGGAAGAAAAACTTAACAAAAATGACGAAAGACCAAGCTAAATTTATAAATCCACAACATACATTCCAGGACTATCCGAAAGACTAAAACACTCTAATCTTTACGACAAGGAAAAATTTGAGTTGGCATATAAAACACGCAGGACCGTCAACCAACTATTTAGTAGGACAAAATCAAAAATCAAGAAAGAGGAGAAACCAAACGTCGTGTACAAGATAATATGCAATGGTGACAAGTCCGACATATGCCAGAAGGTATATGTCGGCACTAGGAAAAATAAATTGAAAACCAGACTTTCATCACATAAAACCGAACACAAATCTCTTGACAAACCCATTGAGCAAAAAAAGTGCTCTTGCAGCCCACTGTACCTTGACGGGACATAAACCAAACTTTAATGACGTCGAAATATTAGCGGAAGAGAATAATTATACAAGGAGATACACTTTGGAAATGCTAAATATAATTGACGTCTCCCCTGGAAAAAGGCTTAATTATAAGAGAGACAACTGTCTGCGCTCAAATATATAGGAACACGGTGGAAAAACATAGACGACAAATTAGACAGTAGTTGACAAAAGCTTGCAGAGAGTGGCAGGAGAAATTTCTATTGTGAAAAACTTTTTTAAAAATGTAAATATAAATATTGTGTTATTTTTTGATTGTTAATGATTGTAACTTGTAATTGAATAATTTGTGTTTTTATACACTCCACGAGAGTATTATGGATTTGTGCATTTGTTTGTAACACCCAAAAAGAAGCGAGATAGACCCAGTGTTAAGCATACCAATCGACTTAGAAACACTTTCTAAGTCGATTTAGAAATGTCTGTCTGTCCATCTATTGTTGTAATCAAATTACAGGTCGCAATTATAGTCCGATCTTCACAAAAATTGGCACACGTAAGTTTTGTGGATCAAGGACGAACGCTATTTAATTTGAGGCAAATCGGTTCAGATTTAGATATAGCCCCCATACAAATGTCGCTCCCGATTTGACTTTTTCCGCTCTAGAAACCACATATTGTACCCGATATTCTTTAAATTTGGCACAACAGCTTATAATCCAAGTAAGAAACCTATGGTGAAAGTGGCTAAAATCGGTTCAAATTTAGATATAGCGCAAATACAAATGTTTAATGTTTCGTTCCAGATTTCAATATACCCCCATACAACTGTCCTTTCCGATTTAACATTTCTTGTCAAACACATACATTTACAGGATACAAAAATCCTTTCCGTTTTCACTTTTTCACCGAATTAAATTGTATTCGGATTGAAAGTGGAGTGTATCATAGAGTCGACCCGCCCGACTTTAGCCTTTCCTTACTTGTTTGTATTGGGAAATAAAAAACAAGAAAATAATAAAATAGTAATTTTTGTTTTATTATTTGGAAAAATTGACCTCAAGCCGAACAAAAGACAAAAAGGCAATTTTGCAAAAATATTAAATTTGTATTTACTGTTTTCCGTCCTCTACCGAAATATCCAAAATTTTTGTCGAAAATAACCGATCTTCCAAAAGAGGAAAAATTTTAACCCTAGTAATTATGTTGTATAAGTTGGCGTTTTCTATTTATGCGTGAAGAGCTTTATTTACAACTTTGTTGTCTTTGCTGACCCTCACAGAAAATTTTCGGCAAACTTTTTCGTAGAACCTTTTAATACTTAAATGTTCTTTTTGAAAGGACTTTTATTAATTTTTCGAAAAAGAGTTTAATTGGCCAATACAGAGAGGAGCTAGAGGGTTAAGATATTCTACAAAATTAAAGAATCTTAGACCAGCTGGACTATAAGTTTATTCTACAAAAATCAACTTGCCCTTTCAGTATTATAGGGTCGCAAATCTGTCCCAATCAAAAATTCTTAATTTGTGAGACAGTGTAATCAATTCTTATATGTCGTATTGATACTTAGCAATTACAATGATTATACACTCCACGAGAGTATTATGTGTTTGTGCATTTGTTTGTAACACCCAAAATGCAAAACATCTTATAATTAAACTAAGAACACCTGTGGTGAAAATAGGTCATATCGGTTCAGATTTTTATATAGCTCCTATACAGATTTCGCTCCCGATATGACTTCTTCTGCTCTAGAAACCTCATATTTTAACAGATCTTCTTTAAATCATGCAAAATATCTTATATTTCAACTAGAAACACCCATGGCGAAAATGGGTCAGATCGGTTCAGATTTACATATAGCTCCCGTACAAATTTCGCTCCTGGATTGAATTTTTCCTCCCCAGAAACTGCGTATTTTCACCGAATTTCTTCAAACTGAGCATAACACGTTATACTTGAACTGGAAGAAGTTATTGTGAAATTTAGTCACTTCATTCCATGTTTGGATATAGCCCCGAGACAAATAATCATTTCGATTTGACAAATTTTTGACCAGGACATATTAGCCTGTGAAACAACATAGCCTAGGAAACATACAAAAATTCTTCCCGTTTTCACTTTTTTACTGAATTGTATTCGGATAGAAAGTGGAGCGTATTATATAGTCGGCCCCGCCCGACTTTAGCCTTTCCTTAGTTATTTTTTATTGATTTCAAACCTAACAGCCGCATTTTTATAATTTAGGCTTTTGGCAAAGATTTTTTGCTCCTTTTGGTTCCATGGATTTGATATTACCGCAGTGTATATACAATTTTCAGATGTAGTTCAATGTCCTTAACTTAAAAACGATATTATTTTCTTTTTAATTAAAATTCCAATCTGCGTCGAAAATACCTTTAAAATTTATACTACAATTTGGGAATACAAGTCCGATCGCGTCCGGTTGTACAAATGATGTGAATATTCCTTCCACGCAGCAACTGTTGTTTAGGAACAGTGCTAGTACGATGAATACCATAAAATTAGAAAGAAATTCAAAAAATATTTTATAAAAAAGCTTTATGAATAAATAAAGACCCTTTAAGTAAGACAATTAAAATAAAAAGCAAAGTGTTTTTATTTTGTATAAATAGCGTTTTTTTCTGTTCGAAAAAATGTATATATTAATTTTTTTTTGTTTTATTTGAAGAAAATTTAAGAATAAATGTAAAAATTGGCATCATAAAATTAAATTTTTGAATTTCTCTTGCGTACTTAGTTTTTCAAAAAAGGAAAGAATTTTCTTAATCCGACAATAATTGCGATCGGTATCACAAATATTTCCAAAAAAGTAGCTCATTTCATTCTTGAAATATCATAATTTTAAAAATGTATCATATCTGAGCAATTACTCTACTAAAATGTTTAAATTTCCGAATTTTTGGATTAGAAAATCACTTTGAAATTTCTGAACCTATTGTCACTCCACTTTGATATTTTGTAAAGAATAAAATAAGCTAAAATACAAAAAATAAAGATATATTTTTCAGGATATACAAGGATTAAGATAATGATATATAGGATTTAATGTTATGATATCAATAACGAAACAATCTCTTCCTCCCCAAAGGAAACAAAAACCCCAAAATCACCAAACTTGGACCACTGTAAAACTCAAAGCCCTTATGACTTTGAATTACCCACCAGCAAAACTTTTGTCAAAAAACTGTTGTTAAATTAACGTTTCCATGTGAAAGTGAAGTTAATTTTAAGTCATCATATTTACACTTAGTTTAAAGTTACACCAAGTCGAAAACGCCTTACGATTGCAAGTTTAAGAGGTAAAATGCTCTGTTCCTCGTAATGTTAAATATAAATGGGCAGAACACATCCTATACCTACAACTATTTCGACAGTTTTTAACAGTTCAATCCAACCAAGAGATATAACAGCCACGCTATCAATATGCACATATTTTTCACTCCATGTTCTTTTCTTTGCAATTCACAGGTGTGAGTACAAATACCACAAAAAAGCATACATTAAATATCAATTTGAATACCGGCAAATGCGCATACATATGCCACCTCCTTGTCGTCGTCGTCGTCATCGTCGCAAATCACCAATAAAATCTACAGAATATTCAATTAATATTTATGCCAAACGGTGCAAAGTATTTGAAAAACGAAGCAAAGCAAATGCCATTAAAAATTTACAAGATTTTAAATATTTCTAATTTACTATCACAACACACACACACTGCCGCTTCGCTCCTACCTCCCAGCTTCCAGGTCCTTGAGTTGCGAATCAACGCACATTTACACAACCAGACAATCAAGCCAGCTTTGATTCCCATCCAATCTCACATATTCACAGACTAAATCTCGTGTGTCTAGAGTGAGGCACATTAAACATATGCCACTTTACGCACGCAAACATATGCATAAAGTCAAAGCCTGGAAATTATTTAGAGCTCATACTTATACACGCGCGTCTTCCAACTCACACGACCAAAGTGAGTTTATTCTAAATTTGCCCGAAAGTAGGTAACCCGAAAAAAGAGAAAACCAAATCTAAACAAACTTTTCTACTTCCACAACTTCTACTTTTCCTGTTTCCTACAACTTGAACTTTTAAGAAATTCTTGCAAGGATGTCAGGGAAAATGTCGACAATGAATTGCTGAATAATTCCTGCGCTTCCCTTCTCTCCCAACACATAATGATGTTCAGTTTGGTATACTTCCCCGTCTAAGTAAACCTTAAAAAAGAGCAAATTTACATTAGCAAAGAAAGTCGTCGACAAACGTCTACGATGAGGACGACGACGACGATGATGACGACAAAAATTTTAACATATTCATGAGATTGTTGAAAGAACCTTTGACAACGTCACCACCGTCATCATCATCCGCATCCACATCTCCTCGAAAGGCACACACTTTACACTGCTAATGCTCATATGAATGTAAAAGCTTGTGTTCCTCGTCGTTGTCAATGATTACAAACCAGAAATACAGACAGTTACATGGGCACGAGCGAGTGCCACACCGGGTGCCGTGCTTAGTGTACACATAATATCGGGTGTATTGGGGAAAGATAAATACCGGGACACACACTGTACGAGGCTACTAACTGTGTAGAAAATTGAAAATCAAAAATGGAAAATTTCCCCTTGTCCTTCCTCTTCGTCTTCGTCTATTTAAAATGTGCACTCACACACTCGGCTACACAGTCACACATCCTCACTCGCAAAGGATAACGTGGGAAGTGTTTGCCATAGACCAGGAGTGCCAAGAGCGAGAGAGGACGACTGAGGAGGCTGAATGCTTTGGAATATTATGTGTCATGTCAACAAAATTGAATGGAATTGAAAATAGCGAACGTACGTATTGGCTTCTGAAGAGAAGAAGATGATGAAGAGGAATTTCTAGCAACAAATGTAGCTCAGCTGAAAAAATAGAATATTTTTCAATATAATCTTGACGTCTGCGGCATGTGACAAACGAGGACGGGGGCAGAATGTAAGGTGTGGTTAAATTTATGACAGCTAGGATGCTGATGTTAGATTAACTAGAGATATTAGGAACACGTGTTAATATTACATCGTACAGCATAAATAAATAAAAAGATTCGAACATCGAATTTGTAGAATAGAACAAAATATTATAAGTTTGCAGGAGTTTTGAAAGTTTAAGTCTGAAACTAACAAGGGATGTCAAAGTTAACCTTTTTTGCACTTTTTTCGTATGAAACCCTTTAGGAAATCCTTAAAATATAGGTATAGGATATGTTCATAATATTTATTTAAAATACATTGAACATTTTAACGCTCTTATTATTCAATGATTATAGTCGTAGATGGGGCTAGATCTAGACGAAAACAATATGTTTTGACATCTTTCGTGAAATGGCCACAAAGACCTACTCATTGAAGAATTATAGGGTTATAATTTTCAATGTGTTTTATATATTTTTTAAATGAGACTCAAATGGTGTCCCCTATAAATGCAACGCGAGTGAAATATAAAGAATTGGAAGGAGTACTTTTCACAAAATAAATAAATAAATAAATCCATTGGGGGCTCTTTCGTGCAGCCAAAAGTTACCCAGCCAAAACGGAGATTCCTTCAATCTTTCTAGATATGTATGTATTTCATTATTTAAAGACTTTTAAAGAAAAAATGTTATGTTAATACTATAACTATATTTGCACTTCAACACAAACCTAAGAAACCACCACTTCCAATACAACAATTTTGAACGCAAAAGGTCTTAAAATGTGTGAGAAACAGGAACAGGCTTTTCAATTTTCTAAATCTTAAAAAGGTGACAAAATAAAATTTGTATGTATATCTATATAAATAAAATTGAATGTGTGTCTATGAGAACCGATTCGCTTGAAAATTTTGCTGTAGCTAACCAATGGACATAGGATGGTTTCCGGTTATACTAGGCCATTATAGGACAAAGGGGGCGTGCTACTGTCCACACAAACAATATTTTAAAAATTTCAATTGTCTTCAAAAATATATGAAGTAGAGAAATAGGGAAGAATAAACCAGTACAATGACGGGTAAAAAAGCTAGTTATGAATAAATGCGTAAAAATATGAAATATAAACAAAAAAAAAACATTTTTTAAATCGATAAAAAAGAAAAGTATTCAAATTAAGGTTAATTTCTAAAACACGATTATGCTAATATCTCGAAATAATACTTGGATCCCAGTGTATAATTTAATTTTTTTACAAAAGTCTTAAGTTATTGTAACATTGGATTTCTTACCGTCACCAATCTGCCCACTCACACTGATCCCAAATCCATATTTTTGGCATAAATTAAAAAAAAAATACATTGGAAATTGTTATATGTGTATATTTTTTCTTAATGGCAATACTCCAAGGAACCAAGAAAATTTATTGAAGAAAACTAGGTGGCAACACCGCAAGTCTGAGAGGTATTTGAAGTTTGCAGTTCAAACAAGTGGGATTAATTCGGATCTAAGGGAGTTATACAAAATACTTAAAATTAAGGCGTAAAAAGAAAATAATGAAGTGACTATATTATTGAAATTGAAGGCCTGCGTAAGTATTTGAAAAATTATATTTAACATTTTGCGATTACTGCAGTCTTGTCAGTTTTCATAAGTGTTGTAATTTTGTGATTCATCAGTATTTTTCGGCAAACTCCAGCAATTGCAACTTTATTTCGGCACAAATTTCGATTAGCCATACTACACATATTTGGTAATATCTCTGAATCAGTCAGTTGTGTATGAGACCCGTCAAGATCTCATTTTGAAGGTATTGCAATTTGCAAGTACCTTTAAAATGGTATATAACGTTATTCACTTTTCTGTACACATGTAGACATTTTATAAATATAATATTCATAAAATTTTGTTTTTTGTCACCCTGTACAGGGTGATAATTACAAGATTGTATCTTTATTTTTCGGTCAAGTAACTTCAATGATGACCATGGGAATTAGACATATTTCGTTCAACGAACTATACCACATTAAAGTGGCTTCTCCCAAAATATTTCGCTTTTATCATTGTCCGTTCGTGAGCTGGACGCGTTCAAAATAACCTCAATAAATCAGGTTTTTCTTGAATATAATTCACGGTGAAAATGGTATATAGAAAAAAACTGCATTTTAACCAAGAATAGAGGGTAGAATTTTAAAATTTTTGTTGCACTTTTTATAAAAACCGCAATAAAGGGTTATTGGCATCGAAAATACATTCTAGTCTTACAAAAAGCTAATTTTTGAAAAAAAAATCTGAAATTTTGGTCTTTCAATGGATAAATTGGATGGAAAACTTCAGATAAGATGTTACAATAAAACTGTGCGACATGATTTCCCTCCGAAGATCGAGATTATATAGAAATGAGACTACAGGTCATTAATAGGAAAACGCATACTCAGTTTTTTATTTCGTGGTTGTTTGTCTTTTTTACAGGACTTTTAATTTCCAAAGGATGTAAATGTTTCAATAATTTAGTTTCGTACTTTTGCGTATCATACAATGGCGATATGGGTATCAAATGAAAGACAAGAACATCTGCTAAATATACTTTTAATTTCATGCGTCTATCTATGTTAATTTAACATTAACAACCATTTAGATTGTTCCCTTTTCAAAAGTTTATGTAGATTATTCATGTTTTAATTTTTAAGGGGGAAAATTTAAAATGGTTGAATTTCTCTTCAAAAATTAGCTTTATATAAGACTAGAATGTGATTACGATGCAAATAACCGCATATTTAAGTTTTTACTTCACATTTAACCCATTGAGTATTAACAGTAAAAAAAAAATGCGGTCCTTAATGGGTTAGGAAGTTCTAAAAATGGCAATTGGTTATCAATACGTCTCCAACGAGCCCCTAAAAACATAAATCGAACTAAAAATGTGGAAGTTATTGCAGCTTTTAAAAATAATGCATCAAAAATTGCATTAAAATTGTACAAATCTGCCCAAATCTGGTTTAATAATGCTCGGGTCGGATTTTAATTTCTAGCATTTTTTTTCAATACCATTCTCACCGTGAATTTTATTTAAGAAAAACCTGATTTATAGAGGTTATCTTGAACGCGTCCAGCTCACGAACGGACAATGATAAAAGCGAAATATTTTGGGAGAACACATACAACAAACCAATCTTTCATTTTAGTCGGGAACATCAACAACATTTTTTCCTTCCTCATAAAAGAAGCCACTCTAATATACATACAGTCAGTCATGACCATCGCTTCCACATATCGAATTTACATTCATCAATAAAAGGACCATGTATTTGATCATTTATGATATATATTAAAACTTTGAATATTAATGGAATATTTACTTTTTGTTAAGTTACCAAATTTGAAAAGTGTATTTAAGCATTAAACTCTGACTCTATATTCATACCAAAAGAGTAAGTTTTCTCAAAAAACCACACTGCAATAATATTTATTTTGATATTCTGATGATTTGACAGAGATGAATGATTCGCCGATCACAGGCGGCGAATGGTTAGATTAGATTATTCGTCTGATTCAAATGTCGCCAAAGAAAATTTTAGAAGGAAATGCAGGAATGAAACACCCTATAATAGTATAACTTGGTTTTCTATATAAGAAACAGTTTTTTCGAGCATTGCAAAAGGTCTTGAAAATACCAGGAACCCAAAATACAGGAACCATCGACCCATCACATCATCAGCGAAGGTTTTTTGCAGGTTATTCTAAATTAATTTGTAATATAAGTCAGATGTCCATGTAATGATAGCTGAACAAAGTCTGGAATAGCAATTATAAGCAAAGCTGGCAATTTTGCCAATCATTTAAAAACTAGGCGACAAGAAGTCAAGTCAGAGGGAACATTTCTATGAGGGCTATATCAAAACATTGAAGGAATATCCCGAAGAAATGAAAATGAAGAAGTGAAATTTAGATTTAGATCCACCAATGAATTTAGCATCAGGTTGTCATAAGAGGCATTTTGAAATCTTAAAAAATTATTGTCAGTGGCACAAACTATCCGCTTTTTCACTAGCTATCATTTCAATTGTAGTTTATGTAAATAAATCCGCTGCTATTGTACAATAACGTACCTGCGAACCATCATAGCTATAATCTGATGTGAGTTGTCAATAACTAAAACAAACCTTTAATAAGTAGAAGTGACAATAGAAAACCCAACAAAATATTTATTTAATATGAAATAATACATAATGCAAATGAATATTAAACTAATTAATACTTTTTTTGTAGTATTAAAAATTAATGAAAAATATTTGAAGTGTATGAATAAATAAAAATCAGTGACAATAGAAAACCCTACAAAATATTAATTTAATATGAAATAATACATAACGCAAATGAATATTAAATTAATATTAAACTAATTAATACTATTTTTGTAGTATTAATAATTAATGAAAAATATTTGAAGTGTGTGAATAAATAAAAGTCAGGTATTGTTTGTTCTTTTTTGTCTATTTGTTATTATATGAATGAACTTGCATTTTTATACGAGTTGGAGAACATTTTTGTTACTAACAAATAGAAACATACAACAAAAAATTAAAAATAGAAACAAAAATGCTTTCGAACCCGAATAAAACCAAAACAATGCCTTTTCAAAAATTATAAAGTTATACAAAATTAAAAATAATTTATTAATAAATGTTATAAAAAAGATTTTTAACAGGCATTATTCGAACCCTAGACCTTCTGTATGAAAAGCGGACAAACAACCTCTGTGACCACAGACGCAAATTTAAACTTTTAAATTTGAACAACAAAAACTCGCATTACCAAGCAATGTGGGGAATAAGCCAAAACCAAAAACCTTCACTTCTTATTTTTCGGATCCGTTTCTAATTATTTTCATAAAGGGATTGTAAAAAAATAAGTACTTCCACGTACGCTTACAAAAAGTTGAGAAATAAGTACTTCCACGCACGCTAACAAAAAGTTAATATATAAGTACTGGTTGGTAAGTATGTTGGTTGACGTTGTTGTGTGTTGTGGTTGGAGGTTTGAACAAACACAGCAAAACATTTCTCGCAACTTCATTATATTTAAAAATCTGTATGATGAACAACCACATCTCGGCAAGCGAACGTATACACAAAAAATTCACTTTTGTAGTCGTAACAAAAGGTTCGGAACAATAAGAAGAATGGGAAATGTATTTTATTTTATTTTTTAAATTCCAATATTGTTCTACCAGTTAACTTTATGATTCTGCAAAAAAATAACTCGCATTTGTAACATACACACACTTCCATTGACAAGAAGCAACTAAATTTTCTTCATTAATCGAAAATATCTTCGAGTGACGGTCGCGGCAACATCGAAATGGCTGGATGACAAAGCTACACACAACTCTATTTGTAGCAAAAACGCAAACTGTAAGAAATTTACGTGGAAAGTTTTCTACCTCAGTAATAAGCAAATATGAGGGCTATATCAAAACATGCGCCAATGTAAACCACCTGCACTTTAGCTGATTCTAGGCAAAAACAACGTGTCTCATCGGTCTGTTAAAATCGTTTGTTCCAAGATTTGTTGGGATCGGACCTGTACATTGATTACAAGATTATATGGCTGTACCGCCCATCAGAAGAAAACACGCAAGAGCGGAGAATCATCATTTCATTTAGTGACCTGGGTAGATCTATATAAATAGTGTCTCTTTTAAGCCTTCGAATAGTTTCTTACCCGACTTCTTCTACTGGCCCACTTACAAAGATAAATTTCCTGTCATTCGTTTTCTTTTTTTAACAAAAATTGACACATTGCTGTTGCCACATGTTTCTTGTTACTTTTTCGCAATATTAGAATTTAGCTACCGCGGTATGTGTTAGCTTCAGGATTCACACTGGTGGTCATACTCGTACCAGCATCTATTATGCATTGTCATGTTCATACGCATACTTGGCAAATACATACACATATGTACATTAGGATGGGTCACGAAAAAAATTGCAACGGTCACCCCCCAGAAATGAAGATTTGATTGTTTAATGATGATCTACGAAACATTTTGTCACTGTGTCAAGCCATCTGTGAGCTAAACGCTCCTGAAATCACCTCTAAAAATCATGTTTTTCCCGTGTAATTTTTTTATGTTGCATTTTTGCCCAAATTTTTTTTCTGAATTAATAGAAGCACTTTAAATAAAAATTTCTATTCCTGTCGTAGAATAACTAATATTATTGGGCGTTTATATTGATTTTTGCGGGTTTTCAAGGTAACAGCTAAAAACTCATATTTCTTGGAAACATTTTGTAAGAGGTGTAATGAAAAATAAATAGGAGGATTCAATACCTTTCGAATGATGCCTATGTGATGAATAACGGACGAAAAATGACGTCACTGACTCCATTTTTGTGAAATAATTTAAAACAGGCGATGGTTTTCACAGCCAAATTCTTCAAACGCTTTTTACAAAAATGAGCGCTGCAGCGTCTATTTCATTCCGATGTTCATCATTTAGGCATCATTCGAAATGTATTGACTGCAGCTATTTATTTTAAAATACTACCACCAAATACGAAAAAGTTTTCAGTAGACCCAGTGAAAATCGACAAAAAAGTCCAATAATTCGACCAATAAGTTACTCTAAGACAAGAATCAAAATTTTTATTTAAAAAAAAATTTAACACAAAAAATTACACCGAAAATGATTTTTAGGGTTATTTTCTGGAGCGTTTAGATGGATGGCTAGATCTAGGAACGAAATATTTTGCAAGTCATCATTAAACAATACAAACTTATTTTCGTGGGGTGACTGGAACTTGTTTTTCCAGCCTAATGTAAAGGGTGATTTTTTAAGAGCTTGATAACTTTTTTTTTAAAAAAAACGCATAAAATTTGCAAAATCTCATCGGTTCTTTATTTGAAACGTTAGATTGGTCCATGACATTTACTTTTTGAAGATAATTTCATTTAAATGTTGCGTCTTAGGTGGTCCATTCGGAAAGTCCAATTTTGGGCAACTTTTTCGAGCATTTCGGCCGGAATAGCCCGAATTTCTTCGGAAATGTTGTCTTCCAAAGCTGGAATAGTTGCTGGCTTATTTCTGTAGACTTTAGACTTGACGTAGCCCCACAAAAAATAGTCTAAAGGCGTCAAATCGCATGATCTTGGTGGCCAACTTACCGGTCCATTTCTTGAGATGAATTGTTCTCCGAAGTTTTCCCTCAAAATGGCCATAGAATCGCGAGCTGTGTGGCATGTAGCGCCATCTTGTTGAAACCACATGTCAACCAAGTTCAGTTCTTCCATTTTGGGCAAAAAAAAGTTGGATATCATCTCACGGTAGCGCTCACCATTCACAGTTACGTTACGATTCGCATCATCTTTGAAGAAGTACGGTCCAATGATGCCACCAGCCCATAAACCGCACCAAACTGTGACTTTTTCTGGATGCATTGGTAGCTCTTGCAATGCTTCTGGCTGATATTCACTCCAAAATCGACAATTCTGCCTATTTACGTACCCATTGAGCCAAAAATGAGCTTCGTCGCTGAACACAATTTCTTTCTTTCTGAACTTTCTTAACAGAGCACGCATTTTGATAATAAAATTCAATGATTTGCAAGCGTTGCTCGTTAGTAAGTCTATTCATGATGAAATGTCAAAGCATACTGAGCATCTTTCTCTTTGATACCATGTCTGAAATCCCACGTGATCTGTCAAATACTAATGCATGAAAATCCTAACCTCAAAAAAATCACTCTTTACATACATCTTTGTATGTATATATGACGTAAATTCAAGTAAGTTAGGATGGTAAGTTAGGATGGCTCGCCTGAAAGAATGACACTGCTTTTTATATGGAACATTTTAACAATAAAACTCTTCAATTTATTTTAAACAACAATTAGAAACGTTGGTAGTTGCTAGCAACATGTTGCATCCTACAGGAGCAGGAAACGATCACTTTGCATAGCCTTTGGATTAACCCCGTAAAAGGAATTCTTTAAGCACGATTTTCATATGAAGAAAAATGGATCATTGCCAAAAACTTCATATTAGTATTGACGTCAATCTTACCTAAGATAATTTTTTCTTGTCCCAAGTAAACTGCCTTTTGAATTTTTGCGCAATTTTTTCTTCTTTTATAACTTTGAACAAAGAAAAAACTAATGAATTATCTTGATATTCCTTAATTGATAATTAATTAATTAGCGATTGCATTAATTTATTTATTTTATGAACACTTAACAGGCTCAAAATCCATTAACCTTCTATTGAGTTATTATTGTTACTTGAATTATTTCATCTTTCCTGTTGTTTTTTTATCTTACATCATTAAATAAAAAAATCCAACTTTCAATGTCTACAGGACACGCCAATCTACACATGTATTTCGGTAAATTATGTATGTATTAGGTATGTCGATGTTTTCGTGCTCCTATACACTCACATAGTCCGATACTAACATATAAAAATAAAAATCAAAAAAATAATATATTACGTGTGTAAGGATAGGAGTGTTGTAAAACGTCATCTGCTATTTATCATCATCTTCATCAACACATTGATTTTGTTGTTTGCTCTTGATATTGTTGGTTTTTCCACTCATCCTGGCCTGTCATATATCCCCGAATGAAATGCCAAAGAACAACATTAAAACGTGTCCTGCACCCACTATCTCTCCTCACCACCACCATCATCGCACCCACAGACATCAACCATCCATCCGACAGACAGGCTCGTTCTTTTTCCCCTCATAATTTATACATGGAGCGACATGCAGCAACAAGAAAACAAATGTAGCTGGCTCCTCCGCGGCAGGAGAAGAATACTAAGTTTGTCATTTCTCTTTTTAATCCCTTTGAAATATTCATCGGATATTGTATAAAGCTTGTACGATTATTCGCATGAATCTTTATAAAATGTTAAGTAGATTTTACCTTGTCTGCCCGACAGCCTGCCAGTCTGTCAGTTTATGCGTTCTTCCATCGCGAATCATTCCAAAGCTGCGAATAACGCAGTTCTATCTCAGGGTCCACAGATTCTAAATGTGATATAAGGTTCTTTCGCTTAGCTCACTGAAATTTAATTTCCAAGATGTTCTCTTTTTCTTCTTTGGTAAATGATGGATAAAAGAAGTTCAAACTCAAGGTCAGAACCATAATTCATCACAATGACAGTTAACTGTCACAATTTTCTTCTTTTCTCGCTGGCTCTTTGGCAAATGAAAGTGGATTCACATGCTCGAACAGAGCTTTAGTTCGTCAAAGTGGGGAAATTTTTAATTGAATTTTTCAGTGTTTCTCGTATTTTGTAAAATTTCTTGGCAAAATAAAATATACATGATTCATTCGTCGAAACCCGCTTTAAATCTGATAAACGACAGTTATATTGTCTTCCTTTAGACGCCGCAACTAATGTTCTGTTCTTTAATATATACACCGAGGAATATATACACCGAATTTCATTATTCTAGGTGCAGCCGTTTGGTTGGTACTATTTTTATTCCTCTATCCCCATTTAACCCCTTAAAAGTACAAATTTAGAAAAAATACTTTTATATTATGTATCTACTCTATTAGAGGTATGTACACGCCAAATTTCGTGTTTCTATCTGTTGTCGTTTGATAGGTACTATTTTTATTCCTTTTCGTCCCATTTCGCCCCCTACAAATAAAAATCACTCTATAGTGCCCTTTTATGCTATAAAGGGAATGCGAATTGCAAATATCAAGTAAATACAAGCTATTATGTTCAAAAACATGCTGAAATACACTAAATATTAGGGCTCTTGGCCGATTTCGTCCACTTTCAATCCCAACCGATCTGCAACCATAAGACACATTTAGGAAAAATGTGAACCTCCTAGCTCATTTCGTTCGGCCGCTATCGTGCTTTCAACAGGCAGACAGACGGACATGGCTATATCGTCTTAGAATTTTACCACGACCCAGAATATATATACTTCATGGGGTCTCCGATGAATATTTTAAGGTGTTACAAACGGAATGACAAAGTGAATATACCCCCATCCTGGAGGTAGAGGGTATACAAAATGGAAGTACTTCTGCAGAAAGAACATTTTAATCGCATCTCAAAATCCAAATGAGCTTTTTTCCCGCTTTTGAGGAAGATCTTTTCAACAACTTCCAAAAAAATCGAAATTATGTTAATATTCCGTAACATTTTACGAACAGCATTTTCGTAAGTGAATGGGAACGAATTTTTAGTATGGGGTCACAGAGGTAAAGTGTCCGCTTTGCACCCAGAAGGTCTCCGGTTCGAATCGTTGCTCGGGAATTTTTTTGTTTTTTTTATTACTTTTATAAATAAACAATGTTTAATTTTGTATGATTTTAACAATTTAAACATTTTTACTTAAAGAAATACAAATTTATTGCTTCATTAATATACATCAAATATTTAATTTATTAATTATTAATAAATTATTAATTAATTATTAACACTACATAATATCAAAAAAATTAAGTAGTGTTAATTTATTTATACTAATTTAATTTAATATTAATTTGCGTTATATTTATATTAATTCATACTAAATAAATATTTTGTTAAGTTTTCCATTGTCACAAACACAATGGTTTGCTTTAGTTATTCAGCACTCACAGCAGAAGATAGCTGAGATGGTTAGAGTGCCATAGTAGCAACCAGAAGGTCCGCTGTTATACCCCCGGTAGTGGCGAATTTTTTAAAAGAGAAATAGAAACTAGTGCAAAAGTGCTTCCTTTGCTACACTTTAAAATAAGTCTTTCAAAATAAGGGACATCCCTCCTATGACAACCCCATGTTAAAATCACTACTTCCGAATCACAAGATGAACATCTTTTTCACTTCTGCGGGTGCTCTCTTTTTGCTGGGAAATTAAAGGCCGTATAAAATCCCAACTGATATTCGGAATCAGCTATATTTTGGTACGTGAAAATCGTTCATAATAACTTTAAGTGTACAAAATACGTCAAGTTTTGCCACACCCCTTCTAGTATCTCCCACACAAATCACCCTAACCCACGTAAAATTAAAGCTCTCATAACATCTATAAGCATGGTAGTAATACTCTGATATTTGTTTTTTGAGAATGTTTTTATAGTCGTTATATCCACCCGGAATATGGGCGATAATTGCACGACCCTTCTGGTGCCTCCCACAGCTATGGTTAAGATATAACTGGCATATCTTTCATACGGATAGTCAAAATCAGTTGCAATTTTGATTTGCAAATTTTGACATGTAGCTTTTCAAGGTCTTCTAATTCAACACATATTGTTAAATCTAACATCGAAAAATTTTATATTTGGAATGTCTGAAAACTAATTTGAAACAACGCTATATTGCTGTCGTATATTGCAAAAATATAAAAAATGTAGTAAAGGGTGATTTGTTAAAAGCTTTAGGAAAGTTTTTCAAAAAAAAATTCAGAAAAATGCGTGAAATCTTTATTTGAATCGATAGTACGGTCCATATAATTTAATGTTTGAAGATTATTTCATGCAAATGTTGACCTTGAGGACTAGCATATAATAATTTTAATACTTTAAAATATCTCTCTCGAATATTATTTTAAAGCCATTTTCAATTCTTCTAAGCTTTTACTCATATAGATCTGCAGTTATTTTAAAGACTTTATATTGTACACTGAGCATTTTTGTACTTTCCACTTTAGGATGGAGGAACTATTCATAGTGTCATTCCGTTTGCAACAGTGTAAAATTCTGAAACCACCTAACCATGTCCGTCTGTTTATCTGTCCGCCTGTTGAAAGCACGCTAGCTTGCGGACGAAACGACTTAGAAGATTAAAATTTCCCTCATATGTGTCCAATTCTTGCAGATCGGTTGGGATTGAAAATGGGCAAAATCGGCTCATAGAGAACATTTTTAGGTTATGATTAGATTAACCAATATTTTTTTTAAATTTCTATCCATTAATTTACCATATTTTTGCAAAATTCTTACTTTTAGGTGGTGAAATGGGGAAACATATAAAAAATAGTACCTATCAAACGATAACAGCTGGTAGAATAAAATTCAGTGTGTAACATCCTCTAATTGCGTAGAAACGTATAATAAAAGGGTTTTTCAAAATTCGTACTTTTAATGGGGAAAAAGGGATAAAATTAGTTAATTAGCATTTCTAAATTTGAGTAAAATCCATACTAGAATTTAGTTCAACAATTTTATTCCAATTTAGTAAAAATTTCAAGTCATAAGAAATAGTAAATTTAGTAGAAATAGGGCAGTTAATTTAATTCGAAACATTTCTTTGGATCTAATAATAATTCTTACAACTGATTATATTCATACTTGTGTGGTAGAAGAATATTTCAAAGGTTTTAAGTACGAAAAATATTAAGATATTTTTTGTATTGAAAAAATTCCATTTAGGAAGGAATTTTAACTAAAAAAATGTGAATTTTTCTTAGCTGGAATAATGAAATTAGGTATGCCTGTGAATTTATTTTCCAAATTCCGACTTTTATACGGAATCAAACCAATCAAACGGCTGTAGCTGGAAACATTTCGGTAGCCCATTGGTCATCAAAGTTATTTAAATCTTTTTAAATATTTGGGCTGTTTTTCTTTCCGCCGGGATAACAAGCTGCGATAACAAAAACTTTAATAAAAATGTAATTTTTCGTTCAAAATAAAAAAATATTTTGTGTCGACTTTATTGGACTTAGCCTCGATATCCATCATTTTGACTTACACTGGATAATTATAAAGGCTAAGTCAAACATTTTTAACACAAAATTATTTTTTCAAAATTTGTTTTCACACACACATTGATATTGCTTTTGGCCACAATTTTAAAAAAGAATTTTTTATTTTGAGTGACATTTTAACACTTTATTTACATTTTTGTTATCGCAGCTTAGTTATCCAGTCCAGAAAAACAGCCTTATTATAATAATAAAACATCACAATTTATCTAAAACCCTTTACTTTGTTTATTATGAATTTTATGTATTTTTATTGGACTACAGTTCGTAAGATAATGAACGATGTGAACTGGAATGACAAAAAGTTTTGCCAAAAAAATTGGTATTAATAAGAACATAACTCAGTCAATTACTAACGGATTTTTAAAAAAATTAAAAAATCTATAAAATAGTTTAAAAAATTGTGTTTGCTAGACAAAAGCACACGGATTTTTGTAAGTCTATTAATAAGCTATATATCGATTGAAATCTCCATCTATCTTCTTTGCAAATCCGATAAGAAAGTGAAAACCTCTTGACAACTAACTCAGTTAAAGGCTTGTCAGTATGTAATGGCATATCAATAACCACAATCCAAATTAGTAAATAAATGCTTCTTCATTTACTAGGACATAGTGATTCACAAAGTAATTCAAAGTCGATCAGTATAAAAAAACCATGGAATTATCTCCTTTACTTTAAGGTTCTTACAAACAAATAAGCCAATGACTCTGTTCCACAGTGCGATTAAGCCACACAAAGGTAACATCAGTTGAGTAAATAGTATCTGGGACACACAGTATGTCTGTGAGTCCATTCGTTTGTCCTTTTGGTTTGTGGTGGGAAAAATTGCATTACTTTGAAGCCCATGTGATTGAGGTGTACAAAACTCGTTTCCTTTTTGGAGCTCACTCCGGACTTTTGACGTTGTTATTTTATGCTCTGCAAAGCTTTTCGCAAAAGTATATGTTTCACATGTTCATATGTATGTATGTATGTGTTGAAATTTCATTGCGTACGTTGTTGATCATGATACACGACACAACCGGGGAAAATGTCATAAAATTGACCCCTTCCTTGCAGTTCAAAAATTTAAAGACCAATTTTATGAGTTTTCTGCTTATCGGGCCCATTTCATAAGCACCCCTTCGTACTGATGCTGATAATCTCCCATGGCTCTGCTACATGTGTTTAGGTTTTAAAATTATTGCCACAGTGGGTGGAGTGAAGGACACATTTTATGTGGTTGGCATTTTGTTTCCAACTTCCAAAAACACTTTACTCCACCGCCTAAGCGAACGGAAATCCTGTAATCAAATCGTCGCCTTATATTGCCTAACGCAAAAAACATGCGTCTAAACAACTCTCCAGAGTTTGTAGATTTAATCCCAACAGAGAATGTAACAAATTACACATGTCTGCGGTTATAGTATATAAATGTATGTGCGTATGAGGACGTGATGCCAAAACAAAAACGCATTAAATTGTTTTAAGTATTTGGAAATTATTACTAATGATTGGTTTATGCTTATCGCTTGCGGTCGGCGACAGGAGACATGAGACACGTATTGATGTGTTTAATTTTCGGGGTTTACTTTTAACTTTTGTTAAATGTATAGAAAATATTTTATTTTATTCCAGTTCAAACATATCATTGACTGTGGTCCTTAATACATTTACAATTTGGTAATTAATTAATTTTACAAAAATACTATCAAAAGACCGCCTAACTTCGCATTCAGAATTTTTTCATATCCCATCGAAAATATGCCTTTTATTTAAAAATCAAATAAAATATTGGGACAATCTATAGTACGATTACTCACATCTTCCAAAATATACCTTTATTTCCCATTCAACTTTAGAATTTGACGTGAATTCCTCTCTAACAAATTATTTTCTAAAATTTGGGAAGAGCGGTTGGTTGGAGATAGTTGATGTGAGGATAGTAGGATGCGAGGGCAATTCCCTGCACAGGAGTTTGGTGTCAGTTGTGACTTTTCAAGTCTGTTCAACAAAAATCTAAATGACATATCGATCAGTCAAGTTTAATGAAGCCTACTAAAATAGATTGTATGTGATGAAAATTGTGATGAACGGTTCATATTATGAATAAACGACGAAACAAAGAAATGCATCAAATAATACAAAAATACAATGTGGATTACAACGATGGACAAGGGCAAAAGGCTGTGGTAATATACAAAGAGGAGTACGACAAGAAGATAAAGAGCTAATAGTACAGAAAACTCAGCCAAAGAAGACGCTGCAATAAAACTTCTAAAAGTGAAATGTTATTCATTTCTTCAGATTTGTTTAAGAAAGAGTACATCATAAAATGGGGAAAGAAGTGATTGATATGCAATTCGGTTCCAACACCTAAATAAAACGGGTTACCAAAAATACACAAAAAAAGATTGGACATACTCACTTGGCTTGGAGAGTAGTATCCAAGTATGGTATTGCCTTAAGACAAAGTGATCCTTCATTATGATTCTGGATGGCGTATAATTAATATAAAAAAGTCAATAACACGTATACGACACGGTGCTCAAATACTTCGAATATTTGACGTTCGTTAAAAGCAGGGGAGTCAGAGTCGAAGTTAGAGATGAGCGCGAGTTACATACCAATCGCCTCACCAAACATACTTTACTTTATTTAGTAGTAAACTACATACATAAGTTATACATAGTGTGTAACGAGACTCCAAAGTATTCGACATAAAATCTGATGCTTTTGTTTACCGTTCTCACACTAAGTTTATCTAAACATTAATTGCATTATCAGCATAAAGCTGTTTTGCAGTGAGTGTTTTCATGAACGAAAAATATTCATAAGTTAGTCTTAAGATTCAAGTTATTAATAAAGCATTAAAAATCTAAATTTTTGCCCGCTTTATTCTTAGTTGTGTTCCTCTTAAGAGAAACACATAATTGGCGCAGTCAACGAACAAACCTATGTACATCCCATAGTGGTATTTGTTTTTAAATTAAATCTAAATTATTTAACAAAATAAATATAAAAAAAAATATAAACAATCACACATTAAGTGTACATTAAGTGTGAATCTAAAACTAAACCACCAAAAATAAACCAGAGATTAAAAAGAAACACATGTCAAACAGAAATAAAGTATTTGACAACAACAGAAACATGACAGAAAACTGAATGAGTATACTGTCGAAGACAAATTTCCTATACCTAACTTAAATGGTATTCTAGATAAGCTAGGGAAATCTCAATATTTTACAACCATTGACCTAGCGAAGGGGTTTCACCAAATTTTGGTTAAGGAGGAGGATAGAAAGAAAACAGCGTTTTCGACTCCTTTCGGTCACTATGAGTTTGTCAGAATGCCTTTTGGGCTTAAAAACGCCCCGTCAACTTTTCAAAGACTAATGAATTCTGTTTTGAGAAGTTACATCAATAAAACTTGTGTGGTATACATGGACGATATTCTGATATTTAGTTCGTCCTTATCGGAACATATTTTAAGTGTTGGTAATATATTTAGAACTTTGAGAAAGGCTAAGTTGAAAATACAGATTAATAAATGCGATTTTCTCCGAAAGGAAACTCAGTTTCTGGGCCATGTACTTACCACAAAAGGTGTTAAACCGGACCCTAGCAAAATATCGGTAATTCAAAATCTCAAGCTTCCTCGGACACAGAAACAAATTAGGTCATTCTTGGGAATGACCGGTTTTTATAGGAAATTTGTTAGTAATTATGCGAAGATAGCGTACCCAATGACAAACTTCTTAAAGAAAGATGTTCGCCCTAATGTGAATGACCCAAGTTATATAATTGCTTTTGAGAAGCTTAAGGAACTCGTCACGAGTTCACCTATCCTGAGATATCCAAATTTTTCCAAGCGTTTCAAAATTGTCACCGATGCAAGCAACAATGCTATTGGAGCTGTCTTAACTCAAGATGGTCACCCAGTAGCATATGCTTCAAGAACGCTTAATAAGCCCGAGACAAACTATGCAACAATTGAAAAGGAATTGTTGGCAATAGTTTGGGGTGTTAAATATTTTCGGCCTTATATCTATGGAAGGGAATTCGATCTGGAAAGCGACCACCAGCCACTTAAGTGGCTAATGAGCAAATATTCTGGTAGAGATATAAGCCCAAGGCTTCAGAGGTATCTAATTGATTTAGGGGAATATCAATTTAAAATTGAATATATTAAAGGGAAATGTAATTATATTGCAGACTTCCTCAGTAGAATTGATGCTGACAGGAATGAGATAAATATAGTAAATTTGTTTGAAGAGGAGTTTGTTGATAATGCTAATGCCAGTAGTGACGAAGGCTCTTTAGATGTTCAAACAATACACTCCCAAGAAGAGGATCTAAATGAAAATATCCCTATACTATTAGATACAGTAGTTAATCGCTTTAAAATTCAGATTATTGTAAAAGAAAATAAGGAAGTAGACAAGAATGTAATTTTTGGCAATAAAAGAATTTTTATCGACCAATGCGATATAGATGAAGGAAATGTGTCCGAAATTGTCAGGAGAGAAATTCTAAAAGGAAGAGTTGGGATATATTCGGAAATAAACGATCGTGAATATTATAAAGTTCAACAAGATTTAATTAACGAATTCTCTGGCACCGGGGCCATTAAATTTCTCAAATGTACTCACTTTGCTGAAGACATTGAGGATGACAATGAACTGAATAAACAAATATCATTATTCCATAAGTATGAGAGTGGCCATTCGGGGATTACCGCTACTTACGAGAAACTCAAATACAAGATCTACAACCCTGGTTTGAAAATGTCTATACATAAAATTATTAATAATTGCCATATTTGTTCATCTTCAAAATATGACAGGAATCCCATAAAGAATAAATTTTTGCGTACGGAGACGCCTTCAAGTGTCAATGAAATAGTACATATAGACACATATGTAAATAGTAAACGGTCATTCATAATATTTGTAGATAAATTCTCTAAACATGCCGTCTGTTTTCACTTGCCAGACCGTAACAGTACAACATTAGTTCAGAAAATAAGGGAATTTTTAGCAATAAAAGGGCAAATTGGGAAGTTTATTTTTGACAATGAGTTCAACTCTAGAAATGTAAAAGAATTTTTGACAGAAGAGAAAATTGAATTCCATTTCACGAAACCCAACAGTCACACAGGAAATTCCGATTCGGAACGTTTAAATAATACTCTTACGGAAAGAATTAGAGCATTAAATCTTGAAGAAATTTTGCCAATAAAAACTCAAATGATAAGGGCTATTAATTTTTATAATAATAGCTACCACAGTGTCATTAAATGTTCTCCTTTCGATGTAGTAAACAATAAAGTAGATTTTGAATTAGTAAGAAAAAGAATAGAGGAATATAAAGAGAAATTAGATAAAACTAGAAACAAAGATAGGGAAGATTACATTGAGGAAAGGGAGGAAGGCTACATAAAGAATTACACCAGCGTTAGACACAAAGAACAACCTAAATTTAGAAAACAGAATCTTCAAAATGTTCACAACTCAAATATTAAAAGACCATTTAAATTTACAGATCTTCCAAATGGTACTACTGATAGCGATATTGACCCAACCGATACGGGCAACACTCCAGATCAGCCAGATAACTGAGGATAATGGATATGTAGAAGTCAAAATAAGAGAGGTGGAGGTAGTCAATACGACAAATACTCTCTTACATGTTATAAATATTGGAGAGGTTAGAAATTCACAAGAGATTGTAGAATTCGGAATAGATTTCTACAAACTGAAGATGTTAAAAGTAGGGATCATGACTATTGGCGGCGATTCGCTAATAATTGCTTTACAGATACCCGACAATTTCATTAGAACAGATTTAAAACTTATTCTTCCAATTCCAAATGCAAATAATATAGAAATAGACTCTGACGAGGAATATGTAGTCGATATAAATAAAAAATCCTTAAAATATCAAGATAATGTTTCCCTAAAGAATTTAAAGGCAAGCAAACATTGCATTTTTCAAAGCAATTGTAAGTTTGTTTTCAGTAACATTACAGAAATCATAAGTATCGAAGAAGAAATAATAATTGTAAAAAACGCTCATTCGGAAAATTTAGAACAAAATTGTGATGATAGGAAATTGAAATTAACAGGCAATTTTTTTATTGTATTCAACAATTGCTATATATCTATTAAAAGCGAACTATTTTCAAATAAAAAAAATTGTACTTAAAGATAAATATTTTTACCCAAATAGTAAGCAACTTGACTATTCGAATAAAAGCGTAAAGTTCAGCAATGTTGACCTTGATATTGTGGATAACATAAAAGAAATAAAAGAACTAAAATTCCACAAAAATATGTCTTATGGTATAAATTTTACTTTTGGAGCTATTGTTATTGTACTATGTATTATGTTTTACTTTTTAAGAAAAAGGAATAATGTTAATATAAATATGAAGAACTATCCACTTGAAAAAAGAGAGGACACTGCTGCCACTCAAGTTAACTTAAGTGAAATAACCCAAAAATATTTAAAATAAGAAAATATAATTAAAATTAATGTATGTACTGTATCAATACTATCGAAATCCAGGAGTATTTCTGTCAAGGGGTGGAGGAGTTACATACCAATCGCCTCACCAAACATACTTTACTTTATTTAGTAGTAAACTACATACATAAGTTATACATAGTGTGTAACGAGACTCCAAAGTATTCGACATAAAATCTGATGCTTTTGTTTACCGTTCTCACACTAAGTTTATCTAAACATTAATTGCATTATCAGCATAAAGCTGTTTTGCAGTGAGTGTTTTCATGAACGAAAAATATTCATAAGTTAGTCTTAAGATTCAAGTTATTAATAAAGCATTAAAAATCTAAATTTTTGCCCGCTTTATTCTTAGTTGTGTTCCTCTTAAGAGAAACACATAATTCGCGTGAGTGATTATTGGTTAACGTTCACGCACTCTCACGAAGGAAGAAAACTGAATCACGCAGTATATAACAAAATTGGGGAAAGAATAGATTGAATAGAATAAATGCAATTCGACTCCAATTCCTGAATAAAATGGGATATCAAAAATACACAAAGACAGCTTGGACATACTCACACGACTTAGTGGCTAAATACTACTTCTAATTCTAACTTGATCTGGCAAGCCAAACTAAGTCTTTATACAAAGTGATCCTTCATTGCTATTCTGGGTGGCGTATAATTAATATAAAAAGTCAATAATACGTATACGACACGGTGTTCAAATAGTTCTAATAAGCAGAGGAGTCGGAATCTAAGTGTGAAGTCGGAGACTCATTATAATGCTCTAACAAATTAAAATTATTTCCCTTACTGGAAAATATTATTTTGAGTAAAGAAAAGATTTATAAAAATATGTGGCCGAAACCCTGTTGCATGGACAGAATTAAAAGAGGAAATTGTTGATGGTAAAAAATCTAAATATTTTTTTAACAAATGTGTCATTCCATGTCAGCGGTACGATTTTGAATCTGCGACTGTTTTCGAAATATATGTATGCATTCTTTTCATAAAAATATTGTATATATATTTTTGGAAAAAAATAGATTTTTTTCACGAGTTATGACTAGGGTTTGCATCCCGGGAATTCACACATTTTTCATTTCCCGAATCCCGGGAAATTCGTACTGGAATCCCGCGGGAATACAGTAGAACATTTTACATATTTCTTCGCTTTTTTTCCATCATTTCCACAATAAAATTAAAAATGTTGTATACAAATTTAGATCACGTCGTATGTCAAATATTGCAGTTGGATGACAAAATATTTTTAAGCTGCGTTCGGACATAGACTCAAAATTCACTTCTTCGGATTTTTCCTGTCAAGCTCCATATGGACATCTCCCAAAAAAACGTCTACCAAAAAAATGAAATCAGACCACACTAATAGCTTTTAACTTTATTTTATCCTTATTTCGACAACATTTTATTATGAAACTTGAAGTTAACTTGTTCTCTTTTATTTTTATTAAAAGTTGAAGTGTTATAACGAAAATTACTAAATTTTTAATACGAGTGGACATTTTAGTCCCGTCCGTATTTCTACTGTACCTAATTAAAAAATTTAAGAGATAATTCTCATATTTCATAAATCTACGAACAAAATATATCCTCTGACCTTCATTTACATGTATTTATATATGAAAAACAAAGTCCTAAAAAATCGCTAAACATTGTATATTTCTATAAGACCTTGAAAAGTTCTTCTGTTTTTTGTCGCGTCCGCTTCGATGTAAATTTGTTTATAATTTTGTACTAAATCCTGACGATATATTTTTAAAATGTAGTACTCTATAAGCGCTTTAGAACACTGAAAAGGCTGATCGACTTTTTCAGTTTCTTCGTCTGGGCCACTGGGAGATGCCCATATGAAAAATTTAAAATCCGGGAAGAGTAGATTTTGGGCGTGTATCCGAACGACAAAAATAAAGAGTTTAAAGTTTTCGAAGAGATAGGACAAAGAACAAACATTTCATTTGATGCTCTACTGACTTTTAATTTGAACGATCGTTTTCCGCCACGTCCACATTTTCCAATAAAATAAGAAATATCTGATCTTCAATTAATTTTGAAACTTGAAAAGATGTTTGAATTGATCTCACATTGCGATTTATTATATGAATTCTGTAACAGATTCGTTGTGAAATATATATTTATTTTACTTTAATAAAATGTGAATGTTTCATTGGAAAAATAACCTTAACTCATGGTAAACAGTATGTTAACGATGCTGCCCCGGGATCCCGGGAAATAGAAAAAATAATTCCCGTTTCCCGGGAAATAAAAACTATGGGAAAATGCACTAGTGTTTGCATGACCAATTGACCAATTTTAGAGAGAAAAATAAGATTTTTTCAAAAAGGTGTATTCATCCTGTAACTCCTGAAACGCATGACCGATGTTAATGTGCTACATCTTATTTTGAAGGTAATTTCAATTACTTCTAAAATATTAGGTTGTTATGTTTTAGTCATGTTCGTTTTTTTTGAAGTTTTTACAATTTTATTTAATTTGAAATTGTATAGAAGTTTTCTTCGACTGTGTGAGTTTGAATGAGGTGAAATGATGGTTTCTATTTTTTGCCAATTTTTCCTATTTTATTTTAGCAAAAACAACAAGTATTTCAGTGAAAAATTGTCAAAATGATATTTTTCATTGGTTTCATTCGTCTTAGGGGAACGATCAAAAATCACTAAATTATTAAATGATTTCTATAAAACGTAGATAAGGAAAATTTTAGCCTATACACCTCAGACGAACGAAAATAAGTTACAGAAGCAGACCCTTAATATCGTTATTAGATTCTTCAGTGCGAGGAAGGGCTAAAGTGGAGGAAACCAATTATATATATTGATCTGTTGTATGTAGATTCTAGAGCGGCCAGAAATTATGTCTGATGGGAAATTTTATTTGGAGCTATATCAAACCTAATGTGATTTTCTTTCCTATAGGTGTTCCTAGTTGGAATATAACACTTTGAGGATTTGATTGGATTTTATGGAATCTGGTTGGGCATGGGATTTATATCAAACATCATCGTCATGTGGCGATTTGGTAATTATAGATCACTAGGAATTCACATCGCTAGGTACATCTGTATGGGGGATATATCGAAATAAGGACAGGTTTTCTTCATATTCATTAGCGTGGAAGAAAAAATATTTCTTCCAATAAAAAAAATTCTTCGTCTTAACACTTAACACTAGGATATAGTTAAGATAACCATTTCCTAGTGTTAAGGACCATAATTTGGAAGTTATAACGGATGTGATAAAGAAATGCATAAAAAATTGTTCTGAAATCGTAAGAAAAAATATCTAACTTACGATTGGACAGCGACAAAACTGAAATATTTTGAAATAAACAACGCAATAAACAAAACAAAGATTAATTTTAGGCGGGAATAAGCAGTTTTAATTTGTACTAAAGGGTGATTTTTTAGCTATTATCTTTTTGGCAACACTGGTTTAAAGAGCTGACGCACGTTTCGTGTTTTGTTTAACTGTCAAACATCTTCAGTTTGGTCTATAATTTAACCATGAATCGTCTTACAAACGAACAACGTTTGCAAATTATTGAATTGTATTATCAAAATGCGTGCTCTGTTAAGAAAGTTCATCGCGCGCTTCCATTTTATGGTCAGTTTAATCGACCCACTGAAGCGCCTATTCGTCTATTGTGACTAAATTTCGCATCAAATTTACATTGTTGGACATTAAACCACCAACATGCTTACGTAGAGTGCGAACTGAAGAAAATATTGCAGCTGTATCGGCCAGTGTTAATGATGACCATCAATTATCGATTCGTCGCCGTTCGCAGCATTTGGGCCTCTGGTACTCAAAAACGTGGAAATGCCAAAATTGGACTAAGCGGATGGACCATTTGAGGCGCAGTCAAGGTCAACATTTGCATGAAATAATCTTCAAACATTAAATTATATGGACCGTACTATAGATTCAAAAAAAGATTTCATGCATTTTTCTGAATGTTATATGTTTTTTTTTTTAAACTTTCCTATAGCTTTTAAAAAATCTCCCTTTATATATTCAAAATACTGCAATCGCGTTTATAATTTTTGTGGAATAAGTACCGTGGACTCCATCAGAAAACTTATGGGAGGTCTTACAAAAATCGAAGAGATAATTTTAACAAACAAATTATAACAAATAAATAAGAAAATATCAAAAAACATATTTTTTTAGAATTTGACAATTTTCAATAAAACTAGCAGAGATTTACAGGAAATTAGACTAACGCATAATTTGTTGGTCTAATTGTCGGCAAATTATCACAAAAAAATTACAAACTTTTTTAAATTTCCCAGTGACACAAATACTATTTTTGATCCACCCTAGTGTCTACTATTTAAAATTTTTGAAAATCGGTAAATGCAGCTTTATTCGTCATATACACTCTCATTTAAATAAAAAAAAACAAGTAGGGATGGTTAAAGTCGGGCGTGGCCGACTATATGATACCCTACACTTAGTCATTATACCCTATGGTGTAGGATATAAAAAGGTCATTACATTTGAATCGGGTGATATACGCTGCAGCTTTAACAGGAGAAAATTTGAACACAAACTTTGAATGGGAGCTATATACAAATCTGAACCGATCTGACCCATGTTTAGCAAAGCGTCTAAAACTTCAACTAGAAAACGTTGAAATATTAGTCGCTTTCCCAAATTTTATGGAGTGTTAAATATGTGGTTTCTAGAGCGGAAAGAATCAAATCGGGAGCTATATATAATCTGAACCGATGTGACCCACTTTCGCTATAGTAATTTCTATTTGAAACATTAGCTGATGTGCCGAATTAGAAGAAAATCTTTTCAAAAATGTTTTTTTAGAGCGGAAATAATCAATTCAGTAGCGAAATTTGTAATGGGGCTATATATATATATATATGAACTCATCTGACCCATTTTCACCAGACCAGTTTTTAGTTTAAATGTAAGTTGTTTTGCCAAATTTTAAGAAAATATGTAAAAGTTTGTGGTTTCTTGAGTGGAAAGAGTCAAATCGAAGGAGACATTTGTATGGTAGCTATATATAAATCTGAACCGATCTATCCTATTTTTAACACAGCTTTTTTTAGTTGAAATATAAACTGTTTTGCAAAATTTGAAGAAAATCTGTCAAATTTGAAGAAAAGAGTCAAATCGGAGGAGACATTTGTATGGGAGCTATATATAAATCTGAACCGATCTATCTTACCTTTACCAGAGCTATTTCTAGTTGAAATATACGGTGTTTTGGCAAATTGAAATATGTGGTTTCTAGAGCGGAAAAAGTATAATCGGAAGCAAAATTTGTATGGGAGCTATATCTAAATCTGAACCAATTTGCTTCAAATTAATTAGCGTTCGTCCTTATCCCATAAAACTTCGTTGTGCAAAGTTTCATTTAGTTTTAAAAACAATTGCGACCAGGACTTTGATTACAAGAATAGATGGGCAGACGGACGAACGGAGGACATTATACCCTGTGATGTAGGGTATAAAAACAAAAATAGTGTCATTTGGCTTGAAATTAATAATAAAATAATAAATAGGTCATTACTAAACCCTGTGAGTGTCTAACTTATGAAATATAATTAACTTAAATCTACTTCCAAAGAGCCGAGAGGCCAACTGAAGATTAAATCAGATTCTAGCCACACGATTTTTAATGTTGTTACAGCAAGCGTCATATGCTGAAAAGCATTGCAAACTATTTTCAATTTTTATTTTCAAATGGTAAATGGAAATATTTTTTGTAGCAATTTTTATGGTCGCTACCCAGTTTAACGTTCGCGTACACTGCTGTTAGTCATACATTCACACAATTGTATTCACACGAAAACGTGTGCGTGCGTGTACATATAATACACAAAGGCTTTATTCAGCAAACCAAATTTCCATTAACATATTACCGCTTTTGCTGTTTTTTCTCTCTCTTTTTTTCGTGCAACACATCGGTTATAAATGTATTTAAGTTAACGGCAATTTAATGAAATATGACTCGATTGTAGAATTCGCTGCAACCGGAAATCCTATTGAAATTAATGGCGAAAAGAGGCTTCACAGCTCTTTCGGGCGGCTGATTACGTTTTGGTGAGGCAATAAAACTTAAACAAATTATGGTAGGGTGTTGCGTGAGCAGCATGAATAAGTGAAAATACTCGTATATTCGTCAGAAAGGAAAACATTTGGATGTTTTAGCGGTGGAAAAGGGATACGTTGGAAATTACATCCAATTACAATAGCATTGTATTTATATAGTAGTACTTCTATTTATGCCAGTTTTTATGGCTTATTTGATCACAAATATTTACAATTTCTTATTTTCTAAGCTAGTCTGACTTTCTCTCTAACATCGGTATTTTTTCTAATCTTATGCACATACTGCTCTTTATACAAATATCGCCAAATTAGCCGCCACTTTTTAAAAAATTCGACCACATTGCTTCACTAGTCTCTCTTTCTTTTGTCTGTTTGCTTTGTCTTTGTTTGCATATCTGCTATTTGGCAGTATTGGCTATATTCTATCCTCAGTCGTTCTGTCTATCAATTATTAAATTGATTTGGATTATTGACAGCTTCATAGCCCATACCACAGTAATTCTCTCTGTCTCTGGTCCATCATTTTGGCACCCACTTTGCTGTACTCCCTCGACAGATTATAAATATTAGCCATTGGTTTTCATTTAGGAGACTTTCTGTCTGCTAGCTGTCTTATTGTATTTTATCACCTCATTTATATATAATTCAGTCACTATTTGTATATTATGGAAAATTGACAGGACTGGGGGCATTTTGTGATCACCATTCATGCTTTCGGAGGTGAGATTTGAGCAAGCAGTGCTGAAATTGTCTTATTATAACTGTCTATCAACAGTCAGGGCAAATTAACAGCCAATCAAGCAATATATTATCGGACGCTTTCTCGAGAAAATGTCTTAATTTTAATATAATTGAGGTGGTAACATATAATACGACAGCCAGACAACAGAAAATCTCCTAAATGAAAACCAGAAAAAACAAAAGGGTAGTATTTAAAATCTGCCGAGGGAGTACAATCAGCATGGATGGCAAAAAGGTGTGCTAAGTGAGGACAGCTAACAGCAAAAAAGTCTCACTAAAGAGCGAACTAAAAACCGCAATCCCAAAAATAAACAACCTTAAATAAAAGGATTGAATATATGGAGAGGACTATTCAAAATCAAGGCTAATACAGACCGAAGGATGAATAAACTCAGGGCCAGGCGTGGGACATATCTGAGGTTGTCGACAATTCTACATAATTTGACAATTAGAATACAGGACCGCAGAGTATAGATAGATAAAGAGTGACTGACTTATAGATAAAGACTTATTAAAGAGCAGATATAAAATAAGAGCATAGGATGAGAAAAAATTATTGAAATATGATCACAAAACGGAAAATTCTTACTAGGGGTGAATTCAAAGTTATAAAATATGAATGTTAACAGAAAATGAGTAAATAAAAGTAGAAAAACGATTTATGTCGTTTTTATCTGTCGTTTGGGAGAATTATTGCGAGTTCGGATTTCGGATATTTCACGCGCCAGAAGTCATGATAAAGGTTGGTGCATGCCAATTTGTTGTACTCTAACTAATTCTTTCAACCTTATGTTTATTATGTTATTATGTTCTCCTTTTCTAAAAAATAATTAATTCTGTTTTCATCCTACAGGAAAAAATGATTTTGAACATTTTCTTGTAACTCACATTTTCACGAGCACTTTCAAGGTTCAAAATAGCTTTGCAATCGTTGCATAATTTTCGACGATTGACATTAGGGTATCCAATTATTGGGGCATTTAAGTGAAAAATTTAATTAATCAAATAATGACCTTGAAAGTTATTCTATTATTCGAACAATTGTCCACCAAAGAAGTTCATCTTGTGATGCGGAAGTGGTGAACATGAAAAAAATGAATTTATCCTGTAGTTGTCATAGGAGAGATGTCCTTTATTTTGAAAGACTTAAAAGTTTTTTAAAGTGTTACAAGGGAACCACTATTTCACTAGTATTCTTTTCTGTTTTAAAAAATCCGCCACTACCGGGGTATAACAGCGGACCTTCTGGTTGCTACTACGGCACTCCAATTGTTCAGTTAGTTTATAGAAGAGAGACAAATGGGTCTATTTTCACAAGTCTGCTCATAAAATTGTCCGTCCGACCACTTATCTTGGGCGGTCAATCACTGCGGTGTACAACAGCAATTTTTGATTTATTTTAGCAATAATGCGAAATATTGAATTTGTGTGAACATTATATTTCTGGACAATGTCTTTGTGTTATATTCCACCAAAATACGCAGTCACAAATCGTAGTCTGAGCTAAGATCCGAATTTATCGGATGTCGTAATAACTAACTTCTATAGAAAAAATAAAATTAAATATTCTTATAAATTTCTTTACGCAGGCTTATTATTTACTAATACGAACAACAACAAATAAAAATTAATTTGTAAAATGCCGTTATTTAAAACAAAATTGTAGAGTTGTCCACACCGATTTTTATAATTATCAACAAAAATGTAGATAATAAAAAAATTTGAATAGAATATGTGAATTTTATTAATTATTTGAAATCTTAACGCTGTATAAATATTTATTTTAACAACATTGTTTTCTTTGTGATTTAAATTAGGGTTTGCATCCCGGGAATTCGCACATTTTTCATTTCCCGTATCTCTGGAAATTCGTACGGGAATCCCGCGGGAATTCAGTACAAAATTTTACATATTTCTTCACATATTTTTTCCATCATTTCCACAATAAAATTAAAAATGTTTTATACAAATTTAGATCACATAGCTTTTAATCAGGTATGTCAAATATTGCAGTTGGATGACAAAATATTTTTAAGCTGCGTTCGGCTGTACTCAAAATCCACTTTTTCGGATTTTTCCTGTCAAGCTCCATATGAAAAAAATAGAATCCGGGAGAAATAGATTTTGGGCGTATATCCGAACTCCAAAAATAAAGAATTTAATGTTTTCGAAGCAACAGGACAAAGAACAAACATTTCATTTCGCTATTAATGTGAACGATCGTTCTCCGTCGCGTCCACATTTTCCAATAAAATAAGAATGTCTGAATAAATTGATCTCACATTGCGCTTTATTATATGAATTTTGTAACAGGTTCGTTGTGAAATATATATTTATTTTACTTTAATAAAATGTGAATGTTTCATTGGAAAAAAAGCTTAACTCATGGCAAACAGTATGTCGACGATTTCCCGTGCTGTCCCGGGATCCCGAAAATTGAAAAAATAATTCCCGTTTCCCGGGAAATAAAAAGTACGGGAAAATGCAAACCCTAATTTAAATATACAAACTTACAGAGCCCATTAAAGTAAGTCACCCTTAGTTGCATATGTTTTGGCCACCACTGTATATTAGTTCTATCTATATCAATCAAAAATCACTCAACTATTTCTTGATTTTTATAAAACCCAGATAAGAAATGAGCTCGTGCGTTTCTATAGACAGAACGAATTATATACTCCTGTGGCTGTTTAAATAAGTAGTTAATGGTAAGTTAAATTTCATAGAACTTCAGATTTTAAAAATAAATGTTCTAGATTTGTTGGGGTGAGTCAGAGAATAGCAGAGCTGTTATCATCGCAGCTTAGTTATACGTAACTTCTGTATTCAGATTGTTAACAAGTCGATACAAAATATATAATTTAATACAAAATTAGTTTTCTTCACTTATTAAGTCCATTATTGATAACACATTATTTGGCTAGTTGTCAATAATGATTTATTTTGTATCTTCCTGAGGCCAACTATTTTACAAATCGTTTAGAAGTATTTATTTATTAACTTTTCGTAAGCGTGCGTGGAAGTACTTATTTATCAACTTTTTGTAAGCATGCGTGGAAGTACTTATTTTTGTACAATCCCTTTATAAAAATAATTAGAAACGGATACGAAAAATAAGTAGTGAAGGTTTTTTGGTTTTGCCTTATTGCCCACATTACTTGGTAATGAGAGTATATATATAAAAACATCCTTAGTAAGAAGAAATTAATTGATTGAATAGCTGAAATTCGAATGTATTACATACAAAACACATAGAAAATCAATCAATCGACAACATAAAAACTAATGAATAAAATTTAATCAATCGGACCAACCAGGGATATTGAATTTTGCAAATCATACGGAAAATATCTCTGCTCTAAGTATGTGAAATTTTGTCGAGATATATTTTTCCGTTCAAAAGTTACAGAATTAGGTCCAAAAAATCGATTTGGAAACACCTTGTGAAATTATAAATTATCATGGTTAACTAATTAAAATCTTTTAATGATCTTGCCAAACTTTGGGTTTATTATTTCACCGGTTCACAGATTTGTAATCATTTCCCCAACCTGCCATCGCACATCCATATTTTTAATCACGTATAACCCATCCACTCTCACCAGAAAACGAGCCTTAAAAACTTCTATCCGTGATACTTACCACGACACTTATTTTACGGCTAGGTCTGGCAGACGTTTGGATATAAAGAGTTTGCTGGAGGCCCGACATGGAGAGTACTATATTTCTAGAGTCCCACGAACCACCTATTCTGGACTAAGTGAGGTTGATGGTTTTCTTCTAACTATACAGTAATCTATAGTTCTTGATAACCTGTCCTTTGCAGTTTGTCGTCTTTCTCTTCAAATTTCTAATAAATTTAATTTTTCCTGATAAACTCTACATAATAGTATCTATAGTTTAATCTGTCTTTCATCCGCATTGGACAAATAATTTACATTTAGAGCTTATTTATTAGATGATTAGTGAGAGCATCAAAGAAATATTAAACATTAAGAGACAATAAAGTAATTTACCATTTAATGGGCAAACACACAGTAGCCTCGTTCATTCGTTGCCTCCCCTGACACCACAGACTGACAATGAAGTATGAAGTGGCAAATTAACTTTCACTTTTACATGGAATGTTTTGCAGAACTCAAATTGATTTTCATTGCATATCAAAGACCTAGAATCATAAAGACTGAGTACATGGCAGAAAGAAAAAGAGAAGCAATAAATGTCGAAATTTTACTGGAAAATTGGAATTTCCAGTCATCAAACATTGTGAGATGGTGAATGCTTTCGAGTTTTGTAGTTTTTGTAATTTTTTTCTTTACGGTTCTAGGCCACCTAGAATCGATTTTTGGATTTTACCAGCCTTAAAACAGAACAGCATTCCTATCCAATACGCGTCGTCAATATCATCTGCTCGCTATCTGATGCCATTGACCAATAATAATAACTCCAACTGCTTTCACCTCTAAAACGTCTACCCTTTTCTATAAACTGTAGCGCTGGGATATTCTTCATGGTATAGCTAAAAGCAATTCAAAGTTTTAATTTTTTCCCCCGAATTTCTGTTGTTGGCTACAGTCGCGCACTTTATGTTCTGGATCCGGTTTCTTTATACGATTTAAAACATGAATTTATGAGAAAAGTTTTTGGCGTTGAACGAAGACACAAAAAAGAAGCACATAAAAATATTTTCTTTTTGGAAATATAATTCCTATTTGACTTACACACATACTTGCGTATAGTTTATCATTTTTCACAAAAAGATAACAACAAAGCGAAACGAAACGGAGCGAACGAACAAAACTAATAGCAAAACGAAGAAGAACAGAGCTATTTAATAAAAAATATTGCTGTTAAAAGTAAGATGGAATTTGTGTTGCCAAGTGATAACTCAGCTTCGGATCGCATCAAAACTGTTTAAAAGACCATTCCAGAGGCGAACTGTTTGGCTTTTGAAAAGCAACAAAGCAACTGTATTGAAGTAAATTAAATATGAAGACGATATATTGGATGCTGGTTTCTTTCTGTTGAATGTGTTTCGGTGTGTGTAAGACTCAAATCCTTATTGAGTTGGGCATGATTTGTGTTGGAAGTAATGCACTTGTGATACTTGTCGACACACACATTGTGTAAAGGATTTTCTTTTGAGGCCAATGTGTTAAAACTTGCGTAAATCAATGTTAACGATCCTTTTGAATATTTATATTTTGAATAGCGGTTTTTACTACGCGGGTAGCTTAAGTAAAATAATGTCATCATATTGGCAAAAGTTAAAGAAGATTTTGATCTTTCGGAGAATTGTAAATTTATTTAAATTTATTTCTTATTTGTATTTATTTAAAAAATACTTGCAGTTTACTTGACTTCGTCCAAATTTTCATGTGTTGCATGTTATTCATTTTATATCAAATCGAAGACATTATTTACTTCGCACATTGGTTCCACATCGATTTTTTGGGAATTAATCCTTTGGTTCCCTAGTGGCTATGTGAGCTACTGGATGACACTCCAAACTTGGTCACCTCGGGCATGTAAAATTTTGCAATGAGTACAATTATGTACCGACTTAAAAGATATTTTGATGACAGTGCTCGTAAATACCTACATTTGTGTGCACATCCTTCGAAAGATATCTCTGAATTGATTGCAGTTTGAGGAATTGTTGAATTTTTATCTGAGGTAATAGATGAACCCCAGCCCACTTCGCCAGGCCAAAAGACAAACGGTAGAATAGGGGTTATATATTGATTTTTCTAGTAATCTGTAATATATGACACGCTCACTTTCCGTCCATCCTTGTACCACTATTTACACTGGATCTACTTACACAATATTTCAGCCTCTAGGTTTCATAGAACTGACTATAATCGATAATAGGTTTTAACTTCGTATGGGAAGTGCCACGCACACTTTTCCAATACCGTCCAGCTTTGGCACAACTATGTCATGGAAATATAAACATATACGAACTCCACTACGTTATAAAATACCAAAAAAGACCCGTGCCCCCAGTTTTATCCATAGAATTGGGACGCACAGTGGTTCAGAATCAAAATCCATCAGCCAAAATTCAATAACTTTTGTTCTAGTAGACATTTTTGAGTTCCGTATAAAAAATAGACAAGGACCCAAGAATTGTTTTGAAATATTAACATTAAAAATCGGGAAATCAGATATATTTTAGAAATCGGCCCAAAGTTGACTAGTTTTCGTATTTTTCGATTTTAAAGAAAATTAAAATTTTTATTTTTTTGTGTTTATGTTTTTTTTAACATATTACGTATTTGTTCATAATGCGAAGAAAAAAAATTATATTACAGACTTTTACGTTTTTCAGATTTTGAAAATTGAAAAAACGAAATTTATTTTTTTGATTTTGTCGAACTGTTTCTCACACAGTTAAAGAGATTTTGCACTCAATTTTTTTTATTAGAAATTGTTGTTTCTTAGCTTTATTATGACGTTAAAACTATGTTTGTGTCAAATATAGTTCGTTTGTTATAAATACTATAAAAATATCGTTTTTGAACAAATGTCTGACTTTGGGCCAACACAACTTTTTTCCTTCAAATGCCTTTAACGAAATGTATACATATTTGGAAAGGTTGAAGGGTTCTCCGTTTTTATAGGGCAACTTTTGCCTGCACGAAATTGCACCCTTGGAAGATAGTGCAAAAAGTCAGATTTTTTAGTTCCAAAACGCAATATAGTCATTTTCGTCTCATTAAATTCTGAAAAGTAGGTATGCAACAAAAGGTGAGTAAATTTCATTCCTCCTCATGCTAAATTTTATAACAATCGGAGTTCATTTGCCGGAAATATGTCCAAATGTTAATGTTGTTAATGTTATGTTAATAAATCAAAATATATAATTTTGATTTTTTACAGAACAGAATGTCTACTACAACAAGAGTTATTGTTATTTTTGACCGAGGGATTTTGATTCTGAACTGTCGGTGTCATTTTTGCAAAAAGTGATAAAAAAAAGTCATCTTACAAACCATTTGGAATTTTGATTTACTCTCTGAGGCAAAGTTGTAGCTCTTGTCATAAAGAACAAATAAAAAGGTCAAAATTGAAAATGTCGTCGAACAAATCTTAGAGACTGTAGTATGTACAGGTAGCGTATAAGTGCTGTTGATTAAGAATAATATCACTCATACGCACTGTAGTTGGACTGGCAATTAACAGAAACAGTACTGCAAGATATAAGGGTGATTTTTTAGCTACTATCTTTTTGGCAACACTGGTCTAAACAGCTGACGCACGTTTGTGTTTTGTTTCACTGTCAAACATCTTCAGTTTGGTATATAATTTAACCATGAATCGTCTTACAAACAAACAACGCTTGCAAATTATTGAATTTTATTATCAAAATGTGTGCTCTGTTAAGAATGTTCAAGAAAGCCGAAGATCCACTTTTTTACCAAAAAATTGTGTTCAGCGACGAAGCTCATTTTTGGCTCAATGGGTACGTAAATAGGCAGAATTGTCGATTTTGGAGTGAATATCAGCCAGAAGCATTGCAAGAGCTACCAATGCATCCAGAAAAAATCAAAGTTTGGTGCGGTTTATATGCATCATTGGACCGTACTTCTTCAAAGATGATGCGAATCGTAACGTAACTGTGAATGATGAGCGCTACCGTGACATGATATCCAACTTGTTTTGCCCAAAATGCAAGAGCTTGCCCTGCATGACATGTGGTTTCAAAAAGACGGTGCCACATGCTACACAGCACGTGCAACAATGGACTTATTGAGAGGCGAGCTCGGTGAATATTTTATTTCACGTTCGTTACCGGTCAATTGGCTGCCTAGATCATGCGATTTAACGCCTTTAGACTATTTTTTGTGGGGCTATGTTAAAGCTCATGTCTATACAGACAAGCCCGCTTCAATTGACGTATTGGAAGACAACATTGAAGCATTTATTCGTGATATACCGGCCGAAATGTTGGAAAGAGTATGCCAAAATTGGACTAAGCGGATGGACCATTTGAGGCGCAGTCAAGGTCAACATTTGCATGAAATAATCTTCAAACATGAAATTACTATCGATTCAAATAAAGATTTCATGCATTTATCTGAATTTTATGTGTTTTTTTTTTTTTTTTTAAACTTTCCTATAGCTTTTAAACAATGACCTTTTTCTGGTTATAAACTGTCCTGCGCTATAGAAATCACATATTTTTACACATTTTCTTTAAATTTAGCAAATAAAAGCATCGTATATTTCAACTAGAAAGACCTGTGATGAAAATGGGTCCGATTGGTTCAAATTTATATATAGCTTCCATACAAATCTTGATGCCGATTTGACTATTGACATTCTAGAAACTACATATTTTAACCGATTTTCTGATTATACGGCATATATTTCAAATAAAAACATCTACGGTGAAAATTGGTCAGATCGGTTCGGATTGTTATATAGTAGACCGGTCCTTATTTCTTTTTTACTACTACTCTATTTGAACCTAAAAATACACAAAAAAAATTTGAGCTTGATTGGACAATTTTTAGGCGTGCCCCCGCCAACAATTGTTTGTCATTAAAGTTAGTTACTATCATATAGGGGAAATTATCACCTTTGGTGCTCTTTTTTTGACATAACTCGAGAACCACTAGTCCGATTTTGTTTAAATAAATTGAAAAATAATTAAGAATTAGAATTCCTTTAAAATGTGTATATATAGCGTTTTTCTATATAATCAACAGTTTAGCCGGTAAAAATAAATGTATGAAGAAAATAAATATTTTTTGCCTAAAATATTAATATTTTTTATTTTTTAAATTCATAGAAAATCCAAAACGAAGAAATACATTTTAAAACTAGAAATCTAAAGCGATGACAACCAAAAGACTTCGATCGGATGATGACATTATGTTAATTGGCGTAATGGACCACCAAATTACTGGAGCTAAATTACCAGGAAGAAAACAAGTGCTACAAGTTTTATTTTATAATTTAAGAATAGTTGGCTTAAATTTAAGAGAAAGTTCTAGATTAGTTGTTGCTGAGGTCAGCACGTTTTGGCAAAAAGCACGAATTCCAACACACCATGAAAAACACTGCATTGAGAAGCTGGAAAAATTATACAACAAGTGGAGAGATATTACAAAGCATCATGTTCGAAAAACAGAATGTCAAAACAGGAAAGAAACTGAATTTCAAGATAAATTAGATGATTTATTCGATATCGCACATGCAAACGCGTTTGAATAAATTAAAATACAAGAAGACAAAGAGTTCTTAAAAAAGCAACGAGAAAAAGGAAGACCAGGTTGTATGCTAGGAACGGATAAAATTGTAATGCAGAAAGAAAAGCGAAAGGCAGTCCAGAAAGAACAAGAAAACCAGCGTCGAATAAAAGAAGATGAACGAAAAGAGTTATATGAACAACAGATTCAAAGAGGTATACAATTAAATATTCTATCTTTTAAGCAAATCAGAATTATTGTTGTAAAACAGGTATGATTGACATTGACGACGAAAACGATATTGAAGTTGTAGCATCAACATCAACATCTGTATCAAATCCAAATCCAGGTATATCAGGTATCTCCAGAGGTAAAACAATTTTTTTTACACCAAGACTGCTTTCAACTTTGGATAAGTGGAAAATCACTGATGGTGCTGCAGTTCATATCCTAAGCGCAACTGCTGACGCGTTGGGCTATGATATCGAAGATCTTATACTAAATAGATCATCAATTCGTCGAATGCGTCAGAAGCATCGTGCAACAACAGCACAAAACATTGCAGCAAACTTTGATGTAAGTACTGTAATGTGGGTTTTCCCTATGCTTCTTTTTTTATGTTTTGAGTATAAATTAAGAAACTTGAGTTTTTATTTCCAGATTCCACGTAGTTTTGTTTTGCACTGGGATGGTACAATGTTACTAGAAATTAGTGGCAGGGAAAAAGTTGACAGCTTGCCAATCATAGTCTCATCTCAAGGTATCGATAAACTACTTGGCATTCCAAAGTTAAAATCTTCGAGTGGAAAAGAAATATCAGATGCCGTGTTTAATTCAATAAATGAATATGAAATGCTTGATCTAGTTCAAATAATCTGCTTCGACACAACTGCTCATAATACAGGAGTTCAAAGCGGTGCTGCTGCTCTGCTTGAAGGAAAACTAGGTCGCGATTTATTATATTTTCCCTGCAGACACCATATTTACGAGTTGTTGATCCGTAAAGTGTTTGAAATTAGAGTGGCTACTACAGCCGGTCCAGAAGTGCTAATTTTTATCGCTTTAGCAAATACTGGATTAATATTGACAAATTAAATTACAAGAGTTGTTTAGAAGATGAACACATTATTACAGTATTGACTGCTGAAGAACGTGGAACAATTTTAAATTACTGTCTAGATAACTTAAAACAAGCTCATAGCAGACGCGACTACAAAGAATTATTGAAATTAGTTGTCACTTTTCTTGGTGGTACGGTGCCGAATTTTAACACCTTTCGTATACCTGGTGCAACTTCTCATGCTCGATGGATGTCAAAATGTATTTATGCACTTAAAATGTATTTGTTTCGTAATGAATTCAATATGACCAACCAAGAGTTAAACGGTATACGTAGTGTCTGTCTGTTCGTAGTTCGTATTTATGTAAAAGCCTGGTTTGGATGCACTAAAGCAATTGAAGCACCAAATCAAGACTTAAATTTAATTAAAAATATTATGGCTTATCCTGAAAGCTCTTGCTTTGCTACAAAAAATCAGCAATCATTTGTGGTATTTGTCGGAAGAAGCAGTCGGTCTTTCATTCTTCGATCCTAATGTAAGTGTTGCAATTAAAAAAAATGGTTCAGGCAATTAATGTTGAAGCAAATACAGAAAAATGCAAGCGAATAATAACTAATCCAACAAATATCGGCACATTTGCGCAAAAAGATTTAAGCGATTTTGTAAATTCCAATACACAGTTTAGAAATTTCAAAAGAATTTTTGCAAGTCGATCCATCGGATTGGAATGAAAGATTTGACTACGCTCACGGATCACAAATTTGTAAAAACCTATCTGTAGTGAATGATGCAGCTGAAAGAGGCGCCAAATTCATTACAGATTATATTAATAAATTAACCCACAACGAAGAGGAGAAACAATTCCTTTTTCAGGTGGTTAAAGAATATAACATGAATTATCCCACTTTTAAAAAGACTTCACTATTAAATTAAAATAATATTAATGTTACTATGAGTATGTAATTAATAGAAATATTTAAGTTTATTCTTAATTTTCAAATAAATGTAAATAAAATAAAATATATATATATTTTTGCCTTATTTCTCATAATAAAAACAAAAAGGTGCTTGGGGCACGGCTAAAAATTATCCAATCGTTGTCAACATATATATATATACATACGCTTGCCGTAACATATATTCGAGAAAATAAATTTGTCCATATAAATAAGGACCGGTCTACAGATCTTCCTTAAATTTGGCAAAATATCTTATATTTAAACTAGAAACACAAGTTATGAAAACTCTCTTAACTCTCATACAAATTTTGCTCTTGATTTTAATATTTCCGCTCTAGAGACCATATATTTTTACCTATTTTCCTCAAATTTGCAACAGCATTTTATTTTTCAACTAGAAACATTTATGGTGAATGTGGGTGACATCGATTCAGGTTTTAATGTAATCCTCATATAAATGAACTTTTCTCATCAGACACATACCTTTGCAGATTTTGATCTGTACAAGTATGTTTTATTTCTGCTGGAAACATGCATTGTGAAAGTAATTCATATAGTTTCATAATATACGAAAATCGTTACAGTGTAATGTCACTTTTTTCCGCGAAAGCAATAGTAATTGAGTAGAAAGTGGAGGGTATCATATATATAAATCGCAAAAACTGTGTTTTGAAAACAAAAACGGGGAAAATAAATCCCAAAAAATATTTAAAAAAAATGTCATTCGTTAATTTCGTTTTGAGTATCAGATGCAAATCATATGGAACACACCGTTGCCATTTGTCAAGATATTTTAAGATTTTACCTAGGTATCTTTTCCAAAATTCATTTTATTTAGTTTTTTAATTTTTATTTTTTTTTTAATCGAAAATAAGTAATTAGTAAAAATAATCACCACACAAATATAAATATTTTAAAAATACAGACGAAAAAGTGAGACTTTTAAAGCCAGTTTCTGTAACTTATTTTCGTTCGTCTGAGGCGAACGATCAAAAATCACTGAAGTATTGCGGGAAATCTATAAGCCACAGGAGTCTATAATTTGTTGTGTCTATAGAAAAGTACACAAAAAGCCAGTAGCTAAAATAGGTCTTATCTACGTTTTCTAGAATTCATGTAATAATTGAGTAATTTTTGATCGTTTGCCTCAGACGAACGAAAACATGTCATTAATAAAAATAAAAACACCACCAGTTTTTTCATGGTCCATCAATTTTTAGAGACTGTTACAAACAGTGGTTGCTACTTACTCTGCCAATAATATATTAAAGTACCTTCCCAGAAAATTGGATGGTCTTACCCCAGATTGACCTGAGTGGTCTGGATGTTGCACATACCAGGACAATACATTGACTGACAAAATGTATTGTAATGTAAATTCTACGCACAGATTACTAAGAATCCCCAGCACTATGACCACCAAGGTCATAGAAAAAATCTCTTTTGTCACAAACAATGGGCGATGTCAATTATTAAATTCAAGGTAACCGCCTGCCTTCTGTGAATTATAGCCAGCCACATATATATTATTAATGTGACTGTGAATGTCTACCCATGTCTGTGCGAAATGTGTGTCACACACTTCACGTCCATTATAGGCCAATCAACTGCATGTGCACATGAGTTCAATGAATTGGCCATCCATCGTAAACATCGTTCAAAGTACGAGGCAACATTATAAAGATCTGGCATAAATTATAGGTCATAAATTGGTACTCAACGAATCACTCTCGCCGGGGGAACGAAGGATGTCTTCCTCATTTAACCAAAAAGGAAAAAAGGTCAATCAACAACCATCCCTTGAGATAAATTTCAATCGGCATACATTGTTCTCGACTCAATGCCATGGAATGGAAATTTGATGGTGTGTCAACAAAATTTCCAAAATGAATGAATCCAATTTTTCCCCTTGTTTTGCTTGAGCAAATAGACTAAGGAAAGTTGTTTCCAATCGATTTGTGTATTCGTTTCCCGGCGTTTTTTCCTCTCAACTTTTTTTTTTTTTTGATTTGTGTACCTCTGTAATTTATTGCCGCCACTTATATACACAAATGCCGCTTTCTTGTTCTCGCTTGGAGTGGGAAGCCGGGCAAATTGGTGATGGGTAGATGGGAGATGGAGGAAAACACACATTTTTCATCATCGTAAAAAAACGAAAAATAAATGTTCAATATTTACCTATCTTTAAAATCCGTTTATAAAGCTTTTTACATATAAATTGAGTGTTTTCGAAAAGGGCCGATACACAGTGGTTACACATCAATTCAATCCGGCTTAGCATTTTGTCAGATTACAATTGTTTAAATGGCTTCATAATGCAACCACAATGAAATAAATGTAGACGAATATACGGATTAAAATTCCTTTGATTTGGCTAGAATAGGCCGCAATAAAACTTACTAATGTATAAAGTCCATTTCTGAGATTAGTATTATTTTATTTATTAGCCATATAGAAACATGTAAGGAAAGGCTAAAGTCGGGCGGGGCCGACTATATAATACCCTACACCACTTCCTGCGTGTATACCTCGCTTTTATTACTAAACCCAGGTGTTTCATGGGAGCAATTTTATGTAGTTCTTTAGTCATATTTAAAAAATATGGTAAATAATTGATCTAATTTTCCGGTAGACAAATACAAATTATACAGTAGTGATAGGATGAATCGGACCGACATTTGAAAGGAGGCCTTTAACAACACTGGTTCAAAACATGGGCCTATATATTTCTCATTCACGGTAGATGAAATATATCATCCGATGTAAGACGAAGTTTCTAGAGCTGCATTAAAGTGGAATGGGCTCCATTTGGGTTATTCCAAAGTGTGGACACATATATTTGACTTTGTATTCTTAGTTGAAATACAATATATTCTGCAAAATTTGAAAAAAAAATCCGATGTAAAATTTGTGTTCTTGAGGGGTAAAAATTAAAATGGGGCATTTGTAAGTGCTCTACATTAAAAAGTGGTTCCATATAGATCACTTTAAAAGTAGGTATTCATAGTTGAAATATGGCATGATATGCAAAATTATATCGAGATCTAAAGCACGATGTGGGTTAGAGTAGAATGGGGGCCAAATTTCTATGGGGGTTATAGCAAAATGTGGTCAAATATATTTGACTTTCATAATATGTCTTCTTAGATGAAATATAATACAAAATGCAAAATTTGATAAAACTTCCGATATTAATTGTGGGTCTTAGAGGGGTAGTAATAAAAATGGGGGCCATTTGTAAGGGCGCTACATTAAAAAGTGGGTCCACATAGATCACTTTCAAAGTAGGTATTCTTAGAATGAAATATGAATATAATATAATCTGCAAAATTTAAAAAACTTCCGATGTAAAATGTGGGTCCTAGAAAGATAATAATTCAAACGGGGGCTCACTTGTAAGGGCGCTACATTAAAAAGTGGGTCATATAGACCACATTCAAAGTAGGTATTCTTTATTGAAATATAACATAATCTGCAAAATGTTGTCAAAATCCAATGTAAGATGATAATAGTGTGAACTGGGGGCCCATTTGTATGGGGGCTATACCAAAACATTCACCTATATAACTGGCTTTCAAAAAACGTGTTTCTAGTATAAATGTAACACTGTGTGGAAAATATGATCAAGATCCGATGTAAAATGTGCAGTTTCGATCAGTAACATAGGCCCATGTGGTCCACTTTCCCGTGAGCTTTCTAGTTCAAATATAACATGATCTTGAAAATTTGGACATGATCCCATGTAAAATGTGTATTGTAGAGCAGTAATAGTGTAAATTCTAGGTATATATGTATGGGGGCTATATCTAAATCTGAACCGATTTTCTCTAAATTCAATACCAATTGTCCTTGGCCAAAAAAGTAATGTCTGTCAAATTTCATGACAATCGGACCACAAATGCGATCTGTAGAGTGTGAACAAGCTTAGATGGACAGCAGACGGACGGACGGACAGAAATCGACTTAAATCGACTCAGGTGGTGATTCTAAGCCGATCCGTAAAGGTGGGTCTAGCTCAATTATTTCTTGGTGTTATAAACATTTGGAGCGAAACTAACTTAAAATACCCTAGTCCACAAAGTGTTGTAGGGTATAAAAACTTCTTAGGAGTCAAAATTAATATTTCTACAAAATGACGGAAATTACAGTAGCAATAAACATTGGAATCTGAGTTTTCTCCCTAACTTTTATACAAACTTCTTCAACTTAAACCCCATTTTAATCCTAGGTCCACAAGATTGTATACAGTCATAGACAAGGTATTTTGGAGTTTACTTCGCCATGTAGACTAAGATACTGTGGCCTAAATTTATCCGCATGGGTGTGAAAATGCTTTGAGTGCTCGCCAAAAGAAAAGTTTCATTCTGCTAGGATTTCATTTTCTAGGATAGATACAATTGTGTGGGATGTACAAGAAGGGGCGTAGCTAAAACGTAAATATTTTTTAGGTTTAAAGTTATTATAAAAACATTTTCAAATATCCAATTCCAAATGATTTTGATTACCCGTATGGACGTTATATCGGTTTTATTGTAACCAGTTTGTGTGGGAGGTACCAGGAGGGGTGTGGCAATATCGCCCATATTACAAACGAATGTAACTTCTATTAAAGCATTGCCAAATATCAAATATTAAGATCATCCGCATAGAAGTTATAACAGCTTTAATTTTACGTAGTTTAGGGTGATTTGTGTGGGAGGTACTAGAAGGGGCGTGGCAGAACCCGCCATATTTAGCACACTTAAAGTGATTATAAAAACATTAGCAAATACCAAAATATAGCTGATTCCGAATATCCGTGTGGAAGTTAAGTTGGTTTTAATTTAACATAGGAATATGGGTCATTTGTGAGGGAGGTACCAGAAGGGGCGTGTCAATTTCGCCCATCTTCGAACTTAATCTAAGTTTGGGAAAAATATTACCATGTGCAAAGTTTTAATTGATTCCTTAACTTCTTTCGAGAGTTATCGTGTACACCACGCAGCCAGACAGAGGACGGACGGACATGGCTCAAACATCTTAAAAAGTTGTGAAACGAATTTGGTGCAAACATACTTAGTGACATAGGGACCTAAGTCACTCCTTCAATGCGTTACACTTTTTTTCTGTCCCAAATGATATATACCCTCCTACTCTGTAGAGTGAGGGTATAAATATCCACAAATAAAATTTTCGTATCGGTATTAAATAAATATTAATAAATATTAATAAAAACCGATAATGTCACAATTTCTTTGTGACATTATCTACTCCCTTAAAACAAAAAATAATATGAAATTCATATAGAAAATATTTGTATTGAGTTTTGTTTATTTTAAACCAATTACAAAAACATAAGGAATGTAAAAAGGTTTAGTGTGGAAATGTGCTGCAATCATATAAGGTAAATTGTTTACAAACAAATTTTTCCTCGGTTATGCCGTTCTCATATATCCTTCATTCTTCATATGTAAGATGCTTTCGACCGTTGTCACCTTTTTTTAAGAATCTCCTATAATCTCTAATAAATATTTACGGCAATTAAAACGCTCTAATCCAAATGCTGTGTGATCAATTATTTATTACCAATTGTCGCTCTCTTATAACCACTGTAGTACGACTAGACCGACCCTCCATATCGTCAATGCTAGGCAGTTTGGATGGCTGGCTGGCGGCGACGCAAATATGAATGAAATGAAAATAAAAAGTAATTTATATGAAACTCAATCAATGTCTAGAACAAAATCAAAAGGTATTAACTGAAGACATCTAAAACGCAACATACACATACCACCGCACGCACGCACCCACACACACACTCGTACAGATTCACCAATACATTGAAAGAAGGGGGAGGATATGCACAGCCATATGCGGCACACAAAGGAAACAGTTCAGAACATAACATTTTATGCGGGTGAACAAAAGTGCTTTTCTGAGAAAAGTACTCGCACATACACACTTACTTAAAAGAAAGCCACACAGAAAAAAAAAAATGAAATTGAAATTTTGCCCGAAATGACATATCCAAATGATAATTTAACAATCAATATAACACCAGAATTAAATGAAAGCAAACACTCTCGCTGCCTGCCTCACTCGCTCCCTCAGCGAAACATGCACAAGCGTATTCATATCCTTGCGGAAGGAATTGAACGAAACGAATTGAACGAAAATGTTTGGAATGAATTTGAATTTCAAATAACCGCCTCGACCCAAAATAAACACAAATTTGCACAAATGTACCCTTACACACACCCGCACCCACACACAGACACATACACCACTCAGCCTTACATAAAAGTAAAGTGCCTGCTTTCAGTCGAACCGAAACCAAACCATCAATTTCATGACCAGGGTCAGGGCCAATTGTGAAAGCCGTTCTACAACAGAGACGTGTAATAACATTATCTTTTATTTAATGGTAAAAGTCTTAACAATAGCGCGAACCACCGCGAACCCCGCGGTGGGTTACCCAACAAAAAATATGTAGTGTTTTGTCATTATATTCTACATCGCGCAGGTTATTTACACCTTGTCATGGTGTTTGTAACCATCCACAATCAGCGGATAGACAGATGCGTCTATTCAGACAGACAATTTGTAAAAAAAAACAAAATGTTTTTTGGTGTGTGGACCAAAATAGCATTAAGCCGGTGTTAAAGGTAATGGTAATGGGATGTAGTGTCTGTGTGCACAAAAGTCAAGGTATCGATATATATGTAGGTTATTTCAAAAACAAAACACTTTCTCAGAAGGAAAATATATCCCTCATACAGATACTGAAACCACCTCACAAAAAGGATACCGTGTGTGAAAAAGATGTACCTAATACCACTATAGAAACCATATTTTTTCATGGAAGTTGGTCGTATTTCACCCAGAAACACATAGATTGAAAAAGAGCCACGTGAATCCCCACATATTTCTCCTTCTCAATTTGACATTTTCACGTATAGAAACTACACATTTTAACCGGTTTAATTTCGCAAAAAATATAATATTTTCCCATCTGAGTACAGAGTGAAAGTAGTACGCATCGCTCATTATTTTTATATATTTAGTTTTAAAATAGGGACCTTGTCATGGAGTAAATAATGAAGGGTATCCTATAGTCGGCCATTCCTTTCTTTACTTATTTAAAAACGTAAAGTTTTCTTCGTCACAACTCTAGTTATTAAAAAACTAAAAAAAAAATATATTTTCCATTTTTATCTCTTTGAACAAAGTTGAAAGGGACTTTGTGCAATAAGTTCTGGGACAGCGCGTAGTTTGCACAGAGCAGAAAACTATCTATAAATACTTACAAATTGTTAAGGAAATTTCATGTAATTGTTTGCCTCTGCTAGAGAGAATAAAAGAGGTTTTTGTAGAGTTTTTCCAGTTTGGTTTCCTTTGACGGTCGTGGATAAAAGAGATGGCGTTTTGGTTTATTTCAATTGTGAAGCCTCTTTTAAATAAATTGCAGGAAACAGCGAATTTAAAATTAACAATACTGCCAATTTTGCCTAAATCAGGGTTTGGAAAATCTATTTTTTAAATTCGTACATAATATATGGTTTAACACTATTTTTAAGGGTTTTATATCGTGTCTGGAATAGGCAACAAAAATAAATAAATATGTTGTGTTCAAAGTTTATTTTTTGTGCACTTAAAATCAACACAGAAATTGCATGGACAATTTTTTCTTTAAATTTTTGTATTGAAATTTCAATTCTCGTCGTAGGTACATTAAAAATTTTACTCTCATTTTGGAAATATTACTTCAATCATATCGTCCACTTAATGATACTTATAATGGCTATACATGTTGTAAATTGCACTTACATATAGAAACAGGAACACTTTCACATAGAAGCAACAATAACAATAGTTAAGATCAGTCTCCTAAGAAATGGAAATAATAAAAAACAACAGAATATTTCGTTCAATTTTTAAAAAGCAATCATTTGACCGAAGAAAATAATGCATATATGTAAAATATCTATGAATAAATGTTCTTTGTATATGAAAAGAATTTTTGAAATCATGATTTTTACATTTTTATTCAAATAGAGAAAAATCTAAATTTTTGGAAACTGAGGTCGTTCTTATATTTCCGACAATTGAAAGTTTAGTTAAAGCAAGTAAAAAGGGCGTTAAGTGCAGAAGTGCAGTAACATTACAGGAAATGTTAATTTTTTTAAATATAGCCAAACCAAAACAAATAAAAATACTAAAAAAATAATTTTACAAATAAATTTAAAATTATTTTAAACCACGCTAATAACGCAAGGGTACCAATATCATTATACTATATATATCGAAATAATACTTCAAGTCAATTCAAAAAGTAAATGAAATAAGGCAGCAATCTTCAAAAAAGCTTAAAAATCCTAAATATATATGGATTGGATTTTGCGAGTCTATGCAGTCAGATTAATATATACACAAAATTCCATGATTCTAGCTGCGATTCTACCACCCAATTTCATTATTCTAACTTTAGCCGTTTATTTGGTACCATTTTTATCCCTCAGTTCCCATCGAATCCTTTGAAATATTTCATGTATACTCCGAATTTCTTGGCTCTAGCTGCGGTCATTTGTTTGGTACTATTTTTATCCCTTTTTCAATTTTTAACCCCAAAAAGTACGAATTTCGAAATATCCGATTTTTTTACATGTTTACGCCATCAGAGGAATGTATAAACCGAATTTCATTATTTTAGCTGCAGCCGTTTGGATGGTACCATTTGTATCCCTCTATTACCATTTTACCCCTTAAAAGTACGAATTTTGAAAAAATACTTTTAAATTATGTATCCACTCAATTAGAGGTACACTACACTAGGGTGGATCGATAAAAAAGGTGTGCCGGCCACCCCCTAGAATTAATGATACTTAACACACTGAGTGCCAAGCGGTTTTGACGCAAACCTTCCCAGGAGGCAAAAAAAAATTTCAATATAATTTTCAGGATTATGTTATATTCGATTAATAAACAGCTATCATGAATGTGGGTTACATGGGTCCATGTTTCGATAACGCCCCATATAAATGTCTCTGATTTACACTATTATTGCCCTAAAATGCACATTGATCAGACATTGATCACATTTCCCACACTATATTATATTTAAACTAGAAACACCAACTTTGAAAGTCAACTATATGGGTCCATGTTTGGTATAGCCCCCGTACAACTGGGCTCCCAATTTATACTCGCACATCTTACTGGATCCTGATAAAATTTTACTGATTAGGTTATATTTCAATTAAGAATTCCTACTATGAATGTAATATAAGTAACGGCCCACATTTTAATGTAGCGCCTTAGAAATGGACCCCACTTTGTATTATTACAACCCTAAAATCCACATATTACATTGGATCTTGATAATATTTTTCAGGTCATCAAATAAGAAGATCTACTTTGAAAGTGGGTCCATATTTTTTAATTTCACCAATCTAGAATCCAAAGTTTACATCAGCGGTTTATCAAAGTTTGCTGATCATGTCTTATTTCAACTAAAGGGTGATTTTAAAAAAGCTATAGGAAAGTTTTTCAAAAAAAAACACATAAAATTCAGACAAATGCATGAAATCTTTAGTTGAATCGATAGTACGGTCCATATAATTTAATGTTTGAAGATTATTTCATGCAAATTTTGACCTTGACTGCACCTCAAATGGTCCATCCGCTTAGTCCAATTTTGGCATTTCCACGTTTTTGAGTAACAGAGGCCCAATTGCTGCGAACGGCGACGAATCGATAATTGGTGGTCATCATTGACACTGGCCGATACAGCTGCGATATTTTCTTCAGTTCGCACTCTACGTAAGCGTGTTGGTGGTTTAATGTCCAACAATGTAAATTTGGTGCGAAATTTAGTCACAATATCCCGAATAGCCGCTTCAGTGGGTCGATTAAACTGACCATAAAATGGAAGCGCGCGATGAACTTTCTTAAATGAGCACGCATTTTTATAATAAAATTCAATAATTTGCAAGCGTTGTTCGATTGTAAGACGATTCATGGTTAAATTATAGACCAAACTGAAGTTGTTTGACAGTGAAACAAAACACGAAACGTGCGTCAGCTGTTTAATCCAGTGTTGCCAAAAATATAATAGCTAAATAATCACCCTTTACAAGAAGGGGCGTCGCTAAACCGTAAATATTTTTTGGTTTAAAGTGATTATAAAATATCAAATTAAAAATATCAAATTTCAAATGATTTTGACTTCCCGTATGGAAGTTATATCGGTTTTATTTTAACCAAGGCTTATGCCACTTTGTGTGGATGGTACCAGAAGCGGTGTGGCAATATCGCCCACATTCCACATGAATGCAACATATATAAAAGCATTGCCAAATATCAAATTTCATAGTATTCCGGTCATCCCTATAGAAATTATAACAGCTTTAATTTAACGTAGGTTAGGGTGACTTGTGTGGGATGTACAAGCAGGACGTTGAAAATACCCGCCATATTTTGTACGCTTAAATTGATTATAAAAACTTTATCAAATACCAAAATATAGCCGATTCCGAATATTCATGTGGAAGTTACGTTGGTTTTAATTTAACATAGGAATATGGGTCATTTGTGTGGGAGATATCAGAAGGGGAGTGTCAATTTCGCCCATCTTCGAACTTAAACTAAGTTTGGGAAAAATATTACCATGTGCAAAGTTTGAATTGATTCCTTAACTCCTTTCGAGTGTTATCGTGTACACCAGCCAGCCAGACAGACGGATGGACGGACGGACATGGCTCAAATAGCTTAGAAAGTCGTGAAACGGATTTGGTCCAAACATACTTGGGGTCTTAAGTCACTCCTTCAATGCGTTACACTTTTTTTCTGTCCCTAATGATATATACCTACCTACTCTATAGAGTGAGGGTATAAAAAGCAAATGTTTACAGGAATTTGGAGGCTCATTAATTGACTTCAGTCATCCTATAAGTACTGAATTTAAAAAATGTATTAATTTTTATTGATAATATTAAATATTCCATCACAATTTCATTTCAATGCTACTTTTTTCTTTATATCATATATTTTGTATTTTTCCTAATAAATAACCAATGAAACAAAACCGCACCAAAATTAAATAACATCCAAAAACAAAGACAAAAATAAACCAAAAAAATAAAACTGAAACAATTCCCAATATTAGGGCAATATTTCAAAATGAAAATAAAGTAAACCCCAAAGTTAACACAGTTTTATATCATTACGAGAATTGTTGTAGCCCTAAACAATTTTTGCTATTCGGCGGTAATGTGCCGTTCGGAAAATAAACAAAAAATGTGGACAAAATAAAACAACCCCCGAATTTGCCGAATATTACAGCTCCATTTTAGCAACGATAGACAAAAAAGTTTCCAGCTATGAATCATTGAAATTTCCTACAGCTAATTCATACTGACTATGTTTGACTGTATACAGAAGATTTGATACATTTTTTACCCTCCCCGCATAGAATTTATGCATGCAGATATGTTGACATAAATGTATGTCATTGATAAAAAAATCTATGTTTAATTCATTCTTTTGCCATTGATTTATTGTTTCGCCCATATAAAACTAAACTATTTTAGATTTAGGAATTTATCGCCATTTCAAATGGGACATATTTACGACAGACTATGTATCATTGTGGTCATATAATTTCGGCGGCCGGGGCTGACATCATCTCTGCTTTTTTCAATGCGTTGCGTGGTGATGGCGACCGGTTGCCGCCGGTAGCATTATTGGCCAATTGGCCAAACAAATTAGTTATGTATGACGGTGGGAAAGTTTAAAAGTTCTCAAATACAAGCAAATGAAAACAATTTGTGCGGTTTTTAATAACCGGCTGATAAAAGTTGTGCAAGAGCAATACAAATACCACATTGAAGCGTATTAGGGATGACACATTCAGAGAAACTGTATTTCGTACAAGCCGCCAAGCCATTCTTAATTTACTTTTACTTACAAAATAAACATATATTAGAGTAGCTTCAAAATAAAAGTTGTGGATGTTCCCGACTACAATGAAATAAATTAAACAATAAATTAAAATCTGGTCCGAGCCTTATCAAACTATATCAAACTTGCATTTTAAACCCAGAATAGAGGGTAGAATTTTAAGATTTTTTTTGCATAACCGCAATAACATCCATATTTTTAGTTCGATTTGAGTTTTTGTTGGATCGCTGGAATTGATCACCAATTGAAATTTTTAGAACTACCTACTCCATTAAGGGCCGACAATTTTTGTCTTACTGTTGGTTCTCAATGGGTAAAATGTGATGTAAAAACTGAAATATGGGGCTATTTGCATCGTAAACACATTCTAGTCTTATAAAAAGCTAATTTTTGAAAAAAAAAAACATCTGAAATTTTGATCTTTCAATGGATAAATTGGGAGGAAAGCTTCACAAAAGATGTTACAATGAAAGAGAAGAACATCTGCTAAATATACTTTAAATTTCATGAGTGTATCTATGTTAATTTAACATTAACAATCATTTAAATTGTTACCCTTTAAAAAGTTTATGTAGATTATTCATGTTATAATTTGTAAAAATATATAAGACTAGAATGTGTTTACGATGCAACTAACCCCATATTTCAGTTTTTACTTCACATTTAACCCACTGAGTATTAAGAGTATGAAAAAAATTGCGGCCCTGGGTTAGAAAATTCCAAAAATTGCAATTGGTTATCCATACCTCACCAACGATCCCCTAGAAAACATGAATCGAACTAAAAATGTGGAGGTTGTTGCTATATTTATAAAAAATGCATCAAAAATTGCACTAAAATAGTATCTATATATAAATCTGTCCTTTATACTGGGTCATATTGCAAGTTGTTAATGTGGTTTGATAAAGCTCGGGTCGGATTTTAATTTAAAAAATGGACAAAAATTCAATTTTTTGGCGATTTCTTTATTATTTTTTTATACCCTCTCTGTACAGAGTAGCAGGGTTTATATCATCTGGGACAAAAAACTGTAACGCATTGAAGGAGTGACATAAGTATGTTTGGACCAAATCCGTTTCACGGCTTTTTAAGTTGTTAGAGCCATGTCCGTCCTTCAGTCAATCCGCCCGTCCTAGAAAGGAGTTAAGGAATCAATTCAAACTTTGCACATGGTAATATGGCAGCTGACGGTAAGATGTGGATGATTTGAACCCCATTGCCCATTGGTGTAATATCAAGTAAGTACAAGCAGAAATTTCAATATGTCTGCTTGTACTTACCAAAATATTAGGGTTTATTATGTGTATTTTCAGTCCTTGTGGGGGGAAATTTTTTACTTTGGACCGATTTCGCCCAGTTGCTATCCCAACCGATCTACGACTATAAGACGCATTTATGGAAAATTTGGACGCCCTAGTTAATTTTGGTTAGAAGCTAGCTTGCTTTCAACAGGATGGCCATGACTAGATCGTTTTAGAATTTTATGACGATCAAGAATATATATATATATACTTTATAGGGTCTCAGGTCGATATTTCAAGGAGTTATAAACGGAATGGCAAAGTTAGTACACCCCCATCCTGGAGTGGGAGCGTATACAATTATTTCATTATACCCTACACCACTTAGTGGGCTAGGGTATTATAAGCTAGTTTCGCGCCAAATGTTTGTAACACCAAGAAATAATCGAGCTAGACCCACCTTTAAGTATACCGATCGGCTTAGAATCACCAGCTGAGTCGATTTAACGATGTCTGTCTGTCCGTCCGTCCGTCCGTCTGTCCATCTAAGCTTGTTCGCACTCTACAGGTCGCAATTGTTGTCCGATTGTCATGAAACTTGGCGGAAGTTATATTTTCTGGCCAAGGACCAGCGGTATTGAATTTGGAGGAAATCGGTTCAGATTTAGATATATCCCCCATACAAATGTCGCTCCCGATTTGACTTTTTCCGCTCTATAAAGAACATATAGTACCCGATTTTATTCAAATTTGGCTTAACACCTTATAATCAAACTAGAAATACCTGTGGCGAAAGCGGGTTAGATCGGTTCAGATTTAGATATAGCCCCCATACAAATATCGCTCCCGATTTCACTTTTTCCGCTTCAGAAACCACATATTGTACCCGATTTTCTTTAAAATTGGCACAACATTTTATAATCGAACTAGAAACACCTATATTTAGATTTAGATATAGCCTCCATACAAATGTCGCTCCCAATTTCACTTTTTCCGCTTTAAAAACCACATATTTTACCCGATTTTCTTTAAATTTGGCACAAAATTTTATAATCGAACTAGAAACACCTATGCTGAAAGTTGGTAAGATCGGTTCAGATTTAGATATAGTCCCCATACAAATGTCGCTCTCGATTTCACTTTTTCCGCTTTAGAACCCACATATTGTACCCGATTTTCTTTAAAATTGGCACAACATCTAAAAATCCAACTAAAAAAACCTATGGATCTGGATCAATTTTTCCATATCATGTTATATTTACTTTACTCTGAATATCTGCTGGAAATTGGATCAATTACTTTATTATTTACCATATTCATTAAATTTGACTAAATATGAATTAATAGTAACTGTATAATTTATATGAACTACATAAAATTGCTCCCATGAAATACCTGGGTTTAGTAATCAAAGCGAGGTATTTACGCAGGGAGTGGTGTAGGGTATTATATAGTCGACCCCGCCCGACTTTAGCCTTTCCTTACTTGTTTTATTTTAGTATATAATTGTGCATATTAAATAAAAATTAATTTCATATTATTTGAGGCGTATTTGAAATGACCACATAGTTTTTAATTTGGTTGGTGTACCATGACTTTTCTTACTCGCGTTAATCGTTTAATCGATCAAAATATACTTACTTGTTAGAGAATGAAGTTAGATTGAAGTGAATTATTTTGAAACATTTTCTAATTTTTTAAATATCGACTATCAATATCTTTTTCAGGTTTGTTCACAGTTAATGCTGATAAATTAAAAATTGTTCGCAATATCTCTTCAATCATGTGTCCCAAGAAAATTATTGCTGAATTTCTGACCACACCTCGTATTCACATAGATATTCACAAGTTCATACACAAATAGCAACAGACATTGGTGTTATAAATCAATGAAATCGTATTATGTGCCCACATCATATATGCGCTAGTTATGCCCGCAAGCAAAATTAATGTGTGTACCTTTGTTCGTTTGGAGACGTGTTCCCGCACACACACACACATATATGAGCGTATGAGCATGTGTCAAAATATGTACACGGTCTGTTGCACAAATTCTCAATTGATTTGCATTAGTTCTGTCCCTCGCTTCCTTCGACAGCCTCTCCTAGGGAGCAGCATCTTATTGGAGGAAGGGGACTAATGCTATTACATCGAAGGGTCTCAAATATTGTACGACGGCGGTATTCACACACACACATTCATTTCTTCCACTCTTCAATGCTGTTAATATTTGATATCTTAAATACTGTTTGCTTTGGGAAAAAGATTTATGTGATCCTCTCGAGAAAAATATCTATTCACCATGTGAGAGTGTGTGTGGGGCAAATATACAAAATATGAGTATCTTTTGTTACTTCTTCCTATACAAACGAAACAAGTTTACTATATGTGTATGCTAATAAATATTTTCTTCTTTTCATTTCAGGTAAGCATTCTTTAAAACGTTTTTGGATCCAACCAATGCTATTTAGTAAATATGTAAAAAACTAAGGAAAAAGGTAATCAAAATTTAAATTAAAAAAAAATAATTATTTTTTCAATGGAAAATATATGGAATAATTAAAATAGTCTTCAGTTCACTTATTTTAATCCCACAAACGTTAAGTATTTATTTAACTCTGTGGCCTTTAGACTTTCTTTAAAGCTGTTATCCTTCCTGAGATAAAATGTGTGCGACAAATGTTAAGAACTACCCAACATTTCCCAACCGCTGTCGCACCCTTTCAATGTCAAACTTTCACTCTATAAAAAATCTGTGTTAAAGACATTCGAAGTGAGTGAAAAATGTGAATGTTGTTATTGTTGTTGTTTTTTTTTTTTTTTGCTTTGGTTCTCTGTTCAAACAAAAAACTTAAGTTTGTATTCACGCCTGGACAAGCCAAAATTCGCCGTGACACTATAGCCATTGTGTGCGTATTACCGGCCATCTGCGAAAGTCTATTGGGAACTCTTGTTCGGCGGCCATAACAGAAACGAGTCTAACAATTTGCCAGGACTGGTTGCTAATAACATTACGTATAAAATCGACAAGAAAGTTTTCCGTGGCGCTTGTTTTTGTTAAGATTTTCTATTCTCCTACCGCCATCCCGTCATTCTTGGGAAAATGTTTTCTTTTTTTCGGCTACACAACCGACATGTTGTACAACAACAATCGAAATAGCCTTAACACAATCCGGGTCACTTGGGACAGGGATACTTATGTAAGCCACCATGGCCACGGCCATGGCAACGACGACAAAAGTAGCCAGCCAAGTAAAGTCGGCTTAAAGGCCCAGGCAACCAAATCCAAAGACCCACACCCCCCAAATCGGCAGCTGAACAAAATTGCCAAATGAAATATAAAATCATCTAAATAGCAAACAATACACACTAAATTTAATAATATTGAACGATTCACAAATAACAACGATAACAGCCAAGCCAAGCCCAGCCCAACCAGCAACCAAACAACAAAAAATTGTCAGAATTGTTAAAAGGGAATCATTGTTGTTGTTGTGGTGGTCTATTCCGGGGTGCTTGCGGCAGAGCTACGAAAGGCGTCCTTAAGTTATATCAAGTGTTTAATAAATACTTGAGCTAAGTGAATGAAATGTGCTTTGGCACAATTGGTTGGAGGTGGCTTCTGCCTGGTGTGGGGATGGGGGGGAGAATGGCAGGGGATCCGCATGCCTGTGAAACAATTTTTTCAGGTGAAATAGTCGCTTTGTTGTAATAACAGCAAAAATATTTTTAGAAGAATTCGATGAAAGCAAAAGAAATTGACGAGGCACAGTGGTTGGAAACATGGGAGTTTTTTGAGAAAAGTTTTCAAATTATTTTCTTGGAAATTTTTAAAAATATTTTGTTAAACGTGATCATGATTCTTGGAAGCTCGAAGTTTTTTGGAAAAAATGGTATTTTGGTAGGACATGTAAAACTACAAATTGAATAATTTAGCAAAATTTTCATTTTCGTGGGTGATGTATCTAAAATATTTTTTAATTAGCGCTCACAGAAATAAATAAATAAACAAAAATTGGGCCAATAAAACTGAAAAATGACCCTAAATGGAAAATAAATGAAACCCCGAAAATAAATGAAAAATCATACATATTAAAAATAAATAATCGCCCAAAAATTAGGTCATTTTCGTATTAAAAATCGTCTAAAAATTGAGTCATTTTTCGTATGAACAATCGCCCAAAAAATTGCATAATTTTTCACATGAAAGGTTGCACACAAATATATCATCTGGGGTTTGTCCAAAGCCGGTTACGCAGACTAAAGGCGTAAGGGGTGAGGACCTTCGGCTGGGATTAAAGATTTCCTACTCTGGAGGTATGTTCACAGCCAACTACGCACAGAATGGGCGATATTTCCTTTTTGGTTTTTGGATTGAAAATCGACCAAATGGCAAATATAAAATATTGTCCAAAAATTAAGAAAAAAAAACAAATTGTTGGTGATTTTTCATATGAAAAATTGCCCAGTTTTGTATGGATCTTTTTTGGGTAATTTTTCATAAAAGATTTGCGTTACTGACTGACTTAACATTGACCAGCGTCCAGACCAAACGGCCCAAAAAATTGGATCATTTTTTATGAAAGATCACACACAAAGCCGGTTACATAGACTAAAGGCGTAAAGGGTGATGACCTTCGGCTGGGATTAAAGATTGTCTACTCTGGAGGTATGTTCACAGCCAACTACGCAGAAAATGGGCTATATTTCATTTTTGGGTTGAAAATCGACCAAATGGCAAATATAAAATATTGTCCAAAATTTATAAAAAAAAATTGATTTTTGATTTTCATATGAAAAATCGCCAGTTTTCTATGTTTTTTTGCGTCATTTTTCATAAAAGATTTGCGTTACTGACTTAACATTGACCAGCGTCCAGACCAAACGGCTGTAGCCAGGGTCATGAAATGTGCAGGGTAGTTCCCAAATAGGACGAAGACGCCGATCGACGACTTTACGAAATTCGTACTTTTAGGGGGTAAAATGCGACAAAAAGGGATAAACATCGAACCTTCGTCCTGACTAAATGTTCCTAGAGCTACAAATAGCGATTTTTCGAAATTTCTACTTTTAAGGGAGGAGAGAGACAAAGGGTACCAATTTAATTATTGCAGCTATATTCGAGAAAATCGGTATTTACATTTCTCTGACAACGTAGACTTGCAACATAAATTGAATTTTTGAAATTTGTACTTATAAGGGGCGAGCGGGACAAAAAGGGATATGAATGGTACCAACTAAATTTGAAATTTGGTGTGTAAATTCCTCCGACCATGTAGAAGCGCAGTAAAATTGGATTGTTTGAAATGTGTACTTTCTAGGGCGTGCACGGGACCAAAAGGGATAAAAATGGTGCCAAATAAAGTATTGCAGCTATAGTCGTGAAATTTGGTGTGTCAATTCCTCTGACAAGGTAGAAGCGCAATTTAAATGGATTATTCGAAATTTGCGGGACAAAAAGGTGTTCAAACCGACTAAAGTATTGGAGCTATAGTCGTGCAATTTGGTATGTAAATTCCTCTCACCACATAGAAGCGCAATATAAATAAATACATAGTGCGCCCGGTAGTCGAGTTGGTAGCGTGCTCGGCTATCAGCGTGGGGGTTGTGGGTTCGATTCCCACTAGAGGCTCTGGTCTGTCGCTGTAATAACTAGCTATAATGGTCTTAGTCACCCCGGCTCAATCCCTGGACCCTAAATTAGAATATAAATTTACTTTGTATTGTAATTCATAATAAATAAATAAAAAAATAAATAAATACATAAGGGGTGAGCGGTACAAAAAAATGGTACCGACTAAAGTATTGCAGCTAGAATCGTGAATTTTGATAAGAATATTCCTCTGATCATGCAGAAGCGCAGTAAAATTGAGTTTTTCGAAATTTGTACTTTTAAGGGACAAAAAGGGGATAAAATGGTGTACAACCCTTTCATTACGTAAACACGGACCATAATTGGATATTTAAAAATTAGCACTTATAAGGAGGATGCGGGATGAGAAGGGATAAACGGCGTACCATATAAAGTACGTCTTTTTAGGGAAGGCAAAAACACATGTTACCTATAAATGTATATTTTTTGGGAATGAGATGCAAAATGTTATAAAGTCGGCTGCATCTATAAACATAAGGTGGAGAATATAAAAGGCTCTGCGGTTGTTTTTTTTTTGTTCAAAACTGGGTATAAAATGAAAAAAATTATACATACGAAGGGAGTTCAGCTAATATAGTGCACATCGACAGGCATATTCCTTTGACTGCATATGAGTGCTACATAAACGGAGGATTACAAATTACTATTTTAGATTTATCCATATCAAAGAAAATCAAATAAATACTATCCAAAAACAGAGACGGATAAAACTAATATCCACAATATGGCGTGCGAATCAGCGGGTACTGGTAGTTTTTCATATGACAAATGGGATTAAAGGTTTTCTCCTCTGGAGTATGTCCACAGTCTGCTTGTTGGCTGATCTTTCAAATGTCAAATATGAAATATTGCCCAAAAATTCTAAAAAAATCAATTTTTAGGCAGTTTTTCATTGGAAAAACCGCCCAGTTTTGTATTGGATTTTTGGGTAATTTTCGGCGATCTTTCTTGCGCTATGTATGTTTTTTCGTGACCAATCCAACGGATGAAACTAACTGTTTGCATGAGTTTTGAGAACCAATGCCCTCTATCGCTACCCTTTCGGCCGTTACACACAATTTCTAGTCTAAATTTGGTAAATTAATTATTTACGGTGACATTGAAATAACTTCCTTTTGTTAATGTTCATTGAGTAAATTTATTGAATTGATTTAAAATATGTATTTTACTCAGATTTAGGAAGATAAATTTCCTTAATTTTTGGAATCTATTAAAAGGTAATAATTGAAAAAGAATAATCATCTGAATATCTTTCTGAAATATTCAATAATAAAAAAACATCGCCGAACAACTTTCTTCGATCAAATACCAACATTACAAACGGAATAACGAATTACGAAAGTGCCCGTAAACGCAATTTTACCAACCACTGTGCTTTTGTTGTAGCCCAATACTGGGAAGTTTTTGTTTTTTTTTTATACAAAAACAAGAACACAATAAAGATGTCCGATTTCGTTGTGTACTTGCTTGTTTGCAGCAGTATGTTTTAGCCTCCATCACACTTGTCCAACAAGCCCATACAAATAGGATGTATTGCCAACAGAACTTGCCATTGTTGTTGTGAATATTTTACAAGTCTTGTTTGTTGTTGATGAAACAGACAGGTACAAATTATGTCACGACAAGTTATTGTCAGCCAAGCACAAGAATGATAAAGAAGATAAAGACGAGCACACGCCAAAGAAAGACAAAATTAAAAAAAAGAAAACGAAAACTTTGGACACTCGTATTTGTCGTACATGTACTCGGTAATCTTGAAGAGCTTGTGCTGTAATCAAGAGCAACTACATCATCATCATCAGGTAACGAGACATTGAAAAGTTAAGCTCTTCATCATTTTTCTCTGTTAAATTTTAACAGTGGAAACAGTGGGAACATGTCTTAAAAAAGAAATGATAAGCATCAAATTTAATTACAGCTCAAAGTAATAGCAGCATATTTTGTTATGTGTTGACTAAATGAGAGTATTAAGGGGGAAATTGGAGAATCGCCCGAATTGAACGAGAAATCCTCTTATACTTCATAGTTCGTTTTCGGTTTTCACTAATAGAATTTATAAAGGTAGACAATTAGTTTTCAGTTGATTCTAGTTTTCTAGATTCTACAGCTAAATTCGAATGGCATATTGTTAAGTTTTTTCTGTGAAATACTCTTGCGAACCACAACATCGATTTAAAATTTCGTCGATTTGATTGCGTACTTGCGTGGCATTTTGTAATTCGAATTTTTATTCACGAAAATCCGATTTGCTGCAATATTTTTGTCAGTTCCAGTTAATCCTTGCATCCGATTGCAAAACCATTCAACACTTCCAAATGAATTGCCATCATGTGAAAACGCCACAAGAGGCTTCCTCTGCGCCAAATCTTTTTTTATAAAAAAATAAAACTACAGATTGAGAGTGAACAAGCGCGATTTTTTTTTGTTTATTGACCATTAATTGCTGAAAACGATAAGACATTTTTACAATAACCTGGTTGCAATTTTCGAAAAATCGGTGTGCTCAAAATAGCAAAAGCCATACATAAAATACTTCATTAGGAATGCTTAGAAAAAAAAAACGGGTAAGAAAAGGCTAAATGCGGACCGGACAAACAATACGATACCATTATAAAGATTTTATTTCAATGTTTTTTTTTTTCACTGAACCAACACTCAGGGGATGACCCCTATAAATGCAGTGCATTGCGTTGGCGGAAGGAAGATCAGGTATTGGAAGGAGGAAAGAGGGAGTAGTGTCTGTTGACTGTTGACAAGGTATTTGACGGAAGTCGATTCCACATACGGATAGTACGGGCGAAGAACTAATTTATTCTGTAATGCGGCCGGTTGTCCAATCGACAACAAATGGGTACGCATTCCTGGAGAGTCGCGTATCTCTACCGAACGTTCTCACGGGCGGTATAAGATCACGAATTTCCGAAGAACAAACACCATGAAAGTATCGATAGAACAATGACACACAACCAACATAACGACGGTGTTCAAGGGAGACAATATAAATGGATATCCTACAGTCACCTATCAACACAATCGCCCTCCTCTGGACACAATATCCACACCGTTCATTAAAATCGACCACATCGTTGGATCTGTGAATCGCTTGTGAGACAACAAGGAGCACTGGGTCTTACGTGCATTAAAATCTACTGTAATCTCTCGACCCCATTCAGAAATGGCCAGCAAATCCTGGCGAAGTGGCTCGTCCATCAATCGCCTTTTATCCTCAATTTCTTGACGACTTGGTCTATGATCGAATGAGTATGAATGACAGAGGTTGCTATCATCTGCGAATGAGTAGATTGGATTTGTAGTCCGATCCAAGAGGTCGTCGATGAAAATAAGAAAAAGGGAAGGGGAAAGGAGAGAGTCCTGTGGCACCCCTGCGGCTAACCTATGCTCGTCGGATGAGAACCCATCTACAACAACACGTATAGTGCGATCTCTGAGGAAACCAACACCAAAAGCAATGAGCTTTGATATGAGTGCGCCGTGCCATACTCTATCAAAGGCCTTGGAGATATCTAGAGCAACAACCTTACTCTCCCTAAACTTGTGGATGGATCGATTCCACTTTTCTGACAGCAGCGTCATCAGGTCTCCCGTAGATCGATTCCTACGGAAGCCATACAGTCGATCATTAAGTAAGTCGTTAGTCTCTAAATACCTCACAAGATGGTGATTTCCGGCAAGGATGAATTCCTCGCAAACATTTCAGCCAATAGGTTAGCTTTGGCAACCGGGTTAGTGAATATCTGGGCATCTTTAACAAGAGTTGGGATGAGGAGTTATCCTTTACTCTTCTTACAAATGACCAAAAGCTCTTACTTCGCCTAGGAGAAGAAAGAACTTTGGCACGAAGACATTGTTCGTGTAGAAACTTTTCACGTCTAAGTACCCTGGCACACATGGTTCTTGTCTGCTTGCGCAGCAGATCAGTGATGGCATTTTTATTATTATTTTCTGAACGCTTCCTATTTGGATCTGACAGCAGTTTTACATGTCTGGTTAAACCAACTTTTATTAGATGGTTTATCCGAAATAACTTTAATTGGTATAAATGACTTCATTCCAATCAAGATAATGTTTTCAATCATGTCAGCCACAGCATCTATATCATCATTTAATTTTTACAAATTTATTTCTTTTATTCTGATTTTCAAGTTTGGAAGTGTTCAAGGAATTTTCTATTTTTTAGGAATTTTTGCCAAATTATTTTTTTTTTGTAAAATCCACCAAAATTTCAGTGAAAAATAGTCAGCATTTATTAACTCAGTGTATAAAAACAATATATATAGTTCGTTATCCATTGGTTGATTTCATGCCATATTGAATAAAGTTCAGTTGGACTTTTGTATAAAAATGTTGTTAACGGTAACAACTCAAAATTTAAAAATTTTCCTTTTTGTCAAAAACAACATACAATGACCATATCTGCCCACAAAGTTTTCAGATTATCTTCCTTAGACTCAACTACAGAGTTACATTTTTAGTTGTTTAATTTAATTTTTAGATTTTGAGTTGTTACCATTTCGGAACAAAGGCGTTATCTGTGGGAATGTTATTTCAATATATCAACATGAATTTATGAGAGGCATTATCTATTATCAACCTATTGGAATTCATATATCATATATTTAGTTCATTTTCTAGAATATATCTAACTGATGTTATTTCCACAGATTTTTGCATGTGTTACGAAATAACACTCCATGATATACATGAAATAATGATGAAAATGGAAAAATTTAAATTGTGGATAATTTAATTTTTTTCTGAAGTTATTTCATTTTATAAATTGGGATAATATCATAATGAAATAACGCAAAAATTAAACTGCATCCAAAATATTTTTTTGGGGATATCTTCATCTTATTTTTGGTTTTGAGCATTACTTTGTAGATTATTTCAAAGAAAAATATTCGGCCGGGCTTAAAGATTTTCTTCTCTGGGGTACGTCCAAAATTACGCAGGTTAAGGTTTCAGTAAAGTTTATTTTAATTTCCTTGGGGCTTGTTTCATTGAGTGATATTTCATATTTTTTACTTTGGATAACATCCACGTCTTTGTTTTATTTTTCCATTTTCAATTTGAGGGTTCTTTCATCTTTTGAGATTTATTTAATTTTCCTTTTTGGGTGTTATCTAATTTCATTTCTTCGTTTGGGGGTTATTTCCTGGCGCCACTGCTAATCTTGAAATCTGGTTGCATTTGTCCAATTTTCCTATTCGAGTAATTGTTAGTTATTGGATATCGTTCTAGGAGAATACAGAGGGTCATGTTTAAGCGGTTAGTAACTCGTGAACTATTTGTTACTAGTGCAGTTACGCTGTTAGGGTAGTAATTTAGGGTATATTCTTTTTTCATTATATTTTAATTACCTCCTTTTTGTTATTTGTTCATCAAAGAACTTGACGCATGTTTTTCTTGTATTTTAATTAATTTTACGATTCCTTCATATACTACACTTTTAAATAGTTTTTCCCATGAGCTTGATATATTTTCATGTAAATTTTTATACACTCCACGAGAGTATTATGTCTTTGTGCATTTGTTTGTAACACCCAAAAGGAAGGGACATAGACCCATTGTTAATTATACCGATCGGCTTAGAATCACTTTCTGAGTCTACTTAGCAATGTCCGTCTGTCTGTCTGTCTGTACGTTCGTCTGTCCATCTATTGTTGTAATCACGATACAGGTCGCAATTGTAGCCAGAACCAAACGAAACTTTGCACAACGAAGTTTTCCGGGACAAGGACGAACGCTATTTAATTTGAAGAAAATCGGTTCAGATTTAGATATAGCCCCCATACGAATTTCACTCCCGATTTGACCCCTTTCACCCATTTGACCCATATACCACATATTTCTACAGATTTTCTTCAAAATTGGCAAAACATCTTATAGTTCAACTAGAAACACCCATGGTGGAAATAGGCCAGATCGGTTCAGATTTATATATAGCACCCATTCAAATTTCGCTCCCGATTTGACTTTTTTGCTGTAGGAACCACATATTTCAGCAGATCTTCTTCAAAACTGGCAAAACGTCTTATATTTCAACTAGAAACAGCCACTGTGAAAATGTGTTAGATCGGTTTAGATTTGTATATAGCTCCCATTCAAATTTCGCTCCCGATTTGACTTTTTCTGCTGTAGAAACCACATATTTTAACAGATCTTCTTTAAAATTGGCAAAACATCTTATATTTCAACTAACAAGACCCATGGCGAGAATAGGTCAGATCTGATCAGATTTAGATATAGCCCCCATACGAATTTCACTCCCGATTTGACTCTTTTCACTCTAGATACCATATTTTATAACAGATTTTCTTCAAAATTGGCAAAACATCTTATATTTCAACTAGAAACACCCATGGCGAAAATTGGTCAGATCGGTTCAGATTTATATATAGCTCCCATACAAATTTCGCTCTCAATTTGAGTTTTTCTGCTGTAGGAACCACATATTTCAGCAGATTTTCTTCAAATTTGGCAAAATATCTTATATTTCCACAAGAAACACACAGGTCGAAAATGAGACAGATCTGTTCTGATTTATATATAACTCCCGGCTTGATTTTTTCGCCCCAGAAACCACGTATTTTCATAGAATTTCTTCAAATTGAGCATAACACATTATACTTCAACTGAAAGAACCTATTATGTAAGTGGGTCACTCCATTCCTTGTTTGTATATAGCCCCGACACAAATATTCTTCGCGATTTGACCAATTAGTTCAGTTCATATTTACCTATGATTAGGAAACATACAAAAAATCTTCCAGTTTTCACTTTTTTACCGAATTGAATTGTATTCGGATAGAAAGTGGAGTGTATCATATAGTCGGGCCCGCCCGACTTTAGCCTTTCCTTACTTGTTATTCCTGATCTTATACATTTGTTTAATTTATTCAATTTCAATTTGATAAAATATAATGTTATTATATGAAGAGTATTTAATTAAGTTCTTTTCGTATATTTATTGTATTTAGATTTAAGAACATTTTGTTATTTACAAACCGAAAAACAAACGTTTAATCTTTTCTGAATTGTTATGAATTTATCATTAAGTGTGCACACAGTCATCCCACTGTGTCAAACAAAGCAAATCTTCTAAGTTTATAATAAAATTAAATGTCGAGTTGTTTTCGGGCACTCATATCCAAGTGGATATTCTTAGGAGTAAACGTGTCAACCCTTATGGCTGTCTGTTCTCCTTCAGTTTATTGTTGTCTGTTTAGAACATATAAAACATAATTTTAAAGACATTTAACTTCTAGGCGGTCGCCGTAAAAAATTATTAAAATGTGTGTGAAAATGTTCCAACCTATTGACTTTGTTCAATGTCATCCAAAACAATCACGGCAAGAGTACCCAACAAAACAGGAAATATGCCATAAAAATAGAAAAAGGAAAGTTGAATTTCATACATGCTTCAGCATAATTATTTATGAATATTTTGATCAGCATGATTTTGGACAAGATGGATGGAAATACAAATGAACACCGATAGATGTCAAATACAAAAAGGGTGCTCCAAAATTAACGCAAGAAGTAGTTTTAATAGAAAATATTAGTTACGCAAATATTAATTTTGTCATTTTATATGTGCACAGTTTTTTATTAATTCCGGTCGCGCGTTTCGTGACCTCACTTTGCCGCCATTTGAGCATATTGGGAAGTGTTATGATATAGAATTCAAAATTATTTAAAAAATCCATGTTGACATTTATTACTCCGTAGAATTCGAAGCAATTGTTTGACAGTGAAACCGTACTTGGTAATTTTTAAGTTCTCCTAAACAAACTTACTTTTAGAATATCAGCTAAAAATAGTGACATTCAAATCAGTGTATGTATGTAATGTAGATTTGAAAATGTTTCAAAATTATTTAAAAATTCCGCGATGACATTTATCACTCCGCAGACTTCGAAGCAATTGTTTGACATTGAAACCAAACTTGTTTGAAATTCTCTTAACGAACTTAATTTTGGAATATGGTCTAAAAATAATGACATTCACTGTGTTGAATGTGTATGTATGTGGTGTAGTTTTGTATATGTTACAAATGTTTTCATTTCGTTCGCATTTTAAATATTAAAGACACACCTTCTTGAAATTTTCTTGTGGCACGTGTCATGATTTCCAGAGCCTTCATGGAATTCCCATGAATACATTCCAATATAAGCAAATACTCTAAAACAAGAGCTCGTTGTGTATATAAGCATAATTTAGGACTTCTTTGAATTGTCATTATGACAACAAAGTTACGAATGTGGTGGCGAGGTTGTTCAATCTTTAAACGACCCAAAATGGCTGCGAGATATTCCCGACTCAAAATTGACGCGTTTTAAGAAACAGTGGCCTAACCACCATTTCTGTCGAACTCTCCTAAAATGATTGTTTTCCTTTACCATCGACTTAAAATGCAATTCAATTTGGATTTATGCTTGGATTATGTCCCTTTATTAGGAATTTAATAGAAATAATATTTCTCTTTGTATATTTTCCGAACAAATGTAAATCGCTACCAAATCCATCACAGATATGATATCTACCGCAATTTTTTGTGTTGTAAATATCTGTGGAATCATACATTCATATTACACTGTGGAAATAGAGTGATCAAAACCGAGACCGAAAACCGGGTTTTTCATCGGAGACCGACCGTCTGGGTTTTTAAAATCGCGGTTTTTTTATGTCGGTCTCAACCGGTTTTTCATGGTGCAAAAAGTCTGTTTTTCGGTGCTTTTTATATTATTATTAGCTTCATAGGACTTTTTTATCAGGGACCGCAAATGTATTTAAAAAGATTTACAATCACAGCAATACTATGAGTCTAAAATGGCGAAGTTCGTCCTATATTTCACAAGCATTTCTTATGGGCAGAAGAAAAATCGACACCGTTGATCCGCTGCCGATGTCGACCAGGACGAAATATTTTGCAGATCATCATTAAATAATCCAGTATTCTATTCGGTCCAGAAATTAAAGCTGTTTTTCAAAATGTTTTTCCATGTCAGCAAGATATAATTAGTAGTTTTTACGGTGTCAACACCTGTTCTAAACTGAATTTTTGGGAATAAAATATACAAGACGAAAAGTAATAATGGATTGAAATATTATTAAAAAATCGCAAAATGAATTTTTGGTTGGTCTATTGCCAAAAATTCATTTTGCGATGATTCATACAGGAATGTTTGGAGTTAATTTCGAAAGATTTCAGTGAATCTGATCATGGCATCAGAATTATCCTATCCCCAAGAACGAGTATGCGCAATGGGTCAACATTTTCTGGTATTACCCTATAACCCTATAATTTCCCCATTTTTACTGTTTTTTATCACGGTTTTCGAAAAACCCGACAGTGCAGAAAAACCGTGTTTTTGATCACTCTATGTGGAACACAATAAAATAACAAGTTTCTGCTATGGTGGCTAAAAGAAGAATATACATACATCGGCGTTTTAAACATTTCATATTCAACAAATCAAATAAATTTGCTTACTTGAACTTGTTTTTATTAAGTTTTCTTCAATTTGTTTAGTGTAACGCCCCTGAGGATGATCGACGAAGTCGTTCGAAATATCGGAAACAAAATAAAATAATAAACAAACAAGATCTCGTTTCCATTTATTTGCGACCTTAAGCCGGACAATAATAGAAAACATTCAAATGAAACAGGTCACACACATCATAACGATTTCTTCATTTTTTTGTTGTACGCCTTATAGTGAAATTAAACGTAGAATATTTCTTCCATCCCCAAAAGTCACTTTTAAGAGACAGTTTAGCACCACTTTGGAGAAAGTACGAAATTATACCTAATTTTTAATTTTAAATTTTGATTTTTTTCTGTCATTTATGTTACGTTTAGAGTTTTGGTGTATTCAAGGACTTATAGCAAAATTTTATTTATATTTTTGTAGATCAATTTGACTCGTTAAACCTCTGTTTTATGGGTGGTTTTACTCTTTTGCTCAAAAAGGACCAATAGGTCTCGTATATTGAGGTGCTAGAGGGTTAAAATGTTCCACAGAAATGTTCCTCGCGGTGTTTTAAGAAATATTGCTGTTTAATATCTAAGGATCACAAGGTTGCCTATGCCGACTCATCATAAGAATGTGCAAAAGATGGAAATATTGGCCTCCCCTCTAAAATGACAACCATACGTAAACTTTCAAAACACCGATACACGTATATTCGTTTTCCTTATTTGTTTCACTGTGTTATGAATTTCATTTTCGATTGCAAAATTGTGCAATAAATTACCATTCCATTGTGGCGTATTAGTTATATTTATACGTCGTAGATAATATTGCTCATTCGATCAGTTGTACGGCTGACCGTGAAAAGAAATCTCTTTAAAATCAACTTTATTTGCTTTGAAATTGTTTCTCTACTATTTTTTATCCTCCATTTTCTAATGATCATCATTCATTCAATTTTATAGCAAAAAATTTGCTGAATATTAAAAATGATCTATTTTGGTGGTAAAACCCACTAAGACGTGATATTTGTTCACATTTTTACAATTGTTTTATAAAATTGTAAGTTGGGCCCATTTGCAACCAACCATCTAGTACCATCCACGCAAATAATCCGACCCTTAGTAAAACAAGTAAGAAAAGGCAAAAATCGTGCGGTTATAAAATCCAATTTCTACCCAATTACAAGGTTTTTATTACCAACTCTTGTTTGATCAGTGATAGTTTAATATCGGATACATTCGTAATCGTTTTACGATTATGAGGAATATGAAAACGTGGCTCTTTATGGACCAGAGTACTTTACGTTCATCATTGGTAAAATCTACCAGCTAAACGAGTATATAGCCAACATGTCCTACTTATTCAACTGACGTTCCTAGACAAGTCATACAATATGTAAAAATGTTCTAAATCAATAATAGATATTTTTTTTTAATTAAATTATTATTATTAATCTTTATTAAATTATTCATCAGTCTTATAAAAGATTTTAAATATATATGTACACATTAAGAGATTTGGCTTAAAATAACCTTACATCTATAACAATAATCGCTTATAACAAAATAATAAGTAATTTATGAGAAAAAAATATAGATATCGCCGAAGGAAAATTTTATAAAAAACCTTCATTAAATAGTGACTAATATTTTTAAAATATTATTAAAGTGTTTTTAATACATATATTTTAACATTATTTATTATTATTTTAATATACTTATATTTTGTTTACATAATTAATTGAAAAGGTTTTTAACAAGATCATTTTCTGATAGTGAACACATAAATTTAAAATTTTCACTAATTTTATCTATACGAGTTTTAACTAACTCTACATCATGCAATCTATGAAGGCGGCGGGTGGAGTAGTGCCAGGGTAATCTCATCATCATCTTAAGAAGTTTATTTTGGCTAATTTGAATTTTTGTTATGTATGTTTTAGCACACCCTCCCCACACAGGGCAGGCATAACAGATTATAGATTGGAAAATGGATTTGAAAATATTTATTTTGTTGCATATATTAAGATCTGATTTTCTATTAATTAATGGATAAAGAAGTTTCATAGCAATGTTAATTTTTTTAATTATTTGTGTTACGTGACTACAAAAAGTAATTCGTTGGTCTAGAATGACTCCTAGATATTTAACATTGTTAAACCAAGGAATATCTATACCATTCATGTAAATACACCCGTTAGGTAGGTTACAAATACTTCTTTTTCTAGTGAAAAAGATGGCTTGTGATTTGTCTGCATTTATCTTTATTTTCCATTTATTAAAGTAATCAGACAAAATATTGATAGATCTTTGTATGTTTTCAATAATAGGAATTGGGGCTGCTCCAGAGGTGTATATTGCTGTATCATCTGCATAGAAAGCATAGTTACATATACTTAATTTGGGTATATCAGCGCAATAGATTGTATACAATATGGGTCCGAGTACTGATCCTTGAGGTACTCCTGCTCTTATGTCGTACATATCAGAAAAAAACGAATTTAAAGAGATACAAAACCATCTGTTATTTAGATATTTTTCAATGATTTTTATAAGATAGAGAGGAAAATTTAAATTAATTAGTTTGTAAATTAATCCATTGTGCCACACCGTATCGAATGCCTTCTCTACATCTAAAAGCACCATAGCGACTGATTTTTTATTGGTTAATTCGCCTTTCACAAAATTTGTCAGACGTTTCAACTGTTGTGTAGTACTATGACCAGGTCGGAATCCAAATTGCTCTTTAGGAATTATGTTATTACCGGTTAGATGATTTGAAATTTTATTTTTTAGAATTTTTTCGTAAACTTTTCCTAAACAGCTCAGTAAGCTGATAGGTCGGTAGCTAACAGTTTCATTTGGCGGTTTACCAGGTTTTAAAATGGGGACCACTTTAGCCGTTCGCCATGATTTTGGAAAATACTGCAGTTTAAGACATGAGTTATAAATAAATGTTAAACGTTTAACACCAGATTTTGGTAGGTTTTTCAAAAAATTGTTATTGATGATTTTCCACATGATTTTCCTGATTTCAAATCATTCAAAATGAGTTTTAGGGGCGATTCTGAAATAAATTCCATATCTGGTGTGAAAGCGCTGGATGAATTGAACTGCTCTACAACAGTACTAACTGTTTGTTCTAATGGTAATGGTTTTTGAAAAACGATAGATATTTTTAAAGAAAAAAATTTCAAACGTACCTTTCATATTTGTATTTTCATTTTGAAAATATAAGTCCGATAAAACAGTCCGTAAATTAAGATTAAAAAAAACACAAAAATGAAAAAAGGGAAAAATTCCTTTGGATTACTATTTAATAGCTAACATCCATACAAAGAAAACAATTTGAGAGATATATAGGTAAATGTTAAAGTTATGACACTCATTGTAGACGCAACTTTTTAAAAATATTTTTTGATTTTTGTTGAAATAGCGCTATAAAGACATAATACAAATTAGAAAACAGAACACAAATTAGATTAAAAAAATATTTTCTATTTTGTAATAGCCTTATCTTAATATAAGGCCCATTTGAAGAAAATCTATGTATTAATGTATAATTTATGGCCATTTAAAAAAATTTTATTTTTTAAGAAATATATTTGTGTCTATAAAGAATGTCCTACTTTTTACATCTTTTTTTAAACATTTGTTTTCTATTTTTATGGTTTTTTTCTCAACAGCAAAACAATTTAAGAGAAATATTTTTTGTATTCTTTCCCTAAACCATAGTTTTTATTTGAAAGTGAAATTCGTAGAAATCATAAATACTTTTGAGTGACCTATATTTAAAAAATAAAAGTGTTTATTATTTGCACATTCGATAAAAATTGGAATTTTAATACGAATTTAAAAAAGAATATCCATAAACTAAATTTGTGATGATTTCAGCATACTTAATGCACACAAAAAAATATTTTATGGCATAGTGTATCGGAAGGCCACATTTGAGGTGAAATATCAAGTAATATAAGAAATTTGAACAAAATCTTTTAAAGTATTGCGGTTTCTAGAAATGAAAGCGGGAACTAGAGAGTGACATTTTTATAACCCTCAATGAACCTCTTTCGGTAGAGAAGCTTCTACTTGAAGTAAAACGTGTTGAGCCAAATTTCAAAAGTAAAATTGGAAAGGACATTTGTATATAGACCATATATAAAGTAAACTTTTTAAGACTCCATAAAAAGATGGAAGTGATCCAATCTTGCCATAGTTTAGTTCATATATAACGTGGTGCGACCAAATCGAAAAAAATGTTTAAACTTATAGTTTCTAGAGCGGCAAAAGTTTAATCGAGATTATATATTATAAAGGGTGTTTTTTATTGGGGTATAGAACTTTAAGTTGGCATCACTTTTTTAACTGGCGGCCATTTTGTCAGCTGTCAAGTGATTAATATTTAGTTTGGTTTGCCATTTCATCATGAACAGGTTGACAAAAGAACAACGCTTGCAAATCGTGCAAATTTATTTCGAAAGTAATGGTTCAGTTCGCGAAGTTCACCGCAAACTCCGTCCATTTTATGGTCGACATAATCGTCCATCAGAGCAATTAATTCGGTTAACCGCATAATTTCGCGGAATGGACCTAATGTTAAAGTTATGACACTCATTGTAGACGCAACTTTTTAAAAATATTTTTTGATTTTTGTTGAAATAGCGCTATAAAGACATAATACAAATTAGAAAACAGAACACAAATTAGATTAAAAAAATATTTTCTATTTTGTAATAGCCTTATCTTAATATAAGGCCCATTTGAAGAAAATCTATGTATTAATGTATAATTTATGGCCATTTAAAAAAATTTTATTTTTTAAGAAATATATTTGTGTCTATAAAGAATGTCCTACTTTTTACATCTTTTTTTAAACATTTGTTTTCTATTTTTATGGTTTTTTTCTCAACAGCAAAACAATTTAAGAGAAATATTTTTTGTATTCTTTCCCTAAACCATAGTTTTTATTTGAAAGTGAAATTCGTAGAAATCATAAATACTTTTGAGTGACCTATATTTAAAAAATAAAAGTGTTTATTATTTGCACATTCGATAAAAATTGGAATTTTAATACGAATTTAAAAAAGAATATCCATAAACTAAATTTGTGATGATTTCAGCATACTTAATGCACACAAAAAAATATTTTATGGCATAGTGTATCGGAAGGCCACATTTGAGGTGAAATATCAAGTAATATAAGAAATTTGAACAAAATCTTTTAAAGTATTGCGGTTTCTAGAAATGAAAGCGGGAACTAGAGAGTGACATTTTTATAACCCTCAATGAACCTCTTTCGGTAGAGAAGCTTCTACTTGAAGTAAAACGTGTTGAGCCAAATTTCAAAAGTAAAATTGGAAAGGACATTTGTATATAGACCATATATAAAGTAAACTTTTTAAGACTCCATAAAAAGATGGAAGTGATCCAATCTTGCCATAGTTTAGTTCATATATAACGTGGTGCGACCAAATCGAAAAAAATGTTTAAACTTATAGTTTCTAGAGCGGCAAAAGTTTAATCGAGATTATATATTATAAAGGGTGTTTTTTATTGGGGTATAGAACTTTAAGTTGGCATCACTTTTTTAACTGGCGGCCATTTTGTCAGCTGTCAAGTGATTAATATTTAGTTTGGTTTGCCATTTCATCATGAACAGGTTGACAAAAGAACAACGCTTGCAAATCGTGCAAATTTATTTCGAAAGTAATGGTTCAGTTCGCGAAGTTCACCGCAAACTCCGTCCATTTTATGGTCGACATAATCGTCCATCAGAGCAATTAATTCGGTTAACCGCATAATTTCGCGGAATGGACCTGTCAATTGGCCACCAAGATCGTGTGATTTGACACCATTGGATTATTTTCTTTGGGGATATGTGAAGTCGCTCGTCTACGCCAACAAACCAGAAACGTTAGGGGACTTGGAAGCCAACATTCGTGGCGTTATTGCCAACATACGGCCCCATATGCTGGCTATATTCGAGCCAGCCGCGGCGGCCACATGCCCGAAATCATATTTAAACATTAATGGCATAAAATTATCCTTCCAATAAAGCCAAATTGATGGACATTAAAACGATTTTCTTGTGTTTTATTTCAATTCGAAGTTCTATACCTCAATAAAAAACACCCTTTATTATTATATTTAATCGAGGCTATATACAATTCTAGACCGAATTGCTTGAAATTCAATAGCGTGCCAAACAGATTACTAAGAACCACAGATTACTAAGAAGTCCCACAAGATTCGAAAGTTTTAAAATTTATAATGATATTTACAAAAATGTATTACATCGAAATTATTAACACTGCGACTTCATTTGAAATCACCTTATTTTTGGAATTCAAAATTATGTATTTTTAGTAGATATTAGTGCAGGACCGAACAATCGACCGTTGTTCTCTGTACAGTTTATTTTGCTATGATTATGTTTGTGTACAGTATACTACAAACCATAACACGGTTAAGGTTTGCATCCCGGGATTTCCCGCGGGAAAAATCCCGGGAATTTGCATATTTTCAGTTTCCCGTATCCCGGGAAATGTGTAAGGGATTCCCGCTGGAATCCCTTAGCAAGTTTTACCTATTTCTCGCACATTTTTTCGCCACTTGTTCACAATAAAATTGTAAAAGGTACAAAATAATTTAAAAAATATCACTTTTAATTAGATATGTGTCAGCTAGGCGATATAAATCTTCTAACTTGAATATGGTAATTCAATATAATAAATATAAACTGAATAGAAGGCTCCAATAACGTTTATGATAAAAGTCTTTATATGCTAATATCTGTGGAGAAATGAAACGGAACTGATAATTAACGATTTACTAACAATACATCTCTCGAGTATATAATATCGTTCTCTATCGCGCTCACTTTCTCCAATAAAATTAGAAATAGGCTATCTTATGAGTATTTAAATAGGTTGTCTGCTTTAAAATTTTTTATATTTCAAAAAATCTATTAATTTAAAAATATGCCTACATTTCATACTCTACATCACTTCGTGGTATAGGGCATCACGTCAAATGTTTGTAATACAGATATATAATATTTTACTTTATTAAAGTTCCTATTTTTTTTGGAAAAAGTTTCCCGGGATCCCGGGAAATCGAAAAAATAATTCCCGTGTCCCGGGAAATAAAAAGTACGGGAAAATGCAAACCCTAAACACGGTACAATGCTAAATTTGTCGTAAATTTTTTTTGTGTAAATTTTCCTTACTTGTTTTTTTTTTTTGAAATGTTGATCTTTGTCATTTAATAATGGAACACAATATAATTCATATGACTACCACAACTGGCCCGACTCAATTTTTCAGTTCATTTTCGTTTGTTCTGGCTCGAATCTCGTCAATGGCAACTTTGTCACTGGAAGGTTTGCGTAAAATGTATCCTTAATGGCTCCCCACAGAAAATAATCCAAAGGGCTCAAATCACAGCTTCGAGGCGGCTAATTTCGGCTGATAATTCGATTTTGAAAAACAGTGCTTAAAATGTCCATGGTTGCGTTGGCTGTATGACATGTAGCCCCGTCTTTTGAAATCAAATGTTGTAAATGTCATTGAAACAAAAATTCGTTGAGACTGGCACGGCAACGCTTACCGTTGACGATAACCGCGGATCCGTGCTCATTTTCGGAGAAAAAATGGCCCAATGAAGCCGCCAGCCCAAAATCCACACCAAACAGTGACTTCTTGTGAATGCATTGTGCTTTCTCTGAACCCCATATGCGGTAATTTTGCTTATTTATTGATTGAGCTTCATCTAACAACACGATTTTTCGGTAAATTACCTTCAGCCCGTTTGGCGCACCAAAAACGCATCGGAAGCGTCCCATTTTGTAAATGTCTAACATAAAGCTGAAAATAAAAATGAATGCTTTTCTACTTTTCAAAGTACAAGTAGTCGGTAGTTACAATTTAAAATTGCAAAATGACCCACCCTGTATAAGTATCAATTCCTATTGCTTCGTGTTTTATAGCATTCGAAAATTTGTGTCACATCGATACAGATTTATATACAGATCCCCTAGAAATGTTCCTCCCATTTTGCTTCATAATGCTTAGTTTTATCAGACGAACTTAGCATAATATTTCACTTGGGAACATCTGTAGAAAAAAGGATCACATCGACTCATGTTTTATATAGCCTTCATACAAATATTTCTCTTCTCTTTTACTTCCAAGCACTCTAGGATACACCTATTACAATCGACCAGATCATGTACACTATATTTGACTATCATCTATTTTGAAAGTCTACCACATCGGTCTATGTTTTTATACAGACCCCATACAAATGTCGCCTCCGTTTTGACTCTTTGACGCCTAGGACACATATATTTGGGTCAAATTTGGCAAAGTATAATATATAACACATATTTTACTAACTTTTTAGTCAGACCCAGATTTGGCAATAAACCCTTTTAATGGGATAGAGAGTGGAGACTATCATTTAGTCGGCTCCCCTGACATCCTTACTTGTGTTAAGTTAAATTAATAGTACTGATTTGAATATTACCACCTCTCTTGGAAGGAATTAAAATATAAAAACTGTTAAAAGCAACATTGCATTTGAACTTAAAATGGTTAAAAATTATTTAAAACATTTTTAATATCTCCTGTAGAATGGGGGACCCTAGGGGGTTAATTATCCTACAATTGTTGTATAAATTTTTGTCCTAAACAATACTTCTCTTACCTCTATCTGACGTACTTCTAGAGACTCCAATATCAAAAACAAGTAAGAAGGCGTTAAGTTCGGCCGGGCCGAATCTTATATACCCTCCACCACGGAGTGCATTCCACAGAATTACCAGCAGATTAAAGGATGTCGACATAGAAGTACAGAACCATATAACGAAAATTGTGATATGTTTATGCACATTACTATATTTGATTACTATTTCAAACTATAATGTATACTTATGACAGTGCGCATTAAAATCTACTAATATAAATAAATACAATGCTGTAATTGTGAAAATGAACATGACTAAATATTAGGCGATTGTCAGTCGCCATTAGGGAGAAGCATTTTCAGATACAGACAAAGTGACTGCATTATTTTGATAAGAAAAGTACAAATTTTAAAGATATCCCCATCCGCATTCTCCGCCTAAATGTACAAATTTTGAAAAAAAAAACCTTTTTGTTTCGAGTCTTCATAGTTAGACCACCGAATATATATACCGAATTTCATGATATCAACTTCAGCGGTTTGGAAGGTCCCATTTGTATCCCTCTTTTTTTTCAATTATATCCCTTAAAAGTACGAATTTCGAAAAAATCCATCTAATTTACGTGTTTATGCAATTAGAGGGATGTACACACCGAATTTCATAATTCTAGCTGTTGTCGTATCATTGGTACCATATTTTATCCATTTTTGTCCCATTTCGCCCGCTAAAACATTTATTTTCTTTGTGGTGCTTCCAAGCTACAAGAGGAATGTCCGCAACAAATTTCAAATGTATGAAAATCAGAAATTTAATTAATAAGCCAAGGCTGCCAATATTTTTATACTATGTACATATAATGGAAATAATACTTCAATTCATAAAGTAAATATAAGGCAGCAATCATAAATACCCTAAATATTGGGGGATAGAGAGTGTATTTTCAGCTGCAGTCCTTTGGTTGCTTGTATTTCCATCTATTTTAAATTCAAAAGTATACATTTTGAAAATACCTTATCTCTCACGTACGCAATATAAGACAAATTCATGATTCTACTATTTTTTGTCGTAAAAGCAACAAAATAAAGTACGAATTTGGAAAAAAATATTTTACCTATGCACTCAGAGGAATATATATACCCAATCCATGATACTATCTGCGGCCATTTTGTTGGTACCATTTTTATCCCCTTTTTCGCGTTTTACTCCTTAAAAGTACGACTTTCGAAAACTTCATCATTCTAGCGGTAGCCTTTTAGTTGGTACCATTTTTATCCCTCTGCTCCCATTGAATCCCTTGAAAGTACGAATTTGGAAAAATGTTTTTTTTTTTTGTCGTGTCACTCAGTCAGCTGAATTTCATTTTCATTATTCTGGGTGCAGCGGTTTGGTTGGTACTATTTTTATTCCTCTATCCCCATTTAACCCCTTCAAAGTACAAATTTGGGAAAAATAATTTTATATTATGTATCTACACAATTAGAGGAATGTACACACCGAATTTCGTGTTTCTAGCTGTTGTCGTTTGATAGGTACTATTTTTATCCCTTTTCGTCCCATTTCGCCCCCTACGGTGCCCTTTATGCTATAAAGGGAATGCGAATTGCAAATATCAAGTAAATACAATCTATTATGTTGAATAAACATGCTGAAATACTCTAAATATTAGGGGTATTTTCAGTCCTTGTGAGGGAAAAATTTTTCCCTCTGGGCCGATTTCGCCCACTTTCAATCCCAACCGATCTGCAACCATAAGACACATTTAGGAAAAATTTGAACCTCCTAGCTCATTTCGTTCGGCCGCTATCGTGCTTTCAGCAGACAGACGGACATGGCTATATCGTCGTAGAATTTTACCACGACCACGACTTTATGGGGTCTCCGATGAATATTTTAAGGTGTTAAAAACGGAGAAAAATATTGAGAATTTCAAGAAACTTTGCATTTAATGTGTTTGTTAGACACACTGTTAATATTGTAAAAGATGAGTTAGTCAAAATTGTTCCCGTGTCCCGGGAAATAAAAAGTACGGGAAAATGCAAACCCTAAACACGGTACAATGCTAAATTTGTCGGATAATAACTGATTTGGATAATTATCCGCAGATGCCAAATCTTATTTTAGTTTTCTTGGATAGTTATAGTTTTCGAGTAATCAAAAAATGTTTTTTTTTTTTTTTTGTAAATTAGCAACAATTTTGACTAACTCATCTTCTACAATATTAACAGTGTGTCTAACAAACACATTAAATGCAAAGTTTCTTGAAATTCTCAATATTTTAGCTTCTATGGACAGTACTGCATCAAAAACAAAATCTTTCAAGATTTCGTAATACACAACTGTGTAAGAAAATAATATTTTAAAAGTGATTTTCTTTTACGACTTTTGTATGGAGTGTAATAAAGCAGTCAATAATAACCCAAGTGTATTATACACATACGATGATAATTTTGTGGTTTTCACAAATAACCACTTAAGTCATAACATTATACTTTTCAGGAGAACAAAAACATTATTTTTAGGATTGTAACTTCGGCAAAAGTTTTTTTTTATTTTTTCTTAACCGACATCTTTATTATGTCTTTATAAGTTACTGTGTATAATTTTGAAAAGAAAAAATCCTGGAGGAGGATTAGAAACCATATTGTTACGGACACAGAAAAGTGTGTACAAAACAGCAAATCTTTACATCAGATGTATTTGTGAAAATAAATGTTGCCATAAATGCGGCTCAAGAAGGTAACAGGAAGCGCACAAGTTGTTATAAGTGCTTATTAAATAAAAAATTTAAAAAACGTTTTAATACTATTTGCATGAATAACAGCATAAGTCCGTATATGTTTCTTATTCAGAAAAAGATTATGCTACAATACATCTTAGGTCGACAATAATTTCACCCTCGAAAAACTTGCATTATTTATTGTCGAGTGTTATATCTCGATATCAAAAAATATTTTTGGATCAAGTAATGCGTTTTCTGCGCTAAACTGATGCTACAAGAAATATGAAGAAATTTCACAATTATAGCTTAATTATTTTTTTTAGATAAGCAGAAAAAATACATTTTGTGTAGACTGTATTGCATCAAACCGAATTCTTAAAAGATATTTTTATACCAGCCAACTCCAGAATGGGGGTATATTCACTTTGTCATTCCGTTTTTAACACCTTAAAATATTCATCGGAGACCCCATAAAGTCGTGGTCGTGGTAAAATTCTACGACGATATAGCCATGTCCGTCTGTCTGCTGAAAGCACGATAGCGGCCGAACGAAATGAGCTAGGAGGTTCAAATTTTTCCTAAATGTGTCTTATGGTTGCAGATCGGTTGGGATTGAAAGTGGGCGAAATCGGCCCAGAGGGAAAAATTTTTCCCTCACAAGGACTGAAAATACCCCTAATATTTAGAGTATTTCAGCATGTTTATTCAACATAATAGATTGTATTTACTTGATATTTGCAATTCGCATTCCCTTTATAGCATAAAGGGCACCGTAGGGGGCGAAATGGGACGAAAAGGGATAAAAATAGTACCTATCAAACGACAACAGCTAGAAACACGAAATTCGGTGTGTACATTCCTCTAATTGTGTAGATACATAATATAAAATTATTTTTCCCAAATTTGTACTTTGAAGGGGTTAAATGGGGATAGAGGAATAAAAATAGTACCAACCAAACCGCTGCACCCAGAATAATGAAAATGAAATTCAGCTGACTGAGTGACACGACAAAAAAAAAAACATTTTTCCAAATTCGTACTTTCAAGGGATTCAATGGGAGCAGAGGGATAAAAATGGTACCAACTAAAAGGCTACCGCTAGAATGATGAAGTTTTCGAAAGTCGTACTTTTAAGGAGTAAAACGCGAAAAAGGGGATAAAAATGGTACCAACAAAATGGCCGCAGATAGTATCATGGATTGGGTATATATATTCCTCTGAGTGCATAGGTAAAATATTTTTTTCCAAATTCGTACTTTATTTTGTTGCTTTTACGACAAAAAATAGTAGAATCATGAATTTGTCTTATATTGCGTACGTGAGAGATAAGGTATTTTCAAAATGTATACTTTTGAATTTAAAATAGATGGAAATACAAGCAACCAAAGGACTGCAGCTGAAAATACACTCTCTATCCCCCAATATTTAGGGTATTTATGATTGCTGCCTTATATTTACTTTATGAATTGAAGTATTATTTCCATTATATGTACATAGTATAAAAATATTGGCAGCATTGGCTTATTAATTAAATTTCTGATTTTCATACATTTGAAATTTGTTGCGGACATTCCTCTTGTAGCTTGGAAGCACCACAAAGAAAATAAATGTTTTAGCGGGCGAAATGGGACAAAAATGGATAAAATATGGTACCAATGATACGACAACAGCTAGAATTATGAAATTCGGTGTGTACATCCCTCTAATTGCATAAACACGTAAATTAGATGGATTTTTTCGAAATTCGTACTTTTAAGGGATATAATTGAAAAAAAAGAGGGATACAAATGGGACCTTCCAAACCGCTGAAGTTGATATCATGAAATTCGGTATATATATTCGGTGGTCTAACTATGAAGACTCGAAACAAAAAGGTTTTTTTTTTCAAAATTTGTACATTTAGGCGGAGAATGCGGATGGGGATATCTTTAAAATTTGTACTTTTCTTATCAAAATAATGCAGTCACTTTGTCTGTATCTGAAAATGCTTCTCCCTAATGGCGACTGACAATCGCCTAATATTTAGTCATGTTCATTTTCACAATTACAGCATTGTATTTATTTATAGTAGTAGATTTTAATGCGCACTGTCATAAGTATACATTATAGTTTGAAATAGTAATCAAATATAGTAATGTGCATAAACATATCACAATTTTCGTTATATGGTTCTGTACTTCTATGTCGACATCCTTTAATCTGCTGGTAATTCTGTGGAATGCACTCCGTGGTGGAGGGTATATAAGATTCGGCCCGGCCGAACTTAACGCCTTCTTACTTGTTTTTGATATTGGAGTCTCTAGAAGTACGTCAGATAGAGGTAAGAGAAGTATTGTTTAGGACAAAAATTTATACAACAATTGTAGGATAATTAACCCCCTAGGGTCCCCCATTCTACAGGAGATATTAAAAATGTTTTAAATAATTTTTAACCATTTTAAGTTCAAATGCAATGTTGCTTTTAACAGTTTTTATATTTTAATTCCTTCCAAGAGAGGTGGTAATATTCAAATCAGTACTATTAATTTAACTTAACACAAGTAAGGATGTCAGGGGAGCCGACTAAATGATAGTCTCCACTCTCTATCCCATTAAAAGGGTTTATTGCCAAATCTGGGTCTGACTAAAAAGTTAGTAAAATATGTGTTATATATTATACTTTGCCAAATTTGACCCAAATATATGTGTCCTAGGCGTCAAAGAGTCAAAACGGAGGCGACATTTGTATGGGGTCTGTATAAAAACATAGACCGATGTGGTAGACTTTCAAAATAGATGATAGTCAAATATAGTGTACATGATCTGGTCGATTGTAATAGGTGTATCCTAGAGTGCTTGGAAGTAAAAGAGAAGAGAAATATTTGTATGAAGGCTATATAAAACATGAGTCGATGTGATCCTTTTTTCTACAGATGTTCCCAAGTGAAATATTATGCTAAGTTCGTCTGATAAAACTAAGCATTATGAAGCAAAATGGGAGGAACATTTCTAGGGGATCTGTATATAAATCTGTATCGATGTGACACAAATTTTCGAATGCTATAAAACACGAAGCAATAGGAATTGATACTTATACAGGGTGGGTCATTTTGCAATTTTAAATTGTAACTACCGACTACTTGTACTTTGAAAAGTAGAAAAGCATTCATTTTTATTTTCAGCTTTATGTTAGACATTTACAAAATGGGACGCTTCCGATGCGTTTTTGGTGCGCCAAACGGGCTGAAGGTAATTTACCGAAAAATCGTGTTGTTAGATGAAGCTCAATCAATAAATAAGCAAAATTACCGCATATGGGGTTCAGAGAAAGCACAATGCATTCACAAGAAGTCACTGTTTGGTGTGGATTTTGGGCTGGCGGCTTCATTGGGCCATTTTTTCTCCGAAAATGAGCACGGATCCGCGGTTATCGTCAACGGTAAGCGTTGCCGTGCCAGTCTCAACGAATTTTTGTTTCAATGACATTTACAACATTTGATTTCAAAAGACGGGGCTACATGTCATACAGCCAACGCAACCATGGACATTTTAAGCACTGTTTTTCAAAATCGAATTATCAGCCGAAATTAGCCGCCTCGAAGCTGTGATTTGAGCCCTTTGGATTATTTTCTGTGGGGAGCCATTAAGGATACATTTTACGCAAACCTTCCAGTGACAAAGTTGCCATTGACGAGATTCGAGCCAGAACAAACGAAAATGAACTGAAAAATTGAGTCGGGCCAGTTGTGGTAGTCATATGAATTATATTGTGTTCCATTATTAAATGACAAAGATCAACATTTCACAAAAAAAAACAAGTAAGGAAAGGTTAAAGTCGGGCCGGGCCGACTCTATGATACACTCCACTTTCTATCCGAATACAATTTAATTCGGTGAAAAAGTGAAAACGGGTAGGATTTTTGCATCCTTTAAATGTGTGTGTATGACAAAAAATGTTAAATCGGAAAGGACATTTGTATGGGGTATATTGAAATGTGGAACGAAATAGGTGAAATATAGTATGTATAGTTTGGCCAAAATCGGTTAAACATTTGGGAGCAACATTTGTATGGGGGCTATATCTAAATCTGAACCGATCTTAGCCACTTTCACCATAGGTTTTTTCCTTGTATTATAATCTGATGTGCCAAATTTAAAGAAAATCGAGTACAATGTGGTTTCTAAAGCGGCAAAAGTCAAATCGGGAGTTACATTTGTTTGGGGTCTATATCTAAATCTGAACCGATCTTACCCAATTTTTGCATAGGTGTTTCTAGTTGGATTATAAGATGTTGTGCCAAATTTAAGGAAAATTGGATACAATATGTGGTTTCTAGAGGGGGAAATGTCAAATCGGGAGCGACATTTGTATGGGAGCTATATCTAAATCTGAACCGATCTTATCCAATTTCTGCATATGTGTTTCTAGTTGGATTATAAGATGTTGTGCCAAATTTAAAGAAAATCGAGTATAATATGTGGCTTTTAGGGCGGAAAATGTCAAATCGGGAGCGACATTTGTATGGGGGCTATATCTAAATCTGAACCGATCTTACCTAATTTTTGCGTATGTGTTTCTAGTTGGATTATAAGATGTTGTGCCAAATTTAAAGAAAATCGAGTACAATGTGGTTTCTAAAGCGGCAAAAGTCAAATCGGGAGCGACATTTGTATGGGGGCTATATCTAAATCTGAACCGATCTTACCGAATTTCTGCATAGGTGTTTCTAGTTGGATTGTAGGATGTTGTGTCAAATTTAAAGAAAATCGGGTACAATATGTCGTTTCTAGAGCGGAAAATGTCAAATCGGGAGCGACATTTGTATGGGGGCTATATCTAAATCTGAACCGATCTTACCTAATTTCTGCATACGTGTTTCTAGTTGGATTATAAGATGTTGTGCCAAATTTAAAGAAAATTGGCTATATATTAAATCTGAACCGATTTGCCTCAAATTAAATAGCGTTCGTCCTTGATCCACAAAATTTACTTGTGCCAATTTTTGTTAGGATCAGACTATAATTGCGACCTGTAGTTTGATTACAACAATAGATGGACAGACAGACGTACAGACAGACGGACATTGCTAAATCGACTCAGAAAGTGATTCTAAGTCGATCGGTATACTTAATAATGGGTCTATCCCGCTTCCTTTTGGGCGTTACAAACAAATGCACAAAGCCATAATACTCTCGTGGAGTGTATAAAAACAGAAATTTGAAAAAATAATCAGAACGAGTTCCAGATTTTACATAATGTTACAAAATGGATCGAAATCGCTTGTAATTTCCCAAATAGATTTTCTTAAAAATACTTTTAATTCAAGGTAAATATAAAGTCTTTTTTATTTAAAAAAATATATCAGAAATCAAATAATGGACGTTGGGGTTTTACTCCAACCTTGTCCTAGGATCATGCCCAACAAATATATCTTTATGTTTTATTGGCAGAATCCACAGCTATTCCAGAAACGACAAATTTACTTGTTCCCAACATTTACTGTTTCCCTTAACTGCTGAAATATAACACCATTAGCCATTTGTTAGCCAATTCCCCTTTTGCTCGATATAATAAATTAGCCGCCATTAATCAAACTTTTGTTAGGCCCAACGTATTGTTATTATCACAGCCACTACCGATGACGACTACTGCGACTACCGCTACTTCCTACTACCACACATTCTTTACGTATTATTTTAAACAATAATTTAAGACAAATTGCTTTTGCCTTGCTGTTGTTGTTGCTGTTCGCTCCTGATCCTGTTTGGCAGCAATTGCTGTTTCTGTTGCTGTTGTTGATATGTATGTATGGATGAATGTATGCGCTATGTTTGTTTGTATATAAAATACACATCAAGATAAAAGAAATTACTTTCCCAGAAAGGCATTTCAGGAATACATAACTTTGTCAAACAGAGCCCCAATGAAAGGATAGATGAATGAATGCTAGTATCGGATGGGCGGACGGACAGACCGAATGGATGGATGGATGGTTGGATGGAGAAAGGGTCTGAATGTATTGGGCTCACGCGACTGGTTGCGAGGTTGACGCAACAAATATCGAAAGTGGAGAACATACACGCGTACGAAGCTGAGCACAATTTCAGCAAAATTCTTTTAAATAAATATCTTAAAGACTTTGGCGCACACACAAGTAACGAACAAAAGATTTTAATTAACATAATTTTGTTAACAACAATGTTAACCTCTATTCGCCCTCTTACACCTCACCCTCACTTCATCAGTCTCAGACTCTTATCATGGGAGAGGAACCGTGTTTTTAAAAGAGAAAACGAGGGGAAGAGATTTGACTAGTTTACAAGCACTTTGTCCAAGGACTGTGTGATGACTTTTAGTGTTCTAAAACTAAATATCTAAACGATATTTAAACAAGTAAAAAGGGCGTTAAGTTCGGCCGGGCCGAACTTTATATACCCTCCACCATTGATTGCATTCCACCGAGGATGTCCATTTTCGTAGAACTGCAGTAATATTACGGGAAAATAAAATTTTTTATATAGCCAAATCAAAACAAATACAAATATTAAAAAATAATTTTATAAATAAATATAATATTTTAATTATTTCAAACCACGCCTATAAGGCAAGGCTACCAATACGTCAATTCAAAAAATAAATATTCTTCTATATATATTTTCAAAAAGCTTAAATACCATAAATATTGGTAGATAGTGGGTGCCACAGTTGGTTGTATTTCCATTCTATTTTAATTCCAAAAGTCTAAATTTTGAAAATCCATTATCAGACGTACATAGTGCAAAATAACCTAACTTCATGATTCAACCAATTTCTGCCGTAAAAGAAAAAGCAATAATTTGAAAAAAAAAAACTTTTTATTTTGCGTGTCTATGCAGTCAGAGGAATGTATACACCGAATTCCATGATTCCAGCTGCGGCCATTTGGTTGGTACCATTTTTAAGAGTACCCTTAAGAGTACGACTATCTAAAATCTCTTTATTTGACGTTTCTACCCAATTAGAATTTCATCATTCTAGCTGTAGTCGTTTAGTTAGTACTATTTTTATCTCTCTGTACCATTGTATTCCTTGAAAGTACGATTTTCGAAAAATCCGTTTATTTTCCGTGTCTACGTAGTCAGAGGAATGTATACACCGAATTTTTTTTATTCTAGGTGTAGCCGTTTAGATGGTACCATTTTTATTCCTCTGTACCCATTAGGTTGGTACTATTTTTATCCCCTTTTTCCATTTTGACCCCAAAAGTACCAATTTCGAAAAATCCCTTTATTTTCCGTGTCTACACAGTCAGAGGAATGTATACTCCAAATTTCATACCTCTAACTGCGGTAATTTGATTTGTACTATTTTTATCCCTTTTTTTCATTTTAACCCCAAAAAGTACGAATTTTGAAAAATCCGTATATTTTACGTGTCTATGCAATCAGAGGAATGTATACACCGAATTTGATTATTCTAGGGGCAGCCGTTTGGTTGGTACCATTTTTATCCCTCTATTCCCATTTTACACCATAAAAGTACTAATTTGGAAAAAATACTTTTATATTATGTATCGACTCAATTAGAGGAATGTATACACTGAATTTCGTGTTTCTAGCTGTTGTCGTTTAATATGTACCATTTTTATTCCTTTTTGCCCCATTTCACCCCCTTACAAATAAAAATCACTTTATGGTGCACGTTTTTGTTACCGGGGGAATGCGCAATGCGCATACCCATTATCAAGCAAGTACAAGCAAACATATTGAAAATATATGCTTAAATACTATAAAATATTAGGGATTATTATGGGTACTTTTAGTCCTTGTGAGGGAAAAAATGTTCCCTTTGGGCCGATTTCGCCCCATTTCAATCCCAACCGATCTACGACTATTAAACGCATTTATGGAAAATTTGAACTTTCTAGCTCCTTTTGTTTAGATGCTAGCGTGCTTTCAACAGACGGACAGACGGACGGACGGACATGGCTAGATCGTCTTAGAATTTTATGACGATCAAGAATATATATACTTTATAGTGTCTCAGGTCGATATTTCAAGGTGTTACAAACGGAATGACAAAGTTAGTTTACCCCCATCCTGTAGGTGGAGGGTATAAAAATATGTTTTTATTATTTCGTTAACTTCGGTCAGTACTAATCATTAAGAATTATTGGTTTGGAGAATTATCGACTTAAAGAGTCCGGGTACTTTGTTGAAAAATCGCTGTGAACTTTCTGAATACGGTCTTCACGGTTCAGAAATCGTGGTAAAGGTTGTGTGCCCTAAGGGATATCCTTTGGTCCTATTAATTAACATTCCCAACAATTTTATCACACCACCATTTCGGTCATTTAAATGCTACCCAATTTTCCTCATCACCAAACACTGTGCACTGTGCGATTTCCCCGGTGTGAGCTGGTGGGGTATCGAATTCGATGCCAAGAGGTTAACTTGTAAATTTGATAGATAAGATGTTGTTATGTGATAAAGTGTATTGATTTTTCTTTGTTTTCCACAAAATGGAAAATGCTCCAAAGATTTTTCAATTAATTTCAATTGCAACACATAAGGAAGGAAGAGCGTTCAAAGGGAGAAGGAATTCTAATTTTCTGGTAAATAAAACAATTAAAGTGATTTTCATCAAAAATTTCCTGTCCGCACCCCCGCACCGCATCACACCATCTTGAAAGGAAATTGCTAATAAATGTATAAAGTTTTTACCAAGAAATGACAATGAATGTTAAGTGAAGTGAAGTGTATTGAGTTGAGTGGGTGCGGGAGAGCGAGAGACGAGACGGCAAAAAATCAATTATCATATCAACGCCTGCAAGACATTTAACTTTAACAAGCGACAGTGTTGTTGTGATTTCTGATGCTTGTGATTGAAAGTCAGGGAAATATGGCAGATGTTTATGTGTGTTCACACTTGTGGAAAAACCGAAGGCATGAGAGAATAAATCTTGCAAATTTCCAGAACAAGCAAATAACTTTATTCAGTGTAATTTTGTTTAGTTAGCATATTGAAGGAGTCCACCACCCCCTCCCCCAAAGTGGTAGCTAGAGGCAGTAGTTTGAAAGTAGCAAAATATGTTTTGTAGATATAGTAAAATGCTGTAGTCTTTACTTTTTTAATTGGCCTTATGAAAAGAAGCTCAAAAACTTAAAAACATTTTAAAAGCCTCAACAATTTGAAACAAAAAAAAAAATAAAAATGTAAAGTGGGTATAAAATTCTTTTCAAATATTTTGTACTGTTCATGGAGAGCATTCAGCATCGATACGATAGTGTAATAAAGAAGTCAATATTAACTCAAGTGTTGAACGATCATACGATGGTATTTTTGTGGTTTTCACAATTATCCACTGAAGTCATAAAATCATACTTTTCAGGAGAACGAAGACAAATTATTTACAAGATTGTGGTAAAAGAATTTTTATTTTTTTAACCGACGTCATTATCATGTCTTAATAAGTTATTGTATATTATATTGCAATCAAAAGTCTTGGAAGATCAATTTTAGTATAAATTTTGTTGAGGTCCAAAAATATATTCTTACGGACATAGAAAAGTGTGTCAAATAACAGCACATCTGCAAACAGATATTTTTGTGAAAATAACTGCTACCATAAATGTGGCTGAAGAAGACAACAGAATATCCTTTGCATGAGTAGCAACACAAGTCCTTATATATTTATACCCTCCACTAGTGTATTATGTCTTTGTGCATTTGTTTGTAACACCCAAAAGGAAGCGAGATAGACCTATTGTTTGTTTGGCATAGAATCATTATACCCTCCACTAGTGTATTATGTCTAGATTTTACTTCTAATTTGCCACTGTGCCATATAAATCAATTACAAACATTTGCTGTGAAAATAGTTTAGATCGGTTCATATTTCTAAATAGCTCACATACAAACTTCGCTCCGTATCTGACATTTTTCGCTCTAGAAATCAGATATTTTAACCGCTTTTCTTCAAATTTGCCACATCACCTTATATTTCAATTGGATACATCTATGGTTCAGATTTAGATATAGCTCCCATATTTGTTTTTTTCCGCTCTAAACACCATATACTTTATCCGATTGTCGAACCTTATATTTCAACCAGAAACATATTTAGTGAAAAGGGGTCACATATATATATATTGACAACATATAAATTTCGCTCCCTTGATTTGATATTTTCGCTCTAGAAAACATATTTGTTTTCTATTAAATTTATTGTGTCTTTATCGTACTTATTTACAATAATATAATATCTTAAATATCTTACAAAGATTTAAATTTATATAGAAAAAAAACTGTTAAGAGGCAAAAGAGTAAAATAAATTACATTTATCAACATAAGGCGTTTATGTGGGAATAGCTAGAATGGCCACAAAGGTCCTCAAAATTTCTGGACAGTAACTGGAGTTTTTCGTTAACCAATTTAACGTTAGACATAGACTATAGTTTTAATGTCGAAAAATACTTTGGAAGGTTGTAAATAATTTTTAGTAGTATATTTTGGCAAACTTGTAATTTTTGTAAATTACAGTCGGATATCTACCTCATAAAACTTTAGCGTGTTACATGGTTTTAATAAAAAATTCTATTATAAATACTTAATTCAGATTTCCTGTTTATTAATTAATTAATTTTGATTGTAAGATTTATTTTGTGGATGACGCAGCTAAAATGAATAGAAACCGTATATAGTTTTCAAGAAAAATCTACACAAAAAATCTAATCAAAAGCCCACGGAAAATGTAGCAATTTGATATCAGTAATTCAAAATCCCCAAAACTGGACTTAGGTGGTTATTTATGAAAGCCACATAATTATAATATGGCTGCTTTTCTTCAAGTCGGAATAACAAGCTACCATAACAAAAACAAATCGGTTAAGATTTGGATATAGCTCACATATAAAAATGCATGTTATGATCATTCCAGTTCACATCTTGAAAAAATGTTCGAATTTAATATCCAACAAACCTAAAATTCATCAAAACAAATAAAAATGGTAAATAAACGCCTGACGACCATTGTGGAAAAAATCTCAAATTTTGGAACACATTTTCGTCACTCGCCTTTTTTGGGAAAACATGTCAAATCGGAAAATCTAGTAATTTTTCTCCATTTATAAACAAGATAGATGTTAAACTTCACACAAACTGACAGCTATAACAGTCTAACTGTAAATTGACCAGACATTGTAAAACAGGGGTTAATTGGATAAAACCATTTTGTTGTCTAACATTTGCTGATGTATTTTGGTGTCCTAAGCTCAAGAACGATATTGTTTGTATAACATCCACCATGACATGTGGTATACAAATAATATTGCAAGCATACGTTAATTATTTGTAGATTGGTTGGGAATGCAAATGGTCGAAATGGGGTAGGAGGGGACAAAAATGGTACCAATCAACGACAATAGCTTCTAGCATAAATTCATTCTATAAATGAAATGAAAATCTTTGCGTAAATCATTTTAGTGGCATAGAAACTTAATTTAAAGTCATTTTTTGAAATTCGTACTTTTATTAATTCTTAAAAGCATGAAAATGGGACTAAAGTAGTACCAGACAAACGGCTATTGGTAAAATCGTAAAAATCTATGTAAATAGTTGTTGTGACTCCATAAAAAGATCTTCTGATATTCGTAATTTTAAGAAGCAGAACGGGATAAAATTGGTACGGACCAAATTACTGGAATAAAAAATGCAATTCAGTAAACATGCAATATAAACAGGATAAAAGTGGCAACAACCGAACGACTGTTGTTAGAATCATAAATTTCCGTGCGTAAATTTATCTGACCGTGTAGAGGTGCAAACTGTGTACTCAGTTTTTCATTTGGTGACATTTACTCATTCTTACAGGACTTTCAATTTCCAAAGGATAATTTGTCTTAATAATTTTTGTTCATACTTTCGAAAGCCATTCAAATGCGATATGGATATCAAATGAAAAAGAAGAATGTCTGTTAAAAATACTAATCATGTAACGCATTTATCTGCTTTAGTTTAGCAACAACCATTTCAAGATTTCCCTCTTAAATATTAATAGATGAATACACTAAGTAAATAAGGGGGGAAACTTGAAATTGTTGTTAATACTAAACGAATACAGATAGAAGTACAATTATATTTAAAGTATTTTAACATTTATTCTTCTCTTTCAGCTAACACCCATATTGCCTTTGTATGAATTAAAAGTCATTAATAGAGCAGAAAGGAAAAAATAACAAAATAAAAATTGAGTACACAGTTTCTACATATGATCTCAAGTTACACTTTTCATGTAAATTTGTCGCACGGTGTAATCAGTGTATATTCGTCTGATGGCACCAAACTTGTTGGCCATTGTTTTGAGGGTCAGGCTGAGCGAATGAAGTCATGAAATTTGGCAGTTAATTCCTCATAATCTAAGAAAGGATTAATATGGATTTATCGAAGGATTAATATGTGATAAAAGCAGTACCAACTTACGTATTGCAGCTAGAAACGTTACACTACATTACTCCGACCACGTACCAGAAATACAATTTTCGAAACTATTAAGTGTACTCTTAAATACAAAAATATATATATTTTAATTTTCTTATTTTCTAATCCTTTATAAACAAAAAATAATTTGATCAAGAGCACTGTCCAACAAATTAAGACTTTTTGCATGGTACAAAATGGCGACTCTATAATACTGAAAAGGCATGTTGCGTAAACCATTTTTGGAGAATAAACTTATAGTCCAGCTTGTCTGAGTTTCTTTTTACTGTGGATCAAAGTTTTCATTTTCTGGTCAAAGGGAGCATTAAGTGAGAAAATTGTTTTAAGTTAATGTCTGAGAGAAATATTGTTGTCGGAGCTATATTGTAGAATTGTATGAGGATTACTTATGTGGAAGATCTTAACCCTCTAGCTTCTCTCTTTATGGGCCAAATTGGTCCTTTTTTGAGAAAATTAAAAAAAATCCTTTTATAATGGATATTTACAGATTAAAATGTTCTACGAACAAATTTGTTCGAAAATTTCAGTGGGGGTCACCGAAGACTCCAATAATGCTCTTCACGCTTAAATAGCAAAATTACACGCCAGCTTATATTTACAACAGAATTACTAGGGTTAAAATTGGTCCATGTTTTTTAGAAGATATATTTCGACAAAAATGTTGGTTCTATTTGGATATTTTTGCAAAATTTTAATTTTTGCGGCAGATATGGCTAAAATGATCTTGTATGCATGTGTATTAAGAACCAATGTCGCTTGTAACATATATGTAGTAAGTCGCGAAAAAATTACATTTGTTGCAAGAATTTATTTCAACTTTTTCTATCTGGGTTTCCGAAACAATTCTGTTTTAAATATTCCCTATTTAACCAGCAATAATATGCCAAAAAATAGTTTGGTATTCTCTAACACGCTCAATAAGTTTTACGATGGAGATCTCGTGCTTGTTCGAGAACAATTTTATACGTATTGGTAGTCAAAATGAAAAATATATAGTAGAAATAACTAAAACAATAACCTAACCTAAAAAAGCGTGAATGTTCCCTACTGTCCATTCTTGAGCTGGGCAGTATTTTACCATTTTAGTGCTATTTTTATTGTATTTTTTATAAAATCTGAATTACATCCACATTTTTAGTCTGATTTGAGTTATAAGGGGCTTGCCGGAAAAAAATACTGATCGTTAATTGTGTTTTTTAAATTCTCTTACTTACAAAAATACTTTTTTTCGATTCAACCTAGTGCCTACAATTTCATATTTATTGAAACCAATTTATTCGCCACATAGAAAACTCCATATTTTAGGACAATTTCATCAGAATCGGAGAGAAGAGTTAAAATTTGTTTCATCTCTTCACACGAAATTACTCAGATTTTAAAAGTTTCTGGGTGTAAAGCAGGATCTTTTTTTTTCAAAAGAAAAAGTTTGCAATTTTTGAAAGTTTTCTTCCAACAGCATCAATTCTTTATAAGTTATAATATTTTCAAAATTGAGTTTAATCCTAACACTCTTTTTAATTAATGCAGTAATGTACAGTCCGAGAGTATACCATTGACAGGCGGAACTAGATGCCGTGCTATACTTGTTTCATTTCAATTTGGGCGATGATAACTTTGGTTTATTAATGATTTGCACTGACGAAACACAAACAATCAGCTCTGATCTAATAACTTTACGAACTTTTAATAAATTGTGACAAGTTTTGTCGAAATTATTAATAAACGCCACCATTGCCGCTGCTTACGACTAGCAAACATTACAAATTCACAAAGTAATGGCAACAACCTCCACACCCCGCACACGAGTATTACCGCCCCAAAGTGGTTTTCTAAAAATCTTCGACATTCTAAAAGTAATCACTGGCCACTTAATGTCCCATTCCAACCAGGTCCTAAGCACCATCGCACCATAGCTACAGCTTCACCCACCTAATCTCATTCGAAACACTTTGAACACCATTTGCCGCCTACCCCACCCACCGCTGCCGCCACCATAAACAGCGAAGCGGCAACATCAAAACACGGTCATCAACCGTTTTACGTGTTTGACGTTGCTCGTCGTAACTATAATTAAAAGTGATAAACATTTGTGTCAACAATAATTATGAGCTTAGTTGGCGAAGCAAAATGAAAGTGAGCAAATGTGGCAAATATTGTGTGTGCGGCGGCAAGCGAGTGAGGTGGGCGGCAACCACCAACCTCCAACACCCACTAAATACCAACACCTGCTCAAAGCATCCTTTAAAATCGTGCAACTTAAATGTCGGCGGCCTACGTTGAATGATGTGGGAGGTAAAATTCACTTAGATACTTTTGCTTCCATATACACATAATAGGGAGAGAGAGAGAAAAAAAATAGGAAAACCATTGCCATGGAGATTCCACCAGAGACAGGGAGACTTGCTGCAGACAGACGTGCCACATTGTGGCAAGGTTAACCAACGTGCTGAAAGGCAAGTGCACAAAAACGAAAATAAAGGAGAACAGAGAAAAGGAGGCAAGGAGTTAATGCCATAGAAATGGCTACAATATATGTAGTTTAACAAAAGTGCAACCATAGACATGCAACTGTAACTGAAAGGATCACACACACAAAAGAACATGCTAGCAAAAGCGGAAGTAAATGCATGCGACAAGTGCTTCGTAGAGGAATGTCTGATGAAGTGCACAGCCAATAGACGAAGCAAAAGTACTTGGAGGTAACACAAGTTCAGGTTCGGCAACTACAGATTAAGTCAATTGAAGGCTTAGTTATAATATTGAATTGCACACATTGAATGTAATTGGAATGTTTTAATCAAAATGCGCTTATTTTGGGACATACAACCTGTAAGCAACTAGGAATTCTATATAAACCAAACGAAAAATTTGGCAAAGGTCTTACGATTTTGATGATAAACGTATTTGGTAGTGTAAGATATTATTATTATATTATTACACAAAATATCAAAAATTTCAGTGTAGTAAGTTTTCAAAATTAAATAAAAATAATTGTGTCTAATTTAATATTTTGCAATGCCAACACGTTAACAATTTTCATCAAAATCGGAAGTGAGTTCTGTGCTGTATTTAGTTACGAAATGCAAAACACGGAAAGTGCATAAAAAAAACAAGTAAGGAAAGGCTAAAGTCGGGCGGGGCCGACTATATGATACACTCCACTTTCTATCCGAAAACAATTCAATTCGGTAAAAAAGTGAAAACGGGAAGGCCTTTTGTATGTTTCCTAATCACAGGCCAATATAACCTGTTCCAATCTGTCAAATCGAGAGGAATATTTGTATCGGGGCTATATCCAAACATGGAATGAAGTGACTAACTTTCACAAAAAGTTCTTTCAGTTCAAGTAAACTCATTTTGAAGAAATTCGGTGAAAATACGTGGTTTCTGGGGCGAAAAAAGTCAACCCGGGAGCCAAATTTGTATGGGTGCTATATGTAAATCTGAACCGATCTGACCCATTTTCACCATGGGTGTTTCTAGTTGAAATATAAGATATTTTGCAAGATTTGAAAAAAATCTCTAAAAATATTTGGTTTATAGCGTCCCAAAAGTGACATCGGGAGGGAAATTTGTGAGGGAGCTATATATAAATCTGAACCGATCTCTATATTCACTATGAGCGTTCCTAGTGGAAATATAAGATATTTTGCAAAATTTGAAGAGGATCTGTAAATATATGTGGTTTCTAGACCAGAAAAAGTCAAATCGAGAGCGAAATTTTAATGGGAACTATATACAAATCTGAACCGATCTGACCTATTTTCACCATAGGTGTTCCTATACTTCGAAACAGTAACATGGTAGCAAACAAACAGGAAAACAACATCATCTCTTCGAGTTTTTCTATTCGATAAATGCCTAACGTTAAACTATAAACATATATCCTCTAAGGATAAAGGGTGTGCCATTTAAAATTTTAAATTTGAACTATCGATTACCTAGGCTTTGGAAGGTAGAATAACATCAATTTTTTATTTTTAATTTTAGGTTTATGCTTGATATTTGCTCGAACAAAATTGGGAAATATTAAAAACTTACTTCCAAAGTAGTGAGCCTTTAATAAAAACTGTAAGAAATTTGCGGGGAAAATTTTCGAGAAGAGATCGGCCTTCAGTTCAGCCTTCATGAAGCTCATTTTCATCTCGGTGGCTATGCCAGCAAGCAAAATTGCCGCATATGGAGTTCAGAGAACCCACACGTGACTATTGAGAAGCCAAAGCATCACTGTTCGGTGTGGATTTGGGGCTGTACTGAAAAATTGGATTGATCGGATGAGGTACTGCCGAACCAGTCGTGATAGTCATATGAATGATATTGTTTTCCATTATTAAATGACAAGGTTCAACCTTTCCAATAAAACCAGAAAAAACTAAAAAAATGCTGAATAGTCGCTGCGAAGCCACTTGAAAAGACTTTTGACATGGTCGAAATCATGATGCAGCCAAGTAATAAATGTCACCATGCCATTTGTAAATAAATTTGCATTCTATTAAATATAGATGCAAAATAGTCTTGAGCCAGGACAATATCCCAGTTCAAATCAAATATTGATTACAGACCAAAAAATTGGGTTTTTGTAACACGTTTAAAAGTTTTCATCTTATAATTTAATAATAAAATCTTTCGTACACATTTGTCAATCAACGGTATTGCCATCAATTTTTTTTTTTGATAGTATTATTCATAGAAAAACACAATTTTATGTGCAAAAGATGACAATCCTAATAACTGGCAGAAAAAATGTTTGTTTACAAAATAATTAATTAATTGTTGATATATCTGTGCTAAAACACGATGTTTGTTCCAGTTACCCAGTCTTAGCGTTATGCTATGGGCAGAATAAAGTGTGGTGTTTCATTTGTGAGTATATGTTACGATTTTTTTGTGATGTTAAAAAATGTGTGAATGCTTTATTTTTATTAAATTCGTTGGAATAAACATTTAGATATTATTTAAAAAAGAGAATAAATTTTACATTTTAAAAACTACGAATTTGGACTAATTTATTTAATTTATGAACGTGCACGAATAGGTTTTTCTAATCGTCCATTCTTTTCCGTTCGCTTCGTGTTATGGAAAATCAAAAAACATATATAACACTATCCGGCAGTCCATATTTCACTTGAACTGGAGATATACGTTTGAAACTATAGACTAAATGGAGTTAATTGACATTTTTAGTTTTTCATTTTCTCATCCTGTTCTCCCTTCCAAAGGACTACAAAGTTCCAAAGGATACAATTTTTCAAAAATAAATACTTTTTCGCACCCTATGATATAAGTGTTAAATTAAAGGGGAGAATATCTTCTGAAAATACTTTCAACCGCATACTTTTATCTGCATTAGTTTAGCTCTAACAGCCATTTCACGATTTCCCTATTAAAAAGTAAAGTTTGAATAAAAATAAAATAATAATAAATAAATAAAAAAGGGGGGAATTAAATGGCGGTTAATATTAAAGTAATACAGGTAGAAGCATGCAATATGAAGTATTTTTAGCAAACATTCTCTTCTTTCATTTGACACTTCTACCGGTAACATAGGGTGCGAATAAGTGTTTAAAAAGTATTTTTTTTAAAGTATTTTTTGAAAAATTGTATCCATTGGAACTTCGTAGTCCTGTGTAGGGGCAACAGGATGAGGAAACGAAAAACTAAAAACACCAGTTAACTCCAGTTTCAGACGTTCGAGTGTAACGACTTTTTTAAATTGTCGTACGGTGTAATCAAACAAAAGCTTTTCTGTTAGATATCAAAAAATTGGCATTCTTTGAACAGAAACACAAATCTACTTTCGTTCTTCGTTTTGACAAATACAATGAGTTATTCGTCATCCAGAAACCCCCAAAAAAACGTATTTATGGTAGTACCTCACAAACAATAAAAATAATATAAATTTAAATAAATAAATAACACTTTAAATTTATTTTTAAATTATTTAGTTACTATTTAAAATTATTTTTTTAATTTCTGGTACAAACTTTGAAAAATTTTAGTATGTTCTAAGTATTGAGTATAGACTAACTTAACTAACTTATATACATTTAACCAAAAAACAAGTAAAAACGGCGTTAAGTTCGGCCGGACCAAACTTTATATACCCTCCACCATGGATTTCATTCCACAGAGGTTGCGGTTTTCGTAGAAATGCAGTAATATTACAGGAAAATATAAATTTTTTAATATAGCCAAACCAAAACAAATACAAATATTGAAAAAATAATCAGGACAATATCCCAGTTCAAATCAAATATTGATTACAGACCAAAAAAAAATGCAAACGAAAAAACTAAAACAAATGAGCGTTGGCACGGCAGAAGTATTGCTGGGTAACTATACCTGCATATACACATACTTACATATGCAACTCAATGAGATGCTTGTAAGATGGCGTGTGTGCTTTATTACTTGGTGCGGATTTTTAAACGCAAATTCGGCAAGTGAGTTGTGATTCTCGTTCGTTTGTGAGAATCATCTCCTTATAGAGGCCGGGTTTGATGTTGAAAAGTCGCTGCGAAGCCACTTGAAAAGACTTTTGACATGGTCGAAATCATGATCGTGGTAGTCTGCAGCCAAGTAATAAATGTCACCATGCCATTTGTAAATAAATTTGCATTCTATTAAATATAGAAGCAAAATGGTCTTGAGCCAGGACAATATCCCAGTTCAAAATAAATATATTTTAATTATTTCAAACCACGTTTATAAGGCAAGGCTACCAATACGTTAATTCAAAACTAAATATTCTTATACTTATATTTTCAAAAAGCTTAAATACCATAAATATTGGTAGATAGTGGGTGCTACAGTTGTTTGTATTTCCATTCTATGTTAATTCCAAAAGTACAAATTTTGAAAATCCATTATCAGACGTACATAGTGCAATATAACCTAACTTCATGATTCAACCATTTTTTGCCGTAAAAGATAAAGTACGAATTTGAAAAAAAAAAACTTTTTATTTTGCGTGTCTGTCCAGTCAGTCGAATTCCATGATTCCAGCTGCGCCCATTTGGTTGGTACCATTTTTACCCCCTTGACGTTTCTACGCAATTCGAATTTCATCATTCTAGCTGTAGTCGTTTAGTTGTTACTATTTGTATCCCTCTGCACCATTTTAAAATTCGTCTATTTTTCGTGTCTACGCAGTCAGACGAATGTATACTCCGAATTTCATGACTCTAGCTGCGGTCATTTGATTGGTATTCTCATTTTACCCCTTAAAAGTACGAATTTGGAAAAAATACTTTTATATTATGTATCTACTCAATTAGAGGAATCTACACACCGAATTTCGTGTTTCTAGCTGTTGCCGTTTAATATGTACTATTTTATCCCTTTTTTGCCCCATTTCACCCACTACAAATAAGAAACACTTTATGGTGCACGTTTTTGCTATAAGGGGAATGCACATACATGCAAATATAAACAGACATTTGGACCGATTTCGCTCCGTTTCAATCCCAACCGATCTACGACTATAAGACGCATTTATGGAAAATTTGAACGTTTAGATGCTAGCGTGATTTCAACAGGCAGACGGACATGGCTAGATCGTCTTAGAATTTTATGACGATCAAGAATATATATACTTTATAGGGCCTCAAGTCGATATTTCAAGGTGTTACAAACGGAATGACAAAGTTAGTATACCCCCATCCTGGAGGAGGAGGGTATAATGAATGTATCGGTAGAACCACCCTGGTCTTATTTTGTAAACAAAATTTGGGGTTCTTTCTCGCAATTTTGCTGCAAATACGCACTCATCCCGTTTGCTATGCAAAATTTCCAGTAACGTTTTAAATGTTATGGCTGTTATGGTAACCGGTTTTTTTCAGACTTTTTAAATTGCTTTGCGTTCGCATGTGTGGAGTTTTCCACATGACAAGACATTAAACTGGCATCAATTAAATTGGCCATGTTTCTAGGCAACGATAACAGTTCGTCACAGACCATTGACTAACAGAAAGATTCATCTAAATGTGATGTCGTCCACAGAGCATGCGAGTGCCTGTCAAATATGAAATTTATTAATCGCCCCAACCAACTTTCACCTTACGCCGAACCGAACACACTGCCCACCTCTAACTAGCGTCATTCCACCGTCCCGTCCCGTCGTCTTCATCATATCATTTACACATGCTACACCGAGTTTTCAAATGTTTTTCACTAAATGGGTATTATGTGCCGAGCCGGGATGTTAGAGCAAAAACCTCAGCAAACAGAAGATAAACAGCAAATATATTGGAGCAGAATACCTTTTTTGCTGCAACAGCTGTTAAAGCTTTTCATATCAGGTGCAACTATTTTTGCTCCTGTGCTGGGGTTCTTTCCACTCGGTGATGCTTGGCTTCAAATAAAGTTCAACAATATGTCCAGTGAGTGGAAGAGGATGAAACCAACAAACAACAACAACGAGAACATCTCCACCGCCCGCAACATGGCAACAACACAATAAAACAAAGCCCGGCCAACAGAGCAACCAGTATAGCTCGGTTGGCTGGATGGCTGGCCATCAGGCAGCATTCAACCAAACCACCGACGCAAACACTTTAAAATTTGCCATAGGCTACCTCTGACGCGGTGGGTGGTTTGTCATTTTTTGTTGGTATCGTTCGCTTTTTTCCTGTTCATCTGGTATTTTATGAATATTTTATGAATTTCCATTTTGAACTCTGCTTCCATTTCACCACCCCCTATGGACACCAACAACTATACAATTATTCATTAAAACAATAGACTAGGCGTAGCTGTTGGAGGAGGAGGAGGACGAGAATGCCACTGCTGCTGTTGATGATGTTTTTCATTCATATCTTTGCTGACAGTAGAAATTGGCTGGACGGCGTTATTGGTCATCATATCAGAATTTTATAGTTGGGCAGTAGACAATTGTTAGAGTTACATAGCACAGTGTAGGAGAGCCGATACGGAGCTGTGGCAGAATTTTTGGAATTTGGATGAAAAATGGATAATATTTGTAGGCCAGAAAATCTAAGTTCAGTTATTGTGCGATAACAACAAAAATTCGCACAAATGATTTTTAAAGGCCAAGGGCGGATACTATAGAAAAAAAAACAAAATCGGTTCAGATTTAGGTACAGACTTCATACAAGTGTCATTCAAGATTTGACTTCTTTGACGCTCAAGAACCAATTCGACCGAATTTTCGTCCCGAAATTTGGCCATGTCATATATTTCCCTCACACATCTCTTTAAAAGTTTAATCAGGGATTTTTAAAGATTTTTTAAAACAAATTTCATAATTAAAATTGTTATATTCACACACACGTGTAATTTTGAATTTTTTTATCTCAAAAAAGATCTAATTAATTTGACAAAAAAACCTTACGCCACTGTTCATAACGAAATAAAAAAATGTAAAGCAGAGCACAGCAGGTCTTTTTCGTTAAAGTAAAAAAACAAACACAGAGAGCGGAGAAATATAATTTTAACTGAAATCTGGGACATCATTATCTTGATGATAACGACAATGGTTTATGACCAGTGGCTGGGGATGACTTGCTGCTGCCGCAGCCGCAGCCGCCACTGCTGCGTGCACTTGGTTTTCACGGTTCGCTCTGGTCAGCAGCATAAACTGAGCTAAACAAATTAATGTTTTTTGTTTGTCTGTTTCAGAATGATGAGCATTTCAACACAGCTATTATTTGTTTAAAATAGGAAACACCAACACTGGGACAATTGCGAACAGCTTTGGCTGAGTTAGCGGATGCTCGTGGTGGTATCCCGTGGCAGGATAACACTTGTATTTGTAATAAATTGTTGGTGTATATAGATGGTCTCAAGGTTGGTGGGAAATGGTTACTTTTCGAGGATAACGTACAAGTTTGCTGTTGATAAGGCATTCGTTAGGTAGTATATTAAGAGAATCGTGAGAATTTGATAGAATTAAAATTGAATTGAACGATATTTAGAAAGTTAACTTAAGTAGATGGTTTTGTGAGAGTACTTAATCTTTAGCACGTTTTCTTTGAATTTATTCTGAGATGATAACAATTGATTACTGTTTTGGATTAGATAAAGTTTTAGGCAAATTTTAGAAAAAGTTAAAGCAAGCAAGTTAAATGGAGTTTTATTTCCTCCACCACGAAGTGCAGTGTAGTGCATCAGTATTACCAATAGATAAGATGCGTTCGACTTTACGAAGAAATTCCACAACATATTAGGAATATTATGATATTATTATGCAAATTGCGATATTTTTTTACTATTACAACTGACTTATACTAACTTATACTTACTGTGATGTTCCTTATTATAATGTAATAAAAATAATAAATAATTTTGAATTTTCTTATTGATTGATTCAGTTGGAGCCCATAAAAACGTATGTTGCTGTTTTATTTATTTTAATTTAATTTTCTCAATATTTTGGTCTTCGTCAACCATCATCAGGTAATAAAGAATTAAAAATTAATAGGCATTGCACAGTGGAACAATTTCATAGAAGCTGCAGCCAATATTAGAAGAAATAGAGAATAGAGAAATAGAATATTAGAGAAATATAGGACATTGCAATTTTGCACACAGCCTTTATATCGTCTAATTAGATCAAAAATAACATAAAATGAAAAACGCCATAAATTTCTTATTTTAATATATATGTAATGCAAATTTTTGCAAGTGATTTCATTAAATTCCACAATTAAATGAAAATAGCCAGTGCCACGGCCAACGCCAACATAAAAATTTGTGTTTTTTTACGATTTGATAAAAATTATTTTATTTTTAATCAATGACAATCGACTAATATACCATATAGATGACTTAAGATTAATATATCGGCTCAATATTTACATGCGCTCGCGTGCCATGAAACCTACATCCCTAAGGAATGCTTTAAACAAATTTTCCAAAATACATTAACTGAACACAAAGAAGAAAGTATTGCTTAGAAGGTTTCACCATTTCAGTATGTATATCGATGTTTGCATTCAAAAGCAGAATATTATTTTTAAATAAGCCGAGGCATCGGACGACCTCGCGGGTATATAGTATAGTATTATACTGTACAAATGTAACCATACTAAATAAATTACATTTTCAGGTAAAACACTGTCTGAAAAGGAAATCAAAAACATAAATTCAACTTTTTAAATGCAAAAGAATACATCAGCAGCTCCTGTTTTCTACGAACTAAACGAAATTACAATACGATGCATGATTTCCGAGATACAGCCCAATAAAATAAGAATTTTGGAAAATTCTCTTATTTTGCGGGTCTACGCAGTCAGATGAATATAAATACAGAATTTCATGATTGTAGCCGTTTGACTGATACCATTTGTTATCCCCTTTCGCCCAGCCTAAAAGTACAAAATTCACAAACATTTCTCTGTTTTACGCTTCTACACAGTCTTCGCAATTAGAGGAATGTACACACTGAATTTCATACTTCTAAAGGGTGTCCCAAGAAGAGCGCAATTTTTTAATTTTAAATAAAACACAGATATTTAAGAAAAAATCGTGAAACTTTATTATATCGTAAAGTAGACAGAATGAGGTTATGTATGGAATAATATATCGTGCAGATGGCCGCCGCGGCTTTGCTGGCATGCACGCGATCTTTTAATGAAATTTTCAATGACCGTTTTGCATGAATGCTGCGGTATTTCATTAATGCAGCGTCCAACTTCTTTTAAGGCTTGAGTCGTCGTCGGCTTATTCGCGTAAACCATCGACTTCAAAAAACCCCAAAGAAAAAAATCTAATGGTGTTAAATCGCACGATCTAGGCGGCCAATTCTGATCTCCAAAACGCGAAATAACACGACCGGGAAATGACTGATGCAGCAATTGAATTGTTTCTCTGGCTGTACGACATGTGGCGCCGTCTTGTTGGTACCACATGCCCTCCACATTCATTTTTTCAATTCTAGGCAAGAAAAAACTGGTTATCATTTCACGATACCGAACACCATTGACTGTTTGCGCTTGACCTGCCTCATTTTCTTAAAAAAAAGGTCTAATGATTCCTCCAGCCCAAAAACCACACCACACAGTGACACGTTGAGGATGCATTTGCTTCTCGTGAATCACTCGAGGATTTTCCGCACCCCAAATGCGACAATTCTGCCTATTGACGAAGCCATCAAGATGAAAATGGGCCTCGTCACTGAAGATGATTTTATCGGCAAAATCAGCATTTTCATGTTGTCTCTCCAATACCCAATTAACGAACTCCCTTCGCTATACATGGTCAGTTGGCTTCAGTTCCTGAGTCAATTGAACTTTGTATGCATGAAGATGCAAATCTTTCGTCAAAATTCGCTGCAAAGTGGATTTGGAGACACCAATTTGCTGAGCTCGGTGTCGAATTGAGGTGGATGGAGTTTGAGCGACATCATCACGTACAGCTGCGACATTTTCGGTCGATCGACCTGGTCGATGGCGCGTTGTTGTCTTTACATCACTAACAGACCCAGTTTCGGCAAATTTATCCATTAATCTCTTTACAGTTGACTCTTTTGGAGCATTATTGTGACCCCAAATTGATCGCAATTTGCGAACTGTAGCCGCAAAACTTTCACCATTTTGGTAAAACAATTTCACAATGAGAATGCGTTGTTCATTCGTGTAGCGCTCCATTTTTACTAACCTCGTACCTTCTACTAACAAACAATAACAATTGTTCAAATGTCAAACAATGACACTTCGAATGTTGGCAGATTTAAAAATTGCGTTCTTCTTGGGACACCCTTTAGCTCTTGTCGTTTTTAGTACTGTCGGATTAGTACTACTTCTATCCCTTTTTGTCGCAGTTCCTTCTAAAATTTGTTTGTGTTCTCCAATTTAAATGACAGTTTGTAATTGTACTTTTCTATATGGCGAATACAACTGTATTTCCGATATTTAAAAAATATGAAATTGTAGACACTCAGGTGAATCGAAAAAAGTATTTTTTCCATTAGGTAGTCTAACAAAATTTTTAATTTTTTATGGTAGAAAATACAAATATATTTTTGTTTTCAGAAAATTGCTTCTAGTTAAATAGAAAATTATCAAATCATAAACAATCCTGATACTTACTCTACAACAATTATAAAGGAGGACTAAAAACGTAAAAAACTGGTTAGACAGCCATAAAGATGACATAATTTGGAACATGACCTTAAACTAAGATCAATGTTTTAGTTGTTTTGGAGTTTTTTTTCAAATAAAATCCTTTAAAGAGGAACACGAGGAAATGTTGTTAATGGGTTAAGAAATTCCAAAAATCACTATTAGCAATCAGTACCTGTTCAGCCAGCGCTTTAAAACTCAAATCGGATCAAAAATGTAGATGTTATAGCGGATTTTATAATTTGTAAAAAAACTGGTCAGTTCACGAATGGACATTGTTAAAACCCAAATATTTTGGGACAACCCATTAAAAAACAAAAATTAATTTTAGATGGAACATCCACAACTTCTTAGAGGTTCAATGTTTTTAGTTTCGACAGCAATCATGCTTACAATAACACTGTCCAACAAATTAAGATTTTTTGAATAGAACAGAATAGGGAGGTAGAAAAGCGCGGGTAACTTTCTATCCAATTGAGATTACCAAAATATTTTTTGGCATATGCTATATGTATATTGCTGACTAAATAGGGAATATTTGTGTTAGAATTGTTTCAGAAACCCAGATAAATTCAATTTCCATTTTGGAATTTTTCAACAATTGCAACTTTCTTCGCGGCTGATTACGTATAGTTACAATCGACATTGGCTATAAATACATTGGTTTAAATACTGATGCAAAGTATCTCCCGGATTCGTTGGATAGATCACGAAAAATTTTTCAACAGAAAAATGTCATGCGTACAAATTATTTTAGCCATATCTCCCATTAAAAATTTTGCAAAAATATCCAATTAGTATTTATTGGTTACCGTGCTCTACCGAAATACCCACATTTTGAAAATAATCGATCTTTTTACTTTTTTACTTACTTTTACTTTTTACTTTTTTTGATTTTCTTGAAAAAATTGTCAAATTGGCCCATAAAGAGAGGAGCTAAAGGGTTGAGATCTTTCACAAAAATGATCCTCATAAAATTCCACAATATAGATCTGACAGACATTAAGTGTCGTACTTCTCTCACTTTGTATAATACTCCCTTTGATCAAAAAATAAAATCTTCGATCCACTGTATAAAGAAACTCAGACAGCTTGACTATAAGTTTATTCATGAAAAAATGTTCTACTCAACGTGCCCTTTCAGAATTACTACTTACACTACTCTTTTCCAAAAATGCTGTTGGACAGTGTAATTGTAGAATAAGTACCAGGAACTCCACCCTAATACTTATGGAGCATCTCACTGCCGCAATTAGCTGTTAATATATATTTTCTTAAATTGAATAAGTATTTATTAAAAATACAAGGAAATTAAATAAATAAATAAAATAAATATTCTTATATTTGTATTTTCAAAAAGCTAAATACCATAAATATTGGTAGATAGTAACTGCTTCAGTTGGTTGTATATATTTCCATTCTATTTTAATTCTAAAAGTACAAATTTTGAAAATCCATTATCTCACGTTCACAGTGCAAAATAACCTAACTTCATGATTCAACCAATGTTTGCTGTAAAAGTAAAAAGTACGAATTTGAAAAAATCTTTTAGTTTGCGTGTCAGAGGAATGTGTACAACGAATTCCATGATTCTAGCTGCGGCCATTTGGTTGGTACCATTTTTAACACCTTTTTCCTATTTTACCCCTTTAAGAGTACGACTTTCTAAAATCTCTTTACTTTACATGTCTACGCAATTAGATGGATGTAGACACCGAATTTTATCATCCTAGCTGTAGTCATTTAGTTGGTACTATTTTTATCCCTCTGTACCCCTTGAAAGTACGAATTTGGAAAAAACCTTTTATTTTTTGTGTCTACGCAGTCAGGGGAATGTATACTCCGAATTGCATTACTCTAGCTGCGGTCATTTGGTTGGTACTATTTTTATCCCTTTTTCCATTTTAACCCCAAAAAGTACGAGTTTCGAAAAATTCGTTTAAAAATTCAAGTCTACGTAATCAGAGGAATGTATACACCGAATTTCATTATTCTAAGTGCAGCCGTTTGGTTGGTACCATTTTTATCCCCCTATTCCCATTTTACCCCTTAAAAGTACAAATTTGGAAAAATGCTTTTATATTATGTCTCTACTCAGTTAGAGGAATGTACACAAGGTCAGATAATTTCCAATTAAACTGGAGGCAATTTGCTCATATAAACTATATATTTGCATATCCTACCACAAAAAGTTACAATTTAGTTAAAATTAGCTTATGACTTCATTTTCGATCCACCCTAGTGTATGTAATTCCATATTTTTTGAAAATCGGAAAATGTAGTTTAATTTGCCTTATATAAAAGTACAAATTTGCAAAAATTTATTTAAATTGGAGAACACAAGGAATATTTCTGCCCCATTTCACGTGGAAACAACATTAAACTTTTCGAACAAAAAACACTTTAAAACGTCCAAAGAGCTCTCCTGAAAAGTAAGGAAATTGCACTTAAGTCAATTTGTTTCCGTGTCGACCCACATATATATGTATGTAAGTGAGTACACTTAAAAGAATATAAAATTTCAATCGCCATAAAGCAAACTCATTTGCTAAAATGAATAACAATGTACAAATAAAGCAATTCCTTGGGAATAATAATAAAGTGATTAAAATTACAATAAATTTATTATGAACGCCAGCAACAATTAAGCATCTGGCACTATGGTGTTCGTTTGATGCGAACACTTCGTCGACGTCTATCCCATCGTATCGTATCGTAAACATTATGGTAATGTGTAAATAATCCTATACAAATAATTTTAATGAATTGTTTTGTTTCTACAACAACTTCAAAATAATATTACATATGTACAATGTATGTGTGTATGTATATCTGACTGATTGTATTTATGTCTGTGTGAGTGTGTTCCTAAATACACATAATTATTTATTTTTAAAATAGTTTCGGCATTAAGTTTGCAGGCCAAACACGCACACACCCAATAGAGTAATTTTCCTAATTTTAATGTAAGCCAACACAAAGAAGGCATCTTAAGGCCATAAAAAGCCTTTAAGGGTTTTAACTGTTCTGTATAGTTTTTGGCAGTATAATGAAAGAAATTTGCTCGAACGTAAAAAACGGATGGGAGCGGGTAGCACGGACTTACACGAACATCGCATTCAATTTGCTGTTGTTTTGTTTACGAATTAATTAGTGGAAATTTCAAAAGCTTATTATATTTTTACTCATCCCCGTTGAATTTGAATATACGACAGGCCGAGACGTCGTAATGTCAATGCTCCGTTTCTTTGAAATACCGACGTGGCTGGATACAATTAACCAAAATTTGCAAGAATAGGCTGTGTTAGCGGAAGTTCGCTGGTGTTGGTATGGACTAGAAGAATTATTTTATTAAAAAGGTTCGTTATGCATTTCGCAAGTTAGGGGGAGCGTATAATTATTTTAGAAGTGCAATTTTATATAAATCATACGCTCCGAGGCTTCGATATTCTCCCGAAAAAGTAATGAAATAATTTTCCAAAGTTTAATTAGAATTAAAGGCTTGTCAGATGATTTTTATACCCTCCACCTCCAGGATGGGGGTATACTAACTTTGTCATTCCGTTTGTAACACCTTGAAATATCGGCCTGAGACCCTATAAAGTATATATATTCTTGAGCGTCATAAAATTCTAAGACGGTCTAGCCATGTCCGTCCGTCCGTCTGTCCGTCTGTTGAAAGCACGCTAGCATCTAAACGAAAGGAGCTAGAACGTTCAAATTTTCCGTAAATGCGTCTTATTGTCGTAGATCGGTTGGAATTGAAACGGGGCGAAATCGGCCCAAAGGGAAAAAAATTTCCTTCACAAGGACTAAAAATACCCATAATAATCCCTAATATTTTAGCGTATTTAAGCATGTTTTTTGAATATGTCTGCTTGTACTTTCTTGATATTGGGTATGCGCATTCCTCCTATAACAAAAACGTGCACCATAGAGTGATTCTTATTTGTAGGGGGTGAAAAGGGGCAAAAAAGGGGCAAAAAAGGGATAAAAATGGTACATATTAACCGACAACAGCTAGAAACGCGAAATTCGGTGTGTACATTCCTCTAATAGAGTAGATACATAATATCAACGTATTTTTTCCAAATTCGTACTTTCAAGGGATACAATGGGTACAGACGGATAAAAATGGCACCAACCAAACGACTACACCTAGAATAATCCTCTGACATAGACATGTACAGTAAATGGATTTATCGAAATTCGTACTTTTTGTGGTTTAAATAAAAAAGGGATAAAAATAGTACCAATCACATGACCGCTGCTAGAGTCATGAAATTTGGAGTATACATTCCTCTGACTGTGTAGACACAAAAAATAAACGGATTTTCGAAATTCGTACTTTTTGGGGTCAAAATGGAAAAAGGGGATAAAAATAGTACCAACCAAATGACCGCAGCTAGAGTCATGAAATTCTGAATATTCATTCCTCTGACTGCGTAGACACGGAAAATTCGTACTTTCAAGGCATACAATGGTGCAGAGGGATAAAAATAGTACTAACTAAACGACTACAGCTAGAATGATGAAATTATAATTGGGTAGAAACGACAAATAAAGATAGATTTAGTTTAGATAGTCGTACTCTTAAGGGGGTAAAAATGGTACCACCCAAATGGCCGCAGCTGGAATCATGGAATTCGGTGTATACATTCCTCTGACTGCATAGACACGCAAAATAAAAAGTTAGGTTATTTTGCACTATGTACGTCTGATAATGGATTTTCAAAATTTGTACTTTATAGAATGGAAATACAAACAAATGATAATTAAACTCTAGGATTTATAAGAAGCAACCATCAAAATATATCAGAATAACGGTCGAATAAATAATCCAGACATCCACTAAAAAGATTTTTCCAAATTCGTACTTTTTACTTTTACGGCAAATTGGTTGAATCATGAAGTTAGGTTATTTTGCACTATGTACGTGAGGTAATGGTTTTGAAAAATTTGTACTTTTGGAATAAAAATATAATGGAAATACAATCAACTGTAGCACCCACTATCTACCAATATTTATGGTATTTAGGCTTTTTGAAAATATAATAAGTCTTGCCTTATAAGCGTGGTTTGAAATAATTGAAATATTATATTTATTTATAAAATTATTTTTTTAATATTTTTATTTGTTTTGATTTGGCTATATAAAAAATATAGTTTCCTTTAATATTACTGCACTTCTACGAAAATCGACATCCTCTGTGGAATGCAATCAATGGTAGAGGGTATATAAAGTTCAGCCCGGCCGAACTTAACGCCGTTTTTACTTGTTTTCTTTCCCCAAAATATTCATGAAAAATCTCCAAATCCCCAAGATTTGAACCACAACAAAACAATTTTTGAATGATTTGTTGATGCATCAACAATCATGGAATATTCTCACCATCCTTTGTCGTGAACAAGATCATCATTTAAATTTCAATATATTTCGTTTAAGACAATCAAGTGGTCTACTGTTATAATACTGTCCTGTACTTGAATTACTACCTTTGCACACTTATAAGACTGTAACTTAGTTAATTATGCACCGATTTTCACAAAGTAATGTTCAAAACCCAAATAAACTATATATCTATCGAAAGCTCCAGGTTTGTTATTTTTATATCCGACAAGAAAGTGAAAATCGGTTCATAACAGACAATGTTACAGGACCCCAGTAGGTCATCTCCAAAATTTCCACGTTTACAATAGAAATTGAAAATTAGAAAACAATTACAATATTTTGTTTATGTCACATGTTGACTCCTTATACTGAAAATACTTCTATAAAACTGCGGTAATAAAAAAAAATAATGATGATCATTTTAGTAAAAAATCGAACTTCTGGAAAGTATTTTCCCCAAATTCATAATTTAGCACTTTGTTATTCTATCACAATGATAGAAGTTACGCGGGTTTTTCTAAAGGCACTTTTGACAATTTTTGACTTTACAGTCAACATTTATCCTATTTTACTCTTATTAGATTTATCGGGTACATCGTGTTTTCTCATTCCATTATATCGCCGTTTATAACATTTTGCTTTTAAATAGAATTGCAGTACCATATTACGAAAATTGTGATATTTTTACGCACATTACTATATTTGATTACTATTTCAAACTATAATGTATACTTATGCGCACTGTTTAAAATCGACTACTATATATAAATAAAATGCTGTAATTATGAAAGTTAACATGCCTAAATATTAGGCGATAGTCAGTCGCCGATAGGAAGAAGCATTTTAAGATACAGACAAAGTGATAAGAAAAGTATACATTTTAAAGATATCCCCGTTCGCCCCATCCTCCGCCCAAATGTACAAATTTCGAAAAAAAAACCTTTTTTCGAGGTTTCATAGTCAGAATGTATACACCGAATTTCATGATTTCAACTTCAGCGGTTTGGAAGGTCCCATTTTTATCCCTCTTGTTCAATTATATCCCTTAAAAGTACGAATTTCGAAAAATCCCTCTATTTTACGTGTCTATGCAATTAGAGGGATGTACACACCGAATTTCATGATTCTAGCTGTTGTCGTATCATTGGAACCATATGTTATCCCTTTTTGTCCCATTTCGGCCGCTAAAACTTTTATTTTTTTTGTGGTGCTTCCAAGAGGAATGTCCGCAACAAATTTTAACTGTATGAAAATCAGAAATTTAATTAATAAGCGAAGGCTACCTATATTTGTATACTATGTATATATATATATATATATATATATAATGGAAATAACACTTCAATTAATGAAGTAAATATAAGGCAGCAATCATAAATACCCTAAATATTGGGGGATAGAGAGTGTATTTTCAGCTACAGTCGTTTGGTTGGTTGTATTTCCATCCTATTTTAATTTCAAAAGTATAAATTTTGAATAGTCCTTATCTCTCACGTTCGCAGTATAAGACAACTTCATGATTCTACCATTTTTTGCCGTAAAAGCAACAAAATAAAGTATGAATTTGGAAAAAATATTTTACGTGGCTATGCAGTCAGAGGAATTTATACACCGAATTCCATGATTCTATCAGCGGCCATTTTTATACCTTTTTTTGCATTCTAAAGTACGACTTTCGAAAATCTATGTATTTAACGTGTCTATGCAATTAGAGGGATGTACACACCGCATTTCATCATTCTAGCTGTAGCCTTTTAGTTGGTACCATTTTTATCCCTCTGCTCCCATTGAACGAATTTGGAAAACCATTTTTATTCTTCGTGTCTACTCAGTCAGGGAATGTCTACAGCGAATTTCATGGTTCTAGCTGCATCCATTTGTTTGGTACCATTTTTATCCCCTTTTTCCATTTTACACCCTAAGTAAGAAAAATTATTTTATTTTATGTATCTACTCTATTAGAGGAATATATACACCGAATTTCATTATTGTAGGTGCAGCCGTTTGGTTGATACTATTTTTATCCATCTATCCCCATTTAACCCATTTAAAGTACGAATTAAAAAAATACTTTTATATTATGTATCTACTCTATTAGAGGAATGTACACGCCAAATTTCGTATTTCTATCTGTTGTCGTTTGATAGGTACCCTTTTGTCCCATTTCGTCCCCTGCAAATAAAAATCACTTTATGGTGCCCTTTTATGCTATAAAGGGAATGCGCATTGCAAATATCAAGTAAATACAAGCTAATATGTTCAAAAAACAGGCTGAAATACTCTAAATATTAGGGGTATTTTCAGTCCTTGTGAGGGAAAAATTTTTCCCTCTGGGCCGATTTCGCCCACTTTCAATCCCAACCGATCTACAACCATAAGACACATTTAGGAAAAATTTTAATCTCCTAGCTCATTTCGTTCGGCCGCTATCGTGCTTTCAACAGACAGACGGACATGGCTATATCGTCTTAGAATATTACCACGACCCAGAATATATATATATTTTATGGGGTCTCCATGAATATCTCAAGGTGTTACAAACGGAATGACAAAGTTAATATACCCTCATCCTGGAAGTGGAGGGTATAAAAACTGAATATGTATTTTTTCTACTGGTGGTCTATAGTTCCAGTTCTATAAATTCTCACGCTGGTACATTAATGGAGATCTTACTGAGGAGAAAAGGATGTAGAGTAATAAATCTTTTTGTACATTCTCTATACGATTAAAATGTGAGTCGTAATGCGGACTCCAAACTATTGATGCATACTCTAACTTAGATCTAACAAACGTTACATATAATTTTTTCGGATACGCATTAAAATCAATGTGATCTTTGAAAATTAACTTATTATCAACAAGTAAGGAAAGGCTAAAGTTTGGAGGACCGACTATATGATATCCTCCATCCTCCTTCTATCCGAATACAATTCAAAATTCGGCAAAAAAGTGAAAACGGGAAGGAGTTTTGTATGTTTCCTAATCATATACCGATATGACCTGACCCAATTTGCCAAATCGAGAAGAATATTTGTATCGAGGCTATATCCAAACATGGAATGAAGTGACCCACTTACACAATACGTTGAAGTATAACGTGTTATGCCCAATAAAAATGGTGAAAATATGTGGTTTATAGAGTGGAAGAAGTCAAATCGGGAGTGAAATTTATGTGGGAGCTATATATAAATCTGAACCGATGTTTCTAGTTTAAATATAAACTGTTTTCCCTATTTTGAAGAAAATCTGTTAAAATAACTGGTATCTACAGTGAAAAAGAGTCAAATCGGGAGTGAAATTCGTATTTGGGCTATATCTAAATCTGAACCGATTTTCTTCAAATTTAATAGCGTTTGTCCTTATCCCGAAAAACTTCGTTATGCAAAGTTTCATTTGGTTTTGGCTACAATTGCGACCTGTAGTCTGATTACAAGAATAGATGGATCGATTCAAAAAGTGATTCTAAGTCGATCGGTATAATTAGCAATCGGTCTAACTCACTTCCTTTTGGAGTGTATAAAAACAAGAACAAAGTCCAAAATTGTGTCTACCTTTTGAATCAACATGCAATAATGAATCTGGAATCTACAATATTTAAAACCAGCGGTAACCTATTTAGTTCTGGCCATACAAATAGGCGATAAATATCCTTATAAATATTCTGCATGTCATGACACTACAGATTTTCGAAAAAATCTTGGGATCATCAGCATAAATTAAAAAATTTGAAAACTGAAGCACGTTGTAGGTATTGTAATTAATAGTGCCATGCGCAAGCGGAGCGATGTCCGATTTTCCATGGAATGATTTACAAGGCTGTGTAGATCATAGTATTTTCCACATAACTGTCTATCAACATAAATGGCATGTATAAATATCCTAACCCATACATCCACTACTTAATTGTAGTAAAGATAATATACCTCATTCAGTGATGGTAATCTCAACCATCATCAGTATCATCCTTAAACCAGAGCATGTGTGGTCGAAACAAAAATGTTTTCGGTTATACTTTTAGGGCAGATGATTATCAATAAATTTTAAATCCGTACTTGAGACAATTTACCAAAACAACAACGTTAACACGTACAATGTACATTAGGGTGTTCTTCGGAGAAAGTTGCTACTGCACAATGAGTTGGAGTGAAAACAAGTAAAAACGGCGTTAAGATCGGTCGGGCCGAACTTTATATACCCTCCACCATGGATTGCATTCCACAGCGGGTGTCGATTTTCGTAGAAGTGCAGTAATATTACAGGAAAATATATTCTTTTAATATAACCAAACCAAAACAAAATACTTTTGACATGGTCGAAATCATGATCGTGGTAGTCTGCAGTCAACTAATAAATGTCACCATGCCATTTGTAAATAAATTTGCATTCTATTTAATATAGATGCAATATGGTCTTGAGCCAGGACAATATCCCAGTTCAAAAAATATAATAATTTCAAACCACGCTTACAAGGCAAGTATACCAATACCTTTACACTATATATCGAAGAAATACTTCACGTCAATTCAAAAAATAAAAATTTCAAAAAAGGTTAAATACCATAAATATTGGTATATAGTGGGTGCTACAGTTGATTGTAATTCCATTCTATTTTAATTCCAAAAGTACAAATTTTGAAAATTTATTATCTCACGTAAACAGTGCAAGATAACCTAACTTCATGATTCAACTAATTTTTGCCGTAAAAATAAAAAGTACGAACGTATACACCGAATTCTATGATTCTAGCTGCGGCCATTTGGTTGGTACCATTTTTATCCCCTTTTTCCTAGTTCACCTCCTTAAGAGTACGACTTTCTAAAATCTCTTTATTTTACGTATCTACGCAATTAGAAGGATGTACACACCGAATTACATCATTCTAGTAAATCGTTTAGTTGGTACTATTTTTATCCCTCGGTACCCATTGTATCCGTTGAAAATACGAATTTGGAAGAAACCGTTTATTTTTCGTGTCTACGCATTCAGATGAATGTATATTCCGAATTTCATGACTCTAGCAGCGGTCGTTTGTGTGGTACTATTTTTATCCCTTTTTCCATTTTAACCCCAAAAAGTAAGAATTTCGAAAAATTCGTTTATTTTATGTATCTACGCAATCAGAGGAATGTATACACCGAATTTCATTATTCTAGGTGCAACCGTTTGATTTTTACCATTTTTATCCCCCTATTCGTTGCCATACAATCCACAAATAGATTTCGCTCAAAGTGACCTGTCGACAGTCATTTAGGTTTCGCTTAACAGTCATTAAAAGATAAGTTATAATTATTTCAAAATATTGTAATGAAATTTTGTATATAAGCTCATTCATGAACTGTTTTATTTATTTTTAGAAGATTATATATTTCCCCCACATAGTTTGCTCACCCTAATATACTTTCACAATACTATCCATATTTTACAAAATTTAACTCCTATACAAACATACCAGCTCTGCATACTCTCTTTTTAAACACACACATACGATACCTGGCTATGATGTTTGTGTAGAACAAACAATAAGTTTATCAATAAACAATTCAGACCAACACGAAACCCAAATATTTTTAAACAGAATGTTAAAAAATTGAAAAAACAATCGCCTTAACAAACAAACAAACAGACATACACACGTACCACTCAAACTGGACATGGTCATCATCAGCATCATCATACGTAGACTTATACTCATCCGCATCCTCAACGTAATCCTCGACCAACAACCAATAACCAACAACCATAAACATAAACCTCTCGAGACCATAACACTGCCCAAAAGTTCGGTAAAAATTTCAACAATACAATAACATGTTCCTGCTCTTCACATCAAGAACTTGTCGAACATTTCGATTGCTATGATGATGGTGGGAGACGGATGGTTGAATGAATGGTTGGCTGGATGGATGTCAGTGTAGCCCAAACAAATAGAACGGATATGACCTTACGTGCGAAGGTCGAACAATAAGATTGGTTAAATTCTATTGGTTTAAGTGAGACAAAGTGTCCCGAAAATAGATATTAAATCGGCGTCTAAATATGAAATCAGTTTAAGTTAATTATACGGATTACAAAGGACATTAAATTTATAATTTAGGAAGAGTAACAAAAAATATGAGAAGGAAAAATTCGATTTTGCTTGCACGAAAAATCCCTTGAGAAAAAGAAAAATAGAAATGTGAGTTTTTGTTAGGATGCCAGATATTAGAAAACAATATTTTATAACACTGTGCGACATTTATTTTGTATCACGAAAATCTCTATAAAATTTGCTGGTCGGGTTCGCGTTTAAAAGGACTTAGGATGTAATTATTCAAAAAATATTTGTAATTTTTTTTTAGTTTTTTTCGTTTGCATTTTTTGGTCTGTAATCAATATTTGATTTGATATATTGGGATATTGTTCTGGCTCAAGACCATTTTGCATCTATATTTATTAGAATGCAAATTTATTTACAAATGGCATGGTGACATTTATTACTTGGCTGCAGACTACCACGATCATGATTTCGACCATGTCAAAAGTCTTTTCAACTGGCTTTTCAACATCAAACCCGGACTCTATAAGGAGATGATGCTCACAAACGAACGAACATTTAATTAATTGTGGAATTTCATGATGATCATTTGAAAATAAAAAAATATATATATTTCAAAAATTGTGAAAAGTGCCTTTAGAAAAACCCGCGTAATTTGCTATCATACACTGAAAGAATTTTCCATCACAATATTTATGAAGAGATTTCATGAAACCCCGTTTATAAATTTATTTATAATTTTAGTGAATATTTTCTTAATATTTATGAAAATTCATAAATGAAAAGTTGAATTAGTGAATTAGTGAAACTTATTATAAATTATTCAGGAAAAAATATTAATATTGTTTACGTTCGATCATATGATCGATCTAAACAGAAATCTAAATGACACTACAACCGATCTGACATGTAGATGGCGGTAACATTCTAATTGTATTCCTTTTGATCTTGTTTCGTATATGTCAAAACCATTTGTTTTTCTGTGTACAAAAGTATTACCGTCTCGTAAAATAAATAAAATTTATAGTGTTTTTGATTAACTATAGCCTCAGCGGGAGGCAAACAGGTCCATAATTATTGGAAACCCGTCCATGGTCCTTCGAAACCAACCATGAGCCATGACGTAAAATAGTTTTATATATTATGATTGTCCGATGGAAGTTTCGACCCCGGGAAAAAATCAAATATATTTGGACATTAAGTGACCTATAGGCTTTCCGAGCCAATTCCTCCATGTCGTCAAGAACACATAAAAATGTCATTACGTGACATAAAGCTTTACGAGCTGACCGTGTATCAAGACAACAGCATCAATTCGTCATTCCGTGCAAATAGTGATTTAGGAGCGATCAAATGCACGTGATCTCCAACAAATAAATCATCACTCCGTGGCGATAAGGCTTTAAGAGCCGGTCTTAGTTGAAGACTTTTCATCAATTCTTGGTATCTCCATCACAACAAGTCTTTTCAAGCCAAACATCTACAATAACTTAGAAATAAGCCAGTCGTTACACCTACCGGAGTCATAAAAAATCATAACAACAAACACAAACAACTCTACAAAAACGTCAACTAGAAAAACATCTTCATAATTTGCACTAGTGCTAGCAGGCAGGCTGGTTTACGTTCGATCATATGATCGATCTAAACAGAAGTCTAAATGACACTACAACCGGTCTGACATGTAGATGGCGGTGTGTTTTCAATTAACTATAGCCTCAGCGGGAGGCAAACAGGTCCATAATTATTGGAAACAAGTTCAAATATTTATGAGACTAATAAAATTAATGAACTTTCTTTATAAATTTTTCATAAATCATATTATGAAAAATACTGATTTTGTATGAGAAAATTCATCGAATGAAGAACTGCATTTCATAGTTTCTAAGATAAATTCTATGACACTTTTCATTGATTTGTGCTTTATGAAACATGTTTCATACATTTTATGAAGTGTTAAAGACAAAATCATAACTAGTATGAAGATAATTCTTTCAGTGTATAGAGAATACCAAAATATTTTAGGCATATGATTGTTCATTAAATAGGGAATATTTGTGACAGATTAGTTTCAGAAACACAAATAGAGAAAGTTGCAGTAAATACAATTGCAACCACGAATTTATGATTTTTAAAACAATTGCACAAAAATCATTTTAGCCAAATTTTTCAAAAATATCCAATTTCTTTTTTTGTTTTCCGTGTTCTAGCACGTTTTCCAAATTTATATGACAGACAAATCAGAGAATTGTTTGCCATCAGGAGCTAATTTTCGAGAAAATGTATCATAACCACTTTTGAATATAAGCCCTCGACATGCCCATACTCTTCGCCAACGTAGTGTTTGGTATATCTTTCGAAACTTTTATTCCCCAACAATCCAAGAACAGCTTTATATACCTGCAAAAGAAGCCAGGCTTTTGCGCCATATATATGAACAGTACAGATTCTCTGTCTCCAATATTCTTCGGATGTCCTTCAAGAGTGCAAAAAAATGTAGCGCTGGGCTATGGATGCAAAACGTTCAGGCTGTCGAAACGAATATCTAATAGTGTTCGATATTTATGAATGTATTCACCACATATGCAACATTTGGAGAATAAGTAACAACAAACTTATCAGACGACCATCGAACAAACACCAAACAACATACATACGGCATGTCGTAATGCCATTTTGGTGTTCTGCATGGCATGACAGGACTTTCACATGGTCGTTCAAGTGTCTGATCACACACACACACCCAGGCCAAGGGAAACACATCGAAGCATTTCGAGAAACATTTTCGAATGGTTTGTCTGAGCAATTCTCGTAATTTTCACCCACCCAATTCACGATTGTGGGGAATGAAATTGAGGAAACGGTTGCTGCAGCAGCAGACATATAACAATTTCGTGTTGGGTTTTCCCAAATATGTGTATGTGCAGTCGTAGATGTTGGTCATTTTGATGGGAGTGGTGTCCGTAGACCTACTTGACAGTAGCCGCACAGTGCACTATGGTCCCAAATCCATTTTTTTTGGCAGAAATTCAAAAAAATTAAAATTGGAAAGTGGTAAATGTGTATATATTTTCTTTATGGCAACACTCCAAGCAATCAAGAAAATATACTGGAGAAAATGATGTGGCAACACCACAAGCCTGAATGGTACTTAAACTTTGCGGTTCAAAACAAGTGGGATTAGTTTTGATATAAAGCAGTTTTACAAATTAATTAAAATCAAGACTTAAAAAGAAAATAAAAAGACTATTATTATTAAAAAGACTATATTATGAAAATTGACGGCAAGAGTTAGTAGTTGAAAAATTATGTTTAACACTTCATGATTATTGTGGTCTTGTAAGTATTCATAGTTATTGTAATTTTGTGATTTGTAGACAACATAATCTATAAATGTCGTGGACCAAAAGTTATATGTATGACTCAACTTGACTCAAAGTGTAAATGTGAAAGTGTTCGTCTGAGGTTGTAGTTTATGGTGGAATTAATATCTCGTCAGCATTTTTCGGCAAACTCCGAAAATTTTCATTTTATTTTAGCACAGTTTTTGATTAGCCATAGACATATATATGATTATATCTCTGAATTAGTTTTGTGTACGAGACCAATCAATATTTTAATTAAAAGGTATTGAAAGTACCTTTAAAATGGTATACAACATCATTCACCTTTTTGTAAACATGTAGACATTTTATTTTATTTCTTGAAATAATTATTTAAATTGCAGTGTTAAGTATAATATTTGTATGCTATATTTTGCTTTTGTAATAATGCTCAGAAAAACACATTTCGTCAAAGTAAACAAATCTTTATTCTTTTAAGCTTTCATAAAATGTTGTTTTTGGTCACCCTGTACCAATACAGGGTGATAATTATGTTGGTTATATATTGAGTTTATATGGGAGGTGGTAGTGGGCGTGGTCCGATCGGCCCAATTTTATTTTTATTTTTTGCGTATGATATGTCTAGCAAATGTGCAAAATTACAAGACCGTATGTTTATTTTTCGACTTTATGCCATAAAAAATGGATTTGGGACCAGTGTGCAGTGGTTAAATAAAATTGTAATATAGAACGTTACTTGGTATTTTATTGAAAAGACCAAATGTACGTTTTCACAAGTTTAACCCTAGAAAGTCATCCTTATTTTTTGTACACTAACGTTTGTACACTGCGCGTCGTCATTTTGACGAAGGATGACGGTGCAGGGTTAAAGATTTTATTATCTATAAGATTCATTATCTCTAAATTAAATTGTAGTTGAAACAAATTCATAACCTCCATATTAAATTTTAGTCCGTCAAAAAATATAATTTTCTGTTTGTTATCTGTTGTAATTTCTCTGCATTTTTTTTCCAGTTGAAACAAATTGTATATTTTAATATAATATTCGTGGAGGCCATGAATGGCCTCGTTGATTCCACGAAGAAGCAAATCAATTCACTTCTAAACATCAGAGATCAACCAAGTTCCTTTTTCAATCCACTACCCAGTGCGTTTGTGAATCATTATAACTAATATCATATTTCTTCGTTTTTTGAACCCCACTGTGTTGCTGATGTCAAGGATGGCAAGTGAATTGTGAAATATAACGAGACTTTTGAACTTGTTTGGCATATTTTCGGTCTGCTTTCATTCCTCTCCGTTCGTTGTCGCTGTTCAAGGAGGACTTCAGTCACTTCTCAAACTGGATGCTGGCATTGTAACATTAGTTACTCATTTACACGTTCCGGTCTGTTGTCACATTCACTTGTTTTTATTTTTGTTTTTGTCAGACGTATAAGGTTTCCAGAGAAATGTAAGCCGGTAGCTGTGAACTAGGTACAGGGTTGGGTTTGCAGATGTGTAGCTTGTCGCTGTGCATGCTAATACTCTAGTTCTTTGTGTCTGTGTATTGGAGCGCGTTCTCTCATTGCCGTTGTTGTAGTTGTTGAGTTGGTTGTAGTGATGGTGGTGGTGTCGTGTAAGTGCGTGTAAGTGTATATGTGGCCGGAATACAAATGACTGCTTTAGAGGTCCTTACTCGCTCTCCGTTTACCTTTTGGCAAGGGATCACAAATGTAAATTATTGCTCCATTCCAAAGAAACCTAAAGAATTTCCACGAAGGAACGCATTTCATTTAAAGAAATGAAAAGAATTTCTGAAAAATGAAACCGGCAATATGACGTCCTCTGTATTAATTTAAGATTAGATTAATTTAAAAGAACATCTTTATTTGTCTAGATGAGTAAAAAGACTTGTAACATTAAGCCTTCGGTAGGGGCAGACCATAAATAAAAAATCCGGTTTTCTATAGGCCACTTTAATGATAAAAAACTTAAAAAAATTAACTGTAAAATATGTATAGCCAAAATTGTAAAAATTGGAGTCGTCAACGTATCACTTTACGAAAATCGTTTGGTTTGATGTTGAATGAACGATATATGACATCTTCAGAAATCAATGCAGCTGAAAATTTTTATTTTCCCTATACTAAGTAAATGTGAGTACATTTCTGATTTGAAAAATAAGTATCGTCCAAAGACGGGAAAATAGATTTTGAATTACCACATGGAACTGCATTTTATAAGTTCATTTATTGTTAATAATTTAATTCAAAAAATACATTAACTTAATTTTAGTAATTAATTTTTTTTTCATTTTTAGTTTAACCCATCATTTCACCGCTTTCAAACTCACACAATCGCTTAAAAAACACCTAAGAACACAACTTTAAAGTTTCAAAAAATGGATCATTTCATTTGTAAAAACTTTAAAAAGTCTAACACGTCCATAACGCACCACTTCAACGTTGTAAAAGTAATTGAAAGTACCTTAAAAACAAGGTATATCACATTAAAAGTGAAGTATTTCAGGAGTTACTTTTTGAAAAAGTAGTATTTTTCATTGGTAAATTGGTCATAAAAAATTTGGTCGTGGAAAAATATTTCTATTTTTTTTTCAAAAATACTTATACAATATTTTTATGAGAAGAATACAAAAATATAAAAAATAATCGCATCTATCGAGGTCAAAAAATCGTACCGCTTGACATGGAATGACTCATCATAAAATTCAAAGGCGATGTAGCCATTTCCGTCCGTCTGTTGAAAGCACGCTAGCATCTAAACGAAACGAGTTATGACGTCCAATTTTTGCATGAATACGTCTTATAGTTGTAGATCAGTTGGAATTGCAAATTGGCGAAATCGGCCCACAGGGAAAATTTTTTCCTCACAAAGACTAGAAATTGCCATAATATTTAGAGTAATTCATCATGTTTTTTGAATATTTCTCCTTATATTTGCTTGGTATTGAGTGTGCACATTCCCCTTATAGCTAAAAAGTGCACAGTAAGGTGATTTTTATTTGTAGAGGGTGAAATGGGGCAAAAAGGGATAAAAAGGTACCTATCGAACGACAACAGCTAGAAACACGATATTCGGTATGTACATTCCCCTAATTGAGTGTACAAGTGTATAAAAGTATGTATACCAAATTCGTACTATTAAGGGGTAAAATGGGAATAGAGGATAAAAATGGAAACAACCAAACGGCTGCACCTAGAATAATAAAATTCGGTGTATTCGATGGATTGCATTCCTTCGTAGAATGCAATCCATGGTGGAGGGTATATAAAGATCGACCCGACCGAACTTAACGCCGTTTTTACTTTCTTATTTACAACTAACAGTGTCCGTAAGACGCTGCATGAGTTTTATGATAGAATTACTGGTACTTTATTTTATAGAAATAATAAAAACAAATTATTTTATGGTGGCTTCAAAAGTTACTGATGTTACCGACTATAATTAAACGTTTGTTTTTTAATGGGTTGTCCCAAAATATTTCGGTTTTCCACTTCTAGATTTTTCGTCCGAATTGTGTTTTAAAATATTCGCTGTTGGTCCTCCAGGTTAAATTTGAAGTACAAATTTTTATTTCATATTTTTAAAAATAAAAGTACAAATTCTGGAATTTTCATTAAAACTGTAGAACAGCTGGACAATTTCTGTTCTTTTTCACATGGAATTAGTCTAAACTTAATATTTTTCCATCCAAAGAATGTCTTCATTATTTAATCCTTAAAATATACAAAAGTTTCTTAAACACAAATATGAATTTACACCACTTCGTGGACTAAGGTATTATAATTTAGTTTTCCGCCAAATGTTTGTAACACCAAGAAATAATCGAGCTAGACCCACCTTTAAGTATACGGATCGGCTTAGAATCACCATCTGAATCGATTTAATGATGTCTGTCTGTCCGTCTGATGTCCATCTAAGCTTGTTCGCACTCTACAGGTCGCAATTGTTGACCGATTGTCATGAAATTTGCAGAAGTTACTTTTTTAGCCAAGGACGATTGGTATTGAATTTGAAAGAAATCGGTTCAGATTTAGATATAGCCTCCATATAAATATCCCTATAATTTACACTATTACTGCTCTAAAATTCACATTTACATGGGATCATGACAAAATTTTCAGGATCGTGTTATATTTGATCTAGAAACAGGCAACGGGAAAGTGGACTACATGGCTCCATGTTTTGATATAGCCCCCATACAAATGTACCTTGGATTTATAAAGAGTGATTTTTTTGAGGTTAGGATTTTCATGCATTAGTATTTGACAGATCACGTGGGATTTCAGACATGGTGTCAAAGAGAAAGATGCTCAGTATGCTTTGACATTTCATCATGAATCGTCTTACAAACGAACAACGCTTGCAAATTATTGAATTTTATTATCAAAATGCGTGCTCTGTTAAGAAAGTTCATTGCGCGCTTCCATTTTATGGTCAGTTTAATCGACCCACTGAAGCGGCTATTCGGGCTATTGTGACTAAATTTCGCACCAAATTTACATTGTTGGACATTAAACCACCAACACGCTTACGTAGAGTGCGAACTGAAGAAAATATCGCAGCTGTATCGGCCAGTGTTAATGATGACCACCAATTTTCGATTCGTCGCCGTTCGCACCAATTGGGTCTCTGTTACTCAAAAACGTGGAAATGCCAAAATTGGACTAAGCGGATGGACCACCTAAGACGCAGCCGCGGTCAACATTTAAATGAAATTATCTTCAAAAAGTAAATGTCATGGACCAATCTAACGTTTCAAATAAAGAACCGATGAGATTTTGCAAATTTTATGCGTTTTTTAAAAAAAAAAAGTTATCAAGCTCTTAAAAAATCACCCTTTACTATTACTGCTCTAAAATGCTCGTATTACATCGGATCTTGATCAAATTTCCCACACAATGTTATTTTTAGACTAGAAACAACTATTTTGAAAGCCAGCTATATAGGTCAATGTTTTGGTATAGCCCCCATACAAATAGGCCCACTTTTTAATGTAGCGCCCTTACAAATGGGCCCCCATTTCTATTAGGACCTTTAGGACTCACATTTTACATCGGAAGTTTATCTTTATATTATATTTCAACTAAGGATATATACTATGAAAGTCAAACATATGAGTCTATATTTTGGTGGGCTCAAGTTGTACGCCCCCCACTCTACTCTATTACAGCTCTAGAACCCACATCGTTAATTGGATCTCCATACTATTTTGCAGATCATTTCAACTAAGAATACCTACTGTGAAAGTGATATATATGGGCGTACTTTTTAATGTAGCGCCTTTACAAATGGCTCCAATTTTTTTATTGCCCCTCTAGGACCCGCATTTTACATCGGAAGTTTTTACAATTTTGCAGATTATGTTATATTTCTACTAAGAATACATACTATGAAAGTCATATATATGTGTCCATACTTTGGTATAACCCAAATGGGCACCCATTCTACTCTATTACAGCTCTAGAAACTACATCTTACATCGGATCTTGATCAAATTTTGCAGATCATGATATATTTCAACTACCGTGAATGAGAACTACCACAAGTCTTGTTATAGGCCCTTTCAAATGCCCGTCCGATTCATCCTTCATTGGAACTTGACCAATTTTTCCAGATCATGTTATATTTACTTTACTTGGAATATCTGCCGGAAAATTGGATAAATTACCATATTATTTACAATATTCGTTAAATTTGACTAAAGATGAATTTATTGTATACTGTATAATTTATATTTATTACAAAAAATTGCTCCCTCGAAACACTTGGGTTTAGTAATCAAAGCGAGGTATATACGCAGGGAGTGGTGTAGGGTATTATATAGTTTTAACTGAATTTTATTAAATTTGACGTTGGAAATTACTCAGATTTAGGATTTAGGACTATTTTTTAGTGCGGACATTTAACCTGAAATGTTTCATATCGATTAAAAATAGGAACTAGAGGAACTGTTTCTTCACCTTCTATGAGAGTCACTCGGAGGTAGGAGTACAATTTGTGAAATTTACCTAATTATTATGTTAAATAAAAGAAAATCAGAGAATACAAAATCAGGGTGTTTTTAAAAAATCACAACAGTTTATACATTTTGTTGCAAATTACACCGTATGACAGTCCATATTACACTTGAATCGGATATTATACGTCTGAAACTATAGGCAAAAATGGAGTTAATTCGCGTTTACCAAGGTTTTCCGAATTCCCGAATTAATATGTAATAAACTTAAAAAACAAATTTATTTACTTGAAAGGCGATATTATTTAACGTAAAGGCTGAACAGGAGCGATCGCCTGGGTGGCGATCGATTGTGGTTTATTTGCATAGATCTGTGACTTAAGGGCAACCCATGAAAACATGTAAAAGTCTAACGGGTGCAAAATTCATGATTTCAGTGCCGACTTCATGTCGTCTGTGCTTGCGAGGACTCTGCCCCAGAAGCTGTATAGCAAATAGCGTCGTCGTCCTCTTGTCGCGCATACCATACCATTATCGCACTGTAAGTGATATTGAGTACCTCGTTGATCCTGATGTAAAGAACACAATGACTTGTCGATGTGTACATGGTCATTAAATTATTTTGTTTTCCCACTGACATCTTCACAAGGATGTAAATACTAGCTTCTGCAACTGTTTCCCCCTCCCCTAACCCCATAATATCGATATGCCCTTCAATGTATATGTATGTATAACCAAGGTGCTGTTATTTGTTTTACCTAAAAGTATTAGTAAAGAATCCTCTTTTTGGTTATTGACTGATATAATGATTATTCCCCCGAAAAACCCCTTCAGAAGGACACTTGTAGACACTCCATGGCGCTGTTGTGTTGTTTCTGTTGACGAATTCAAAGTAAAGTGTCGTAAGAGGTTTTGTTTGGCGTAAATAGGTTGTAAATCATGCTGTGACTTTATTTGCAAAAGGCCGTGTGTCAATGTGGTAATTTTAGAAGTGTCTATGCCAAGTGAATACTAAGAGAGAGAGACGTGAGTGTGCTTGTTGATGTAGTTGGCCATGTATCCTTTTGTCTACAGAGAATTCACCCCTCTTGTTTGTATTGGCATTAATAGTAATGACCATTCCCGACCCGCTTTTACTATGCAAACAAAACCGGCCGAGACCATTTGTTGTCAAGCATCGATGATGACTTCTTTATTTTAATAACAATGGCAACCCCTTCCAGGCATCATTTCAACTGCAGGCAGGCAGTGTCCTTTTTCGTTGTTACGGTTGTTGACTGGCCATTCTGGATGGCTGCCTCTGTTCTGACATTAGGATTGATGTGACAAAGCTGTCAACGTTTTGTGGAATAGTTTTGTTCGTTTTTCGTTTTTTTTTGTGTTGCCTACTGGTTTCTGGAGAACAACGAACGCTATATTTGGGTTTCGTACATTTAAAATTTGGAATTCACATCCACATCGTACAATTTTATCTAAATAATGAATACGAGGTTAGCAATTCAATTTGTTTGTGGCTTGACATGTTTTTTCCGTTCGCTTGGCTTTCAACTGACTTCGTGCGATGAGGTCTGTGGGTGGGTGGTGGTGGGTTTCACCAACCCCACCCTCACCACGGGATTTCAAGGCGTTTGGTGGTTGGTCTTTTACTGGTTGTGTATATGTGTGTGTGTGTGTGCGTCTCTGTCAGACAGCATGGCAATTCCATGGATATGTTTTAGTCTTATTTGACTTTGTCTTCGGCAAAATGTAGATTTTATAGGTTTTTTCTTGTCTTGTCGAAACATCAAAATAAAGCGATAAAAACTACATAGATACATGTGTATGTATCCTCTCTATGTATGTATTACATAGAAAAATATGTATGTATGTACGCCGCATGTATTTGATGTTTTCCCCGTGAATAGTATGATAGGAGGTGTCGGGAGTTTGTAAGATTGGGGTGTAAATTTAGTGGATTTTTGTTATCCTCGCACCAAATTGGAAATTCAAAATAAATATGTAATCATCGAAGCTTCATTATGTATTATGTAAATACATTTTTATAGAAAAATAAAAAATAACCCACGAGTATAAAGAAAACGAGGAATAACTATGGCTCTCCTAAAGCGCTTAAACGATTTTCGCGAAATTTCAACATAGTTGACGAGCTTAACTTCTGTAATAGGGAGGTAACTCCGAAAAAATATGTACCGTGTTGGCATAATTGAATTTGTGCCTTGATAGCGACCAAAACTGTAATGGGATTGAGAGTGGAGCGTATTCAATTCCATTACAAGATTTTTATTATCAAATCTGAATCATTAAAAATGCCAGTGAAATACAAAACAACACTGTGCCTAATTGCACTCCAAATATGGTTTTTATAGATGACTTAAAATATTGGTAAAAGTTTAATGCCGCAAACATTCAAAATAGGGGAACGATTTTATGACCGTGGCCTCTGTGGCCCAACTTATTTTACGTTCACCATTGGAAAAATCTAATGCACTGTGACAAATTGACCAGAATAATTAGATGTCGCCTGGAGTTAACTAAAGAATAATGCTGGCACCAATAAATAAAAAACGGAGGAAAAATGATGAGACAAATAACACTATGCAATAAAAATTTTACGACCGAGACCTACAAATGTATATTTGTGTCCATTGAACATTCTGATTTTTATGGATGTTTTTTTATTTTTTAATAAAACAATTTTCGTTGAAGATACCTTCAATATTTGTACTCCCATTTTGGAAGTAAAGGTCCAATCACATCCGATTTTAATTAGAAACAGTGGTGTAGAAACTGTCTCCAAAAATTGAGAAAAAAAATTTTGTTCGAAAATCATTTGATTTTTATGCACTCCACGAGAGTATTATGTCTTTGTGCATTTGTTTGTAACACCCAAAAGGAAACGAGTTAGACCCATCGTTTATTATACAGATCGGCTTAGAAACACTTTCTGAGTCGATTTAGCAATGTCCGTCTGTCTGTTCATCTATTGTTGTAATCAAATTATAGTCCGATCTTAAGTTTTGTTGATCAAGGACGAACGCTATTTAATTTGAGGCAAATCGGTTCAGATTTGGCACAACATCTTATAATCCAACTAGAAACACCTGTGCAAAAATTGGATAAGATCGGTTCAGATTTAGATATAGCCCCCATACAAATGTCGCTCACCGATTTGACATTTTCCGCTCTAGAAACGACATATTGTACCCGATTTTCTTTAAATTTGACACAACATCTTACAATACAACTAGAAACACCTATGCAGAAATTGGGTAAGATCGGTTCAGATTTAGACGTCGCTCCCGATTTGACATTTTCCGCTCTAGAAATCACATATTGTACCCAATTTTCTTTAAATTTGGCACAACATCTTATAATCCAACTAGAAACACCTGTGCAAAAATTGGATAAGATCGGTTCAGATTTAGATATAGCCCCCATACAAATGTCGCTCCCGATTTGACATTTTCCGCTCTAGAAACGACATATTGTACCCGTTTTTCTTTAAATTTGACACAACATCTTACAATCCAACTAGAAACACCTATGCAGAAAGTGGGTAAGATCGGTTCAGATTTAGATGTCGCTCCCGATTTGACATTTGACATATTATACCCAATTTTCTTTAAATTTGGCACAACATCTTATAATCCAACTAGAAACACCTATGCAGAAAGTGGGTAAGATCGGTTCAGATTTAGATATAGCCCCCATACAAATGTCGCTCCCGATTTGACATTTTCCGCTCTGGAAACCACATATTGTACCCGATTTTCTTTAAATTTGGCACAACATCTTGTAATCCAACTAGAAACACCTATGCAAAAATTGGATAAGATCGGTTCAGATTTAGATGTCGCTCCCGATTTGAAATTTCCGCTCTAGAAACCCCATATTATACCCGATTTTCTTTAAATTTGGCACAACATCTTATAATCCAACTAGAAACACCTATGCAGAAAGTGGGTAAGATCGGTTCAGATTTAGATATAGCCCCCATACAAATGTCGATCCCGATTTGACATTTTCCGCTCAAGAAACCACATATTGTACCCGATTTTTCTTTAAATTTGGCACAACATCTTAAAATCCAACTAGAAACACCTATGCAAAAATTGAGTAAGATCGGTTCAGATTTAGATATAGCCCCCAAACAAATGTGGCTCCCAATTTGACTTTTGCCGCTTTAGAAACCACATATTGTACTCGATTTTCTTTTAATTTGGCACAACAGCTTATAATCCAAGTAAAAAACCTATGGTGAAAGTGTCTGAGATCGGTTCAAATTTAGATATAGCGCAAATACAAATGTTGCTCCCAAATGCTTAACCGATTTTGACCAAACTATATATATTATATTTCACCTAATTCGTTCCAGATTTCAATATACCCCCATACAAATGTCCTTTCCGATTTAACATTTTTTGTCAAACACATACATTTACAGGATACAAAAATCCTTCCCGTTTTCACTTTTTCACCGAATTAAATTGTATTCGGATTGAAAGTGGAGTGTATCATGGAGTCGACGCCGCCCGACTTTAGCCTTTCCTTACTTGTTTTCAATTGTTTTAGAGGTAAAGTCAATTGATTGTCGGTGAAGTTTGGAGTTTCAAATATGATATTAGAATTCGCGTTACTCAGACATAATAACCTAAATGTTAAAAAATATTTTTTTTTGTCATATTTCAGTTTATATTGCGCGTTTTTATTGTTTCAAAAAATTCACACCACATTAACCATTAAGAGGACACCAGGCTCTGGCCAGACTTTGCAAATAGTTTTAAATGTTGTACGACTGGTATATAAAAATATTTTTTTTAATTCTTTTTAAATCAATTGTTATTATTATTTTTAATAGATATGTTTTTTTATACTGAAGCAAATTGCGTAATAACACAAAAAACTCATATAAAAAGTCACAATTAGCCATTCTTTACCTTTCCAGCGAGCCGTTTCGAAAAACAAATTAGACTAAAAATGTGGAAGATCTAGCGGATTTTACAAAAAATGCAAAGATATACATTTTTGTTTATAAAAAATAAGAAAAAAAATTAAAAAGTGTTTCTTAATTTCTGACCCGTTTCACATGTAATTACTCTATGAAAATAGTGTTGCCTTTGAGAAATATTCAAATCATGGGAAAATCCCTTTAATGCTTAAACATTTTTTTAATTTGAAAATCCCTTAAGGGGTTACTGCACCCTGACAGTCCAAAAAGAACATTGGAAAAGTTACAAAATGGCGGAGACATGGGTCGTCAAGTGTGATTATGTTTTTAAAACCAATGCTGGTTTCCTCCTAACGGACGAAACATGCAAACAATTTTTTTCTTATTCAGAAAGGTTGTGGCTATCGTTTGTCATATTGCGGTCTGTAATCAATATTTTATTTGAACGAAGGCACCTGAAGAAGGTTGTCGTGGGGCCGAAATCACGATAGTGCCCAGCCCAGTAATAAATTCCACCATATCATTTGTAAATAAATTTCCATTCTTTAAAATTTAGATGAATAAGTGATCTTGAGCCAGGACAATATCCCATTTCAAAGCAAATTATTTATTACATTTTTAACGCCATATATTGACTTCGAACCAAAAATTAATATAAAATATATTAATTTCTGATTTATTATTTTTTGGTAATATACGAAAGGAGCTAGGACGTCCAAAATTTCAATAAATGCGTCTTATAGTCGTAGATCGGTTGGGATTGAACTGGACATTTTTCCCTCACAAGGACTAAAAATACTCATAATAATCCCTAATATTTTAGATTATTTAAGCATATTTAAGCGGAAATATGGGGCGCAAGGGGATAAAGATGGTACCAAAGGTAAAGTAGTAAAATTCAGTGCCAAGATTGACTCTGACTGCGCATTATCCTTTGACATTCGTACTATCTTATCAAAATGGGATAAAATTGATACCAACCAAGCGTATATATCTGGATTCAAGAAAAGCAGTGTTTACACCAAATTGGAACTTTTAGGGTCAAAATTAATAAAATTGGTACCAAGCAAACTGTTGTAGCTAGAATCTCGAAATTAAATGTGTTCATGTGGATGCGAAACTGGATCTTTAGCATTAGTAATTTTTGTATGAAAATGGTACAGATGTTTGGTCTGTAGCTGGAATCAAGAAATTGAAGGTGGAGAAAATCGGCCCTGAAGCAACAGCCCGGCCGAAATGCACGCATTTTTACTTGTTTTATTTTACTTTAGCTTACTGCTTGCTTCGTAAATACGTATGTGAAATATTACAAAACCGAACATTTAGACAAAAGAATGTTTGTGGCCTTTACTGCAACTACCACTATTTTTGCAAATAGAAATTAATCTATTAGTTGCCTTGAACGAGGTTGTCCCGTACTGTTTCATTTCTATCTAATAAATATTGCATGTAAATTAATTGTATTAGTTTCGTAGAATATATTACAACCGAAAATAACTTGGTAATAAAACGGCAATGTGGTTTAGAAGCAATTATGAATCTTTTCCAACTCATAATTATCCTCATAACAAAAATGTTATGTATGAAAAATCCCTAAACAATAGGCGTGTTCTGGTTCAATCAAGGACATGTTTTGGCCCACTTTTGGCATGGCATTGGCATCTGTTTTGGTGTTCAAGACCACATTAGTTGCTGCTGACACATGACATTGTTTGGCCATTTATCAAAAACTAACCACCACCGCCACCACTTGACAACTGACTGATATCTTAGCGGGAAGAAGATCCACATCCACATTTCTTTTGATTTCAACAAAAGCGAAAAAATAGTGCGGATGGGGAAGAACGCTTTATTTACTTATATGAAGTTGCCAATGAAAACTTCATGTAAGACGTTGATGTATCGTTGACAGCAGACACTCTTGATCCACTAACAAAACTTTCATGTTAACAATTCTATTTTCAGCTGTCGCTGACAAATGATTAACATGTTTTTGTTTTTTTTTGAGTAGATTTCAATGTTTGATTTCGGACAAAAGACTCGTTGACGAATGTGAATATGTGCGCTTGCAACCCCACAGTGTCCCGCCAGTGTCTGGATCAGTTACGGACAATTCATTACATGTAACCATGTAAGCGAGCCAACACTTTCCAACCTCTTCATTGTCATTCCCTATGCCTCAACGCTTCAGTCCGCCCCTTCCACGTAACAAAAAAAGGCGGACGGACATAAGGACACATATATCAACGGTGATTTATATTCATGTTCATCTCCTGTAAACTAGCAAACGGACGACACATGTTTCGATGTTAGTTTTACAATCTACAATCTAATCTCTGGTCTAACGTGTGTTTACCTCAGACTTACATCAAAATAGACGATGCACAGTGGAACGGAACAACAAAAAAGTGGGGTCATCAATATTTGTCACCAAACTAGAGTGATCAAACCCGAGACCGAAAACCGGGACAATTGGGATTTTCGTCTGAGCCCGACCGTCGGGTTTTTGAAAATCGCGGTTTTCGAAAAACCGGGCAACCAGGGGTCTCAACCAGTTTTTCATTCCGGTACTATATTTTGAGTAATTAGCTAAAAAAACGTCGAACACAGCAAAGAGTCATCATCCTAGGTTTGTCAGGTAAAGGGTGATTTTTTAAAAGCTATAGGAAAGTTTTTCAAAAAAACACATAAAATTCAGAAAATTCAGTCCAATTTTGGCATTTCCACATTTTTGAGTAACAGAGTCCCAATTGATGCGAACGGCGACAAATCGATAATTGATGGTCATCATTAACACTGGCCGATACAGCTGCGATATTTTCTTCAGTTCGCACTCTACGTAAGCGTGTTGGTGGTCTAATGTCCAACAATGTAAATTTGGTGCGAAATTTAGTCACAATATCCCGAATAGCTGCTTCAGTGGGTCGATTAAACTGACCATAAAATGGAAGTGCGCGATGAACTTTCTTAACAGAGCACGCATTTTGATAATAAAATCCAATAATTTGCAAGCGTTGTTCGTTTGTAAGACGATTCATGGTTAAATTATAGACCAAACTGAAGATGTTTGACAGTGAAACAAAACACGAAACGTGCGTCAGATGTTTAAACCAGTGTTGCCAAAAAGATAATAGCTAAAAAATCACCCTTTACTTCTTTTGGGCACATAAGAACACATATGAGAGCAAATGTAGCCAGATTGCTTGGCGAAGTTCAGCAACATTAATTTTTAATTTTGGGGGTTTCAAAAGGGGTCCTGCAATTGTAAAGGGTGATTTTTTAAGAGCTTGATAACTTTTTTTTAAAAAAAAAACGCATAAAATTTGCAAAATCTCATCGGTTCTTTATTTGAAACGTTAGATTGGTCCATGACATTTACTTTTTGAAGATAATTTCATTTAAATGTTGACCGCGGCTGCGTCTTAGGTGGTCCATCCGCTTAGTCCAATTTTGGCATTTCCACGTTTTTGAGTAACAGAGACCCAATTGGTGCGAACGGCGACGAATCGAAAATTGGTGGTCATCATTAACACTGGCCGATACAGCTGCGATATTTTCTTCAGTTCGCACTCTACGTAAGCGTGTTGGTGGTTTAATGTCCAACAATGTAAATTTGGTGCGAAATTTAGTCACAATAGCCCGAATAGCCGCTTCAGTGGGTCGATTAAACTGACCATAAAATGGAAGCGCGCAATGAACTTTCTTAACAGAGCACGCATTTTGATAATAAAATTCAATAATTTGCAAGCGTTGTTCGTTTGTAAGACGATTTATGATGAAATGTCAAAGCATACTGAGCATCTTTCTCTTTGACACCATGTCTGAAATCCCACGTGATCTGTCAAATACTAATGCATGAAAATCCTAACCTCAAAAAAATCACTCTTTACATATCTATCGTATGTACTAAAAACCGGGAGACAGCATCGTATTTACTATAAGCAAAACGACCATAACTGTTAGGACCCCCAGATCAAAAAGAAAGTCTTGCAAACTTTTGGAGGTAGCCTTTGTCTTTAAAGACAAAAAATAAGGTTACTTATGGTTTTTAACCAGGCTGTCATTTTAAAATATGAAAGTTATTAAGCTTTCGAATTACTAACCAAGCAACCAGACCAGTGAGTGGATGGAAAGTTGGTACCAGATCGATTTAAAGTAGTCAATGAAGTCATTCTATTTATACTAAATTAATCACAAAAGATATACCCAGAAAACAAATTACAGGGGAAATAATTTGTCCCATCAAAACTACGTATATATTCAAAGTATTTCTCGACACTATATTTAAATAATCAGTATAATTATATACTGACTATTTTAAAGGGTGGTTAAATTTTAAGAGCCGGAAATTATTGTCATTTCTTTTTATACCCTACACCACTTCGTGGACTAGGATATTATAAATTAGTTTCGCGCCAAATGTTTGTAACACCAAGAAATAATCGAGCTAGACCCACCTTTAAGTATACCGATCAGCTTAGAATCACCAGCTGAGTCGATTTAACTGTCCGTATGTCCATCCGTCTGCTGTCCATCTAAGCTTGTTCGCACTCTACAGGTCGCAATTGTTGTCCGATTGTCATGAAACATGGCAGAAATTATTTTTTCTGGTTAAGGACCATCGGTATTGAATTTGGAGGAAATCGGTTCAGATTTAGATATAGCCCCCATACAAATGTCGCTCCCGATTTGACTTTTTCCGCTCTTAAATCCACATATTGTACCCGATTTTCTTTAAATTTGACACAACATCTTACAATCCAACTAGAAACACATATGCAGAAATTCAGTAAGATCGGTTCAGATTTAGATATAGCTCCAATACAAATGTCGCTCCCGATTTGACTTTTTCCGCTCTAGAAACCACATATTGTACCCGATTTTCATTAAATTTGGCACAACAACTTATAATCCAACTAGAAACACCTATGCAGAAATTGGGTAAGATCGGTTCAGAATTAGTTATAGCCCCCATACAAACTTTTTTCGCTTTAAAAACCACATATTGTACCTGATTTTCATTAAAATTGACACAACACACAACTTTCACCTATAGTGAAAGTGGGTAAGATCGGTTCAGATTTACATATAGCCCTCATACAAATGTTGCTCCCGAATGTTTAACCGATTTTGGCCAAACTTTACATATTATATTTCACCAATAAACATACATGGTGAAAGCGGGTCACATCGTTCCAGGTTTCAATATACACCCCTACAAATGTCCTTTCCGATTTAACATTTTTTGTCAAACACATACATTTACAGGATGCAAAAATCCTTCCCGATTTCACTTTTTTACCGAATTGAATTGTAATGAGATAGAAAGTCCGTCCGTCTTTAGCCCTTCCTTACCTGTTTGGGAGATGCCCATATGTCCATACTTTGGTATAACCCAAATGGGGCCCCATTCTGAACTATTACAGCTCTAGAAAGTACATCTTACATCGGATCTTCATCAAATTTAGCAGATCATGATATTTTTCAACCAGGAATACCTACCGTGAATGAGAAATATATAGGCCCATGTTTTGGACCAGGCCCAAAACATTTTATTTTATTTTTTTTTTTTCACTGAACCAACACTCAGGGGATGTCCCCTATAAATGCAGTGCACTGCGTTGGTAGAAGGATGATAAGGTATTGGAAGGAGGAAAGAGGGAGTAGTGTCTGTTGACATCTGTTTTGAATCTCTGAATGTCGTAATTGGAGGGAAAGATATTTGCCGGAAGTCGATTCCACATACGGATAGTACGGGCGAAGAACGAATTTATTCTGTAATGTGTAGTGCGGCCGGTTGTCCAATCGACAACAAATGGGTGAGCGTTCCTGGAGAGTCGCGTATCTCTACCGAACGTTCTCACGGGCGGTATAAGATCACAAATTTCCGAAGAACAAACACCATGAAAGTATCGATAGAACAATGACACACAACTAACATTACGACGGTGTTCAAGGGAGACAATTGGTTTTTCGACAATCACTCTTGGATTATCATTCGCCCAAATGTGGCAATTCTGCTTATTGACGAATCCACTGAGTTGAAAATGTGCTTCATCACTGAAGATGATTTTCTTCGAAAATTGATCATCCACTATTGCCATTTCTTGCCACCATTCTGAACATTAACGACGTTTGGAATGGTCAAGAGGCTTTAGTTCTTGAGTCAATTGAACCTTGTTAACGTGTAAATGCAAGTCTTTATGCATAATGTTCATCAACGACCAGCGTGAGAGGTGCAATTGTTGGGCACGATGACGAGTTGAGGTGGACGGCACTTCAGCCACACTATCCCGAACAGCAGCAATATTTTCTGCAGTACGAGCTGTACGAGCGTGCACTGGTGTTTTCACATCTCCTTTTCCGATTGTAGGCATATTTGAACGATTAAATTGATTAAAAAAATCACGAAGTGCACGATATGCATTTTGATTTGAACGCCCATTTTCATAATAAGCCTGAATAACTTTAGCGCGTTGCTCGATTGTGTATCTTTCCAAAGAAAATCCATATTGGCTCCAAATCTTTGGAATTACCCTATAATGAGAATATTTCTGTAGGCTTGATCTTTATTGAGATTAAACGCACATTTGTTTTTCAGTTTACAGAAATAAAAGTAAATATGTCTTTAGTGAGACTTTTAATATCTAGAATAATTATTTAGTCTTTAGTGAGACTTGTTGATGGTTTGCAATCTATAATGAGACTGTCCGATACTTTTCTTGTCGTGCGAAGTTCTTCAAAAAGTACACATTTTGAAAATCCATTATCTCACGTACACAGTGGAATATAACTAAACTTCATGATTCAAACAATTTTTGCCGTAAAAATTGAAAGTATGAATTTGAAAATAGCTTTTTATTTTGCGTGTCTATGCAGTCAGAGGAATCTATACACCAAATTCCATAATTCTAGCTGCGGCCATTTGGTTGGTACCATTTTCCCCCTCTTTCTTATTTTACCCCCTTAATAAAGAGTGATTTTTTTGAGGTTAGGATTTTCATGCATTAGTATTTGACAGATCACGTGGGATTTCAGACATGGTGTCAAAGAGAAAGATGCTCAGTATGCTTTGACATTTCATCATGAATAGACTTACTAACGAGCAACGCTTGCAAATCATTGAATTTTATTACCAAAATCAGTGTTCGGTTCGAAATGTGTTTCGCGCTTTACGTCCGATTTATGGTCTACATAATCGACCAAGTGAGCAAACAATTAATGCGATTGTGACCAAGTTTCGCACTCAGTTTACTTTATTGGACATTAAACCAACCACACGAATGCGTACAGTGCGTACAGAAGAGAATATTGCGTCTGTTTCTGAGAGTGTTGCTGAAGACCGTGAAATGTCGATTCGTCGCCGTTCGCAGCAATTGGGTTTGTGTTATTCGACCACATGGAAGATTTTACGCAAAGATCTTGGTGTAAAACCGTATAAAATACAGCTCGTGCAAGAACTGAAGCCAAACGATCTGCCACAACGTCGAATTTTCAGTGAATGGGCCCTAGAAAAGTTGGCAGAAAATCCGCTTTTTTATCGACAAATTTTGTTCAGCGATGAGGCTCATTTCTGGTTGAATGGCTACGTAAATAAACAAAATTGCCGCATTTGGAGTGAAGAGCAACCAGAAGCCGTTCAAGAACTGCCCATGCATCCCGAAAAATGCACTGTTTGGTGTGGTTTGTACGCTGGTGGAATCATTGGACCGTATTTTTTCAAAGATGCTGTTGGACGCAACGTTACGGTGAATGGCGATCGCTATCGTTCGATGCTAACAAACTTTTTGTTGCCAAAAATGGAAGAACTGAACTTGGTTGACATGTGGTTTCAACAAGATGGCGCTACATGCCACACAGCTCGCGATTCTATGGCCATTTTGAGGGAAAACTTCGGAGAACAATTCATCTCAAGAAATGGACCGGTAAGTTGGCCACCAAGATCATGCGATTTGACGCCTTTAGACTATTTTTTGTGGGGCTACGTCAAGTCTAAAGTCTACAGAAATAAGCCAGCAACTATTCCAGCTTTGGAAGACAACATTTCCGAAGAAATTCGGGCTATTCCGGCCGAAATGCTCGAAAAAGTTGCCCAAAATTGGACTTTCCGAATGGACCACCTAAGACGCAGCCGCGGTCAACATTTAAATGAAATTATCTTCAAAAAGTAAATGTCATGGACCAATCTAACGTTTCAAATAAAGAACCGATGAGATTTTGCAAATTTTATGCGTTTTTTTTTTTAAAAAGTTATCAAGCTCTTAAAAAATCACCCGACGACTTTCTAAAATCTCTTTATATTACGTGTCCACGCAATGAGAGGGATGTATAGATCAAATTTGATCATTTTTATCCATCTGTCGCCATTGTATCCCCTGAAAGTACGAATTTGGAAAAAACCTTTTATTTTCCGTGTCTACGCAGTCAGAGGAATGTATACTCCGAATTTCATGACTCTAGCTGTGGTCATTTGGTTGGTACTATTTTTATCCCCTTTTTCCAATTTTACCCCACAAAGTGCGAATTTTGAAAAATCCGTTTATTTTACGTGTCTACGCAATCAGAGGAATGTATTCACCGAATTTCATTATTTTAGGTGCAGCAGTTTGGTTGGTACCATTTTTATCCCTCTATTCCCATTTTACCCCTTAAAAGTACGAATTTGGGAAAAAACTTTCATATTATGAATCTATTCAATTACACACCGAATTTCGTGTTTCCAGTTGTTGTCGTTTGATATGTACCATTTATCCCATATCAACATCAAGTAAGTACAAGCAGACATATTGAGAAAAATGCTTAAATTCTCTAAAATATTAGGGATTATATTGGGTATTTTTAGTCCTTACGATGTTCCCATTGGACCGATTTCGCACAGAAAATTTGGACGTCCTCTCTCCTATCGCTTAGATGCTAGCGTGCTTTCAACAGACGGTCAGATGGACGGACGGACATGGTTGATCGTCTTAGAATTTTAAGATGATCAAGAATATATATGCTTTATAGGGTCTCAGTTCGATATTTCAAGCTGTTACAAACGGAATGACAAAGTTAGTATACCGCCATCCTGGAGGTGGAGTGTATAAAAAGGACGATTTTGTCCTTCAACTACAGGAATTCTGCATAATTCCATGATGTTTGAAAGATTAATCAGATCTGAATATGTGTGGTAGACTATAGGTCAAGCCAAGCTCTGCTCTACCAATATCTATTCCTATCTGTCAATTCCATTAAATATGGGAATCATATATGTTTTCCATTATCACACCACTGTGCGTCGCTGTTGACGTGGAAACTTTTTCTTCGATTTCATTTGGAAGCAAACCCAATGTTCGTCCCTTTTCGGAGTTGCTGTTGTCGTGGTAACTTTCCGTTCCACTTCATTTGTGCAAACACCAAATTTGCATCTCCTCTTTCGCACCACTGTGCGACGCTGTTGTTGTTGTTGTGGAAACTTTTCCTTCCATTTCATTTGCTGCACGTTGATGTTCTGCCACACATGTTGAGGGTTACCTTTCACAATATGTGTGAGGTGCAAATCGTTTCGTATTTCTTAGATTGGGATGGAATTAATCAAAACATTTACATCACCTACAGTTTCTCCTCAAATCAACCCCTCCCCCCCCCAACAACCAAGTGACTTTCGTCGGGTCCTTCGGCACAGAGGCAAGATAATGTGTGAAATATATTGTTTTAATTAAATTCTATTTTCTGTCTAAGGATACGGGTGTCTCAGTATGCCCCTTTGCGTCTGTGTCCGTGCCGGTCTATTTCGAAAGGTGAATAATTATTCATTTCGCCTTAGTTCCTTTGCTCCTGTTGTTGTAGTTCTGTGTTAATTAACATTATCCAAACGTCTGACAGCTTGTAATGTGGAATTTCAATCTTTGGATTGCCAGTATATTTCGACGATAACTAAGTGTTAAGGACGCACGGGAGCAAGGGCGCGAGGACTGACGGTCGACGGACGAGTGAACGTAGGTAGACATTGTTGCAAAAACAAAACTTATGAATACATTCGAGAGATTAACATGAATAATTTAGAAATGAGCTAAAGTGATACTATGTCTTAAGAGGGAAAATGTTGATGATGAACAGGAAAAAAAGAAAATAAATTCTGTTGTTCTACGACTTATGATTTAAATGACTTTGAGCGCATCTAAATAATGATATTCGACTGCCATCATTCATGCCCTATTCCAAAGACTTAATTTCGTATGAGGAAAGATAGGAAATTAGCTCGAACTTATCATGAAATGAAAGTGAACATTTTACATAATAAACAATGGACTGAGTAGTTTCAACCAACATCATGCCTTTCGAATGAAGAGAACACTGGACTGGGTTTTAATATCATTTGTATTAATTTAGAAATATTAGGCCTTGCTTCACAAGAGTGAGTTATCGAGTGTGGTGCTGCCGGATTTTTCTCCCTGATCCGTTTAAGAAAATCCAATGCATTACAATGCTACCAAGTATCTTCATTATAAGCTAGTAAACCCAATCAAACAGGTCAATTATTAACAAGAGCCGTGTTAACACGTCCACGCACACTCAGAACCCTATAAAACATAGCGGTAGTTACACCACCACACCCATTAGTTTTCATGTTATATCTCTGATTTGATTTTATTTAGTTAGTCTCGAAAGAAAGATTCTCAATAAAGAGTACTATATTACTATATAAAGGGTGTCCCAAGAAGAGCGCAATTTTTAAATTTTAAATAAAACACAGATATTTAAGAAAAAATCGTGAAACTTTATTATATCGTAAAGTAGACAGAATGAGGTTATGTATGGAACAATATATCGTGCAGATGGCCGCCGCGGCTTTGCTGGCATGCACGCGATCTTTTAATGAAATTTTCAATGACCGTTTTGCATGAATGCTGCGGTATTTCATTAATGCTGCGTCCAATTTCGTCTTTTAAGGCTTGAGTCGTCGTCGGCTTATTCGCGTAAACCATCGACTTCAAAAAACCCAAAGAAAAAAATCTAATGGTGTTAAATCGCACGATCTAGGCGGCCAATTCTGATCTCCAAAACGCGAAATAACACGACCGGGAAATGACTGATGCAGCAATTGAATTGTTTCTCTGGCTGTATGACATGTGGCGCCGTCTTGTTGGAACCACATGCCCTCCACATTCATTTCTTCAATTCTAGGCAAGAAAAAACTGGTTATCATTTCACGATACCGAACACCATTGACTGTTAGCGCTTGACCTGCCTCATTTTCATAAAAAAAGGTCCAATGATTCCTCCAGCCCAAAAACCACACCACACAGTGACACGTTGAGGATGCATTTGCTTCTCGTGAATCACTCGAGGATTTTCCGCACCCCAAATGCGACAATTCTGCCTATTGACGAAGCCATCAAGATGAAAATGGGCCTCGTCACTGAAGATGATTTTATCGGCAAAATCAGCATTTTCATGTTGTCTCTCCAATACCCAATTAACGAACTACCTTCGCTGTCCATGGTCAGTTGGCTTCAGTTCTTGAGTCAATTGAACTTTGTATGCAAGAAGATGCAAATCTTTCGTCAAAATTCGCTGCAAAGTGGATTTGGAGACACCAATTTGCTGAGCTCGGTGTCGAATTGAGGTGGATGGAGTTTGAGCGACATCATCACGTACAGCTGCGACATTTTCGGTCGATCGACCTGGTCGATGGCGCGTTGTTGTCTTTACATCACTAACAGACCCAGTTTCGGCAAATTTATCCATTAATCTCTTTACAGTTGACTCTTTTGGAGCATTATTGTGACCCCAAATTGATCGCAATTTGCGAACTGTAGCCGCAAAACATTCACCATTTTGGTAAAACAATTTCACAATGAGAATGCGTTGTTCATTCGTGTAGCGCTCCACTTTCCCTAACCTCGTACCTTCTACTAACAAACAATAACAATTGTTCAAATGTCAAACAATGACACTTCGAATGTTGCCAGATTTAAAAATTGCGTTCTTCTTGGGACACCCTTTATATATACTATACTACAATTTTAAATAGATCTGGAAGAACAAACTGTTATGAACATTATGACATTTCGGAGTGACATACTGTTCATAGACACACCTAGTAATACACCAAAAAATTGTGATTAAGAAGAGGCTGTGATATGATATGTATATCTTATGTGAAAGCGACAAAGTTGCAGTTGTACGGACTTTGTGTTTAAAAGATTTGATAAATTAATGGTTTCATCATTATATGATACTACATATTGATACTATTATTCATTAGCTCACTGCTCATCGTGTGACTGTTTGGTGCGGTTTATGGTCTGGCGGGAACAGTGGACCTTACTTTTTCGAAAATGAGGTTGGCTATCGAGAGATAATTAATGATTTTTTATGGTCGGAGTTGGATGGTATTGATCTGGACAACGTTTACTTTCAACAAGACGGCGCTACGTGCAACACAAGCAACGAAACCATTGCTCTTTTACTGGAAAAGTTTCCGGACCGGTGTTTTCTCTTGAAGAGGTGATCACAATAGGCCACCGAGATCTTGTGATTTAACAACTTGCGACTTCTTCCTTTGGGGCCACGTGTAAGATAAGATCTACGCCAACAGCCCATCGTCGATTCTAGACCTCATAGCGAGAATTCGTGAGGCTATCGAGGACATAGGGCAGCCACTTTGCGATTTGGTTATGTAAAATTTCATGAAAAGGATATGATCCTGTAAGCGTGGTCGTGGTGGCCATTTGGCTGATGTTGTTTTTCATTATTAACAGCAAACCTTCCATTTATCATTTATCTCAAAAATGACATTTTTCTTTGAATACCAAAATAACACCTCTTGTTGGAAAACCCTGTACATAGTCTATTTTGACAATATTACAGAACGCACATCGGTCATAGCTATTTATGACTGCAGTGTATATATGAAAAATGTATTAAAGATTGAAGTTATGGATTTAAATAAAATCTATATACTTTTAATAATTTCAAACATTTTTTATAAATTTCAATTTCAAATATTTTTATTAATATAAATCTTTTTCTCTTTTCATTTTAGGTAAGCATTAATAATATCAATAACAACTTGTTTTGGTAAAAGTGGTGGACAAGGACAAATTATATGTTTGGTAATATTTTTCACATCAGATAGAAGTATGTATTTCATAAGCAATCATATACCCAGTTGGGAAATCCGTCGAACATGAAATTGTCGTCGAAGGTTCCTCGGTAATATTTATATTAATTATCTCTTTTACGATTTTTTAATACAAAAGTCTTTCATAGTGTGGAATTCTTTCTAGAACATTACACACTAAGTGAGACTTATTTTGTCTCTCCTAAACATTTGTATTAACGAAAATCAATAAATTGTCTCCGACAACGTTTTCGTTACTATCTCAAATTGCGGAAAGATGCAAAACTTCAATCCAATTTCCAGTGGAAATTATTTGACGGCAGAAACCATTGCCTATTCGATTTTGTTAAAGTCGATTGTAAATTTTGAAGAAGTGTAAAAATGTACACCTTAGTGTGCTCATTTTGTATTGCTTGAATTGTATTGCTAGTTAAAAAGAAAAACTATTCGATTACATCAATTCTTGTGTAAAAAATAATGTAAGTACCTTTTCAAATTTCAAATAATTAAGAAACAACACTGTTCCCACATTAAAATGATGTGGAGAGACTTCCCCATCCCCGATCTAGTCTTCTCTATCAGGTATCATCATCACATTTAAATAACTCGTAAATCACACATCCCACACCGATAAAAGCCAGATTGATGTATCTCCCTGAAACCGGTCTGATTGCCGGCAATTGAAGTGTGACACCGGTCAAAAGAGAAACGGAAAAAGTGTGGCGGGGAAATAATCAAAATACACACAAATTGATTTTCCAACAATTTCCTTTCTTTTACTCCGAGGAATTCCATGCCCTCGCCCAACTTCCTCGCTATTGTCACGTTTCAAATTTCAATTCTCATTGATTATCATCAAGTGCTGGTGGCGTGGAGTGGGCGTTGGTGTTCGTGTGGTGGTGCTGGTGTTGGTGTTAGTGTTCCGCCAACTGTGAGCTATTCATCAAAATCTTTCAACATCGATGCTTAAGCAACAATAACGATTTATTTGCCATTAATTTTCTTTGGCAGGGAATGAGGGTAACGCTGTCACTCATTTCGAACCACAGCGCACGACGGCAGCAGAGCAGTGCTGCGCGTCTTCCCATGGAATTCTGAACTAATCATGTGACAGATCATATTGTCAAATTTCTATACCCTTCTCACCCAGTGCATCCCATTTCACCATTTGTATCCAATTTTCCATATCAATACGTAGCCATCCCTTCCCCACCACCTCTGACGTCGCCAGCTTAGGAATATTTTATTTATATCCTCTTCTTTTTCCCCCAACCGCTCTCGGCGACAACACTTTACGCTATGCTTTTTATAAAATTGGGAAGCAAATCAATATCTGTGTTTCTCGTTGTATTGGTGTCGCTCAGACTTTCCTTTTATGACTCCAATATAGTTAAATTGGAATAAATTTCCATTAATTTCCTTTGCGTTTTTTCCAATTCCAAAATATACAAAAAAAAAACCTCGTTCCTTTCATCCTTTGTTATCGTTATCCCATTCCCATGCGCATAAAAGGAATAGAGTGTCCTTCAAATCGGAGATGGGCAAATGGTTAACACGTGTAGCCGGTACGAACGAGTAAGTGCGATTTATCTCAGTGAGTCCTGGTGATTTATGGTGGGGCTTGTTGGAGGGCCATTCATGGCGGTAAAATGTGGGAAAATTTAAAGCTTTCTGTACGTTTATATTAAAGAAGCCATCAGTATTTTCTTATTTGCGGGGCAGATTACTAAATGGACATACTTTAGCCATTTGAAGATGGTCATAATTTAAATTCGGGTATAAAAATAAAACCAACGATATTTCTTTTTCGTAATATGCCGCCAGTAAAGCACGCGGAGGCATTCATTGATTTCTTCTTGGTCAGGCAAAATGTTTATTTATTCATTTTATTTTATTTTATTACTATATAAATACAAAAAATACATATTACCTTCTATAGCACAGAGCTGTCTCTGGAGGTTCGAACCCACAACATTAATATCACTGTGGGATAACAATTTGAAGAATTGCCAATCTACAAGAGTATAAACAAATTGTTCGATGGTTCTTAATGTCATGTATGACAAACCTGCCAATTAAAACCAATTCAATGTAACAACAAAATACGGAAATTTGTCACTTCGACAATCCCGAAAAGTTTGCTACCCTCCACCAGGGATTGGATTACACAGTAGAATTAAGAGAAGTCGATATTAAGTGCAAATACAATCTCATATCGGGAAAATGACAACATTTCTTTACTGAAATAGTGTCATTAGTATCCTATTTCCAATTAACAAAAATCACTTTTTAATTATTTGAAACTTCTACCTATTCTAAGATCCGCGTGCATCTACAGGGTGGTGCACTTAGTGGGCTCTTTGTAAATGTTCAATACAAACAAGTAAAGAAGTGGTAATCTTAAATGTTTATAGAACATTTCGTCGAATTTTAAATGTCTAAAGAAAATTTCGTCGGAAGTTTAAATCCTATTTCCTAATTTTTTTATTATAAAAAAAAAGTTGAAGTTAAGAGTTGAAGATAAAGGGTGGGTATAATGTGAGAAAATATTGAGACTGAATAAGTATTGATGGTTGGTCATAAATTTGACTACCATAGAGTCAGTTAGAACGGTGGGAGCTAATTTTATAAAAAATAATTTTTGTATGGGAGCCCCATTGGGGGGTGTTTTGAAAAAAATTTAAGGAGGGGAAGCTAGTGGGTTTGTATAACATTGAAAACGGCTAGGGACGACTAAGGCACAATTTTGGGCCTTGCTGCCATAACAAATCTTAAAAAATAAATAAAAATCGTATGGGGGCAACCTTAAATGTTAAAGATAGAGGGTAGGTATCTTCTGAGAAAATATCGGGACTTTATTTTTCAAATTTTATAAAAATTAAATTTTTGAGTGAGGGCCTCCTTAAGGAGTGGGGATAGTGTTCGAAAAAAATTTTGGAATGGGGATCGGTCTTATATTTAACCATCTGGGGGTGACTCCGAGGCAGTTATTTGGCTCTTTGTTTATTTTTACCCACCGTTGACTCCGACGAGCGACGAGTTGATTCTAGCTTAAAAAAAACACTATTGCCACGCACACTAAACGAAAATCCAAATTTCGGTATCATATTTATCATTCTCGTGGTCATTAATATACATGTAACAATTGTCAGTCTTCTAGCTCTCAAAAACACTTTTGCCATGCCCACTCCGCCCACAAAAAGAAAATCCAAATTTCGACATCAAATTGATCTTTATCGTGGTCATTAATATATATGTACCAATTTTCAGCCTACTACCTCTTAAAACACTTTTGCCACGCCCACACCGCACACAAAATGAAAATCCAAATTTCGGCATCATATTTATCATTCTCGCGGTCAGTAATATATACGTTTTCCTATAGTTCCTTCCAGACCTCCATCTATCTGTACTGAAAATTTCAACAACATCGGTTCAGCCGTTTGCACGTGATTGCGGAACAAACCAACAGACAGACAGAGTTACACTAAGGTTTTATAATATTAATAGGTATAGGTATAGGAATTTTCGTCGAAATTTTATTTGTCTATAGGTAATTTCGTCAAAATTGTATATGTCTATATGTAATTTCGTCGAAATTGTATATGTCTATAGGTAATTTCGTCGAAATTGTATATGTCTATATGTAATTTCGTCGAAATTGTATATGTCTATAGGTAATTTCGTCGAAATTGTATATGTCTATAGGTAATTTCGTCGAAATTGTATATCTCTATAGGTAATTTCGTCGAAATTGTATATGTCTATAGGTAATTTCGTCGAAACTGTATATGTCGATAGGTTATTTCGTCGAAATTTTATACGTCTATAGGAAACTTCGTCGAAATTGTATATGCCTATAGGAAATTTCGTCGAAATTGTATACGTCGATAGGAAACTTCGTCGAAATATTTGTATGGGGCGTATAACAAAACATTTGATCCGACGATCAAAATTCGGTGTAAAATGTGCATTCTAGAGTAGGAATAAGGCAAATTGGATGGGTATTTATATGGATGTTTTATCTGCCATAACTATAACTGATACAATTTTCTTATTCAATATTATGCCTGCCAGAAAGAATGTACAATGACGACCTGTTCCTTAAGCAGAGACATTAGGTTTATTAGAACTGGACGATCGCATAAGAAGTGCTCCACTGCCTCATCTCGTTGAATTGCAGCATCATTCGTCAGGCTTGGTTAGCAATTGCCCCATGACTCGTCAGCACTGTAATCACTTTTGCTACGTTCCTTCTATTTTCGCTTAGAAGGGTACATACTTTGTCATTCCGTTTGTAACACCTTGAAATATCGACCTGAGACCCTATAAAGTATATATATTCTTGATCGTCATAAAATTCTAAGACGATCTAGCCATGTCCGTCCGTCCGTCTGTCCGTCTGTTGAAAGCACGCTAGCATCTAAACGAAAGGAGCTAGAACGTTCAAATTTTCCATAAATGCGTCTTATAGTCGTAGATCGGTTGGGATTGAAATGGGGCGAAATCGGCCCAAAGGCAAAATTTTTTCCCTCACAAGGACTAAAAATACCCATAATAATCCCTAATATTTTGGCGTATTTAAGCATGTTTTTTGAATATGTCTGTTTATATTTGCTTGATATTTGGTATGCGCATTCCCCTTATAGCAAAAACGTGCACCATAAAGTGATTCTTATTTGTAGGGGGTGAAATGGGGCAAAAAAGGGATAAAAATGGTACATATTAAACGACAACAACTAGAAACACGAAATTCGGTGTGTACATTCCTCTAATTGAGTAGATACATAATATAAAAGTATTTTTTCCAAATTCGTACTTTTAAGGGGTTAAATAGGAATAGAGGGATAAAAATGGTACCAACCAAACGGCTGTACCTAGAATAATGGAATTCGGTGTATATATTCCTCTGATTGCATAGATAAGTAAAATACACCGATTTTTCAAAATTCGTACTTTTTGGAGTTAAAATGAAAAAAGGGGATAAAAATAGTACCAATCAAATGACCGCAGCTAGAGTCATGAAATTCGGAGTATACATTCCTCTGACTGCGTAGATACGGAAAATAGACGAATTTTTCGAAATTAGTACTTTCAAGGGATACAATGGTACAGAGGGATAAAAATAGTACCAACTAAACGACCACAGCTAGAATGATAAAATTCTAATTGCGTAGAAACGTCAAGGGGGTAAAAATGGTACCAATCAAATGGGCGCAGCTGGAATCATGGAATTCGGTGTATACATTCCTCTAACTGCATAGACACGCAAAATAAAAAGTTTTTTCCCAAATTCGTACTTTTTCTTTTACGGCAAAAATTGGTTGAATCATGAAGTTAGGTTATTTTGCACTATGTACGTCTGATAATGGATTTTCAAAATTTGTACTTTTGGAATTCAAGTAGAATGGATATACAACCAACTGTAGCACCCACTACCTACCAATATTTATGGCTTTGAAAATATTTTTGAAATATAAATATAAGAGTATTTATTTTTTGAATTGACGTATTGGTAGCATTACCTTGTAAGCGTGGTTTGAAATAATTAAAATATTATATTTATTTATAAAATTAACTTTTCAATATTTATATTTGTTTTGGTTTGGCTATATTATATTTTTTTAAATTATATTTTCCTGTAATATTACTGCACTTCTACGAAAACCGACAACCTCTGTGGAATGCAATCCATGTGGAGGGTATATAAAGTTCGGCCCGGCCGAACATAACGCCTTTTTTACTTGTTTATATTAAGGCCAGGTTTGTCTGATTATTTTGTAAGAGTCTAAATTTGTTCCACTTTAAATTAGCTTGGTCTAGATACTCACAATGAAGGTATCACTTTTAGTTCATTCCCATAAAAGTTCCCCATAGGGATGTCAAAAAACGACCATGTGCAGGAAACCGGGTTTCGGTTTAGTCAAAATATCACAATTTCAAAAAACCCGATTTTCGGTTTTTAAATTTTCACACAAATCACGGTAAAACCGGCTTTAAATATGAACAAAAAATTAAACTTTTAGTTTATTTTTAAGCTTTTTAGAACTTATTAAAGCAATATTAATATCTTATGCTTTCATTTGTAATTTAATATTTATGGTCAATTTGACCATTTTTATGTTGTTCCTATTTATTTATGTATAAATGAAATGCGCAGAGAGAAATATGTAGTATTTTCAATGGTAAGTGAATTCAATTTAAATTGTTAGTAATATTTCGGAAAGAGTGACGAAATTTGGATTTTCGTTTAGTGGGCGTGGCTATAGTGTTTTTTAACCTAGAAGGCTGAAAATTGAAACGTATATATTACAACCCACGATAATATCAATATGATAAGATCAATATGAAACCTGATTTTAATTTTACCATTTGTTTTTTTTTTTTGCCTGGTGAAACGGGCGGGGTTCAGCTAGTATTCCATAAATGTGTCTTATAGTTGTAGATCGGATTAGGTTGAAATCGGTCCATAGAGAAAAATTTGTTCCTCTCAAGGACTGAAAATACCCCCACTAAGCCTTAATATTTAGAGTATCTAAGCATGTTTTTTGAATATGTCTGCTTATATTTGGAGTGTGCATTCCCTGATAGCATAAAAATTCACCATACAGTGATTCTTATTTGTAGGGGGTGAAATAGGGCAAAAAGGGATAAAAATGGTACCTATTCAACGACAACACGAAATTCGGTACGAACATTCCGATAATTGAGTAGCTACATAACACAAAAGTATTTTTTCCAAATTCGTACTTTTACGTGGTAAAATGGGAATGAAGGCATAAAAATGGTACCAACCAAACGGCTGCACCTAAAATAAATAAATTTGGTGTACACATTCTGCTGATTACGTAGACACGTAAAATAAAGGGATTTTTTAAAATTTTTTATTTTTTTATTTTTACAGCAAAATGGGTACAATTATTAAGTTAGGTTATCTTGCACTGTGTACGTGAGAGATAATGGATTTTCAAAATTCATACTTTTGGCATTAAAATAGGATGGAAATACAACCAACCAAACGGCTGTAGCTGGAAATGTTCCTAATATCCCACAATACTTAGGATATTTAAGCATTTTTTGAAGAATGCTGCCTTCTAATTACTTTTTGAATTGACTTGCTGTATTATTTCGATCTATGTAGTATAAACATATTGGTAGCCTTGCCTTATAAGCGTGGTTTAAAATAATTAAAATTAAAAATTTATTTATAAAACTACTTTTTCAATTTTTTTTTATTTGTATTGACTATATTAAAAAAATGCTTTGAACTGGGATATTGTGCTGGCTCAAGACCATTTTGCATCTATATTTAATAGAATGAAAATTTATTTACAAATGGCATGGTGACATTTATTACTTGGCTGCAGACTACCACAATCATGATTTCGACCATGTCAAAAGTCATTTTTTCAAGTGGCTTCGCAGCGACTTTTCAACATCAAAGCTCTATATGGAGATGATTCTCACAGACCAAAAAAATACAAACGAAAAAACTAAAATATTTTAAAAAAGTAACATTTTCCTGTAATGTTACTGCATTTATACGAAAATGCACAGCTTCTGTGGAATGCAATCCATGGTGGAGGGTGTATAAAGTTCGGCGCTGCCGAACGTATCTCCGTTTTTACTTGCTTATTTTTCTTTCCTTTAAAAAAAATAATTATGCTGACTCCTTCCTCCAACTATTTTTACACATCAATTTTTTATCTTAACGTTACATCCTAGTATCGCCTATGTACACATATACCTATTGAAAGTATTTTCCTGCTGCAAGGTGTATGGTCGGTCCTTTCTGCTCCATTGCCGCAGCAATGTAGCGAAACGGGAAATAATTGAATATAGCGTGAGTGCACAAGCGAATGTGTGAATAAAAGTGATTCAATTAAGGGTTTCACATCTGCAAGTGTCAATCAGACACCCAGCTCGGCACTTTAGTTACTCCCATTCGTTTCGTTGCTCTTCGGTTTTTTCTTTGTTTCAGTGTGCATATTTATGAAGTGTTCGTTAAACACTTAAAGCAATGTCATACAATATGTATGCACTCAGAGCCGAACATATCTTTCAGGCACACAAACACACACACAGCCAGAGAGAGAGTGAGAAAGAGAGGGACGAACCTACATAGTCAAACAATTCACTACCACTAACACTACACTATTATGGCTTCTATTCTACATCTACTAACACATCTGCTCAAACGGCAACGGCAACGGCATCAGCATCAGCAACAAACAAATAACGCTGATATCCTGACCAATTTCCGTAAGCTGTGTCATACATAATCTTGATTTGTTTGTTCGACCGATTTCTCTGCTGTTGTTGCTGCTGCTCCTGTGTTTGTTGTTGGGCTTTTGCATGTATTAAAGCTACACTCGATTCGGGTACGGTTCGGTTTGATGTCAATCCGGCCTGTGTGTGTGTGGGCTGGGGGGGATGTTCGATCTGTCGCATGTGTTGTACCGTGGTGCGGTTTAATACGTCCGCATTGATAGATGAAAATATGCTTGAGTGTATGCATGAAACGAATGTTGGTTTTAGTGTGCTCGTGTGTGTGCATGCGTTATTATGCCAAACTTCCGCCAAGTGATAGGTAGTGGTTGGGTGTTGTGGATGTTGAATTTGAGTGATAAAATGAAGAATAGCTTCTCTACACGATTCACACAAGACACTTTCACTTTATTCTCGCGCCTCCATGTATGCCTATGTGTATGTGTGTAAACCACGTACAACCTTACAACCAACTGCTCAAGTTTGTGTGTATGTATTTTATTTTTCTCCATTCAGCGTTTTTTGCTTCGTTTACTCTCACTACCGACAACGGATGATCCAATTTGAATGTGTTGTTAATATGATTTCCGATTTTATTTTATTTTAAATGGTTTTTACACGTGAGTTGTTTGCAGTATCAATACTACCATCTCGTTTTGTACCCAAAACCCCTACCATCAACCACCAACCAACTGCCAACAAGATATATGATATATGTATGTTTACGACTGGTGCTACACTTTTAGTTGGGTACAATGCCGAGCTTGATTTCTTTGCCTACATATGGCTACAAAACACATGTATCACATTTATTTGCTCTCCGCCATCACCACCTTAGGGTGGAGTGAAAGTCAAAGTTAGTCATTCCATTTGTAACAACGTCCTAGAATCCTTTTGAATATGTACTTAAGTATATATTTTTATCCACATCAAAATGTAAGACGTGTGTACCACTCTGTACATCTATTTCGGCAATCAATGTACACTTAATACAATTTACCATAATTGATTTTTTTATCCGAGGATGGGCTATAACTAACTTCATTCCCTAGTTCCCGGATTTTTTTTTAAATTATTTCCACTATGATCTACACCACAATGAGGTTCTTTATAATCAGTTTAGCTTCCCGTGATAAAATTGGATGAGTGACACTAGACTACTAACATTTTGTAAATTAGAAAACTAAATAATATTATTTTATTGATAATTAAAAATGCTAAAATTCTAATTTTAAAACGTACCTTTAATATGTGTACTCTCATTTCGCAAATATAATGCAGATCATTTATCACTTATATATTTAATTAAAGATAATTATGTTAGCTACATATATAGCGAATTTCACTTTCATATGGAAACAGTGGTATAGAAACAGTCTCAAAAAACTGCGATTTTTTTTAATTTTGTTGGCACAAACAACCATAAAAATACAAACAAGTAAGAAGGAGTTAAGTTCGGCTGGGCCGAATCTTATATACCCTCCACCACGGAGTGCATTACACAGTATTACCAGCAGATTAAAAAATGTCGACTTTACATAGAAGCACAGTACCATATTACGAAAATTGTGATATTTGTATGCACATTACTATATTTGTTTACTATTTCAAACTATAATGTATACTTATGAGCACTATTTAAAATCAACTACTATATATAAATAAAATGCTGAAATTGTGAAAGTGAACATGCATAAATATTAGGCGATTGTCAGTCGCCATTAGAAAGAAGCAGTTTCAGATACAGACAAAGTGATAAGAAAAGTATAAATTTTAAAGATATCCCCATTCGCCCCATTCTCAGCCCAAATGTACAAATTTTGAAAAAAAAAACCTTTTTCTAGTCTTCATAGTCAGAATGTATACACCGAATTTCATGATTTCAACTTCAGCGGTTTGGTAGGTTCCATTTTTATCCCTCTTTTTAATTATATCCCTTAACAGTACGAATTTCGAAAAATCACACATCGAATTTCATGATTCTAGCTGTTGTCGTATCATTGGTACCATATTTTATTCCTTTTTGTCCCATTTCGCCCGCAAACACTTTTATTTTCTTTGTGGTGCTTCCAAGCTAAAAGAGGAATGTCCGCAACAAATTGTAACTGTATGAAAATAAGAAATTTAATTAATAAGCCACGGCTACCAATATTTGTATACTATATATATATAATGGATATAATACTTCAATTCATAAAGTAAATATAAGGGAGTAATCATAAATACCCTAAATATTGGGGGATAAAGAGTGTATTTTCAGCTACAGTCGTTTGGTTGGTTGTATTTCCATTATTCCATATTAATTTCAAAAATATAAATTTTGAAAATACCTTATCTCTCACGTACGCAGTATAAGACAACTTCATGATTCTACCGTTTTTTGTCGTAAAAGCAACAAAATAAAGTATGAATTTGGAAAAAAATATTTTACGTGGCTATCCAGTCAGAGGAATGTGTACACCGAATTCCATGATTCTATCAGCGGCCATTTTGTTGGTACCATTTTTATTTTTATCCCCTTTTTCCAATTTTGCCCCCTCAAGAGTACGACTATCTAAAATCTCTTTATTGTACGTATTTACACAATTAGAGGGATGTACACACTGAATTTCATCATTCTAGCTGTATTCGTTTAGTTGGTAATATTTTTATCCCCTGTAGCCATTGTATCCCTTGAAAGTATGAATTTGGAAAAAACCTTTTATTTTTCGTGTCTACGCAGTCAGAGGAATGTATACTCCGAACTTCATGATTCTAGCTGCTGTCATTTGGTAGGTACTATTTTTATCCCCTTTTTCCATTTTACACCCTAAAAGTACGAAGTTCTTCTTTTATTTTATGTGGCTACGCAATCAGAGGAATATATACAACGAATTTCATTATTCTAGGTGCAGCCGTTTGATTGGTACTATTGTTATCCCTCTATCCCCATTTAACCCCTTAAAAGTACGAATTTAGAAAAAATACTTTTATAGTATGTATCTACTCTATTAGAGGAATGTACACGCCAAATTTCGTGTTTCTATCTGTTGTCGTTTTATAGGTACCACTTTTATCCCTTTTTGTACCATTTCGCCCCCTACAAATAAAAATCTCTCTATGGTGCCCTTTTATGCTATAAAAGGAATGCGAATTGCAAATATCAAGTAAGTACAGGCTAATATGTTCAAGAAACATGCTGAAATACTCTAAATATTAGGGGTATTTTCAGTCCTTGTGAGGGAAAAATTTTTACCTCTGGGCCGATGTCGTCCACTTTCAATCCCAACCGATCTACAACCATAAGACACACTTAGGAAAAATTTAAACCTCCTAGCTCATTTCGTTCGGCCACTATCGTGCTTTCAACAGACAGACAGACGGACAGACGGACATGGCTATATCGTCTTAGAATTTTACCACGACCCAGTACATATATAATTTATGGGGTCTCCGATGAATATTTCAAGGTGTTACAAACGGAATGACAAAGTGAATATACCCCCATCCTGGAGGTGGAGGGTATAAAAATATCAGAAAAAATATTTTGTTTTATTTTTTAATATCTAATATTATAACATTTAAGAAGAAAACGATGTTTATAAGTAACAGATATATGGATAAATGTAGAAGTTATAACCATAAAAAAGAATTAAAAATCATGATTTATTTAATTTTCATTAATTAGCAGGAAAACCCCGCACAAATTAGACAATAGAATATTTTGTTTTAATTTGTAACTAGTATTTTGAACCCGGCGTATGATTTGGAAGATAAAATGAGTAATTTTTGATAGTTTTAAAATATTGTTTGTATATCCAGGGACCATCCTCTGCCCACTGGTTAGCTATAGTAAAATTTTCAGGCGAATCGGTTCACCGGTTTATATATATAGATATCTGGCATCTTAACGAATAAAACAAGGCCTATTCGAAGAAATCCTATGAATAAATATATAAGCCATGGTCACACTTCCAGCAGTACATGTCCTCTTCATGGCTAAAACAATTTAAGTAAAAAAAAGTAATAAAGGATGACAGCCAAGTTTTTTAAATTCCCTTAGTTCGACCCGAAGAGTCATTTATTCATAGATTTTATTTAAATAAACCTTGTTTTTTTATACAGATTTCAGCTAATTCTTCCTTAAGAAAATAATTCAAAATAATTTGTTTCGATTTTTTCATATTTTTATGAGCTCTATTGTGGTAACAAAAAAAGATTTAAAAAAATGCTAATTCTCAAATAAACTTTATTTTCTTCGTAAAGATAACAGCAATTAGAAAATAAATCAAACTAATTTGTTTCGATTTTTTGGTATGTTTTATGAGTTTTTATTTATGTGGCCAAAAAAAATTGAAGACTGTTCTTATTCGTATCATAATTGTGTTCTGGGCATAGGTCAGAAATTTTATAGCTTCGCGCTAAAAAATTTCACTACAGTTTTGAATGTGAAATTTCTCTTAGGAAGAATATTTACGACTAATTAATAAAATTGTTGATTCTACCTCTTGAATGTTCCAAAGAGGGAAAGTATAAATAATTGCACAAATGATTTTGCTTTATATCTACCAAAGTTTAAATCGAAAAAAGAACCCAAAAACTTACGTACTTGCTCTTATTTCTATTGCAACGATTTCAACAGTAAGTCAAAGAGTTTTTTCCTAATCGAACTTTATTAAATCAAAGGATTTTTCAAATAAAACGATGAAACTTGGGTATGTGTTATATATTCCTGTCAAAATCTGTATAATTTACAGGCAATTTTATTCGATTAATCGAGTAATCGAATAAGAGCTGTATTCGGTTAATAAGAAATTTTGCATTTTCGAATAAACGATTAATCGAATAATCCAAAAGTACGAACAATTAGATATCCTAGTAAAGTCGTTTGTAGATTTTTTGTGGCATATAACTTATCTTCTATTACGCGGAATGTATTGTATGATGCAGAATCAGGCAGAAATTACAATGCGCTTGTTAATAAGTTTATTTATTACACCTACATTTCAATACGCAGAAACCTTGATAACATAAGTCTTTCTTATTTTCGTTATAATTGCAATTTAGAATGTGGGATCTAAGAACCCAAAAATATTTGTTTATCGAATTTATATGGATGGAATATAAACCATTAAAGATCAATTTTTATTTTAAATTAAATACAGAGAAATTCCCTTAACTGGAAGTCCCCTAACTCGAATTTTTCCCTAACTCGAACTGTTATGTACGAATCTTGGATTCTCAATAGCTTTTTCTTATGTGTTTTTCTCCGTATGTCGAATTTCCCCTAACTCGAACTTTTCTGTAAGTCGAATTAAAAACTGATACAATTTGTGACACTTACTATTTGAGTTTATTCCCGTAACTCGAATTTTTTGTTTTGCTAATTTTAATATTGTTTTCTCGTTTTCTCGTTAATAAGTAGTACATACATACATATTTTGGTGGCACTTCTTTGCGATGCCTTTAATTCAGTGATGGGCACCGCTCTCTTTTCCTATGCACAGTGCATAGGAATGAAAATGCTGCTTCTGTCACGGAGAGACACATGTACACATCGTGTGGCTTCGTTCGCTGCGTAGTTTTGTGTGTACACTCAAATCAACATGTTTTATGTGTTACTTTCATTTAATTGCTTGTTATACTTTTGAAACATGGAATATTTTTCGGGCGTAAGCCGCGTTTTGTTAAAAGTACACTAATGGAAAATTCAAATGATTGGGACGTAGATGATTTCTTTACTCTCGCGGAACTGAAAGAAGTATGGAATCTCAATAACGTTTCTTGGGAGGACTACGCAAGCATTGATGAGAATTTGCGCGTAGTGGGTCATCTAACAGACGAAGAAATCTTACAAAATGTGATGCAAGAAAAGTTTGGAATGGCAGAAGGTAAGGCAACAAGAAGTAAACTTATATGTATGTATTTAAGCTGACGCAGAGGTTTATTTTTTGTACCTATTTGATGGATGCGGTCAAAACTATCAGAAATTTTATTTGCTCCAAAGCAGCAAAGCAGTACAGAATAGTATATTTAAGTCATTAAACAATATAGAAAACTTTATTGAAAAAGAAGAATACTTAAACAAAAAACAAAAACTTATAACTGAATATTTTCTTAAATAAAATACATATATAAAATGTAAATACATATAAAAAATGTTTAATTTCCATAACTCGAATTTTCCCTAACTCGAAGTGTTTTGTCGTGCCCTAGGCGATTCGAGTTAGGGGAATTTCACTGTAGTAGTAATACATCTCTCTTCTTGCCGTATATGAGGCGTATGAGTTATATTAATTTATGCTAATATTACTGATTCGCCCCGGGGTCTAATCAGGCAATTCGATATCTAGAAGATACAATCGAAATCAATTTCTAAATTTTGTGAAAAAAGGAATAGTTTCCAACGAAAACAAATAGAATGGACAAATAATTTATATTGGAACCAGTTATGGGTCTGACAAGGAAGTTAAACAACCTAAAATTATCTTAATTTCTTGAATTAGTTTTCAGCTAGTTTCTCTTTAATGCCCATACGCTTAGGATATATTTAATCGATTCTATTCGATTCTATTCGATTCTAAAGCTATAATTGGTCCGAAAATGGAAATACTATTATAAATTTTATTAAATCGTGGATATATCCCTACAAAGAGCTAACATACATGGCTGTTAGCTCTAGAATAAGCGTACTTGTTTTAAATTTACTTAGAGTCTATTCTCATTGCGAAGTCCCCGATAGGAGCACAGCGTTATTGATTCTTATGAACTCGACTGAAGTTAAACTCTTAATTTCACTATTCGGCACTTGATCCATAATGGCATGAGAACGGACTGTATATTCGCAGGCAATATGAACATGTGCATGTCCTTCATTTTACAAGTGTTTCACAGGTACCACTTTTGGCATAAACAAGTTTACACACACCCACCAATCTATATGTATACGTACATATACGAAATACATAATTTATAGGTGCGAAGTGTTTGTTTGTTTGGTGAAACAACACGGGTACCTATTGGAATATCTGTGTGCTTCATTCAGACCTTCACATGCTAGTTTTAACTTTTTTGTTGTAAGGTAGGCAAAGAAAGAGATAGAGGGCTAATAAGTTTTAGTATCACGTACAAAAATCTCGAAAAGTCTTTAAATTATCAATGGCTTATAAATAGCTCGAAGACCCAGTGAAAGTAATGGAGGATACGAAGTATTTGGGCACCAAAACATAAACAACAGGGTAGATTTTGCTAGTGTGCATGATATAATGTTATGTGAATTACCTACAGACGATATCTATTAAAATGCCAGCCTAAGGATTCAAAAAAAGAGGTCGCTTTTTAACAAATACATTTATGCATTAGGGTGAGATTTTTGGGGCGTTTTTAGGCTCACATACTAGGCGATAGTTACTGACGTCCCCTTAAAAATATTTTCAATGATTTTAATTTTTTGTTTGCTTTATTTTGGTCTGTAATAAATATTTGGTTCAAGACCATTTTGCTACTATATTTTGCTACTATATTTTATAGAATACCAATTTATTTACAAATTGCATCAAGAACAAATTAATTATCTATATGGCATAAAATATTTCAAAAACTATTCAAATAAACTGAATTAAAGTTAATTTTTATAAGTTCACCTCCAGGATGAATGTATACTATCATTGTCATTCTGTTTGTAACACCTTGAAATATCGACCTGGGGGCAAAAAGGGATAAAAATGGCAACTATCAAACGACAAAGACTAGAAACACGATAGTCGGTGTGTACATTCCTCTAATTGAGAAGATACATAATTTAATATCTTTTCCACAATTCGTACTTTAAAGTAAAATGGGAATAGAGGGATAAAAATGGTACCAATCAAACGGCTGCATCTAGAATAATGAAAATCGGTGTATGCATTGCTCTGATTGCGTAGACGCGTAAAATAAAGAGATTTTCGGAATTCGTACTTTTAAGGCGGTAAAATGGGAAAAGAGGATAAAAATGGTACAAGGTACAAAAAAGGTTTTTCCAAATTTGTACTTTCAAGGATACAATGGGAACAGAGGGATAACAATGGTACCAACTAAACGGCTACATCTGCAATGATGAAATTCGGTGTGTACATCCCTCTAATTGCGTAGAAACGTAAAGTACAGAAATTTTAAAAAGTCTGTGGAATGCAATCCATGGAGGGTATATAAAGTTCCGCCCGGCTGAACTTAAGGCCGTTTATATATATATATATATATATATATATATATATATATATATATATATATATATATATATATATATATATATAAAATTTTAATTTTAATTTTTTGAAAATTTTTGATTTAAAAAAATATTTTTCATCAAAACCTAAAACATAATAATTAATTTATTACAGCGTGCGACACTAGTTTTTGATCATGACAATGTCTATAAAATTCAAAAACTAGCAATGCTGTGTACCAGGGTTGTCAGATTATTTTGTACCTCAATCGCCAAATCAATTGTCAGAAATCGCCAAAAACCGCTAAATTTAAACAACCGCAGTTTTTGTTAAAAAATTGACAAATTCCATTTTATATTTAGTTCTTGTAAAAAATTTATGGATATTATATTTAAAAGTTTAGACCAAATTCCATTTTATATTTAGTTCTTGTAAACAATTTATGGATCTTATATTTAAAAGTTTGAAAAAATTATACCGTGACCTAGTTTAGGCAATTCATAATGCAGAATACACATTCTACGCAGGTATTACTGGTTAAAAAACAATTAACATTAAAAAGTATACTTTTTCTTCTTTATGAAGCAGTTTCTAATATTGAGTTGATCTCTTTCTCTCGTTTACATATGCCAATTTCTCCTAAATATTATTTCACGTATTTTAAATGGAACGAAAAAGAAACAAATCTCTATAAAAGCATATAGATGTATTTTGAAAAATCTTATTTAGTAGAAAAGTTCAAGTATACCGTTTTCGGTCGTCTACATTTACTTTTTCAATTCTAATATATACATGTGAATGCGACTTTTTTGACTTTATAAGAAAACCACAAAAGATAACAAAATAAGACTTCATTCTTTGAATTGTACCTACGCGTATTCACACCGTACAATTTTCAATGTTCCTACCTCGAACATTTTATCTTGATTTTACTAAATCTCAATTGGTCATATCTTTAAAGATATTCTTTTTTCATCCTCTATAAATAACTTGCAAACAAATTGTAATAAATGTCTTTACAAAGTAACGCCAATATAATAAAATCGGAGGACAGATTTAAAATTTTCTAAAATTAGCCAACTATTTTATAAATCGCTAAAAAAAATCGTCATGTCGCCAAATCAATATTTAAAATTCGCCACGTTTGGCGAGAAATCGCACTGCTGTGCACTCAGTTTTTCATTTTCAGGTCGAGTTCGCGAGGTCGAGTTGACATTTTTGGAAAATACAATTATTCAATTTTCTCAGAAACGAGATATTAATACCAAATCTAAATAATTTTTGTGCTTTTGAAAAGTGGTATAAATTTATTATCCTTCGAGACATACGGTACAAAATTTCGAGAAAATTATATTTTATGGGTCTTACTGTTACTACAATACATATCCCAAATTTAAAATGGACCAAATATTAGATTTTGGGTTTATTTTCGGTACTATCAGTACTGGCTATATGGAGTAGTTGAAGAAGCTAATCTGAGCGTAAAAAGACAGTATTTTAAAATGTCATTTTATTTTTCAACATATCTCTTTTATTTATCCGAGTTTTTTATTTCTCTCAATCTATTTGTACAAATCATATTCTATATTTATAGGTCTTCGCATAAGTGAATGTAGTTCTGATTCGTATAATTTGTCATTTAAAACAGATTGCTTTTGTAATATGATTTTGTTTATTATAAAAAAGCCTTGCCCGAATATTAATTCACTTAGGGGACTAGGACAAACAACCATTCGGTTGAGATTAATCGTATGCCTAAATACATACTGTATGGAATCCAGACACAATACATCCGGATTTTATGGTTGGAAAAAGACAACACATCGAATTTGAAACTCGATCCTTCCCTATCCTTTGAAGACATTTGAAGTAGAGCATTGCCTGCAAATCAAGGCGTTAAGGAATTTTAATATTTCGTATCATGTCCACTATTTCGTCCAAGCATAACCACCGGTTCTTCTTCCTTCACGTCGTTTATCCAGCCAGTATAAATCCATTTATGCCTGCTGTTGCTCTGCTCTGTTACGTCGTTTGGTCTAATATCCTCTGGTCCACATCCTTATCAAATTTAATGACATTTGTCATGTTGTATGTGCCAGCTAGCCAGCCATCCAGCTATCCAGTCAGTGTAGCATACATAACATTTTCATTGGATTCATGTTTAATTCGATTTTGTCAGTTGTGGAAATGAAATGAAATGAAATACAAAACCAAAGCAAAATTCGATTACCGATATGTTGGACGTCTCACTTTCAAATTTAAATGAATCACAAGTGTCCTTGTCTTGGGTGGGTATCCTTACGGTCAGAAGCTATGACGTGTGTGTGTGTGTGAGGTCATCATTGTACTGGAAATGGAGCAATGCTTTGATGTGGTTTTGAGAAATCACAGATTAAAAAGGACTGGAGATAAAAGAATGCTTTTTGAAACATGAAAACATGGATTTATCAGCAGACTACAAATCCACAACCACCTGCACCATATCGTGTGTCCTAAACAACAATTGTAGGGTGCATTCAAGCATTAAGTTTATTGATATCTTGAACGTTGAAATACACTGACCTTGCACCTTCTGTTGATAGCATAATGCCACCACCACAAATTCTACATTTCATGGGCCAATGTTGAAGTTGGAAAAGTGCCAAATAATACCCGTACTTATAATAAATCGCCCTTGGAAGTCTAGACTTTCATTACGCACGTGGACGCTGCAATCATACAATGAATTTAGCACAGCATTAATTCGCATTAACAAGAAATATTTCAAAATCATTCAGTATATTCAATTCTGCCAGAATAGGACGTGATTGATGATGATGAGGCCCTTCCTTAAAGTCATGTGAAACGCTTACTGAAAATGACTTCCTCGAAGGGTCAGACAAAAAATAACAACAAAAACAATTAATAATCAATAATGGGTTGCAAAGGGTTGAACGCAAACTAATGGGCTACTTCTTGTAAAAAAATAATTCAAATCGAAGGCGGCATTAGCTTTTTTTAATTAAATATATTATTATTTTAGTTTTTTCGTTTGTATTTTTTTCTGGTATGTACCACGTATGTACCAGACTACCACGATCATGATTTCGACCAGGTCAAAAGTCTTTTCAAGTGGCTTCGCAGCGACTTTTCAAAATCAAACCCGGCCTCTATAAGGAGATGATTCTCACAAACGAACGAGAAGCACAACTCACTTGCTGAATTTGCGTTTAAAAAATCGGACCAAGTACTAAAGTACACATGCCAACTTACAAGCATCTACCGCTAATAAAAATATATTTTAAAAATCGAATAGGTTCTTTTTTGGAGTTATACTAACTTTGTCATTCCATTTGTAGCACCTTGACATATCGACCTAAGACCCTATATATTCTTGATCGTCATAAAATTCTAAGACGATCTGGCCATGTCCGTCTGTTAAAGGACGCTAGCATCTAAACGAAAGCCGCTAAGACGTCGAAAATTTCCATAAATGATTCTCAGGGTCGTAGATCGGTTGGTATTAAAACTGGACGAAATCGGTCCAAAGGGAAATTTTTTTCCTTCACAATTACTTCGTACTTTTACCAACCAAACAACTGCATCTACACCATTTTCAAGTGGAATTCAAAAGACACCATTTGAAATTCAACAATTCCATTTGAAATTCAAAAAATATATATATATATATTGAAATTACAAACTCGTTATTTGTAATTCAAAAGACACCATTTGAAATTCAAAAGTCGTCATATGAAATTCAAAACTAGTCATTTGAAATTCGAAACTCGTCATTTGTAATTCAAAATACACCATTTGAAATTCAAAAGTTTTCATTTGAAATTCAATTCAAATTCAAGTGGGGTAGCATTTATGAATATGACGAGTTTTGAATTTCAATTGACATTTTTTGAATTGGAAATGGAATTCTTGAATTTCAAGTGATATTTTTTGAATTGCAAATGGAATTTTTGAATCTCAACTGGTGTCTTTTGAATTTCAAGTGATGTCTTTTGTATTACAATTGAAAAAGGTGTAGTATAATGAAATTCGGCGTATACATTCATCTGACTGCATAGACACGCAAACTAAAAGATTTTTTTCAAATTCGTACTTTTAAATTTTACGGCAAAAAATATTTGAATCATGAATTTACGTTATCTTGCACTGTGTACGTGAGATAATGGATTTTCAAAATTTGTACTTTTGGAATTGAAATATAATGGAAATACAACCAACTGCTTTAAGCTTTTTTAAAGATATATAGTATAAACGTATTGATAGCCTTGCCTTATAAGCGTGGTTTGAAATAATAAAAATAGTATATTTATTTATAAAATTATTTTTTCAATATTTGGATTTGTTTTGGTTGGGGTATATTAAAAAAATGACATTTTTCTGTAATATTACTGCACTTCTACGAAAATCGACAGTTGTGGAATGCAATCCATGGTGGAGGGTATATAAAGTTCGGCCCGGTCGAAATTAACATTTTTACTAGTTTCCACTAAAATCGCAAAAAAAAAACTGACTATCTCACGAATGGATAGTGATAAAGACGCATTTTTATAGGGGAAATCCACAACTTTTTTAGAAGGTAGCTTAAATCAAATTGTATTAATCATTTCTATTAAATATTTTTAATTTTGACAATTGAGTATTAAAAATTACAAGAAAATAAGAAAAAGTTAAAAAATAATATATTTTTTAATTTTTGATAATGTTTTATTAAAGTAGAAGTAATTTACATAGAATTTGGCAAAAATATTTATTTGTATATTACTTAATGACAAAATTCCTGATTTTCGATCCATTCTATTGTCTACAACTTTATATAGGGTGGGACATTTAAAGCATTAAATTAGAATCGGCTATAAAAAAGTACTGATTATTTTTTCAAATGCCTGGTTTTATTGGAAAGGTTGAACTTTGTCATTTAATAATTTTACACAATATCATCCATATGACTACCACCCAGTTTTTCAATACAGTCCAAAATCCACATAAAACAGTGACTCGTTGTGGATGCATTAGTTTCTCAATAGTCACGTGTGAGTTCTCTGAACACCAAATGCGGCCAAAGTTTCATGAAGGCTGAACTGAAGGCCGATCTCTGTGAAATATTGGAAAATGTTCAATAATTTTAAAGACCTTGGCCACTTTTATGGAGAGGCTAATATCAAAATAATACATCAAATAAATTCAAAAAATCTATAAAAGAACCAATATTCAAAAACTGTGGATAAATAGCATAAATATTAAGGGGTTGTTGAGGATATTTTCAGCCTTTATTATGGAAACTCTATCCTATATACATCTACGTCAACAACATTTTTGTAATAATATGTTTTGTTGTGTATTTCCATTAAAATCAGATAAACTAGAATAAATTAAAGAATGGTGCAAAACAAACAATGTAATTTTCCCAACCCCACTTTGGACTGGAGCCAAGAGAACTGCTAAAACGAAAGAGTTTTACAAATGGCATTACAATAGATTTGAAATTTGTCGACGACAAATTTCTAAAACGTTGGAAATTTATTCGAAAATCAGCATTCCGGGGATGGGGAATTTTCCATTAAAGTTCATTCGGCAGAACCACAATACATCAACATTATCAACACGATGAGCTGCTTTCATCGTCTATCCACAATAACAACCGGATATAGCCTCTTCATTTTCAACCAATTTGACCCAACCCGCCCGCACCCAGGCACTGTGATGAGAGGAAATTAAAAACAAATTGTTGTTTTAACTATTCATTTGGTCGATAATCGAAAAATTTACATTGCAAATAAAACAATTTGCTACTGCCAACGACAGTAGCAACAGCGAAATGAAACCTCCAAATCTGTTCGGTTGTGTTGTCCTCCAGCCAACGAGTAGCTGAGACACCACGACCACCACCGCTCCCTCATTACCCCTTTTTAACGCATTTCTTATGCTTTGCTCTGAAGAAGAAAAACTCAATTAAAAATCGCTACAATAAACCTAAAGTTTCTCGCATTATGCGAGCAACAAAAGCTCAAAGGGGGGAGGAAATGAGTTTCGCCACTTTGGCAATGTCGGATTTAGCCATTTGCTTTGTGACGTTACTATGTGTCCTGAGTGAGTACCGAGTACCGAATACGGAATACTAAGCACGAGTACGCAGCAAGGCATCGCATCATGTCTTGTGCAATATTCAATTTGAGTGGAGTGAAATCCTTTAACAGACATAAAATTTTGAAAGGCTTTTCATTTAATGAACATTTGAAAGACAAAGAAACAAAGAGCCGAGTAATGGAAAGTGTCATCTTTTGAAATTAGCAACATTAGTTGCTAAAACGAAAACGACGACGTCAACGACGACAATGACGGCTACGACGTCAACGACAACGACGACAATAATGATGTAAAACAATTAATGTTTCTAATTTGCACTTTACCAACAGCAACAAGAACCAAAAGCAAAAAAATGATATTTTAATAAATTGAAACTTTTCTGCTTCGCAGTCTTTAGGAACCCCTTTGTGGGTGAAATGTGACGTGGAAATGTTGCCAGCGAACCAGTGCTAGATGCGAGTGTGGGAGGGAGGGAGGAGATGAGAGAGATGAGTTTATTGTGCACTGGGTATTTTGGCGGCTGTCATTTAGTGAGTGTCCCCCGGAGCTCATAAAGTAGACGAATATACGAATCTTGTAAAACATGTGAGTTAATGGAACACAGTCTATAAACTTTGGACTGTCAGCTACGCACATGTATGTGTGCATGCTTTCCCAAAGTTCTACCGACCAACCTTCAACATCCATTAATTTCATGTCGACAATATTGTATACACACATACAAAGGCAGAGAGCTACTCGCACACACACACCAACACTCACACTTATAGACACCATGTAACCAACCAACCACTCAATAGCTTTCATCTTTTTGAAAGTGTTATCACAACTTAGCACCAACTTCTTTGTGTTGGTCTGCACATAAGTGTATCTGCGCGTGTGTCTGTCTGCTTGATTGTATATATTTTGTGTAACTGTATTCGTGCAAGTGATTGAGTTTAAGTGTCCCTTTGGTGCAAGAAAAGGTCTTAAAGGCATCGAAAATCAGCAGGCCCCTTCATAGGGCGTTATAAGGCATGTTCATCGCCTTTATTTTAATAAGCCAGTAAAGTTGTAGAACAACTTTCTATTACCATCGATTTTATATTCTTTTCATACTCTCTAATAGAGTATTATGTCTTTGTGCATTGTTTGTAACGCCTGCGAGATTTCTTATCATTATTATAACCAAAATCAGATATCAAATTGTTCTTTCTCGTGATCAAAAGCAAAATATTTCCCTTCTGAAAACACAAATAAAAATCATCCTTTTCCGTGTAATTTTTTATGTTAGGGTTTTGTCAAAACGTTATCTTTATTAATAGATCATTGAAAGCACTTCAAATATATATTTTTTTCTTTCATAGGTCAAATTATTAGACTTTCAGAGTCATCTTAATGGATTTTCAAAGCTACAACTAAAAATTCATATTTCTTGGAAACATTTTCTTGTAAAAAGTGTTACGGAAAAATGATGAGAAGGAATCCGTACCTTTATAATGATGCCTAAATGAAGAATATCGGGCGAAAAATCACTAACTGATTCCAGTTTTGTGAAAATATTTTTTATAAAATGCCAAACACTTTTTAAAAATATATCAGCGTTACGGCATCAATTTCCTTATGGTGTTCATGACTTCGTCATCATTCGAATGATATTGATTGCAGTTATTTATTTTTATAAAATACTTCTACAAAATATGGAAAAAAATTCGGTTATCACCATTAAAAAATGGTTCAGTTCGCGAAGTTCACCGCAAGCTCCGTCCATTTTATGGTCGACATAATCGTCCATCAGAGCAATTAATTCGGTTAACCATGGATCGTTTTCGCACTACGTTTACTCTATGTGATAATACGCATCCGCAGAGACGTCGAACAGTGCGCACCGAAGAAACAATTGCCGCTGTAGAGCAAAGTGTTGAAGAGGACCCGAATAAGTCGATTCGCCAGCGTGCACAGCAATTGGAGCTTTGTCCATCAACTTTATGGAAGATTGGAATTGGACCTGTAGAATTGGCTATATTCGAGCCAGCCGCGGCGGCCACATGCCCGAAATCATATTTAAACATTAATGGCATAAAATTATCCTTCCAATAAAGCCAAATTGATGGACATTAAAACGATTTTCTTGTGTTTTATTTCAATTCGAAGTTCTATACCTCAATAAAAAACACCCTTTAATAAGGACAAAAATACAACATAATAATTACATTTGCAAAACATGATTGGGAGTGTTTTCTGGCTCACAGACGGGTTGACATAGGGTATAAATATTTTACAAAAAAATATTATTTTTTATAAGTATGGACCGCCACTCAGAATTTCGATTCGTGTGAGATCCCAGGAAGTTGTTTTTGGAATGGAAAGTAAACACATTGGACAGCTTCTATAGACAATTTAATTAAAATCGAGGACGTATTAGTTCATAAAATATTAAATCTGTTGAAAGCAGAAGGGGTTAGGGATCCATATTTTCCAAGAATAACCATGTATTCATTTGATTTTTAGTACATTTCTCTTATAGCGTGACCCTGCACCACAAAGTAATTCATACTTTTTACAAAAAGAGCCGAAAATTGTACCAAGCACACGACAACAGTTATAAACATGAAATTAGACGTCTACATACCTTTTAGACACTTAAAATAAAGTATTTTTCGAAATTCGTAGAATAAAGGAGTGAAATGGAAAAAAGGATAAAAATGTACCAGCAAAATTTCTGAACGTGATATCACGAAATTTGACGTATTTTTGAGGTGAAAATGTGAAAAAAAACGATACAATTGGTATCTACTGCAGCTAAAATCACAAAGTTAGAAGTATACCTTCTGTTTGTCTATTTATATGCGCAAAATATTTTTTTTTTTCAAAATGTGTACTCTTAGAGTTAAAAATGGTGCCAACCAATCCGATGAGACCAGAATCATGAATAAAAGGATTGTATACATCTACATATTCATACAAAACATAATTTTGCTAATTCGTAACTGAAAACGCCTACGTAAAGTCGTCTGCAGTCCATGGTGTGGACGGTATATAAGTTTCGGCTTAGCCAAACTTAATGCCTTATTTGCTTGTTTCTTCTATCCTGTGCATATTAAAGTCACGAATTGACATATTTTTATATCATTTTAATACTTAAGGCTTCTCAATTAATGTGGCTTAGGCACATTTGATTAGCAGCTGGTAGGTAAAAGTGCTGCTACCTAGCGAAAGAAAAATATTTTTCCAAACTTTGTATTAATCATAGAATGGAGAGATGACTCAGAAAAATATCCAGGTGAATCTCAGATTATTGCACTTCTTGTGATATTGATACAGCTTCATATTTCGGCTGGATTTGTCAGCCATATTTCTTTCGCTTTTCGGTACTTTCATATTGTATTTGTTGAGCTTAAGAGTTTTCATGTGGATTATCCGCACAATATCGTACTGTCGAATATGCCGACAGGCATCACATCACGTCAATATTTTAACTAGTTTATTTTGAATTTCAATAACAACAAGCGTTTTTACCCGGCGTTGCACGGGTTCCCTATTCCTCTTGATATTTTTAAAACGTAGTTTATGTATACCACGATCCTTCGTCCTATCATGGCCCAGTATAGCCAGAAACTATCCTCTGTACACTGGTTAGCAACATATAAGCACAGGCAAATTATGAGATCGGAAGTTTAAAAATACCATACCAACCTCACCTCATATATCTTAAACTGAGCACTGATCACTTTGAAAATTAGTGCATAATTGTAGTTTTGGCAAACATTTCTAAATGACCAATCTAGGGATCCAACATTTTGCAAATCATCTGGAAAATACTGAGGCTCTGACCGCATGAATTTTCGTCAAAATATCTTTAATTCCAAAAACCCGATTTTGAACCACTGTGCGTTTGAATGATTTTATTTCATATGCCATGTCAAAACTTCGACATAAGTTGTATGGGGATGCCTACCTGTCTGATTCAACTTTAATGTGGGTGTTCCTTAGCTGAAATGTAACATGATATGAAAATTTGATTAAGATCCAATTTAAAATATGGACTTCTGAGTAGTAATAGAGTAAATCGGAAGATTAAATATGATCCGAAAATTGCCAGAAAAAATCATCTCCCAAATTTGATGACGATCGCTCAACAATTGCGATTTGTTCTTAATTATTGATTATTTGTTGGTGTTACAAGCATTTGCCTTGATGCTAACTTATAATACTGTATTCCACGCAGTTGTGTAAGATATAAAAATTAAGCAACCATGGACTGGAAATTCTAAGTAGCATATATTCTATATTCCACCTTATCTTCTTAAAACGGTAAAACTCATGCAATGTAATATAATATTATATCAAAGATATATTAATTAAAGATAATATTAATGAAATGTTTAAAACTTCATGCCCAACGACTTCATATTTTCTCAAAATCTCGTCCAACAAATATAGCTGTGTGTACAAAATAATGAAATTTCGTAATAAAAGTTGCTATATGTATGTAGTTTAGAAAATAATTTAGTCACGGCAAAAATAATTGTTGATAAATTTATGAGAATGGGTGTAGGAAAAAAACCAAAAATCAATCATATTAAAATGATCGCGAAATGAAAAACTAGAAAGTTTTCTTGCTCTCCTGAACAATTGGCATAGCCTGAACATAGCCACACCACTTTGCTACCACGGTGACGATATGACGTTTCAGAGACGGTGAACCTTCCGCCTTTAGTAAAGAATTCATACTAAAGGCGGAATATACTATGTGGAGTATTTTCTGGTTACCACAACTTTTTATCTCTTGCGAATTTTTCAGATCTTTTGAACAAATGCCCCCACTTACAGGGCCCTGCGCAATTCCCCACTGTGATGTGTAAACGTTGGACTACAAATATCGCACATTGCTGCTGCTCAACGATTACGTTTTATGTACCTAAGTATTGCTTCTGCTTAATTTTCTTCGGGTCATAAAAGTCATATAGCAGATATAGAAGTACATATAACCTTTCTGCTATATCTTCTTCCACTTCTGTATATGTAATTTTTGCTGTTAATACGTTTTCCACAATTCGTCTTAACCAAAACCAATACGAAGAGCAATAGCAATAAATATACAATACACATCTTGAGGTTTACGGCAGCGGATGTTTGTTAAGCTATCATTTCAGTTTTAAAATATGTCAATAACACATACAATCATAGATCAAGCAAATTGCAAATAAACTCACATTCAACATTTTTTTATTCGGTAGCCACAACAATGAATGTCGTACATTAGAAATATGGAAAGTCATAAACATTTTCCAAAGATGAAAATAAGTGGATCCTCTACGGCAGGGTTCGTCAGTAATGATGATTCTATAGCATATTCCAAGTTGTTGTGTATGGTACAAATCCCCAAAGAGGGGTTCACATTTGATTCATTCTCGAATTAGAACAATGATAACCCCTTTCGCTGTGAAACTTAATTTTTTTCTCAGTGTATTTAATCTCTCGCCACACGGGAATCACGTTGTGCTACGTGGGAGTTTAACTAAGTTTTGTTTTATTTTATTTTTTGTTGGCTCCTTGTGTGCTTTATTGTTTTCGGCGGTTAGCTGTTGTGACTTTATGCTTTAGAGGCAGGGGATATACTACAAAAACATTTTGCTATAAATCAAACAAAAAAGAGGACGATAAACTTTCAAAGTTTCCCATTCTCACTGAGTGTGTGGTGGACGTGGATGTGTGAGAGTGTGGATTATTACTCGGTTTGGAGTATTGCAACACACACACACATCCCCCTACTCCGACCAAGCAAACTCTTAAAGTTTGTTGTAGTATAGAATTTCCCGTTTACCCCAACCAACACATGAAACTAAAGCGATGCACAGTGATTCCAAAAATCGTAATACAAAGAGTGATTTATTTTTTTAATTTTAAATAAGTTTTATTATCACCAGAAATAACAAACTAAGACATTACATATTATACCCTCCAACTCCACGATGGGGGTATACTAACTTTGTCATTCCGTTTGTAACACCTTGAAATATCGACCTTAGACCCTATAAAGTATAAAGCACGCAAGCATCTAAACGAAAGGACGTCCAAATTTTCTATAAATGAGTCTTATAGTCGTAGATGGGTTGGGATTGAAACTGTAAGAAATCGGCCCAAAGGGAAAAATTTTTCCCTCACAAGGACTAAAAGTACCCCTAATAATCCCTAATATTTTAGAGTAATTGTTTTTTTTTCAATATGTCAGCTTGTAATTACTTACCCTATAATAAAAACGTGAAGTGATTCTTATTCGTAGGGGATGAAATGGGACAAAAAGGGATAAAAATGGTACATATCAAACGGCAACAGCTGGAAATGCGAAATTCGCTGTGTACATTCTAATTCTCTAATTGAGTAGATACATAATATGAAATTATTTTTTCCAAATTCGTACTTTTAAGGGGTAAAATGGGAATAGAGGGATAAAAATGGTACCAACCAAACGGCTGCACCTAAAATAAAGAAATTTGGTGCATACATTCCTCTGATTGCGTAGACACGTAAAATAAACAGATTTTTTGAAAGTCGTACTTTTTGGGGTTAAAATAGAAAAAGGGGATAAAAATAGTACCAACCAAATGACCGCAGCTAGAGTCATGAAATTCCAAATATACATTCCTCTGGCTGCGTAGACAGGAAAACTAAAAGGTTTGTTTTCCAAATTCGTACTTTCAAGAGATACAATGGGTACAGAGGGATAAAAATAGTACCAACTAAACGAATACAGCTGGAATGATCAAATTCGGTATATACATTCCTCTGATTGCGTAGACACGTAAAATAAACAGATTTTTGAAAGTCGTACTTTTTGGGGTTAAAATAGAAAAAGGGGATAAAAATAGTACCAACCAAATGACCGCAGCTAGAGTCATGAAATTCCAAATATACATTCCTCTGGCTGCGTAGACACGAAAACTAAAAGGTTTGTTTTCCAAATTCGTACTTTCAAGGGATACAATGGGTACGGAGGGATAAAAATAGTACCAACTAAACGAATACAGCTGGAATGATCAAATTCGGTATATACATTCCTCTGATTGCGTAGACACGTAAAATAAACAGATTTTTTGAAAGTCGTACTTTTTAGGGTTAACATGGAAAAAGGGGATAAAAAATTACCAACCAAATGACCGCAGCTAGAGTCATGAAATTCGGAGTATACATTCCTCTGGCTGCGTAGACACGAAAAATAAAAGATTTTTTCCAAATTCGTACTTTCAAGGGATACAATGGGTGTAGAGGGATAAAAATAGTACCAACTAAACGACTACAACTGAAATGATCAAATTCGGTGTATACATCCCCCTATTTGCTTAGACACGTAAAATTAAAAGTCGTACTTTTTGGGGTTAAAATGAAAAAAGGGGATAAAAATGGTACCAACCAATTGGTTGCAACTAGAATCATGGGATTCGGTCTATACATCCCTCTGACTGCATAGGCAAGCAAAATAAAAACATTTTTTCAAATTCGAACTTTTTACTTTTACGGCGAAAATTGGTTGAATCATGAGGATAGGTTATTTTGCCCAATGTACGTGAATTTTCAAAATTTTTACTTTTGGCATGGAAATAGAATGGAAACACAAGCAACTGTATCACCCACTACCTATCAATATTTATGGTATTTAAACTTTTTTGAAAATATAAATATAAGAATATTTATTTTTTGAATTGACTTGAAGTATTATTTGGATATATATGGAACATTCCACGACAAATCGGACAGTTCAAAAAAAATATTTTTGATTTTCTCCATTTTTATTACCCACTAAAAAACACCCCCTGGTATACTTTGAGTTTTTTTCTGGTTACTCGTTAAAATGATATAGCTTTTTAAAAAATCGTTAAATAGTAGTTCTTTTTTCAGTCTTATGCTCATAATTTCGTCAGTAATGGTCCGAATTGAATATTCTTTTTTATATATTTTTTTTTTGAAGTACTTTTCAAAAAAAAATATTGAAAAAAATATTCACCGTTTTTTTATACAGATTTTGATTTCTTTAATTTAAAACTTTACCACTAAAACTTTACCAAAAAAGGTTTGTACTCTTCGATTTTCTCGATTTTTTTTAAACATATATTTATTCTGTAAATTTTGAGGCTTGTTTAAAAGTGGGCCTATAATAATTAATATTTTTTAATTTTTTGAAAATTTGGAGAACCAAAAATAAATTTAAACTTTATTTTTTAATTGTTTGTACTCTTCGATTTTCTCAAAAAAAAGATTTAAACATCTATTTACTTTGTACATTTTGAGGCTTGGTTGAACATTTTGAGCGTGACATGAAATAAAAAAAATATTATATTTATTTATAAAATTATTTTTTCAGTGTTTGTATTTGTTTTGGTTTGGCTATATTAAAAACAAATTATTTTTCTGTAATAATACTGCATTTCTACGAAAATCGACAGTCTCTGTAGAATTTAATCCATGGTGGAGGGTACATAACCCCATTTTTACTTATTTAATAATAATTGAGAACTAGATTATCATGAGATTTCAACCAAGTAAAATTTGTATATTTCGCTTAACAGCCACTGTGTGCCGCTATCAGCTGTCGCAAAAGTTTATAAATAGCAAGGGAACGTTTTTCGCACTGAATCCGACTCGCTGTATTATGTATGTATGTGTGAACGTTGAAGTTATTACTTAATTAGCATGCGGAGCGCCTCAGCGCCCTCTGTGCATATGAATGGGGAATGCAGGCGTATGAATAGTTATGTGTATGTGTAGCAGCTGTATGTGTTGGCCATGACCATCACGACTATGACAACAGCTGTGGAGCCTGATTAAGTCCTAGTCCGTTGTTGTGCTATTACACCAACAAATAAGTCTCACATGTTTTAGACATTTCGTATGTGTGTGTATGTGACAGTGGGCGCCGAAGGAGGTGGCATGTCATTGACATGGAGCAAATCCTTTTCGTAACAAGGATTTCATTGACATTTGCTTTGAAATCGGGCAGGGGCCAGTTGTTGTCCGATGGTTTTTTCTTTCCTGTTGTCAAGTTATGTGAATAGTGTTATTCAAAAAAAAAAACAAGTAACTAAGTAGTAACTGGAGTAGAGGGTTGGACTATCAACACATAGCATGGCATGTAATCTCTGTAAAAGGGAGCTTTTTGTAATCCCTCGCAGTGAATAGGCAGGCATTTTGCGATTTAAGAGCAGAATTAAAGGAAATGTGTACAAGGACGTTGTCATACCGATCAACAAATAAAAGGATTCATGCGATAACAAAATGTATCCCATCAAGTTTCTGGACTTGTGGCATTTTTAAATATTCAACAAATGGTGGGTGTTCTCATCACACTTAAATATTTATATTCAAAACACCTACATACTACATACATACAATCAGAAATGTATTCATAATACTATTTTGAAAAACATGCCTAACACCATAAGGCCATAAACTAAAATTGCTGACACACGGATTCAAACCCTTTTAGGATTTCATTCAATCGACGTCGTGGAGCTTTCGAGTTATAAATTGTCAGAAATGTTTGACAACATCACTCATTCCATGTCAAAATGAAAAACAAATTTTTCATATCACTAGATTTTTCTGAAAAACTTATAAAACATTCTTCTTTAAATAATATTTTACACATGACTTAGGAAAAAATCTTAAAATTTAATTTGGGGAGTTATAGACATTGCTATGTAGCAATAAAATTGTCGAAATATTTTGGGACAACGCATAAAACAAACCAATGGTTAGTTTTAGTCAAATGTACATACACACTCCACACACCAACTTTTTTGAAGCCAGGCGTTGTTTTAATTTTCTCAATTATATATCTTGTTTATGAGGTTATGTCGAAAATTGTTTTAAGAATATAACCCATCATGGCTAGAATGATTTTAGTATATTTTGACAAAGAATTATTTTTGTATTCATATTTAAAATCGAGACCAAAATTGAAAATAATTAAATATGATTAAAGTCATATGGTTTCACACAAGGCATAAACTTGGATAAATTAAATTGCGAAATATAATAATAATAATAATTTCAATAGACTTGTCAGCAATCTTTTAAATTTTTGTGTAAATTACAATGGCTATAACATATAAAATTTAAAGATTTTTTCCTAACAAACGTCTAAAGTATATTTTAAAGAAGTATATGTCATGAGATTTTTAAAAATGTCGATGGCATTGGAAAATTTTGTTGTTTGATTTGACATGGAATGATCGATACCATGTGTGAATTGTGTGACTTTATTTGAACTTAAAAATACACTAGTCTAGTCTACGATACCGCCGTCTTTAAACTGAACTAAAATATGGCAATATGCGCGTTTTCCTAAAATGAAAACAAATTTACTGTACGTTTATAAAAGTTTTAGTAGACTATCGAACGGTTAATTGATTTATAAACGGATTTTATTATTAATATCACTGTCCTAGAAATAAAGACTTTTTGATTGGAACAGAATAGCGACCCTATATTTCTGAAAGGGCATGCTAAATAGATCATGTTTGTAGAATAAACTAATAGTCACGCTGCACAATGGTTCAGAATCAAAATCCATCGGCCAAAATTCAATAACTTTTGTTTTCGTAGACATTTTTGAGTTCTGTAAAAAATCAAAATTTGACAAGGACCCAAGGACTATTTTGCTCTACTAACATTAAAAATCGGGAAATCGGATATATTTTAGAAATCGGCCCAAAGTTGACTACTTTTCGTATTATTCGATTTTAAAGAAAATTTAAATTTTTATTTTTTTGTGTTTATATTTGTTAACATATTTTCACGTATTTGTTCATAATGCGAAGAAAAAAATTTATTTTTTTGTATTACAGATTTTCACGTTTTTCAGATTTTGAAAATTGAAAAAACCTAATTTATTTTTTTTTTGATTTTGTCGAACTGCTTCTCACACATTTTAAGAGATTTTCCACTTAGCGCTTTTTTATTAGAAATTATTGTTTCTTAGCTTCATTATGACGCCAGAACTATGTTTGTGCAAAATATAGTTCGTTTGTAATAAATATTAAAAAAATCCTTTTTGAACAAATGTCTGATTGTGAACAAACACAACTTTTTTCCTTCAAAAGCGTTTTGGCGTCATAATAAAGCTAAGAAACCACAATTTCTAATAAAAAAGATCTGAGTGCAAAATCTCTTCAAATGTGTGAGAAACAGTTCGACAAAGTAAAAAAAATATTACGTTTATTTTAATTTTCAGAATCTGAAAAACTTGAAAATCTGTAATACAATCATTTTCTTCGCATTATGAACAAATAGTAAAAATATATTTTAAAAACCATGAACACGAAAAATAAAAACTTTAATTTTCTTTAAAATCGAATAATACGAAAAGTAGTCAACTTTGGGCCGATTTCTAAATATATCCGATTTCCCAATTTTTAATGTTAATAGAGCAAAATAATCCATATAAACCAAATATGAAAACTTAGATCCACTGTAAAAAGAAACTCAGACCAGCTGGACTATAAGTTTATTCCGCAAAAATGGTCTATTCAACATGTTCTTTCGGAATTATTATCGCTACTCCGTTCCAAAAATGTTGTTCGACAGTTTATTTAATTACTCACGTCTGTTTTAAAATTATGTCTTGGAAACAATTTTGTGATATGGTTTGACAGCTCTAAAAAATCGAGAGGGATATTAATATGGACCCAAAAGGTCTATACTGTGACGAAGTATAGTAAGTTATATCCATAGATGTTCCTAGGTGAAATATAAGTAATATAAAAAATTTATGTGGATTATAGAGCGGAAAAAGTCAAATTGAGAGAGGCATTTATCTGTAGTTAAGTTTAAAACCAAACAAATATAAACAAAATCGGTCAAATGGGGTCTTTTCAAAACTTGAACAATTGTATCCAAGTTATACCGGAGACGTTACTAGGTGAAATGTAACAAAATTTAAATTAAATAACTACAATACCGGTCTACAATTTTTAAAAAAGATGTTACTCTTGAACCGGATGATATGCTTCTGAAATTATAGGCAATATGGAGTTAATTCAGTTTTTAATTTCCTGATCCTGTTGTCCCTTAAATTAAATGACTACAATTTTTGAAAGGAAAACATTTTTCAATAAAGCAATCTATATATATAAAAGAGTTGCGTTACTGACTGACTGACTTATCATTGACCAGCCCCCAGACCAAACAGCTGAAGCCAGGATCATGAAATTTTCAGGGTAGTACGAAATTCGTACTTTTAGAGGGTAAAATGTCCCAAAAAGGGATAAACATCGAACCTTCGTCCTGACTAAAGGGCAGTAGCTATAAACATGAAAGTCGGTGAGTTCCTTGCAATGACCATGCAGACGAGCTACAAATAGGGATTTTTCGAAATTTGTACTTTTAAGGGGCAAGCGGGACAAAAAGGGATAAAAATTCCTCTGACAACGTTGAAGTGCAAATCTAAATAAATTTTTCGAAATTTGTACTTATTATGGGTGTGCGGGACAATAAGTCTATATATATAAAAGAGTTGCGTTACTGACTGACTGACTTATCATTGACCAGCCCCCAGACCAAACAGCTGAAGCCAGGATCATGAAATTTTCAGGGTAGTACGAAATTCGTACTTTTAGAGGGTAAAATGTCCCAAAAAGGGATAAACATCGAACCTTCGTCCTGACTAAAGGGCAGTAGCTATAAACATGAAAGTCGGTGAGTTCCTTGCAATGACCATGCAGACGAGCTACAAATAGGGATTTTTCGAAATTTGTACTTTTAAGGGGCAAGCGGGACAAAAAGGGATAAAAATTCCTCTGACAACGTTGAAGTGCAAATCTAAATAAATTTTTCGAAATTTGTACTTATTATGGGTGTGCGGGACAAAAAGGGATACAAATTGTACCAACTAAATTATTGTAGTTAGAATCGTGAAATTCGGCGTGTACATTTCTCCGACCATGTAGGCGCGCAACATAAATAGATTTTTCGAGATTTGTACATTTAAGAGATGAGAGGGGCAAAAAGGGATAAAAATGGTAACAACTAAAGTATTACAGCTAGAATCGTGAAATTTGGTATGTAAATTCCTCTGACCATGTAGAAGCGCAGTATAATTGGATTGTTCGAAATTTTTACTTTTTAGGGGGTTGGCGGGACCAAAGGTGTTCCAATTTAAGAATTGCAGCTATAGTCGGGAAATTTGGAGTATAAACTGTTTTAAAGTGCAATCTAAATAGATTTTTTCGAAATTTTCTTATAGGGTATGAGCAACAAGGGATAAAAGTAGTATCGACGAAAGTGTTGGAGCTATAGTCGTGAAATGTGATTTTTCAAAATGTGTACTTTTTGGGAAAGAAGTGCAAAAAGTTATAAACTGGCTGGCTGAATCTAGAAACATGAGATCAAGGATATAAATGGTTGTATTATTTTGTTCAAAACTTGGTAGAAAATTATACATACGAAGTAGTTCAGCTAAAATAGTGCATATCGACAAGCACATTCCTTTGACTGTGTGTGAGTGCTCCTATTAGGGTTACCAAATTACTATTTTAGATTTATCTATATCCACCAAAAGAAAATTAAATAAATACTATCCAAAAACAGAGACGGATAAAATTAACAAATAACTGGCTTTTTCGCGTGCGAAGCTGCGGGTACTGCTAGTAACACATATTCGTGTCTACGATACCAATTACCGTATTAATTAATTTAGCATTAGCACCCATTTCAAGTTTTTTCCCTTAGCTTATTTAATTTATTCATATTTTAAGGGGGAAACTTGAAATGATTGTCAATGCTAAATTAGACAGAAGCATGAAATTTGAAGAATTGAAGAAGGTGGGAATTTGGAGTTGAATTTTGTAAAATTAAAAGTTTTCTCGCCTGCGAAACATAAATTTAAATCAAGAAAACGACAGTTATATTCAATTTATTTTTTTTTTTGATATTTATTAAAGATAATTTAACCATATTTCAGTTTATGTACGAATCGGAAATTAAGTTTTCCTAGCCACGATATTAGTAATATTGGCATTATTGCAAGTAAACCGAGGTTTCTAAATTTAAATGTAACAAATATGGGCGTTTTATCCAAGTCATCCGAAGTCTAAAAGGTACATCACTACATCAATTACAAATACTACATCAAATTTCCCTAACAATCTGTAATTATTTTTAGATAGTTTTCTGCTCTCTGAAAACTATGCGCCGACAGTTCATATTACACTTGAACCAGAGATATACAACTTTGCAAAAATTATTTTAACCCTTAAATGCATAGCGTACCTTATATGCTAGATATCTTTAATAATGTGCTATTCTAGTAAGTCAAATACAAATGAAATACCGAATACGTTAAATTGAATCAGACAATATTTTCTTTCAATCTAATATTTCCTTTCATATAATAGCGGCCGATTACAAACTTTGCATGCATTTTCAAAAGTGACGTTTTATATTGAAATCAAAATTGACAATACTAATTATTCGTGCGGAAATAAGTTCTTGTGAGTACCCAGAGCTTTGTTTTAGCTAATTTTAATGAATCTTGATCTAGCTAGTTTATTCCAAATATGTATAGAAAGCCTAGTTTTCCACATGTGCTAAACAGCACAAATCGACCATGTGAAGCCTTTTCCAGAAAATTATGAATTTCCCAAGAAAAAGGTTTAAATGGCAAATTTGCATTAGGGTAGCTTAGTCTACATACTGGCAGTTGACCTCATGCGTTTAAGTGTTAAACATTTATTCCCACCCTATTATACCGGTATAGATGTCAGAGAATGAATGTGTGAATGAAGAGAATGTGTGCTAAAATACTTCAAATTGCAAACTTCTGTCTTTATAAATTTAGCATTAACAATCATTTCATATTTTCTCTCTTAAAAAGTAAAATATGAATAAACTAACTAAATTAAGAGGTAAACATGAATGGTTTGTTAAAGCTGAACTAATACAGATAGAAGCATGATATTTGAAGTATTTTTTAACATATAGGCTCCTCTTTAATTTGCCATTAATACAGTTATTATATGGTGTAAATAAGTATTTAAAATAGTTTTTACAAAATATCAGCCTTTGAAATTTTTGTAGTCCTAAATCTAACGTTTTTTTTTCAACTATTCAACCGTTGGACTATTATTTGTGGGGTGCCCTCAGCAACCATTTGAATGAAATTATTTTCCAATATTAATCGGAAGGATTGTACTTTCAAATAAAAAAAGAAATTTGAGAAAATATTAAGTAGTTTTTTATAGCATTTTCAAAAAAAATATATTTGGCGGACCCTATATATATATAAAAGAGTTGCGTGATTGAGTGACTGACTGATCACTCGCCAGACCAAATGGCTAGAGCTAGAATCATGAAATTTGGTGTGTACATTTCTCTTGCAGTGTAGAGGTGTGATAAGACGTGGTTTTTCGAAATTCGTACTTTTAAGGGGTAAAACAGGGAAAAAGGGGATAAAAATGGTACCACCGCAATGACCAAACGGCTGGGCCTAGAATCTTGAAATTTGGTATTGGCATTCCTCTTACGACATGAAGGCATCCTAAAAAGTGGATTTTGAAAAATTCGTACTTTTGGGGGGTTAAATGGGGCAACAATTGTACAAACATCACGACTGAAGCTAGAATCATGAAATTTGGTGTGTACATTTCTCTTACAGCGTAGAGATCAGATATGAAGTGAGTTTCGTACTTTTAAGGGGTAAAAGGGCATCTACAGCTTAGATGCCATATAAGAAGGAATTTTTCGAAATTTGTACTTTTAAGTGATTGAAAATTGTACCACCGCCTTTTTGCAAAATTCTGTGTGCATATTCCACTGACCTCTAAAGGACTTTTCAAAATTTATACTATTACATTGTGTACATTTATCCGAATACGTGGACGCGCAATTTTTGGAAATTTGTACGTTGAAGGGCGAAACAAAAAGGGGTAAAAATGGTACGCACTTATTAACATAAATGAATTTGTAGTAATTTGAGGCTAAAAGGGATAAACATAGTAGCTACCAAAATAATGCACAAGATCGTGAAGTTCCGTGCGAACATTATAGCCCCGTCGAAATAAAGTTCCGATTTCAAGTCATGCACTGGTATAGAAGTTATAAGTAAAGGATTTATTTGACAAAGGTTGTGACAAAAACATACATATTTTGTAGGTCTAAAGTGATTATAAAAACATTTTTAAATTTGAGATTGCAACTGATCTCGACTATCCGTATGAGTTTTTTACCAAAGCTTATGCCAATATATGGAAGCATATGTGAAAATATTGACAAAGATCAAAGTTCAGAGTATTCCGATCATCTCTATAGAAGTTATAAAAGGTTTAATTTTACGTAATGGTGATTTGTGTGGGAGGTACAAGGAGGGGCGTGACAGAATCTGCCATATTTCGTACGCTCAAAGTGATTATAAAAACTTTTGCCAAATATCAATATATAATAGGTTTCGAATATTTTACTAGGAATATGGACTACATGTGTGGGGGTACCATAAGGGTCCATTTCATCCATCTCCAAATTTAAACTAAGTTTGGAAATAATAATACTATAATACTACTACGTGTGCACCAGAAATCTAGACATACAGACGGACGTGAAAGGTATTTAGGACATACTTAGGGTCTTCTTTTCCAAAAGCTTATATATCTATTCCGTAGAGTGAGGGTATAATTATAACAGAAAGAAACGGGCTACAAATATATATGATATTTTTGTAAGAAAATTGTTTCAATTTGTGTGCCTACCTTAATTAATCTATTGATTACGTATAAATTTATGGCACAATATAAATTATTTTTTGTTTAATTTGTACAAGGGGGACAAAAATCAATGCGGTGTAAAAATTCCTCCAGCTACGTAGGATCTGTAATCGAGAATTTGGTGTGAATTCGTAGTTGCGCGACATAAATTGATTTGTCAAGCGATTTACCCTGAAATAAATATCCTTACACCGCGTACGAAGCAGCGGGTATTTGCTAGTTAATTTCATACGTATTTAACGACTTTTTTAAATTGTCGTACGGTGTTAACTATACACAACGTCCATTCCCCATTGTTCAATATTTCTTCTTAAGATGTATTCTTCAATTTTCAATCATAATACATCTTCTCTTCTTTAGTGTTTTTGGGCACCCCTAGTATAAATGATTCGCTCTAGCCGAACCTTGCTCTTTTCACTTGTTACTTTTCTCAATTAATCGAATAATATTCCATTGTTGAAAGTATTCATTCAATCGAAATATTGCACATGTATGTACATATGAAATATATATATTAGAGTGGCTTCTTTTGTGAGGAAGGAAAAATGTTGTTGATGCTCCCGACTAGAATGAAAGATTGGTTTGTTTTATGTGTTCTCCCAAAATATTTCACGTTTATCATTGTATCAAAATAATATCAAAATAACCTCAATAAATCGGGTTTTTCTTGAATAAAATTCACCATGAGAGTGGTATTGAGAAAAAAACTGCTAGAAATTAAAATCCGACCCGAGCCTTATCAAACCAATGCAATTTTGATGCATTTTTATAAAAACCGCAATAACTTCCACATTTTAAGTTCGATTTATGTCTTTAGGGACTCGTTGATAACCAATTACAATTTTTAGAATTTACTAACCCCTTAAGGGCCGCAAATTTTTTCCATACTGTTAATACTCAGTGGGTTAAATGTGAAGTAAAAACTGAAATATGGGGTTATTTGCATCGTAAACACATTCTAGTCTTATATAAAGCCAATTTTTGGAAAGAAATTCAACCATTTAAAATTTTCCCTATTAAAAATTAAAACATGAATAATCTACATAAACTTTTTAAAGGGGAAAAATTGAAATGGTTGTTAATATTAAATTAACTTAGATAGACGCATGAAATTAAAAGTATATTTAGAAGATGTTCTTCTCTTTCATTTGATACCCATATCGCCATTATGAAACTAAATTATTGAAACATCTGCATCCTTTGGAAATTAAAAGTCCTGTAAAAAAGAAAAACGACCACGAAATAAAAAATGAGTATGAGTTTTCCGATTAGTCCCCTATAGTTTTACTTCTATATAATCTCATTCTTGGGAGGGAATTATGTAGCACGGTTTTATTTTATTTTTTTATCCATTGAAATACCAAAATTTCAGATGTTTTTTTTCAAAAAATAGGTTTTTACAAAACTAGAATGTGTTTACGATATTTCAGTTTTTACATCACATTTAACCCACTGAGAACCAAGAGTAAGATAAAAGTCGTCGGCCCTTAATGGGTTAGGAAGTTCTAAAAATTGCAATTGGTGATTAATACCTCTGCAACGAGCCCATGAAAACATAAATCGAAATAAAAATTGCGGTTTTTATAAAAAATGTAACAAATTGCACAAAAATGTTGAAATTCTACCATCTATTCTGGGTTAAAATGCAAGTTTTTTATATGGTTTGTTAAGATTTTAATTTATAGCAGGTTTTTTCTAAATACCATACTCACCGTGAATTTTATTCACGGTTATTTTGAACGCATTCAGCTTACGAACGGACAATGATAAAAGCGAAATATTTTGGGAGAACGCATAAAACAAACCAATCTTTCATTTTAGTCGGGAACATCCACTACTTTTATTTTGAAGCCACACTAATGTATATGTATATGAATATACATATATAAATTCATAACAAGAGTTCGCCACGACAATTTCCAATTGAATGCCACAGAACTATTTTGAATGTATAAATTAACGAATTCTGCGTAAACATAACCAGCCATAATGAAATATGAGATTTTCTGTTGATTTTCCTTGAAAAATGCAATAAGTTCGGCCGGACCAAACTCTTCCACAGCATCAACCATAACGTGCAGTATTAAATGCAAACGAGAAGGATTAAATTGTTTCTTCAGTCATACATTTAATAGCATTTATAGGCCATTTCCTACCACGACGTCCACTTAAACATTGATACACGTATATGTATATAAATTCTGAATATAATTACAATTATTTTAAACGTATAATTATTACGTACTTTAAATTTTCCGCCAATGAAATTTTTATGTTTTCAATTTAAATTATTTTAAAGGGCTGTGCATACATGATATTGCTATGGTAGTCTAAAATATTTTTCAACAAAATATCTTAGCATATTCATAATTTTTTCAAAATTATGAAAATACTATAAGAATCTTTCGAAAATGAAAAGAAATTTTGAAGTAGTCAGAGAAGAATAGATATGGAGAATAGTGGGGGTGCGAAAGCAATTCGTAACGTAATTCCTCCAATTTCCTTTGAGTTTCAATTCAAGTGGAAAAACTTAAACATTTGTCAAATATGCAAGTATACCTGACCTCAATATAACAAAAAAAAAAAAACGTACCACAGTTCTCAATCAAATCAAAATAAAAGGAAGATAGAAGAAGAAACAAACGAACCATTTACATGCTATTGTCTGTGGAGCCAGCACTTAGACAGAAGTTACTTATTGAACTGTCCTCACACATATTTCGGTTTCTCCTCCCAACAACTTTGCACTTAACTGTGATAACCGTCAGAATTCGAAGAACAAAATCCAAAGTTCACCAACAATTACGATTCACAAAGAAAAAATATTCAGTCACACATGTATGTAATCTTCATAACTTTCCAAAACTACCACCACTACCACCACCAAACGACCTTCCTCTGGAGAGCGTAATAAAAAACGAACGAACAAAAAGGAAGTGCATATTTGTCACAAACACAATTTCCTGTGAAATTATCTGTTATACAGGATATTGACATCATTTCGACACGGGGGGAGGGTGGAATCGTAATCGTACATTTTACCAAATCCATATGAAATCTGAAAGGAAAGACTAAGGTAGAGCAAAGGATTTTTAGACGCCTGGCATCATGTGCGAATGGGAACAGCATCGAAGAGATAATGAAGCTGTGGGTCGGAAAGCATAATCATCGTTTAGCATTTGTTAATATTTCTAAATGATTTCTCTTGAAATGAACATTTTTATCGTTGTCGCTATTTGTAAAGTATGTACTTTAAATTATAATTTGAAAATATTTTTATTCACTAATTCGGTAGATATTTTAAAATAAGCAAAGGCGAAATTGGAATAAGATAAAATATAAATTATAAAAGCGAAGCAACAGAAAGCAATTTTTAATAAAGAGCTAAATTATATAGAACAGAGAGCAGAGATAGAAACTTGTAAAAAATAAATAATATATAAACCTAAATTTGGAGAGAAGGACCAAACAAAAAAGGAAAATTGGAAAATAAGAGACAAAATTGTAAAAGGAGTTAAAAAAACTAGGAAGAATATGATAAATTGAGTCCATGTATTTAAGTATGTATCGATACATTAAAAAAACAAACTATTCAGGAAAATAAAAACACGGGAAATATAGGGTGTTTTTTATTGAGGTATAGAACTTCGAATTGAAATAAAACACAAGAAAATCGTTTTAATGTCCATCAATTTGGCTTTATTGGAAGGATAATTTTATGCCATTAATGTTTAAATATGATTTCGGGCATGTGGCCGCGAAACTGAACTGAACCATTACTTTCGAAATAAATTTGCACGATTTGCAAGCGTTGTTCTTTTGTCAACCTGTTCATGATGAAATGGCAAACCAAACTAAATATTAATCACTTGACAGCTGACAAAATGGCCGCCAGTTAAAAAGTGATGCCAACTTAAAGTTCTATACCCCAATAAAAAACACCCTTTAATATAAGAATAATATTTTTAATGCAATTTTTATTCAAAACATTCGCCGAACTCTTTGAAAAATATTGATTTCCGGCTTTTTGAAACAAATAAAAAAGAAATTAACAAAGTAATTCAAGTAAATTTAAGTCGAAACAAGTAAGGAAGGTTAAAGTCGGGCGTGGCCGACTATATGATACCCTACATTTAGTCATTATACCCTATGATGTAGGATATAAAAAGGGTCATTACATTTGAACCGGGTGATATACGATGCGGCTATAAGAGGAGAATATATTACAAATCCCATACTTCTATCTGTATTTGTAAGAAAATTTGAACACAAACTATGAAAATATTGGACGCTTTCACAAATTTTATGGAGTGTTAAATATGTGGTTTCTAGAGCGGAAAGAATGAAATCGGGATCTGATCCGATGTGACCCACTTTCGCTTAGTTGTTTCTATTTGAAACATTAGCTGATGTGCCGAATTAGAAGACAATCTGTTCAAATATGCTATTTCTAGAGCGGAAATAATCAATTCAGTAGCGAAATTTGTATTGGAACTATATGTATATATCTGAACTCATCTGACCCATTTTCACTAGAGATGTTTTTAGTAGAAATATAAGTTGGTTTGCCAAATTTGAAGAAAATCTGCCGAAGTTTGTGGTTTCTATAGCGGAAAGAGTCAAATCGGAGGAGACATTTGTATGGGAGCCATATATAAATCTGAACCGATCTATCCTATTTTTACCAGAACTGTTTTTAGTTGAAATATAAGCTGTTTTGCCAAATTTGAAGACAATCTGTCGAAGTTTGTGGTTTCTATGGCGGAAAGAGTCAAATCGGAGGAGACATTTGTATGGAAGCTATATATACATCTGAACCGATTTACTTCAAATTAAATAACGTTCGTCCTTCGTTCTAACAACAATTGCGACCTGGACTTTGATTACAAGAATAGATGGACAGACGGACGGACGGACGGACATCGCTAAATCGACTCAAAAAGTGATTCTAAGTCGATCGGTATAATAAACGATGGGTCTATCTTGTTTCCTTTTGGGTGTTACAAACAAATGCACAAAGATATTATACCCTATGGTGTAGGGTATAAAAAGAACAATAAAAATCAAACACAATCGAAGTTAGGGAAATGTATAAATAGAATTTCATGTTTCAAGCTGCAGCCGTTTAGTTGGTACCATTCTTATCCCCTTTTGTTCAGTTTTTCCAAAAAAAAATCCAAAAAAAATCGTTTATGTTGCGCGTCTACACAATCTTTGGTCGGTCGACAACAACTTTAACCCTTTTTGCCCATTTTATCCCCTTTCTCTCCATTTTGTTATAAAAGTGAAAATTTCCTTGATTTTGCACGTCTATACAATCCTAAGAATGTACATACCGAATTTCGTTATTCTAGCTGCAGCCATTTGTTCGGTACCAATTTTATCCCTCTTTCCACATTTCCCCCTTAAGAGTACGAATTTTGCAAAATACATTTTTTTTACATGCAATTAGAAGAGTGAACTTGGGATGTCAAAAAAACCGGCCCTCTTCAGGAAACCGATTATCGGTTTGTTCAAAAATTAACAATTTTAAAAAAGCCGGTTATCGGTTTTTAAAATGTAACATTTTATATTATTTTTATATTTTTTCAGATTATTGAGCACAAAAAAACATTAGAATTCAAATACTATTTATATATTTTCTAATTCATTCATTCATATTTTAAATGAAAATTCACTTAAATTCACTTGTTTATTTAAATTACCAAATTATTGTGAAGTTTGTTTTGATCTTTCTTTTGAACACCGCAAGAAATACGTTAGAGAATACTATGCTATGCAAAAAATTACAACCGCAAAGCCTTTTATATCCTCTATCTCATATTTCTAGATGTAGCCGGCCCTTTTATAACCTCTTTCCCAAAACAGGGCTGTGGAGTCGAGGCAAAATTGCTCGGCTCCGACTCCAGCATTTTAAAATGTTTCGACCCCGATTCCTACTCCGGAGTCAACTCCGGATGTTCAATCAATAATATTTAATGGTGTTTTTTTCTGAATAATTATAATAATGTATATTTTTTAAAGAAAACCGATTTTATCCACATTGCAGCTGCTAAAGGGTGATTTTTTAAGAGCTTGATAACTTTTTTTTTAAAAAAAACGCATAAAATTTGCAAAATCTCATCGGTTCTTTATTTGAAACGTTAGATTGGTCCATGACATTTACTTTTTGAAGATAATTTCATTTAAATGTTGACCGCGGCTGCGTCTTAGGTGGTCCATTCGGAAAGTCCAATTTTGGGCAACTTTTTCGAGCATTTCGGCCGGAATAGCCCGAATTTCTTCGGAAATGTTGTCTTCCAAAGCTGGAATAGTTGCTGGCTTATTTCTGTAGACTTTAGACTTGACGTAGCCCCACAAAAAATAGTCTAAAGGCGTCAAATCGCATGATCTTGGTGGCCAACTTACCGGTCCATTTCTTGAGATGAATTGTTCTCCGAAGTTTTCCCTCAAAATGGCCATAGAATCGCGAGCTGTGTGGCATGTAGCGCCATCTTGTTGAAACCACATGTCAACCAAGTTCAGTTCTTCCATTTTGGGCAAAAAAAAGTTGGATATCATCTCACGGTAGCGCTCACCATTCACAGTTACGTTACGATTCGCATCATCTTTGAAGAAGTACGGTCCAATGATGCCACCAGCCCATAAACCGCACCAAACTGTGACTTTTTCTGGATGCATTGGTAGCTCTTGCAATGCTTCTGGCTGATATTCACTCCAAAATCGACAATTCTGCCTATTTACGTACCCATTGAGCCAAAAATGAGCTTCGTCGCTGAACACAATTTCTTTCTTTCTGAACTTTCTTAACAGAGCACGCATTTTGATAATAAAATTCAATGATTTGCAAGCGTTGCTCGTTAGTAAGTCTATTCATGATGAAATGTCAAAGCATACTGAGCATCTTTCTCTTTGACACCATGTCTGAAATCCCACGTGATCTGTCAAATACTAATGCATGAAAATCCTAACCTCAAAAAAATCACTCTTTACTTTATGTGGTACCACGTTTACGTTGTCAGAGAAATATAAATTTTCACGAATATAGCTGCATTACTTAAATTGGTACCATTTTTATCCTTTTTTGCCCCTTCCTCCTCTCTCGTATTCATGGTTAGTGTTTCATGTTTCTAGCTACTGCAGTTTAGTCAGGACGAAGGTTCGATGTTTATCCCTTTTTCACCCCCTAAAAGTACGAATTTCGCTTTCGGGAACTACCCTGAAAATTGCATGACCCTGCTTCAGCTGTATGGTCTGGGCGCTGGTCAATAATGAGTCATTTATACACTCCACGAGAGTATTATGTATCTGTGCATTTGTTTGTAACACCCTAAAGGAAACGAGATATACCCATTGTTATTTATACCGATCGAATTAGAATCATTTTTTGAGTCGATTTAGCGATGTCCGTCCGTCCGTCTGTCCATCTATTCTTGTAATCACGATACAGGTCGCAATTGTAGACAGAACCAAATGAAACTTCGCACAACGAAGTTTTTCGCTACAACGGCGAACGCTATCTAATTTGAAGAAAGCCGGTTCAGATTTAGATATAGCCCCCATACGAATTTCACTCCCGATTTGACTCTTTTCACTCCAGACACCACATATTACAACAGATTTGCTTTAAAATTGGCAAAACATCTTATATTTGAACTAGAAACACCTGTGGTAAAAATGTGTTAGATCGGTTCAGATTTATATATAGCTCCCATACAAATTTCGCTCCCGATTTGACTTTTTCCGCTCTAGAGACCACATATTTCACTTGATTTGCTTCAAGTTACCTTGCATTACCTTATAATTCTACTAGAAACATCTGTGTTGAAATTTAAATAAATCGGTTCAGATTTAGATATGCCCCTTACAAATTTCGCTCCCGATTTGACTTTTTCGCTCTAGAAACCACATTTTATCAGATTGTGTTCAGATTTGGCAAAACATCTTATATTTAAACTAGGAACACCTATGGTGAAAATGGGTCAGATCGGTTCAGATTTACATATAGCTCTCATACAAATTTCGGATAGACTTTTTCCGCACCAGAAAGCACGAATTTTCAAAAAAAGAGCTTAACACGTTATATTTCAACTGGATGAACTTATCGTGAAAGTTAGTCACTATATTCCATGTTTGGATATGGCAGCGATATAAATATTTCCGATTTGACAAATTGGTCCAGGTAATATTAGCCTATGATTAGGAAACATACAAAAATTCTTCCCGTTTTCACTTTTTTACCGAATTGATTTGTTTCGGATAGAAAGTGGAGTGTATCATATAGTCGGCCCCGCCCGACTTTAGCCTTTCCTTACTTGTTTTTTGTAAGAATAGTTTGATAATGTTGGCTCTGAAAAATCATCTATCAACTATTCTCGCCCGATATTCATCATTTCATTATACTGTTCGCAAAATGTTCCTAAGAAATACGAGAATTTAGACGTCACTTTCAAAACCTCTAAAAAATTAATGTAAACATCCAATAAGAAAAGAACAATGACAATAGTCAATTTATAATTAACCCTGTAAACACAAGTTTTTAGTGTTGTTTCCAGGATCTGTTATCTCATAGATATTTGACAATCAATCCCTAAGAAATTCAATTTTTTCAACTATTTCGTGACGATTCATATACATATATTAGCTGTTGACGTCAACATATTCGCCTCACTACCGAAAATGCGATAATTCACTAAAGTAAAGCCTCACTATTTACAAGTAGTCTGTATTAGTTTGCTACACTGCATTTCTAGGAAGGAAGGATTCATACTACACACTTAGTCTACAGCGAATTCCGCACCATTGTACAATGCCAGACATTGTAAAATTTTTGGTTGTTAAATTTTTAAACAAATCCGTTTTAAACACCACTGGCTATTTGTAATCTACTTGCCACGATTCATGGTATTGATTACAAAGATTTCAATTTAATATTTCCCAATTAACACAGATGTAAGTCCTTACTAAGCTCTCTAACTCGCCAGCTGTCTGTTGACTTGGAAAATTTCCAAAAAATCGATTATAATTCCGAAAGAGATTTGCCTTTGCATAGCCTCCAAGCAACATCAATGAATTTGCAATTTCCAATCCATACAATTCGCAGAAATCGAAAACTTTTCCTTTTTTGTACACACCCACTCACACACCCAAACACAAACGGCCAACCAAACCTAAGGACATATTTGATCAGATTTTATGTTGTTGTTCTGAGTTAATGTTCAACTTGAAAAGCATTGCGAAATTGCTTTGTTTGTTCCCTCGAAACGAAAAGGAAGAAGAAGAACAACAACACAATATGTAAAAATGTCCTTTACATACAAATCCTGGCAAAGCAATGAATAACAAAGTTTGTATTCTGTTGTCGGTGATGTTTTTAGGGATTATTTGCAATGTCATCGCTGGCAATTAAAAGTTGAGATTATATGTATGTAAGACAGACTCACTCACAACACCCAAACACAATTATTTAGATGTCGTCGAATCTGGCTGGATTTCTATCCTTCCGTCCGTCCGCTTGTCTGTCCATCTGTCTGTCTATCTGTGTGCAAGTGCAAAAGTATTAAAACATTTAACAATGTCAGCGCTTTAATCACATTCCCAGGGAATCAACAGCGCAGCGACTCGACAAATCAACAAGAAGAAACTCGACAATCATCATCAAATAATTCATCGTCGCTTCTTGGCCAAAAATAATCATTAACTGTGTGAATTTGATAGGCACCCAGATTGGCTGGACGCTGTTATTGCTCTTGTTTTTTTTTGTTTTTTTTTTTTTTTTTCACAAATTGAAGGTGACAGTGAAACTTCGAGGCCAATTAAAATCTTGGTGTGTTGATGTGTTGGTATTTTCGAAATCCTCGTGGATAATTATAACAAATCAAAAAATTAAAACCATCAAAGTCGCCTCAGTTCAGTTGAGTTCAACTTTGTTATTCTGTCGACCTTCATCCTGCTATCCGCCCCATCAGCAGCTAATGAGTACACAGTGGTGCAAAGCAAACAATAAGTTGTAATAATAATGTAATTTATAAAGAATTTAAACGACTGGGAAAAGGTTTTGAAACAAGCGAAGTGCAACAGTTAGAATTTGAAATAGTTATACATACAGTGCTGACAAACCATTAAAAAAAGAATTTTCATGAAAAATTCAGCCTTGACATAGAATACTCATTTTTTTTTCAAAAACAACACAACTTTGCAAAGATTATCACATACACTCTGAGAATTTTAAAGATTTTATTTTATTTAACACTTATATACAAACAATTGTTTTCGAACATTTTCTGTCTGTTTTATGTTTATTGGTAATTTTTACTAAATTCCATAATAATTATAATAATTTAAAAATAAATCCGATTACCGCTTTTATGTTAAATTAATGATAAAATGTCGTGAATTTCACTTTCTCGTAGAAACAGCAGTTTAAAAAAACATTTTTACTCATTATCACTGCCATGAATTATCGAAAAAAAATAATAGAAACAACAATTGTTTAATAGCTACCATTCGTAGAAAAAACAGTGCCTATTTACAAAAGGATCTATAGAAGTTATGACACTTGTTCAAGAACCCTTTTTTTTAAACGAGAAACAAAATAATTGTATTTTCTAATATATCGATCATTCCATGTCAAACCGAACACTTTTTATATCACCATTTCCGATTTCGTTGAAACTTTGTACGATAACTAAACTTTATAAAATATTTGATTCGCAGAAGACGGAAAAAAATCGAATTTTTTTTTTTTTCAAAAAATATGAACAATTGGAAATTGAGAAAATCAAGAAAAACGTGCCGAGGTATGAACATTGAAAATGGTGTAGTGAGAAAACGCGTGGGCACAATTCAAAGAATGATGGCTTATTTTAAGGTAATTACAATTATTTTCGCCGGCGTTCTTGGCTATTGACTGCTAGTGACAACAATTTTGTGTATTGCGGAATTTTCTTCTTCTTTTGTATTTTTCACTATGAAAAAACATTTACTAAATATAGTCGCCCGAAAAAAGTATTTTCTGAACGATTGTTCGGCGAAAAGTACTTGTAATTACCTTTAAAATAAGCCATCATTCTTTGAATTGTGCCCACGCGTTTTCGCAGTACACCATTTTCAATGTTCATACCTCGGCACGTTTTTCTTGATTTTCTCAATTTGCAATTGGTCATATATTTTGGAAAAAAAATCGATTTTTTTCGTCTTCTACGAATCAAATATTTTATAAAGTTTAGTTATCGTACAAAGTTTCAACGAAATCGGAAATGGTGATGTAAAGAAGTGTTCGATTTGACATGGAATATTCGATATAATGTAGAAAACAAGACCTATTTGTAGAAAATCTATAGATCAATGTAGAAATTATCACCATCGTTTTCATCGATAGAATAGAAAATTTAACATAATTTGTTTCCAGTTAATTGTTGTTTCTTTGGAGCCTGCAATGTCAAAAGATTGATCTTCCAAAAAACATGGACCTATTTTAACCCTAGTAATTTTGTTGTATATATGTGGTTTTAAGTGTGGTTTTGCTATTTAAGCGTGGAGACTTTTATTTACAAGTTTGATGTCTTTGGTGACCCCACCGAAATTTTCCGGCAAATTTTCTCGTAGAACATTTTAACCCTTAAATATCGTTCCATAAAGGAGGAGAGATCTTCCACAAAAATAATCCTCATACGATTCCACAATATAAAGAGTGATTTTTTTGAGGTTAGGATTTTCATGCATTAGTATTTGACAGATCACGTGGGATTTCAGACATGGTGTCAAAGAGAAAGATGCTCAGTATGCTTTGACATTTCATCATGAATCGTCTTACAAACGAACAACGCTTGCAAATTATTGAATTTTATTATCAAATTGCGTGCTCTGTTAAGAAAGTTCATTGCGCGCTTCCATTTTATGGTCAGTTTAATCGACCCACTGAAGCGGCTATTCGGGCTATTGTGACTAAATTTCGCACCAAATTTACATTGTTGGACATTAAACCACCAACACGCTTACGTAGAGTGCGAACTGAAGAAAATATCGCAGCTGTATCGGCCAGTGTTAATGATGACCACCAATTTTCGATTCGTCGCCGTTCGCACCAATTGGGTCTCTGTTACTCAAAAACGTGGAAATGCCAAAATTGGACTAAGCGGATGGACCACCTAAGACGCAGCCGCGGTCAACATTTAAATGAAATTATCTTCAAAAAGTAAATGTCATGGACCAATCTAACGTTTCAAATAAAGAACCGATGAGATTTTGCAAATTTTATGCGTTTTTTTTTTAAAAAAAAGTTATCAAGCTCTTAAAAAATCACCCTTTAGTTCTGACAATAAGAATTCTCTCAGACATTAACTTACAACAGTTTTCGCACATAGTATAATGCTCTCTTCGACCAAGAAATGAAAACTCCAATTTAAAAAGAAACTCAGACCATCTGGACTATAAGTCTATTGTACAATAAGTAAGGCAAGGCTAATGTCGGTCGGGGCCGACTATATGATACCCTACACTTTCTACTCCACTACATTTAAATTAGGTGAAAATTTGTATGGGAGCTATATATAAATCTGAATTGATCTCATCTATTTTTACCATAGATGTTTCTAGTGTAAATATAAGATGTCCTGCCAAATTTGAAGAAAATCGGTTAAAGTATGTGGTCTCAAATCGGGAGCGAAATTTGTATGGGAGCTATATATAAATCTGAACCGATTTGACACATTTTTACCACAGATGTTTAGAGTTGGAATATAATGTTTTAAGCCAAATTTTAAGATAATCTGTTAAAATTTGCGGTTTCTAGACCGGAAAATGTCAAATAGGGAGCGAAATTTGTATGATGGCTATATCTAACCGATTTGACCCATTTTCACTACAGATGTTTCTAACTTGAATAAAACAAGTAAGGAAAGGCTAAATTCGGGCAGGACCGACTAAAAGTTACACTCCACTTTCTATCCGTATTTAAATCAATTCGGTAAAAAAGTGAAAACGGGAAGGAATTTTGTATGTTTCCTAATCATATGCTAATATGACCTGACCCAATTTGTTAAATCGAGAAGAATATTTGTATCGGGGCTATATCCAAACATGGAATGAAGTGACCCACATTCACAATAGAATTTTCAAGTTCAATTATAGCTTGTTATGCTCAATTTGAAGAAATTCGGTGAAAATCCGTGGTTTCTGGTGCGGAAAAAGTCACGCCGGGAGCGAAATTTACATTGGGATATATATAAATCTGAACCGATTTGAACCATTTTCATCATGGATGTTTCTAATTGAAATATAAGATATTTTGCAAGATTTGAAGAAGATTTGTTAAAAAAAAGTCAAATCGGGAGTGAAATTTGTGTGGGAAATCGGAACCGATATCCTTCAAATTAAATAGCGTTCGTTGTGCAAAGTTTCAATTGGTTCTGGCTACAATTGCGACCTGTACTTTGATTGCAAGAATATATGGACGGACGGAAAGACAGACGGACATTGCTAAATCGATTCAAAAAGTGATTCTAAGTCGATCGGTATAAATAACAATGGGTCTATCTCACTTCCTTTTGGGTGTTACAAACAAATGCACAAAGACATAATACTCTCGTGGAGTGTATAAAAATATTAAGAATTCTTTTGCATGGAAAAATCCCATTTACGAAATTTTAACTAAATTTTTTTTTCCTAAAATTAATTTAATTTGTTTACCTAGTTCTTCATACATTTAAGTATTAATGAACTTATAAAAAATCACTTGACTTGTTTAGAAAATTCTAGAATAGTATTATAAGAAACAATTCTCGTTCGTTTGCAGAGACTTATTTCTTAAATACTTCAATATTATTCTAAATATCCTCTGCGAAGTCTCCTATATTGCCTACGCAGAAATAATGGAGTAACATCTAAATTCTTTATGGTAGAGGTATCATGAAACTTTTAAGAAATATTTCATGTTGTCATTAGTTTTCCATACTCCGAAGCTAAATAATTAGTTTGAATTTTTTATCTAAATTTAACTTATTTTATGTTCACTTTCATCTTGTATTAAATAAAATTTTCACCACTTTAAGTAAAAATGTACTTAATTTGAGAAAGAAATCAGCAAAATTGTCATCTGTTTCAGTAAATATTTACTTGTTTACAGAAATTATTTAAATCCACCAAAGTTTCTTTGGATTATGTAGATTTCTAAGATCACGTAACTGACATATGGTTTAAAATACTATGTTCCAAGGCATACCAAATGTGTCTAAAACATAGGTCAAGATCTGGACACGTTGAAAATGTGAAATTTTGAAATTTAAAAAATATATATTCACAGCTATTTCAATTTATAATACATTAAAACTCTGAATATTTGTATTTTTACGTTTTTGGTTAGATTTTCACAATCCCACTTTTTTACTACAAAATCCCGATATTTTACTACACAAAATCCCTCTTGTTGAATTTTAATGTAAAATAGAATATCTCTAGAAGCCACAGGAATAAAATGATTTTGATCGAATTTGCCAAATTGAATCCAAAGAAAATTGGATCCTCAAAAATGTATCATACCCTGTTTAAAATTATTTTGTGGATTATTTACATTCCGTGACGAAATGACGTTGATCTTTTTTTATATTGATGAAAATTTATTACAATTTTCGAAGTACTAACTAAATTATCATTAACGAAACTTTTTCTGTGTACAATCACCCCCCAGCGATTTCGCATATTTCCGGCATTATTTTTAAAACGCTTTCAAAAATATTTACAATGACCTTTTAAGGCATCCAGGTTGAAAACTACTTCATGGGGGTTAATATGTACTGAGTCTAGTCATTTATGGGACATGTCTATATATATTTATTACATATTTGTGTATGTTTACAAGCACTGTGCAATGTCCTTAATGCTGTGATGTTGTTTTCAATGCCGCCGCCACTGCTGCTGCTTTTAAGCTGTTTTTGAATAAAATTAACCAATTATTGTATTACTCAGCCTAGGTCCTAAATCCCCATTCAACTCCCCCCACCCACCGCACAGTCTGTGTTAGATGGGCGCCCAAAACAAGTCATACCACGATGCCATGTCATGGCATGTTTTCCATTCAGATATAGGGGGAGGAAAAACGAACAAGACTTGATTCGTTTAACAGTTGGACTCCATTAAATGTTACTCAATTTTGTAAATGAAAATGTATTTCGTTTGTTGTGTTTTACTCTGGGCCCCATCAACCTGTACTGGGGTGGAGGTTTTTCCAACCAAAATGATGTCGATGCTGATGATGATGATGATGGTGTGTACATAGTTCATCGTACAACGTACATACTGGTTGGTGATGGTGCTGGTGTTGTTGCCACTGTTGCTGGTGGTCGTCGTCCTTTGACTGCTGCTGCTGCACCGTCTGTCTGACTACCTCAGCCTCTACGCCCTGTTATCCTGTTTTTAGCAATTGCCATTCATTCCGTTTATACCCTTGAGCGTAAGTACGAATATTCGAAAAATCCCTTGTGTGTAATTTACAACAAATTGCTGTACAGTGAGCGCACACACACACACACGCGCGCTCACGCACACGCCGATATTCGGTTTGTGTCTGTGTGTGTGTTTATGTTATTGGTGGATCCTGCTTGTTGGCTTTCGACAACAAAGAGCAGTAGATGTGTTCAACAACAGGATAATGTCGTATGCTACAGGGGCATTGTTGGTTTGTTGTGATTTTTGACGATGTGATGATTCGATGTCATTGATACCGCTAATTGACACTGCATGAGACTTCCCCTTTGAGCCATTATGTCAGTATATCGTAATTATTAGCTTTTGTCAATTCACATTATCCAGTCCAGTTTATATAGCCTCAAGCTTAGGATGGACTGCGAATACACCAGGCCGTTTACAAAAACAAAAAACGAGCACGCGCACAAAGCTAAACAAAAAACATAAATTTAATATATCATGAACTGTAAACATTTTATTCCACTAACCCCAATGATGACAATTCGATTCTAAAAATTAACAAGTAAGAAGGCGTTAAGTTCGGCGGGCCGAATCTTATATACCCTCCACCACGGAGTGCATTCCTCAGTATTACCGGAAGATTAGAGGCTTTCGACATTACACTGAAGTGAAGTAACATATTTTGAAAATTGTGCTATTTTTAATGCGGATTACTATATTTGTTTAATATTTCAAACTATTAGGCATTTTTATGCGCACTGTTTTAAATAAATTTCATTGCTTCATTATTATAATATTAATAGTCTACTACTATGTATAAAACTGCAATAGTAATCAAACAAAGTGAATATGAGGGAGCAATCTTTAAAAATGTACTCTAAATATTAAATCATTAGAGAGAAACATTTTTCCTCAGGTCCGATTTCTCCCATATTGGAATAAACACATTTAATTTCATGATTCTAGGTTCATTCGTTTGCTTGGTACCCATTTTATCCCGTTTTGATCGAATATCGAAAAAATCTTTATTTTTCGTTACGAAGTCACAGCAATGTAAACACCGAATTTCACTATTCTATCTGCAACCCTTTGATTGGTACAATTTTTATGCCTTTCGCCCCATTTTCCGCCTAAAGGTATAAATTTCGCAAAAATCCGCGTCTACGCAGTCAGATAAATGCATACACCGAATTTCATGACTTTAACATCAGCGGTTTGGTTGATACCATTTTTATCCCTCTTTTCCAAATGTATCCCTTAAAAGTACAAATTTCGAAAAATCTGTCTATTTTACGTGTCTACGTTATTATAGGGATGTACTCACCGAATTTCATGTTTCTACCTTTTGCGTAACATTGGTCCCATTTTTATCCCTTTTGTCCCATTTCACCAGCTAAATTTTGTTTGTACCAAACAAATTTCAAGTGTATACAAATCAGAAATTTTCAAAATAATTGCTTAAATAATCTAAATATTAGGGGTATTGTCAGTCCTCGTTAGAGAAAAATTTTTCCCTCTGGGCCGATTTCGCACACTTTCAATCCCAACCGATCTGCAACAATAAGACACTTAGCTCATTTCGTTCGTCCGCTATCGTGCTTTCAACAGACGGACATGGCTAAATCGTCTTAGAATTTTACCAGGCTTTCGCCCCTACTTATTTGACAATTTTGAGAAAATAGAAGGAACAATTTGTATTGGTTTTTAATACCTTTTATTTTATTTTTTGTCAAGTAATTCAATATTCGTTAATATTAGCCAATAGTAGCAAATGTTCCCATAATTTCATATTATTTTCCCATACAATTATTTTTTGGGAGTGGGAATCCATTCTCAAAATTTATAACAGGGATGAATCTAATAAATATTTTTGCAATTACAGCTTCTGTGAGACATATTTGACTAGACAACTTGAATATCATAATCCTTCCAAAGCACACTGGACCCAAATCCATTTTTTTATGGCATAAAGTAGAAAAATAAACATACAGTCTTGTAATTTTGCACATTTGCTAGACATATCATACGCAAAAAATAAAAATAAAATTGGGACGATCGGACCACGCCCACTACCACCTCCCATATAAACTCAATATATAACCAACATAATTATCACCCTGTATTGGTACAGGGTGACCAAAAACAAAATTTTATGAAAGCTTAAAAGAATGAAGAGTTGTTTATTTTGACGAAATGTGTTTTTCTAAACATTATTACAAAAGCAACAAATAGTATACTTTAAACTGCAATTTAAATAATTATTTCAAGAAATAAAGTAAAATGTATACATGTGTACAAAAAGCTGCATGATGTTGTACACCATTTTAAAGGTACTTTCAATACCTTTTAAATAAAATATTGATGGGTCTCGTACACAAAACTAATTCAGAGATATAATCATATATATGCCTATGGCTAATCAAAAACTGTGCTAAAATAAAATGAAAATTTTTGAAGTTTGCCGAAATATGCTGACGAGATATTAATTCCACCATAAACTGCAACCTCAGACGAACACTTTCACATACACATTTCATAATATAGTCCCTTCATTATTTTCTTTTTAAGTCTTGATTTTAATTAATTTGTAAAACTGCTTTATATCAAAATTAATCCCACTTTTTTTGAACCGCAAAGTTTAAGTACCATTCAGGCTTGCGGTGTTGCCACTTAATTTTCTCCAATATATTTTCTTGATTGCTTGGAGTGTTGCCATAAAGAAAATATATACACATTTACCACTTTCCAATTTTAATTTTTTTGAATTTCTGCCAAAAAAATGGATTTGGGACCATAGTGGAATGGAATCGGATACCCCATAAAATATAAATGTGGGATATATATATAAATCAATGCGTGTCTGTATGTTGCGTATAGGACGCCAAACCGGTCGACCGATTCGTCTGAAAATTTTACTAATCCAACATACAGATAATCCAACATATATTCTAGGTCGTGGTAAAATTTTAGGACGCCATATCCGTTTGTTGAAAGCACACTTCTGAACGAATGGTTATCAATCGGATGGAATTGAAAATGACCGAAATCGATCCAGAAGAAATTTTTTCCCCCCAAAGACTGATAATAACCCTTAATATTTAGGGTATTTAAAGGTTTTTTTCAGTTTCCGCTTTTTATATTCATTCCTCTTATAGCGTGAAGTTGAACCAAAAAGTTAATTCTAGGGGGTGAAATGGGAAAAAGGGATAAAAATTTTATGAATCAAATGACATCGTATAAACACATTAACAAAAAGCGTTTAAAGTTTGCTATGAGACGGCTATATCATCCAGTGAGCAATAGTTTTATTGTTCTATAGTGATTACAATGTCCGACAGTACATATTACACTTGAAGCAGATGATATACGTCAGAAACTATACGCGAAATTAAGTTAATTGGTGTTTTTAGTTTTTTTATTTCCTCATCCTGTTGTCCTTTAAAAGGACTACGAAGTTCAATAGGATACAAATTTCCAAAAATTATTTTAAATACTTATTGGAAACCCATGATATCGCTATAAATGCCAAATTAAAGAAGATACTGTGTTCTAAAAAACAATTCAAATTGCAAGCTTCTATCTGCATTAGTTTGGCATTAATCGTTTGGCCATTTCAATCTTTCCCGTTTTTAAATGTAAAATATGAATAAACTAAATAAACTAAGGGGTAAACTTGGAATAGTTGCTAATGCTGAACTAATGAAGATAGAAACATTATATTAAACGTATTTTTAACAGATATTCTCCTCTTTAATTTGTAACTAATGTCGTTATTATAGGGTGCGAATAAGTATTTAAAATAATTTTTGAAAAATTGTATCCTTTGGTTTTTGGTAGACTTGTGAAATGAAAAATTAAAAACGGCAGATAACTCTATTTTGCATATAATTTTATACGCATATCACCCGGTTCAAGTGTTACGACTAAATTGTCGTACGGTGTTATCAGTCCGAAGCTATTTTGTTTCCTTTCTAACCTAATGTTAATTATGCAGGATAAAATCATATTTTTCACTTTTCCTATTCATTACTATTTTACAACATTCACAATTTATGGTTTTTTTTCGCCAACTCGATTTCAAATGCAAATTCGGAGTATACATTCCTCTGACTGTGTAGACACGGAAAATAAACTGATTTTTCGAAATTCGTACTTTTTGGGGTCAAAATAGAAAAAGGGGATAAAAATAGTACCAACCAAATGACCGCAGCTAGAGTCATGAAATTCGGAGTATACATTCCTTTGACTACGTAGACATGAAAAAGGTTTTTTTCCACATTCGTACTTTCAAGGGATAGAATGGGTACGGAGGGATAAAAATGGTACCAATCAAACGGCTACACCTGGAATAATAAAATTCGGTGTATACATTACTCTGACTGTGTAGACACTTCAAATAAACAGATTTTTCGAAATTCGCACTTTTTCGGGTTAAAATGAAAAAAGGGGATACAAATAGTACCAATCAAATGACCGCAGCTAGAAATTTGGAGTATACATTCCTCTGACTACGTAGACACGGAAAATAGACGAATTTTTCGAAATTCGTACTTTTTGGGGTTAAAATGGAAAAAAGGGATACAAATAGTACCAACCAAATGACCGCAGCTAGAGTCATGAAATACGGAGTGTACATTCCTCTGACTGCGTAGACACGTAATATAAACGGATTTTTCGAAATTCGTACTTTCAAGGGATACAATGGTACAAAGGGATAAAAATAGAACCAACTAAACGACTACAGCTAGAATGATGAAATTATATTTGCGTAGAAACGTCAAGGGGGTAAAAATGGTACCAACCAAATGGGCGCAGCTGGAATCATGAAATTCGGTGTATACATTCCTCTGACGTAAAATAAAAAGTTTTTTTTTCAAATTCGTAATTTTTCTTTTAAGGCAAAAATTGTTTGAATCATGAAGTTAGGTTATTTTGCAGTATGTATGCACCCACCATCTACCAATATTTATGGTATTTAAGCTCTTTAAAAATATAAATATAAGAATATTTATTTTTTGATTTTAAATAAATAATGGTTTGAAATAATTAAAATATTATACTTATTTATAAAATTATTTTTTCAATATTTGTATTTATTTTGGTTTGGCTATATTAAAGAATTTATATATATATTTATACGAAAACCGACAACCTCTGTGGAATGCAATCCATGGTGGAGGGTATATAAAGTTCGGCCCGGCCGAACTTAATGCCGTTTTTACCTGTTTCATTTCAGTCTGTAATCAATAGTATTGTCCTCAATACACATTTTGCATCTATAGTTTATAAAATGCTAATTTATTTACAAATGACATGGCGGCGTTTATTACATGTCTGATTTCTGGCTTGTGAAATCCTTTGCCATTCGGCTTCGCAGCGAATTTTGAATAAAACATCGGGACTCATTAAGTAAATGATTCTCACAAACGAGCATAATTTATAATCTGAGCTAGAAGGTGCTCTATACAATCAAATTTATGAGATAGAGAAAACATTGACACCTTCAGACTTTATTTACTCGTTTCAATTGGAGAATTAAAAGAAAATTTTTCCATTTTTGTACTCAATTGTAGTATGATCAATATTTACAATCGTATCCTTGATCATGATCAGAAACACTTTTGACATCATTTAAGATTTTAGTAGAACTCCATTTGACATTCCTTTCTTTGTGTAGTACATTTTATAGCCCGCATATACCAGCATTCCCAGTTTGTTATCCATATGATATTCAATTCAATGCAAAAAAGAGGGAAATACACAAAAACTCTCTACGAAGCATTTTTTTGTTGTCAGTAAAAATTTAATTGAACTAATTTCCATTATCAAATGCTAGTCGAGTTAAGCACCGGACCATGTACATTGGAGTATCAGATGCCACAACATGAGAGACATTCACAACCTATACATACATATGACATTCTTAGGAGGGATATTTTTATAGTTTTTTTCTTTGTGTGTGTGTGAGTGCGTGTGTGATGATAAAAGACTCTTAGTTACGGACTACAAGTATGAATGAAATGACACGGAACGACACTACTAGCAGACTACTGAAGTTTGTGGTTTTTGAGGTCATGCAAATGACAACGTTCCATTTAAAGGGACATGGATATGACCATATTTTTGTGAGTTTCGAACAGAGGCGATTCTCCGAACTAATGACATGGGTAACCTCATGTTTAGATAATATTCAAGATTTTTCTAATTTGTTGCATATTCATGGCCTTTGCAAAGAAAGAAGAAAACGTTCGTACTCAGAGTGTGGTTTCCATGAGGGGTTATATTCATAAGTGATGTGACTGCTTAATTTGTGGTTTCATTGGTGCCAAAATTTGCGTAACCTTAACGAGCTATTTGTAAAGACTTAAAACTATTTTGTAGTTGTGTTTTCAATGTGCATCCTTATGCTTTTGAGATGGCGCCAGATACCATTCAGCATGATTCTTTAGCCAAAAATATTATTCCACAAGATCCAATTCCATTAAAGGGATGTCACATATTATTAATATGAATGAATTTGCTTTGCGCAATAAAAAGCATAAAGCATTTTAGTAATTCATTAGAATTCCATTATATTTTATATTGATGTTTGTCGAAAATCCGAGAAAAACGTGGACATACTGGACTTAAATAAGTTCAATAATAATTATCCTCTTCTAAGAATGTATTGCTTATGCGCAATTAATACACCTCCCTACTCTACTGTTCAATTATCTAGAATCAGATCAGAAAAATAGCAAATAAATTTGTGGGAGTTTTATAAAAATATAAATTTAAAGCGAACAACAAAAGTTAAAATAGTAAATAAAATACAGATTAAGATAAACTCATTGAGAATTTGTATTCGTGAAATCCGAGCAATAATGAAAGCTCATTTGTTTTAAGTGAAAGATGAAATCATGAAATTTGGAAGTGTATATTTCTCATGAAGTGTACAGTGGGATTTTTCTAAATTCTTACCATAAGAAATTATAACGTTAAAGAAGTGCTGATTGATTTGTTATATGTACATAGAATACGAAATTTGTTGTGTCCATTGCTCCTATAGCATAAACATACGATACAAAGGATTCGAGGATCTGGCATTCGTAGTTGTAGGACAGGAAGAAGATAAAAAAGGTATAATTTCAGTGAAAATGGGACAAACAGGGTACAGTCGCCAAAGCCAATTCAGTGATGAAATAATTAATGCAATTAGAATTCCAAGCACAACCTGTCAGTTTGCAATCAAAAACATTACTTACTTGCAATCAACAAAAGGTAAACGAATACAATGTGATTTATGAACGCGATGAAAAGTGTTAGCAATTTCTCCGCAACGTCGATGCGAAGAGGTAGGTACCTGAAATTGAAAAAAATTATACAATTAATGGAATGATCAAAAAGGGTGTAAAGAGGTCAGTAATAGAGAAAAATAAAAAATCAAAGAAAAATATTCAAAACCAAACTAAAAAACATTTGAAAGGATAACAATTCAATTAGGAGATAAATGGGCACAAAAATATGAATAGGGCTATTCAAACGGTTTCTTAAGACACTGCATGACGTTCCCGTGAGAGCGACCATGTAAACCATATACCACGTAAAACATATAAGCAGATCAATCTTTTCCTTGGCCCCAAAGTATGCATGAAAAATCCCCCCACTGTTCCTCAAATATAAACAGGTAAAGAAAGGCTAAAACCGGGCGGTGCCGACTATATGATACACTCCACATTCTATCGGAATACAATTCAATTCGGTAAAAAAGTGAAACGGGAAGAATTTTTGTATGTTTCCTAAACACAGACTAATATGACCTGGTCCAATTTGTCAAATCGGGAAGAATATTTGTATCGGGGCTATATCCAAACATTGAATGAAGTGACTAACTTTCACAACCAGAAATTCGGTGAAAATTCGTGGTTTCCTGGGCGGAAAAACTGTATCCAGGAGCGAAATTTGTATAGGAGATATGTGTAAATCTGAACCGATCTGAACTGAACCCATTTTCACCATGGGTGTTTCTAGTTGAAATATAAGATATTTTGAAAGATTTGAAGAAGATCTTTTATAGAGTGGTTTATAGAGCGGAAAAAATTAAATAGGGAGTGAAATTTTGTGAGAGCTATATATAAAGGGTGATTTTTTAGCTATTATCTTTTTGGCAACACTTGTTTAAACAGCTGACGCACGTTTCGTGTTTTGTTTCATTGTCAAACATCTTCAGTTTGGTCTATAATTTAACCATGGATCGTCTTACAAACGAACAACGCTTGCAAATTATTGAATTTTATTATCAAAATGCGTGCTCTGTTAAGAAAGTTCATCGCGCGTTTCCATTTTATGGTCAGTTTAATCGACCCACTGAAGCGGCTATTCGGGCTATTGTGACTAAGTTTCGCACCAAAATTACATTGTTGGGCATTAAACCACCAACACGCTTACGTAGAGTGCGAACTGAAGAAAATATCACAGCTGTATCGGCCAGTGTTAATGATGACCATCAATTATCGATTCGTCGCGGTTCGCAGCAATTAGGCCTCTGTTACTCAAAAACGTGGAAATGCCAAAATTGGACTAAGCGGATGGACCATTTGAGGCGCAGTCAAGGTCAACATTTGCATGAAATAATCGATTCAAATAAAGATTTTCATGCATTTTTCTGAATTTTATGTGTTTTTTTTTCGAAAAACTTTCCTATAGCTTTTAAAAATCACCCTTTATAATATTTATTTAAAGAAACTTATAAAATTAAAGTTTTTGTCTGTTTGTTGTAAAAACTGATTCAAAAAGCTTTTTATTAAATCTTTCCGCCGACTTCTTTCACGACTTCGGTCGGGCACTGCAAACGACTCAGTTCAACTGCTCTTCATTTCTATGTTGTCACTTTTTACTGATGGATATTGGCAAAAATTATAAAAAATATTTCATTCAATAGGGCTGTTTTTCTTTAAGCCGGGATAACAAGCTGCGATAACCAAAACGTTAATAAAAATTTAATTTTTTGCTCAAAATAAAAAAATATTTTTTTAAATTGTCGCCAAAAGCAATATCAATGTGTGAATGAAAACAAATTTTCCAAAAAATATTTTGTGTTGACTTTATTCTCGATAACCATCATTTTGACTTACACTGGATAATTATCCAGGCTAAGTCCAACATTTTTAACACAAAATTATTTTTTCAAAATTTGTTTTCACACACACATTGATATTGCTTTTGGCGACAATTTTAAAAAGTAATTTTTTCTTTTCAATGAAAATTTAACATTTTATTTAGATTTTTGTTATCGCAGCTTAGTTTCCAGTCTTAAAGAAAAACAGCCTTAATATTTCGAAAACCTTAAGAAATGGGGCGTTTATTTAAATTCAGCACCCATTTAACCTTACAATAACTTTCAGTTGCTCTGATCCAAAACCGTGCATATATGTGTATTAGTGGAATTTATGAAATTTAGTTGGCGACAATATGAAAAATAGTTTTTTTTATTTTGAGTAAAAATCTCTTTATTAAAATTTGTATTCCCTCTTATTATTCAGGTTTAAATAAAAACTGTTTATTTTCTACACAATAAATGTTTTTTGATATTGGTAAATTTTTCCTTTTTTTCAAAATCTTATTCCTGTTCAATGGAATCATGACTGTTAAATACACTCCTCGATGGATGGCGTATAAGATTCGACCGCGCCCATTAGCCACGCCAAAGTCCAATCAGTAGTTTACGATTTTGAATGACACTTTATCTGTTATCGTCACCTTAAAGCTACCCCTAAATCCCCTAATTAAAACTGACGATTTAAGATGAAAGTTATCCGACATTAAACCCGACAGACAATTAGACAAACCAAGCAATCGATAGACGAACGGAAGACAAACCCACATAAGTAAGTACAACGCCTAAGGCTGTCATCCTGCGCCTAATTTAATTATACCTTGTTTCGCATTTGTCTCGTTCCATTTCTTGGCCCATTGCACATTCATCTTAGACAGCTCCCTCCCCCCACTGCTACTCGTTGGAAGCGAGAGAAGAATTATTGAAAACAAAAAATTGAGTTCATTTAACAAATTGCCTTTTCGTTTGTTTCGGGGGCGTTTATGTATGTACGTGTATTGGAATGTAATTAGAGGAAATGAGCACGTATTAGAAGAAGAAAACTCTATTAATTTCCAAACAGGGTCCAACCACCACTTCATTCCACTTTTAACAAATTAATCTTTTTTTTTTTCTTCAAAAACAAAACGTACAAAACGAAAATAAAATTAAATTTAACGCATTTTTCTCTTTCTTTTTGTCTCTTTTCCGGTTCCGCTTTTCCTTCTGGTTTGGTTGTTGGCACATTCAGCAATTCTGAGCACATTATGTAAAGAATTCCTACAGTTTAACGTCTCTGCCATTTTATACATGATGAACAATGAGCAATTCGGCCATAGCACGGCCTCAGCACAATATTTTTTACAATTGGCCGGCTATTTGGGAATACCGGTGATATCGTGGAATGCGGACAATTCAGGCTTGGAGCGGCGTGCATCGCAGTCGACACTTCAACTTCAGTTAGCTCCAAGTATAGAACATCAAAGTGCCGCTATGTTGAGCATATTAGAACGTTACAAATGGCACCAATTTTCGGTTGTCACCTCCCAAATAGCGGGGCATGATGACTTTGTTCAAGCCGTACGGGAGCGTGTTGCTGAAATGCAAGATCATTTCAAGTTTACCATCCTCAATGCAATTGTTGTAACGCGCACTAGTGACTTGATGGAACTTGTTAATAGCGAGGCAAGAGTTATGCTCCTCTATGCCACGCAAAGTGAAGCAATCACTATTCTTAGAGCTGCTGAAGATCTGAAGTTAACCGGAGAGAACTATGTATGGGTGGTCAGCCAGTCAGTGATTGAGAAGAAGGATGCGCACTCGCAATTCCCCGTGGGCATGTTGGGTGTACACTTTGACACAAGCAGTGCGGCGCTGATGAACGAGATCTCGAATGCCATCAAAATATATGGATACGGTGTGGAGGCATATGTTTCGGATCCAGCAAATCAAGGAAAGAAATTGAACACACAATCGCTGTCTTGTGAGGATGAAGGAAGAGGTCGCTGGGACAATGGAGAATTGTAAGTATACTTAACTCAAGCTGATGTTAAATGTATCATGGTATTGTATATTAACGTTCTGTTTTGTCTTGTCTCTTGCAGGTTCTTCAAGTATTTGCGCAATGTCTCGATCGATGGTGATCTGAATAAACCGAATATCGAATTTACAGCCGATGGTGATTTGAAGTCGGCCGAATTGAAAATCATGAATCTACGTCCGAGTGCGAACAACAAAAATCTAGTATGGGAAGAGGTAAGTGTTGAGTGAATAAAATAGTTCTCATTTTTTACCACCAAAGCTCCCTGTTAGTTTCTGAGAATATCAGTCTAAAAACTACGAATCGATTAGTTGCTTTGTTTTCGAAGAAGAGGTAAGAATCGTACTCACGCAGAGTATTTCGAAGATAATCACTCTCGAAATATAAATTTAATCATGAAGAGTTACATATTTCGTGAGAGTAGTCACTTAAAAATCGGACTCACACAGAGTATTTTGTAGACAATCAATTTCGACATACTAATTTAATCAAGAAGAGTATTTCGTGAGCGTGGTCACGTAAGAATCGTACTCACACAGAGTATTTTGAAGACAAGTATTCTCAAAATACTAATTCAATCTTAAACAGTAATATATTTCGTGATGCTCTAAATGCTTTTAAAGACAACACAACAAAACTTTCCCAAAAGATGGGGAGTTAAGCTTATATGACATTGGCCTTTTTCTAGATTCCTTTACTTGGATTGAAACAAACGACACATGTTAGAAGCGAGCGAATATATAAATTGTAAACAAATCGTTTTTTCTAATATGATCATGAAGAGACAGCTTTTTAATGCTGAAAACCCATCAGCCTACAGTAAATTAAAACGTGAACGGTTTCAGGCATATCATAACACTCTTTCAAATACCTTGCGGTAAAATTTCGCGTATTTACGTAATTACGATATTCGCACGCCTTAAACTACTCCAAAAACATGAAAGAAACAGAAAGAACATTTTTAGCGTTCTAAAGCGCTTAAAGAGTACTACATTTTTAAAAATATATTGTCTGGGTTTAGTACAAATTAGTACAAAATATACAAAGTTCATCGATTTTTTGAGAACTTTGTTTTTCATATATGCAAATGAAGGTCAGAGGATAACTTTTGTTCGTAGAGTTGTGAAATATTACTCTCTTATTTTTATACCCTCCACCTCCAGGATGGGGGTATACTAACTTTGTCATTCCGTTTGTAACACCTTGAAATATCGATCTGAGACCCTATAAAGTATATATATTCTTGATCGTCATAAAATTCTAAGACGATCTAGCCATGTCTGTCCTTCCGTCTGTCCGTCTGTTGAAAGCACGCTAGCATCTAAACGAAAGGAGCTAGAACGTTCAAATTTTCCATAAATGCGTCTTATAGTCGTAGATCGGTCCAAAGGGAAAACATTTTCCATCACAAGGACTAAAAATACCCATAATAATCCCTAATATTTTAGCGTATTTAAGCATGTTTTTTGAATAGGTCCGTTTATATTTGCTTGATATTTGGTATGCGCATTCCCCTTATTAAAAACGTGCACCTTAAAGTGATTCTTATTTGTAGGGGTGAAATGGGCAAAAAAGGGATAAAAATGGTACATATTAAAAGACAACAGCTAGAAACACGAAATTCGGTGTGTACATTCCTCTGAGTGTGTAGAAACGAAAAAAATGATTTTTCGAAATTCGTACTTTTTGGGGTTAAAATGAAAAAAGGGGATACAAATAGTACCAATCAAATGACCTCCAAATTCGTACTTTTTCTTTTACGGCAAAAATTGGTTGAATCATGAAGTTAGGTTATTTTGCACTATGTATGTCTTATAATGGATTTTCAAAATTTGTACTTTTGGAATTAAAATAGAATGGAAATACAACTGTAGCACCCACTATCAACCAATATTTATGGCTTTGAAAATATAAATATAATAATATTTATTTTTTGAATTGACGTATTGGTAGCATTACCTTCTAAGCGTTGCTTGAAATAATTGAAATATTATATTTATTTATAAAATTATTTTTTCAATATTTGTATTTGTTTTGGTTTGTCTATATTAAAAAAATTATATTTCCCTGTAATATTACTGCACTTCTACGAAAACCGACAACCTCTGTGGAATGCAATCCATGGTGGAGGGTATATAAAGTTCGGCCCGGCCGAACTTAACGCCGTTTTTACTTGTTTTAATTAGATACATCAGGAATACGGCCGCGACGGACGGTAAAATATTGAACTTCAACTTTTAATGAAAATTAAAAAGAAAAAGTTACCTTCAAGTTTCATAATATTAAAAGTTATCTAAAAGTGTAGTCTGATTTATTTTTATACCCTACACCACTTCGTGGTCTAGGGTATTATAAGTTAGTTTCGCGCCAAATGTTTGTAACACCAAGAAATAATCGAGCTAGACCCACCTTTAAGTATACCGATCGGCTTAGAATCACCAGCTGAGTCGATTTAACGATGTCTGTCTGTCCGTCCGTCCGTCCGTCCGTCTGTCCGTCTGTCCGTCTGCTGTCCATCTAAGCTTGTTCGCACTCTACAGGTCGCAATTGTTGTCCGATTGTCATGAAACTTGGCAGAAGTTATTTTTTCTGGCCAATGACCATCGGTATTGAATTTGGAGGAAATCGGTTCAGATTTAGATATAGCCCCCATACAAATGTCGCTCCCGATTTGACATTTTCCGCTCTATAAACGACATATTGTACCCGATTTTCTTTAAATCTGGCAGAACATCTTATAATCCAACTAGAAACACGTATGCAAAAATTGGGTAAGATCGGTTCAGATTTAGATATAGCCGCCATGCAAATGTCGCTCCCGATTTGACATTTTCCGCTCTAGAAACGACATATTGTACCCGATTTTCTTTAACTTTGGCAGAACATCTTATAATCCAACTAGAAACACGTATGCAAAAATTGGATAAGATCGGTTCAGATTTAGATATAGCCCCCATACAAATGTCGCTCCCGATTTGACATTTTCCGCTCTAGAAACAAAATATTGTACCCGATTTTCTTTAAATTTTGCAGAACATCTTATAATCCAACTAGAAACACGTATGCAAAAATTGGGTAAGATCGGTTCAGATTTAGATATAGCCCCCATGCAAATGTCGCTCCCGATTTGACATTTTCCGCTCTAGAAAAGACATATTGTACCCGATTTTCTTTAAATTTTGCAGAACATCTTATAATCCAACTAGAAACACGTATGCAAAAATTGGGTAAGATCGGTTCAGATTTAGATATAGCCGCCATGCAAATGTCGCTCCCGATTTGACATTTTCCGCTCTAGAAACGACATATTGTACCCGATTTTCTTTAACTTTGGCAGAACATCTTATAATCCAACTAGAAACACGTATGCAAAAATTGGATAAGATCGGTTCAGATTTAGATATAGCCCCCATACAAATGTCGCTCCCGATTTGACATTTTCCGCTCTAGAAACAAAATATTGTACCCGATTTTCTTTAAATTTTGCAGAACATCTTATAATCCAACTAGAAACACGTATGCAAAAATTGGGTAAGATCGGTTCAGATTTAGATATAGCCCCCATGCAAATGTCGCTCCCGATTTGACATTTTCCGCTCTAGAAAAGACATATTGTACCCGATTTTCTTTAAATTTTGCAGAACATCTTATAATTCAACTAGAAACAGGTATGCAAAAATTGGGTAAGATCGGCTCGGATTTAGATATAGCCCCGATACAAATGTCGCTCCCGATTTGACATTTTCCGCTCTAGAAACGACATATTGTACCCGATTTTCTTTAAATTTTGCAGAACATCTTATGATCCAACTAGAAACACGTATGGAAATATTGGGTAAGATCGCTTCAGATTTAGATATAGCCCCGATACAAATGTCGCTCCCGATTTGACATTTTCCGCTCTAGAAACTACATATTGTACCCGATTTTCTTTAAATTTTGCAGAACATCTTATGATCCAACTAGAAACACGTATGCAAAAATTAGGTAAGATCGCTTCAGATTTAGATATAGCCCCCATACAAATGTCGCTCCCGATTTCACTTTCTCCGCTTTAGAAACCACATATTGTACCCGTTTTTCTTTAAAATTGGCACTACATCTTCTAATCCAACTAAAAACCTATGGTGAAAGTGGGTAAGATCGGTTCAGATTTAGATATAGCCCTCATATATTTCAACTAAGAAGACATATTATGAAAGTCAAATATATGGGTCCATATTTTGGTGTAACCCCCATACAAATTGGGCCCCCATTCCACTCTATTACATCTCTAGAACCCACATCGTGCATTAGATCTCGATATAATTTTGCATATCATGTCATATTTCAACTAAGAATACCTACTTTGAAAGTGATCTATATGGAACCTCTTTTTAATGTAGAGCACTTACAAATGGCCCCATTTTAATTTTTACCCCTCAAGAACGCAAATTTTACATCGGATTTTTTTTTTTCAAATTTTGCAGATTATATTATATTTCAGAATACAAAGTCAAATATATGTGTCCACTCTTTGGAATAACCCGATAACCCATTCTACTCTAATACAGCTCTACGAACTACGTCTTACATCGGATCATGATATATTTCAACTATGAATACCTACAGTGAATGAGAAATATATAGGCCCATGTTTTGAGCCAGTGTTGTTATAGGCCTCCTTTCAAATGTCGGTCCGATTTATCCTATTACTACTGTATAATTTGTATTTGTCTGCGGAAAATTGGATCAATTATTTACCATATTCGTTAAATATGACTAAAGATGAATTTATACTGTATAATTTATATGAAGTGAATAAAATTGCTCCCATGAAACACCTGGGTTTAGTAATAAAAGCGATGTATATACGCAGGGAGTGGTGTAGGGTATTATATAGTCGGCCCCGCCCGACTTTAGCCTTTCCTTACTTGTTTTTATTTGTTTTTGTTGGACCTTTTTTGGGAGATTTTCATATATATACGGCTAATGACTACATGGCAATACAATCACTCTGCACAGAAGTTCCACTGATGAGTTATTCCCACACAGAACACGAAATACACAGCTTTCATATTCCTATGTTAACAGACAGACTTACGTTGTCTTATTAATCCCATAATTTCCTAAAAAGAAGCACGAATGTTGAGATCAGCTCTGTGTATTTTGTTATTGTTACAATAACAATGGAAAATACAAAATGAGGGGTAAATGGATAATGTAAACATATACACAGCAATATAAAAGCTGTCCATAATTTTATACAAATTTTGCATTTTCTTAAGCATTATAGGGAGTCTATCAACGTTCCCCCTTAAGGAGTAGGTATGTGTGGAGAAAGTGTTGGAGAGGGGAAATTAGTCTTAAATGTCTACCCTATAGGTGTGACTCGCGGGCAGTTTAGGGGCCTTTCTTTCATAAAATAATTATAAAAAATAAAAAAATTATGGGAGCCACCTTAAGAGTTGATTGGGACTAAAAAATATTGGGGGTTGGTCATACATTTGTCTCCACTAGCTGCATCATTGGGGCAGTTAGAGCTGTGGAGGAAAATTTTATAAAAAATTCAGTTTTTGTATGGGACCCCTTAAGAAAAGGTGATAGGGAACATATATGTTTGGGGAAAATGTTGTGGGGTAAAGTTTTACATGTGACTCGGTGGCAGTCTTAGGGCCTTTCTTTAATACAAAAATATAAACAGTGTATGGGGACCACATTAAGGATTGAAGACAGAATGTAGGTATGTATAGAGAAAATGCGGGGGTTGAAAAAAATATTGGGGTACATGACTCATTGACTCTGCTATCAACCTCCTTAGGCTAGTAAGAACAATATAATATATAATTATACCCTCACTTTACAGAGTAGGAGGGTATATATCATTTGGGACAGAAAAAAAGTGTAACGCATTGAAGGAGTGACTTAAGGCCCCAAGTATGTTTGGACCTAATCCGTTTCACGACTTTTTAAGTTGTTCGAGTTATGTCCGTCCGTCTGTCTGGCTGGTGTACACGATAACTCTCGAAAGGAGTTAAGGAATTGATTCAAACTTTGTACATGTTAATATTTTGCACAAACTTAGTTTAAGTTCGAAGATGGGTGAAATTGCCACGCCTCTTCTGGTACCTCCCACACAAATCGCTCATATTCCAATGTTAATTTAAAACCTATATAACTTCCAAGCGGATATTCGGAATCGGCTATATTTTGGTGTTTGATACTGCTTTTATAATTACTTTGTGTGTACTAAATATGACGGGTTTCGCCACGCCCCGTGCCTCCCACACAAAGCACGCAAAACTACGTATAATTAAAGCTGTTATAACTTCTATACTGATGATCGGAATACTGCGAAATTTGATATTTAGCCATGCTTTTATAGTAGTTACATTTGCATGGAATATGGGCGATATTTCTACACCCCTTCTGGTACCTCCCACACAAATTATCCTGGCCTAAGTAATATGTAATTCCTTATAACTTCCGTATATAGGTTCTCTGAGAGTGAGTTTATATATAAGTCGGTTTAGCCGCTTGTTTTTGATTTTGATTTTAACTGGGCTATTGTCCTCGTTCAAGACCATTTTGCATCTATATTTAATAGAATGCATATCTATTTACAAATGGCATGTTGACGTTTATTACTTTGCTACAGAATACCACTATCACGATTTCCACCCTATCAAAGGTTTCCTCAGGTGGCTTCGCAGCGACTTTTCAACAACATAACAGGCGTCTTTAAGTAAATGATTCTCACAAACGAACGAGGACCACAACTCACTTTACGAATATCCAGTTCGAAGCAAATATTGATTACAGACCAAAAAAATACAAACTAAAATATAATTTATGTATGAAAGCCCCCTTAATAAATGGTAATAGGGAGTATGTTTGTTCAAAAAAAAAATGTTGGCGAGGGAAGCTTAATGGTGGTCGGTTTTACCTTTAACGCCTCTGGAGAAGAATACGATCAGTTTTGGGTTCTTTGTGTATTATTACCCCTTTTCCATCACCTGTGACCCCGATGAACAGCCACAAGTAGCAACCCAAGCACTCCCATCCCCGAATCTTACAAAATAGGAGGTTATAGAGTATCCAAATCGAATTCTTAAAAATTCCATTCCTTCTCAACCCTAATCCTTATATTATACAAAATGAGCGATTAGTAAAAAGCGTTACATTATAAGCTCGAATTTTATTGATGTTTCAAGAATAATTTACATAGAGAATATCGCGAGCTTTTTTTATTTTCATTTCGCTAACTACGGACAATGTTGAATTTTACTAATTGTCTATATATTTGAAAGTCTTTGGCTACGTTTATTGAAGCTGTGTATGTATATACCGGGTTTCTTTTCACACCAAAACTATATTAAAAGCGTTTCTTTACAATGCCGTTGTCCTATTGGAGCTTGTCTTTTCAGATATCAAAAAAACAATTTTTAGTGGTTTCATTTCATTTATTGGGTACAATTCACCTTTTCCAAAAAATATATATATTTTTGTTAACTAAGGTAAGATATATCAACTAAAGATGCCACTGCACCAGAACCCTGCGGGATAGCAGGAATATTGAGGTGACACTGCTTCTAATCACAAAATTCACAAGTCTTCACATTGCACTTCCTTATTAGCTTGTGTTTGAGTTTATAAAGTCAGATACTTACTGATGCTACTATTTACTTCACCATGTTTCACCAAACAAGAAAAAGTTTATTGCTTTCTGTTGAAAGAATTCTTTTGTTCGAACTTTCATTTTCCGTGGAAAGGTTATTTTCATAATTTATCTGTGAAAGCTTTATTATTAGATATAAGTCGTATTCCTCTGCTTAAAAAATTGATTCTCAACGCTTTCTGACGCAGTTTAGCGTACTTTACTTTTGGCTATTATTTATGCTTCATTTTTCAAATTTCTGCAAATAAAAGCTCAAACTTCCCGCAAAAATATCTCCAACCCCTGTAATTACAAACTTTTTTCTCTAAACTTTATCTCTCTCTATCTCTGTTTCTGGATTTCTAATCAATTTTCCCTTTCTTTGTTTTCCTCTACTCTTTTTTCAGATCGGCGTTTGGAAATCTTGGGAAGCACAAAAGCTCGATATCCGTGATATCGCATGGCCGGGCAACTCTCATGCTCCACCACAGGGTGTACCCGAAAAATTCCATTTAAAAATAACATTTCTCGAAGAAGCACCCTATATCAATCTATCGCCCGCTGATCCAGTTAGTGGCAAATGTCTCATGGATCGTGGTGTTCTGTGTCGTGTGGCAGCTGACCACGAAATGGCTGACATCGACGTGGGACAGGCACACCGCAACGAATCTTTCTATCAGTGCTGTAGCGGCTTCTGCATCGATCTTCTCGAGAAGTTTGCCGAGGAACTGGGTTTTACATACGAACTTGTACGGGTCGAAGATGGTAAATGGGGTACACTTGAGAATGGTAAATGGAATGGTGTAATTGCCGATTTGGTTAATCGTAAGACGGACATGGTCCTCACATCGCTCATGATCAATACGGAACGTGAGGCGGTGGTGGACTTCAGTGAGCCGTTCATGGAGACCGGTATCGCTATAGTGGTGGCCAAACGTACGGGTATTATATCGCCAACAGCTTTTTTAGAACCTTTTGATACGGCCTCATGGATGTTGGTGGGCATTGTCGCCATACAAGCGGCCACATTCATGATCTTCCTGTTCGAATGGCTCTCACCAAGTGGCTATGATATGAAATTGTATCTGCAAAATACCAGCGTTACACCCTATAGATTCTCACTGTTCCGCACCTATTGGCTGGTATGGGCAGTGCTATTCCAAGCGGCCGTACACGTCGATTCGCCGCGTGGTTTCACATCGAGATTTATGACAAATGTCTGGGCCCTGTTTGCTGTCGTCTTTTTGGCCATATACACTGCCAACTTGGCCGCCTTCATGATAACGAGGTGAGTTGTTCTTTAGATATATATGTAGAGAATGTTCTACGTTGTCATTCATTTCACAATGGTGGAAAATTAATTGAATGTTTGTTTGTTTATTTCTCTACTCTTGGTGTGGATTTTCTTACAGGGAGGAGTTCCATGAGTTTACCGGCTTAAACGACAGTCGTTTAGTTCATCCATATTCACATAAACCATCGTTTAAATATGGCACGATTCCTTACAGTCATACCGACTCCACCATCAATAAATACTACAAGGAAATGCACTATTATATGCGACAGTAAGTTGGCAATTTTAGAATGTACAATCGAGTGTATAATCCTAGGCAGTGGCGGCCACGGATGAAGGGAAGGGGGTACTTTTATGAACGTTTTGTTTGAAAATGGGAGTAATGAAAAGTTTCCTTTAGTAAATTAATAAGAAAGTATATAGGGATACCATAAATAAGTATCTTAAAGGTTGTGACTCTTATATTCTGCAAAGCTTTCGCTTCCTAAAATGCTTCATGTGAGTTAGCCTTTTATCACAGTACTTGGAAAGCTCTCTGATAGTAAATCCGTGCACTTGTAGACAAAAGACGAGAAAGCTCTAAATGATGAAAGCTACGAATGATGAAATGCTACGAACTTTGCAAATTAACAAAAAAAGAATTTAAGAAGGAATATTTACTCAGAAAATGCTTTTTATGAATACCATCGTTATTTCTTTAGATTTAGTTCCTAAAAGCTTTTAACGTCAATGTGAAAAATTAAAATGACTATTACTTAAAAGCTCTAAATTCAATTCAATCTATGCACTTACGAACAAACGACGGGAAATCATTAAAGCGCATTTTTGTTTAAAAAGCTCATATTACTGAAGTGGAAATTAGCCAAAGATAATATAATTGAAATTAAATTCTACTGTCTTTGAATTAACCCCAAAAAGTAGAAAAATGTTAAGAGAATGTTAAAAGCTTTTTAAAATAAAATTTACTTCAAAGCTTTCATATTATGAAATCTCTCTCTATATGGCACTTGCAACGACGGGAAAGCTTTAAGGCGCATTTTGTTTAAAGCTCGTATTATATAAATGGAAATTAACCAGAGACAATGTAATTTAAATCAAATTATTTAAACAACTTACAATGAAAGAGCTTTTTATTAAAAGATAAGAGCTTTTTAATAAAACTTTTTGTGAATGGTGTTAGTAAATACATGCACACAAACGATGATGAAAGGTTTATGGGCATTTTGGTTAAAAAGTTCGTAATAAAGAAACTTGCAAACAAACAATGGGAAAGCTTTAAATGAGCTCTAAGGTGCATTTTCTTTAAGAGCTCGTATTGTAGAAATGGAGATTAAGCAGAGACAATGTTATTTAAATTAAATTATTTAAACAACGTGCATTGAAAGCTTTTTTTAAATAAAATTGACTGTAAGCTTTCATAGTTTATAATTTCTAGACAATATGATGAAAGCTCTAAATGATTAAAGCTTTAAGGCGCATTTTGTTTGAAAGCTCTTATTATAGAGAAGGAAATTACCTGAGTCTATGTAACTTAAATTAAATTATTTAACACTTTATTTTTTAAAATAAAATTGACTAGGTAATATGAGCCGATATGTTAGCACAATATTACGTAAACCTTTTGTAGATGGTGTTTGCAAATCCATGAGCTTGCAAACAAATGACAGGAAAGCTCAAAGCTTTAAAGCGCATTTGGTTTAAAAACCTCATATTATTGAAATGCAAACTAACTATAATTAAAACTCTATTGCATTTGCATTAATCCAACAATCCAAAGGAAAAGTAATTTACATAGAAAAGGCTTAGAGCTTTTTTAAATAAAATTCGAGTAAATGCTTTTGACATTTAGAGATTTCAACTAATTTCCATTTCAATTTTACATTTTGATGGTAAAAGCTTTTGTATACGATTTACCATTTAAGCAATGTTAGTCTGATGGGAAATTTCCATCTGTCCCCATCTTTAAAGAATTATATTGTCTGATACTCCCACTAATAATTACTACACACCTGCCTAACTAAACATTTTATTGTCAATGGCAACAAAAGAAATAGCATTAAGATTTCTCTTTGGTATGTGGACTTCTTGCATTGTCATCAAATTGTTTGTGTCTGTTTATTTTGTAGATACAACAAATCAAGTGTGGCTGATGGCGTGGCTGCCGTTCTAAATGGAAACTTAGATGCTTTTATTTATGACGGCACTGTTTTGGACTATCTGGTGGCCCAGGACGAAGACTGCCGCCTGATGACTGTTGGCAGTTGGTATGCCATGACAGGTAATGAGTCAGCAGAAAACGAGCAAATGCTCGAAATCACAACAATTTTCAATCAATATCATACGTATGTATGTTTGTATAACAAACCAACTCCCACTTTTCTCTAGGTTATGGCTTGGCCTTCAGTCGCAATTCGAAATATGTCCAAATGTTCAATAAACGCTTGCTGGAATTTCGTGCGAATGGCGATCTGGAACGTTTGCGTCGCTACTGGATGACGGGGACATGTCGACCGGGCAAACAGGAGCACAAATCATCGGACCCCTTGGCGCTGGAACAGTTCTTGTCAGCATTTCTGCTACTGATGGCTGGCATTTTATTGGCTGCACTGTTGCTGCTGCTGGAGCATGTGTACTTTAAGTACATACGAAAACGTATTGCGAAAAAGGATGGCGGCCATTGTTGTGCTCTGATCTCCCTGTCCATGGGTAAATCGCTGACGTTTCGGGGGGCCGTGTATGAGGCAACGGAAATTCTGAAGAAACATCGATGCAACGATCCCATTTGTGATACGCATCTGTGGAAAGTCAAACATGAGTTGGATATGACGCGTCTGAGGGTACGTCAGCTGGAGAAGACAATGGACAAGCATGGCATTAAGGCGCCGCAATTAAGGTAAGCTGGAATGTTTGGAGCAGGCTTGCCAAATGAATTTTTTCCTTGTCCCCAAAATGGCCATAAAAAATCCCCAAAATAGTCAAAAGTTTTTTTATTTCAAAGAATTCAACCAAAAATAAATTATGGACGATTTCAATGCAATTTTTTTGAGTGTGCGTATTTAGATATGAAAAGTTTAGATTTTATAGACAATATTTTCGAATCAATGAAAATGGGAAAAATACTTAGAAAACAAAAAAAAAATATTTCGCATAAAAATAAGAGTAGCATATGAGTCATTCCATGTCAAGCGGTACGATTTTTGACCTCGATAGCTCCGATTGTTTTGTAAGCTTGTGTATGATTTATTTTCATAAATATGTTGAATACATGTTTTTGGAAAAAAAATAAAAAAGAGTTATGACCATTTTAACAGTGGAAAAAATAAAAAAAAAAAATCAAAAATGTGTGTTCATTCAATCGCATTTAACTCCTGAAATGCTTTTACTTTTTTTTTACTTTTATTTTGATTTACGAAATGATTACATTAATTATTTATATTTAAAGTACTGTTAGTGTTTAAGTTATTTTCGTCTCTAGACGAACGAATCTTTTAAGTTAAAAACGTCATAAAAGTCTCTATCATGTTTTATACTATGTGCTAGTTGTATGTGCTAGTCATTAGTGCATGTGATTTAAAAGTCCTATTTTATGACATTTTTAATTCTGACAATTCGTTCGTCTAGAAACAAAGTAATATACAAAAACAATTTTTTTAATTTGTAATTTGTCAGTATTAAAAAAAAACCTCACAATCTACTAAATGTATATTCTTTAAACAAGGAATACATACATATAAGGAATTAAATTTATTCTCGGGAATGAAGTTTTCCATTCCCGTTTTCCCGGGAAATTAAAAAAGTCCGGGAAACCCCAAACCCTAATCGTGATGTGTCAGGTGATGTTTATAGTAATCATTAATTGTCTTCAGCCAACCACAATTTCTATTGACAACCCCGTAGGATAATTTTTACACTTCAACTGGATGATATACGTATGAAACTATAGGCAAAATGAAGAAAGTTCCAAAGGATACAATTTTTCAAAAAAATATTTTATATACTTGTTCGCTCCCTATGATAATGGTATTAGTGTCAATTTAAAGAGAAGAATGCCTATTAAAAATACTTCAAATATTGCGCTTCTATATGTAATAGTTCAGCATTAACATATATTTCAAGTTTACCCCTTAGCTTTTCTATTTATTATATTCATATTTTGCTTTTTGAGAGACAAATCTTTAAATGGTTTTAATACTATATTAATACAGATAGAAGCTTGAAATTTTAAGTATTTTTAACACATATTCTCTTCTTTGATTTGACATTTATACCGGTGTCATAGAGTGTGAATAAGTATTAAAAATCATTTTTGAAACATTTTATCCATTGGAATTTTGTAGTCCTTTTGTTATTAATACTAAACTAACACAGATAGATGCTTGAAATTTAAATTATTTTTAACACATATTCTCTTCTTTGATTTGTCATTTATACCGGTGTCATAGAGTGCGAATAAGTATTAAAAATAATTTTTGAAATTTGTAGTCCGTTTAGGGGCAACAGGATGAGAAAATGAAAAACTAAAAACGCCAATTAACTCTATTTCACTTATAGCTTCAGATGTATATCATCTGGTTCAACTGTAATATAGACTGTCGGGCAGTGTAAGTCGCCGATCAAAAATCATGATATCATCATTGCAAATCGAAATTTTTAAATAAATTTGCATTCTATAAAATCGCCTGTCCCCATTTCATATGTTAGTCCTTTTGACTATCATAAAATCCCCATGTTTGGGCACAAATCCCCATATCTTTCAAGTCTAATAAGGATACATTCTTGTGATTTAATTAAACGATTAAATAAAACTCTTAACTGTGAAACTATAACTTTGTAACTTTACAGACTTGCCTCCTCATCGGATCTACTCAATCATCATCAGCTCAAAGAACGTCCACCCCTGATGGGAAATCTCAGCTTGGCGGCCAGTGCACAAGATTTATACAGGTGGTAAGTTTTTCGTTTTTCCAACCCTACCCTGTCCACACAAACAAAAACCCAACGCCGCTGACAGCATGTTAACCATTCCCACACTACAACCCGCCACAACCACTCTCTACACCCAGTCAACCGCCACCTCAACCACCACCACCACCAACCACATCCTCCTGGAATTCTCCGTATCAAATTTATGTAGATAGTGTCCCTCTATAACCTCTCCGTTTCTCTCTCTCTACAACCTCTTACTTATACCCCGGTCCACAGCATGTTTGCTTCTTCTTGTATTTATAACCAATAATTGATTGAGACCACAATCTTTTTAATAAGTTTTTAATGAAGTGTTGAAATGAAAAACTTAATTTTCAATTGTTTTCCATTTGCTGTCTCCTCGCCACACACAGTGTTTCCAAACCAAAACAAAATTATGGTAAAATTATTATGTATGTATGTGCGTTTAACTACTGAACTTATTTGAATGAAATTTGTGGAGAGTTTGTAAAATTAATTTTACGACAATCCAGTTTGAAATATATTAGCTCGAGATTATTCTTTGTTTTGCTAACACCGTGCGACAATTTTACATTTATTTTATTGGACCTGAGCAAGACAATATAAAATTCGAAACTAGAGATCGTATGTAGAAAAACTGTGCACTCAATTTTTCGTTCATTTTGACAGGACTTTTAATTTCCAAAGGATATAATACATGATTGAATAATATATTTTAATACTTTAACGATTCATACAAATACGATATGGGTATCAAATGATAGAGAATAATATCTGTTAAAAATACTTTAAATATAACGCTTCTATCTGTATTAGTTTAGTATTAACAACAATTTAAATTTTTCTCTCATATTTATTTGATTTATTCATCTTTTATTATTTAAGGGGGAAAGCTTGAAATGGTTGTTAATGCTAAACTAATACATACAGAGGCATGATATTTTTACTATTTTTAACAGATATTCTTCTCTTTCATTTGATACCCATTTCACCTTTGTATGGCTTTCGAGAGTATAAAAATAAATTATTAAGACAAAAAAATATCCTTTGAAAATTAAAAGACCTGTAAAAATGAAAAACTGAGTACAGTTTTTCCACATATTATCTCTATTTTCATTTTGTCTTGTACAGGCCAAAAAAGTGCTGTCGCTCAGTGTTTCGGGAAGAATTATCAAATTAAAATTGGTCAACATTATTTCTTTATTTTTATTATTTGTATGCCCTCACTCTACAGAGTATGAAGGTGTATATAATTTGGAACAGAAAAAAACTTGTAAAGCGTTAAAAGAGTGACTTATGACCCTAAGGATATTTGAACCTAGTCCATTTAATTATAAAAATCAATCCAATCAGTTCGGGTGTTTTGGTGAAAAATCAATTAGGACCACTTCTTACACTGTGTGACATCATACCAAAAATGTTGAAAGATTTGTTCAAAAACTAATTAACAAATGTTACGAAACCCAAACCAAACATCCTTATAAGCCACACAACGATATCCTCAAAATTCGCCCCAGCAGCATTAGAAGCAGAAGCTAGTCAGAAACCGAACGTAGCTCAAAACAAATATGCTCACTATAAAAGCCTACAAATTGTTTGGAATTGAATAACTCGTCCTGTTCCCCATGTATCTTTGCTTCCCATACATACATACATACATATTTATTATATACTCTTTCTGGCTTTCATGCTTCCGCCTCCATTGCTATTGAGCTCACTTTTTACTGGCATATAACACTCTCCATCCATATTGTTGTACACAATGTACATACCAATAACTATAAACAAAAAATGTAAATCTTTCCTCAATTGCACCAAATGTAATTTATTTGTGCACATAGAACACACAGACACTCGAAGAAAATGTCTGTTCAATTGACTGGCAATGGTTTGCAGCAATTTATCAATGCTGTCAAGTGTAACAAATTGCCTCGTTTGGATGTTTAACAAGTGGAAAATTACATCGGATAACTTTGTTTAGTCGATAGATTGCCAAAGTTAATTAATAATTCAACATGCACATTTCTCGCCGTTCTGCAATACACTGTGGTGGCACGATGATATAAAAAAAACATCTGGTTGTGGTAAAACTCCACATTCAGTATGAAACTAGACAGAAGAAGTTTAGTGTGGTCAGGTCGAAGCGGAAATACCCGCATCCTTAACGTGACCATTTCTTATTGGACAAAAAGCGGGATTTGGAGGGATTTTGTAGAAAAAAGCGGGATCGCGAAAAATGCGCTATATAATGTATTATAAATGAAAGTGGCTTGCAAAACAAAAAAGATATTTTCCAAATGCGTACATTTAGATTCCCAATGGGAAAAGGAGGCAAACGGCTCTATCTGTAATCATGAACTTCAGGCTCCCCTGATTGTGTAGACTGTTAGAATAGTACAATATACAAAATAGTACAAAACACACATTATACAAATAGTACAAAACACACATTTTACAGGAGAAGGTTTTTATTGATTATTTTGAAATATTTGCATAAAATGAAATATGTTTTAATTCAAAATGTTTTAATTCCGCCGTACCCAGCGAATTATTATTAAAAAATTATCATTGGTTTACATCATACGGTACTTTTGGCGCTTGCGATACAAATATTGTACTTGCGACTACAAATACTGAAAAAACTATGGCGCATACGATATAAGTTTTTTGATTAAACCTCGAAATTTTAGTAAAAACGCACTTTTTATTATAAAAAAATATTTAAACAACATAATAAAATAGATAACTAGAAAATGAACAAAAAAGTAATTCAAATCGTTAAAAAAACTATTTTGGACACATTTGAATTCCTATGATTAAATTAAATTTCATATAAAAGTTTTAGGTAATATTGATGTTGAATTTTTCTTTGAACGAATAATTAAATTAATATTCATTTCGTCCACCCTACTATCTGCAAAATATCCATATTTAAAGGGCCCAAATTATTCTTCCTGGCATCATTGTCACTCCGTTTGTAACACCTTGAACACCTTGATCGACCTGAGACCCTATAAAGTATATTTATTCTTGATCGCCATAAAATTCTAAGACTATCTAACCATGTTCGTCCATCCGTTCGTCTGTTGAAAGCACGTTTGCATCTAAACGAAAAGAGCTAGGACGTCCAAATTTGATATGGAGTATGCGCATTCCATCTATAACAAAAAGTGCACCATATTCGTATGGGGCGGGGCGTAGGGAGAAAAATGGTACCCATCAAACGACGACAGATATAAACACGAAATTCGGTGTGTACATTCATTTAAAAGTTATTTTTCCAAATTCGTACTTTTAAGGGGTAAAATGGAAATAGAGGGATACAAATGGTACCAACCAACCCACAGCATCTAGAAGAATGAAATTCGGTGTATACATACTCTTAAGGGGGTAAAATACGTAAAGGGGGATAAAAATGGTACCAACCAAATGGCCTATGCTAGAATCATGGAATTCGGTGTATACATTGCCGATAGACACGTAAAATAAAAAGATTTTTCAAAATTTGAACTTTTTACTTGTACGTCAAAAATTGGTTGAATCATGCAGTTAGGTTATTATGTACGTGAAATAATAAATTTTCATAATTTGTACATTTGGAATTAAAATATAATGGAAATACAAGCAACTGTAGCATCCACTATTAATATTTATGGTATGTACGGATTTTTGAAAATATAAAAATATTTATTTTTTAAATTGACTTGAAGTACTATTTCGTTATATATAGTGTAAACGTATTGGTAGCCTTGCCTTATAAGCGAGGTTTGAAATAATAAAAATATTATATTTATTTATAAAATTATTTTTTCTATATTTTTTATTTGTTTTGGTTTGGCTATATTAAAAAATATATATTTTCCTGTAATATTACTCCATTTCTACGAAAATCGAAAGCATTCCATGGTGGAGCGTATATAAAGTTCGGCCCGGCAGAACTTAACACCGTTTTAACTTGTTTACTCTTTAACTCTATAGAATTGTGGGCAATATGCCAATTTGCATCACTATTTTAAGCTAAATATTATGTTTCTTTGTCAAATTTGAATAAAATAAATGTTAACGTTTACCCACAATAGCAGGGAGATAATACCAAAACAAAAAATATAGTATTTGGCTTAATATACGAATATTCCACGAAGTATATTAAATTATTGTATATAAGGCACAAATCATACAAAAAGGCTTTGTGTTCTCCAAAAAGACAATAATTTAGAGCTACTTTCAGTTCCTGTGGATAAACTTTTTTTCTTCTGGATCGATAAAAAATATATAAAACCTATATATATCTGGGAACTTCGAACCTCTTAGCTTAGTTCGTTCGTAACCTATCGTACTTTCAACCAACAGATGAGCACTTCATTCTATGGCCGAGGGTATAAAAATACACTTATTATTGCATCAATATTTGATAGACCTATCTAAAACATTTATAAATATCTCTTACATTATCTGACAGTTTTTGCCTAAATTCATAAACTGTCGCTTGCGATATAATTGCTTTCTTTGAAAATGTGAGCAGCGACTTACGATAAAATCTTAGCCCCATTTTTATATAAACGTTGACAAATTTGACATTTTGACAATTTTTATTTATGTATTAGCCCATAAAATTTTAAATTCAACAATAAAAAATATTTTCAGAAAATGTCGCTTACGATAATTCCGCGCTAAGGCTTCGATAAATTGGTTGGTCAAAATAAATAAACAATAGTTAGGGTATTAAAACATATTTTTTATTTATAATAAGTCGGCGTGTAGGTTGACTTATACGCATAGTTGGCAGCCAAGAATCGGTAATACTCCGTGGGTATATGAGATTAAGGGTAGCCGAACTTAACGCCCTTTTACTAGTTTTAATATTTCTTTCTTTATATTTTTTTCATAGTGTTGGGTGCGCTCTTAAAAATGTAAAAAAGTCTACACTTAATTTGTATTTAATATCACTGTATAAATAGCTTACTATTTGGTTCATGGGTCTATATTTTGTTAGTAGTAGAAAACGAGCTCTACAAATGCTTATGAACCTGTCAGACCAACGACTATATTATTGAAAGTGATTTTTTACCAGTATTATTATGGTTTCCATTCATAAACTGTCTTATTAATATAGGGCCCGCCATCTAACGTTTTTTTCAACTATTCAACCGTTGGACTATTATTTGTGGGGTGCCCTCAGCAGCCATTTGAATGAAATTATTTTCCATTATTAACCGGAAGGATTGTACTTTCAAATAAAAAAAGAAAGTTGAGAAAATATTCAGTAGTTTTTTATAGCATTTTCAAAAAAAGTTATTTGGCGGACCCTATATATGTTTTAAATTAATCTATTGAACAACATTATATATTACATTTTTCAAAGTATAGATTAAATTACAATTGAAAATCTTAAATGTTCCCTTAAAATTAGAGCCAACATTTAGTTTAAGGACAATTAATTAAATCTTTTAGAAATTACAGATTTTTGTCAGTTACGAACAAATTTTTAAGTGAAAATTTTTAATCGACAATGTACAAAAATAATGTAAAGAGAAAAAGGGACTCTTTATGAAAAAGCGGGATATGCGGATGGAAAATTTAAACGGGACTGGACATCAAAAAGCGGAATAGTCCCGCCCGGATGGTCACCTTACTCATCCTACATTTAAATATTTTACACATATTTCTGGTCAGGGGAACAAATGTAGTACCGACCAATGTACTACAGCTATCGTGAAATTCGGTATGTACACTCCTATTACTATGTACGCTTGAGTCGAAAAGGATAAAAATGAAAGCAACGGTGTAGCTTTAATAGTTAAATTCGTCACGCACATCCCCCTGAATGCGAATGAGAGCTACATAAAGGGACTTTTTCCAAATTATTTGCTGTGTTTGTTTGATCACTTATGCTGCCTTGGATCATGTGATAATTTTTAATAAGGACTTCCAAGTATATGGAACTGGAACTGATAACTCAAAGTTATAGTTTCCGATTTTAATGTTTTGTGCCGTGCGTCTATTTTCACTCGCAGACATTTTTATATACTTCTTCTTGGCTTCATTTTTTTATATGTTTCTTCCATGTAATGGCTGTTTATTGTCACAATTATCACATCATCAGCATATGCAATAGTCAGACGAGATGGTCTATTCTGGTTCTGTGAAAACTTTTCATATGAACGAATATGTCACCACCACTTTACGGATAGTGACGACAACACGGTGCCTTAAGACACTACTTGAGGCTCCCGTGAGAGCGGACACGTGATGACTGAAAGATTATTTTTCACTGACAAGTTTTCACAGAACCCGAACTTACCCTCTGATCTGCTCCTTCTGCATTAAACTGAAAATCACCCTTGACAGCGAGTCTCCATGTTTTACTCCGCTTATAATTTATTTTTTATACAAATTATATGCAACCTTGGTCGAAGTGTTTATTAATGTTGCAGTCTCGTGAGTTTCGAAGGAAATCTCAGCATAATTTTCCTATCAATACTATCAAACGATTGCTTGATGACGATAAATGAATATCGATAGTGCATTCATAGCATTTTCACAGTTTTGTTTAGGCAGAGAGGGTTAATCGACTATTGATCTGCCAGGTCGAATATTATATATTATTTTATATTTGTAATAAAATTTTATTGAGCCTATTTGACAACAATTCAATTCCTAAATAATAAATCTATAAAAAGAATTAAATTAATTCCTAAATTTTATATAGTAGCATCCGCTTGCAATAAATATGTTTTGAGTCAGCTTCAAAAAAGAGGAATTGAATCTCTTATATAAGGTGGACCATTTGACATTTTAAATTTTAAAGGTAGAATAATATTCATTTTTAACTTTATTTTCAGGTTTATGTTTGACATTTGCAAAATGGAATATTAAAAACTTACTTTCAAAGTAGTAAATCTTTAACGCAAACTGTAAGAAATTTACGTGGAAAATTTTCGAGAAGAGATCGGCCTTCAGTTCAGCCTTCATTAAGCTCATTTTTATCTCGGTGGCTATGTCAATAAGCGAAATTGCCGCATATGGGAACCCACACGTGACTATTGAGAAGCCAATGCATCCACAATAAGTCACTGTTTGGTGTTGATTTTGGGCTGTTCTGAAAAATTTGACTGAGGTACTGCCGAGCAAGTCGTGGTAGTCATATAAATAATATTGTGTTCCATTATTAAGTGACAAAGTTCAAGCTTTCCAATAAAACCAGAAATTTGAAAAAATAATCAGTACTTTTTTATATCCGATTCTAATTTAAATTTTTAAACGAGACACCCTATATAGGGCAGGTGTGAATTCCGTAAAAACAACAACTTTGCTTTGCTAAAATAGAAAATCCTTTTAATTCTGAAGCACTCTGAATTTTTTATCTAAATGGTCTTTAAGGTAATGTGAATACAGGACACTGAAACAGTGTTTTCATTTCGACGCGAAATATAACCTCAAATATGACCAAATACCAAGATTTCGGATATTATATCTAAAAACGCGAATTGCTGAGACAATTTTTATGTCGTATTCGGATTCAGCGAACTGAAGTCTATCGGAATTGACTCCAAACTTTCCAGTCTAACAATTGACTTGTTCCACTACAAAAATCAATTAGGGTTTTTGATTTGAATTGGGACATTCTACTGGCTCAAGACCATTTAGAATCTATATTTTATAGAATGCAAATTTATTTACAAATGGCAGGTTGACTGCACACTACCACTATCATGATTTTTGTAATATTTTTTAGAGTTTAAGTATATATGACTATCAAATGCCAGTATTACATTTATTTTTTACAAAATCGCAGGTATAAATACCGCAAAAACTACAATTTTGTCTTGTTGAAAGATAAAATCATTTCGAAAAACTATTATGATTTCTGAAACTATTGCAACCCCACTCTGAAGTATGAAGGAAATTTTTGAACAGGAAATTATGTGGTATTTTTCCAATGACTCTGTAACCCATTTTGTGTAACAAACCAAATTTTGACCAGACGTATAATAAATGATGGATATTATAAATATGAGATAAAAAATCGCACGTGAACATAGTCTATTATTAAGGGGACAAAATAGGGCGTTGAAAAGTTAAATAAGTATTCAAACATAATTACAAATATATCTGAAAATCTTTAATGGGTTATTTAGAAGGTATTGAGAATACCATTATAATACTACTATCCACAATTTTTTATTTTCTAAAGTCGAAAGTCATTTTCCTGATAATACTTTGGACAAAGTATGGTCTGGAAATCACTTTGTGTTTGCCGCTTTTGTTCAGTATATCTTTCATTTTTCAGAAAAAAAAACTATTCCCAAAAATATTTTGTTGTATATCGTCTACTTTAAAAAGTAGCCAAAAATCCAACACCAGCTCTGCAAACCAAGCCCGAAAAACAGAACGCAGCGCAAGGAATCACTGAAGGAAATGCTTGTGTTTTAAATAATACTACAACGCCAACATTTGGGTGAAGTGTGGCGTTGCGTTTTTACATTAATGAGCTGATTTCAAAAATAAAATTTACTCTTTTAGAAAGATGTTATGGCATTAGTATTTGAATTGCCCTGGTACCCTAAAAACTATTTCTATAAACAGTTTTTGCGATTTTTAAAACGATAACAAAAAATGGAAGCAAACCAGTTTTCCGAAACGGAGCAGTGTGTACCCGGTCAAACTTACTTCGTTAGCTTCAGTTCCATTAAATTCAACCACTTCACTTTTATCCTCCCACCACAGCTTTGAACAGCATTTTATTCGTTGAGTGTAGCGGTTGCTACAAAAAGAAATTGTCCATTAAATGTTTGTGTCGACGTAATCTAATGTAGCAGAAATATGATAATGATAACGACGCTGTCGACGGGTGATGTTGATGGGCGCTGGTGATGTTGATGACGACGATTATTTTCATTAAATTCCTTTTTATCTTGATTACGGATTTCGGCTACAATTACACAAATTTCCCCGGCACATTACGCATTTGTTTATTGTTTTAAGCTAAGCGGCCAAGCTACCCGGCCACCAACCAGTCCACCAAACCCATTACCGAGCAACTATCAACGCCAGTATTTATGACACAGGGCATAAAGTGGCATAAAATTCTACATGTGAATGTTTTTATAGGGTACATACAGCATACATTCACATATGTATACATATGTATGAGCTTGCATCGATATAGGGGGGACGTACATGTACATGTACTTACTCGTATCGTATGTAGCCAGTACGACGTCATCTCTTTTGATAATGGAGGTTCCACATAAACCGGAGGTTTCCTATTAACCGTTATCTTTATGATAATTAACTGTTTTCGTTCATTTGCAATGGTAACAGGAAAACGGAAGTAGTTTATAGTCCGCAGGACCATTACAGCAGTGTCATGCTGCCAATGCTGTGGGTGGAGTTGGTTGGTTGGCAAAATGACGTCACGAACTTAGTTGGAATTTGTTAAATTAAATATTAAAGAGATTTGGAAAGTTCCTTTGGTCAATGTTTCCAATTGACCCAGTTCGGCGAAGTCTTTCTATTCTATTTAAACTTGCCAGGCATGATGACATTTTCTTGGAATGAAAAGTGGGAAATTATTTATTTAGTTCTTCAAACTCTGAAATTTAATTTAAAAATTCACAAAAACAACATTACAATGTGAGAGTAATTTGTGATCGCAATCAATGGCAAACAGAATCATTAAAACTGGGCAAATTAAGAATAAATGCGGGCCAAAGGCCAAAAGGTTGATTTACACATTATTTAGTAAAAGGTGATTTTTTAGCTATTATCTTTTTGGCAGCACTGATTTAAACAGCTGACGCACGTTTCGTGTTTTGTTTCACTGTCAAATATCTTCAGTTTGGTCTATAATTTAACCATGAATCGTCTTACAAACGAACAACGCTTGCAAATCAAAATGCGTGCACTGTTAAGAAAGTTCATCGCGCGCTTCCATTTGATGGTCAGTTTAATCGATCCACTGAAGCGGCTATTCGGGCTATTGTGACTAAATTTCGCACCAAATTTACATTGTTGGACATTAAACCACCAAGACGCTTAAGAAGTAGAGTGCGAACTGAAGAAAATATCGCAGCTGTATCGGCCAGTGTTAATGATAATCATCAATTATCGATTCGTCGCCATTCGCAGCAATTGGGCCTCTGTTACTCAAAAACGTGGAAATGCCAAAATTGGACTAAGCGGATGGACCATTTGAGGCGCAGTCAATATCAACATTTGCATGAAATAATCTTCAAACATTAAATTATATGGACCGTACTATCGATTCATAAAAAGATGTCATGCATTTTTCTGAATTTTATGTGTTTTTTTAACTTTCCTATAGCTTTTAAAAAATCACCCTTTAATTTCCCTTGGCGATGTTTTTTTTTAATAAAAAATTAAAATTCATTTATACCAATTTCGATTTATTGCCAATATTATCCAATTCAAAGTTTCAAAATTATCCTTTCGGATTTTAATAAAGGCATGTCAAATTCATATAACAAAAGTAAAAAGTTTTTAATAACTGAAAAAACTACTTTGATAATAAAAGTTGTGTGTAAATGCATCCTTATACCCCACACTGTTTTGTGTTTACCATCAATCCAACAATCCCAATCGTAACAATGCTCTCACTTCTTACTTGTTTACCAAGTAAACCAAACATTTAGTTATGTCCAGTTGTGATTTAAATTTATTTTTATGAAATAAATCCAAATTATATTAAATTCTTCATTCGTCCAGGACATTTGTATTTTTAAATACAGGACATGTTGTGAACTTACAAAACTTAGATATTTTCTTTTGCTGGATACATACGAGTACTTGTGTTTGGAAATTTGAATTTTAAATGATTCTTCTAAGTTATTATTTTTTGAAATAAACACAATTTCCGTTTTGATGCATATGTATTAGGAAAATGTAAATTAGTGCCATTGAGTGATCGATATTCCGCCTTTCATAATGTACTTGTCTGAATGAACATCAACCAAACCCAATGTGAATGAATTTATTCATTCTCCTAATAGAAAATATTTTATGTTTTGCATATTCCACATAACTCCTTAAGAGTATTTTATGCTATATGTATGTGTAAAGAGAACTATTAGTATCAAATACCGGACACAAAATACCCATGTAAATATATACACATATACGTATGGACATTAGCGTGGCCCAACATTATGATATGCAAATTTTCTTCTTTGGGATATATAATTTTTTGTTGATTGGACGAATGATTAATATTATTTTTAGCATAACTTATACGACACAAATATGTTGATACAGGCTTGTAAAACCGACACATCATAATTTATGACACGATAATGTGTCTGGGAGCTGAATATTTATTTTTCTGAGCATTGAATAGTTATTACCATTTTCTATTTATTTATGGGAACATTATGAGTACACTGCCCAACAGCATTTTTGTAAAATAATCCTATAGTCTAGCTGGTCTGAGTTTCTTGCAGTGGGTCAAAGTTTCCATTTTTTGGTCGAAGGGAGCTTTTTTATGTACAAAAACTGTTTTAAGTTAATATCTGAGATAATTCTTATTGTCAGAACTATATTGAGGAATTTTATGAGGATAATTTTTGTGGAAGATCTTAATCCTCAAGCTACTCTCTTTATGGGGCAATTTGACCCAAAAAAGTTCTTTCGAAAGGGACATTTAAGGATTAAAATATTTTAGGAAAAAAAAACGGAAAATTTCAGTGGGAGTCACCAAGTTGTAAATAAAGCTCTTCATGCTTAAATAGCAAAATTAAATTCTAACTTATACAACAATTGGAACAGAAACCTTTATTTAAAGTGTTTTCATTTAACAATGCTTTCTATTAACTCAGAAAAATTAATGGAAAAATGTAACATAAACAAGTAAAACCGGTGTTCGCATATTGTATATGCCCTCCACCATGGATTGCATTCCACAGTTTTCGTAGAAGTGCAGTAACATTACAAAAAATGTCAATTTGTTTAATATTGCCAAAATAAAACAAATAAAAATATTGAAAAAGTAATTTTATAAATAAATATAAAATTATAATTATTTCAAACCACGCTTATAAGGCAACCAATATGTTTATATTATATATATCGAAATAATACTTCAAGTCAATTCCAAAAGTAAATATAAGGCACCAAATTTGCGACATATTATCCCTTACCCTCAAGATTTCTGCGTAGACGGCCTTCGGCCGGGATTACAGATTTTCTCCTGTGGGATATGTCCAAAATCGGCTACGCAAAGTAATTCTATGATTCTAGCTCGGGCCATTTGGTTGGTACCATTTTTATTCCCAACTTACACAAAAAATTACAAGGTTAAAATTCGTCCAAGATTTTTGGAGGATCGATCTTTTTCGATATAAACTGTGGGTGTTTCGCTAGAGCACGGTAAACAAAAAATACGAATTAGGTAGTTTTATAAAATTTTCATTTTCGCGGTAGATATGGCTAAAATGATTTGGATGCATGAAATTTTTGATTTGTAATTTTCTCGCGATATATCCAACGGATGGTGCTAATTTTTTGCATGTGTATTAAGAACCAATATCGTTTGTAACATGTATGCAGCCAGCTGCGGAAAAAGCTGCAATAGTTGCAAAAACTCAAAATTCGCGTTTTGTATTTTTTTCTACTTTCTTTCTAAAACAATTCTGTCACAAATATTCCCTATTTACTGAGCAATCATATACCAAAAAATATTTTGATATGATAGAAAGTTATGCGGGTTTTCTAAAGGCATTATTCAAAATTTATGAATTTACAGCCATCATTTATCTTATGTCGCTCTTATTTTATCCGTGTTTAAAAAGTTTTCTTGATTTAGGATCACCAAGAAACTCCATCTTATCGTCGTTTATAACATTTTACTTCCCAAGTTATCAGGTTAAAATAAGAGTTTTGTCGTTAGAATCCCAAAATTATAGTACAAAGATACGAAATATTAGTAAAAAATGTAATCAACACTATTATGAAAAATGTTAGGAAAAGGGAATAAGATGTTTCTTTATATTTTTGTAGGTGATAACACAGTCCGACAGACCCTATTCCACTTGAAACAGATGTTATACATCTGAAACTTTAGGTGAAATGGAGTTAATTTGCGTTTTTAGTTTTTCATTTCCTGTTGCCCCTTAAAGGACTTCAAAGGATACAATTTTTCGAAATGCCAAATTAAAGAAGATAATATAAATACTAAAAATACTTTAAATTTACATATTCGATCTGTATTACTTTTTATTAACTACCATTTAAAGTTTTACCTCTTAAAAAGTAAGATATGAATAAACTAGAAAAACTAAGTGGTAAACATGAAATAGTTGTCAATTCTGAACTAATACAGAAAAAGGCATGACATTTGAAGTATTTTGAATACATATTCTCCTCTTTAATTTGACACCAATACCGTTATCGTATGGTATGAACAAGTATACACAATTTTTGAGACATTTTATCCTTTGGAACTTTGAAAAACCAAAAACGCCAAGAAATTCCATTTTGGCTATAGTTTCATACGTATAACATCCGGTTGAAGCGTAATGACGTTTTTAAATTGTCGTACGGTGAAATTGTTCGATTATCGGTTAATCGAATAATTCTGGAGGCAATACTCGATTAATTGGAAATTCTTTGTTTTCGAATAAACAATTAATCGAATAATTTAAAAGTCCGAAAAATATAATATCCTAGTTAAGACCATGGGCGTTTAGTTCGGAAACGATAGGTTAGGTCCCTCCTGTTTAGGTACCCATCCTTCATATTCATATGAACTAATTAACATGTAAATAGGTAACCGCGAAATCAATTTTCAAAATCACAGAAAAGAGCGAAAAATATACAATAGGCATAATTTCTTTATACATCATTTGCGGCCAAAAATATTACTGTTTTTACACAGAACTTTCCATTCTGGGCTTTATCGAAAATCCATAAATTTCCATTCACGATCCACCTTAAAATACATGAATGCGGCTTTAAAATAACTACAAGTTTGGTATATATGTCTGTGTACATATCCATGAATCTAAATGAATTTATGTACGAGTATTGTTTTCTTTTGTATAATAACAAATACAGATACATTCTCAGACATTCGCACACATACATATGGACAGAGTGCAAAGTGTATGCATATAAATTCTACAAGAAGACAATATATTATGTCGGTATGTGTGAAAATGTATGTGTTGGTGTTTTTTTGTTATTAAATGCCTATAGAACACTAAACTACAAACAAAAGGAATGCTGCTGCTGTAATGTTTTAAAATATGTTCTTCCTTCCTGCTCTCAACAAACAGTACAGCGCTCTTGTGCTACATACATCTGTATATACATATATTGAGCTCTGTTCCATCACCATTACAGTCATCGTTTCTTGCTTCAAGCGTGTCTACACCCCAGCCTACTGGTATTACATATACACACACACACATTCGTGCACAATGCGAGTATCAACATTAATTGCTTATGAGCAAACAATATGTAAATGGTGTCCTTATTGCGTTTGTATGTGTGTGAGTATCTATGTGTGAATATATGTGCCGTTAGCATACATACAAAATTATGCTACTACCATCAGTGCCACTACTACACACAGTGGTTTGGTAGAACTACTTTTGAAATATTCCCATCACCTAGTGTTTGATACAAAAATTAAAATAGTAAAAACACTGTGCACTATGATATTTCTAAAAATAACACACACCTAGCTTAGTGTTTGTTTTCGAGATAAAATGTTGGTTAAAAATTCCAGTAAAACAATAGGTTTTATTTTAATATTTGAATGCTAAATCGATTAATAGGACCTTCGATCGCATGAGTAATATTATCAATAACATTACCATTACTTATACGCCACCAAGGTGGTGATAAGCAGCTGTACAATTTACGAGTTTATTCCATCGAACGATAATTACACTATGCAACATAAAAGATATTGTGTCAGGGACCTAAAAATGATTTTTTGAGTGCTTTGAGGCATTTCTTAATTAAAGAGCTTTGGCATGGCACAAGTATTGCTGCGTAACTTTAAATTAGAATCGGCTATAAAAAAAGTACTAATTATTTTTTCAAATTTCTGGTTTTATTGGAAAGGTTGAAGTTTGTCATTTAATAATGGAACACAATATTATTCATATGACTACCAAGACTGGGTCGGCAGTACCTCATCCGATCAAACCAATTTTTCAGTACAGCCCAAAATCCACACCTAACAGTGACTCGTTGTGGATACATTGGCTTCACAATAGTCACGTGTGGGTTCTCTGAACCCCATAAGCGGCAATTTTGCCTATTGACATAACCACCGAGATGAAAATGAGCTTCATGAAGGCCGACATCTTCTCAAAATTTTTCCACATTTCTTACTTCTTTGGAAGTAAGTTTTAAATATTTCCCAATTTTGTTCGAGCGTATGGCGTCCCATTTTGCAAATGTCAAACATAAACCTGAAAATAAAAATTAATGTAATTCTACCTTTCAAAGTCAAAGTAATCGGTAGTTCAAATTTAAAATTTTAAATGGCCCACCCTTTACTTACAATATGCAGCTCAATCAGATGATTGTAATGTGGCATGTGCTTCCCATTCGTTTGTGAGAATCATTTACTTAAAGAGTCCGAGTATGTTGTTGAAAAGTCGCTGTGTAGCCACATGACGCAGGCTTTCACGGGCCAGAAATCTTAATTTTATATTTTTGTTCATTTGACTTTATTTCATCCGGCAGATAATAATATGTTGGAAATATGTCCGTTCTACCATACTGTATTCGAAACATTGTACACTTCAAGAAATCTACAGAAATCAGTTCATATGTTTGGAGCATATCCTTTTAAGGTCCACATATTTGAAGTAAAAAAAAATAATTTTTCATTTTTCCGTTTTCAAATAAAGCTTTTGCGAAAATTTCACCATACGTTAATACGACATGTTTTTCTACAAGAAGGATCATAACTCAATTACATAACTTTTTCAATTAACTACAATTCTTCCCGATTTATTATTAAACTCATAAACAAACAATTGGCAGCAATTTTGAAATATGAGAATTTATTATCGGACAACCAATATGGTTTCAGAAAAGGGTGTGGTACTGAAGAGGCTGTCGTTAATGCCATTAATTGCATCTGTGAATGTTTGGACAGCGTTGGTGTCGGATTTTTTATGATTTTAGTATAGCTTTTGATCTAGTAGAACATACGAGAAACTCTCATATCACTAATAGGAAACAATATGTACAAATAAATTGGAGCTAAAATCCCATGGAATCTGTTCACTACGATGTTTAGCAAGGCACTGTGCTGGGTCCATTGTTATTTGCAAATTAACTAAATTATGTACAATGACGTAATTAATATCGGATTACATGGAAAATGTTTATGTACGCGGATGATTTATGTATTTTGTATCCAAACAGAAAAAACCTTTTAAATCAGACCTTTCTCATGATTCATAACGAATTAACAAGTTCGCAATGATAAAAAATTAGGTTTAAATTCAAATAAAACGAAATTCATAAGAATCAAACCGCAACAGCTATGAAGCATTAATTGTGAAGGGTGATTTTTTTACAAGCTATAGGAAAGTTTTTCAAAAAAAAAACACATAAAATTCAGAAAAATGCATGAAATCTTTAGTTGAATCGATAGTACGGTCCATATAATTTAATGTTTGAAGATTATTTCATGCAAATGTTGACCTTGACTACGCCTCAAATGGTCCATCCACTTAGTGCAATTTTGGCATTTCCACAGATGCCCAATTGCTGCGAACCGCGACGAATCGATAATTGATGGTCATCATTAACACTGGCCGATACAGCTGCGATAATTTCAAATCAAAAAAACAAAACATTTAATCTTTGATTAATCCAGAGTGATCTTAATTATTAGTCTATCATGTATGGATACAGTAAGAATGTGTGTTTAAAGTCAGGTCATACAAAATAAAAAAAAACGTTTATAAACTTCCATAAGATTGGATACCACACTAATCAATTACAGACCCAATGCTTGTCAACCATGCAGTATTATAATATCCTAGTGATTCGATTCGATGTCGTTTGGAAACCACCAATCAACGAATTGATTACAACGGTAGTTTGGAATAATATAATTTACCTTCTTCAATAAAATATTCAATTTGTCTCGTTAAAAGCAGACTAAACAAATATTTGTTACAAAACGTTGATATGATTCTAATATGCCATAAGGTATTACTTTATTAAATTTGGGAATTAATTTAATTATTTGTATACCCTCCACCACAGGATGGGGTATACTAACTTTGTCATTCCGTTTGTAACACCTTGAAATATCGCCCTGAAACCCTATAAAGTATATATTATTGATCGCCATAAAATTCTATGACGATCAAGAGAAGGACTGAAAGCATCCAAATAACATCTGATATTTTAGAGTATTTAAGCATGTTTTTTCAATATGTCTGCTTGTAGGGGTGAAATGGTGCAAAAAGGGATAAAAATGGTACAAATCAAACGGCAACAGCCAGAAACACGCTATTCGGTGTGTACATTCCTCTAATTGAGTAGATACATAATACAACAAGTATTTTTCCAAATTCGTACATTTAAGAGGTAAAATGGGGACAGAGGGATTAAAATGGTACCAACCAAATAAAATGGCTGCACCTAGAATAATGAAATTCGGTGTATACGTTCCTCTGATTGCGTAGTCGCGTAAAATAAAGTGATTTTTCGAAATTCGTACTTTTTGGGGTTGAAATGGAAAAGGGAATAAAAATTGTACCAACCAAATGACCGCAGGTAGACTCATGAAAATCGAAGTATACATTCCTCTAACTGCGTAGATACGAAAAATAAAAAGGTTTTTCCAAATTCGTAATATCAAGGGATACAATGGGAACAGAGGGATAAAAATGGTACTAACTGAAGCTACAATAATGAAATTCGGTGTCTAATTGACACGTAGACACGTAAAATGAAGAGATTTTAGCACTTTTAAAGGGGTAAAATGGAAAAAAGGGGATAAAATTGGTACCAACCAATTTTCCGCAGCTTGAATCACGGAATTCGGTGTGTATATTCATCTGATGCGTAGACACGAAAAATAAAAAGTTTTTTTTCCTAATTTGTACTTTTTACTTTTACGGCAAAAAATTATTGAATCATGAAGTTAGGTTATCTTGTACTGTGTACGTGAGAGATAATGGATTTTCAACATTTGTACTTTTGGAATAAATAAATATAGGATGGAAATACAACCAGCTGTAGCACCCAATATCTACTACTATTTATGGTATTTAAGTTTTGTTTGAAGATTGTTGTCTAATATTTATTTTTTTAATTGAGTATTACTTCGATATATATATATATATATATATATATCTTATAAGCGTGGTTTACAGTAATTAACTATTTATAAAATTTTTTATTCAATATTTATATTTGTTTTGGTTTGATTATATTAAAAAATTTGACATTTCCTGCAATGTTATTGCACTTCTACGAAAATCGACAGCCTCTTTGAAATGCAATCCATTGCAATAACTTTATAGGCCAGGCCGAACTTAACACTGCTTTTTCTTGTTATTTTTAACAAACAGTTAGAAATTGGATTGAAAATGTAAATGTATGCTTCTTCTTTTCGGCATCTAGATACCTACTAATAAATATGGAATTTTAGTATTTTTCTAATTCATCCATTAATAAATTTCAATATCGTTTTGAGTTAGAACGCCAAAATACATTAGAAAATGTTATACACAGTCTTTCGCCAATATGGTTTAATCTGTGACCTGCCAGTTTCGCAAATTAGCCATAACTTCCTAAATAGATCTCGTAATGCAAAACTAAAGATGATGTAAAGATAAGTGATGTTTTATTGGCAACTCGCTTAAATAGTTTAACGCCCCTTTTCACAAAGTGTGGAGCAAACCACAAGTTAAAGTTGTCAGTTTGTGTGGTGTTTGGCAAATGAAACTAATCGGAGATGGCAAAAGGTTAGAGCAATAACTTGTTCAGATTTTTTAAATTTGATATAATTTATACAAATTTACCAACTAAGGGTATTTGAAATAATTTTGTTTAACAACATAGATTTTTCTATGAAAACAAATTACTTTTTATACCCTCCTCCTCCAGGATGGGGGTATATTCACTTTGTCATTCCGTTTGTAACACCTTAAAATATTCATCGGAGACCCCATAAAGTATATATATTCTGGGTCGTGGTAAAATTCTAAGACGATATAGCCATGTCCGTCTGTCTGTCTGTTGAAAGCACGATAGCGGCCGAACGAAATGAGCTAGGAGGTTCAAATTTTTCCTAAATGTGTCTTATGGTTGCAGATCGGTTGGGATTGAAAGTGGGCGAAATCGGCCAAGAGGGAATAAATTTCCCCTCACAAGCATGTTTTTTGAACATAATAGCTTGTATTTACTTGATATTTGCAATTCGCATTCCCTTTATAGCATAAAAGAGCACCATAGAGTGATTTTTATTCGTAGGGGGCGAAATGGTACGAAAAGGGATAAAAATAGTACTTATCAAACGACAACAGATAGAAACAGGAAATTTGGCGTGTACATACCTCTAATAGAGTAGATACATAATATACAAGTATTCTTTCTAAATTTGTACTTTTAAGGGGTTGAATGGGGATAGAGGGATAAAAATAGTACATATAATAATAGTATAGTATAATAATACAACCAACCAAAGGACTGCAGCAGAGAATGGGGCGAATGGGGATATCTTTAAAAATTTAATTTTTCTTATCAAAAAATACAGTCACTTTGTCTGTATCTGAAAATGCTTCACCATTATGGCGACTGACAATCGCCTAATATTTTCGGCATGTTCACTTTCACAACTACAGCATTGTATTTATTTATAGTAGTAGATTTTAAACAGTGCGCATAAGTATACATTATAGTTTGAAATAGTAGTCAAATACAGTAAAGTGCTTAAACATATCACAATTTTCGTAATATGGTTCTGTACTTCTATGTCGATATCCTTTAATCTGCTGGTAATACTGTGGTATGCACTCCGTGGTGGAGGGTATATAAGATTCGGCCCGGCCGAACTTAACGCCTTCTTACTTGTTTAGTTTTATTTTCATACACATATTGATATTTTCATTCTTGAATGAAATTTAACTTTTTATTATTTTCGTCGCTCAGTTATCCTATCTTAAAGGTTTTAATGGAATAACTTTATACCTGTGAAATTTTGTTTTTGTTAGCTGTCTTACGGAGCAATAGCCCTAGAGTCAGAATAAAAACGACCACAATTTGTCTTGGGAATCCAACATTTAAAAACATTTAATCGCTTAACGCTTGAGCGTGGCAACCTTTCCCCTTCATAAGGTCAATGGAAATAAATATACCATTTTCAAACTATTATCTGTCAAACCACAGTGCTGTTTTACATACTATAAATACAGGCGCAAATATGATGAGAAACTGATACTACTACTGTTATTACCACTATATATGCGCCATACTGTCGCACATGCCAGCACAGACACAGCCGCACACACTTACACTAACATGTGAGTGTTCATGTGTTCAGCTAACATTCTACCATGTTAACGGAAGGAAGTGAAGTATGCTGCTGTTGAGTTCGTTCGTTCGTTCGTTTTCTTTTTTGTTCTTTGTTTTCCTGTTTTGTTGTTTTCAACAGAATTTCAACATTAGAATTAAAGGGCTTTTGTTTTATATCCTCTAAACACAAAACTTGTATTGTTTTTCTATGGGAGACTGTGTGTTTTTTGTTGTACTGTTTTGAATGCCTTTTCATTCGTTTCCCTTTCACTGGAAATTGTTTTTAATTGTCTTTTGATTTCCACAAAATGAAGTAGCTACGACATATGTATGTATGTATATAGTACTAGTCTCAGGATAGGCCAGAGCAGGGCAGGCTTGGCCTGGCGCGGCCAAAAATGTTTTTTCTTATGAAAAATGTATGCAATTTCGGCGGGGGAGGTGGTCGGTAATAAAAAGCGTACATATATCTCCATGTAAACGTCTGGATTTTCGCTCGGATTCTTATGTATGTAATGTACACCGCCATCAGTGACGCACGGAAGGAGCTTGTGAGCCGCAGAATGTGGCTGTGTTTTCTTTCGTTTCAAGAGATTTTTATGATAATACCTCAAGTTAATTAAATGACTTTTATTGTATGTGAATTTCATCTTGCTGCTTTAATTAAAATAAAATACTTTAACCCTGTGGATACGAAGAATGGGGAGGAGGTTGGCTCTTGCTTGTCTTCATTGTACGATAAATACTTCCATATCTTAGGCCAACCTCTTTGGTGGCGTAGAAAACACATACTGATACACTAACACGGATATGACATGCGAGGCATATTGTAAATGCTGTGAATATAAGATCTAGATCAGAGGCATTTTCAAATTAATTTCAATATATTCGACACTGTTTCAACACTAAAACAAAAGAAAGGCACATGCAATCGTTTTACGATGCGATTATGTGGATTATTCCGAGCTCTCTGCTTTGTTGATGAATCATGTTTCAGGGGTGGCTGAAATTGAGTTGTGTATACATATACACGATTTCAATTAGGCCTTGTAAATTTTACCACAAAATCCAGGCAGACGAAAAGTGGATTTTTAATTAACCATTTTTGTGCCACAAAGTATCTTTTATATATGTTAAAAGATTCTTTGGATAACTTTGGCGATAAACACTTTGACTTCAAATTGAAATTTTTGATAATTATAATTAGGCGTATGCTTCATTTTTGTCGGCGTGCTGTCTGTCTTACTCATGTGGTGTGGCGTTATTTGAGTTTTCTTTTTAATTCAGAACTCCAAAAAGGGCTGCCTCAGAAACCCCTTACATTGTTCAAGAAGAGCTGGGCTGGCTTCTTGAAAGATTAACTAACTAATTGTTGCAGCCTAAATTGTTTTTATACCTTCATTCTATTGAGTAGGATACAAATCATTTGAGATAGAAAATAGGTAACGCATCGAACTGGCAACTTAATATAGGGAATAAAAAATAAAATTTGAATTTAAAAAAGAAAAAATAAACAAGTTAGAAGGCGTTAAGTTCGTCGGGGCCAAATCTTATATACCCTCCACCACGGAGTGCATTCCACAGTATTACCGGCAGATTAGAGACTGTCGACATTACATAGAAGTGCACTACCACATTAGGAAAATCGTGATACTTATTAATACAGTTGAACTTCGATTAACCATGATGCTCGGGACCGGGCTAATCACGGATAACCGAAAATCATAGTTAAAAGAAGTAAAATTTTACATGTATAAATTTTATTATTTTTATTTTTTTTTTGACAAAAACATGTAAATCTGCGTCTATACACATTTATACATTTATTTAAAAAATCTTTTATGGAAGTCTGTCTTATGCTTTTAGCTTTTGATTGTTCTTCCAACAAATGAGTTTGTATGCGATATATTTGCATTTTATCTGGTTCTGAAATACTTGGACAATTAAAGTTTTCTAAAAAACATAACAAAATACTACTAGCCTCTATTGCCTGAGCCAATGTAGGCGTTTCGTCCGCATTTCCTCCATCTGATTCCTCGGAATTTGAATCAAGCTCATCTTCTTGGCTTTGGGTAACCATGTCTACGATTTCGTCTTCAGATAGCAAATGTTCAGTTGTAAGTTGTTCGTTTTTAATGATTTCATCCAAGTCGTCCACAAACATCGTAACAGACTCATAATCAGCACACTCCTTTTCTCCCGTAGATTTCAGTCGACGGATTACATGACGTTTTTGAATTTATCCAACCAACCAAATGAATAAGTGCACTCTGAATTCATGTTTAACTTCAAATGGAACATTTTTGCCTTTTCGACAATCATTTCGCCTGAAGTTCAGAAGCAAATTTCAGTTTAAGTTCATACAATATCTCGATTTCAGTTAACTTACCTGAAATTGGAGTTCCCTTAAATCTTTCTTGACGAAACCATTCATATGTTGCGAAATCAACTTTTGGATTTTCGGATGTTTTTAGTTAAGACCAAGCATTGAATCAGTATCGGAGCAAAATTTTAAAATCCGATCTTTGTTTTTTATTAAATCGGATACAGTTTGAATGTCACTCCATATTTTTCAGACAACATTTTAAAAGGTACTTTACGTTTTGAGTATTCATTAATCAGCTCCATTTTTTCTTTAATTGAAAGAACCTTTCTTGCTCTTTTCGCGGATTTAGTTTTTGACGGTGGCATGATGTAAGGAAAACACGTCTTGACAGATCAAATTTCACACTGAATATGAAATTTGATATGAAAATTACACTTTCATGAAAAAGGGGAATCGCCGAATTTTAATATAAGAGATGTGTGTGTATTATACGAAAAAAACAAACAAGCAGTCACATGGACATGTGCATCACGGATAATAGAGGTAAATCACGGTTAATAGAGGTAAAAAAATCAACCACTCAGCTTCACGGTTAATAGATAATCACGGTTAATCGAAGTGCAACTGTATTATAAATAGTCCTCTCCTATATATAAATATAAAACCCCAAGTGTAATCGAAAAGTGGACATTAGGCAGAAATATTCAAAAATGTACCCTAAATATTATTAGATAGAAACAATTCCCCTCAAGCCCGATTTTCCCATTTACTATTTCTTGATTTCAGTTACAGCCTAAATGTCTGTAATATTTTAATAGAAAAAAATTCTAATATTGAAGATCCAATAAGTTTCAGAGTGGAATATACACACCTAATTTCATGATTTCTTCCTTTTCCTTTTTCCATTTTGACCCTAAAAGTACGAATTTAGAAAACTTCGTTCCTCTTATGTTCCTCGTTTACGCAGTCAGGCAAGTGCAAATACTGAACATCATAATTCTAGTTTTAACCGCTTAATTGGTGCCAAATTTAATCCCATTTAGATCCTGAAGGTACGAATATCGAAAGATAATTTTCGGGTCTACGCAGGCAAAGAAATGCACACACCTTATATTATATCTGCCGTCCCTTGATTGGTACCATTGTTATCCCCCTTCGCCACATTTTCCGCCTAAAAGTACAAATTTTGAAAAAAAAAAAAACCTTTTTGTTTCGCGTCTTCACAGTCAGATCAATGTATACACCGAATTTCATGATTTCAACGTCAGCCGTTTCGTTGGTACCATTTTTATCCATCTTTTCCAACTATATCCCTTAAAAGAACGAATTTCGAAAAATCCTTTAGTTTTTTGTATCTACGTGCATTCCAAATTTAATGTTTCTAGCTGTTGGTACCATGTTTATCCCTTTTCGTCCCATTTCGGCCGCTAAATGTTTTATTTACTTTTTGGTGCTTACACGCAACAAAATTTCAAGTGCATATAATGCGGAAATTTAAAAAAAATTGCTTAAATTGTCGAAGTATTAGGGGGTATTTTCAGTCCTTGTCAGGGACACAATTTTTCCCTTTCATTTGGTAGCTAGCGTGCTTTCAACAGACAGACAGACGGATATGACCAGTTCGTCTTAGAATATATATACTTTATGGAGTCTCCGATGAACATTTCAAGATGTTATAAACCTTAGGTGGAGATATTAAATGTGCCAATTAGTATGATAGTGGTCTAAGTCACACTTTAACCGTTTTGAGATGCGCATTGGTTTGTGTTTGAGTCAATTGAAAAATATTTTTCCACCGAAGCACAATTTTTTTCTTAGAATATCCTACCACTAACTTTAATAAACAAATCGTCAACGTTGTTACCTCTAAGGGAACCACTACTTTTAGGGGATGCACTGACTGACTTACACCACTTTTATTTTATATGACTATTAAATAATAATTGTTCAAGCTCGTGGTCTGTTTTCGTTTTTTATATTTATTATATTCCTATATTTCGCAATTTCGTGAATTGCATCTTCAGGGTATCTTTCGCGCGGAAAGACCCCTAAACTTGAATATATGGGAATTTTAAATTTCCTTCATTGGAAATTTTGCTCATCTCATTTAACGAAAATCGAACATTTCGAACAGGTTTCACATTGAAATATTCTAGCATTTTTATTATTTTATATTAATATAGGGTGGGTCATGTAATATTTTAAATTAAAAGGTTGAACTGAAAACCGATCTCTTTTCGATAATTTTCCACGTAAAGTTCTTACAGTTTGCGTTAAAGTCTCACTACTTTGAAGCGTACAACGTCCCATTTTGCAAATGCAAACATAAAACTGAAAATAAAAATGAATTTTATTCCACCTTTCAAAGTCAAAGTAATCGGTAGTTCTAATTTAAAATTTTAAATGGCCCACCCTATATCAACATATCATTTAGCCAGACCGACGGATAGATTTTCCTAAGAAATTGATTGGGCCTAGAAGTTATATCATTTTAACATTCTTAGAGTCAAATTTCAAATCAATAGCAATATTTTGACAGTAAATAATATTTTATTTTAGTTTTTTCGTTTGCATTTTTTTGGTAATCAATATTTGATTTGAACTGGGATATTGTCCTGGCTCAAGACCATTTTGCTTCTATATTTAATAGAATGCAAATTTATTTACAAATGGCATGGTGACATTCATTACTTGGCTGCAGACTACCACGATCATGAGATGATCGGCCTCTATAAGGAGATGATTCTCACAAACGAACGAGAATCACAACTCACTTGCCGAATAAATGTCACCATGCCATTTGTAAATAAATTTGCATTCTATTAAATATAGAAGCAAAATGGTCTTGAGCCAGGACAATATCCCAGTTCAAATCAAATATTGATTACAGACCAAAAAAATGCAAACGAAAAAACTAAAACAAATGAGCGTTGGCACGGCAGAAGTATTGCTGGGTAACTATACCTGCATATACACATACTTACATATGCAACTCAATGAGATGCTTGTAAGATGGCATGTGTGCTTTATTACTTGGTGCGATTTTTTAAACGCAAATTCGGCAAGTGAGTTGTGATTCTCGTTCGTTTGTGAGAATCATCTCCTTATAGAGGCCGGGTTTGATGTTGAAAAGTCGCTGCGAATCCACTTGAAAAGACTTTTGACATGGTCGAAATCATGATCGTGGTAGTCTGCAGCCAAGTAATAAATGTCACCATGCCATTTGTAAATAAATTTGCATTCTATTAAATATAGAAGCAAAATGGTCTTGAGCCAGGACAATATCCCAGTTCAAATCAAATAATATTTTATCTTAAAATTACAAAAAAAAACAAACGAAACAAATTAAAATAAATGAGCGTTGATACGGCAGAAGTATTTCTGGGTAACTATATCTGCATATACACATATGCTTTATTTTTTGACTGATATTCGTAAAGTGAGTTGTGCTTCTTTTTCGTTTGTGAGAATCATTTACTTAAAGAGTTCGGGTATTTTGTGGAAAAAGTCGCTGTGAAGCCACCTGGCAAAGGCTTTCACAGAACAGAAATCATGATATTGGTAGTGTGCGGCCAAGTAATAAATGTCACTATGTCATTTGTAAATAAATTTGCATTCTGTAAAATATAGATGCCAAAAGGTCTAGAGACCAGTTCAAATCAAATTACGAAAAATCCAAACCCATTTCAGGCAAAAACCTAAGACAGTTTTTTTTAAAAATTATTATTAATTTTCCTTTACCTATTCAATTTTGCTAGAGCCAATTGCAAATTTCGAAAATGTGTAACGAAAATCTCTCCCTACTAGATATGCTATGCCATGTTCGATATGGCTTTCCCCTCCGAGCTATTAATACCCAAAGATCTCAACGAAGAGTAATGTTTTTCTGTGTCTCCTCCGTCAACTAAGCACACTAGTCAGCTAGAACGTTAAATTGTGTTCAAAGATTTCCCCTTTTGAATACATATGTATATTTATATATATATATATATGTATTTTCATAAACAATTTGTCCAAATTTGTTTAGGATTTTGTTTTTCTTTATATAATTTTTCATGTATCCTTACATGTACATACTCTTAAACTGGATTTGTTTGACTTTATTTTCATTTTAATGAATTTAATTGAACCTAAATGTATAGCATTTCTGTTTGTTATCACAAGTATTAATTAGCGGTCATTTGAAACCATGACAAATGAAAGAACATACAAAATATAATTAGAGTACCATACGACACAAAAAATACATTGGCATTATTGTAACCATGGACACCCGCTGCTCTCTCCAAACTTGCGAACACTTTTGTTTGGCAGTATTGATGCTAAATGACCAAAAGTACTCAAATGCATGTTAATTTCCGAAGAGCCCAAGGAGTTCTCGGCCACTAAACTTTTGCAAACATTCGATAAAACTTTTCGACGAATAATTTTTGTTTTTCTTTGTTTTTTTTGTTTATGTTGATGGCAAATTTAGTACAATTGTCGGAGGGGCGACATTAATCGTCTGCCCCCCGGAAAAAACAAATTACTCGCCTATATGTACTACATACATATATATATATATAAAACATCATTTCATAGAATGAAATCAAATAAGGTCCGAAACAAAAACAATAATAAATATTCAAAGAGGACGACGGCAACAACAAGGAAAAATAGCCAAAAGCAACAACGACAGGAACAACAACATCGATGAAACAATATACTGATTGATTGAGTGATTGATTTACAAGAAATGTTATAATTAATAGAAAAACTTCTCTCCATGGGACGACGACAATGACCCTTTATGGCAAATGGAAAATTTCAGGCTTAAATACACAAATCCACATACACAGGCACACACCCACCCACCCACAACCACCCAAACACACACACTACATGCACACAACCCATCAAACAAAAAACAAAAACCTACAATAGAGACAACCGAAATCGAATTTAGGAATACTGATGGAAATGAACTCATTTTGATCAGAAATCATCAATCACATGGCTGACTTAACAATGTTATATTCCAAGTATATGTACACAATAATATCAAAATCTTATATTATTTAATTATAGAGAAAAATAAATATACATACATGGCTACATACATACATACTATAAAGCTAATGACAAAATCGAAACGAACAATAAATTAACCTTTTTTTAATGAAATTTATCTTCTTCATTTTTTCTCAACAACAAACGAAATTTCGTTGTTTAGGTCGTATAAAACGGAAATAGCGGAAATGGAAACTGTTCTCTAAAGACGAACAATGCGACAACGACGACGACCAACCGGAACTAAGGATTCGAAAGCACAAGATGTGTTGTACAACAGCAACGACGACAACAACATAATAAAAACAAGAACAAGGTATTTTTCCCATCGGCAGCAGCTTCTACAAGCACACAACAAAGGAAACGAGCTCAATTTTTTTAAACCCGTAGAAGAAAAACTTCTTTATTGAACATATGAGAAACATAAAACCATTTGGGTTTTCAACCAAACAGCTAAGATGAATGCACAAAGTATAGAAAGAAAGTAATATATACTAGGCCATAACGAGTCGTTATAAATCAAGCAACATTTTGTGTGCCATATTTGTAAGTTAACAATGGATGTAAGTAAGAATATAAGAAAACAACAAACCCCTAACCAAAAACAAAAAAAAAAACATAAAAATAACAACACAAATGAAACTTAAGTATTAAATAATACAAAGGAATTGACAGTGGATCGGAGTGGATAGGATATTTTGTTAATGATTGAAAAGTGTGGTTAATTAATTCTAATGAATTCTTTTAAGGTTTTTATTAACTTCAGAAAGTTATTCACTAAAACTTTAAAGATGATAGTAGTAGAATAGTGAGCCACATGTAAACGACAAAATATATAAAGACTAATTGATAGGAAAATTCTAAAGTCATATTCGGATTCAGCACACTTAAATCAGCATCTTTCCAAATTAGCAAATGGCTAAACCAATATTTCCTCATATCAAGTTCTATCTTTCCCTTGTGTTAGACTTCCAATAACACTATACGACAATTTTATGAAACTATAGGCAAAACGGAGTTAATATGCATTTTCAGTTTTTCATTTCCTCATCCTGTTGCTCCCTCGCAGAACTACAAAGTTTCAAAGGATATAATTCTTCAAACAATTATTTTATATAAAGGGTGATTTTTTAAAAGCTATAGAACAGTTTTTCAAAAAAAAAACACATAAAATTCAGAAAAATGCATGAAATCTTTATTTCATAAAAGTAAATCAGAAGCGGGTGGTTTTTCGACATTTGCGTTTAAACTGCGAGTCACTTTCTCTAATCAATCCCCAAATGTAATCTCCCATCATGTTCTCATTGTATTGTGCTTGGTATCGCCGCTCAAATTCCATTATATCCTGATGGAAGCGCTCGCCTTGCTCATCTGAATATGCTCCCATGTTCTCCTTGAATTTGTCAAGATGTGCATCCAGAATATGGAGTTTGAGAGACATCCTGCAGCCCATTTTGCCGTAGTTCTCCACCAGACTTTCGACCAGCTCCACGTAGTTTGCGGCTTTGTGATTGCCTAGGAATCCCTGTACCACTGACATAAAACTCATCCAAGCAGCTTTCTCAACACGAGTGAGCTTCTTGGGGAATTCCTCACACTCGAAGATTTTCTTTATTTGTGGTCCAACGAAGATACCGGCTGTAACTTTCGCCTCAGAGAGCTTAGGGAACAAGTCTTGTAGGTACTTGAACGCTGAAGAATTTTGTCGAGAGCTTTGACGAATTGCTTTATAAGACCCAGTTTGATGTGGAGTGGTGGCATCAGTACCTTCTGGGGGTCCACCAAGGGCTCCCACTTGACGTTGTTCCTCCCCACTGTGAATTCAGTTCGTTGTGGCCATTCACGCTTACTGTAGTGTGCACTGTCGTTCCTGCTGTCCCACAGGCAAAGAAAGCAAGGAAACTTGGTGTAACCGCCTTGCAGGCCCATTAAGAATGTCACTATTTTGAAATCTCCGATCATATCTCCCAGCCATATTGCTCATACTTCAATGCGTTCAGCACTTTCTTGACATTGTCGTAGTTCTCTTTGAGAGATACTGAATGCGCCAGAGGAACAGACGGATACTTGTTGCCATTGTGAAGCAACACGGCTTTGAGACTCTTGCATGAGCTGTCAATGAAGAGGCGCCACTCTTTTGGTTCGAAATCAATTCCGATTTCCTCGAACAGACCGGTCACGTCGTGGCAGAAGCAGAGCCCATCTTCGCTGATGAAGAAGTTGGAAAAAAGTTCGTGACGCTTCCTCTGACATGAGACTGCCATGGTCACAAAAGCAAAGTTATCTTGCGACAATAGCTGTTTTCTATACTTTTGGGACCTAACTGACTAGGAAATAACAATTACAACCCAGGGACAAAAATCTTGTTACATAGTGTTATTGATGACCATCATTAACACTGGCCGATACAGCTGCCAGCGTGTTGGTGGTTTAATGACCAACAATGTAAATTTGGTGCGAAATTTAGTCACAATAGCCAGAATAGCCGCTTCAGTGGGTCGATTAAGCTGACCATAAAATGGAAGCGCGCGATGAACTTTCTTAACAGATCACGCATTTTGATAATAAAATTCAATAATTTGCAAGCGTTGTTCGTTTGTAAGACCAAATTATAGACCAAACTGAAGATGTTTGACAGTGAAACAAAACACGAAACGTGCGTCAACTGTTTAAACCAGTGTTGCCAAAAAGATCCTGTTGCTCCCTCTCAGAACTACAAAGTTTCAAAGGAAACAATTCTTCAAAAAATTATTTTATATACCATTTCGCACCCTATGGAAACGGTAAAGTGTAGAATATCTGTTAAAAATACATCAAGTATTATGATTCTGTCTGAATTAGTTGAGCATTAACACCTATTTCAAGTTTACCCATTAATTTTGCTACACTCAGAAAAAAGTGAACCCTATAATAATTTAAAATGAACTAAAATTTAGGAAAATTTAACTTTGTATAGCGCTAAAGCAATATTACCTCATATCAAGTTCAAACTTTTCCTTAAAAGTAGTAAATGCTTTGAACTTGTTTCTAGTTAAAATTGCCTCAAACCAAGTAAATATTTACTCAAACTGAGGAAAATTCCAGTAAGATTTCCCCAAACTAAGTACATTTTTACTAAATCTAAGTAAATTTTTGTTGAATTTTCCCTAAAAACAAGTAAATTTAATTTGTGAAAAATTGTATCCGTTGGAACTTTGTAGTCCTTTTGAGGGACAACAGGATGAGGAAATGAAAAAACTAAAAACGACAATTAATTCTATTCCACCTATAGTTTCAGATGTATATCATCAGGTTCAAGTGTAATATGAACTGTCGGACAGTGTAATGCTCCCATAAAAAAGAAAATTTTTTACAAAATTTGCTCCCACCACACTATGCGAGTCTATCAACATTTCCCCTTAAGGAGTGGTGATAGGCTGTAGGCATGTTTGGGGAAAATGTTGAGGAGGGAAAATTAACTCTCACCTAAAGTGTCTACTGCGAGGCAGTTTTGGGCCTTTCTTTTATAAAAAAATAGGCAAATATATGGGGGCCACCTTAAGGGTTGCATATGAAGGGTAGGTTTGTTCCGAGAAAATATTGCGGCTGTAAAACTATTGGGGGTTGTCTTCCCGCTAGGGGTGAATAGGGGGCTGTTTGGTCAATTCCTTCTTAAATAAAAAAAGAAAAAGAAAAAATGTATGGGGACCACCTTAAGGGTTGAAGATAGAGGGTAGGTACGTTCTGAGAAAATATTGGGGGTAGATCATACATTTGGCTGCCATTGGGGCAGTTAGAGTGGTGGGCGCAAATTTTATAAAAATAGTTTTTATATGGGAGCCCTATTAAGAAGTGGGGGTAGAGGGTAAGTTTGTTCGGAAAAAATGTTGGGGTCGGTCTTACATTTAACCCCTCTGTGGGTATCTCCGGGGTAGTTTTGGGCCTTACTGTCATAACAAAAATTATAAAAAAGAATCGTATGGTAACCACCTTAAGAGTAGAAGATAGCAGGTAGGTATGTTCAGAGAAAATGAAGACAAAAGAAGATTGATGGATGAGTCACTCAGCCAGGATCTACTGGCCATTTCCGAATGGGGTCAAGTTAATAGAGTAGATTTTAATGCACGTAAGACCCAGTGCTCCTTGTTGTCTCACAAGAGATTCGCTGATCCAACGGTGTCGTCGATTTTAATGAACCGTGTAGATATTGAGCAATCAGATACTCTTGATGTTCTAGGCATGAAAATACAATGCGATGTTCGTTGGACAAAGCATGTATTTGAAGTGTCGAAAGAAGCATTCAAGTGTCTAGGCTTCTTAAACCGGTGTAAGAAATACTTCACTTCCGAAGCAGTTTTGGGACTTTTTATGTATTTTTACCACTTTTCCCTCATCTTTCACCCCGATGAGCGACCACTTGCAACCGCCAAACCACCCACATTTTTTGGCTCATGAATTTTTTCTCCGAACCTCACAAAATAGGCGTTCTAGCGTATCCAAATCGAACTAATAAAATTTTCATACAACCCTATCCCACCCCTATTGGGCATGCAGGATTAAGAAACAAGTCTCGGCAAACGATGGATAATATTTTCTAAACACATTGAATTGATTTTTATAATGTCATTAATACATGAATGTATGAAGAACATAGTTAAAAAGGATTTTTTTCATACAAAAGATGTATTCATTATATTTTTCCTGAAACTTAAGAAAAGTTTCATTTAGTCATACTAAATTAATTCTCCTATTTTGAAAGAACTAACTAACTAACTAAGTAAATGGATTTTACTCAGTTTTAGGAAGAATGTAACTTATCAGGGTAAACCTTTGACATTTTAAAAATCATGGACACTAAAGGCCATGTCGGATTTTTTAAAATGAACTCTCAATGTTCAAAATTTGGTTGCATTCTCACCACTAAAATGGGAGGCACAAGTCTGTTTTTAATAAAATTATCGCTAATTTACAATCGGGTGACACAAAATCTGAATTTTCATTCGAACAGGGTGTAAAAATACGGTTGCCACTAACTTCCGCTTTGCACAAAAAAAGAAAAACGATAATAAAAAAAATTATATACACCCGAAAACCTCAGCACAAGGAGTTTTGAATAATATTATGCTGCTAAAAAACACTTAAGGATTCGCTAAAACAATTTTTTCTAATAATATGAAATTTTTATTTAAAGACAAGATAATCAGATTCAAAAGCTTTGGTTTTCCTATGATAGAGTAGACTTCAAAAATGCTAAACTTTTTTAGTTTCGAACTTCCCAACAATTTTAAACGCAAATGCCAAATTTAAGCGTTTGAAGTACAGATTACTGAATTGACTGGACACTGTATTTATTACATAATAAAAACTGCACATTCACTATCAAAATATCCTACTACTTCTGGTCCACTGTCAACTGTTCAAAAATTTTATTGAAGAAAACATTACAACCAAAAATGTTCTTGTAAGTTTACTAACCATTGTGTATTGTGTACATAGCATAAATGTGTGAAACAAAAGAAGGGAAAGTATTAAAACAATTCCAAGAATTAATAGGTGGTGAATTAAATCCATAAAGTAGGAAACACCAAAAAATCAAAATAGTTTAATATGAGAAATGAAAAGAAGATGGAAACAAACCAACCAAAAAGAAACGAAACGAAAGAAACAACTGCAAACAAAGCTTTAAAGTTTTTGATAGCATAAAAAAACCAAACAACCGTAAACATTTTTTATCTTTACAAAAATAAAAACCAAAATAAATCCATTTTCGATAAAGACAAGCTTTAAAGCTGACTGTTATTAAAAACTTTAAAGCTGCATATTTACAAATGAAAGCTTCCCGATTAGAAGAGAACACAAAACAAAAACACTCCTAAATCAACAATAATTTTTCACAATAACAGACCGCCCATAAAGCGGAAAAATTTGCTCTTCTTACATTCCACAAGCTCTTTGAACCGTAATAATATTATAAAATTGTACAGAATCTAAAACTAAACCATAATCAATTTAATGCTCAAATAAAAGCTCATAACGCTCAAATCTAAGCCAACCAGCCAACCAACAACAACTACAGCAACAGTATAAAGCTCATATTGTTAATTTGAAATATTTTTAACTGTTAAGGATCTAAAGAAGAATAGGACGAAACAAGAAAAAATGAAGAAAACTAATTGTTGTTATTAAATTTTTAAATTATAAATAATGTGATCATTTTGATAAAAACAAAACAACCAAATCCAAGCGATGAAACTTAAAAGCGAATAATCACATCAAAGGAAACAAATGAAATCGTTAAACATTTTCGTCTGCTTCAAAGCTTTCCTCAACAACAATAAAAGTAGTTGAAAACTATGGAAAATCTCTCAAACTATCCTGATCTTTCTCTCTCAATCTATCTCCCTCTCTTCTTCTTTTAACCAAAGTTGGATTATTTTCAAATTTTCTTAGTAAACTTTCCCAATCCTAATATGTGTGCCCCATAGTCTAAGTGATTTGCTTAATCACTGCAATGGTTTCATTAGACGTGTGCATTTCCCATGTCATGGCATATCTCTATTCTCTAAACCTTCCTCCTTCCTGCACTTCCTCTAGAACCACTCTTTGTGTGTATGTGCGTGTTTGTGTCTATGTGTGCGTGTGAAGTTTGTATGTATATTTGAATTTGTAAATGTTGAAAAAGAAACATTATAATTGGGACGGAAACTCAAAATTAATTTAAATAAAACTACATACTACATATAAGATTAGGGGTAACTTCTTTATGTTTTCTTTGCTACTTCCATACCCAGAAAAGAACAATAGCTTATTGTTATCGTATTAAAGTTATTTTTATTTAAATTCTGGGTGCTACCTACTGAAAATGCGCTCCGTGTTTCAAATTTGGGGAAGAAATGTCAAAAAATATGTTTCACAATTAAATACTTGTTTTTTACTACCGTGGCAAGACATTTCAAAGAAAACGTGAAAACATTCAGAAATCAATTTAAAATCACCCCTTCATTTGACCAACTATAGTTCTGTTCTTAAGTTTGAATTCGCTTTAATTTTTAAATAGCAAAAAATACATCTTGTATATCAAAAGTCATTGGGTTGTATAAAATCGAAATACTACAGAAAATAATTTGTACGCACGGACAACTTTTTTATTAGGTAGCATCCTCAATGAAACATTTCTATATGAGTACAGAGTTACCCGATTTTTTTTTGTCTAGCATATAAACGTAGTTGTAGCCTGTTCACATTGAATGTAACTTAACTTTCAATAGTATTCGAAAAGAAATATATGTAATTGAAATCTCAGATCTATAAATATTTTTCCGATGAAGTATAAATAACCTAGAAAAGTTCATATTTATTTGGTATATATATTAGGTTGGGTCGCGGTCCATACAAATGGGAAAACAATTTCCAGCCACCTCACGAGAATAAGGTTTGGATTGTTTAATGATGATTTGCAAAATATTTCGTTGCTAGAAATATAAATAAAATATAATAAATAAACTCAGAAAAATCATGTTTTTCCCGTGTATTTTTTGTACTGCATTTTTTTTTAAATAATATCCCCTTGAATGATGGTGTTTTCCGGGGCGTTTAGCTCACAAATGGCTAGACCCAAGACAGGAAATATTTTGCAGATCATCATTAAACAATCCAGTCTTCATTTCGGGGGGGGGGGGGGGTGATCGCTGCAATTTATTTTCGTGACCCATCCTAATATATTTATCTTACAGAAATTGTTTCTATCTAACTGCAAACGATATATTGGAAAATCTTTTCAATTGTGAATAAATGCTACTTGGAAAAATTACATGAATTTAATGATAACCCTTCAAGGCGGTCCAATTGTCCCGTCACATGTGTTGCGTTAATCGTTAATCCTACGATTCGGATTTCACTAACTCTATCTTTACTACGGCATATCAATTGCATCGGTCAGCGGGCTTAATGTAAAAAATTTAAATTAAACAATCCGTGAAAACTTGACAATAGGTGTGTTTTATTCCTCATACCGCTGGTTAAATGGAAAACTGTTTGCCAGACATCATTTTCAAATCACTATCTGTGATATAAATAAATAAAATGATAAAATATATTTTTAGTCCTTTCAATTTCAGTTAAATAAAAAATTAATTAAGTTAACAAATCTCTTTCTAAATTTTGAACATGATCTTAGGTGTTTTATAAAAAACTTAAGGCGTCATTCTTTTTGGTGAATTTCAACCATGCATCGTTTTTCTTTACTTTTTTGACTCGGCTACAACAAAAAGAATTGAATATTTTTATTTTTTTTTAGTTTTTTCGTATGTATTTTTTTGTCTGTAATCAATATTTGATTTGAACTGGGATATTGTCCTGGCTCAAGACCATTTTGTATCTATATTTAATAGAATGCAAATTTATTTACAAATGGCATGGTGACATTTATTACTTGGCAGCAGACTACCACGATTATGATTTCGACCATGTCAAAGGTCTTTTCAAGTGGCTTCGCAGCGACTTTTCAACATCAAACCCGGCGTCTTTAAGGAAATGATTCTCACAAACGAACGAGAAGAATCGCACCAAGTAATAACGTTTTTTTGTTTTTATTGTAAAGGTTGAACTTTGTCATTTAACCCAGCTCAGAAAAAACTCTTGTTCAACTGTCTTCCACCAAACAAGTGTCCTCAGATGGTGACAGAGGGCGGTAATGGGTTAATAATGAAACACAATATAATTCATATGACTACCACGACTGGCTCGGCAGTACCTCGTCCGCTCAACCCAATTTTACAATTTAAATTGTTCACTACTTTGGAAGTAAGTTTTTAATATTTCCCTATTTTGTTCGAGCGTATAGCGTCCCATTTTGCAAATGTCAAACATAAACCTGAAAATTAAACTGAATGTTAGTCTACCTTTCAAAGTCAAAGTAATCGGTAGTTCAAATTTAAAATTTTAAATGGTCCACCCTGTAGTAAGCCCAATCGAACAGGCCTAATATTTTTATCTGAAAAGCAATCACAGAACTAGATTCGGATTCCAAGTTGTATAATAAATCTTTATTGTGAACATCAAAAGTACGCATTTATACTTTGATTCTGTTTTGACCTACAAAGCCTAGTCTTGAAGGGTCACAAGTCTGTCATCATCCCGGTACCATTATTTTTTCAACAAAGGATATGTAGCCGTAAAACCAAAAAATTATGGCAACTCCGTTGAGATTTTTGAACGAGAAAAATTAATTTGTGTCTCGACGTAGATACACATAATGTCTCCGTAATGACTTTGCTTGTATTAGTTCACTCATTCATTTTAACAATGGAATATCAAGGATTAAGGATGTTAACAGTTCTGCGTTTATATGCTCTCCTGTTATTCAAACTGATTCTATCTAAATCTGGCAACTCTGATACTCATAAACACAATAGGTGTGTTCTTCCGTAATGTGTATACATTAAAATATATGTTGTAGTCATGTCACACTGCATGCGAAATCTTGCTCAAATGACATAAGGTCTATTTTAAAATGACAGATACCATACCAATTTGACATATGAAAATCGACCTTATGTCATTTAAACTAGATTTCGCATACAGTCTGACAAGGCTATTAGAGATAAAACCCATTATCGTGTGTGTTGGCAATACTTAACAAGTATTCATTTGACTAACCGATAAAAATCAAAATGTTAACATGTCACGTTACAAAAAACACATCTGATAATAACCTTTTCACGCTAACTGAGAAAACTATCTTAACTAGATTTTATTTTCAATGACATTTGAAATCGAGTTAAATAAGATTTCGCCATTAGTGAGAATAGTCTGTTACACTAACTCTACACTGACATAATTTCCCACAACTAATGTGGGTTTTTGATTTAGAAACCAAACAAAATATTCAAACATGTATGTTATAATTTCAACAGGGTTGTATTTTTAAGGGGGGAAGAAAGTCGTCGCGACAAGGGGAAAACGTAAACGCAAAAAAGGATAACAAAATAACATTTTGAAAAACAAAACGCTTATTTTTTGATAAAATGAGAGATTTTATTTAGTTATTTTGAAAAATTAAAAAAAAAAACAAACAAATAGAATAATGTAAATAAAACAAACACAACATTAGACAATGTACGATACAAATTAAACAAACACAACCTACAACATTTTGTAAAGCTTTTTTGTGAAGAGCCATAACTAGTTTTAAACAATTATATGGTTTTCTGTTAGAATTTCTCATTAAAGTTCCAGGAAATTCCTTAAAGTTTATGAATTTTTCATAAATTAAAAAACCAAGAAAAGAAATCAAACGGGCAGTCTTTATATATGATTGAAAAGGCGTTATATTTTTATGTATGTAGTTAATTTATGCGTCGAAACACAACACAGTCCCACATAACTTTCACAAAAGGAAGGGGAAATGTGCGAACGAAACAAAATGAAATGAAAAAATACTAAAAATCTATATTTACCAAAAAGAAAAATAAATGTATACAGCAACAAAAAATATACATACATTCCGTAAAAGTGGAAAAATTAAACAAAAACAAACAACAACATAAATTTAAATGAAAATGAAAAGAAACATACACTGAGGTTAACATTTTTACATTACCTTATTTTTAAAAATAAACAAAATTTTTGAATGACATGAAGAAAAGTAGAGAAATAAAAGAAACCAAAAATAAACTTATATTTTATGCTTCTTTCAATCGAATGTAACTATAATTGTTTATTATTTCGAATAGTTTTCCCAACGCCAACAGGAACAAAATGTATAGCATGTTTTTTTAGTTTGCAACGTTTTATATGTTATCTTTAGTTAGAGAAAAATAAATGAAGTGAAATAATTTTTGAACAAACAAATGCCTTTTATACATTGTTTCATATTTTAGTTAAGTTTTCTAAAAAAGAAAGTAATTGTGGACCGAGGGGATTAATTGATATGGATCAATTGTAATTTAACGCAGCAAGTAAATAATTCTCATAAACTTGGTGTTTGCATACATGGAAAAATACGATACGATGCTTAATTTTAAAAGCCCATGTCACCCAGCATACATGGAAAAATACGATACGATGCTTAATTTTAAAAAGCCCATGTCACCCAGTTTTTCAAAATCAAATCGTTTTCTTGTTTAAAATGTAATTTAATATTTTTATATTTACACTGGGTGATATATAAACGAAGTTAAGAAAAATAAAAAAAATGGTAAAGGTACTGTCGAATGACACTAACAAAGTAGAAGTAATATTGGATTTGTCCATGTCTGCAACCAAGCGGATATGTGCGTCAGATTGCGGAATCTTCAATTAACCCCATCATCCTCAAATGAATTGTTATTTTTTCTAAAGAAAAAAATCCATGAACATTTAAAAAAGCAAAAGAAGTTAACATTACATGATATAAGTAGTTAGTAATTTAATGAAGTAAAACAAAAACTTAATATATAAATAATAAAAAAACAGCGCCCCAAAAACATGAATGTGAAAATAACATACACAAAACAAACCATTAAAAAATAAATTAATTAAAAACGTAAGGCCACAAAGCAAAATCATCACATCATTTAAACAAATAACAAATTTATTTTACTATATATATCTATATATATATACATATATATGTTCTGTACAAAGAAAGAAATCGAAACCGAAACCAAAACCAACCGGAGAACAAAAACAAATCTCATTATCCACAATTCCACAACATGACAACATTTTTAGTAACAACAAGAATAAAACAAATTTTTCATATTATAAATATTAACATTTAAGTTTAACAGTAAAACCTCATTAAAATTAAAACAAAATTAATAATTTAAAAAGACGACAACATTTAAACAAAACAAATTTAATATAAATAATAAAAAAATAATAAAAACATCATAAACAATTAATGTAAATCATTGTTCCAAAAGAAAAAAAAAACAAAACAAAAAATTGATAAAATGTCACTTTTATTAAACAAAAATAAAAACAAACAAATAATAATTGATGGAAACTAAATAAAAAATTAAAAACAAAATAAAAATTGTTGTGGTAGATACTGAAGCAAAAATAAAAATAAATGCAATAAATGTATACAAAAAATAAAAAAATAGAATTTTACTGTTGAGGAGATATTCACTCTTATCCTTGTCATAAGTTTTATGGGACAAGGACGATCGCTATTTAATTTGAAGCAAATCGGTTCAGATTTAGATATAGCTCCCATACAAATTTTGCTTTCAATTTTACTTTTTCCGCTCTAGAAACCACACATTTCAACAGATTTTCCTCCAATTGGGCAAGACGCCGTATATTTCAACTAGAAACAGCTCTGGTAAAAATAGGATAGATCGGTTCAGATTTATATATAGCTCCCATACAAATGTCTCCTCCGATTTGACTCTTTCCGCTCTTGAAACCACAAGCTTTGACATATTTTGTTCAAATTTGGCAAAACAACTTATATTTCAACTAATAACGGCTCTGGTGAAAATGGTCCAGATGAGTTCAGATATAAATATATAGTTCAATTTCTAAATTGCTAGAAATAGCATATTTGAACAGATTTTCTGCTAATTCGGCACATCGGCTAACGTTTCAAATTGAAATTACCATAGCGAAAGTGGGTCACATCGGTTCAGATTATATATAGCTCCCGATTTGATTCTATCCGTTCTAGAAACCACATATTTAAAACTCCATAAAATTTGGGAAAGTGTCTAATAATTCAACTAGAAAACCTTTGATAAACATGGGTCAGATCGCTTCAGATTTGTATATAGCTCCCATTCAAAGTTTATGTTCAAATTTTCTTACAAATACAGATATAAGTATGGAATTTGTAGTATATTATCCTCTTATAGCTGCATCGTATATCACCCGCTTCAAATGTAATGACCTTTTTATATCCTACACCATTGGGTATAATGAATAAGTGTAGGGTATCAGTCGGCCACGCCCGACTTTAACTTTCCTTACTTGTTTTAAATTCGAACAGGCCTTCTGTGCGATTACAGGCAAATCAATAGATTAATTGCAATCACTATTATAACAAACAAAAGGCCTGTTCGATTGGGAGAGAGACTTGATAAGGTGGCAACACATTCATTCCACTGGTTTTATTCAAATAAATCAGAGAAAAAATCTGGCACCATCTTACTCGGTAACTAAGAGATTAGGATGCTACTCTCTTGTTAAGCGAGTAAATTCCATACAAATATTAAGCTAGTAAGACCCTATGTGTTGAAAAAAACTGGAAATGGTTTAAAATTAAATTTTTTCGGAAAGTATGTTCTCACATAATTAGCATCTTGGCTAATTGTTTGTATTTAGTTTTGAGATATTTCCTTTCATATTTGTGTTTTCTGTTTCGTATCTTCCAAGCATGAACGACAAGTGATATCTTCCTAATATACAGTTTTTGATTGGTGACGAATAAACATTGAGACAATTGAAATGAAACGGACACGGAAACAATTCACAATGGTTCGAGTATCAGCTGGGCTGCATTTTTTGAAGTTGTTTCGTAGTGTTGGGAAATTATTGAGTACCGGATACTCTTTACAGACCGTTTTGAAGGGTATTCGATTTAACAGATTTTTATAGAAAATACTACTAGAGAAAAATAGAGTAAATCACAAAAGAGCGAACAAATTACATTGGTTTATTATGTGTTTTACAAGCTTTAACGTTAAAAGGAAATATTATCAGTTATATGAAAGAACTTTGTAGTATGACCTTTTTGTGTCATTCGAAAATTTTCATGGCCAACAATCCCCAGATTTAACAATTATATTAGCGCAAAGTAAACCTAATAAAAGGTGTAGCATATGTTACAGGTTATACGTATACATTAAGCCTTTTTAGACTTACAAAATATTTACGCAAATCACCGCTTTGCACAAAGTTTAGTATATGTGGGACAACAATGCATGCGAAATCTAGCAGAAAATACATAAGGTCAATTTACACATGTCAGATCCCAGATTATGTCATTTCTGCTAGATTTCGCATGCAGTGTGACAAGGCTATAAGTCTTAATGCTCAGTTTTTAGGTGGGTATTTAAGTACCTCATTTACTGTTCGATTGGGTTTACTAGCTTAATTTTTGTATGAAATTTACTCGCTTAGCTAGAAAGTAACTTACTACTGTCTTAGTTACTGAGTAATGTGGTGCCAGATTTTTATCTCTGATTTATTTAAATAAAACCAATGGATAAAATGTTGCCACCTTTTCAAGTCTTTTAATTTTAAGCTAGTAAACACAACCGAACATGGCTAGTGACATAACTTAAAAAAAAAATCATTTTGCAGAAAACGCGTTACTTACATATTGCAGAAAAAAAGCGACAGATTCGCTTCTCATGCGGTTAGTATTTGGGCATTTCTCCAGAAAAGTCAAAAATATTCCAATCATTTAAAAAAAAAGTTTTATTACAAAAGTCCGACGCATTTCAAACTGTTATGTGCTTTGAAAAGAATGAAAAAACTGACTTCTATTTTTGTCACGTCACCGTCTTCAGTAGCTAATATTTTAGGACAACGCAGTTCAATTGTTTTTTTTTTTAATTTTAGTAATTATAGAACTTCTTACGTTGTATACAAATCTATACAGAAGTAAAAATAACTTTGTTTTTCACCCTTTGAAACGTACGACTGTCACGTATGTGACCTGGGAAATGCTCATATTAATATGAATTTTTTCACAAGAAGGAAAGAATTATTTACAAAGTTAAAGAATAATTCTACACCATAAACTCAAAAATCACGTTTTTGAGTTATATCACTCTTGCAGTAAATAAGCGATATGTTTTTTCATTGATGTTAGAATTTAACTTAAATATAAATAACCGCCACTAAAAACTGGACATTACTTGCAAGTAAAGCTTATTTTCCTTTTCCAAAGTGTTAGGGTCATTTTCTCATAGTCCGATTAAAGTATCAATTAAAGTATGGCAACACCGCTGTGAATTATTAGCTGAAATGAAAATGCATTGGTAGTGCTGTGCTAACTCAGCTGTTCATTCCATTGCTGTTTGTATGTGTGTATAAAACTGAAAGTACATCGGAAATAGTACAAAAAACAACGATGAAAATATGCTTCACATGAGGTGAAACACTTACGTACTATGCTGATGAGAAGGCCAGGTGTATGCTAGGAAATAAATAGTCCGAAAAAGAAACAATAAAACTGTTCGAGTTTTTTGATTCGATAAACGCCTAACCGGCGGAAGAGTGTCGGTTAGCGTTTAACGACCGTATAACCTCTAACCAGATATTGAGAAAATGAAATTGTGGTAACCGGGAGTGTATCGTTACGATAAATTATAACCGGACTATGAGAAAATGGCCCTTAAATTTTTAGTGTTTCTTTATAATCTGGTGTACAATGAATCTCAAAGTGTAAACAGAGGTAAAATCTCAAACGCTATTTACACATAAAAATTTATTGTACAACTTGGAATCCGACTCTAGTTCTGCGATTGCTTACAAGTTACAGATAAAACTTATTTTCCATCGAGAAATGTAAAATTTGATTAGTTTTCGCCATAAACACTACTATAAAGCGTAAAGTGTAAACAGCACTAAATAATCACATCAACAAATGCAGCCCTGTCCAAAATACAACAATGCTTTGGTTGAGTACTCGGTATCTGGTTACTCACGTGCGGGAACGCGAACGCTTGGGTGATGACGAACGAAGAACGATGCAAACTCGTCCATTCAATTATCGCTCCCAGTGGCATCCGCAACGTAAGTGCAATTCTCCATTACAAAAAATAAAGTCAAAGAAACAACATGGTGTTCCTCAAAGCGAAACTTGTAAAATATAAAAGAAAAATGTAAATATAAATTATAAAATTAAAGTTAATTATAAGCTGAAGTTATCATCGCATATTTTTGTTGGTGAAAATGTCTACCAAATCGCTTCGCATATTTCATAGACACGACACGTGTTCTTTCTCTGCATTGGTTTGTGAGGTTATGTACAATTTTTTAATGTTTCACATTTCTTTTAATTCCAGGTTTCCGTAGCTCTTAATACGTTAAAATGTCGGGAGGTTTAGATATTTTGTCCCTCAAAGAGGAAGATGTTACCAAAATGTTGGTAGCCACCACCCATTTGGGCTCTGAAACCGTCAACTTCCAGATGGAACAGTACGTGTACAAGCGCCGTACCGATGGTGTTAACATCATCAACTTGGGCAAGACCTGGGAAAAATTGGTCTTGGCTGCTCGTGCTATTGCCGCTATTGAGCATCCCACTGATGTAAGTAAAAATATACAAACTAACGACAAAAAATACTGAAAAATCTCTATGATGAATTTAACACTAATCTTTCGGGTCTGAAATTTAATGATGCCAACATCCAATCTGATCAAATCATTAAAGATTCATTTCCGTCCTTGTACTTTATGGATTTTGTTCTAACCAGATTCCTTATTTCCCAAATTGCAGGTCTTCGTCATCTCTTCTCGTGCCGTTGCTCAACGTGCTGTGTTGAAGTTCGCTAAATATACCGACACCACACCTATTGCTGGCCGTTTCACTCCTGGTGCCTTCACCAATCAAATTCAACCTGCTTTCCGTGAACCCCGTTTGTTGGTCGTCACCGATCCCATGACCGATCATCAACCCATCATGGAAGCTTCTTATGCTAACATCCCCGTTATTGCTTTCGTCAATACCGACTCTCCTCTCCGTTACATCGATATTGCCATTCCTTGCAACAACAAATCTCCTCACTCCATTGGTTTGATGTTGTGGTTGTTGTCTCGTGAAGTTCTCCGTCTCCGCGGTACCATCACCCGTAGCATTGAATGGCCCGTCGTTGTTGACTTGTTCTTCTACCGCGATCCTGAGGAAGCTGAGAAGGAAGAAGCTGCTGCCAAGGAACTTATGCCAGCCGCTAAGGTTGAAGAAGTCATTGATCATCCCGTTGAAGATGTTTCCAACAACTGGGCTGAAGAAGTTGCTACCGATGTTGTTGTAGCACCCACCGCCGCTGCAACCACTGGTGGTGCTGAAGATTGGAATGACGATACCGTCAAGTCCTCATGGGGTAATGATGCCAACTTCTAAAGTATGTTAGAAGGCTGTTTGTTTTTACACTCAAAATATTGACCGAAATAAACAAAATCGTTTTATTTCAAAGTAACTGGAAAACTATTGTGTTTTAATTTTGTCTTATTTAAATAACGTTTTGTGATTTAAAACGCTTCGTACAACAATTCACAAAAATAATTTAGTGTTTAGGTTAGGGGTGGTTGATTGATACGATTATACTGGGTTTCATTGTGTACTTACATGATAAATTGGAGTTTCACATTTGTCGTCTCCATCTCTTGTTTGTGTGCAATTCTAATGTTCAATATTGATCGAATTTTGTGCGTTGAATACAGAATTTTTCTGTGGATGGTACATCATTCCAAAAATGTATATATCAGCTTGTTTGGAATTTCTATTTAATTAGAATCGGCCAACATTATTCGGATTTCTTTCTGCCTTCAAATGTTTTCTGTTTACTTGCTTGCTTTATTGAATTCGATGTCCTTTTTTCTGTTTACACAACAAATCAAAAAGTAGATTAAGACATGTCGTATGTCTTATTTAAATTTACAAAATAAAATGTTTTTTTTTTTCAGAAAACAAATAGGCACCGATGAATTTGAGTAAATGCCACATTCCAACCAACTCCTAGAAATGCAATTGATAACAACGGCATTTTAAGTATCTATTATTTTAATTTGCATTACAACAATGACATCGAACTATTCCTAATCTTGCTTCTAACGATTAGGCAGGGCATAAGAGAAATTTTAGTTCTTGGTCCATACTCTACAGATATAATAGATCGATCTGAAGGCAAAACTCATGTTTTTTTTCTAGAGGCCAGTAATTTTCGAAACACACGAAGAAGATGTATTTTGAAAACAAATGCTGTGACATCACTAAAACTTTTTCTTTTTGTTCTATTTAACATAATTTACACTGTAAAACTTCATTAAAATGATGTATAAACACTCTTTTATTGACATTATTTCACTTTTAATAACAAGAAATAGTCATCAAACACTTGCTTCCTTTGTCAACATATTCGTTTTGCAAGTATCCAATACAGTGTTGCTTTTTGTTAGCAAAATCGCGCGCAAAATATTTGCTTGCAAAATTCCGTTTTCCCTATGCATTTCTTATGGGACTTATTGTATCGGTACTGGCCGTACTGGCCTTAAGCTTGGAAACAAATGCTACTACTTTGCACAAGATGGCGTCAGAATCAGGAATGGTACTGTCGGATTGAATTTTTGTAATTTCAATAGGTAAATAACACTTAAATTCATGTTGTAAGGCCATAAGACATCGAAATTCATGAAAAAAATATTTCAAAGTTCGCTCTTTCTGCAAAAATTTGATTGAAATAGAAACGATTGAGTGAATCCCAAGGTGCTTGAGTGTTTCGACAATATCCTTTCTGATTCTACCGCCATCTTGAGCAAAGTTTGAGAATCTAGTTACTTCATTATCTTTGCCTTTGCAAAGAATTTCAAACATTTGCCGTTCTCAACCTATGTGACCTTACAACATGGATTTAAGTATTTTTTACTGAGTACGATTTCTGCTGCGAGAGTTGTTAAAACTACACCATTTTCAATTGTAATTCAAAAGACACCATTTGAAATTCAAAAAATATCAATTGCATTTCAGAAATTCCATTTGAAATTCAAAAGACATCATTTGTATTTCCAATTGACTAGTTTTGAATTTCAAATGACGATTTTTGAATTTCAAATATTATCTTTTGAATTTCAAATGGAATTTTTGAAATTTAATTGATATTTTTTTCAAGTGATGTCTTTTGAATTACAATTGAAAATGGTGTAGTTGTAGATTCTATTTGGGTGTACAAAGGTTGCGTGGAAATGACCATACAATAGGTATATACCAAACTGGAACAAAACATAATTCCATTTTAAATTTAAAGCTTCGATGGTTTTGAATTACAAATTGAAATAAATAAATCAAATCAAAAATATTGTTTTTTTTTTCAAATTATTTTCATTCATTATTCAATTCATTTCATTCATTACGATAAATTTATAAGCCACAGGAATCTATAATTTGTTGCATCCTTAGAAAAGCATACAAAGAGATCCTAGCTTAAATATCTCTTATCTACGTTTTATAGAATTCAAGTGATTTTTGATCATTCGCCTGAGACGAACGAAAATAATTTCAAAAAACAAGCGCTTACATAAAATTCAAATCCTTATTAGCGTTTTCTTTTTAGAAAAAAAAAAAAACAATAATCAGCGGACAGAATTTAAGAAATTATAACTTACGCCTTTAAAATGGGAATCTGTATAGATTCGTGAGCTTAAAATAAACCACCATAAATGTGGAAAGAAACATAAGGGGGATTGCAGTACTGGTTAACAGTTCATAATATAATTAATTACAGGGTTTTTCCAACAAGAGGTGTTATTTTGGTATTCAAAGAAAAATTTCATTTTTTGACATAAATTATCGGATGTTTATTTCATAATAAAGAGGAAGGTATGCCGTTAATAATGAAAAACAACATCAGCCAAATGGCCACCACCTTTTCATGACCAAATCGCAAAGTGGCTGTCCTCGATAGGCTCACGAATTCTATATTTGAGGTCTTGAATCGATGCTGGGCTGTTGGCGTAGACCTTATCTTTCACGTGGCCGCAAAGGAAGAAGTCGCAAGGTGTTAAATCACAAGATCTCGGTGGCCAATTGTGATCACCTCTTCGATAGGTAACACGGTCCGGACATTTTTCCCGTAAAAGAGAAATGGTTTCGTTGCTTGTGTGGCACGTAGCACCGTCTTGTTGAAAGTAAACGTTGTCCAGATCAATACCATCCAACTCCGACCATAAAAAATCATTAATCATCTCTCGATACCGTAACTGTTGATCCAACCTTATTTTCGAAAAAGTAAGGTCCAATGACCCGCCGGACCTTAAACCGCACCAAACAGTCACACGATGAGGATGGAGAGGCTTCTCAACAATAACTCTTGGATTTTCCCAGCCCCAGATGGTACAATTTTGCTTGTTGGCGTGGCCACCGAGGTGGAAATGGGCCCTATCAGTCAAGATGATTTTTCAATGGAATTCCGGATCATTGTCATTCATGAATTTTAATAATTTCAATGCGTTGTTGAAGCACGTATCGTTCCATTTTTAGTAATGGCGTAGATACTACTTGTCAAATGTCAAAGAATAAAAGCTTCAAAAGTGACAGCTACCGAAATACCGGGTGATTCAAAATAACACCTCTTGTTGGAAACCCCTATATTATAGTGTTTCCAAATGTTGAGAACGGAACTACTAGAAGATTTCCTGAAGAAGGTGAGGTATTCTTAGCAATAAATATCAAAATTGACCACTTTTAAGTGTTCTAAAGTTGATAGGGAAGCCTGTGTTTCATTCATCTGAAATAAGCTGCGAAAACTAAATTTTCGATGGCGAATATGTAGAAAACGCCATACGTAAATCAGGCATATAATTGAAAACGTTTGCAGTTCACTATACATAACCGTTTATGCGAATTTTCGTTCGGAAAAAAAGATTTTATTTTCGGATAACAAAAGTTTACCCAGATCGGCTTTAGAACTAAACCTTGGGGATGATTGGTATTTTTGCCAATACAACGACCCCAAGCATAAAAGCGTACTACGTATGTTCCTGTCTTTTATATAATCTCATTTCATTTATTTCTTTGTAATTCTAAGCCAAGTGGCCGATTATAATTGTCCACATGTTATGGAAACGCCACCCTGATATAAAATTGGTTGAGAATTTATGGAATTATATCGACTACAAAAACCGCTATTTTCAACAAACCATGCCTTAAATGGACTTAACTTGAGGAAATGCGGAATATCAGCCCCGAATATTGAAAAAAAAAATACACAATGAATGCAAACTTGTCAAAGGAAATTAATTTTGATCGACGTAATGCACGCAAAATATAGTGAAATTAAGAGATTTTCCATCTTAAAAAATGTTGTCCCAGTTTGGATTATTCTTGTACATAATTATTTTATTATATATTAGTATTATTACTAAAATGCCGTATATTAATAACCACAAAATTTGCGATTTGTACTTCGATGTGTATTCTTAAAATTTACCCAAAAAATCCAACTTGCTGTACAAAGCAAATTTTCTAAACATTCGAACCAAAACAAGAAATTCTGTACAAATCAATTGTTTTAAATTATATGGGCATACCACCCATGATCGATTTTGATGAATCTTTCAGAACACTTTCATATCATTAACTGTAAACTCTATGCAAAATTTCAACACATTCGAACTAAAGCGAAAAATTTTGTATGAAAAAATCATTTTTAGTAATATCGGCGGTATGTGATGACCGGCCGTGGCCGTTTTTTTTTATGAAAATTCATATTTTTTAATTACGTTAAAATGTTTTTGCACTCAAATGTATTCTATAATAAATGCACGCTTTTGGGCGGTCGGTGATGATCAATTACCGGCGAATATCGTTTTTGTAAATGTTATTTGTTGTGATGCATAAATTGCACATCTTCCCTATCTGCACAATTAAGCAGTTTTTAAATAAATAAAGCATGGAAAAATATAAACTCTGCCAATTTTAAATTTTATGTAAAAAATAATTTATTTTATAGATTTGTTAATAAATTTCATTATAATTAAAATTTTCAATTTCCATATAAATAAATTTTGTTAATGTATTAAATATGTTTTTTTTTTTTCGTTATTTGTTTCATACATTTTTAGAATATACGTTTCTTCTTCTTTTGTTAATTTTATTATTTTCTATTTATTCAGTATTGATCCTAAATTTAGGAAATAAGTAGGTAACAAACAACATCAATCGGTAAAACACGATTCCACTGTCGCTAAATATAAATGTAACTTAAATCTTACCGATTGAGTGTCGAACCTTTTTGGTTAAACTTATAATTTTGTTAAATATTTCCATTAAGAATGTTGAAAAATAAAACGATGAAATAAAAGAACAAACATGGTTAAAAATAATAATGATGGTGTATTTAGGCATGTAACTTTATACAATACAATATTGAATTTCTATGTTTAACTGGTTATTATCGATTTATTATGAAATGTATACTTTTCTTCTTTAATAAAAAAATCGAGGGGAGCGACTGGTAGAGATTTCTTTATATATCCAAGTTTAACAGAAGGTATGTACATTAAATTTAATTTAATTCGGATAATTATTTTAATACAATGAGTTCCATGTTTTTGAACGTGTACTACACACACTTGTATAAATAATTCTGAGCAATTTGGTCCTTTCGAATATATGTTCAGATTTATCATCGAGGCAAAAGCTGAGCCAGAGTGTACACCTCTCTTCTTGTTTTAGTTTAATTTTTAGACTTGCTTGGTTTTATATTTCATTTAAAATCAATATCTTAAGACAGTTCTTATTTAGTTAATGACTTGAATGCCGAATCAATCCTTAAACTTGTAGTTTAAACTTACAATTTTTAGTTCCATACATATTCTAATAAGAAGAGTTTAAAGTAATGACGTCTTTTCTTTTTATCTACATCTTGAGTCAGAGTCTTTTTAATGTATTTTCTAAAAAACCAAGATTGAAAAAATAGTCTTCTGCTCTTTTTTGTAGGAGTTTTAACGAAAAGTGAAATAAATAAAATCGTTGTTATTATTTCTATCAGATATCAGACATGAAAACGCCATTAGACAGAGCATTTTTTGAATCGAACTCTTAATTTTTCAACAATTTGAATCTTTAAAATATTTCAAACCGTGGAACTTACACCAGAACGTTAATTTTGGATAATTCTGATTGAATCCAAATTTTCAGCGAATTTTTTTTCAAATTAAAAAGTCTATTGCAATAAAATATCCATTTAATTAAAGAAAAATCAATTGAAAATAAATAAAATCATCTGTCTTCAAAATATGTCATATTAAATTACAAAAATCATTTTAAAATTTTTTGGCAATTAAATCGAACTTTTGAATTTCTGTTGATATTTTTAATTTAAGTTGAAAATGGTTTAGAACTCTCATATTAGCAGAACAAATCTAATAAAATATCAAGTTTTATTATTTTAAACAGTTTGAATTTAAACATTTTAATTTTTAAAACAAATTATGATAAACCTTTAAATAGTTTTCAGTCGACAACAAACAACGACTTATATATCTAAGGTTTTAAATATCTAAGAAATCATATTTATGTATGAATATTCTAGTTGAAACCTTAAATATTCAGATATGTGGTAGAAACCGATTTTCTATATTGATGAATGCAATTTTGATGGTATAGAGTGTAATATCATTGGATTTATATATCCGGCAAAACAATATGTAAATGTAGAACGGCTCTGTGCTGAATTATCAACCTTGTGGTTTCAAACCATTTTTTTTTTCGTGAATTCATGTTTTTTAAGGGTTCAAAACGTTTCTTCTTCAATTGAATTATTCTTTAATCATGCAAATGACGGCATCAGTTCTAGCCTAATCTCTAATTTAAAAACACGAACCCACGAAAAAAGCAGTGGATATCATCACAGGGGCGTATACGGTAACTATGAATTTGTTTTCATTGAATCTATTAATTACTTTCTCAACTTCTTTGTTTAATCCCTGCCAAACTCGTTTTTTTTCAAAAAATCAAACAAACAAAAACAATTTTTTTGGGACAAAGAATAGAACAAGTGTTACACTTTCTGTAGAAATACTTGATCAAATTGAAGATTCAATTCTAATATTTTATCTATATACATCATTTTAGCTAAAGCTAAACAAAAGCAGTTAACTTTTTTGTTTTGTCGTGTCTTATGGTCTGGTGGGGCTTATATCTTTTATGAAAGTCGTTCAGCTCCAAGACAAATGTAACGAAAAACAATATTCAACTTAGCTACACCATTCTAGAAGAGATTTTGTTTCGAAATGTGAAACACAGTTTTATATATACGTATATTCCAAATAAATGAACTTGAGTTGAGTTATGTAGATTTATCATTGAATATGTGTCTATGTGTGTGTGGCAAAAAGAATTTTATTATAATATTATTGTTATAAAAAAAAACATTAAATAATTAACTGATATACACATAAATTAATGATAAATAAAATAGTAATATTAGTGAAGAGAGGGAGAGAAAAACAAGAGTGCACATTTTGTTTCTGGTACAGCATTTATAACAAAAAAGGAAAGGAAAAAAACATGCAAATATCTTTTAAGTAATAAAATCAACTTAAATAGGAGGCGTAGATTTTGACTTGAAATAATTTTTTGTTTTCGTTAAATATAATTGCAGAAAATGTTATCTTCTTTTCAGGTTTGGAAGGGGCGAGAGAGCGAGCTCCACTTCCTACAATACCTACTAATCATAGTTATAGATTTTCATCTCAAATGTATAAAAAACACAAATAATATCTTAATGTTTAAAGGGATTTGGTCTTGCTTTGAAAGTAGCAGCTTTTCTCAATTCCCGTATGCGCTCCTCTTCACGTCTTTTGCGTTCTTCTTCCTCCTGGAAATAGTAAAAAATGAAAATGCATTTAAATAAGAATATAGATATTTATATTTATTTATACTACTCATATGACAAACGTGTGAATTTGCAGTTATTAAATTGTTAGTCTACTTAAAAAACAAATTTAAAAAACAATATTCTAATAAATAAATGATGGACTTGTGTATTTAACATATTAGCGTTTACTGTGTGTTTTCTCGTAGGTTTCTAATGCATAATAAAACAACGCACAACGCGCCGTTGATGACACCGGTTTTATTAATTCATTTTGGTGCTGAATCAAAAGTTCGAGCAACAACACTTTGTTGTTTGATTGCATATAAAGAAAGCTGTTCGGTCGGAATTTGCTAATTGTATTGATGAGACGGAAGGTATTCATTCTAAAAGGTGTACTATCCACATTTGAAAAGTAATCATGTGCTCATAATGCAAATTATTTTTGAACAGGTCGCATTTATAGACAATTTTGAACTCAAGGCGGTATCAACCAAGCTTGAATGTGGCGATAAGAGTATATGTGCGTCAGCAAATTAGTGCATTAAGGCAATCGCTAAGAAAATTTAATCAACGTGTTATGTACACGAATTATTCTCAGCCAAACAATCTGTAGAATCTGTTATATATTCTCCCCACAGTGTAGGGTATTCATAACCGCTTCGAAAAACTATAAAACCCTACATTTTTTATTTCAACCATTAAAACCACTAAGACCATCGACAGAAGGTCTTCACTACATGCATTTCTAGTCAATCGTACTTCGATGTCAGTAGTTAAAGGTTTAATCATATTTGAAACATCTATTCTGATATACATTAGGAACGTTTCGGGGTACTTATAGATCGTTATTTATATTTATTTATTTATTATACTTAATTATGTAATGACAAAGGACGAAAATAAAAATTAATGGAAATATGGTTCTAATGGTCAAATGTTGGTTACTGTGAAAAAAATAATTGTATTTTTAATTTTTTGGCAAGATTTCGTCTTATAAAATTAATTTTTTATTCACTTTTCAAATTCGAAAAACAAAAATTTTAAGTTTTTGTTTTACGACAATTTTAGAAGTCAATCAGAATAACTAGTAATAATTCGTAAATCGAATTAAAATATATTTAATTCCTATTGAAAAATTAATTTTTTCAAGATCAATATCTAGAAATCGAGTTTTGTTTTCGTTCTTATTTCTCTTTTTATTTAGGTTTGATATCATTTGTTTTTGTTTTCGTTCTTCATAGACAATATGTTTTTGATTCGTTTTGCATGCAGGGTGAAGGGGACTGTTCCGGAATCATTTGCTAAGCTTCTTCCTCACTAATCAATGCAACGACTACTATTTTGATTATCAGTCTAATATATGAATAAAACACAGTCACAAGTCATCATCATAAATCAGAAGATGGATCCAGATGAGTGCTTATGATGCGTCAAATCCAGAACAATGTTTATACACTCCACGAGAGTATAATGTCTTGGTGCATTTGTTTGTAACACCCAAAAGGAAGCGAGATAGGCCCATAATTAATTATACCGATCGACTTAGAATCACTTTTTGAATCGTTTTAGCAATGTCTGTCTGTCCATATATTCTTGTAATCAAAGTACAGGTCGCAATTGTAGCCAGAACCAAATGAAACTTTGCACAACGAAGTTTTTCGGGATAAGGACGAACGCTATTTAATTTGAAGAAAATCAGTCCGGATTTAGATAAAGCGCCCATACGAATTTCACTCTCGGTTTGACTCTTTTCACTCTAGATACCACATATTTTAACAGATATTCTTCAAAATTGGCGAAACATCTTATATTTCAACTAGAAACACCTGTGGTGAAAATGGCTCAGATCGGTTCAGATTCAGATATAGCTCCCATACAAATTTCGCTCCTAAATTGAGTATATCCGCTATAGAAACCACATATTTAATAAGATTGTCTTAAATTTTGGCAAAACATATTATATTTAAACTAGAAAGACCTGTGGTGAAAATAGGTTAGATCGATTCAGATTTATTTATAGTTCCCATTCAAACTTCACCCCGATTTGACTTTTCTGCTCTAGAAATCACATATTTTACCAGAACTTCTTCAAATTTTGCAAAATATCTTATATTTTAACTTGAAACAACTATGGTGAAAATCTGTTAGTTTGGTTCAGATATGTATATAGCTCCCATACAATCGCCCTAGAAACCATGTATTTTCCCCGATTTTCTTCAAAGAGAGCATAAAACGTTATATTTGAACTGGAAGTAATTATTGTGAAATTTAGTTCTCTTTATTCCATGTTTGGATATAGCCCCGATACAACTATTCTTTTCTATTTGTCAAATTGGACCAGGTCATATTAGCCTATGATTAGAAAACGTAGAAAAAATTCTTCCCGTTTTCACTTTTTTACCGAGTTGAATTGTATTCTGATAGAAAGTGGACCGCCCGACTTTAGCCTTTCCTTACTTGTTTTTTATTTTGTAAGTGAAGCCCCATTTTAAATATGTGATTACTCGGAATCAAATGTGGTTTACCAAGTTTATTCATTCTGAAAAATTGTTGGCGAGATTCTTCGTAGTAATATTTTTTATTTCATTTGTTAAGTCTATGGAAACAACTGCCTACAGACCAGCAATGTACTACATTTTTTCAAAATTTAAATTAGTATAACAAAAATATCTTGAATTAGTTATATTATTTAACAGTCTTTTAAAATAGTAAAATCTACTAACTCACAAATAGTATTATAAAGTTTCGTCGATTTAATTATGGATCCATTAGAAGCATAATTATAAAAATGTCGGCTTAGTCAATCGGTTATCCTACTTTAATTTTGAGTTCGACTCACATGTACTAAGTAAGTTGAATATGACGCATTTTTTGATTTACTCAAATGCTTATGCTTCTTCATCGCTATCATCAGATATGGCGAAGATTAATCCAAGAATTCATAAATCATTTTATTGGTATATCTATCAATAAACGTGCAGTTGTTTGATTTGTATTGTATTGACTGTTTTATTATGCTATGTATTTAAATACATCGCATTGTCTAAAATCGAATAAAATATTTAACAATAGACTCGATCGGCCCGGCCTTAAGCCGCTGTGACGCGTAACCCTTTTTATTTTCTGATGTACTACATTTCTTCGGACTGCTACTAGGCAAATCAATGACTGAAGCAATAAAATACTTTGACAGCAACAATGCCTAATTTCCATTCAAATGGTATGACCATGCAACAAACAACGGCAACAACTAATGAGTACACCCACCACCACCACACTACAACAATAACGAAAACACTTTTCAACATATTATATTTAAACGTGAAAACATTTCGATGAAAAAGAAAAGAATTGCAAGTGAAATTATGGCAAATACAAAAGAAAGGCAGGTAAGAAAAAAAACTATATGTATGCGAGTACTGCTGTTAATGCCACATACATATGTATATGACAAAACAAAATCGTAAAGCAAATTTGCCGGCGTACAAGAAGTACAACTTACACTAGGTCATACGAAAGATTTGCAAGAAATTACGATTAAAATATTTTTAAAGGTAGACAGTTCAACTTTTTTTTTATTTTCTTCTGGATCGTTTGGAAGATGTTTTTAATTGTTGCTGCGGCTACAGCTACTATGCAGTTCTCTCCATTTACCAATATTGACTTAAAAAAATATAATTTATAAAATGAAAACTGAATTTTTATTTCTATGAAAGAATACATTTCCAAAAACAGAATAAATTAAATAGGTTGTTCAGATTATGTTTATCGGAGCTAATCTGGAAAGAATTTGAATTTACAATAAATAAAATCACTTGTCGATCGTAACTTCCCGATATCGAATCCAGTGACTAGCCCTCTGTTCAAACGTATCAATAAATATAATATATAATTGGACACCAAATATACCAATCGGAATAAATGGATTATTGTGCTTATTTCTTTCTTTGGCTGCACATTTAGCAGGCAAAAATTGTGGTAAGTACGTTTATAACATGTTGTAAAGATGATAATAGAAGAATTAGAGAATGACGGTGTGCTTTTCTTTGGCAAACAAATACCCACACAGACATAAAAAAGGCAGTTATGTGGTGAAAACAGGTGAATGCATAAATAGCAAAAAAGGCAGACCGGAGCATGAAAGTAGGAGGAAAAGAAAGCCAGAGTGGCGACAGCACTCATCACACTCCAAACATCAGCCAAGAGCTCAGCAAGTAACGCGTGCAAAATGCATGCAGTGTCGGAACATTAATGAAATTTATGAGTGTTTCCGATCCAGCTTAAAAATAAAACAAAATCAAAACACCATCATTGACGACAACAACGACTGCGAGGCACACAACATAAAAACCTATAAAATATGAATCATTCCGAGTAATTTTTCGATAATAATTTAATTTCGTTTTTGCATTTTTTCCTCTCGCCATAAACTTGTCTGGGACAGAAAGCTCCAATCGACATGGGTTATCGCTTCGTAACATAATCATATGAATGCATTTGTGTTTTGACACTGAATGCGATTTGTGTGTATTTATTTCCTTTGAATTCAGCTGTCGAGATAAAACAATGTGAATCACTCACGTGTTAGGAATTTACAATCTTCAGAGTGCAACACGACAGTTCATTAGCTCGTACACAACATTTTAAAATGCATAATACTGTGCGGAATGAAAAACAAGCGGGGATGGCAAATCTGTATAAAATTCATACTCAATCTGCTCAAAAATTAGCGGCTTGTGAAATAAACGTGCCTAAACACGAAGTTTAGAAATTAAATTTTCTGAAATCAATGTTTCGATAACAACAAACCAGAAAACTTATTGTCACCTGAAATGCAAAAGGGCTGGACATAAAAAAAATCAAAATCCTCGCAAAATATTAGCCTTCATAATAACCGCTAGGTGGTAGTACCAATTTTTTCATCCCAATGATGTACTTGCCTTGTTGTTACTGAAGTAACCTGAATAATTGTTAGTGCAATACCGCAATGGTGTTCTTATTAATTACTTTTTGCTCCTCTTGTAAAATTATAATAAGAAATGTGATCATCAGGTGATGAATTATTGTGACAATATGATTAGTCAATGCGAAGTGGTATACAAATTATTATTTTCAAACTCGTGTGTTGTTCATAAACAAATTAAGAATCACTGACTGAACAATTTGTGTTATTTAATCAAAGGTCTTCTTATACAAAGTACATCAACGTCAAGAAATGAGGCCCAGAAATCTGATGATTGATAACAACGACGGTCTAACTACTCACAACGTCGTCTTCAATATGCGTCAGCAAACACGTATTGAAACAACAAAACGTATAATGGGAGGTAGTGGTGATAATAACAACATAGAAATCCACACCCAGCATACATATCATGTAATCGCAATCAATATAATTTGAAGATCTCTGAAAGTGATTCTTCTACCATTTATTGCCATCAATTACGATAAACAATGATTGCCTGATTAACTATGATTCCTAATCCATGACAACACCAAACAAAAATATCACTGCATGACACTTGTTGTGGCGTTTATGATTTCATTGTCATTAAAATGTGGAAGATTCATAGTAAATTTAATAAAAACGCTTATTATATATAACAAGCACATGATATGTATATAAATATATACATATGTGCAGATGTACATACTCATACAGCTTTGGAGATAAGCAACAATAACGCAAAGATAAGTAAAAAAGGTACATTGGCATACAGCAGTGCTGAGAGATATAGCTACGGTTCATTACAAGCTAGCGATTAGTTAAAATTATAATAGAATAATTGATCATTTTTAAAAAGCATTTAAAATAAATAAAGAAAATAATAAAAATGTTGTTTTTCAGTTAACTTAGTTTAATTTATTAAAACAAACTCTAGACCAAAATAAAATACAACAAAGATGTTTGAGAAATGAGTGGATTTCTAAAATTACCTTCCCTTGCTGCCCGAAAGCAAAAATTTTGCGGTCCGGTAAACTCAATAAAAGGAATAAACTTTAATTTTTGGTAATTCGATTCCGCGATATCTGTATATAGCTACGGCAACATAGTTGGCGTGTTGAGCTGTACAATAAATAAACAGTTATAAATATTGACATCTTTCCAATCACAGCTGTTGTGCACAAATTGGACGCAATTAAATCATATTGGGACAGTCATATCAACACACCTACACACAGCGTCGCACAATGGAAGAAAGAAAGACTACAACGGTGGATAAACAGAAGCAACACTGAAACCAACAGTGAAGAGAGACAACATTCGTAACAAAATCATAAATAAATAAATAAAAACAAGCGCTGATATTTTTACAAGCTACTTACAACACAAATGAAAGCAAGTATGTGCATAGGCCTGAGAGGCATACATATGGCAATATGTAACCATCCATTTGTAGTGTGAGGAACACCGCGTGTAGTGAACAAAACAAAAAACAACAAATTGTTATAAGATAAAAATAAAATTTTACACGGGAAATTATATGACGATCACGATGATGTCGCCTTTGGCGTCTTTGTCTCGTCTGTTTGTGGTAGGTGGTGTTGGAGCCATTTAACAAAAAAAAAAAATAAAAAAACATAAACAAGATAAAAATACTTACACCACCACCACCACAATATTGAGGTTCTGCCTTTAGTGTACATATGAAATTCCGTTTTAAAATCTGGCGAAAGATTGGCTCCCTATATATTAATAAAATATCTTACATATCCATTCTATATTTCATTGTAGTCTCAGTATGTTTAAATGTGATATTTTGCATCTACCTTCAAAATGAAAGAATTGGCTAATCTATGAAACTTAAAATAAAGTAAATAGGCACTTTAAACCTTAACAGAAAGATATATCCATAAATACAACACAAAATTATGGATATTGCATGAAATTGTCCTTATGAAGAGTTCCATAAAAAATCAAATTAATGTAATCAAAAGTTATATCTCAGCCTGCAAAAGACTCGGGGTTATCCGAAAATGTAAGAAGATTTGTCATTTGGTACAGAATATAAGGATGTTATTGAGATAAGATTACTTGACAACAATTACCTACTTGTCCATATGTCCGAGCAAGAATTCGGAACATTTTTTTACAAGCCTGACCTAGCATTACACATTTATTTTTTACATGGTAGACATGGACTATTCTGCCCTTATCCAATAACAAGCTCCGACTGCCATAGGAATCATTCTTACATATAAGACTTGTCTATGTGATTTCTATCAGCCTTGCTCTAACTTCTGCAGTGGTTTTAAATTACTGCTTTTATCGTGAATTCATGTTTTTAAATTACACTTTGACTTCGAAACTTATCTTCTTAAATATTCGTAAACGAGAAAAATTTTCAGTGTGTTTTACAAGGAGAGTTAAACGAAAAATTACAGAACGAAATTTCCATAAATACTGTTGGAAGAAATCGTTCCGGTTACAATGCGGCGGTCAAAGAAATAATAATACACATAAAGCTCCAAAACTGTCTTGAAGTCGACTCTACAATTTGTCTGTGTTTATATAATACAAACAATAAATAAATAAACAATTGTATGGTGACCACCTTAAGAGTTGAAGATAAAGGATAGGTATGTTCTGAGAAAATGCTTGGGTTGAAAAATATTGGAGTTCAGTTATACATTTGAGACCTCTTGGGACAGGAAGATGCTCTTTTTACTGATATAACTAAAATCTAAATGCAAAAATCGCTTATAATTTGACTTTTTGTTATAAGTTGCATAAAATACATAATGACCGAGAATTAAAAATACCAAAATTTGGAATTATGTCTTTGAAATGGGACGGCAGAGGAAAATCTTCTATAAAAGTTCGTGAACTTAAAATACACCACCATAAAGCATGAAAGCCTTAAGGAAGATGGGAAAACTGGCCAACAGCAGCCATTCCAAAGTCTACAAAAAATTTATATATCTAAAAACTGGCTATAATCAGATATAGCAAATAGCATTTATTGCATCATATGAAATGAAATAGCTTAGGTCTTAAAAATTTTCTATGAGCTACATTCATTTACTATATCCAGATCACTTTCCTCACTCCAACATCGCTAAAAGTGTTTTGTGGATTCGCTTAATTCGAGATGACAAATAATATCAATGTCGTTGCCTTTTTTATTATTATTATTTTAAGAAGATTAACTGGAGAAAATGGAAATTGAGAGAAACAAATAAAAAATACGAAAGCAAACAAAAAACTCGTTTATTGTTAACTAACGAGAGGAAAAAAACTGCGAAAGAGCATTTGCTAAAACCATGTATGAGCTTCAGATAAGATTAGACAGCCAGCAAACCAAGCAGCAGCAGCAGACTTTAAAAGTAATGCATGACTCGCCTTTTTAAATGCAAATTTAAATAATGAAACGAAAATTAAGCGCAGAAAAAGTGGGACGTTTAACATGTACACATGTATGATAAAAGTACATTCGTAGAGAAAGACTCACCATTTATTAAAGAAAAATTTCGTATTTCTCAGGCGTACAGGTATCCTTTTATTTCGTTGTTAAAGAACGAAGTATTGTTTGTTATGGTGTTTTTGTGAAAATATTTATAGAAAATGTACGATAAACAGTTTGATTTTTTGGGCTTAGGCATTAACAACTTCAACGCCAAACACCCACATATGCGCCTTTTCATATACATCCTCCTGATACTCGATTCGATGCCTGCATTCTCATTTCGCTTTCCTTACCACCCAAACCCAACCGTCATCGTGTCCTACGCCGTCACCGCCCCCTCTTTCCCGAAATTTCTTTAAATATCAATTGTTGGGTGTATGACTAGAATTCACATGGGTATTGTTGGTCTCTGGGGCCGATAAGATACTGGTGTCACCATAGAATTTGGGCTCATCGTGCTGTTCATTGCCAGCGCCGTTAGCTTCATCTTCAGAATCATCATCACCCGATGATTCATTAGCATTGCCCTGCGAATCACTGTGAGACTGATTCAAAGAGTTTGATGATATCTTGGCTGACTCCTGCTTAACAGCCTTACTCAGACGTTCGTAACAGCTGGCGCACACACGTTGCGGTTTCGAGCTTTGCTGGGGCAATAGGAATTTCTTCGATGAGCATGGTCCACATACCACGGCACCGCAGTTGCGACAGTGGTGGCGTCGTACGATCATTGTGAATTGTGTTTTCTTGCAATGCATGCAAATGGTGGCCTCGGCATCGGGTACCCAAACGGCTGCATGATTCTCTACAGGCTTTTTGCCCGACTTCCTCAGCAAATCCTCGACACACTTGTTGATATGAGCCATCCATTCTTGTTTCTCTGTGGCCGTAGCCGCACATACCACAAACGATTTCGTGGTGGTACGTATCAGCCAACCATTACGATACTGTGCACAATCGTCAATGTTCTCCAATGAAACTTCTTCCAAAGGCATAATGTGTTGTTTGTTGTATTTCTTTTTGCCAATGACAATGTTACCATAGACAAGAATATCATTGAAGAGGAAAAATTGCCGGGACTTTGGACGTTTGCGACACATTTTGGTTAAGACACCCTCTCCCACCAATACACGGCCGGGTATGGCCAGTGGCACACCAGAACTGCCAAAACAATTTTCCACCGTAGCAATGCGCCTGGTGTTGGCTTCGGAATTCACCAAACGATCAACCATTTCAGCGTGATGTTAATGTAATATCAGTTATTATTATCCTTTTCTATATCGATTTTTTTAAACGCAGTTGTGTTTTTAAATAAAACAGATGTATTTTGCTTATTTGCCTCCACGGAGTCACGTATTTTTAATTTTCTTTTTTGTGTTTGTCTTTCTTTTGGAACGGAAGTGATTGATAATTGTTTTACTTGGTTTTCGGGTTTTTCTTTTTGACGCTTGCTTGCACTTATTCTTGTTACCAATTATTTAATTTTTCTTTGTGTTGCTTTTTATAAAAGTTATTTTTATAACAAATAATAAATTATTCTGTAAAATGTGGTATTCCTCTTGTTTATTAATTCGACTTCGTAAGACGTTTTGTGCAACACAAAATAATAATCACGCTCACACACCGAATCACCGAATTCACAAAAGAAAACGGGGAGAGTCTGTCTGTTGATTGTCAATTGTCAAAGTGTTGTTTTTTTTATTGTGTTTGTGTTGTGGGCTCGCGAACAAAGTGAAATTCAAACCAGTGTTGTTAAGCGTCGAATTTTAAAAGTAGAATGGCAAGGCATTAAGGCGTAGAAGGCGAAAAGGGTTTTAAAATTAAACGTAATTATTTTTGTTCTTATTTTTCAAATGCATTTTAGAGTCCAACCAAAGATACTGAAGTAGGGAAGTGTTATGGCGAAAATAAATGAACAAATTTTATTTGAAGGGGAAGAAACGTCAAGAATCGAATAGAATATAATTACAGACTTCTTGATTTCATAAATTTGACGGCTTTTGATGAATGGATTTTTCATTTTTGTGTCTTTTCTTTACTATTTCAAGGAAACAGCGTAATTTTGCAAAATTCAATTCAAAATATCCCCTCCTTAAGACAAACTAAAGAAATGTTCCTGAGTTTGAATGTTAAAGGACATCTTGTATATCAATAGTATTTGATTCGTTATTATCTGTCATCGCTTTAATTATGCAAAATAAAAAATGAACGCTTATTTTACCAATTCCTACACTTTTACATTTTAGAAAGATTAGTGTTATAATTCAAAGAAATGCATGTAACAAAAATGAAAAGCGAAAGGTATTTTGTTGTCTGAAATTAATGCCTATGTGATGACTGTCGCCACAGATAAGCCAAAATATATTAAGATTTTCATACAAAGAAATTCGCATATCTTGATGCACGTCTAGAAGACAGATTTGTTTGAGATGAACGAATTATCTCAAACGAAGATTTTATATATTGATTTTTTCAAGTTTTATATAAAAATTCACAAAGTGAAGTTAGATTGATTCTCCAACTCTCAGTAAAAGTTAATTTTGGAATGCCTGCTCTTGAATCTTACTCAATGAGAAAATTAACTTAACCAATTACAGCCCTCTGTATTATTGTAAGTTTATAATAATTCACAAAAATACTATTATAATATTCTACAAAAATACTATTGAAATCGAAACGATTGAGTGAATCGGTAGATAATGTAATGTTTCGACACTAAAGATATCAATCGTCGTCGTTGTTTGTCGCTCTTATTGAGGTTATGCGCCCCAACAATTCAAACACTTTGCAACACTAGTTTGAAAGGAACTTGACTTTTGAACACTCAAAACACTCTCCCACACACACATAACACAAAAGTGAATGAAAAATGTATTGTTCTTCTAGAAATTGCGTTTTCGCTCTTGTAGGCAACCGACAATCAACCAATTGTGAATCACAAACATGCAATGCGATTTTTAATTTTCATTTGGTTTTTCTATTCTATGTAGGAAGAATAATTTTTAATAAAAACATTTTCGTTTATAGATCCATTTTTATCCGTCACAAATTCTTACACATTTAAAAATTAAACAAACATAAAATTAATCAAAAAGTAATAACTACACACAACAAAATAATGATACAAAAAGAAAAGAAACTAAAAAACACAGCCAGAAGCAACAGACCGAAACGACGAAAAGAAGAATAAGCAATAAGACGCTCTTAATTAGGTATGCTCTCTCTCCAACAAATCAACACTTTACAACACTATTTTCAATAGGCAGCCACCCCCTAAGAGGAATTGAGGGAAATAGAATCATGAAACTGTCTGAAGAGGAAGCAAAAAAAAAACAAAATAGAGTCGGAAAAAAAACTCAAGAATAGAGTGGGGAAATAAAAAACACAAACTTTTGAGTTGATATCTAGGGCCATGTAACAGAGCTAGGGTATGTTTCTGTGGCTTATTTTCGTTCGCCTGAGGCGAGGCGAACGATTAAAAATCACTCATTATTACATGAATTCTATAAAACGATTCCATTCGGAAGTGGAATGAAATCTGAATTTTTCTTCTACAGGAAGTGTAAAACAAATTTTTATCCCGGAATAAAACCACTTTCAATTTCCATAGTAAAATTGTACATCAATTAACCGTCAAAAATTACTTTGAAATAAATTAAAATGCATAGTCTTTTAGACTTATTTAGGTAACAATTTTAAACTTTGATTCACATAACTTCAAGAGATTTGACACTTCCCCAAGTTTCGAACATTTCGAAAATTTCTTTTCGAGGATTCATTGCCACTACTTTCAACTGTTCAAATAACAAACTTCGAAGTCTAAATCGTAGCTCAAAAATGAATGTACTTTTCTGTTATTATCCTCCAGAACTCCACAAAATGTAGCACGACACGTAGCTCGTATATAAACTTTTGTCAATGATTTTTGTTTATTTTTACGTGAATATTTTCCAACAGACCCTTATTTAAAAAGACTACTGTCCGGGAGCAAGAGTTAAGGTCGTATGTTGACTAATGTCAATCACTTTATGTGATTTTTTAACATTATTATTTGATAGTGAATGAATGGAGGACAAAAAACGACTTTTGATGATACAACCAAATGCAATTACATTATAAGGTAAGTTGCGTTTCATCATTGGTTCGATAAAGCAAATTTGTTTTGGGGACTTTTTAAAATCGTTAACCCATTTAAAATCACTGTATTTGGTATTTTTGGCAATAGAAGGATAGGGAGACGGTGTGTTTCAGTGTAACACGACTTTTAATTTTCCGAAATGTATAAGGATATGATAAAATAAGTAGACAATATATACATATGTATGAATGTCAGGGCCACGCTAATCGACTCGGAGGCACCACTAGTTTGTATAAAAATCTTGAACCAATCCACAAATTCATTTCAAATAATATTTGAATTGTAAAATCGTTGAACTATTCCATATGCCAATATTTCAATTACGAATACAGATTAGTCTTCTCTCCGATCATTCTATTAGTTATGGGATTATATACATATAATAAAATTTTACATTTTCTGGAGATTTCACGGTATAATATGAGAATTCCAGCTTTATAAAATATGTGGACAGATGTTGGGGTGCTATGTATATTCTAAACAAAGGGGTTAATACTTAAGGCAGCATGCATGGTTCGGAAGATATTAATGTCTAGGAATTTAAAGGAATAAAAAGCACACACATTTACAACACACAATCACACGTACATAACACCCGAATGGACATGTATATAAATATGCTGTAAAATGCAAACGTGCTTACAATTTCTACCTGTTTTCGTTTTTCCTCCAACGCTTTATGCTTGGTCTCATCGTAGTGTTTACGCACAGCCAGCCGCTTCTCTGTATGCAAATTGAAAGGACACTGTTGTATGATCTGTTGTTTCTTTTCGGGAACAAAAGGTTTCTCTTTTAAAACGGTGGGTGGTCGAGATTCGAATTTAGGAGCTTGACTCTTTTGTTTCCATTCTTCCAACTAAAAAATACGAAAGAAACTAAAAATAACTTCATCTGTTTAGGCATATTTCCATAATCATCGTACCCTCTTTCTTCGTTTTTCTTCAGCTTCTTTTGATTTTTTCAGCACTTGCGGCGTCACAGCCACTGTAAATGCATGTGCCGGTTTCCGCTTTTCCATTAGCTGGTGATATGAATTGAAATTCGGGACTGGTCTTGAATGAAATTCACGTCGTTTGCGTTCTTCCTCTGCTCTACGCCTTTCGGCTTCTTCGCGTTTTTTCTGATAGACATCCTTCACCAAGTAGGCTTGCGGCGGTGGCGGCATGGCTTTGGAAATAGCACCCTTGGAAGAGGCAATGGCTGAACATTTGGTCACTACTGGCTTCTGTGTAGACCACTGGCATGCTAGGTTAAGTTTTGGCGGAAGTTTTGTTGGTTTGGCGGTCACATCTAAATGTGAATTTACTTCCAAGTCATGATGGTCTAGATGTTGTTCATCTTCCTCCGATGCCAAATTTTCCTCTTTAATGTTGTTGTGGCTGCAGTTAGGCGAGGACCCTACATTTTCCTTATCTTGGTCTTCGTCTACAGCCTCTTCATCAATGGTGGAATTATCATGTTTTTCAATTTTGTAATACACACACTGTTCCTCGATATCTGCTAATTCCGTTTTAGCTAAAGGTGACATATACTTTGAAGATTGCGGCCGAGAATATAATTTTGTATTTTGTTTGCTTCTTACCCATTTCCTCCTGTAGCAAATCCATGTCCTCAAGTCTTTCGTGTTCATAATGTTTCATCGCTGAAGGCAAAGAAAAAATATGGCAATTAACGGTGGTTTAGGATCATATTTCTTTGTTTCCAGTCATTTTATCATTTCTAGCTATACGTACCAAAAAAGTTTTCAGAATGATCCAGTTGATTATTTCCCACATCAATGTCGTCCCAATCGAATTTTGCTTCTGTTTCTGGCATTTTCACGTTTAAATAAGCCATAGTTAGCAGCAATTCGAGCAATGGTTTTTCAAAATGTTCATAAAATTAAAAAATACTATTTTCTTCGTCTCGTTCTCCGCTTGCAAAAACACAAAAACACTGATCAAGATGCGCGGTAATATTTTATATTTTAAAATGAAGACAAATGCTCTAGTGTTTGTATGATTGTGTGTGTTTATAGTCGATTTTCCCTCCCGATTAATCTTTATTTAAAATCGAAATGAAACAATTTGGTGGATGATTTCGATTTTCAGCTTTGATTACCAAAAACAAATGCTCTTGTTTGTATGAAATTTCAGTTGTTTTCGAATATAGAGAACGAAGCCGACTATATATTATTGGCGTCGGCGGCGTAGAAATGTGTAGCTTCTCAGCGGCGACGTTCCCGAAATTTTCTCGACGCGGCTCGATTTCGGCTTGTTGTGTACTGCATTATCATTCTTCTTCGTCTCCCAGTAGAAAATATTTTAAAATGTCTGTTGGATATACTGAAAATACTTTACGAAATATTTACATAAGAAATAAAGAGATACTTATTTGGCACTTCAGAGAAACAGTGTTGGAATGTGAAAAAGATAAGTGAAAAAGGAAAATCGTTAAAAAAATCGATAAATCGCTGTTATTGTGAATGATATTAGGACTGTTTTTCTCTTTCTATATAAATAGTTAAAATTTCACTCAAAATAAAAAAATCCTTTTTAAAATTTTCGCCAACAGCAATATTAATGTGTGCATGAAATCAAATTAAAAAAAATATTTTGTGTTTAAAATGTTGGACTTAACCTGGATAATTATTCAGTTTAAATTGGTTATCGGGGCTAAGTCGAAAAAAGTCAACACAAAATACATTTTTTTGAAAATGTAAAAATATTTTTTTATTTTGCGTAAAAATTTAACTTTTTATTAACGTTTTTGTTATTACAGCGTATTATCCTGGCTTAAAGAAAAACATAGGGATGTTTATTTTATTTATTATTATTTTATTTTGTAGAATTTGACTTTTTGAATGCAAACAATTACAAAATTTACTCTTTGATGTGTGTCCATCCTAATAGAAAAAATTATATAACACTGAGGAAAACCTGAATTAATCCAGTAAATAAAAGAAAGAATATAAATAGAAGTTCAATTGAAACGAAATGGACACATTAGGCCTTTTCGATTAGACTTAATAGTAGCATAATATTTGTATGGAATTTACTCACTTAACAAGAAAGTATCTTGTTACTCACTTATAACGTTTTCAGACTACATGCGAAATCAGTCGATTTCAGGGAAATTAGATTTCGAGCCAAATCGACCTTAAATCTAGTACTTTTCCATACAAAAGGACAAATGCCTCCGATCCCATCTGACATACAAACTGAAATTGCACAGTTTCAGCGATAAATATAGGTTTATTAAATCCTGTCCGCATATTACTTAGTTTTTTTGCCTTCTAGGGATGAAAAACGGTCAATGGGTCCATAAAGAGGATCGCCATCAAAATGGATATATATTATAAAAGTGCATTCCATAATAGGATCCTTCACATATAACATGGAATCAGTGATGGAAGAAAGCATAGGAGTCTATAGCGAACGGTTGTACAAAAGCAAACTATAATAATAGTGTTGCAGTTTTTTTCTGCAAAAATATAAATTGACGAATTTTGTTCCGTTTCAGACGGAGAGTCTTCACTGCAGTTTCGATTTTTCTTTTTCGAATGGAAATTAACACACATTTTAGTATTAAATTTTATTAGAGAGTTTTTCATTGCGGCTGATGTGGCTATTGTTTACAAACAATCGTTTGTTATACTAAATCGACAAAATGTCAAAAAATTGCTGTGTGACAGGGTCGATTTCAGCAACTCGATTTCTCAAAAAATCAACTTGATTTCATGCAGTGTGACAAGGCTATAAGGTCGATTTTCAAATGTCAAATTATATCCTGCAAAATCGAAATTTCAATGGGATCTGACATCAACGTAGAATATGTGGTTTCAAGAGCGGAAAATTTTGGTTGGTGGCCGCTCTCACGGGAGCGTCAAGTAGTGCCTGAGGCAATGTTTTAAATGGACCAGACCATTCGGAGAGGTGTATTATATCCAGCCTCAAATATTCTCGTCAATGTTGTGTAGTAATTGCTTCCCAAAGGCTGTGTGCCGTGGGTTTATTAGAGCCGGGCAATCGCATAAGAAGAGCTCGACTCTCTTTTCTTCCTCTTCCTTGTCGCAACTACGGCAGTGATCGTTTAATTGCAGCTTCAATCCGTCGCGCATGGTTTCCAATTAACCTGCGCTGCGATCACTCTTGAACAAGGAAAAGACAAACCAGGAGCGAAATTTGTATAGGAGCTATGTCTCAATTCTTCATACATGTTTCTAGTTGAAATATAACGTGGTGTGTCTAATTTCAAAAACATCGGATACAATATTTGATTGCCAGAGTGGGTAAAGATTTTTTATGGCAGCTATATATACATCTGACTATATCAGTAGTTGTTCCTAATTTGAAGAACATCGGTTATTCTAATATTCGGAATTTCTAATAAAAAAAATTCGAGTGCAAAATCGCTTAAAATATGAGAGAAACAGTTCGACAATGTCGAAAAGAGAAATTAGGTTTTTTTCAATTTTCAAAATCTGAAAATCTATAAAACGAAAAAATCTGTAGATTATGAACAAATACGCACAATAATGTTAAAAAACACAAAAAAATTAACTTTCTTTAAAATCGAAAATTACGCAAAGTAGTCAACATTGTGCTGATTTCTAAAATATATCCGATTGAACGATATTCAATGTTAATATCTCTTGGAAGGTAGTGGCTTGCGATATATATTTAGAAGGTCTTGCTGCATACTTCAAATTAATTCCACATTACATACGCGACATAGTAAAATTTTTTAATTGTTTTTGTTTATATTATTTCTTTGTTTATTTCATGGCACAACAAAAATATTATTCTTCACTTGACACATTTATCTGTCAGTTGAATTTGACAATCAAAATGCTGAAACAAACAGGGTTGTATCTGAATTTTAGTTGTTAGGCCTGTTCGATTGGGCTTACTAGGTTAAAACTAAGAGACTTGATAATGTGGCAACGTTGCTACACATTGGTTTTTCTTAAATGGATTAACAGGAAAAAATCTGACAACACTACTAAGAGAGTAGTAAGCTATTTTCTTGTTAGGCGAGTAAATTCCATACAAAAATTAAGCTACTAAGCTCAATCGAACAGGCCTGTTGTTGGGGAATTGCTTCTATCTCTATTATTGTACCATGCGGCTGAATCAAAGGCTACAAAAAGTGCCTTTATTCAAATTTTAATTTCGATTGTTTTTTTGAACTCGATTTTCTATCCGAGCTCGATGGTAACTCTCGCCATTATTTACATTTTTAATGGCGTCATGTTGATTTTTATTAAAAACAAAAACATAAAATCTGAACATGTGTTTTTTCGCCTTGTTTACCAAAATCACCTAAAACTTTCCCTCCAATTTGCACGCACTTACATGCGTATGTATATCCTTGCTTGCTCCATCTGAAAGCTTTCTTGTGCTCTGCCGACAATGAGAAAGTCCTTCAACAACATGTTGCTGGTGTTACAACACAAAACAGCTGAGTTTAAATTCCGATATTCAGTTCAGTTGTAACAGTCAATCGCAACAGGTCGTTCGTTCGTTTGTCGTTGGTTGCTTCGCTGCTGTAAAAGTGTTAAGCATTCCTTCCGTACGCATCCATATAAACGTTACAAAAAAGCCATTCAAAGTAATTGTGTGTGTGTGTTCTTTTCCCCGATTTGTGGTGATAAAAACATCCCCGTTTGTGGAGGGGAGCGTGAGGGGTGGAGGAACTCTGAAATCATTTCAATGTTTAAATGAATTTTGCGAAATTATTCTCGTTTGTGGACTTTTGTGATAAAATAACGAGCTTGTTTAGATTGATGCCGTATGATTTTAATTATTGGAACTGTGAAGCACGTACGTACTGTACATACACATACACTTCGTGAAGAGTAATTTAAAGACATAAGTAGTAACTTTTGTGTGATTTAATCCTAAGTTATCTTTGAGATTCACAGTGGTTTGTTCAAAATGAAATTTTTACCAAAAGGCGTCACAAAAAGTAGTTGGATTGGCAACAACTATATTCGATTTGTTAAATAATCACTCACTGAAAGAGAAAAAATATTTGTTCAAAATTTGTTTTTATATACACATTGATATAGTTGTTGGCGACAATTTTAAAAAAGATTTTTTTATTATTAAAAATATTTTTTCAAAATTTGCTTTCATACACATATTGATATAGTTGTTGGTGGCAATATTAAAAAAGTTTTTTTATTTTGAGTGAAATGTACTTATTTTATTTTGTTATATATTTATCTATTTTTATATTTTTTGTTATCACAGCTTAGTTATCCAGTCTTAAAGAAAAAACAGACCTAATGTTACCTCGTTTTGAGGCGCAGCTCGCTTTGCGACAAAGTCTTTTGACTTCACATACCTCCGAAGGAAAAATCTGGATGTTTGTTAGATTATTGTTGTTAAATTATTTAGGAAATGATTGTCATTTCTTTTCATTATGATAATATTGGTATAGTTCAATTATGTATGGAACAAAATATCGGCCAAATGGCCGCCGCGACCTCGGCGGCACACCTCCATCCGTTGGTCCAAATTTTCGATGACGCTGAGGCATAATTGAGATTCTATGCCATTAATGTGCCGAATTATCTCATCCTTTAGTTCTTGAATTGTTGTTTGCTTATCGACGTACACCTTTTCTTACAAATAACCCCAAAGAAAGAAGTCCAACGGTGTTAAATCAGATGATCTTGGCGGCCAATTGACATCGCCACCACGGGAGGTAACACGGCCATTGAATTTGTCGCGTAAAAGAGCCATTGTTCCGTTAGCTGTGTGGAAAGTGCCACTGTCCTATTGAAACCTGTTGAGTCCACATCCATATCTTCCAATTCGGGCCATAAAAAGATCGTTATCATCTCACGATAGTGAAGACCATTCACAATAACTCCCTGGCGGGCCTCATTTTCGAAAATTACGGCCCGATGATGCCGCCAGCCCATAAACGGCATCAAACAGTCACTCTATGTGGGTGCATTGGTTTTCGCTCTTGGATTATCATTCACCCAAATGCGGCAATTTTGCTTATTGACGAATCCACAGAGGTGAAAATGAGTCTCTTCACTGAAGATGATTTTCTTCGAAAATTGGTCATCCACTGTTGCCATTTCTTGCCCATTTTCATAATAAGCCTGTATAACTTTAACGCGTTGCTCTATTGTGGTTCAAATTGAGTGAGTCTAAAGACGTTTAGGTGTGATTCACATTCAACACCGGCCCTTACAATTTAACCACCCTTTAGTTTCACATGTATAGCATCTGGTTCAAGTGTAACATGGACTTTCGGACCGTGTATTCAATTTACTTTTTCGTATTTCTCCCTGTATTTGCCGTTGACTAAAAAAGCTTTCTTAAATTTTCGTCATAACCAGACAGCGGATTTTTATGCAAAATCCATTTTTAATACTGAAGTATTTAAAATATGCATATTGCTATGCAAGATATACTGACATAAAATTGGTTATATTGGTTTATTAAATTGTTTTATAAGTAAAATCATTTATGTGAAAATGGCATTCAATTATAAACATCCGTTCAAAATACGATTTTGCATAAAAATCCGCTGTCTAGTCATAACACATCATCCCGTCTTTGTTGTCTTTGGTTTAACTGACACAGTTTTTATTCAATATTACTTAAGGATTTTACAGTAAATTCCTGATTTAAGGTACAAATGTTATTGTTCGTGAGTTCGAAAAACTCATTATATCAAGTATGCTTACTAACAAAAGCTATGTTTACCTAAACTTCCCGAAATTATCCCACATTTTGGTTGTTAACATGTTCGTTAAATCGGGGATAAGTTCTATTTTTGTTCGTTAAATCAGAAAATCACAGTATTTAAATTAAATGCCTACAATATTTTTACGATACCTGAATTTAAAAACATTAATGTCCGGGGAAATTCTGGACTACAACACATCAACACTACGAAGTGTCATACAAACCACTGTATCTCATTGATGAAGACTATTTACAGAGGTAAAGGTGAAAGCAAAAGTCAATTGTTCGAACGCTAAAGAATTAGTGTGTGTGTATGTATGTATATGTGTTTTGTTACTAGTCAATACAGACAAACGCTGTGATGAACGGATGTGATGCTATTAAATAAAGCGTACTCATAATTAGTATCATCAGTACAACGTCCTCAATTTATAAACACCACAGCCACACTCACACAGTCAACATCAACAACAACAACAACACCAAAGTATAAAAGCATTTCCTCCTCGTTGTCATCGTTATTAATATTGTGCTCGCTCGTACATCTTTTTGCACATTGTCAACTATTGTTTACTACAAAAAGAAATTACCTGGGAATTTGTAGAAATCCCTCCGTCCCCATTCAACCAACCGTCAAATGTGTATAATCAACTCATAAGGCGTATTCTCAGAAAACCAAACAAAAGATTGTTCTTGATCTTTTTTACCCGCATCTACAAATAATTTTGGTAAGTATTCATTTGAATTCCTTAAGCTTTTTTCCGCAATTATAAGGAAATCTTAAATTAATTTTATTTCGTTGCGTTTGGCTGCCGTTTTATTTGAAAATTGTACAGGGCAAAAAAATGAGAAACCCAAAATATTGACTACTTAGTAAAGGCTAGAATTGTCAAATCCGAAACCGTAAATCAGTTAACCGGTGTTAGTCACCGCCAAGAAATTTTCATAAATAAATCTTGGGTATAAAATGTAGAGAATTAAAGTATAAAAAAAATATAGAGGTGAAATTGGGGAATCTAAACACCCATCAACGAATCAATAGAAAACCTCGTGAGGAAAGTCGAACAGGGCCATTGTCAGGGTATTAAGATAAAATATGGACGAGAATTGCTTCTTAGACTACTATACATTAGGCTGGGCCGCAGCCCATACAAACGGAAAAACAATTTCCAGTCACCCCACGAAAATAAAGTTTGGATTGTTTAACGATGATTTGCAAAATATTTTGTTCCTAGATCAAGCCGTCTGTGAGCTAAACGCTCCTGAAAACACACCCAAAAATATGTTTTCCAGTGTAATTTTTTGTGTTACATTTTTCCTCAAAATTATCTTCTGAAAAAATAAACCCTTGAAAATACTTTAAATATAAATTTTGATTCTTGTCTGAGAGCGACTTATTGGTCGAATTATTGGACGTTTATAGCAATTTGTTGTGGATTTTCAACGTGACTACTGAAAACTGTTTCGTATTTGGTGGTTGTATTATATAAAAATAGATAGCTGCAGTCAATACCTTTCGAAAGATGCCTAAATGATGAATATCGGAATGAAATTGACGCCGCAGCGCTCATTTTTGTAAAAAGTGTTTGAACATTTTCACTTCGGAAATCATCTCCTGCATTAAATTATTACACAAAAATGGAGTCGGTGCCGTCATTTTTTGTCCGATATTCATCATTTAGGCATCATTCGAAATGTATTAATTCTCTTTATTTTTATTCTCTTTATTTTTAATAACACGTTTTACAAAATGTTCCCAAGAAATGTTAGTTTTTAGCTGTCACTTTGAAAAACACAAAAAAAATCAATCTAAACGTCCAATAATACGACAAATGAGTTATTCTAAGACAAGTACAAACATTTATATTTTAAGTGTTTCCAAGGGTCTGTAAATTCATGAAAAAAATTGGACAAAAATGCAACATAAAAAAATACGCGGGAAAGAACTTGATTTTTAGAGGTGTTTTTAGGAGCGTTTAGCTCACAGACTGCTTGACCCAGCGACGAAATATTTTGCAGATCATCATTAAACAGTCCAATCTTCATTGCTGGAGGGTGACCGCAGCAATTTATTTTCATGACCCATCCACACATCATGACATCTACCATCATGACATCCACAAAAAATTACAAAACATACATGTACATGTTTTAAACACATTGAAGTTTTGTATAAGTTCATTAATACTTGGATGTTTGAAGAATTTGACTTTAAGTATACACATCAAATTATTTTAAGGAATAAACTCTTTTTATATTAAAATTTCCTAAATGTCGACTTTTACATTATTATACATACCATCCATCTCCAGGATGGGGGTAAGTTTGTCATTCCATTTGTAAAGCCTAGAAATATCGACCTGAGACCCTATGAAGTGTATATATTTTTGATCGTCATAAAATTCAAAGACGATATGGCCATGTCCGTCCGTCTGTTGAAAGCATGCGAGCATCTAAACGAAAGGAGCTAAGACGTCCAAATTTTGAAAGAATGCGTCTTATAGCTATATATCGGTTGGGATTGCGAAATCGGACTAAAGGGGAAAAAAATTTCCCTCACAAGGACTAAAAATACCACTGGAGAAAAAAGGGATACAAATGGTACCTATCAAACGACAATAGCTAGAATGTACAAGGTGTGTACATTCCTCTAGTTGAGTAGATACTAGGGTTTGCGGGAAATGGGAATTATTTTTTTAATTTCCCGGGAACCCGGGACAGCACGGGAAATCGTCAACATACTCTTTACCATGAGTTACGCTTATTTTTCCAATGAAACATTCAAACTTTATTAAAGTAATATAAATATATATTTCACAACGAACCTGTTACAGATCTCATATAATAAAGTGAGATCAATTCAAACATCTTTTAAAGTTTCAAAATTAGTTAAAGATCAGATATTTCTTATTTTATTAGAAAATGTTTTACGCGACGGAGAACGATCGTTCACATTAACAGTGAGTAGAGCATTAAATGAAATGTTTGTTCTTTGTCCTGTCGCTTCGAAAACTTTAAATTCTTTATTTTTGGCGTTCGGATACACGCCCAAAATCTATTTTTCCCGGATTTTCATTTTTTTCATATGGAGCTTGACAGAATAAATCCGGGGTTTGAGTCCACGCAGCCACGAACGCAGCTTAAAAATATTTTGTCATCCAACTGCAATTTTTGACATACCTGATTAAAGGCTATGTGATCTAAATTTTTATACAACATTTTTTACTTTATTGTGGAAATGATGGAAAAAATATGTAAAATTTTCTACTGAATTACCGCGGGATTCCCGTACGAATTTCCCGGTATACTGGAAATGAAAAATGTGCGAATTCCCGGGAATTTTCCCGCGGGAAATCCCGGGATGCAAACCCTAGTAGATACACAACATAAAAGTTTTTTTTCCAAATTCGTACTTTTAAGGGGTTAAATGGTAGTAGAGGGATAAAAATGGTATCAAAGAAGCGGTAGCACCTAGAATAATGAAACTCCTCTGATTGCGTAGATACATACAACAAAGGGTTTTTCGAAATTCGTACTTTTAGGGGGTAAAATGGAAATAAGGGATAAAAATCGTATCATGAAATTCGGTATATACATTCCTCTCACTACGCAGACAAGGAAAATAAAATGGTTTTTCCAAATTCGTACTTTCAACGGATACAGTGGGAACAGAGGGATACAAATGGTACCAACTATATGGCTACAGCCAGATTACCTGATTAAAGGCTATGTGATCTAAATTTTTATACAACATTTTTTACTTTATTGTGGAAATGATGGAAAAAATATGCGAAGAAATATGTAAAATTTTCTACTGAATTCCCGCGGGATTCCCGTACGAATTTCCCGGTATACGGGAAATGAAAAATGTGCGAATTCCCGGGAATTTTCCCGCGGGAAATCCCGGGATGCAAACCCTAGTAGATACACAACATAAAAGTTTTTTTCCAAATTCGTACTTTTAAGGGGTTAAATGGTAGTAGAGGGATAAAAATGGTATCAAAGAAGCGGTAACACCTAGAATAATGAAACTCCTCTGATTGCGTAGATACATACAACAAAGGGTTTTTCGAAATTCGTACTTTTAGGGGGTAAAATGGAAATAAGGGATAAAAATCGTATCATGAAATTCGGTATATACATTCCTCTCACTACGCAGACAAGGAAAATAAAATGGTTTTTCCAAATTCGTACTTTCAACGGATACAGTGGGAACAGAGGGATACAAATGGTACCAACTATATGGCTACAGCCAGAATGATGAAATTCGGTGTGTACATCCCTTTAATTGTGTAAACACGTAAAATAAAGAGACTTTCGAAAGTCGTACTTTTAAGGTGTAAAGTGGGGAAAATGAAATATAATGGTACCAAATGGCGGCAGCTAGAATCATGGAATTCGGTGTATACATTCCTTTGACTGCATTTTTCCAAAGTTGTACTTTATTTTGTTGCTTTTACGACAAAAAATGAGTAGAATCATGAAGTTAGGAAATCTTGCACTGTGTGAGAGATAATGGAGTTTCAAAAATAATACTTTTGGAGTTAAAAATGGATGGAAATACAACCAACCCAATAGAATAGCACCCACTATCCCACAATATTTAGGCTTTTTAAGCTTTTTTGAAGATTTCTGACTTTTATTTACTTTTTGAACTGAATTGAAGTATTATTTCTATTTTTATAGTATAAACATATTGGTAGCCTTGCTTTATAAGCGTAGTATATATTTATTTAAATTTATCTATACAACATTTTTATTTGTTCTGGTTTGGCTGTATTAAAAAAATTAACATTTCCTGTAATGTTACTATACTTCTCTATGTGGAATACGACACGGCCGTTTTTACTTGTTTTTAATTATTTTCTTCATTATTTTCGTTCTAGGCACTCGTATGAATTTACTATATTTTAAGACTTTTTTTAGTGTATTTTTAAGTAAGTTCACTACCCTATTTCTAGTAAATAAGTACAGTTTAGTTTAGTTAATTTTCCTACTTTTAAGGACATTTTAACTAAACCGGAGTAATTTTTTTGGCCTAAATTGGAGTATTGAATTTACTCACAGTGTGCAAATGCCATATCACACATTTATGCCACAATTAAACGAATTTACATCATTAGCCACTTTTAACGGAATTTGTATTTAAATTCGTGATACCGTTAAATTGCTATGTATGTACATTTGTTGGCAGTGCCACTCAGTCATTCAACCTTATGTGATGATCGGTGCGCTTGTGTGTAAATATGCTAATGTGTGCCCGTATGTTGTGGCATTGCCTTCTGGTAGACTCACAACTTGAAGGCTGTCAATTTGGTTTCCCCAACTTTCCGGTGTCTATGAAGGCGACGAAAAAAGTTACTGTCACTAGAGTTTTATCAACTGTAACACATAGATATGTATGTACGTACATACAGTGATGAGTAAAATAAAAGTAATACAAATTATAAAATTTATAACAAAAATTCAAATTGTTTTGCATTTTTTTTAAGTCTTTACACTTGAACCGGATGATAGACGTATGAAACTATAGGTAAAGTGGAGTTACTTAGCGTTTTTATTTTTCATTTCCACATCCTGTTTCCCATTCACAGAAATACAAAGTTCTAAAGGATACAATTATTCAAAAAAATATTTTATATACGGTATTAGTGTCAAATTAAATGGGAGAATTTCTACTAAAAATACTTTAAATATCATACTTTTGTCTGTATTAGTTCCTGGTAATTATCCAGTATAAGTCAAATTTATGGTTATCGAGGCTAAGTCCAAAAATGTCAACACAAAATAATTTTTTTGAAAATTTGTTTTGATACAAATACAATATAAATTGTAGTTGGCGACAATGTGAAAAAATAATTTTTTATTTTGAGCAAAAAAAATAAATTTTTATTAACGTTTTTTATCGCAGCTTGTTATCCCGGCGTAAAAAAAAACAGCCTTATTATCTTCTTTAATTTAGCAATTATAACGGTGTCATAGGGTGGACTGTCGCACATTGTTATATTACAATTTAGGATATTGTCCTAATGTGGTTTTATAAAATTTAAATCGGTTTTAGCATTCCGCAGCGGCATACTAAACGGTGGTTAAATTTTGAGGGCCGATGTTGATTTTGAATAAAACACAAATTATTGTCTTTACTTTTTATTATGGTATGGTTCAATCATGTATGGAACAAAATATCGGGCAAATGATATGAAATGAAAAAATGGCGACCTCGGCGGCACACCTCCATGCGATGGTCCAAATGTTCGATGACGTTGAGGCTAATGTTAAGGTTAGGTTAATGTGCCGAATTATCTCATCCTTTAGCACTTGAATTTTTGCTGGCGTACACCTTTTCTTTCAAATAACCCCAAAGAAAGAAGTCCAACGGTGTCAAATCACATGATCTTGGCGGCCAATTGACATCGCCACCACGTGAGATAAGATGGTAATTGAATTTGTCGCGCTGTGTGGCAAGTGGGACCGTCCTGTTGAAACCACTTATCGTCCACATCCACATCTTCCAATTCGGGCCATAAAAAGTTCGTTATCATCTCACGATAGCGAAGACCATTCACAGTAACTGCCTGACCGGCTTAATTTTGTAAAAAATATGGCCCGATTATGCCGCCAGCCCATAAACTGCACCAAACAGTCACTCTTTGTGGGTGCATTGGTTTTTCGACAATCATTCTTGGATTATAATTCGCCCAAATGCGGGAATTCTGTTTATTGACGAATCCGCTGAGATGAAAATGTGCCTCATCACTGAAGATGATTTTCTTCGAAGTGCACGATATGTATTTTGAATGCCCATTTTCATAAGTCTGAATAACTTTAACGCGTTGCTCGATTGTGTATCTTTCCATGGTTCAAATTGAGTTAGTCAGAAATTGAGAAGTGTCAAATGAAATGCAGAAAAACAACTTGACGTTTAGGGTTGGTTCACATTCAACATCGTCCCTTACAATTTAACCACCCTTTATAATACGAATCGGAGACTTCAAAAAGGTACCTTGGATAACAAACCATAGACAGTCAAAATTAGAGTAAGTTGATGTCTGTTTAGTTATTTCTTTATTCGATACATTCACGATTTGTAGATATGCCACAGAGGTCATAGTTCTTTGTTAGGGATATTTTTCTTCTTATAATCTTTATTATAAATATACAAATATAATTTATTTGATAATAAATTATATCATTAACATGATATAGAATTGCTCTCATCCTCTCCTACGTACATAGTCCTCACGTAACTGTACGAATGAGTAATATAATCCCTAATAAATATAATTCATACGCAATGATGATTTGCGTGGCCGCTCACTTTCAAGAGAGTGTCAATCAATGTCTTGGGGTACCGTTTTAATAATATTCGTACATTATACAGGGTGGCTGATGAATACTGCTACCATGCTACTTAATGCTGTTGTTAAAGGACTTATTCTTTGCAGAACTGCATCGAAAGTGAATCCCTTTCAACACTGTGTGGTTTCAACAGGATGATGCGACTTTGTCACATAGCCAGGTCCTGCTATGAGAGAGAATTGCTGCGAAAGTTCCCCAAGAACTTTGGCCCCCAAAGTCTCGTGACCTCACTGCACCTATCTCTTTCTTGTGGGGTTATTTCATCTGGAAGTTTACAAACCAAATCAAAAAAATGGATGATTTAAAGCAATGCATTCGAACAACAATTGAGACAATTCTTACTGCAACTCTGCAGGATGTAATGAATAATGAATTTTGCACATACGTCACCGGCTATCGTCATGTCATTTAAATTCTTTTATTTTTAAACCCGTTAAAAAGGTTTAATAAAAATGTATCGGTTGTTAAATGAAAAAAGAAAAAGTAATTTACATGAATTAAACAAAAAGTTATTTTAGTTTCTTAATGTAGTGTCATTCATCAGCCACGATTACAATGGACATATCCCAGAAAAGGTCTACTAAAAAAATGAAATCAGACCACACTAATAGCTTTTAACTTTATTTTTTTCTTATTTCGAAAACTTTTTTATTGTGAAACATGAAGTTATCTTGTCCATATGGTGGTAGAGGAATTGCATTATTAAAGGCATGATCACGAGAAACTTGAACTATTTTTAACAATTATTCTTCTCTTTCAGTTGATACCCATATCGCCCTTGTATAGCTCGGAAAGGTACGAAAATAAATTATTAAAACATCTATATATATATTGTATAAAGGAGACGAGATCACTAAATGGAAAACTGAGTACACAGTTTCCCTATATGCGACGTCTACTTTCACGTGGATATGGTCTTGTTCAGCTCCAAAAAGTACTGTCGCACGGTGTTGTCAGAGATATTCACAAGTAAAACATTTTTACTGTTTCCACAGAATCTGATCTATTATTATTTTGTGATTTCGCGAATTAAAAATGTATGCAAATCATTATGAACACATTGCCAACAAGTTTAAAATTGTATGAACTGGCAATAACTTATTTCTGTAACTGTAAAGTACATATCGAACCTGTTTCACAAAAGGGTAACTCAATGTTTAAAAATTTACTTTTTTGTCAAAAAACAACATAGAGTGATCAAATCTACCTACTGTAACATTACCCTTTGTTTTGTCTCCTCCTTCGTAAAGCCCGTTATGACTCTATCTGTGTTTTCAGAATTTCTTCTTAAACACAACTATAGAGCTTCACTAGCCTACGATTTTTGAAAATTCAATAATGACATCTGACTGTAATTTTCGTTAGAAGACTATTTATGTAATTTTTTTACCTTTCGTATGTCGTTATTACTTGGCTGCAGACTACCACTATCATGATTTCCACCCGGTCAAAGGTTTTCTCAAGTGGCTTGTCAGCGAATTTTCAACATCATACCCGGCCTCTTTAAGGAAATGATTCTCACAGACGAATGAGAAGCTCAACTCACTTGCCAAATATGCGTTTAAAAAATCGCACATATGCCATCTTAGAAGCTTCTCAATGAGTTGCATATGTAAGTATGTGTATATGCAGGTATAGTTACTCAGCAATACATCTGCCGTGTCATGATAGTGGTAGTCTGCAGCCAAGTAATAAATGTCACCATGTCATTTGTAAATAAATTTGCATTATATTAAATATAGATGTAAAATGGTCTTGAGCCAGGACAATATTCCAGTTCAAATCAAATATTGATTACAGACGAAAAAACAAAAACAAAATATTTTTTCATTCAACAAAATTCTTTTTCAATTTCTCGTCTTGAGTTCACAAATCAGTAATAGGAGCTCACACAAACTGAAAACTTCTTCCAGATTAATATTAAAATCTCAAATAATTTTATTTTTGTAATTGTTATCTGTCGTCATAACTTCAATACGCTACACAATACGATTTGCTTTGCTTTCATCTTATTTTTGATTTGTTCGACTGTAGATTTCTATTTAAAAAAGTGGTGTTATTTTTGTTTATTTATTTATTCCCAATATTTCGATTGAAATCTTCAATCATCTGAGCTATTTTTATTGGATTTAGATTGGTCATTTGATACCGTTGAATGCGGAATCGATCATTATTTATTATCATCCTTTAGTTTGCCAAAAAAGGAAACACACCCGCCATTCTTTAAGAAAAACATTCTATTTGGAGTTGATTTAAAATCGCTTTAATTATGCGAATATAAAAGATATAGCCAAAATAAAACAAATTAAGGTTTCATTTTAGGTGTGGACAATATGGAATATTTTTTGCGACCCGATTTAATATTTGTATCTAAATTTATTATTTTCTCTAAATGTCGTATGTTGCTATTGTTTTGTCCAACAGTGTATCTATTGACTTGCCTTGGCGTTCATATTGTTGGAGTTAAGTTAATTTCTGATTCCCTTAATGCGAGTATTGGATTATGGAGTTGATGTGAATGCATGTTAATGTACACATGTACATTAAGGTGGGCCATTTCAGTTTTTATTAGGAAAAACTGGTGTTGTTAGTTTTATTTTATTTTATTTTTCCCAATATTTCGGGTGCCTTCGTCCGTTTTGTAATTTAAGAGAATAAATTACAAAACGGACACAGAAAACTGTGCGAAAGCTTATCGTCATATTGTACAAAAATACAGACGAAAACAAAACATGACTTTTAGTTGACAATAACTTGTGCAGACGAACAGGACGACGCTATTTATTTTTTAATGTAATTATTTGTAAAATAGTTTCGTGATTTTTGTAGTTTACATTTGTTATAATTTAAATATGTCTTTGTTTAGTGTTTTTTCCCCTGATGATGGTTGACGAAGGCAACCGAAATATTGGGAAAAATAAAATAAAATAAAACTAACAACACCAGTTTTTCCTATGGCCTCAAGCTGAACAAATACAAAAGAGAATTAGTTACTAATAAATTTAAACTAATTTTATTTATAATTTTTATATACATTAGTTCATAATAAATAAATATTTTATTAATTTTCTTATTGTCAATTCTTGAGAGGTGCAATTGTTGGGCACGCCGACGAGTTGAAGTGGATGGCTCTTCAGCCACACTATCCCATTTTCATAATAAGCCTGAATAACTTTAACGCGTTGCTCGATTGTGTATCTTTCCATGGTTTAAATTGAGTTTGTCTGAAATTGAGAAATGTCAAATGAAATGCAGAAAAAAACTTGACGTTTAGGTGTGGTTCACATTCAACATCGGCCCTTACAAAAAATATTTAAAAATTTAATAAAAACTATTTTTTAGGTTTCGGACACAAATTTTGTATTTTTTGCATAGTGTAATTGAATAATCCATCGTTATTGAAGGGGAATAAAATAAAAGTTGATATAGACACATAATCCTCAAGAGATAGACCATTAATTACTGCCCGGAATGGGATAAGGACCAAATACGTTCTTAACAACTTGAAACTTATCTAAGCCTAGAAATAGCTCACTCCCAACCACAACAATTTCTGCAATAGTTTTCAGTAAATTTTCCTCATGAATAACTTGTTCAGTTGGTGGAAATTATCGCTGAATTTTGTCACAGACACACGACCACATTAATCATGAGTTATCGGTACACCTCGAACACTTTCCAATATTGATGCTGCAAATGTGTCCTTTTTCATACTCCGGTTTCCTTATCACACAACTTTCCAATTTCAAATGTTTATTATTTTTCGAATTCTTACGATAACAGAGCCCCATTCAACCCTATTTCTCAGTTGGTGTAACTACTACCACAGTCAACTATGAATACCATGTAATGCCATCCTTTTTATTTCATATTGTAACCATTGTTACTCATATACAAACACACACATAAATATATGCCAAGAATACTGTTACACTCTCAGACACGTTTTCCCAACCATAGGTCCTTTCGAATGCCTTTAAAAAAGGCAACATCTCCCTGAGTTTGGCTTCGTTTTCTTTGTTACTTGGCAACGAAACCAATATTTTTAATAGCATTTTTGATAGATGGGTACATGGATGAATGGCTGCTGTTTTTGTCGTCAGACAACAAACATGGTGCGTAGCATCGACGTTTCCTTTTCCGGTTTCATGCGATGCGAGCTGATGTGTGTTGGTGCTAAATGAGCATTTGACAAATGTTCCAGCATTATTCTTCATTTAAGTATCTGACGTTGTGTCTGACACATTAATCGATTTTCCAGGGTACTTTTACATCGAACGATTTTTGGATTGAAAACAATGATGTTTGAAAGTTTGCCACAAAGATAGTGACATCTACTTTAAGGCACGTTGTTTTCACTAAAGTCTTTTAGATGGAATATGTATATCTAGGGTGGACTGAATGTCGTTTAAAATCTAAAATAAGACTTTAGCAGATATATCTGTAAAAACGTTTATTTGTGTGAAACGTTTATTTGTGAACGTATTTTTTCCTTATAGCTTGGGAGATACGCGATTTTAAACATAATTTTCTGTGTTTTTTGTACTTGCTCTTGGTAATATAGCATTTTCTAATAACGATTTATTGGGGTTGACAATTGTTCGAATTATGAAAAACTTTGAGACCAACATTCGATTAATTGGAAAATCGTTGGTTTTGAATAAACGATAAATCGAATAATTTAAAAGTGCGAAGAATATGTTTAAATAAAATAACTTTTCAATTCTTATTTACTTATTATTTCGACGAATAATACTATATACTATTAAAAAATTAGCATTTGAGAAAATATTGGTTAATCTCTCCAAATATCCAACATATTCGGTAAAAAAATATGTGAGAGCGTTATGTATAATATATGTCCTTTGACACCTGTTCAGTAAGATCTGGTAGTCTAGAATAGACATCAGGAATGCTTAAGTAATGTCATAGGGAATTAATTCACATTTCCAATAATTCAAAAGGGATTCCTTCTGTTAATTTTCACATTATTATTTACAAAATGATGAAATGAAAAAAAAAAACAAATTCGTAAAAGATAAGAATAATTCATAATTAAAGACCCTTCAAGGATCCAATTGTTCAGAATAAAAATTGACATAATTACAAGATGCAAAAATATACAATCGAAAAACATGATTTATAGAAGTGTTTTTAATAGCGTTTAGCACACAGTCGGGTTAAAGTAGGGACGTAGTATTTTTTAAAATCATCATTAATAATCCAAAATCGATGTCTGGGTGACTGGCCGAGCAAACTTCTATTTATGAAACGACTAGCAGTGCCCACTACTGCGCTCGCGGAAGTTATTTGTTGTCAGTTTTTTTCATCTTTGTTTTTGGATAGTATTTATTGAGTTTTCGTTTGGTGGATATAGATAAATCTAAAATAGTAATTTTGAAACTTTCTATTAGATAGCACTCATACACAGTCAAAAGAATGTGCTTGTCGTATTGCACTATTTTAGCTGAACTCCCTTCGTAAATATCATTATTATCATTTTCTATCCAGTTTCGAATAAAAAATTACAACCGTCCCACATTCTCCTTATAAGTACAAATGTTGAAATACCCATTATTGTTCCGCGTTTTCGTAATTAAAGGTATGTACACCATTCTTATCTATGTTGGTCCGCGCACCCCTTAAAAGTACAAATTTCAAAAAATCCAAATTTATTGCGCTTCTACATGGTCAGAGAAATTTACATATCAAATTTCACGATTCTAGTTGCAATACTTTAATTGGTACCATTTTATCCCATTTGGTGCCGCTCACCCCTTTAAAGTAAAAAATTGTCTTTACATTTCTCTTCTATGTGGTGAGAGGAATTTATATACCAAACTTCACGATTCTAGCTGTAATGCTTTAGTTGTTACCATTCTAATCCCTTTTTTTATATTTGATAAAGTTTTTATTATCACTTTGAGCATACGAAATATGGAGGATTTTGCCGCCCTTCTTGTATCTGCCACACAAAACACAATTACATACGTAAAATATAACTAATATACGGATGATCGGAATACTGTAAAATTTGATCTTTGCCAATATTTTCATATATGCTGCATACACCACCTTCTGGTACCAACCACACAAATTGGCATAAGCTTTGTTCAAAATTAAACTGATATAACTTCCATATGCATAGTCGAAATCAGTTGCAATTTTAGATTTAAAAATGTTTTTATAACCACTTTATAAAGGGTGTTTTTTATTGAGGTATAGAACTTCGAATTGAAATAAAACACAAGAAAATCGTTTTAATGTCCATCAATTTGGCTTTATTGGAAGGATAATTTTATGCCATTAATGTTTAAATATGATTACGGGCATGTGGCCGCCGCGGCTGGCTCGAATATAGCCAATTCTACAGGTCCAATTTTCAACCACTTTTTCGAGCATATGGGGCCGTATGTTGGCAATAACGCCACGAATGTTGGCTTCTAAGTCCCCTAACGTTTCTGGTTTGTTGGCGTAGACGAGCGACTTCACCATGATTGACACCATTGTTATTACTTTTTACCATATTTCTCACCCAAAAAGTACGAATTTTGCAAAAGGGCGGTGGTACAATCTTTATCCATTTTAAGTTGGTACCTTTTTACCGCCTTTTTCCCGTTTACCCTTTAAAAGTACAAATTTCGAAAAATTCCTTCATTTTGCGTTTCTAAGCATTTTAAGAATGAACACGTTGAATTTCATAATTGCAGCTCCGTCTGTTTGATTGGTATCATTTTTTCCCACTTTACCCAATTTCAACCGTAAAAAGTACGAGTCTTACAAAAATATTTTCTTGATAGCATTCGTGCTATAAGAGTAATGTATCACATTTAATCCCTTAAAAGTACAGATTTCGTAAAATTCCTCGTTGTAACTCATATACGCTGTATGATGAACATACACACCGAATTTCATGATTGTAGCGTCAGCGTTAGTACCTTTTTTACACCCTTTTTCTCGTTTACCCTTTAAAAGTACGAATTTCGAAAAATTCATTGATTTTGCGTTTCTAAGCACCTCCACCTCTAACCGCTTGATTGGTACCATTTCTATCTCTTTTTACTCGATTTCACCCATACGAATATCGAAAAATCCTGTCTTATCACACATCTACGCTGTAAGAGAAATGTACAGACCAATTTTCATGATTCTATCTCTAGCCGTTTGGTCTGGGAAGTGATCAGTCAGTCACTCAACTCTTTTATATATAGATAGATGGTAAAAACATAAATGAAACATGAAGTCAGGGTTTAATTTTTCCTACAACTTATAGCCTATCATAATATGTAAATCGCACGATTGTAAAGAAAATCTAGATACGTTCTTTCTATATTAAACCAACGATATAGTCATTAACAATTTACGCCTTCTAAATACATTTTAAGACAAGGTTAGGGTTTGGGGTTTCCCGGACTTTTTTCATTTCCCGGGAATCCCGGGAAAAGTAATTTATTTTAGGTATGTCCAATATGGTTTAAAATAACAATATTTAGTTACGGATGTTCCTTATAAAAATACTGACATATTACAAATTAAGCGAATGTGTATGTCAACATATTTTACAAATTATTTTTCATTTCACAAATATTTTATTCTAGACTAATTGTCGTCATATAATTGGACTTTTAAATCATAGCCACAAGTGCCTGACAACAATAACTCGTATGGCTGAGAACGTCTTTAATTTAGAAGATTCATTCGTCTAGAGACTGTAAAAGCAATAGAAACATTATAAAAAATTAATATTAATAAAATAAATTCATAAAAAATTTAAACATTGAAATAGTCCAGTCATTAGTTTCTGCAGAAGATCATTTAAATATACCGTAGGATATACATAGATATTTCTATTCCTATTAGATTTCTATAGAAAGTTTCCAGGTGAAAAATTTTAATGTTTTCCTTATTTTTATACCATTTCTTACTGGCTTTATATGTAAAATAAATTCTTCATTAAGAATATGAGATTTTTCTGACAAAACAAGAAATTTAAAGTTAAACCATATAGCACGAGGGGTTAAGTATTGACACTATTTCAGCCATAAAAATCCTGAAAATATCCCAATAAAAAATGTGTATTCCCCTAGCTGTGTTTCGCAAAAAATAGCGACTTAGCGAATTTAAAAAGTTTTTTTTTTTGCAGTAATATAATGTAAAGAAATGTTCATTACTATTGTCAATAATGTAAATATATGAATTTAAAATATATATACAATTTCCCAATTGTACAGTAAAACAGTACAGTAAATTTCCCGTATTCCCGGGAAATTTAAATTTTTTTCCCAGGAATTTCCGTCCAAATTTTTGCGGGAATTCCCGGGAAAAACGATTCGGGAATTCCCGGACCCCAAACCCTAGACAAGATGGATTAGTTATTATTAACAATAAGCAATTATGTTCATATGACTGCAGTCTTACATGCTATATTTGATTGGCAATTAAATGCAAATTTATAACACGATTTAAGAAATGTATGTGTATATCATATACTAATTCTATTTTTCATTACTTTATATCACTACAATTATTAGGCGTGTTTTATCTACCACTAGCAGTTTTTGTAAATATTTGAAATTATAAGAAAAAAATATTCCACGGGCCCGTGTATTACCCGCTAAGCACTGCCATAATGTTAACATAACAAAACGAATTGCTTCTAGTGTAATTAGTTCGTTATTTTCCATCAAAACCATTTTTCCTAACATTTTATCTAAAAATAAAACACGACTATTAGGTTTTTCATTAAGCCGGGCCAACAAGTTGCGATAACAAAAACGTTAATAAAAATTTAATTTTGTGCTCAAAATATTTTTTACATTGTCGCCAATGACAATATAAATATTTGTTTCAAAACCAATTTTCAAAAAAATATTTGGTGTTGTCTTTTTTGTACTTAGCATCGATAACCACAAAATTGACTTATACAGGCGAAGTCCAAAATTTTTAACATAAAATTATTTTTTCAAAATTTTGTATCATACACATATTGATATTGCTGTTGGCGGAAATTTTAAAAACTATTTTTTTTTTATTTTGAGTGACATTTTATTTAGATTTTTGTTATCGCAGCTTAATATCCAGTCTTAAAGAAAAACAGCCCTATTGTTGGACATACATATAACCAATGGTGTATATACAAATATTTATGTTTCTATTGAAAAAGGATTAGTTTTAAATTGAAAATGTGCAAATATGCCAAATGTAACTTCCATTTCGCATACATATATATACATCCCACAACCACCGAGTAGCTAATGTTATGTAAGTGTAAACGTGCGTATGCCGAATACGTATACAGTGGAACATTCTTCAAAGTTCAGTATAATTTATCCGGTTTATATAATTATATTCGAAGTTCACAATTACATTCGATAAAAATATATGCAAAATGATAAAAGATCTAGTAGGTATGAATTTCGATTCTAAAATTTAAAAACCTTTTTGCTTTAAACTCTTCACCATAAACTCGCACATGTCTGTACAGAGTGTATGTAAGCTCGAATATGTGTACGTAACTCTATATTTGTGGTGTGTGCACAGTATTAAATGGTAAAACAAACAGAGAAAGCAAGAGAGAGATATATGTCGCATTTGAGATTCGTATTCAACGGAAATTGTAGACCATGAACGAGAATGTATGTCCGTCCTTACCAAGCATGTATGTGATTTGTGGTTTTTACTATAGTAACAGCCACAGCAATGGCAACAACACTTTGTCCTACATCCATGCCGTAGCAGATCAACGCCCCCCGTAACGACACGTAGCATATCACCATTTTAATACGACAAGACAACTGACAATGGTCGGCAGAGTGTACATTTGTGTTTGTCCTCCACATCCTATTATTCCTGTTCATTTCCGGTTTAAAGGGGATTTGTTTATGCAATATTAGTTTTAATTTAAATTTAATGACAGGGATTTCTCTTTAATTTTATTTAGAACGGAATTTACACGCCTTTTGTTTTAATTTAATGAAAACATCGAAAATATGATCCTTTTAAATGGCCTTTTATAGCAGAAAGTGTGGTTGTTAGGAAGAGGAAGGACCGAAGGGCAGAAGACAGTTAACTATAATTAGATGTCTGAAATTAAAACAAAGTTTTGTGGTGTTTGTGGCATCCTTAATAGGCAACAACGACCTTGGGTCGGCGTGTTGTTTGTTGATGGCGGCACTCTGGGTGGCGTTATATTGTTGCACGCAACGTGATGCTTGTGGTCTATTGACTTTTTTGTAAAATTATATTTTTAACTCAAATTATGAAAATAGACGTGAACAACTAAACTTGTGATGCTGTTCCACGAAACGTTCAGAGAATATTCTGTGGAAATTTACATTAACTTTAAAGTTGCTGTCCTTGTGAAAAGATCTGTTATTTAAGGAAACGTTTCTTTAGTTTGTCGCATAGTAACGCAGAGTTATTACTCAAAATTCAACTGTTAAAGAGAGGTAAATTAAATCAGGTAAATACCATGAATATGAATGATGGTTTTCTAAGACCGAAGTCGTTGGATTGATTTTATGAAAAATGCTGCAGTTTACTTTGTGTTCGTGGTTGGTCAAATGCCAAAAATTATCAAAATTATTTGAAATCTTTACTTAAAATTGGGGAGGATATTTGTATGTGCTATATAAGAGCTTCGGATGTTGCCCATTTTCTGTATGAATGTGGGAACCAACATCGATTGTACTGATATATAGTAAAACTTGATACTCAGTTTTTCATTGCGCTATTTTTTTCTTTTTAAATCCATATAATAATAAAATAGTATCAAATTATACTGAATTTTAACTGCCTGACCCACGATGTCGAAAGAAAATCTATGCGAACGAGAGCCAGTCACTCACTTTCGCATAAAAAAGCGACCCACTATCTTCTGACTTTTCGTTCACATATGTAGCCTTACGTGTTGTGAGTGAATGAAAATGTCAAATGCAAATATGCCAAGAAGAAAGCGTTAAATATCCAAATTATAACATATAATAAAAAAGTTGACTCAACTTTTTCTCGGCTGAAATAACTAAAACAAAATTCGAAAAAATAATGTGTTGTCGAAAAATATAAATTTTTCCAACTCGTACATTTTTTGGAAAAATGCTAATTTCGAGATCCCCGTAGGCAGCTACTGGTCGTCTCTAATGTTCTTGAGATTACCTGAATATACTTATTTCACATGTAAATGCATGTGTACATAGGTATGTAAGCTCTGTTACGGATTTATAGAAAATTTTCGCGTGACATTTTCCTCATGTTGCTGTACGAGTTGCATTTTCAGAAGACTTCGAGCGGGAAAACGTAACGCTTGGGTTTTAGGAGGTAGGAGCCACAAATTAAAGCCATTCCTGAATATCCCCTTTAGTAATACATGGAACGCAATTGTGAGAGGAGAGCAATAAATATATAAAATAAATTTGTTTTGTGTTTTATTTATTTATGCTTGCGACAGACAAAACACACGTGAGTGATTTTGACATTTTCATTCGCTCAGATGACAGAAGAAAAAGATAGTGGGCCCCGATTTTACACTGAAATGCTTACGTTTTCTTTCGCATAGATTTTCGTTCGCTTTGTCGTTCTGGTGCCTATTAGTGGGTCGCTAGTCAACTGTTTGTCGCATGAGAGGCAAGCGAACGTCAACGTTCGACATCGTGGGCCAGGCATTAAATTTTTGCTTTAATAATTATACTCATATTATTATACCGATATTAATATCAAAAAAAGTGGTCAGCCACTGCTTCGATTGGATATTCATGTCGTCATCGTAAACATATTAAAATCATACATACAGATTAAGACAAAAGGATTCGAAAATATATATCCCATCATTCACTGCTTTACAATTTCAAAAAATGTATAATAAAATCATTTCGAAAATCAAAATAAAAGAATTAAAATTGTACCAACTTTAAAAAATCTAAAAATTTGTATGAGAAGAATACATAGACAAACTTTGAAAACAATCGCAGCTATATAGGTCAAAAGTCTTGCGTATGTCGAATACGTACACAGTGGAACACTCTTTAAAGTTCAGTATAATTTATTCGGCTTATATAATTATATTCGAAGTTCACAATTACATTCGATAAAAATATATGCAAACTCACTTGGAAGTTCTCCAATTATTCAAAATGTATTAAGGTTTAACGTTAAAATCGGTCAAGGATTTCAGAAATTACAGGCGTTCTTTGACCTTTATGAAAAAGTATTATTTTTTCACTGTTAAACTTATCATAACTCGTGATTTTTTTTTTATTTTTTCCAAAAATACGTATACTTTTAAAAATCACAGCTACCGGGGTGAAAAATTGTACTGCTGGACATGGAATGACTCATATGTGATTGATTCACTGGACAGTTGACTGAAGTATGAATTTCCAAAAATACGTATTCAATATTTTCATGAGAAGAATACATACACAAACTTTCAAAACAATCGCAGCTATATAGGTCAAAAATCGTGCGTATGTCGAATACGTATACATTGGAACAATATTGAAAGTTCGGTTTATATAAATACTAGCTGAACCCCGCCCGCTTCGCCAGGCAAAAACAAAAATGGTAAAATTAAAATTGATATTATCGTGGTCAGTAATATATACGTTCCAATTTTCAGCCTTCTAGCTAAAAGACACTTTTGCCACGCCCCAACTACCCACCAAACGAAAATTCAAACTCCAGCATCATATTTATCTTTCTTGTGGTCAGTAATATATACGTTCCAATTTGCTGCCTTCTGGCTCAAAAAAACACTACTGCCACACACATAAAATGAAAATCCAAATTTCGGCATCATATTTATCATTCTCGTGGTCAGTAATATTTATGAACCAATTTTACATCCTATGTCCTTCCTTGGGCCAACACGAATTCATCAAGCCCAAAATCGTGAAAATCAGACGATCCGTTATAAAGTTTTGCGTGTTCACACGGACGGCATTCTCTTTTATAAATATAGATATTCGAAGTTCACAATTACATTCGATAAAAATATGTGCAAAATGATAAAAGATCTACTAGGTAAATTTTCGGCGGTCAACCCGACTCACGTATATATATATACTATTGGAAGTTCTCCAATTATTCAAACTGTATTAAGGTTTAACAATGAAGTCGTTGTGTAGTATGCAGAGGTATAACACATTAAAATCGGTCAAGGATTTCAGAAGTTACAGGCGATCTTTGACCTTTATTTTTTTCACTGTTAAACTTATCATAACTCGTGAAAAATATTTTTAATTTTTTTTTCCAAAAATACGTATACTTTCAAAAAATCGCAGCTATCGGGGTCAAAAATCGTACCGCTGGACATGGAATGACTCATATGTGACTGTTTCACTGGGCAGTTGACTGAAGTACGAATTTCCAAAAATACGTATTCAATATTTTTATGAGAAGAATACATACACAAACTTTCAAAATAATCGCAGCTATAGAGGTCAAAAATCGTACCGCTTGACATGGAATGACCATCTATTTTGCTGTTCAAAGTGCATATCACCACATACATATACCAGTAATAAACAAGTAAGTAAGCTTCAGTCGGTTAAACCGACTTATATATACCCCCACTCTCAATGAAATTATATGCGGAAGTTATAAGGATAATTTGTGCGGAAGATACTAACAAAACATGATCAAATATCAAGTCATAGTGGATTCCATGCAGAAATTATGAAGGATTTAATTTTACATATGATATAGTCCATTTGTGTGGGAGGTACTTGAAGGGGCGTAAATATTTTTTTTTGGTTTGAAGTGATTATAAAAGCATTTTCAAATATAAAATGGCAAATGATTTGGACACCCGTATGGGTGTTATATTGGTTTTATGTCACTTTGAGTGGCAGGTACCAGAGGGGGTGTGGCGATATCGCCCATATTCTATGTCAATGTAACCTCTACAAAAGCATTGCCAAATATCAAATTTCACAGTATTCCGATCATCCGTATAGAAGTTATAACAGCTTTAATTTTACGTAGTTTAGGGTGATTTGAGTGAGAGGTACTAGAAAGGGCGTGGCAAACCCCGCTATATTTAGTGCACTTAAAGTGATTATAAAAACTTTATCAAAAACCAAAATATAGCTGATTCCGAATATCCGTGTGGAGGCTATATTAGTTTTAATTTCACATAGGAATGTGGATCATTTGTGTGGGAGGTGCCAGACAGGGCGTGGCAATTTCTCCCATCTTCGAACTTAAACTAAGTTTGGGAAAAATATTACCATGTGCAAACTTTGAATTGATTCCTTATCTCCTTTCGAGAGTTATCATGTACACCAGCCAGTCAGACCTTGTAGAGTCAGGGTATAATGATTGTAGCAGGACGTCCTTAGAGCTCTGAAAACCACACATTTTAACTGATTTTGGTCAACTTTGCAACTCATATGGCGACAACTGTGAATTGCATCGGCCTACGTTTTGATATATCATCCATACAAATATCCCTTCCACATTTGTCTTCTTACCGCACTACACCATTGCCAAGGGTAATTCAGAGAAGACCAATTGAAATTCAGAATTCATCAATTGATACTCGGAAATTCCATTTGAAATTCAGAATTCATCAACTCATATTCAGAAATTTCATTTGAATTTCAGAAATCAACAATTAATTTTCAGAAATTTTATTTCAAATTTATAATTCATCAGTTGAAATTCAGAAATCCATTTGAAGTTCAGAACTTATCATTTCGTTTTCAGAAATTCCATTTGTAATTCCGAAAATATCATTTCAATTTAATAAAATAAAATTTAATTTAAATTCAGAACCTTCCATCTGAAATTCAGAAGTAATCAGAAACTCCATTTAAAGTTCTACAGAGATTTTGAAACATATCAAAACCATATTGGCTCGAAATGATATTGTAATTCTGTAATTCTTCTTACACTACATATCATATCCGTACGTGTGCACTACAAAGTAAGAACTATGTAATTACTGTAATCATGAGATATTGTTCTCACTTTCCTAACTTGGGAATACACAGCAATGAAATACTGTCTGTTTTTCATTTGAAAACTTCCGAAATCTAAGTGAAAAGTTCTGAATTTTAAATGAAGATTTCAGAATTTCAAATGGATTTTCTGAAAATCATTTGACGAGTTCTGAATTTCAAATGGAATTTCTCAATTGCAACTGATGAGTTCTGAATATATGTAAACAGAAAGAAGTCCAACGGTGCCAAATCACATGATCTTGGCGTCCAATTGACGTCGCCACCACGTGAGATAATATGGCCATTGAATTTGTCACGCAAAAGAGCCATTGGTTCAGTAGCTGTGTGGCAAGTGGTACCGTCCTGTTGAAACCACATGTCGTCCACATCCATATCTTCCAATTCGGGCCATAAAAAGTTCGTTATCAACTCACGATAGCGAAGACCATTCACAGTAACTGCCTGACCGGCCTCATTTTGTAAAAAATACGGCCCTATGATGCCGCCAGCCCATAAACCGCACCAAACAGTCACTCTTGATGGGTGCATTGGTTTTTGACAATCACTCTTGGATTATCATTCGCCCAAATGCGGTAATTCTGCTTATTGACGAATCCACTCAGGCGAAAATGTGCCTCATCTCTGAAGATGATTTTCTTCGAAAATTGATTATCCACTATTGCCATTTCTTGCCACCATTCTGACCATTGACGACGTTTGGAATGGTCAATAGACTCTAGTTCTTGAGTCAATTGCACCTTGTAAGCGTGTAAATGCAAGTCTTTATGCATAATGTTCATCAACGTCAGTCACACTATTCCGAACAACAGCAATATTTTCTGCAGTACGAGCTGTACGAGCATGCACTGGTATTTACACATCTCCTACAGACCCGGTTTGCTCTAATTTTTGCACGATTTTTCCGATTGTACGCACATTTGGATGATTAAATTGACCGAAAAAGTCACGAATTGCACGATATGCATTTTGATTTTCATTATAAGCCTAAATAACTTTAACGCGTTGCTCGATTGTGTATCTATCTATGGTTCATATTGAGTTAGTCTGAAATTGAGAAATGTCAAATGAAATACAGAAAAGAACTTGACGTTTAGGTGTGGTTCACATTCAACATCGGCCCTTACAATTTAACCATCCTTTATTTTCACTGAAATTTTAAGTCATACAGGTTTGCAATAAAACCTTGTAATAGGATATCAATATAGAAATACAAAAAAATGTTGACTGTTTGTTTCATTACTAATGAACGATATTACGGATTCGTACAATCTATGTTATTTTTTAATAAAATATTTGAATATTTGTTTTTCAACAATGTAGTGTTGTTTACTTCGCTTTAACTTACCCACAGGTAAGTTTAAGCTGTAATTAATTTCCATGCTAACATTCTCACAATTTCCTATTCATGTTTTCGATGTTTTGTAAAAAGAAAAACCTACCCCTCCTTGGTTTGAATGTTTGACCAGCAGCAGAATTCTCCTGCTTCGATTGCGTTGTTTACGATAATCCTCGGCAAATTGTAATACGAACAGAGAGCTAGGTGTATGCTTTCCTTGTGGCACGTGTTTTAACTTAATTTCAAACAATTTTATTTCGGCAAACATGTTTGTCGTCTTCAGGCACAGACAGACTAAATGGCTATAGGCGCAACGACTTCATTGTGGGTGTAATATTTCAATGCGAATTATGTGATTTTTGCGCCTAACAGAGAAAATCACTGCTTCCCCAATCGGGTGGTTATGGGTGGCAAATAAAGTTAAGGCTTTTAAATTAATTGATCAGAATGAAGGTTTATATACGAATTGGGGGAAGCAGTAATGCCATTAAACTAGTTGCTGAACACCAAGCAGGTCTCAATGCCATTGCGTTAAGTTCTATTTTTAGTTGGAATACTTCCTGTAAATCCGTATTGACTGTGGCATAAAGTTGTCAAAGAAAGTTGTTGACATTATCCTTCCCACTGACTGCCCAAGGATATCTTTGCTAAAGTTGATTCTCAACTAAAAGTTTACTTTACCATTTGCGAGTGGATTTATTACTTTCACTTGGTTCTTGACATATGAAATGTTAGTGTTTGCCAAACTAAAGTAAGCAGACACTGTGACGTATATGTGATGTCTAAATGGAATTAATATTAATCATACGGACAGGTGACCTAAGGGCTACGAAGTGTAAATGAAAGATTTTGTTTTTTTATTTCCGCGTCCTCCAGCAGTGTTTTAATGGATGTCGAAATTATAAACACACTTTCGTATTTAATACGACTTGAATGGTTATGGATACTCAGCGTTTCAGTAGACTGTGTCTAGTGTTACATTTATAATTTGTATTTACATATTTAAATAAAAATACATATATTATACATCCTAATTCGTTCGTATCAGACCGAAATTAATTTACCAATGAAATAAATTTCACAATATTTTACCTTCACAATTACTTTGTATGTTGTCATATAAAATTTGGGGTATTTAGATCATTAGATAGGATTATTTGTGAGAGAAGTTTTCCATCTCTTATGTGTAAAAACGATTATAAAAACTATCAAAAAAGTATCAAATATCAAATAATAGAGGTCAGATGTTATATAGACTTTAATTTCACGGTGGATAGCGGCATTCGTGCATGGTATAATAGACGAGGTGGGCGCTACGAAATAATCCCTAAACGAAGAAATGAAATAGTCCCAAATAAGCCTCAAAGTCAAATGAAATAACACCCAAAAGAAAAATGAAATAAATCCCAAAATAGATGATAGAAGCCCCAAATTAGAATTAAAGGTAGCCCCAAAGAGATGGATGTCATCTCATAATAAAATAATCTCCAAAGTAAAAATTAAATATCACCCAATGAAACAAGCCCCATGAAAATAAAATAACCCCAAATTAAGTCCCATTTAAGTCTGGCCGAAGACCGCGAACGCAGGAAACCTTTATTCATTATTTTTCATTCAAAATGAAATAAACCTCAATATAGATAAAGTAATGGTCATAACCAAAAATAAGATGTAGCTATCCTCAAAAAATATGTTGGGGGTAACATTTCGGCGTAGGCAATGGAAAAAGTATATTTTTTATTTTTTCTGATACAAAAAAATGGGAAAAATGATTTTTCCATAACCTACTTTTTCTTGGATTTTTCATTGTTTTTATACCTTGTGTTTATGGACTAATGAAAAATTATAATTCTGATGATTTTCCACTGAAATTGTGGTTGAGTTTGCAAAAAATCGTAAAAAATAGAACCCATCATTTCACCACTCATAAACTCATACAATCGCTTAAAAGGAGAACTATGACCACCACTTTAAAGTTATAAAATGGATTAATGTAATCATTTCGAAAATCAAAATAAAAGAATTAAAATTGTATATATAACGTACCACTTCAATAATTTAAAAGTAATTAAGAGTACCTTCTAAATAAGGTATAGCACATTGGTTAAGTACTGCAGGAGATACAGGCGATTGAATGAACACATCTTTTTGAAAAAGTAGTATTTTTGCACTGTTAAGTTGGTCATAACTAGGGTATCCAACCGATTAAATTTTATTGGATTACTCGAATATTTAGTACCCAATATTTGTTCGAATAATAAGAAATTACTGATTTTCGAATAACGACTAATTCAATAAATAATATTTGAAATGTTATACTACCAAACATTTTTGGAGCGAAATATTACTTTGGAAAATATAAATAATTGCACAAATGATTTTGTTTTATATCTACCAAAGTTTGGAAAGCATCATTCTCAAATTAAATTCTTCTCAGTATACAAAAGTCTATTTGGAGTTGAAAACGTTTCAGAATATCCTGTCACTGAAAAAGAAAATATTGTTGCTGAAATTAGCCTTTTGTCCGAACTGAACGAAACAATAAAAATCAAAAAAAAATTTTTTTTCAAATCCATGCTTTATGCAAGCAGAATTCTATTGGGCCTAGAAATTCTTTTTTAGTTATCTTTTGTAGAAGGAAAAATTACTGCGTTATCAGGAGCAGAAATAATAGATTTTTAATTTGTGGTTTGTATGGGAGGTACCACGCCCCTTTGTCCATTCCCGCTCATATTTGCAGCAGCACTTAAAAAATGCACACCAAACCGACGTACCAAATTTTGTTCAAATACCGTTATCAGGAGCAGAAATAATAGATTTTTAATTTGTGGTTTGTATGGGAGGTACCACGCCCCTTTGTCCAATTGGTCAAATTTTTCCATTTCCTTGTATTGTCATCGAAAATGATTAAGTGTGCAAAATTTGAGCAAAATTGGTTGAGAAAAAAGCTTTCAAAAATTGATTTCAAATTTTGTGGCACACAAACATATATAGAAAGTAACCTTATATAAAGCATGGAAAAATAGTACAAATTCCAGCAAAAAACGAAAAGTAGAATCGAATGACATACAAGATGATTTTTTATATTTAGATAAATCGAAAAAAGAACTCAAAAAATTAATTTCATGCTCTTCTTTCCATTGCTCCGACTTCAACAGTATGTGAAAGAGTATTTTTCGAAATCGAACTTTATTAAAACAAAGAAAAAGAATCGTCTTAAATCCAATAGCATTATCAAATTATTGGAAATTGTGTATTTTTGAATAAACGATTAATCGAATAATCCAAAAATACGAACCATTGGATACCCTAATCATAACTCGTGAATTTTTTTTCCAAAAATACGTATACAATATTTTTATGAGAAGAATACAAAGACAAACTTTTAATACTATCACTGCTATCGAGGTCACAAACCGTACCGCTTGACATAGAATGACTTATGTGCAAAATTTCAAATGAAGGAAAATTTTTACATTATTTTCAACCTTTAGAAAATAGATATCAATGCAAAATGTATATGGGCATCTCCCAAAAAAGGTCTACCAGAAAAAATGAAATCAGACCACTCTAATAGCTTTTAACTTAATTTTTCCTTATTTTGACAGCTTTTTTATTATGAAACTTGAAGTTATCTTGTTCTCTTTTATTTTTATTAAAAGTTGAAGTGTTGTAATGAAAATTACTACTTTTGTTTAATACGAGTGGAAATATTTGTAGCGCCGTATTTCTACTGTACCTAATTGAAAAAATCTAAGAGATAATTCTCATATTTCATAAATCTACGAACAAAATATATATCCTCCGACCTTCATTTACATGTACAATATATGGAAAACCCAAGTTCTCAAAAAATTGCTGAACTTTTTATATTTTTATAAGAGCTTCAAAAGTACTTCTGTTTTTTGTAGCGTCCGTTTCAATGTAAAATTGTTTTGTACTAATTTGTACTAAATACTGATGATATATTTTAAAAATGTAATACTCTTTAAGCGCTTTAGAACACTAAAAATGTTGATCGACTTTTTCAGTTTCTTTCTTGTTTTTGGTGTAGTTTAAGGCGTGCGAATGTCGCGTCCGGGCCACTCGGAGATGCCCATATATGCGATAATTGAAAGTAGTGCATATATGGTAAAATCTGTATTTAAAGGTGTGAATTGTGACAACATATAAAAATTCATCTTTTTAAGCAATTGAATTTGTAACGGAATTTTAGAATCCATGTAGTAAATTTATTTTACTGTGGATTTTTTTGTATAAATAAGACTCTTATATCATTGGTTGGCTATCATTTGTGAGCAAAACATACTGCCAAAAATTAGTGGACATAAAATATATATTTTGTGGTGTAGAAATTAATGTAAATTTTCGTTGAAATTTATTATGGCAGACTGAACCCTTAAAATTAAACTTTGATTAAGATTAATGAATAAAGTTCGTGATTTCAAAACAGATTTATTTTCTTCTTTAGTTGAATATTGTTTAAAAAAATTAAACTATAGCATTGTATCTCAAATATACACATGAGAATCAAATAGAGCAACATTCCATAAATCAAATCCCATTTAGGAAAAAGAAAAGTCCATTAACATGTGAATATGGATAACATCTCCTCATACCTTTTCTTGACATTCTCAGACTACATTGATGACATTTACTTTTACAAGGATATATGTACATTAGGATGGGTCACGAAAATAAATTGCAGCGGTCACCCCCCCAGAAATGAAGACTGGATTGTTTAATGATGATCTGCAAAATATTTCGTCACTGGGTCAAGCCATATGTGAGCTAAACGCTTCTGGAAACACATCTAATAATCATATTTTCCCGTGTATTTTTTATGTTGCATTTTGTCCAGATTTTTTCTGAATTAATAGACCCTTGGAAGCACTTTAATTTTTTCTTCTTATTATTCTTATTCTTTTCTAGTTTTTCAAGGTGACAGCTAGAAATATTTGGTAATAATATTTTGTTATGAAAAATAAATAGAAGATATTAATATCGAATGATGCCTAATTGACGAATATCGGACAAAATGAACGCTGCGGCGTCAATTTCCTTCCGATGACTACCGCTTTAAAATACTAACACCAAATACGAAAAAATTTCTGTTGTCACTATAAAAAGCACAACAAATTAATATAAAGGTCCAATAATTCGACCAATAAATTTAGGGTAATTTTCTATTTACTGACTAGAATCAAAATGTATATTTAAAGTGCTTCCAAGGGTCTTTTATTTCAGAAAAAAAAAAATACAAAAACTCAGTACACAAAAAATTACACAGGAAAATATTAATTTTAGGGGTATTTTCAGGATCGTTTTGCTCACAGACGGCTTGGAAATATTGGACGACAACGAAATATTTTGCAAAACATCATTAAACAATCCAAACTTTATTTTCGTGGAGTGAATGGAAATTATTATCCATTTGTATGGACCGCGACCCAGCCTAATGTACATGTACATGTACATGTTTGTATGTTTGCGTAAAGGATAAGTTTGTGTCTCGTGATGTTAGAGCTTGTGATTGTCTACAGATTAGTGAACACAGATATGTACACAATGTGTAAGAACTTTATTCCGAAGTGTCCATCACACACATTGTTGCCTTGGCAGGTAATACTCTGTTAATCTGCTTAAATCATAAGGACAATGGAAAGTGTGTATGTAGAAGATATGAATGTTGCGGTAGGCAGTTACATTTGATTTTCATACATAGACCTTATGTAAGGATATTTGATAGGGAAAATATGTAAGCAAAGATAAATATTAAAGTGGGTCACAAAAAAGTTACGGTAAATTGAAAGCTTAGTTTGTATACTCCCAAAATATCTATATTTTACCTCCGTGTAACCTCATCCCGTTTCTTAAAAATCGTGTTTTCTTAAGTATGGCGGGCTAAACAGAAAAAAAGACAATAAAGTATGCGTAATAGCGCGTCCTACTGTATCAAATAGAAACAAAATTATATACGAATTTAATGGAAACTGTTAAGATATGAAATAACAAATTAACGGGGACAGATCATATCTCCCTCCCAGAGACTGCAAGTAGTACTCATTGTATTCCTGGAAATTATAATTTAAATACAAGATAATGAGAGAAAATGCAATGCGAACAGAATTTATGAAATCAGAGTGAATATTGAGTGAGTTATGTCCTTGAAAACAAAATTTAATTGTTAGCAACAAATTTACATCTTCAAATGAAAAAGTATATTTGATACGCATTACAAAGGTCGTCAACATTTTTCTATACCCCCGTAAGATTTTTCAATTGATTTCGATTACATTTGCATTCATATTGGATCTCAAAATATTGTGTGTTTACTTTTTATTATATTTTATGGGTAATTGTTCCGTTTAACATAAATAAAGATGTTATATGCACGACCTTAAACTCCATTTAAAAATAGCACAACGATTGTTATGTGTTTTGAAATGTTAACAGCACACATTCGTTTGTAACATTATTCGTAGAAGTGAGAACTTTTTCTGAACTGTCCTGGGCCAAGAAAACTTTAAGTTATCTTGATGATTGAAATGTTAAAAGTTTTTATATTGGAATGAAAATTCTAAATTTGTTTATTTTTTAGTATACTCAGAAAAAAGTGAACCCTATTATGAGTTAAAATGAACTAAAATTTAGGAAAATTTAACTTCATGTAGCGCTAAAGCAATATTCAATATTCAATATCATATCAAGTTCAAACTTTTCCTTGAAAGTATTACATGCTTTGAACTTGATTCTTGTTAAATTTTCCTCAAACCAAGTAAATATTTACTCAAACTGAGGAAAATTTCAGTTAGTTTTTAATCAAACCAAGTACATTTTTACTAAGCCTAAGTAAAATTTTGCTGAAATTTTCCTAAATCTTACTTTACTTAAACTGAGGACAAATTTGCTGATTTTTTGATGCTCAAAACAAGTAAATATTTTACTTAAAATGGGGAAAGCTTAACTTGATACGAGGAAAAAAGGAAATTTAAGTTCAATTTAACTAAAAAATTCAAAGAAATGGTTTTGCTTCAGAGTATGCAAAAGTAATACAAACAAGTAAGGAAAGGCTAAAGTCGGGCGGGGCCGTCTATATAATACCCTACACCACTCCCTGCGTATGTACCTCGCTCTGATTACTAAACCCAGGTATTTCATGAGAGCAATTTTATTTAGTTCATATAAATTATGCAGCTACTTCACTGTTGAAAAGAATATCATGATCTGCAAAATTTGATGAAGATCCGATGTAAGATGTAGTTTCTAGAGCTGTAATAGATCAGAAAGGGCCCCATTTGGGTTATACCAAAGTATGGACTTATGGGCATCACCCAAACAATTCTCATTACAATTCAATTCGGCAAAAAAGTGAAATCGGGAAGGATTTTTGCATCCTGTAAATGTATGTGTTTGACAAAAAATGTTAAATGGGAAAGGACATTTGTATGGGGGTATATTGAAACCTGGAACGATGTGACCCGCTTTCAACATGTATGTTTATTGGTGAAATATAATATGTAAAGTTTGGCCAAAATCGGTTAAACATTCGGGAGCAACATCTGTATGAGGCCTATATATATATATATATCCGAACCGATCTTACCCACTTTCACCATAGGTTTTTAGTTGGATTATAAGATCTTGTGGCAACTTTAAAGAAAATCGGGTACAATATGTGGTTTCTAAAGCGGAAAAAGTGAAATAGGGAGCGACATTTGTATGGGGACTATATCTAAATCTGAACCGATCATACCCACTTTCAGCATAGGTGTTTCTAGTTCGATTATAAAATGCTGTGCCAATTTTAAAGAAAATCGGGTACAATATGTGGTTTATAGAGCGGAAAAAGTGAAATCGGGAGCGACATTTGTATGTGGGCTATATCTAAATCTGAACCTATCTTACTTATTTCTGCATAGATGTTTCTAGTTGGATTATAAGATGTTGTGCCAAATTTAAAGAAAATCGGGTACAAGATGTGGTTTCTAGAGCTGAAAATGTCAAATCGGGAGCGACATTTGTATGGGGGCTATATCTCAGTCTGAACCGATTTCCTCCAAAAAATAACTTCTGCCAAGTTTCATGACAATCCGACAACAATTGCGACCTGTAGAGTGCGAACAAGCTTAGATGGACAGCAGACGGACGGACAGACATCTGTTAATCGATTCAGCTGGTGATTCTAAGCCGATCGGTATACTTAGAGGTGGGTCTAGCTCGATTATTTCTTGGTGTTACAAACATTTGGCGCGAAACTAACTTATAATACCCTAGTCCACGAAGTGGTGTAGGGTATAAAAATGACAACATGAAATATTTCTCCATGATTGCTGCGAAGGCAAGATAGGCGCAGTCGCAATGGTTGTTTATAATAATACTTGAAGTATTTAAGAAATAATTCTCTGCCAAAGAACGAGAATTGCTTCTTAAAATAATATTCACGAATTATCTAAACAATTTCAAGTGATTTTTTTAAGTTCATAAATACTTAAATGTATGAAGGACTCGGCATAAATTTCAATAAACAATATTAACTTAATTAAATTTCCTAAATGGATTTTTTCCATACAAAAAATTTCTGATTATTTTTCTTACTTAAAACCTTGGAATTATTTTTCCATACATGTATGAATTTACTCAATTATAAGAATTTTTTATTAGATCCAAAGAAAAGTTTTTAAGTAAATGTACTACTCTATTTCTAGTAAATGAACTATTTACTATGGATTTGAAAGAAGGAAACTTTACTCATACTTAGTTAATTTTCCTACTTTTAAGGAATTTTATACTAAGGTGGCGTAAAATTGTTGAACTAAATTGGTGTATGGATTTTATTCAAATTTAAGAATTCTATTTTTCTGACTGTAGTGGAATGCATAATTTTAAAAATACTATATTTTGTACCAGACTTGGTATTCTTCGGTAATTCCATTTTTTAAATAGAACCAGATTGTCGATTACAGTACCTAAATTATTGTCGTTTTCTAATCATCTTTTTAATATTATTTATTTTTTATTTGCGAATTACGCATTCCTTAATATATAATCAGTTTATATGTATATTTACTCTGTTATGGAATTCTAAGACGTTCAAGCGAAACAAAAAAATTAAGACGTGGATGTTGGGCGGAAGTGTGCATAAATTTCCTACATTTACGTAAATTTATATAAAATGTAATAATTCTATATCATCTTCTACAAATCATTCTCTATAATTTTTGGTTGATTTTTTGCAATAAAAACGTTTTTTATGTGGGATTCTAATGGGGATTTTTCTTGACTATTCCGGGATTAAGGAACATATACATTAGGCTGGGTCACGATAATAAATTGCAGCGGTCACCCACCAGAAATGAAGATTGGATTGTTTATATGCTCCTGAAAACACCTCTAAAAATCATATTTTTCCTGTGTAATTTTTATACACTCCACGAGAGTATTATGTCTTTGTGCAATTGTTTGTAACACCCAAAAGGAAACGAGATAGACCCATTGTTAATTATACCGATCGACTTAGAATCACTTTTTGAGTCGATTTAGCAATGTCCGTCCGTCCGCCTGTCCATCTATTCTTGTACTCACGATACAGGTCGTAATTGTAGACATAACTAAATGAAACTTTGCGCAATGAAGTTTATCGGGACAAGGACGAACGCTATTTAATTTGAAGAATATCGGTTCAGATTTAGATATAGCGCCCATACAAATGTCGGTCCCGATTTGACATTCTCCGCTCAAGAAACCACATATTGTATCCGATTTTCTTTAAATTTGGCTCAACATCTTATAATCCAACTAGAAACACCTATGCAGAAACTGGGTAAAATTGCTTTAGATTTAGATATAGCCCCCATACAAATGTCGCTCCAGATTTGACATTTTCCACTCTAGAAACCACATATTGTATCCGATTTTCTTTAAATTTGGCACAACATCTTATAATCCAACTAAAAACACCCATGATGAAAGTGGGTAAGATCGGTTCAGATTTAGATATAGCCCTCATACAAATGTCGCTAATGTCGGTTCAGATTTAGATATAGCCCCAATACAAATGTTGCTCCCGATTTGACATTTGCCGCTCTAGAAACCACATATTGAACCCGATTTTCTTTAAATTGGACACAACATTTTATAATCCAACTATAAACACCTATGCTGAAAGTGGGTAAGATCGGTTCAGATTTAGATATAGCCCCATACAAATGTCGCTCCCGATTTAACATTTTCCGCTGTAGAAACGACATATTGTACCCGATTTTCTTTAAATTGGCACAACATCTTATAATCCAAGTAAAAACACCTATGGTGAAAGTGGGTAAGATCGGTTCAGATTTAGATATAGTCCCAATACAAATGTTGCTACCAAATGTTTAACCGATTTTGGTCTTTCGTTCAAGGTTTCAATATACCCCCATACAAATGTCCTTTCCGATTTAACATTTTTTTTCAAACACATACATTTACAGGATACAAATCCAAATCCTTTCCGTTTTCACTTTATTGCTGAATTGAATTGTATTGGGATAGAAAGTGGAGTGTATCATATAGTCGGCTCCGCCCGACTTTTGCCTTTCCTTACTTGTTTTTTATTTGCGAATTACACATTCCTTAACATATAATCAGTTTATATGTACATGTATTTACTCTGTTATGAAATTCTAAGACGTTTTCCTACATTTACGTAAATTTGTATAAGAAGTAATAATTCTATAACATCTTCTACAAATCATTCTCTCTAATTTTTGGTTGATTTTTTGCAATAAAAAGCTTTTTATGTGCGATTCTAATGGGGGTTTTAAGGAACATATACATTAGGCTGGGTCACGAAAATAAATTGCAGCGGTCACCCCCCAGAAATGAAGATTGGATTGTTTAATGACGATCTGCAAAATATTTCGTCACTGGCTCAAGCCATCTGTAAGCTATACGCTCCTGAAAACACTTCTAAAAATCATGTTTTTCCTGTGAAATTTTTTATGATGCATTTTTACCCAATTTTTTTGAATTAATAGACCATCGGGAGCCCTTTAAATAAAATTTTTATTCTTGTCTTAGAATAACTCATTGGTAGTATTATTGGACGTTTTTATTGATTTTTTGTGGTTTTCAAGGTGACAGCTAAAAACTGATATTTCTTGGAAACATTTTGTAAGAGTTGATATGAAAAATAAATAGAAGGAATTAATACCTTTCGAATGACAATCACTGACTCCTTGTTTGTAAAATAATTTAATACAGGAGATGGATTTTCAGAACAAAAAAATGCAAACTCTTTTTACAAAAATGAGAGCAGCGGCGTCAATTTAATATCGATGTTCATCATTTAGGCATCATTCGAAAGGTATTGACAGTCGCTATTTATTTATTTATTTTTATTTGATAAAATACTAACAGCAAATACGAATAATTTTTCAGTTGTCACTGTGAAAATCAACAAAAAATTGATATAAACGTCCAATAATTCGACCAATAAGTTACTCTAAGACAAGAATCAAAATTTGTATTTAAAGTGCTTTCAAGGAAAAAAATTTGGGAGAAAATGTAACACAAAGAAAATTACACAGGAAATACATGATTTTTGGGGTTATTTTCAGGAGCTCTTAGCTCACAGATGGCTTGATCTAGGAACGTAATATTTTGCAAATCCTCATTAAACAATCCAAACTTTATTTTCGTGGGGTGACTGGAACTTGTTTTTCCATTTGTATGGCCTAATATACATATGTATATTTCGTATGCCTGGGTACTAAATAGTATGTCAAAGTTATTTAGAGTCTAGGGAATGTTGCAAACATGCATTATTTTTTAACAATATTTTCATTTGGATTTTGAATTAATCTATGCATACTAACAAGCCTAATGATTCTCCAAAATTGTGGAAAAATATGATATCTTCCGATTTTGTACCTGCACAGTTCAGAAATTTTCTGGCATACATATTTATGTGTTATGTTATCCATGTTATAAACAAAAACAAGCAAGCTTTTAAGGACCTACATGGCAGCTTCACGGCATATTCGATTTTCTAAAACGATTTGTAACATTTTTTCTTGTCAGTAGGTTCGATTGGTAGTGCATTTAATATATGTATTGACTGTTTGTAATTTGATTTTTTCGGAATCATAGGTTGGCTGAAATTGTATGAATAGCTTGTACTTTACATTACATACATATATTTATTTCTTATCCCATTCCATTATATATATATTAGTTAGTAATACATATAGACTGTCTGGCTATTTATTTATGTCGTTATTAGGAATTCGTTGTTTTTTAATTAATCATTTTATTTCGAAATAAGATGTCAGTATAAGTCATTGAAATTGTAATGAGGTGCACTTACCGACTTCCTGCTCGTGTACTCGATATGTGGTAGTATAACCGATTTACAATTTTTTATCGAAAACCCGGTTATAACCAGATTGTTAAAATGAAAAATTATGAAATAGTATCTAATCATCATAAAAGTCAATTTGCATTATAATATACATTTGGTTAAGAACTTTTTACAATTAATAATAAAAATATATTAAATTCATATATCGTATGTAGATACATTACTTATTCTATTTGGTTCACCAGTACCAAAAGCCATATCCTAATCCAAGCTTCGAAAGTTGTATATTCCTTTAACAGTTCTTCTATCCCCAGTTCAATATATTACTTATAGAAATATTTGACATGTTTTTATATACAAACCAGAGAAAATCCCGCTTAACAGTATTAGTTAGACAAATGTCAAGAATTTTGAATTTTCAAAATGGGTATAATTGCAGACAAAAGCTAAAGTAATGTTTATTTAAGTTTATTTTCATTTTATTTCGTGTTTACTACCAACATTTTTCAATTTACCACAACAAAAATGCCTGTGCGCGAACAAAGCATGTTTAAGCGAACGAAGAGAAAGAAGTAAAATTAGTTATTTTTTCATGAAGCTCCAAATTTAATTTACTAAACTTTTACTGTCTGAACTGATCATTAATTATTCTTATGTAATTATTCGATAATTAAAATTAAAGCTGTTATAACTTCTTTACAAATAATCGGAATACTGTGAAATTTGATATTTCGCAATGCTTTTATAGGTGTTACATTCGCATGAAATATTGGCGATATTGCCACACCCGTTCTGGTACCTCCCACACAAAGTGGCATATATTTTGGTTACAATAAAGCCAATATAAAATCCATCATTTGGTAATCAAAATCATTTGCAATTTGATATTTAAAAATGTTTCTATAATCACTTTAAACATAAAAAATATTTACGCTTTAGTCACGCGCCTTCTTGCACCTCCCACACAATTGTCTCTATCATAGGTAAAATTAAATGCTTTATAACTCCTTTGCCGGTGCATGAAATCCATTATGATTTCATATTTTTACAATTATTAAGAATAGTGGAAGCTAGGTTCAATTTTTACAAGTATTTACTAGTACCTACCTCAAACATACTCCGACGCTAATCAAAATTTAAATCCTTCCTTCTGAGAGTGAGAGTATATATATATCGGTTTAGCCGACTGACGTTTTCTTACTTGTTTTGTTATGTTTTGTGTCATCTTTTACAGTTATATAGAGATTTTCAAGACCCATACCTTTATTTAGTCAAAATTATTTTGGGGTATTCATAAAACAAATCATGCCCTCTCTCCCATTCAAAACGACCCGGTTTAATGTATATATATATCCTACACATTCCATAATATTACATAAATAATTGTGCTTTACAACTACTTTAATAAATTACATTTTTCCGATAAAGTATTCCCCCACCTATTCTATTAAACAAAAATAAACCGTAACACATATTCGACCTTGGCCACTCCTGGAATTCCTTTGTGATCCATCAAGGAAAATAACACCACAAAATGCCATAACTCAAACGTGCACAGAAAAGAGCCTGTCCACAAAATTCTTCTGTGAAACCAAAAAACGAAGTTATGTGTGTATTCTCTCCCTTAACCCTTAATAAATGCTTTTGATGAGGGTATTCAAATAAGCCACTTATTCCCTTTTGTATCCTTATACTTGTTACATGTTAGAAAATTCCCTTCTTTGTATGGCTAGTAATAAAGTTTCGATTTAAAAAGAAATCCATGAAGTATAAATCAATAAAAGTTTTTCCCCCAAGCGCACGTTGGATATGCTTCGTTTTAAAATGTAGCACGAGCTTCTGGAGTACAAAAACAACTTTTTGTATAATCATCATCCACTTTAAGAATGTCAGTATTTCACTTAAACAACTAATTTGAATAATTCCTCATAAGCATTATTCAAATTAATCGCACATTTTAGGGGTGGATAAAGCAGATGTTCGGAGGAGTTTATGTGGGATTTAAAAAAAAATAAAATATAATATTTGAAATGAGACATTCTAAGAAAGTGCAAGTTACAGTTTTTTTACATTAGTAAAATATTTAAAATCTTGTTTAACACGATTTTTTCAAGTTTTCTTTCTTGGTATCAAAATAATTTAAACTAATAGAGGAAAGTAATATTGATTCACTAGCACATTTCGTTTAAAAATTGAAAAACATAATATCGTTACTTCAATATATAAAAGAACCAACTCATAATTTTCTGAGCAATCGAGAAATTTGTTAATTATGACATTTGTTAAAATAATCAAAAATCTCGACTTGCAAAAATATGAAGTAGGACCTTTTTTATGTTAAGGTAGCAATGTAGTCGAAATGATGTGAGCCTTTTTATTGAAAATGTTGAATAACATCTGTTTTTATTTGAGAATTATTTTTCTAACAAAATTAAAACTTTTCCTTCGTAATTTTTTTGAAACGAAGTTCGTTATATCATGAATTTCTGTTATGCTTGCCAAAAAAAACTTATTTGCAAAACAAATTTGCTCCGAAGCTGTTTAATGGAAATTATAAATCCATATAAAATCAATTATAAAACCATTTGTAGCCATCAGGCCACATTGTTAGTGTTTCTCTTTGGAGAAATAATATTGGTATTGAAGGCCAATACCAATATTATTGTTCGCTCCTTCCCATAGTAGCTTGCAAAATTAAGGAGAAATGCGATATTTTAAAAAATCCATTTCGAAGTTGGTGTAATGTCTCAATAATACTGCGCATAAGAATAAAAAACCACACATTACAGGCGGCTAAATGGCACGAGTAAAAGTTGGGGGCCAATGTCAATATTACTGTAGGCAGGGTTGTCAGATATGGGGATTTCTCGCCAAACGTGTCGAATTTAAAATGTGTTGGCGTCTTTGTTTTCGATTTGGCGACATGGCGATTTTTGTCCGATTTGTAAAAAAGTTGGCGATTTTATTGGCTAATTTTAGAAAATTTTAAATCTTTCATCCGATTTTAGTCATGTTTAACCGAAAACTTTTTAAAATACCATTTCCGATTTAAAAAAATATTTAAAATATTTAATTTATAGAGGACCAAAAAAGATTTTTTAATAGATATGACCAATTGAGAATTAGTAAAATCAAGATTAATGGTTCGAGATAGGAACATTGTGAAAACGCGTAGGTAAAATTCAAAGAATGAAGGCTTATTTTAAAGATAATAGTATTTTGTTATCTTTTGTGGTTTTCTTAAGAAGTAAAAAATAGGCGTATTTCCGTCGATTATATACAAACCATGTATATTTTAGAATTGGGAAATCCAAGTTACAATAACCAAAACCCAAATTGACCTTTGAATAATTATCTCAGACTAAACTCAATAGATTAATTGAACTGTTTACAGCCACTCATTTGGATTTTTTTCTGATTTATTAACACCATATTGCAAAGGTATGACGGATTTGGGAGTCGGCGAATTGTTTCTGGATAATTAGGGTTTGAATGAGCTCTCAAAAATTCTAAAAACATCTTTTTCAACATTTATTTCAACATTTCGTAAAATAGAGGTGATTGGAATTTGAAAAATTGGATACCTGCCAACTATAAATGTGTTACAGTTCTCGGCTTCGATATCAACTCTGGAAAATAAAAGCTATCGACAAGTCGGAGACTTCGCCTTTTGGAATTTTGATTTCACGAAAACTTTGATTATCCAAGGATACTGTAATGAGATTTGCAATCTGCGGACCACAATTTTCCAAATAAGTTATTTAACGGATCTCCAACAACAAAGTTAGTGTAGCCTGCAATTCAACACAAAACAATCTATAATAATGAAGCAGGAAATAGACTAAGCAAAACACTGCAACACAAGTACCTATCTATGCACTAATCTCTACTAAAATGCATGATTTTAAGTTCCATATCTCGATGATTTCAATTGAATTGATATTCATTTCGATGACATCAATTCTAGTAAATGTCAATGTAAAATTCCACACTTTGGCTAAATTCAAAGTATCTTCATCTATCCAGAAAATAGAAAACGAACATTACAACTTTTGTATAGATGTTGAGATAATCGAGACCATAAGTGGCGCTTATAAAGAATCCAATGCTAATATTTAGTTGGTTGCAGACAACGAGCAGTTGCGATAATAGGTGGTTGCGATCACAGCGCTCGCAATGTAATAAACGCCGAAAACGCTATTTTTGAACGAATATATGCATTGACTGCTCTACTAAAACAGATTTTTCAAAATGCATTTATATGCTTCATCGAGATTTATTTCTCGTTCGTTACATTGGTCCACGAAAACGGGAGAAGGAGATCAACTCAATATTAGAAACTGTTTCATAAAGGAGAAAAAGTATATTTTTTAATGTTAGTTGTTGTAATCCCTACGTTGAAAGTGAATTCTGCATTATGAATTGCCTAAACTAGGTCACGGTGTGGGAAAATTTTTAACTTTTATTAAGAATAATAAATACCAATAAAATATGTTTTAATTCTTTATCATGACATGTTGAAAATATTCAATTCAAATATAATATCTGAATTCCATACATTTTTTTACAAGAACTAAATATAAAATGGAAATTGTCGATTTTTTTTAACAAAAACTGATGTCGTTTAAATTTGGCGGTTTTTGATAATTGATTTGGCGATAGAGGTACAAAATAATCTGACAACCCTGACTGTAGGAAAAGGAAGGATAATGAGTAAAAAATTGGCTATTATCTCAAAAGTTTTTAGGTAGCTTATGTCGCAGAATAAAAATAATAGTTATGGCCAAATTAAATTTATCGTTGTTGAATTTGAAATTTTTCATAAAGTTATATTCGTTCGAGGTCATCTAACTCCTGATCGATTTAATGTAATATATCTTGTTTTGAAAATAATATCAGTTACTTTTAAAATATCAATCATTAGATTTTTAAAGACAACCATTTTATTTTGATTATTATTAATTTTTTTTTAATTTTAATGTCATGTGTCTGTTTTATGGGCTATGTGAGTTTGGAAGTGGAATTTTGCAAAAGCAACCAAAATTTATAAAATCATTTTTTATTACTAAAGAGCCAATGTTGTACTCTATCGAAGTTTTTAAGTTTTAATTTTGCATTATATTTATTTCTTAATATTTTGCATCCGCCGGATAACATCTTGATTTAACAAAATCAAAACAGAATACAATAGAATATACTTATGTAGTTCTTCACATAACAACAACAAAAAACTTAAAATAAAAATCTTACAATAAACAAACGTCACAGCTAGTAAATATTGAATATTCCCCTATCAAGTCATTGCCTGTTTTGAAAATGATAAAAGTTATTTTTAATAAAAAAATCTTTAATTTATTTTTCTTTAATATGGTTTTTTATTTGATACATATGGCTGAAATCATATTTGAAATAAGACCATATACATGAATCAAAAAGTTCAGTTATACTCATCACTCATCGCATCTTCATCACTCACTCGTCACCTTTCACTCATCACCTTCTGTCGACACACGCTCTCACTTCATTTTCAGTTTTTATGCGCACTGTGGCACAAAGTACCAAATGGACGCTGTTCAGAAAGAGAAAGTTGTTAAATTGTTTTGTGGTTTGGATTGTTGTTCAATCTCCTAATTCATAGTGTTCATTATAGATATTTGAAAGGAACTTTGGTAGTTTTATAATCCGATGATAGTTCGATCAAAATCTTGTTTTTTTTCCGTGATTTCAAGCAACCCGGTTTTCTTTTTTTACCAGGTCCAATCGTTTTTTTCCAGTTTTTCTTTAATTTGATATTTAATATTTTGACCCAATGTGTATTTTGTTTGACCTTCTTTTTGTACTGATTGAACATGGTACATGCTCACTCTTGCGGATAGGATAGAATTCTTGCGAAATTGACTCCAAAGATTCTTGTCTGAAGATTATGCTCCGTGGCCAAAAATTCATTGGCGTGTTTTTTAAACATATTTTCTATCAAACTTCCTACATTTAATTTCCTCATTAACGATGCTATCTCTTCAAAAATTAGAACCGCGTATAACTTTGACCTATGGAGAACGACCTCCAAGTAATATAAGAAAAATGATGAAATATGAACCAAATTCCATCAAAATCATACGAATGTTTTAACCTATTGTTTGTCTGCCGTTATTTGTGGAATTATCCCATAAATATTTATTTATATAGATTCTATTATTTTTTCACATATCACGCATTATTCTAAAAAGTTATACATCAAAATCACAGAAAATTTTAAACATCTGTTTAAAAGTGCACATAGGTGAAATCGATCATCTCGCAAAGCTCTCTGAAAAAACGAAATCGAAAGATATATTTTTGTGTGAGGAATAGCACCAACATATTTACGACTTACGTATCTAGTTATAGTGCGGGAGCCAGCAAAGATTTTATTACGTAATTTTCAACCATGCATAAAATTCAAAAATAGTAAGTAACCCTATTTTTCGTCCTTAAAAAATACAGGGGGTCAATGTCTCCAACGAAAGTTTGCCAGGCTTTCTTCTATAATATGAGGATCTGGTTCATATATGTTGCTTGCTTCAAGACTATTAGTACATTCGGCTAATATGTGCAACTGCTTTGGCCACCTTTTGAAGCCCCCTAAATAAATATTAATATTGCTGAAATTGGTGTCAGAGTCAACAAATAATCTGGCTATGTTCGCTCACATATATGTATTCTTATATGTACATGATGGAGAAACATTTTTACTGAGTGCGAAGTTATTTTAGTTAACGAATTCCCCCTAATAAAAAACGCTCTTTGATGCATATGATAATATGTTAGTCAAAGTTGCATCGAAAAAGAGATATTTTCCACAATGAAAAACCGCTTAAGACCGACTTAAAACCCCCGGGTTTTCCGAAAACCGCGATTTTGCAAAAACCCAACGGCCGGTCTCAATTGAGAAAACCGGTTGACCCGGTTTCGTGTTTGATCATTCTAATAGTGATCCATTGCACTATGGTCCCAAATCAATATTTTTTTTGGCAGAAATTCAAAGAAATGAAATTGGAAATTGTTAAATGTGTATATATTTTCTTAATGGCAACACCGCAAGCCTGAGAGGCATTTAATGTTTGCTGTTCAAACAAGTGGGATTAATTCGGGTCTAAAGCAAGTATACAAAATATATATATATTATTGAAATTAAAGGCCTGCCTAAGAAGTTGAAAGATTATATTTAACATTTTGTGATTACTGCAGTCTTGTCAGTTTTCTTAAGTGTTGTAATTTTGTGATTCGTAGTGAGCATCTATATATATAAAATGAATCTGTGTTTGTATGTTTGTTTGTTTGTTGGTTGGTTTGTTTGTTTGTTCTTTATAGCAGCCTAAACTACTGAACCGATCTTCTTGAAATTTTCACAGTATGTTCATGCTGAACCGGTGGTGAAAATGGGCTATATAAATTTTTGATATTTTCAGTGGGCGTGGCACCTCCCACACAATTTGGGGATTTATTCGTTTTTTATAAATTAGCATATTCGGAATACTGTTGTAGCTAGAGTCTTGAATTTTTGTGAAAGTTCACTAATTATTAGTCTGTATAGATGTGTCAAAAAGGGGCGGTATTGGAAAAGTGGGCGTGGCACCTCCCATACGAAATTAAAACCTATTATTGAATATTGTCAGCTCTATGACACCTAGAGTGCTGAAATTTTGTGTAAGTGCATCTAGCATCAATGTGCATAGTTGTACAAAAAATGGGCGGTATCGGAAAAGTGGGCGTGGCACCTATCATACGAAGTTAAAACCTATTATTGAATATTGTCAGTTCTATGACACCTAGAGTACAGAAATTTTGTGTAAGTGCATCTAGCATCAATGTGCATAGTTGTGCCAAAAATGGGCGGTATCGGAAAAGTGGGCGTGGCACCTCCCAGACGAAGTTAAAACCTATTATTGAATATTGTCAGTTCTATGACACATAGAGTGCTGTAATTTTGTGTAAGCGAATCTAGCATCAATGTGCATAGTTGTGCAAAAAATGGGCGGTATTGGAGAAGTGGGCGTGGCACCTCCCATACGAAGTTAAAACCTATTATTGAATATTATCAGTTCTATGACACCTAGAGTGCTCTACTTTTGTGTAAGTGCATCTAGCTTCAATGTGCATAGTTGTGCTAAAAATGGGCGGTATTGGAAAAGTGGGCATGGCACCTACCATACGAAGTTAAAACCTATTATTGAATATTGTCTGTTCTATGACACCTAGAGTGCTGTAATTTTGTGTAAGTGCATCCAGCATCAATGTGCATAGTTGTGCCAAAAATGGGCGGTATTGGAAAAGTGCGCGTGGCACCTCTCATACGAAGATAAAACCTATTATTGAATATTGTCTGTTCTATGACACCTAGAGTGCTGAAATTTTGTGTAAGTGCATCTAGCATCAATGTGCATAGTTGTGCCAAAAATGGGCGGTATTGGAAAAGTGGGCGTGTCACCTCTCATACGAAGTTAAAACCTATTATTGAATATTGATTATAATTGGTGCATATATTACCGATCAGGGCAAAAATTAATATGAAAGCAGATTTTAATTTGACCGTTTGTTTTTTTTTGCATGGCGAAGCGGGCGGGGGTTCAGCTATAACCTATAAATGTCATGGACCAAAAGTTCTATGTAGGACTCAACTTGACTCAAAGTGTAAATGTTAAAGTGTTCGTCTGAGTGTGTAGTTTGTGGTAGAATTAAAATCTCGTCAGCATTTTTCGGCAAACTCCTACAATAGCCACTTTATTTTAGCACACTTTTCGATTAGCCATAGTACACATATCTGATCATATCTCTGAATCAGACTTGTGTATGAGACCCATCAATTCTCATTTTAAAGGTATTGTAAGTACCTTTAAAATGATATATAACGTCGTTCACTTTTCTAGACATGTAGACATATTATATATTGTTTCCTGAAATAATTATTTAAATTGCAGTGTCATGTAGAATATTTGTACGCTACATTTTGCTTTTGTAATGTAAACAAGCACTTTTCGTCAAAGCGAAATAAATTTCATTCTTTTAAGCTTTCATAAAGTTTTGTTTTTGGTCACCCTGTACTAATACAAGGTGATAATTTTGTTGGTTATATATTGAGTTTATATGGGAGGTGGTAGTGGGCGAGGTGCTATCGGCCCAATTTTATTTTTTAAGAATGTTATGTCTAGCAAATGTGCAAAATTACAAGATTGTATCTTTATTTTTCGACTTTATGCCATAAAAAATGGATTTGGGACCAGTAAGCATTGCTTAAAAAACTTGTTATTTTAGCCATGTTCTCATGTATGTACAGGGTGAGCTATATGTTTTAAATCGTTTATAACTTTTTTATATACTACTACTGTATTTACAAATAAAATTACTGGTGATTTTTTGATGATATCCTGTCTTAAAACACTACTTGACGCTCCCGTGAGAGGGGCCACGTAAACCAAGTGGTGGACATTTTCTGCTTCGCAAACATGTGCTATTTTTAACGTATTTTCCATATTTTTTCAAAGAAAGGTAAAATTCAATTGCTTTGGTACGTTGTTCGATTGTGTAATCATATTAAATTTCCCAAAGAACTTAAACAAAACAAAGAAATATAATAATAATTACAAAGAACTCAAACCACATAGCTAGAATAAGCTATGTGTATATGAAATTGGCAAATAAAAAAGCCAAGACATCTTACCTTATTTTTGGGTTTTATAATCCATTGGTTTACTACGTTTAAACTAGATTTGTGATTACATTTCGGAGAAATGAAACTTTTTGTAACGACTTATTGTTTATTTGTCGAAACCATCATGGATGTCAGGCTGATACAATTCACTTATTTTCAATTTGTGGGAATATTTATTACTAAATATATCGGTAGCGCATGAGTTATATTTATTGGAGAAAATATTAATCATTCGCTTAGTTTTGAACGGGAAATCGCCGTTCTACGATCCAAATTACACTTACCCTGGATGATATTCGTCTGAAATTATAGGTGTTAATTATTACTATTAATGGATTTAATTGGCGTTTTTATTTTTAATTTCCTCATCCTGTTACCCCTTACAAAGACTAGAAAATTCCAAAGGATAAACTTTTTCATAAACTATTTGAAATACTTCTTTGCACCCTGCGATACGTGCTAAAATAACTTTAAATTAAGGGCGAAATTTGAAAGGATCGTTAATGCCAAACTAATACAGATAGAATCATGAAATTTGAAGATATTCCCCTCTTTAAGTTTATACGTATACTAATAGAAGAAGTATTTAAAATATTTTTTTTTAAATTTTATCCTTTGAAAATAAATATGTTTCCTATAATATTTTGTGTTCAAATTGCTTCTTAATTTGTAAAACCTCAAATGTGTATTACTTCAAATTACTAATACAGTTTTTGGTTATCGATGAAATGCAAAATGATGTACATAAAAATTTTAATGAAAAAAACAAGTAAAAACGGCGTTAAGTTCGGCCGGGCCGAACTTTATATACCCTCCATCATGGATTGCATTCCACAGAGGTTGTCGGTTTTCGTAGAAGTGCAGTAATATTACAGGAAAATATAATTTTTTTAATATAGCCAAACCAAAACAAATACAAATATTGAAAAGTTAATTCTATAAATAAATATAATATTTTCATTATTTCAAACCACGCTTATAAGGTAATACTACCAATACGTCAATTCAAAAAATAAATATTCTTATATTTATATTTTCAAAAATATTTTCAAATCCCTAAATATTGGTAGATAGTGGGTGCTACAGTTGGTTGTATCTCCATTCTATTTGAATTCTAAAAGTACAAGTTTTGAAAATCCATTATCAGACGTACATAGTGCAAAATAAACTAACTTCATGATTCAACCAATTTTTGCCGTAAAAGAAAAAGTACGAATTTGGAAAAAAAACTTTTTATTTTGCGTGTCTATGCAGTCAGAGGAATGTATACACCGAATTCCATGATTCCAGCTGCGCCCATTTGGTTGGTACCACTTTTTACCCCCTTGACGATTCTCAGCAATTAGAATTTTATCATTCTAGCTGTGGTCGTTTAGTTGGTACTATTTTTATCCCTCTGTACCATTGTATCCCTTGAAAGTACTAATCTCGAAAAATTCGTCTATTTTCCGTGTCTACGCAGTCAGAGGAATGTATACTCCGAATTTCATGACTCTAGCTGTGGTCATTTGATTGGTACTATTTTTATCCCCTTTTTAGTTTTAACCTCAAAAAGTACGAATTTCGAAAAATATGTTTATTTTAAGTGTCTACGCAATCATACACCGAATTTCATTATTCTAGGTGTAGCCGTTTGGTTGGTACCATTTTATCCCTTGAAAATACGAATTTGGAAAAAACCTTTTATTTTTCGTGTCTACGTAGTCAAAGGAATTTATACTCCGAGTTTCATGACTCTAGCTGCGGTCATTTGGTTGGTACTATTTTTATCCCCTTTTTCTATTTTGACCCCAAAAAGTACGAATTTCGAAAAATCAGTTTATTTTCCGTGTCTACACACTCAGAGGAATGTATACACCGAATTTCATGACTCTAACTGCGGTCATTAGATTGGTACTATTTTTATCCCCTTTTTTCATTTTAACCCCAAAAAGTACGAATTTGAAAAAAAATACTTTTATATTATGTATCTACTCAATTAGAGGAATGTACACATCGAATTTCGTGTTTCTAGTTGTTGTCGTTTAATATGTACCATTTTTATCCCTTTTTGCCCCATTTCACCCCCTACAAATAAGAATCACTTTATGGTGCACGTTTTTGCTATAAGGGGAATGCGCATACCAAATATCAAGCAAATATAAACAGACATATTCAAAAAACATGCTTAAATACGCTAAAATATTAGGGATTATTATGGGTATTTTTAGTCCTTGTGAAGGAAAAAAATTTTCCCTTTGGGCCGATTTCGCCCCGTTTCAATCCCAACCGATCTACGACTATAAGACGCATTTATGGAAAATTTGAACGTCAACAGACGGACAGACGGACGGACGGACATGGCTAGATTGTCTTAGAATTTTATGACGATCAATAATATGTATACTTTATAGGGTCTCAGGTCGATATTTCAAGGTGTTACAAACGGAATAACAAAGTTAGTATACCCCCATCCTGGAGGTGGAGGGTATAATAAATAATTGTGGTTTTAGACTTCAAATTAATTGTCGCCTTCCAACGCAGATCCATATTAATGAATTTGTTATTTCTCTTTTGAACAAAATTTGTTATATATGTGCAAAAAAAATAAACACAGAAAAATATTTATTGTTTGGAAAATGTTAATTTTGAAAAAATTAAATTTGAGTAAGAAAAACCGGTTGGACGGTTTTGCTTCACGCTACCATGTAAGTGAGCTAACCAACCTAAGTTTAGCGATTTGCTGTGCCAAACATCTCACCAAAAAATCGACATTATTTTAGCAAGTAATTGCAATACAAGCGATTACAATACTGATTGCTAAATTTCCCTTCAGCATATCTAACTTATTCTAGAAATCCAAGGAATGCTCGATTTTTCTCGATAAAGTGTCAATTACTTGAAATAAATTGTGTGAATCCGTGAGTTGATCATTTAATTATTTTAACTCAAAAAGTAATAAGTTGCATTTAATTTATTGGAAGTGTTTATTTATTTTAAAATACAAGTTAAACATTAATTTCCTTTTCTTGTTCTTTAAATTCTAAAAAGCTGGAAGAAAAAATAATTAGATTAAATCTTACTTACGGCATAAATCGTTGATGCTTCAATAATATAATACTTTTTTATAGAAATTGCTCGTTTTAACTTCAATTAAATTTTGCCATGTTTTGATTTTTCAAATATACGTTTCGATAAGCTCATATACAGCAATTAGGTTCCTGCATTTCATTTAACTCCGAGAAGTTACATAGTTACGAATACTTTAAGAAAGAAGAGAATTGATTGACAAAAATATTCTATTCCACATTCGATTACTTGTCGGATTTTTTACTGGGATATTAAAGAGTGATTTCCTTAGTTAATTAACTAATTCAAATCAATTTGACTAAAATTTTGAAATGAGTTTTTTTTACTTGAACACTTCAGGACAATTTTAATTGCTAATACAATTCCAAATTGTATTATCGCGCTGTTTCTTTGAGTCACAGTATATATGTATGTATATATTATGTGCCTTTCTGTGTATCTATGCAACAGTTTTTCAAAAGTCATCGTCCTTTTTACTGGCAGACGTTATTGTTTGCTATGCAATACTACCTACTCTTGTCTCTATTACGAAACACAATTGTTTAATGATACTTTCTATCTCATGTTGTTGTTTTTGTTTTCATTTTTTGTTCAAATAGCATCATCATCATCTGGAACAGAGTCAGAGGCGGAATAAAAGTACATCATTCCATCGTTGACAACCAGAGAAAGCATTAAAAATTGAGTTTCACACCCACTTGTGGTTGTCCCCATCAACGTAACACCAGACGAACCATACCACAGACGCACTGCCGTTGTCATCGTCATGTCATTGCCAAACAATATCGATTATGACTATTTAATGAAATTTCTGGCATTGGGAGACTCGGGTGTTGGGAAGACGAGCTTTCTCTATCAGTACACAGATGGACGATTTCATTCGCAGTTCATATCAACAGTTGGCATAGATTTCCGAGAAAAACGATTGGTGAGTATGATAATGGAGCAAATGAGATTAGTGGGTGAAAGGATGTTAAATTAAATGTAAATTGATGATACTACTGATGATATGTTATAGAGGCATGTTGTAGTATTTGGTGAGGATACGTCGCGGTATATCAGCTATTTCTCAATTCGATAATTTATAGTTTTCAACATATTCATATTCAATTGGATAATTTATAGTTTTCAACATATTCAATATGTAATCAAAATATTCCTCTTCTAGGTACTCCAGATATTAGGATCATTTAAATTATCCAAGATACTCGAATTTTTCATTCATTTTCATTTATATCATTCCAGATTTACACATCTCGTGGTCGCAATCATCGCATCCATATGCAACTTTGGGATACCGCCGGTCAAGAGAGATTTCGATCTCTAACTACAGCATTTTACCGTGATGCCATGGGTTTCCTGTTGATTTTCGATCTTACAAGTGAAAAGTCTTTTTTGGAAATTACCAATTGGTTGGAGCAACTACGCCAACATGCCTATTCGGAAGAACCCGATGTAGTGTTGTGCGGTAACAAATGTGACCTGCATGATTTTCGTGTTGTCTCACACCAGCAAGTCAACGCATTGGCCGAACGTTATAAGTTGCCGTATATTGAGACTAGCGCTTGTACGGGCTACAATGTAAGCGCAGCCGTTGAACTCTTGGTGGGCAGAGTAATGGAGCGCATGGAAAATGCCATAGCCAATGCCGAGCTGACGCGGCTAATGTCGCAAACACGTTTGACAAATTTTCAGAATATCAATCATAACACACTGAGGTTGGCCCTGCAGAAAGGCGAACAACCGCAGACGGGAGAGAACCTGAAACACAATTGTAGTTGTTGAGGAACTCACACTCATGTCCTTGGGCGGGAGGATGGTTTAATGATTCAACATTTTGTTATGATTAAAACTGCTGTTTGGTACAATAATTTTGAGTAAGTTTGGGATGTCTCGGCATTGAGTGTGTGTTTTTTGTTTTCGGCTACAGAAAGCATATATAAATAAAGCTCAATTACAAATTACTGAATGTTTGTTAATTTGTGTAAATATGTATGTATACAAAAATGTAATAAAACTAAAAGAAATATTTGTTAATATAAGTAATACTGTGTTTTTATTTCTTTTCGTTTTAATTATATAGAGTGGTCTCCCAGCAGATTGGAATCCTAAGATGTAAGATCTGTGGAATATATTCAATTTCAAGTATTAAATTGTGCTTGCATTTCGACTCTCGCAAACCGACGCAATTTTTCTGACGCTTTGGCATTTTTAAATCAGAATGTACGAAATTGCACTATTATGCCAAAGAGTGATTCACGATGTTCTGTGATCGCCTTAATTCTATATCAATCTCCAACAAAATTAACTTTTGAACTGAAGTGTTGTCCAATGTGATTATGAAAATTCCCGTATTGATAACATTTCTTCCTTAGACGTCCTTTTTGATAGGATTTTTTTTTATTTTCTCGAAAAAAGTTCAAATTGACCCAAAAAGAGAGGGGCTAGAGAGTTAAGATTTCCACAAAAATAAACCTCATACAATTCCACAATATAAAGAGTGATTTTTTTGAGGTTAGGATTTTCATGCATTAGTATTTGACAGATCACGTGGGATTTCAGACATGGTGTCAAAGAGAAAGATGCTCAGTATGCTTTGACATTTCATCATGAATAGACTTACTAACGAGCAACGCTTGCAAATCATTGAATTTTATTATCAAAATGCGTGCTCTGTTAAGAAAGTTCATCGCGCGCTTCCATTTTATGGTCAGTTTGATCGACGCACTGAAGCGGCTATTCGGGCTATTGTGACTAAATTTCGTACCAAATTTACATTATTGGACATTAAACCACCAACACGCTTACGTAGAGTGCGAACTGAAGAAAATATCGCAGCTGTATCGGCCAGTGTTAATGATGACCATCAATTATCGATTCGTCGCCGTTCGCAGCAATTGGGCCTCTGTTACTCAAAAACGTGGAAATGCCAAAATTGGACTTTCCGAATGGACCACCTAAGACGCAGCCGCGGTCAACATTTAAATGAAATTATCTTCAAAAAGTAAATGTCATGGACCAATCTAACGTTTCAAATAAAGAACCGATGAGATTTTGCAAATTTTATGCGTTTTTTTTAAAAAAAAAAAGTTATCAAGCTCTTAAAAAATCACCCTTTAGTTCTGATAATAAGAATTATCTCAGACAATGCTCCTTCAATCAAAAAATGAAAACCTTTACCCACTGTAAAAAGAATCTCAGCTGGACTATAAGTTTATTGTACAAAAATGATCTACTCAATATGCTCTTTCAGAATTATAGGGTCACCATTCATTCGGTTCCAATCAAAAAGTTTTAATTTGTTGGAGAGTTTAATGTAACACATTTTTGTCGAAGGGTCGTGTATAACATTTGTTGATGTATTTTGGAAACATAAGTCCGATAACATCGGGTTCAATGTTAAATTAAATGATGGCTACAAATATTGCGAATTATACATTCACGTAGAAATAAATTTTGGATTTTTTTTTTTTTGATAAAAATAATTTTTATTATTTTATAGAAAACAAGTAAAAACGGCGTTAAGTTCGTTAATTGCATTTCATAGAGGCTGTCTATTTTCTATGCAGTCAGAGGAATGTATACACCGTATTTCATGACTCTAGCTCGAACATTTGGTTGGTACTATTTTTATCCCCATTTTTTAAGTAAACCCCAAAAAGTACGAATTTCGAAAAAAACTTTCTATTTTACGTGTCTACGCAATCAGAGGAATACACCGAATTTCATTATTCTAGGTGCAGCCATTTGATTGGTACCATTTTTATCCCTCTATTCCCATTTTATCCCTTAAAAGTACCAAATTCGTACAATAAAAAATAATTTCATATTATGTGTGTGAGGAATGCACACAGCGAATTTCGTGTTTCTAGCTGTTGTGGTTTGATATGTACTATTTGTATCCCTTTTTGCCCCATTTCACCCGCTACGAATAAAAATTATGGTGCACGTGTTTATTGAACAAATATGCTTAAATACTCTTAAATATTAGTGGTTATTATGGGTTTTTTCAGTCCTTGTGAGGGACAAATTTTTCCCTTTGGGCCGATTTCGCCTAGTTTCAATGCCAACCGATCTACGATTATAAGACGTATTTATGCAAAATTTGGACCTCCTAGCTCCTTTCGTTTAGATGCTATCGTGCTTTCAACAGACGGACGGAGGAACGGACGTGGCTAGATCGTCTTTGAATTTCTATGACGATCAATAATATTTTAAGAGCTTGATAACTTTTTTTTAAAAAAAAACGCATAAAATTTGCAAAATCTCATCGGTTCTTTATTTGAAACGTTAGATTGGTCCATGACATTTACTTTTTGAAGATAATTTCATTTAAATGTTGACCGCGGCTGCGTCTTAGGTGGTCCATCCGCTTAGTCCAATTTTGGCATTTCCACGTTTTTGAGTAACAGAGACCCAATTGGTGCGAACGGCGACGAATCGATAATTGATGGCCATCATTAACACTGGCCGATACAGCTGCGATATTTTCTTCAGTTCGCACTCTACGTAAGCGTGTTGACGGTTTAATGTCCAACAATGTAAATTTGGTGCGAAATTTAATCACAATAGCCCGAATAGCCGCTTCAGTGGGTCGATTAAACTGACCATAAAATGGAAGCGCGCAATGAACTTTCTTAACAGAGCACGCATTTTGATAATAAAATTCAATAATTTGCAAGCGTTGTTCGTTTGTAAGACGATTCATGATGAAATGTCAAAGCATACTGAGCATCTTTCTCTTTGACACCATGTCTGAAATCCCACGTTATCTGTCAAATACTAATGCATGAAAATCCTAACCTCAAAAAAATCACTCTTTATATACTTTATAGGGTCTCAGGTCGATATTTCAAGGTGTTACAAACGGAATGACAAAGTTAGTATACCCCCATCCTGGTGGTGGAGGGTATAAAAACATTTTGTTTCAGTTTTTTATAACTAACATTCTAACGCCAAAAATATATAAAAATCTATGGATAAATGTAGAAGTTATGATACTGAAGACGCAAACGATTTTTATATCTTAAAATCTTCGTTGATATGCCAGCTATTACAAACTAAAACTATATATTCTTTTATATAATTTGTAATGGGATTCTTCGCGCTTTTTTGACAAACAATTTAAAAATTCATAGTTTTTTAAAGTAATCTTTTCGTCTACAAATTAATCCATAATTTTTTACATATAAACATTATTTTTTGCGTTAGCATGTTAGCTATTAAAAAATAAAACAAAAAATGAAGCAAAATACTTCTTCCGACTTTTTTTATAATTTTTTCGTGCCAGCAGAAATAGATTTTTTTGAAAAAAAAAATAATTTTCTCAAATAACACAGTGCAACACAAAAAATATGAACATATAAGGACACCACTACGTGATAAAAGGCCAAAAAAGACACGTGGCTACCAGTTTTGCCCAAAGTCTTGTGCTTTTTTACGGGTTCCCAAAGATTTGGGGCCTCGATGTCATTTTTGCAAAATGTGATCATTTTATCAGGCTCATGTCTTGCAAACCGTTTGGAATTTTACTCTCTTATGGAAATTTGTAGCTCTTGTCATAAAGAACAAAAATTGTGAACATATAAAATAAAAAAAATTTCATCTTCAAGGTCAAATTCGCAAAACAACAAAAATTCTACCCCATACAGGTCCATAGGTAGCAACAATCAACTACAAAAATGTATATTTCAATAAACAGCTTTCCGGAACATATGAACTTCCTAGGTATGATTAACAACGTTTAGGTAGGAAAAATATATCATGAAGGACTGTTTCTGTTAATGGTCAGTCCGACTACTGTGCGTATGAGTGATAATTAATCAATCAATTAATCAACAGCACGTATACGCTACATACACAAACTACAGTCTATAAGATTTGGTCGACGACAATTGCGATTTTGACCTTGAAGATGAAGTTTTTTTTGATTTTAAAGAGTGATTTTTTTGAGGTTAGGATTTTCATGCATTAGTATTTGACAGATCACGTGGGATTTCATACATGGTGTCAAAGAGAAAGATGCTCAGTATGCTTTGACATTTCATCATGAATCGTCTTACAAACGAACAACGCTTGCAAATTATTGAATTTTATTATCAAAATGCGTGCTCTGTTAAGAAAGTTCATTGCGCGCTTCCATTTTATGGTCAGTTTAATCGACCCACTGAAGCGGCTATTCGGGCTATTGTGACTAAATTTCGCACCAAATTTACATTGTTGGACATTAAACCACCAACACGCTTACGTAGAGTGCGAACTGAAGAAAATATCGCAGCTGTATCGGCCAGTGTTAATGATGACCACCAAATTTCGATTCGTCGCCGTTCGCACCAATTGGGTCTCTGTTACTCAAAAACGTGGAAATGCCAAAATTGGACTAAGCGGATGGACCACCTAAGACGCAGCCGCGGTCAACATTTAAATGAAATTATCTTCAAAAAGTAAATGTCATGGACCAATCTAACGTTTCAAATAAAGAACCGATGAGATTTTGCAAATTTTATGCGTTTTTTTTTAAAAAGTTATCAAGCTCTTAAAAAATCACCCTTTATATGTTTTTTTGTTCTTTATGACAATAGCTACAGCTTTAGAGATATGAGCCTGAGAAAATGATATTTTTTTTGCAAAAATGACGCCGAGGCCCCAAATCTTTGGGGGCCGATAAAAAAGTGCATGGGCAAAATTGGGTGACACGGATCTTTCTTGTTGGTCTTTTATCACGTAGTGGTGTTCGTATATGATTATATTTCCATGACTTCAAAAATTACACACAGTGTAATTAACTAAGTTAAAGGCTTATAAGTGCGTAAAGGTATGCTAAACCGTTTTTTCAAGATTTCGGGAAAGTTCAATTCGCGACATAATTACCTTTAATGAAGATATACTTTGAAGTTTGGATTATACTTTGAAGTTTCTTCATTTACTTTCTTCAGAAAGCATTAATTCGTGTCACACACGTATGTAACTTTCAGAATGAAAATTTTACTTCCTTGTATTTTCTCTCAGCCATACCAAAAAGTTGAAATATATCTATGTACTCAATTACTAATAAATACTAATTACTAATGATTACTTATTCATGTCTATAAAACATACATTATTTAATATTTATAAGTGAGAGATGAGATATCAGATGTCATTGCCTGTATTCCAGCTGTTAAAAAGTTGTACTTACCAAATTCTTGTCGAGATAGTCACAGTACATCCCAAATAAAAAAATGTAACTGAAATATTTTTATCTGCAATTTTTTGCCTTTTACCGAAGTACATTAAGAAACGCAAAATTCTGCAAAGATGTGTTTTTATAAATATCTTATAACAAGTCCCATAGAAAGAAGCTATATTTTAAACAATTTGGTTATATTATAAATAATTAATAATACTCAATACTATAACTACCACTAGGTTAATTTTAGCTAAATTTTTACTTAATGCCCCATTGCGTTCATTTATCCATTTATAATAATATGGAACATCGGCATAAACACCTGCAATTATGATACGACTTTAATATTGTCCTATGATTAATTTGATTTATAAAACTTACCAGGGAATCCTGGCTGAGCACATCCTGAACCCCATGATACAACACCAATTAGGGTATTATTGTAAACTAAAGGACCACCAGAGTCACCTTGGCAGGAATCAGTGCCACCCTTCAAATGTCCGGCGCATATCATGCCACTCAAAATGCCTTTAATATACGATACAGAACACACCGTCTTCGATATGGTTGTCACATTGGCTGTGAGTAAAACTGGAGATAGAGAGTTCTGAAAAGGTTGGAAGAAATATTCAGTATTAAATTCATTCAAAATCTTCACATGTACAGCTGCGGTCAAAAAAAAATAGCAGCGACGAGATAAAAAAGTCGACAAAGAAAAATATCAGTTTTTTAAGAAAATCTTAAAAGTTTTTACGGCTTTAATTAAAAAATAAGTTTTTGTAATTTTGAGATTAGGCCTTTAAAACCATTTATGTCAAAAATGAGACCAGTCAAAAAATAGCAGCGCTAATAAAAACGAAAAATGTTTCAATTCACTTTAATTGGAAACTTTTTTGTATAATTATTTAAATAACGATATTTTCTTGAATTTAAAACTTAGTTGCATTGTCTTTATTGTTTATTACTGCTTCATAACGTCGACTAGTATTTTGCTCCTTTCATGCGGTATTTTTGACCATACCTCTATAATTACGTGTCAAATATCGTTATTGTTTTTCAGTATTGCTAGTAAGACCTCAATTTAGTCATCACACTTAAAATTTTTCATTGTATTTAGGTTCGGTGTCTGCCCGAACCATTCCATAACATCGATATTTTTGACTTCAAACCACGTTTTTGCGAGTCGGATGGTGTTTTCGGTATAATATACCTGCTAGAAGACCCATTTAAGGGACATTCCGTATTCTGTATACGTAAGCATAATATTATGCAGTATTTTTGATGCACTGGGCAGAGTCCATGGTAGTTCTGGGCCAATGTATTGACCCAACTCCATAATATGAAAAAAAAAACGCCCAACCCATTACGCTTGTTCCTCCCTAATTGACTGTTTTGGTACTATACCTGGACATATACTCTGTTCTGTGGACGTCTTACAAACTATCGAGGGACTGTCACACCATACAAAACAATTTTTGATTCAACTGACCATAAAACTTGCACCCACTTCTTGGTTGGCTACACCAGGTGTGTTTTTGCGAATTCCTTTTTTTGTGCTATGTCATTTACTTTTAAGTCGGACTTTTTTCGGACTTCTGGCTTACAGATAATGTTTTCTTAGTATTCTACGAACATTTTAAACTCTCAAGTATGGACAGATATTGTTTATTTATTTCGGTGGCGGGCGTGAGTGTTTTTTGTACTAGACATTATTGTTCGGCGAATGGTTGTATGTGATATAAACGGATATTTTTCACGTGTTTTTGATTTTTCTTCTAATAATATCGAATTTCCGATTATTTTAATAGAACACTGGAATAAAAGTCGAAAACTTCACTACATGATTTTCCCTCAGATTTCAAACTTTTCATATGAACTCGAATTTCTTCTCCACAATGCTCTCCTCGCCCTACTTATGAAGAAAAATAATACAATAACATTTCAGAAGTCGTGTAAATTTCATAATATCTTACTTATAACATCAAATGGAATTGAAAAATTGAGATAATATTCCTTTTTCTTGAGAATTTTTGAACACTGCTATTATTTTGACCGGACCAAAATGTCGAATAATCCAAAAAATGTGAAATTTCTTAAGTAATTAAAATCATATCACCAAATAAACAATAATTTTGTGTTTGTAACTTCATAACGCAGCACTTAATGTAGAAGTAGAAATAAAAAAATTATCACGCAAATAAATATATGAAAATGTATATTAAAAAAATTGTTTTAAATCGATTTCAAAATGCATCAGAAAATGCCCCTCGACAAAATTGTTGTTGTGTAATTGATGGCCAATTTCGGTATCGATTCTTAAAAATGACTAAATCAATATTTTTTCCAAAAAAAATCTATATATTTTTTCTATAAAATGTGTAATAGAAATAAAAAGAACAATATACATATTTTATGCTGGCTGCAATATAATTTGAGGAATTTACCGACTAAAATTAATATTTCGTTTGGTTTAAGCGCTGTCCCAAAATATTACGGCTATATTACTGTCCATTCGTGAACTAGACAGTTTATTACAACCTACGCCTCCAAGATGGGGATATACTAAGTTTGTCATTCCGTTTGCAACACCTTGTAATATCGACCTGAGAACCTATGTCCGTCCGTGTGTTGAAAGCATGCTAGCATCTAAACGAAAGGAGCTAGGACGTCCAAATTTTGCATGAATACGTCATATAGTTATAGTTGTAGATCGGTTAGGATTGCTTGTGGGCGAGATTGATCAACAGGAGAAAATTTTTCTCACAAGTACTGAAAATACCTCTATTATTTATAGTATATCAGCATGTATGTTTGAATATGTCTGCTTATATTTACTAGATATTATAGCATTAACGCGCACCATAAGGTGATTTTTATTTGTAGGGGGTGAAATGGGACAAAAAGGGATAAAAATGGTACCTATTAAACGAGAACAGCTAAAAACACGAAATGCGGTGAGTACTTTCATCTAATTGAATAGATACATAAAATAATTTTTTTTTCAAATTCTAACTTTTAAGGAGTAAAATGGTAATAGAGGGATAAAAATGGTACCAACTAAACGGCTGCACCTAGAATAATGAAACTCAATGTGTATATTCTTCTGATTGCGTAGACACGAAAAATAAAAAGGGTTTTCCAAATTCGTACTTTCAAAGAATACAATGGAAACAGAGGGATACAAATTGTACCAACTAAACGGCTACTGCTCAAATGATAAAATTCGATGTGTCAATCCCTCTAATTGCATAGACACGTAAAATACAATGATTTTCGAAAGACGTTAAATGGGGAAAGAAATGGTATCAAACAAATCGCCCCAGCTAGAATTGTAGAATTCGGTGAATACATTCCTTTGACTGCATAGACACGCAGAATAAAAAGATTTTGCAAAATTCGTACTTTATTTTGTTGTTTGAAAAAAATGGATAGAATCATGAAGTTGGGTTATCTTGCACTGTGTACGTAAGAGATAATGGATCTTCAAAATTTATACTTTTGGAATTAAAATAGGATGGAAATACAACCAAACGGCTGTAGCTGAAAATAAACACACTATCCCCCATATTTAAAGTTTTAATGCTTTTTTGAAGATACTTTTTGAATTGATTTGAATTGTTATGTATATAGTATAAACCTAAAATAATTACAATTTTATATTTATTATTTTTATAATTATTAAAATATTTTAGAATATTTTTATTTGTTTTGGCTTGGCTACATTGAACAAATTTAACATTTTCCTGCAATGTTAGTGTACTTCTGCGAAAATCTACAGCCTGCGTGGAAACTATCGTGGAGGGTACATAAAACGCCGTTTTTACATATATTAACTTTTTATTTATAAAATTATTTTTAGAATATTTTTTTGTTTTGGTTTGGCTATATTGAACAAATTTTCCTGCAATGTTAGTGTACTTCTGCGAAAATCGACAGCCTGCGTGGAAACCATGGTGGAGGCTACATAAAACGCCGTTTTTACTTATATTAAATTTTAGTTTTTTTTTAATTTAAACATTTTGGTACAATGGGCTCGATACTCCTGAAGACCTATCAAACAATGTATATAACATTAAAATCTATTGAACCAAATGGGTTTTTCAATTCTTGTGGAAAGTGCAATGCCTGTAACTCTGTGAATAGCTTTTAAGTTTTTTTTCTAATAGCCTTGTCACACTGCACGAGAAATCTAGCAGAAATGACATAAGGTTGATTTTCAAATTTAAAAATCCTCACCATTTGAATTCCATTGGTGTAGAAAGTGAAGGGTAATAAAGGATGATTTTTTAACTAGTATCTTTCTGGCAACACTGGTTTAAACAGCTGACGCACGTTTCGTGTTTTGTTTTGTTTCACTTTCAGTTTGGTATATAATTTAACCATGAATCGTCTTACAAACGAACAACGCTTGCAAATTATTGAATTTTATTACCAGAATGCGTGCTCTCTTAAGAAAGCTCATCGCGCGCTTCCATTTGATGGTCAGTTTAATCGACCCACTAAAGCGGCTATTCGGGCTATTGTGACTAAATTTCGCACCAAATTTACATTGTTGGACATTAAACCACCAACACGCTTACGTAGAGTGCGAAATGAAGAAAATATCGCAGCTGTACCGGTCAGTGTTAATGATGACCATCAATTATCGATTCGTCGCCGTTCGCAGCAATTGGGCCTCTGTCACTCAAAAACTTTCAAAAAAGCACCCTTTATATAGTAGGCCCCGCTCAACTTTAGCCTTTCCTTACTTGTTTTTTAAATGCAGTATGCGAAATCGAGCTAAAATCGGTATAAGGCTGACTTCAAATGTCAGATCTCATACAAATTTGAAAACAAAAATCGATCTATTATAGTATGTTATAAAGTCGATTATTTTATGTGTAAATAAAATTAAAACTAATCGATCTGTAGGTAGGTATGTAAGTCATTTGACTTAGAAACATGGAAAAACATCACAATAATTCTATTAGTCAGCTTAATGTAAAGCTAAATCGAATCAAATTTCAAATATACAAATTTTATATGAATTGAAGCTATGATTTACTATCTGAACAATTTAATAATTGCAGTTAGCATTCTCGATTTTTTTAATTATACTGTCTTTAAAACTTACCCTCTCCGTTTTACCCCAGCCCGAAACTTGACACGTCTCGCCAGAAGGTGTCGACTGATTCGCCATTCTAATGGTCTGCACCGTCAAATGGGTCTTATTTTCCGGCAGTCCAGTTTTCAAAAACATCAACCCAATATCATCGCGCATCGTATCCATGCTGAAGGTGTTCATGTATGCAATCGATTTAACATCGGAAACAATTGTACCGTTAACACGCTCGTATCGATTCAAGGTACCCATAACAACGACAAACTCATTAGCTTTACGATAACGCTTTTTATCGGTGCTACATGGAGGTAAAGAAATAATTGACAAAAAAACATTAATTTATTACACTTTTACGATGATATGATTATTATGAAATACACATATAAATCACAATGACACAACCTCCCTTCCAACCACCCATCTTACTTGTATAGACAATGTGCAGCTGTCAGCACTTTATTGGGTCCGATCAGTGAACCACCGCAGATATGACCACTGCCAAAGTTACTATCGTAACGTTTTAATCTTATGGAGACAACATATTTAGTGTTTTCCATCGCAGCTTGGGTGCCATTGATGATGCGAGGGTCTGTTGAGCGTTGTAACTCCGCTGATGATGACGAGTTAATGAGACATACTAGAAGGAAGGAAGATAAAATATTGTCATATTGCGTCATATATATGTACAAACTTTGACTATTTTTGAACCACGAATGATTCATAATACACATCAAAATTTATAGAGTGTTATTGAAAAAACGTAGTAGGTGTAGATAGCGCTCGAGAGATATTCTTTACTACACCTTATTATTACACAGCATTCGTCATATCCCAGCAAACGATTGTGACAAATTTACTCCCAATGCATATGAAACTCACGATAAGAAACATTACACGCTGCGACATTCAAGAATTCCTAAGAAGTGATATTATATTTCTGTGGATGGTGTTGTCTAGTAAAACAAGAATATATTTGTGAACACTCCCAAACACTTGATTTTCAGTTTCTTTCCGGATTAAAAAAGTATATATATCATGTTGGTAGCGTAGAGTTGTGGGAGTCTGGTCTGTCGCTGCATATAATGGATATAATGGTCTTAACCACATGGCTTAAACCCTGCACCCAAAATTAGGATATAAATCTACTTTGTATTGTAATTTATATTAGGACAGTTTTCTTTTAGCCGGGATAACATACTGCGGTAACAAAAATGTAATTTGTTACTCAAAAAAAATATTATTTTTTTCACATTGTCGCCAACAACAATATAAATATTTGTATCAAAACAAATTTAAAAAAATATTTTGTGTTGACTTTTTTGTACTTAGCCTCGATAACCATAAATTTGACTTACACTGGATAATTATCCAGGCTAAGTCCAATATTTAAATATATATATATATATTTTAATTTGTTGGCTACAATTTTAAAAAAAGTTTTTTTTTGAGTGAAATTTTAAATTAATTTTTAATTAAGAATTTTGTTATCGCAGCTTAATTATCCAGTCTTAAAGAAAAACATCCCTTATATATGTATATATGAAAAGTTGAGAAATATGTGTGTATTTTCCAACAAATACATTTTTAATTAATTGCTATATTTCAACTCTACAGAGTAGGAGGGTATATATCATTTAGGACAGAAAAAAGTGTAACGTATTGAAGGAGTGAGTTAAGAAACTAAGTATTATTGGACCATTCCGGTGTTTTAAGCTGTTTGAGCCCTACCCTTCCGCCCGCCTGTCTGTATAACACGATAACTTTCATAGGAAGATAGGGAATCTCATCCGACGAGCATAGGTTAACCGCAGGAGTGCCACAGGGCTCTGTCCTTTCCCCCTCCCTTTTTCTTATTTTCATCGACGACCTGTTGGATCGGACTTCGAATCCAATATACTCATTCGCGGATGACAGCAACCTCTGCCATTCATACTCAATCGATCATAGACCAAGTCGTCAAGAAATTGAGGACAAAAGGCGATTAACGGATGAGTCATTTAGTCAGGATTTGCTGGCCATTTCCGAATGGGGTCGAGTAAATAGAGTAGATTTTAATGTACAGTGCTCCTTGTTGTCTCACAAGTTATTCACTGATCCAACGTTGTCGTCGATTTAACTCTCGATGTTCTTGGTATGAAAATACAACGTGATGTTCGTTGGACAAAACATGTATTTGACGTGTCGAAAGAAGCATTTAAATGTTTAAGATTTTTAAAACGATGTAGGATGTATCTACACTACCTATATCAAACCAAAGATGGAATGCAACTCCCACATATGGTCGGGTGCTCCAGAAGCTTCTTGACCGTGAACAGAGGAGGGCGATGATGTTGATAGGTGACGGTAGGATATCCACTTCAATTGTCTCCCTTGAACACCGTCGTAATGTTAGTTGTGTGTCATTGTTCTATCGATACTTTCATGGTGTTTGTTCTTCGGAAATTCGTGATCTTATACGGCCAGTGAGAACGTTCGGTAGAGATACGCGACTTTCCGGCCGCACTGCACATTACAGAATAAATTCGTTTTTCGCCCGTACTATCCGTATGTGGAATCGACTTCTGGCAAATATCTTTCCCTCCAATTACGACATTCAGAGATTTGTATTTGTACGAAAATCGATAACCTCTGTGGAATGCAATCCATGGTGGAGGGTATATAAAGTTTGGCCCGGCCGAGCTTAACGCCGTTTTCACTTGTTTTTTACTTCTATATGGATGACAATATTTTCGTAGAACCATATACACACCTGACATATGGGTGATATTGCCACATACCTTCTTCTCCCGCACAAATTGGCATAAGATTTGGTTAAAACAAAACTCATATAACTTGGATATGGATCTGTTGCATTTTGATATTTTTATAATCACATTGAACCTATAAAATATTTACGCTTTTGTCACGCCCCTTGTAGTACCTCGCACATAATTGGCCATATCCTAAATTAAATCCTTTATAACTATGTCTTATTATGTATTGCTTTAAAAATGTTAATGCTGCTACGAACTTTGTAGTACATCCCCCACAAATAATTAAAGTTTCTTATAAATTCCTTACAGATGCTCTCCGAGAGTGAGAGAAGGGATTAACCCACCGAAACTTACTTGTTTAATTAATTATTTCATAAGGAACGCTAACTCGTAGATTTATTAAAAACAAGCTTCTATTACGGAGTAAATTTTAAATCCGATACACTCAAAGTAATTTGTCAGTAAAAGAAAGCAGAAAGTCTGCTGTAAGAGTAGATTTTCTGCTTAAATAGCAAACAGCTGTTAGCTGTTTTTAGCAATACAGAAAAAACGCTTTCTTGAAACTTTAAGCATATGTGCAGATCAATATAGCCAGATAACAATTTTATTAACAACACTTTTTAGAATAAATTTTATTATAAGGGAATTTATTATATCTGAAAGATATTGTGATTGTCTTTTTAATGATACGCATATTATCCCAAGCTAATATAAAATGAAATTAGAGCTAAATTATTTTTCGCCGTCATTCTGAAAGGCTTTTAAATTATAAACTTATTTTATGTCTATTTTATAATTTAATTAACAGCAGCCATTTTTAGCAGACTGCAAACACTTTAACAGTGTGAATGCTGATGCAAGATTGTAGAAAAACTGCTGTTATGGCAGAAAAACTGTAGTAGCAGAAAATTGCCTGCTGATAGGTAGCGGACAATCGCTGCTGCTAATAACAGTCTTATTTCTTTAAGTGTAGAAATTGACTAAAACTACATTTTTGCAAATAATTTTATTTATGTAATTTGTGTATTAGTCGATAATTTGCATACTGTGTGGAGAATTAAAAAGGAAATAGTATTAATTATGCTTTTAATTATTTTAATCTTATCAAAATCAATTTGTATCACTAACACCAAGTTATAACGTACATATATAGACAAATATAACCAATCACGTCAAATATTTGTTATCATTTCAAAACAACATCAATTTTAAATGCAATTAACAGACTTTCTCTTTCAATGAGTAATGCGTTAATTATCATGTTTTTGCTTATTGGGTCAATTGCTTATTAAGGGTATCCTTACCATTTAGTTTTAACGAATGGTATTTACATTTTTTTAATATTTTAGATATCCTGTTTACTCTTAACGGACTTCTACACAATTTTAATTGCAATATTAAATTGTGGTTATTTAAATACATCATTTAGCTAAATCACTGAAAACATGTGATTTTCATTGATTTTGAAGATGTTTTCAGTGATTTAGATCCAACTTAAAGAGAACCTCATTAACTAATAATACGGCCTTAATTTCCTTATAGGAATTACAGGAAACAATATATGTATATTAACTAATAATGGATAATGAAAAAATTAAAGAAACGATCCAAAGGTCTTTTTCTGAATTATATAAGTTTTTAAATATTTAATTTTACCTAGGATAGGAACAATTGTGTGGGAGGTACTTAAACACGTCCCTGGCATACACCTTAGTAAAAATAAAACTAATTGTCGAAATCAGTTGCAATTGGATATAAAATGTAATGTAAATAAAATGTTATTATAATCACTTTAAAACTACAAAATATTTATGTTTTTGACATGATCAAATTTCAAGTCAGTACTCTGTGCAGAGAGGGTACAAAAACTGATTAACCGGGACATATTAACATAGAAAGATAAATTGTGGATATTTATAGTAGAACCGTAAGGCCTATAAAATATATTGTTCGAAAAAAATTATCGAAGGATTCTTTTTCGACTTTTCTTCCACTCCCCAAAACCATAAAAATTGTCCAAAGTGTTCTCTTTCACTTGGTAGAATAGAATTCGGTAGCTGTTGATTTTTTTTAATTTTTTGTCACAATGATTGAAACAATCAGTTTGGAATTAACACAATTACACACCAAATCACATCGATGTTTAATATTCATTTATATACGCATTCTAAGTATTTTCACATATTCTATATGTATTCCGGATATTAGCGAACAAGATAATTAAAACTTGATGGTTGTTTTGTCATAAACTAAACTTCACATACTTGTTGCACATAAAAACCATAGACATGTCGTCTTAACTTTTGAAATTAAATACATTTCGATTTCCGTTTTATTTCGCGCTAAATATTAACATCAGTTTATTTCGCTTTCAACTAAAACGACGGTTCACTTTTGCTTTATGCCGTCCGACTAACTGCTGTTACCAATAAACATTAAATATTCTTTCGGATTTTTTCCCATTGATGCAAAGGTATTGATATGATAAGGTTAGAAACTAATCAATTGCAGAACACAACGAATATTGAAATCTTATCTATTTTTTGTTATAAAAAAGAGCAATTTTTTACATCTCCAATGGAAAAGAAGAATGTTTAAGAGAGAGTATATGTACATAGCGATGAAATACACGGAGAAAAAATATTATATGTTTGACTGTAAAACTTTATATTTTTGGTAAACGCATTTTTTATAGAAACAATTGCTTGTAAATCAAATATGTTTTCTCATAAGTAATTGTATATAATTCCAGCAAATTATTATTATTTGTATAGGTAGACAAGATATAAGTAATTTAAATCAAATAACGCCACCTCTTCCCTAAATATATTATGATATACTAGAAAGAAACAAGCTAAGTCTAAATTCGAACAGAGTTTATAGTACTACACTCTATTGTACCACACACTAATTTACAAGGTTTTTAATACGTAACCAAGAATGTTCTAAAACTTCAGTGAATTGCCGTTAGAAGTTAATTTTCGGAAATTATAAATTCAATGGATCATATACCAATATGTGGGCTCTTATGTTATACTTTACTTTGGATTCATTTGACTTTTTACGCTCTAGAAATCACACGTTTTAACCAATTTTGTACTATGCCTTATGTTTTGCCCGAAAAGATTTAACCTTTTTATGCCCAACGTTACGAGTTAGTACTTGATTTGAACTGGGATATTGTCCTGGCTCAAGACCATTTTGCATCTATATTTAATAGAATGCAAATTTATTTACAAATGGCATGGTGACATTTATTACTTGGCTGCAGACTACCACGATCATGATTTCGACCATGTCAAAAGTCTTTTCAAGTGGCTTCGCAGCGACTTTTCAACATCAAACCCGGCTTCTATAAGGAGATGATTCTCACAAACGAACGAGAAGCACAACTCATTTGCCGAATTTGCGTATAAAACATCGCACTAAGTAATAAAGTACACATGCCATCTTACAAGCACCTCATTGAGTTGCATATGTAAGTATGTGTATATGCAGGTATAGTTACCCAGCAATACATCTGCCGTGCCAACGCTCATTTGTTTTAGTTTTTCGTTTGTATTTTTTTTTGGTCTGTAATCAATATTTGATTGAACTGGGTGGGTCACATCGGTCCATGTATTTATATAGTCTCCATATAAATGTCCCTCCTTAGTTGCTTCTTAGTATCCACATATTTATTTTGACTTTGCACATACATTTATATTTCAGTATAATGTTTTGATATAGCCCCGCTACAAATATCCCTCTCGACTTGACTTCCAAACACTCTAGAATACATAAATTACAACCGATTTTAGTTAGATTTGCCGCGCAACATTATATTTCACTTAAAAGCATTTATAATGAATGTGGAACATATCGGTCCAGGTTTTGATATAACTCTTTAGCAATTTAGCATTTTTCATATTTTAGGATCAAATTCGGCACAGTGTTGTGTTATAATTTCACTGTTATTTTTAGTCATCCAGGTTTGGTAACAAAACTTTATAATAGTTGACTCCTACCGACTTTAGCCTTTCCTTACTTGTTTTTAATAATGTAATATATGGTGGCTAATAAAGGGATGCGATTTCGGATAGTTACGATAGAAACTAATTATTATTTTCATTGAAAAATTTATAAATTTCCAACAAAGATAAATACAATGCTGAGATAACGGTTCTTGGAACTAATCTCGATAGAATTCATTCATAGCGTTCGAATGTCGTGATTACCTCCCTGATTGGATCTTAGATGATCCAATCCTAACATAGTTTTCCCACTTAGACTTAAATCTAGTTTTTCCTTTACATGAATGAAGGGAAACCTGTTTAATTAAATTCCACATGTTTCAGAAGAGGTTGGTTTCTCTTTTATTTATTCACCGGGACGGCGTTTCGCAGAAATGAAATCGCCAGAAACGTTTGAAATATTTGCGAATTAAATCATCAATCATGGGTTTTCATTAAATACACACCAAATACTAGTCATTGTATTTTTCTGGCATTGTTCGATATCAAGATTTGGCAACTTCCACTTCCATTAGCAATGAGGCCTTATCATTGCAATTTCGTTTTTATTTCCTTTGAAGAGCTTGCAAATTTCAAGAAAATATTGCCAAAAACCCAAACCCCATCAAAGATTGCTGATTAATTTCTTTTATTATCTTGATATTCTAATTGTATAAAAATCAACTGCACAAAGACAGTTAAAAAAATCGTTTTATTAAAGAGAAAAGGTTAATATGGAAAGAAGCGCATTTCCCCTCACCACCGCAGTGAAGAATTGTTTATGAGAGTACTCCATATAAATATAAATTGTTGGTATGTAGCAGTGGTGTCGTGATTTGTGAGAAATAAAGACAATGGATTGCTATAATATCGTCTTCTTTACCCATCCCTAGCGAATAACGGGTTGTTTCCTGAAAATTCCAATCCTCTGATAGTGAAATTTGCTATCACTTTTTAATTGGAAGTCATATGTAAATGTTCAGTATCATTCAGACCGATGCGACACATACATAACTAAATGACCAAACTTACGAAAAACGCGGATGTATAGCGATATAAAGAAAAAACGGTGCCTAAAATCTAAGAACAAACATTTAGTTCATCGAAAAGGGGAAATTTTATATTATATTTCGCGTTTTCTGGAACAATGACAAATAAATATCAATTAATAAGATCGGATCTTTGACGCGGGTCCACTTCGCTTACCTGATTTATTTGGTCATTTTCTTGGCTAGTCGCAACTTTCGAATCTCAATCTTTCGATTTCACTCTTCTGTTTTCCCTAAGATTACGATTAATGATAAAGCAAATATCCATAATTTTGTTACAATCTTTATTGTATAAAAAATTAAGACACATTAAAGCATATTCGAGTTCGTATTGACAAATAATGGGACGGATGTATCTTGTATGGAATACAATAAAACGATATGTATTTTGCGAAAACGGCGATGAAAAAATCGCCACAGTAAAAAAGTATTACCTACAACGCTAAGGCACTTTGTAATTTGTATATATATATAAATGTGAGTAATATAAAATAATTACGAAATACATACATGTAGTATGCATTTAAATAATCAAATGAAATTGGACGGTATTCGTGTTTGTTATAAGTATAAGAAAATCGAGATTCGAACATTAACGTAAGTGAAATACTCAGAAAAATATGGAATGTAAATGTAAAACATAGATAATGTTGTTAATAGTTTTCTTTTTCCATTCAAAAAGAAGCTGCCTATATATAACCATGTAAACTTCTCGATTGACTATGATGATGGCGATCAGCTTGATAGCCGGGTTCTTGCATTTCCATTTGCATTACCAAGTTCTTTTGCTCTCCACGAACTTCGTAAGCTTCACGTGCCTCACGATGGAAGATCAATGCGGCCAAACCCAATAGGATGAAGGCAACTACGGCCAGGGCATAGGACCAGCCCAGAACATTAAATTTGGGATACATTAGCCAGTCACGACGATAGGCACTTCCGCCGAATACACAAACAGCCAAGAACATAAAAACAGCTAAAAAATATAATCGCAATTATTATTGTTATTTTTCTCAAGTACAATTTATAAAACAATAAACCACATAGTTCAGTAGTAGATCACAGTATTTTTTTAAATGCTGGGAATTTTTGTAAAATACTGAAACAAAGTAGAGTAAATATCCTGTAAATGAAATACTTCAAATAAAACTAAAATGTATGTGTTAAATTCAAGCTAATCCTAATCTGCAAACTTTAAGTGATTTGTTAATTTGAAAAGGTAACACCATTTTTACACACTTTTCTAGACAGCGAATTTTTATGCAAAATCGTATTTTAACGGATGGTTATAATTGAATGCCGTCTTCACACAAATGATTTTACTTATAAAACATTTTAATAAACCGATATAACCAATTTTATGTCAGTATATCTTGTATAGCAATATGCATATTTTATATACTTGAGTATTAAAGATAGAATTTGCATAAAAATCCGCTGTCTAATTACTTGACTCGATCGCAAGTCCTTCAAACCTAAACTAACCTAAGGGCAATATATCCATTCATCTGAAAAATGTCATCGCAGGATATAAAGAAACAAAACTTAAAATTTTAAGACAAACAAAATAACAATAAGTGGTCCAGAAAATAAACGCGCATCGGCTTTTCAAAGATTTAATTCTGAAACTATTAAATATATGTTTCAAATTGCCCCTTCTGGACGGGAAACCATGAAGGTCTATTCTCAATATTTACGTAAAACATTAAGAGGAACAACTCTTCAATTTGAACATCCGATTACATTGTTAAATACACCGATTACATCCGTTGGTAGTTGCTAGCCAAAATGTTATTTTTGATGAAAAGAACCTTTCATTGAAGAGTGATGGGTTAAAATGTTTCTTGTGCAGAACACACTCTATACCAAAAATGTAAGAATAATATGGTTCCCTATGCCAGAACAAAATGCAAACGGGGAACAATTTGTACACACCACTTTATATTGTTTCAGACGTACACCATTGAAGCGTCGATACATACATTTTTTGAGTCCCATAGGTACAGTGTAATTAATTAATTATTTTTAGTTCTTTCTGATGTTTTTTTAGTTAAAAATATAATTTTTGGAAATTACGTTTTCAGAAGTGAAAATCCCGTTAATACCTGTGCTATATTATTAGACGAAACTGAGAAAGAAATTCCGAAAATGTAGGTACACATTCATCCTTATCAAAAAATGCTGTGACCACTTAAATATGGAATTAATAACTAAAATCTTTACTTACACGATACTGTTGTTCCGAAATACGATATGCGTACCAATAACCATTCGTATTGCAAGACAAATTTCAGGGGTAAGCGGATAACGGTCAGCGCCAATATAATCAAAATAAAGAATATGATTATAAAGGATAGTGTGACAAAAGCTTGTACGGACATTAACCAGCCAGGCAAGAGCCATTCGCGGATGACATAATATTCCTGCAATGATAGTGATAGATAATTATAAATTATTTGACAATTGATTAAATTGAAAAAGAAAAAGTATAAAAACTTCCTAACCAAACTTCCTTTTCTATATGTAAAAAGATTATTACTTCTAAAGGTCTGTTACACAGAAGGAGCACAAATCAAAAATAATTCATTATAAATTGAGGTTTATAAGTCCCAGGAGTAAAATATTACAGACACAATAGAAAAATGTAAAGAAATAAATAAAAATATAAATAAAAATAATTAAATCCAGTTAGTTATAGAAATCCATTTATATTAAACCTCGTATTTAATTTTGACGATTGCTTCATCTCGACAATAAAAATATTTTTAAACCAAAATGTTATGAGTGTTCCCTGAATGGAAAATAAATTAAATTTTGAATTTATCTGTTATGATGTGTACAGTTGACCTCCGTTTAATTTTAATATTCTGTGATATTGAATTTATCTTTTAGGGAGGTACTTTTAAATAAGCTAAATTCGAGATTGGTAACAAAAAAAAAATATATTTGAGAGCACTCATTGAGAAAGTATTTATGCGCGACTCGAAATATAATAAAATTGGTTGTTTTGAATAAGGTATATGTATATGATTCACTTCATTTAACTTTATGAATAAATTTTCGCGTTTTGTACTAGCTAAAAATGTTCCTGAGTCTGAATTCACTTTCATCTGTCAAATTAAATATGTTTGAAATGTTTTAACGATTATAATTTCCAATTTTTTTACGCAATTAGCTCTGGCGTCATTGCGAATAATAAGCTTTATATAGCTTCGAAAACATAAAATATTATATCCAGCACAAACATTGATGTTTCCACTCAAAGATTCTTGTGGACGTATTTATAGAATAACATTAGCATTCATCGAAAAATTGGATCTGAGAATCCATTGAAAAAATACAGCAAAATTTTTTATCTTATAACATGTAAAGGGAATATAATGATTTATTGCAAGATAAATATAGTGCATTTTGGGAAACGCACCGCTGCAGTGCATCAGATTCAATTGTACTATTATTCAATTCACAAATTAAATGTATTGTGATTTTTTCTATTTGCAATGCAGTCGCGAACACTATACCACTGAAAAATTCATAATAAATTTAATTTGTTTGTTGGATGATAGTTCAAATGAATATGATGCACTCAATGAAGCAATTAAGAAAAGGCTCATAATTACAGCTTTCTGGTGCAAAATAAAGAAATCATAGCCGGAATATCTTAAAAAACAAGTCGCACACGTACGATATAATTGTTTATTCACTGAAAGGGACCTACGCCAAATTATATTTGGTAGAGAAGCAATACATATTAAAAGGTCTTACATGCGGTTGTCTGTGTGGTCTGTATGGACATACTATTTTCATGTCACGGCAACCGGAATATTTCCCCATTCCGATTTTTATCTAATTTTCAGATATTCTAGTTGAAAATTGCCTGGCTCAAAACGATATCTGTTATTAGAAAATTGAGGTACTGTCTACGAATGTAACATTTAAGAATATCTCTAATGAATGAATTAATTAATATTTCCAACGAATTAATTTAAGCAAAGATAGTGGTGTAGCTTACATGACTGAATATATTATGGCAACCGGTAAATTTTCGTGGAAATTGATAATTGGGATAGGTGAAATCTTTGAAACAATATTGCCACAAGCCCATATTCTTAAAGCTGCTATGTGTCTCCACATATGATTCAATCCAATACGGCGAACAGAACGACATCATCATGAAGAAGTAACTCACAAAGGTTATAATCGCGCCCATGACCACACCATCTAAAATTAAAAAATTAGAATAATTATACAAATTACTTAAAAACAGGTCAATAGTTAGTGAGGGAGCATCTTCTTCTCGGTTGAAAGTATGTAAAAGGTGTTGTCACTTCAACAATTGTTTTGTTTTGCTCTGCTGGCTGCTGTTCCAATTCATTTGACTCACTTGTGGCACGGGGATAATCATTTTTTTCACTCGCATTGTCTGTCGTATCGGTCGACTGTTGTTTACGGAAATTATGCATTTTGTCCAAGGATTGTATATATTTCGAGTTTTATAAAAAATAAACACGAATTCTATTCGAAAAATACTAAATTCGTGCCGTTTTATTTTTCTTGAATACTATTGGAATTCTAAAAGTAATGAATTAACAACAGCGTCGTGAAATGTCAAAAGAAAAGAAGAAAAAACAACACCCTAAACAGTGTTGCCAACGCTCCACCACAAATGACAAATGTCTAGATTTCCAAATAAAAAACGCCAGGAAATAAAAAAATATTTTTGAGTTTATGCAATAAAACACTAATTTTAACAAAATTGGTTCCCAATCTGACTTGTTAATTGAAAACGTTTCGAACAACAACGCAACTTATACATGAAAAAAAAAAACGATTTAACTAAAACAGTGTTGCTGATGAGGGGGCATTATTGCCTTTATAATTGGTATTGTCTGATAAAGCAACACTGTGTGTCACCTACAGTTCTTTTCAAACTGTGGTATTTTATTGTAGACACTCAAACTATTCAGTTATCATTACATTTGAAATTAATTTGAAACTATGTGCTGCTTATTTGCCCGTTTATTTTTTGAATGCTAATGAAATAAAACAATGATATACATATTAAAGACACTCCTTTAATTTCTTTAGTATAACCTCACTCTACAGAGTGGGAGGGTTTATATCATTTGGGACAGAAAAAAAGTGTAACGTATTGAAGGAGTGACTTAATACCCTAAATATGTTTGGACCAAATCCGTTTCAAGACATTTTAAGTTGTTTGACCCATGTCCGTCTGTCTGGCTGCCTGGTGTACATGATAACTCTCGAAAGGAGCTAATGAATCAATTCAAACTTTGCACATGGTAATATTTTTCCCCAAACTTAGTTTAACTTCAAAGAAGGACGTATTTGCCGCGCCCCTACTGGTACTTCCCACACAAATAGTCCATATTCCAATATTAAATTAAAACCCGTATAACTTCCAAATAAAAGATAAAGTTTTTATAATCGCTTAGCGTACACAATATGGAGTGGTTTATCACGCCCCTCGTAGTACCTCTCACACAAATCACCCTAACCTACTTAAAATTAAAGCTGTTATAAATTATATATTATATTATATTAAATACTCTGAAATTTGACGTTCGTCAATGTTTTTATAGACACTGCATTCATCTATAATATGGGCGGTATCAAAACCAATTGTAATTTGATATTTGAAAATGTTTTATAATTACTCTAAACCTAAAAAAATATTTATGGTTTTACCTCGTCCCTTCTAGTACCTCCCACACAATTGTCCCTATCCTAGCTAAATTTAAATTCTTTATAACTTCCATACCGGAGCTTGGAATCCACCATGGCTTGATATTTGAACATGTTTTAAGGCTGCTTTATAAATGTTAAAGATGGGACCATTTGCCACGAACTTTCCAGTACCTTCCACATAAGTTATCCGACCCCAAGTCAAATTTAATCCCTTATAATTGTCATGTATGTATCGTTTAGTCGACTCACGCTTACTTACTTGCTTTTAATATATTTCCTTAATTCTTATAACAAAATATTTGTTACATCAATAACTCCAAAAATATACAAGATAGTAAATAAAAGGGTTTTTTTTAAGATGCGATAACAAGAACCTAATGAAGAGTTAATTTTTTACTCAAAATAAAAAAATCATATTGTCACCAACTATAGTATAGAAACTTGTATTAAATCCAACTTGTATAAAATAAATTGTATTGGACAATTTTGGACTCAGTCTCGATAGCCATAAATTCCATTTGTACTGTATAGTTATCAAGGCTAACGCCCGTTTTCATGTAACTCCGTTAGAGTTAACCAATAGTTATAGATATTCACACAAACTGACATCTATAATTCTCGGTTAGTCCTAACTTTATATTAACGGAGCTACATGAAAACAAGTTGATAAACTTGATTATAAAATATTTTTTTAAGGTTTTTTGCTTCTTGAGTGAAAAACTAACATTTTATTTACGTTTTAGTTATCCTAGTTATCAAGGCTTACTGAAAACAGCCCTATTATTCCACTGCCGGTCATTACCTTCCCTGTCGCAACTTGATCGTATTTTTTAGCACTTTCACCAGAAGATGTTTCGTCCACCGACATGGGATAGACATAGAGCTACAATTAAGAATGGGATATATGCTAATGTAGGCTGGGTCGCGGCATGTACAATTTGTAGTCACCCCAAGAAATCAAAGTTTGATTTGCAAGATATTTCGTTCCTAGATCTAGACGTGTGCGAGCTAAACGCTCCTGAATACACACCTAAAAATCATTGTGCTCCCCATTTTAGTCAAACATTTTTCCGAAAGCAGTTTAAATATAGAGTAACTTATTGGTCGAATTATTGGACGTTAATAGTATTTTTTGTGTTTTTTTGAAAGTAAAACTTTTTCGTATTTGGTGGAAGTATTCTATAAAAAATAAATAAGATACTTCTCTTATTTTTGTAAAAAGAGTTTGAATTTAAATTGTTGGCTCTGAAACCATCAGTCAGTGAAGTTATTTTTCATCCGATATTCACATTTGGCCCAGAAATTCATATTTTGAAAGAGGACCTCATAGGTCCAAGTTTTGATATAGCCCCCACACAAAAGTACCTTCCAGTCTGAATTCGGACCGCTCTAAAACCCTTGTTTAACAAAGGATTTCGAAGAAATTCGACAAAAGATGTTGGATTTGGTTCAGAAACACATATTTTGGAAGTTGACCTATAGGTCAAAAATTTGACCAAATCTAAAAAGAATACATGTGGTACTATATTCGGCTCAGAAACTCATATTTTGAAAATGGACCTCATTGGTCCAAATTTTGATATAGCTCTCATACAAAGGGAGCTTCCAGTTTGAAGTCGGACCGCTCTAAAATCCCTGTTTAACAACGGATTTCGATGTAATTCGAGATAAGATGTTGGATTTGGCTCAGAAATATATATTTTGAAAGTGGTCCTCAGTAATGAAGTCTCATCGCTCTAAAAACCCTGTTTAACAACGTAATTCGACATTCTTCCAACAACAAGCAAGTAAGGAAAGGCTAAAGTCGGGCGGGGCCGACTATATGATACACTCCACTTTCTTTGAGAATACAATTCAATTCGGTAAAAAAGTGAAAACGGGATGGATTTTTGTATGTTCCCTAATCATAGCTAATATAACCTGACCCAATTTGTTAAATCGAGAAGAATATTTGTATCGGGGCTATATCCAAACATGGAATGAAGTGACCCACATTCACAATAGAATCTTCCAGTTCAAGTATAACGTGTTGTGCTCACTTTGAAGAAATTCGATGAAAATCCGTGGTTTCTAGTGCGGAAAAGGTCAAACCGGGAGCGAAATTTGTATGGGGCTATATATAAATCAGAACCGATCTGACCCATTTTCATCGTGGGTGTTTCTAATCAATCAAATCGGGAGTGAAATTTGTGTTGGAGCTATATATAAATCTGAACCGATCTAACCCATATTCACCGTGGGTATTTCTAGTGGAAATATAAGATATTTTGCCAAATTTGAAGAAGATCTGTTATAATATGTGGGTTATAGAGTGGAAAAAGTCAAATTTGGAGCGAAATTTGTATGGGAGCTATATACAAACCGATGAACCGATCTAACACATTTTCAACACAGGTGTTTCTAGTTGAAATATAAGATGTTTGGCCAATTTTTAGGAAAATCTGTTTAAATATGTGGTATCTAGAGTGAAAAGAGTCAAATCGGGAGTGAAATTCATATGGGGGCTATATCTAAATCTGAACCGATTTTCTTCAAATTAAATAGCGTTCGTCCTTATCCCGAAAAACTTCGTTGTGCAAAGTTTCATTTGGTTCTGACTACGAACAATGACAGACAGACGAAAAATGCTAAATCGATTCAAAAAGTGATTCTAAGTCAATCGGTATAATTAACAATGGGTCTATCTTGCTTCCTTTTGGGTGTTACAAACAAATGCACAAAGGCATAATACTCTCGTGGAGTGCATACACATTTTCGGTATCTGAGTGATATGATTCAGGATTCTCAAAATAATCCGTCTTCCGATTTATTCCACATTAAATTTTAAACATTTTTCTGAAACTGTTTTGTTTTCGACCTTTTCTAAAATACATATATCGCTGTAAGAATTTAATTTTCTCTTTTTTCACACCCTTTCTGCCATATCAAATTAGGATTTTATTTTTGAAGAAAAAATTACCTGAAAGAAAAATATATTCGCAAGATATTGCAGTAGAATACGCTGCACCAGGGGTCGGTCGAATTTTGGTATGTAATTGCATGACCGAATATTGCGGACGATTTTTGTTATCTCATATAAAGTATTATGTACAAATTATAAATTTATGATTTTAAGATTTTAAAGTTTTTTAGTAAAAAGTGGGTGTAGAAACGAATGATCAATAATCTTAATTCTTTTAATCATTCCGATAATAAATTCACATTTCGATCGCACATGTCATTTGTAACAACCAAAATATTTCAATGAGACAACAAGGTGGAACTGAAATGTGACAATAAATATGTTTTTCTTAAAATTATTATTTTTGTGCAATTATAGGTTTTAAAGTGCCATCGGGGAAAGGTTAAATAGTGATGTAAGCTATGAATGCTGTTTGACTAAGCTACGCACGCGTCTTGTTACGAAGGTAGTTCGCTACACTCAGGCGGACGTGTTGCTTCGCTGCTATAAGGTGATGTTTCGATTGTATGCTGGCTGCTCTTATTTTGAACACGCCTTTAAATCGCCGAATTTCATTCAATTGGGATATATGTGGCTGACATATTTTTTTTTTTAATTTTGGTATCTCATGCCACTATGATTCTCTGTGGATTAGGGTACTGTAAGATCGGTACTGGCTGACGATTATTTCTTGAATACTCGAATATTTGAATACTTGTTTTTATTTCTTAATTGGGATGGAAGACACCACTAACTAATGTTTATTTATGAGGAACTTTTAATTTCGTTAGCTTAAGCAAATGCACATCAGTTCATTTTAAACTTTAAAAGACAACAGACAAAACATACCAATCGCTGAATTGCTAATCGGAAAATAAAAAGTGGCCACTTTTTCGTAAAAACAAAAACATTGAATGAATATATAGCTCCTCCCTAAAAGGAATATAGTTTTGTCGTTTTCCGTTTAAGATTAAAATGTGAATGCGAAGATCTCAGTAATTAGAGCTCGAATGAAAAATATCGGTTATATTCGTAAAAAACTCTTTTCCAAATAACAGGTTTATTTAAATGATTCCGTTAACTCTTGCATTGCTGATCATTGAACTGTTCTACATTTCTACATCCACAGTAATAACATCCACTGACACACTACGCGATGAAGACTCAAACTACCTTGAACAGTACGCAACTCAAATGTTGTCCTATATGAATCTTTCAGTGCATCCCTGCGACGATTTTTACGAATATGCCTGCGGTAATTGGAAGAATACCATTTATGAACGACAAACCGAGAAAAAACGAGTTAATGTTTTGGACATTGTCTATAAATTGGCTGAATTGGTTGAAGTTATTCTGCAAAGATCCGATATCAATGATGTGGCACCGGAGTATGCCGAGGAATTTGAATTAGCCAAGAAAATGTATCACCAGTGTATTGACGCCGAACTCTATCCCATGCGCAAATCAACGGAATATTTGGAAATCATCCAGCAGATAGGTGGTTTTCCGGCATTAGGTCTCCCACATTGGAATGCCTCCACGTTTAGTTGGTTCAACATGAGCTCCCATTTGAATAACTATGGTGTGAGCAATTTCATCAAAGAGGAAATCTTTAATGAGTATCCCTTCATGCCATACTTTTTATTGCCCGATTTTGGCTTTGACATTGAACTTCATTATGACAACATTGAAAATCCTTCATCGAATGGATATCAGGCGAACAGAAAGCGCATGCAAGACATTCTAACACTGTATGGCGTGGGAGCAGATAAAATAGACGACACTATCGGTGATATATTCATGTTTTTAAAAGTCGTCTTAAATATGGTTGTCAAGTTCAAGGAAGATGACTATAAATGCGAAGAACTCTCTGTAGCTCTAGATGCAGCCGATGTGGATGCAATTACACAACAGTGGATGAGCTATTTCGACATTGTGTGGGAGGGCAAATTCAGGATGTTAACAGAAGGCAACCGACCATGTAGTTATTTCTACCATGAACTAAATAGCATCGCTGAGGAGCATAAAGAAGCCATTGCAAATTATTTGTCACTAAAGTTCCTGTACCACATGGATGCTCGCCTTGAGGATGCTAAGTTCCAAAAGGACTATTGTATTTTTAGTTTGAAAAAGGCGATGCCATTCTTTTTCGATCATTTGTATATGGAGGTGAGCATGGATGTACCAAATAATAGGTGTATTTTATTTTAAAGTTTGATTACACATTTTGTTTGCCAAATCTCATTTTTATACGCATCACCTCCATCATATAAAGTTTGTCATTCCGTTTGTAACATCTTGAAATATCGACCTGACCCAATAAAGTATATATATTCTTCTAATCTATTCATCTAAACGAAAGGAGCTAGGACGTCCACATTTTCCATAAATGCGTCCTTTAGTCGTAGATCGGTTGAAATTGCAAGTGGGCGAAATCGGTCCAAAAGAAAATTTTTTTCCTCTTAAGGACTGAAAATACCGCTAACATGTTTTTATACCCTCCACCTAATGATGGGGGTAAATTCAATTTATCATTCCGTTTGTAGCACCTTACAATATACATCGGAGACCCCATAAAGTATATATATTCTTGATCGTGGTTAAATTCTATGACGATCTAGCCATGTCCGTCTGTCTGTTGAACGTTAGTTTCCTAACGAAAAGAGTTAACATTTTCCCTAAATGTGTCTATGGTTGCAGATCGGTTGGGATTGAAAGTGGACGTAATCCGCCAAGAGGGAAAATGTTTTCCCTAACAAGGACTGATATATACTTCACTTCTATACTACACTTCTCTGACTGCGGTGACGCGAAAAATAAAAAGGTACCAACCAATCGGCTACACCTAGACATACTCAAAATAAAAACATTTGTCCAAATTTCATTCTTTCAAAGGGATAAAATGGGAATAGAGGGATGAAAATGGTACCAATCGGCTACAGCTAGAATAATTCTAATCAAGTCAAAACGCAAAATTTTTCGAAATTAGCACATTTTGGCCACGCCCCTTCCGCCCCAGTGCTAGTTTTTTTATATGTATCATCTATAGATCCTATCTGTGTGGAGTTCCATAAAGAGAGAAAAGTTTTTATAATATTAGTAGTGTTATATATTTACTTTATGTAAGAGGTGCCACGCCCACTTTTTCCACAAATTTGCACATTAATACTCAATGAACTCACACAAAATTTCGAGATTCTTGTTGCCATCTAACGGTTCTATTATATATTGGGTTCAATAATGAATCTTAAAATGTTTGCACTTTTTGTTTTTTCTTGAATTCTGAAGAAATTTTGAGCGGCTCTATAAACCACAATTTTTGTCCCATTTTGAATCGGATCGGTTTTCGGATTTTTGATCGATAATAAGTTGTTATAAAATTTTTGATTTTTGCCACTGATTCCGGGCAAAGGCCCACAGTGCCACGGTAGTATCCTAACGACAGTAGGGACAGGTTTATACCAGTAAAATATAAACCTAAATACAAATCTGTTGAAAGATGCTCGGCTCAGGCATTCTTAGTTATTATTCCCAATTTTCCTAGGTAATTAAGTCCAGTAGGTAATTACGATGGTGATCGTTTTCCGCTTCCTGAAGCATTTTTGCGTGTCACCAGTGTAATATTAACATTGAAATATACTTACCTTTCAGCTCTTCTTTAATAGACAAGCAGCTGACGATGTAAGAAAAATGGCCATCCGAATACAACAAAGTTTGCGCGGAGCCTTAAAAGAAAGCAATTGGTTGGACCGGACAACTCGGAAGGCAGCTCTCCTAAAGGAATCCTTCATGGATTTATACGTTGGTAGATATGAAGATCCGGCAACAAGCAGGCGTCTTTTGAATCAGTTAAAAAATCTTGAATTTATCGATGGAAGCTATGAAGCCAACAGAATAAACCTGAAGCAATTTCAGAGTTACATGACACGTTACTATGGTCTCCATTCGGAGTTTTTCGACCAACTCACTAGACCCATGATAATGATGCTAGGCATGGAAGTGAATGCTTTTTATTATCCGCTTGATAATAGCTTATATATTGCAGCCGGAGTGCTGCAGCCGCCTACATATCACCAGTTATGGCCTAATTCGCTGAAATACGGTACTTTGGGCTTTATTCTGGGACATGAATTTACACATGGTTTTGATACGCAGGGTGCTAAATATGATCATATTGGCCGTAACAACTACTGGTGGTCTGATAAGACGGCGAAAATATTTCAAGATCGTGCTCAATGTTTTGTGGACTCTTATAGCAACTACACGGTACCGGAAATAAATCGTCACATCAACGGCAACTTAACAAGCAATGAAAATATCGCCGATGCAGGCGGTTTACATTTAGCCCTGATGGCATATCGTCGATATGTGTATGAGGAGATTATAAAACCGGACACAATTCCAAGTGTCTTTTACAAAGAGGAACAAATGCCTGGCCTGGATTTGACACCCGAGCAGTTATTCTTTTTGGGTGCTGCCCAAATTTGGTGCTCATCCTATAAGGAAGCCAATTACTGGCAGGAGCTATCCAACACTCATACAATTGATAAATATCGGATTTTAGGAATTGTTTCAAACAGCCGAGAGTTTGCGAAGATCTACAATTGTCCGTTGGCTAGCAATATGAATCCAAACGCAAATAAATGTCAAGTGTGGTAATTTTAAACTAGAAAATTTGTAGAAAATAATCGATTAATTTGCAAATAAATGTTGATGAAAATCTAGATTTTTAATTCGAAGTATTACTGGTATTTAAACGATTTCTGGGATCATAGTGACGATTTTAAATGAAAAAAATTGAATTCTATAAAATATACAATACAAAATGGTCGGGAGAATATCCCAGTTCAAGTCAAATATTGATTACAGACCAAAATAAAACAAATGAGCGTTAAAGTATTGATGGGTAACTATTCCTGCATATACACATACTTACATATGCGACTCAAGGAGATGCTTGTAAGGTGGCATGTGTTCTTTATTACTTGGTGCGATCTTTTAAACGGATATTCGGAAAGTGTGTTGTGCTTCTCATTCGTTTGTGAGAATCATTTACTTAAATAGGCCGGTTATGTTGTTGAAAAGTCGCTGTCGCTCTTTTTAATTATATCCCTTAAAAGTACGAATTTCGAAGAATCCCTCTATTTTACGTGTCTATGCAATTAGAGGGATGTACACACCGAATTTCATGATTCTAGCTGTTGTCGTATCATTGGTACCATATTTTATCCCTTTTTGTCCCATTTCGCCCTGTAAAACTTTTATTTTCTTTGTGGTGCTTCCAAGCTACAAGAGGAATGTCTGCAACAAATTGTAACTGTATGAAAATAAGAAATTTAATTAATAAGCCAGGGCTACCAATATTTGTATACTATATATATATAATGGATATATTCATAAAGTAAATATAAGGGAGCAATCATAAATACCCTAAATATTGGGGGATAGAGAGTGTATTTTCAGATACAGTCGTTTGGTTGGTTGTATTTCCATACTATTTTAATTTCAAAAGTATAAATTTTGACAATACCTTATCTCTCACGTACGCAGTATAAGTCAACTTCATGATTCTACCATTTTTTGTCGTAAAAGCAACAAAATAAAGTACGAATATGGAAAAAAATATTTTACGTGGCTATGCAATCAGAGGAATGTATACACCGAATTCCATGATTCTATCAGCGGTCATTTTGTTGGTTCCATTTTTATCCCCTTTTTCCAATTTTGCCCCCTCAAGAGTACGACTATCTAAAATCTCTTTATTTTACGTATCTACACAATTAGAGGGATGTACACACTGAATTTCATCATTCTAGCTGTATTCGTTTAGTTGGTACTATTTTTATCCCCTGTATTCATTGTATCCCTTGAAAGTACGAATTTCGTGTCTACGCAGTCAGAGGAATGTATACTCCGAATTTCATGATTCTAGCTGCTGTCATTTGGTAGGTACAATTTTTATCCCCTTTTTCCATTTTGCACCCTAAAAGTACGAATTTCGAAAAATTCTTTTATTTTATGTGTCTACGCAATCAGAAGAATATATACACCGAATTTCGTTATTCTAGGTGTAGCTGTTAGGTAAGTACTATTTTTATCCCTCTATCCCCATTTAACCCCTTAAAAGTACGAATTTAGAAAAAAAATTATATTATGTATATACTCTATGTATCTAATTTATTAGAGGAATGTAAACGCGAAATTTCGTGTTTCTATCTGTTGTCATTTGATAGGTACCATTTTTATCCCTTTTCGTCCCATTTCGCCCCCTACAAATAAAAATCACTCTATGGTGCCCTTTTATGCTATAAAGAGAATGCGCATTGCAAATATCAAGTAAATACAATCTATTATGTTCGAAAAACATGCTGAAATACTCTAAATATTAGGAGTATTTTCTGTCCTTGTGAGGGAAAATTTTTTCCCTCTGGGCCGATTTCGTCCACTTTCAATCCCAACCGATCTACAACCATAAGACACATTTAGGAAAAATTTGAACCTCCTAGCTCATTTCGTTCGGTCGCTATCGTGATTTCACAGACAGACTGACGGACATGGCTATATCGTCTTTGAATTTTACCACGACCCAGAATATATATACTTTATGGGGTCTCCGATGAATATTTCAAGGTGTTACAAACGGAATGACAAAGTGAATATACCCCCATCCGGGGGTGGAGGGTATAAAAAAATTATTCTTTTTTAATGTCAATATGCATAACTATAAATATGTATATTAGTGTGGCCTAAATTATATGGAAGAACATAGAGCCGATAACACTGTCCGACAGTTCATATTACACTTGAACCAGATAATATACGTCAGAAACTATAGATGAAATGAGTTAAAAGGCAAACAAATGGTTGTTAGTGTCCAGCATTAATAATAATACAGATATAAGCATGATATTTGAAGTATTTTTAACAGATGTTATCTTCTTTGACATGACACTAATCCCGTTATAATAGTGTGCGAATAAGTATTTAAAATGATTTTTGAAATAATTTAGCATTTGGAACTTTTGTAGTTATGATAGAGGCAACAGGATGAGAAAATGGATAGCTAAAATCGTATCGTATACCATCTGGTTCAAGTGCAACGACTTTTTTAAAAATATTTAAAAAAATAAAGATATACGGCTTGGTGTTATCATTGTAACTCCAAACACTCTATACTCTAGTGGAGTGTGGTTCTCCTCCTTTTCATTACCAAAAAATAATTCTTAAGAAAAACAAGTAAAAAAGGCTGGGCCGAAATTTGTATACCCTCCCCCAAAAGTGCAGTAACATTACAGGAAAATGTTAATTTTTTAATATAGCCAAACCAAAACAAATAAAAATATTAAAAATAAAATAAAAAATAAACATAAAATTTTGATTATTTCAAACCACGCTTATAAGGCAAGGCTTCGAATATGTTTGTACTATATAAACATATAGAAATGATACTTCAAGTCATTTCAAAAAGTAAATAAAAGGCAGCAATCTTGAAAATGCTTAAATACCCTAAATATTGGGAGGTAGTGGGTGCATTTTCAGCTACAACCGTTGTATTTCCATCCTATTTTAATTTCAAAAGTAAACAATTTTTAAAATCCATTATCTCTCACGTACACAGTACAAAATAACCTAACTTCATGTTTCTACCCATTTTTGTCGTAAAAGTAAAAAAAACAAGTAAGTAAGCTTCAGTCGACTAAACCGATTTATATATACCCTCACTCTCAGAGAATATATATACGGTTAGTATCACTTCCATATTTATACAAAAAATTTAAAAACATGATTAAATATCAGGTCATAGTGGATCCCATGCACCAGTATAAAAGTTATGAAGGATATAGACAATTATAGAGTTAATAATTAGAGTTGATTCCAAATATATTTGTGGAAGTTATCTGGATTTTAATTTAACATTGGAATATGGGCTTGGGAGGTACCAGAAGGGGCGTGGAAATTTCGCCCATCTTCGAACTTAAACTAAGTTTGGGGAAAATATTACCATGTGCAAAGTTTGAATCGATTCATTAACTCCTTTCCGTTATCTTGTACACCAGCCAGCCAGACAGACGGACGGACGGGCGGACATGGCTAAAACACCTTAAAAAGTCGTGAAACGGATTTGGTCCAAACATACTTAGGGTTTTAAGTCTCTCCTTCAATCCGTTACACTTTATTTCTGTCCCAAATGATATATACCCTCCTACTCTGTAGAGTGGGGGTATAATGAATTTAGAAAAATCTTTTTATTTTTCGTGTCTACGCAGCGGAATGTAACAGAATTTCATGACTCTAGTTGTCTCCATTTGGTTGGTACAATTTTTATCCCGTTTTTTCATTTACCCCCTAAAAGTACGAATTTCCCTTTATTTTACGTGTCTACGCAATCAGAGGAATGTATACACCGAATTTCATTATTCTAAGTGCCGCCGTTTGGTTGGTACCATTTTTATCCCTCTATTCCCATTCTACCCCATAAAAGTACGAATTTGGAAAAATACTTTAATATTACGAATCCACTCAATTAGAGGAGTGTTTACACCATTTTATCGCTTTTGGCCCCACTTCTATCCCCTACAAATAGAAATCACTTTATTGTGTACTTTTTGCGCATACCAAATATCAAACAAATATAAGCAGGCATATTAAAAAATATGCTTAAATGATCTAAATATTAGTGGTTATTACTTTTTTAGTCCTTGTGAAATTTCCAATGTACAGATTTCGCCCATTTGCAATCCCAACCGATCTACAACTATAAGATGTATTCATACAAAATTTTGACGTCCTTTTGGTTGCTGCTATTTGGGTCACACTAGTTGATGTCATTGGATTTAGGCATTTAGTAGTCAATGGTTTCTATTAATATAGATCAATTTGTTTATTGTTCGCAATTTCTCTTCAAGGAAGTGAGATATGCAGTGATAACGAAGCAGACATAATTTATTCATATCTTTAACTAGAAATTAGGATTATTATTATACACATACATACATAAACAATCATCTTACAATATAAATTAACAAATTATAACTAATTCATAGCATCTTAAGTTGTACATCACATGACAATCTTCATGTTCGCCAAACATTAACTTGCTTTCGTCTTGGCCAACACAAACGGATCTTCATCGTCAATTTCGTGATGTTCTAAATGTTTCATATAGGCCAAAAAGCATGTCCATAGTAGACTGCAAACGCTTATAAAGGGTACACGATTTTTCTCCGGTATAACTGAGAAATTGATGGTGGCCACAATAGGCCACACCGAAGCGGCTACCTGTAAGTTGTTCCGAAATTAGTCTTATACATATGTATGCAGTTGAACAATTTATTTGCGTTTACCTTATAGGTGGGTATAAACTTCTTGCTTACTTCGGTCGCCGCCTCTCCTACAGTTTTCAATTCAAGTAAGCTCATAATAAAATAAAAACATGTCATGGCGGCTGGAGTATAGGATATAGTTTCCACAGCTGCTTTCATTACAGCTGTTCTGAGGGACGTTTGTGGCCACATAGCTGAGGATATCTGAAAGTATTTATTTACATTAGACTCATATTGAGCTGTGAAAAGTCGTTAATTTTATCGATATAATGATAAATGAGCGCCCCGGTAAACCAGTTGGTGGTGTGAAGAATGTCGATCCGATTCCGTCCAAATGATCTTGTATGTGGATGTTAAACCTAGCTAGAACAGTCTTTGTTTTAAATAAAGATGTCTAAAATTAACTATTTACGATATTTGAAGAAGAACGATGCACGACAATTTGACATGGTCGAGAGATCAACTTTGGAGGGTCGCCCATTTTCACCATTGGTATTTCTAGTTGAAATATATGATATTTTACAAGATTTGAAGAATATAAAATGTGTGGTTTCTTGAGCAGAAAAAATCAAATCGGGAGCGATATTTGAATGGGAACTGTTTATAAATCTGAACCGATCTGACCAATTTTCACCAGAAATGTTCTTAGTTTAAATATAAGACGTTTTGCCTAATTTGAAGACAATCTGATAAAATACGTTGTTTATAGAGTGGAAAATGTCAAATCGGGAGTGAAAAATTGTGTGGGAGCTATATATAAATCTGAACCATTTTCACCATGGGTGTTTCTAGTGGAAATATAAGATGTTTTGCCAATTTTGAAAAAAACGGTTAAAATATGCTGTATTTACAGTTAAAAGAGTCAAATCGGATGTGAAATTCTGAACCGATTACCTTCAAATTAAATAACGTTCGTTCATATCGCGAAAAACTTCGTTGTGTAAAGTTTCATTTTGTTCTTGCTACAATTGTCACCTGTACTTTGATTACAAAAATAGATGGACAGACAGACAGACATACCAGGACATACTACAAACAAGTAAGGAAAGGCTAAGGAAAGGTAAGTGCCGACTATAATACCCTACACCACTCCCTGTGTATGTACCTCGCTTTGATTACTAAACCCAAGTATTTCATGGGAGCAATTTTATGTTGTTCATATAAATTATACAGTTACTATAAATTCATCTTTAGTCAAATTTAACGAATATGGTAAATAATATGGTAATTGAAATTATATTATATGGTAATCAAATTATACAGTAGTAATAGGACCGACATTTCAAAAGGGGGCCTATAACAACATACTGGGCATGGTCTAAAACATGGGCCTATATATTTCTCATTCACGGTAAGTATTTCTAGTTGAAAAATATCATGATCTGCAAAATTTGATGAAGATCCGATGCAAGATGTAATTTCTAGAGCTGTAATAGATCAGAATGGGCCCCATTTGAGTTATACCAAAGTATGGACATATGGGCATCACACAAACTCATTCTCATTGCAATTCAATTCGGTTAAAAAGTGAAATCGGGAAGGATTTTGCATCCTGTAAATGTATGTGTTTGACAAAAAGTGTTAAATCGGAAAGGACATTTGTATGGGGGTATATTGAAACCTGGAACGATGTGACCCGCTTTCACCATGTATGCTTATTGGTGAAATATAATATGTAAAGTTTGGCCAAAATCGGTTAAACATTCGGGGGAAACATTTGTATGAGGATTATATCTAAATCTGAACCGATCTTACCCACTTTCACCATAGGTTTTTTAGTTGGATTATAAGATTTTGTGCCAATTTTAAAGAAAAACGGGTACAATATGAGGTTTCTAAAGCGGAAAAAGTGAAATAGGGAGCGACATTTGTATGGGGGCTATATCTAAATCTGAACCGATCTTACCCAATTTCTGCATAGGTGTTTCTAGTTGGATTATAAGATGTTGTACCAAATTTAAAGAAAATCGGGTACAATATGTGGATATAGCCACCATACAAATGTCGCTCCCGATTTGACTTTTTCCGCCCTATAAAGCCCATATAGTACCCGATTTTCTTCACATTTGGCTTAACACCTTATAATCCAACTAGAAACACCTATGCTGAAAGTTGGTAAGATCGGTTCAGATTTTGATATAGCCCCTATACTAATGTCGCTCCCTATTTCACTTTTTCCGCTTTAGAAACCACATATTGTACCCGATTTTCTTTCTAGAAACACCTATGGTGAAAGTGGGTAATATCGGTTCAGATTTAAATATAGCTCCCATACAAATTTCGCCCCGATTTGACTTTTTCCGCTCTAAAATCCACATCTTGTACCCGATTTTCTATTAATTTGGCACAACAACTTATAATCGAACTAGAAACACCTATGGTGAAAGTGGGTAAGATCGGTTCAGATTTAGATATAGCCCCCATAAAAATTTCGCTCCCGATTTGACTTTTCCGCTCTTAAATCCACATATTGTACCCGTTTTTCTTTAAAATTGACACAACATTTTATAATCGAACTAGAAACACCTATGGTGAAAGTGGGTAAGATCGGTTCAGATTTAGATATAGCCCCCATACAAATGTCGCTCCCGATTTGATTTTCCCGCTCTAAAATCCACATATTTTACCCGATTTTCTTTAAAATTGGCGCAACATCTTATAATCCAACTATAAAACCTATGGTGAAAGTGGGTAAGATCGGTTCAGATTTAGATATACAATACAATACAAATACAAATGTCGCTCCCGATTTGGCTTTTTCCGCTCTAGAAACCACATATTGTACCCGATTTTCTTTAAAATTGGCACAACATCTTATAATCCAACTAAAAACACCTATGGTGAAAGGGGGTAAGATCGGTTCAGATTTAGATATAGCCCCAATACAAATGTCTCTCCCGATTTGACTTTTTCCGCTCTAGAAACCACATATTGTACCCGTTTTTTCTTTAAAATTGGCACAACATCTTATAATCCAACTAAAAAACCTGTGGTGAAAGTGGGTAAGATCGGTTCAGATTTAGATATAATCCTCATACAAATGTTGCTCCCGAATGTTTAACCGATTTTGGCCAAACTTTACATATTATATTTCACCAATAAACATACATGATGGAAGCGGGTCATATCGTTCCAGGTTTCAATATACCCCCATACAAATGTCCTTTCCGATTTAACATTTTTTGTCAAACACATACATTTACAGGATTCAAAAATCCTTCCCGATTTCACATTTTTACCGAAATGAATTGTAATGAGATAGAAAGTCCGTCCGTCTTTAGCCTTTCCTTACTTTTTTGGTAGATGCCCATATGTCCATACTTTGGTATAAGCCAAATGGGGCCCATTCAGATCTATTACAGCTCTAGAAACTACATCCTTCATCGTATCTTCATCAAATTTTGCAGATCATTTTTCAACTAGGAATACCTACCGTGAATGCGAAATATATAGGCCCATGTTTTGGACCAGGCCCAAAATGTTGTTATAGGCCCCTTTTGAAATGTCGGTCCGATTCATTCTATTACTACTATATAATTTGTATTTGTCTGTCGGATAATTGGATCAATTACCATATTATTAACCATATACCTTAAATATGACTAAAGATGAATTTATAGTAACTGTATAATTTATATGAACTACATAAAATTGATCCCATGAAATACCTGGGTTTAGTAATCAAAGCGAGGTACATACGCAGGGAGTGGTGTAGGGTATTATATAGTCGGCCCCGCCCGACTTTAGCCTTTCCTTACTTGTTTTTCTGTTAAAATGGTCATAACTCGTGAAATAAATTCTATTTTTTTTTTCAAAAAATACGTACACTATATTTTTATGAGAAGAAGGCATACACAAACTATCGCAGCTATTGAGGTCAAAAATCGAACAGCTTGTCATGAAATGTTTCTTATAAAGAGTTAATTTCTTACATAAACTAAATTTATATTACTGTGGTGCAGCTTATTTATCCCGGCATAAAGAAAATTATTTCGCTTGTAAATTTGTATTTTCATCGCAAAGGAGACCTAATTCAGACGCGTTTTATGACTTTTTCATTCAGTTTGTCAAACGGACCTGCCCGGTAGGTCCTGTCCAATATTGCCAAATTTTCAATAAAAAAATTTTATTTGCAAAAATTCTCAAAGCTCTTATCAATTTCTTACTCTGAAAGTTTTACCGCATCTTTGCGGTAGGATGGCGACTGTATTGTTGGACAAAAATGCAAAAAATAGTAATACATTCTTTTAGGAGACTTTTTTTCGTAAATTGTATGTATGAGGGTCATCAAAATCTATACCGATCTGTCCTAAAAATCTATACCTTACCTATCTTCATATGGATAAGTACAATAATTCGGTCAGCCGATTCAATAGAATACGAAACATTTTAATAGAAAATAATTTCATTACACAATTAATTCTCGAAACCTAACGCACGGATTACAAAAGTAATAATTGAATTTTGTCCATCAACATAGCTGCTAATATTAATCTGATTCATTCGAAATGAAAGAATATCAGTTATTTGCGGGATATAAAAATTTTCCTCAATTTTTGGCAACTGTTTTTAGACCTTCAACGAAACTTGAAAATAAAACAAGTAATAAAGTTTCAGACAGATAAACCGAAAGACGGACAGAGACGGATTTGCCTATTATCTTAAGTCATTCGTTCTATGCTTTACACTTACTGACTGTCCTAAATGATATAAAACTTCATACTCTGTAGGTTATAAAAATCTCAAGGAAAGAAATTTTAATATTTTTGAGTTTAGGACGCCCACATACATAAGAAAGTTGTATATCCAGTCCTTTTGGCAAAATGGTTATAAATTAGTGTAATCATTTACCTTGATCCAACCATATAGTGTGGGAGCTACAAAAAGTCCACCATACAAACTGAAACGCAAACAACGCCACCAGTCGTAGCTTCCTAAAAATAAACGATATCATAAAAACATAAAAACCGACAAAACGGAAGCAATACTTACCCCATCGCTTGCCCTCAAATGTCTGTTGGATCAAACTACTTGTGGGCCAGATCACACTGTACGAGACCATACCTCTTACCACTGGATATTTTGTGATTAATACTTTAAAATTTTGCAGCAACGTAGACATTGTTTGTGTTCTTTTTTTAGCTTTCTTCAATAAAATGCTAGTGAAACTGTAAAATAGGAAACTGTTTTAATAAAAACCCTTATAAAATGTTTGGGAAAGCGGTACTTTTTATTGTCAACGTAAAAACAAACATTGACCTTGATTTGTAGACTTAATAATACCGGGATATTTCCAATGCGACGAGCGCGAAAGTGTTAGCCCGTCTGTCGAACACCACACATAATTTTCACGCGAACTACGTTATCAGTTGTGGAAACTAAACCGAGTGTTAATGAAAACAGCATGTAGCTGGGTGGTGGAAACCTACATTTGCAGGCAACCTAGTTTTATATTTAAAAACGTGGTTTCATCGTTAGCAAAACATCAGACACCAAGTGAATTCACAGCCAACAACATGTTCCAGACTAAGGATTGGCTTTTTGTAATCAGCGCCTGCGCAGCCATCAGCAGTGCCTGGGCATTTGATAGTAAAATTGTCAATGGTTCCTTGGCATTGCCCGGAGAGTTTCCATATATGGTAAGTAAACGCATTGTCCTGTGCAAAATGAGAAAAAAATCCTAATTCTCGCTGAAGGTCTCTTTGAGGCATGCTTCATCGGGTCGCCATTCGTGCGGTGCCTCTTTATTGAATCGTTTTTGGGTCTTGACGGCGGCCCATTGTGTGGTGAAAGCGGAAGCTCATCGTGTGAACATACAATTCGGTAGTAATGATTTGGATCGAAATTCTACAAATGTGGCCAATATAACGAGAATATTTGTGCATGAGGGCTATGATCCCTCAAATCAGTATATCCATGATATAGCCTTGTTAAGGCTCGATAAACCGGCTAAAGTGGAAAAGGATTTCGTAGGCATACGCTTGCCGGAGTATAATGCAGCAACGGCCGATGAAACTATGGCCACTTTAATTGGTTGGGGTCTCAATGCGGTAAGTGTTACCTTGTTGGACATTCCAAGTCACCAGCACGTTTAACCTACCGACCACTTAATTACCTTGCAGACCGGCGGTGTCGTTCAGAAACATCTTCAAAAAGTTGATCTGGAAATTTTCAGCGATGCTGAATGCAGTCGTAGACATGGTGTTCGCATTCATCCCTCCAACATTTGTGCCGGTGTTCCTGAAGGCGGCAAAGGTCAATGTAGTGGTGATTCTGGTGGCCCGTTGATTATAAATGACACTCAGGTTGGCATTGTCTCGTGGTCACGTAAACCTTGCACTAAACCTCCCTATCCGGGAGTATTCACTGAAGTCTCTGCCTATGTTGGTTGGATTTTGGAAACTATTCTTGATGCTGAAGATGAGGAAGAATTTGGCGAAAGTTCCGAGGGTATTGAAGGCATCGATGGCATAATGAGTGGGAATCTAATTGTTATACGTTCTAAGAATCGTTTACATTTGAAAAATTAGAAAATAATAAATGCACAATTTTCTTTAAAATTAAATTAAATAATTTGAATTTGAAACTTAAGTTGTTGCACGATATGCATCGCATTGCTTCGTATATCATAAATTGAGTTTACGATAATAGACGTCTCAATAAAAGGAATGGTTGCAGAAGTTGCGTCGTGCATCGAAGATGATTTGATTTAGGGTGATACGAAATATGCAAAAGCAGTGAAAAATTCCATTTGAAAGTGATAATTTCCATTTGAAAAAATTTCAATTGAAATTGGGAATATCCAGTTAAAAAGTTTAGTAAGTTTATATTTCAAAATTGCTAAAATTCCAATTGAAATTGTGAACTTGCATTTCATATTGAGAAAATTTTAATTGTAATTTCTCAGTTACAAAAACTCTTAATTTAAAATGCAATTTTCTCAATATTAAATGGAAATTCTCAATTTCAATTGGAACTGTCCCAATTTCAATTGAAAATAATGTAGTGAGATTATTGACTTCGCTTCGATTGTTTCGAAAAACAAATATTTTACTTTTCCTTTAAATCGAAAAAATGAGAAAAGCAATCAACATTCCGGAATAAACCCGATTGTCGGATTTTCGATAATAATATTTACTTGTCTAATTTATTTTTTTTACAAAAAAAACAGAAGTATTTACTACACCCTTTCAATTTTAAAATGATAAAGTAGGGCTGTTTTTCTTTAAGCCAAGCTAAGCTTAAGACAAGCTGCGATAACAAAAACGTTAATAAAAATTTAATTTTTTGCTCAAAATAAAAAATTATTTTTTAAAATGGTCGCCAAAAGCAATATCAATGTGTGTGTGAAAATAAATTTTTCAAAAAATATTTTGTGTTGACTTTATTGGACTTAGCCTCGATAACCATCATTTTGACTTACACTGGATAATTATCCAGGCTAAGTCAAAATTTTTAACATAAAATTATTTTTTCAAAATTTGTTTTCACACTCACATTGATATTGTTTTTGGCGACAATTTTAAAAAAGAATTTTTTATTTTCAGTGAAAATTTAACATTTTATTTAAATTTTTGTTATCGCAGCTTAGTTATCCAGTCTTAAAGAAAAACAGCCTTAATGTAATCTATAATCAGCACTGTAAATTCATAATGAGAAATGTAAATTCACATTGGGAAATATAAATTCATAATAGGAATAAATTCATAATGGGAAATATATTTCAAAATAAGAAAATCCAAATTGATAATGAGAAAATATAAATTCTTATTTAGGAAATATATATATTCATAATGATAAAATATAAATACATAGTCAGAAACAGTATAATTTATAATCGAAGCTATGTATGTAAAGGGTGATTTTTTAAGAGCTTGATAACTTTTTTTAAAAAAAAACGCATAAAATTTGCAAAATCTCATCGGTTCTTTATTTGAAACGTTAGATTGGTCCATGACATTTACTTTTTGAAGATAATTTCATTTAAATGTTGACCGCGGCTGCGTCTTAGGTGGTCCATCCGCTTAGTCCAATTTTGGCATTTCCACGTTTTTGAGTAACAGAGACCCAATTGGTGCGAACGGCGACGAATCGAAAATTGGTGGTCATCATTAACACTGGCCGATACAGCTGCGATATTTTCTTCAGTTCGCACTCTACGTAAGCGTGTTGGTGGTTTAATGTCCAACAATGTAAATTTGGTGCGAAATTTAGTCACAATAGCCCGAATAGCCGCTTCAGTGGGTCGATTAAACTGACCATAAAATGGAAGCGCGCAATGAACTTTCTTAACAGAGCACGCATTTTGATAATAAAATTCAATAATTTGCAAGCGTTGTTCGTTTGTAAGACGATTCATGATGAAATGTCAAAGCATACTGAGCATCTTTCTCTTTGACACCATGTCTGAAATCCCACGTGATCTGTCAAATACTAATGCATGAAAATCCTAACCTCAAAAAAATCACTCTTTACATTCTTCTTAGGATATTTTCGTTGAAATATATATTTTATCCATTTAGATTTATATTTTCTCATTATAATTTTATATTTTCTGAATATGAAAATATATGTTCTCATTATGAATATGGATTTTTTGATTACTTGTATTTCTTGTTATGAATTGGTATGTTCCTATGATGAATTAATAATTCTCAATATAAATTTATAATTCTTATTATGAATTCCCATTATAAATTTACATTAGCCATAATGAATTTATATTTGTATGTTCTGTTTATAATCTTGAGAAGGTGTATATCAAAAGTTATGGAAATTTGGCCGATGACAATTAATTCTGGACCTCCGTGAACTTATTCAGTATATATCCGTGAACTTATTATCTTAGTATATTCTAACATCATTATTAATTATTATCATTATTATATATTTCCCAGCAACAAATAAGTACCAAAAAAATGTTTCTATATTTGTTTTAATAAAATTAAAAGTGGTAAATTTACCACGTTAAAGACTGTGTCCAAATTTTCACCTCCATAGTTAAAGTATATCTTCGAATGGATCTTCATTATTTCTTGTTTCCAAGAAATATGAGGTTTTAGCTGTCAACTTGAAAACCACAAAAAAATCAATATAAATGTCCTATAATACTCATTGGTCGTATTATAGGACATTTATTTATATTGTTATTCTAAGATAAGAATAAACATTTCTATTTAAAGTGCTTCCAAGGGTCTGCTAATTCAGAAAAAATGGACAAAAAAATATTACAAGGGAAAAACATGGATTTTAGTGGTATTTTCAGGAGCGTCATCATTAAACAATCCCATCTTCATTTCTGGGGGGTACAATTTATTTTCGTGACACATCCTAATGTATATTAGTTGACAAGCTATGGCTATGTCAAGGATAACAATATAAGGGATTGAAAAAGGGAATATATAGCACCGCCTTTTATTGCCTTGTGTAAGTAGGGGAGGTCTTTTCTGTGAATAAAATCGGTGGAGCTCATGTTAGTACAATGAAGATTCTTCAAAAACGGAGATGACTTGGTTAGGAAAAGAAGATTTTCGCAAAGTGGTGGATCTCTTGAATGTGGCAAAAAAATAGAGAATTTTTTTATAAACAATGGAACAAACATTCAAAATCAATGATATGTGAATCCCATTTTTAAACCTAATTTATGTAATTGTAAAGGGTGATTTTTTAAGAGCTTGATAACTTTTTTTTTTAAAAAAACGCATAAAATTTGCAAAATCTCATCGGTTCTTTATTTGAAACGTTAGATTGGTCCATGACATTTACTTTTTGAAGATAATTTCATTTAAATGTTGACCGCGGCTGCGTCTTAGGTGGTCCATCCGCTTAGTCCAATTTTGGCATTTCCACGTTTTTGAGTAACAGAGACCCAATTGGTGCGAACGGCGACGAATCGAAAATTGGTGGTCATCTAACACTGGCCGATACAGCTGCGATATTTTCTTCAGTTCGCACTCTACGTAAGCGTGTTGGTGGTTTAATGTCCAACAATGTAAATTTGGTGCGAAATTTAGTCACAATAGCCCGAATAGCCGCTTCAGTGGGTCGATTAAACTGACCATAAAATGGAAGCGCGCAATGAACTTTCTTAACAGAGCACGCATTTTGATAATAAAATTCAATAATTTGCAAGCGTTGTTCGTTTGTAAGACGATTCATGATGAAATGTCAAAGCATACTGAGCATCTTTCTCTTTGACACCATGTCTGAAATCCCACGTGATCTGTCAAATACTAATGCATGAAAATCCTAACCTCAAAAAAATCACTCTTTATAACTGCTAACATTGGAATAAATAAGAAGAAGGGGTATTTAATGTGGATCAGAGTGATCCTCGCATTTGGTACTACACCCTATGACACTATAAATATCATATCTCACAAAAACTATCCATAATCATTAACTTTTTCAGGTATCCTTACGATTAGCCAACAACAAAGGTCATTTTTGTGGTGGTACCATTTTGAACTCGCAATGGATTCTAACGGCTGCCCATTGTTTTACTTTTATAAAATCACCCAAAGAAATCGTTATACAATATGGAACACATTCACTTAAACCCAAAGAACCTCAATACGAGGAAGTGGAAGACATCCTGAAACACGAGGGATATAATCCCACAGTAGCAATACATGATATAGCTTTGCTAAAATTGAAAAGTCCCTTGACTTTAAAAGGAAATATTCAAAAAGTGGAACTAGAAAGTGATAAAAACAGAAACTACGAAAATGTAACAGTACAATTACTCGGATGGGGTTTAAATGAGGTACATTTATGAACTTTTACAACGAATTTATTTAATTTGCATTAACGACTATCTTCCAGACCTTCGGTTCGCTGGCCGCTAATCTCCAGCACGTATCTTTGACCACCCTAACTTTAAGTGAGTGTCGTTCTCAATTAAATTCGGTGGTACATAAAACCAATCTCTGTGCCGGTGGTTCTAGCAAGGGCCAGTGTTCTGGGGATTCCGGAGGTCCTCTAATGTTTAGCCACAAACAAATTGGTCTGGTGTCGTGGAGTCTCAAACCGTGTGGACTCAAGCCAGGAGTATTTACTAACATCGTTTACTATATAGATTGGATTAGGCAGCATATAGAGGAAAAATAAAAGAATTGTAAATTTTTTTAAACAATTAACAAATAAATGCATTTTGTATTTTCCTTTAAACATACTATGCTATAGAAACATTTTGGAACTTAGCCTAAAAATTGCACTAATTTCTTCTATTACACGCCTTAAACAGAAAACTTAATATCTTTATATGGACATGGCTATCCCCCGATTTATTACTATTTCCGTGTCCGTATCCATATCTTTGTCCTTGTGTTGTTGATGCTCCTCCTGTACATCCTTTCTCTTCATGTAGGCCAAAAAGGTGGTCCACATTAAACTACAAATGCTAACAAATACTAAACGATGTCTCTCGGGGACCATGGAAAAGTTGATGGTCTGTAATATGGGCCATATGCAGAGACCCACCTGGAAGAGAAACAATTTGAAATAAATAAATTGTTTAAATAAAATATATCAAATCAAACCTTGAATGTGGGTACAAATTTATCTTTGACCTCCTGCACAGCTTCACCGACTGTCTTATTTTCCAGCAAAGACATGCCAGCAAAGAAACTGGCACAAGCGAAGGGCCCATATGATATTTGTTCGATAGTTGCCTATAAATTACATAACATAAAATAAGTTCTTCAAATCAAACCATCCGTTCAGAGGCTCACCTTCACGAGGCCTACTCGTAAGGTCATTTGTGGCCACATGGCCGATGACAGCCTTACCCAGGCATACAATGTGGGAGCCACATATAAGGAACCAAATAAACCAAATCTTAAGGCCCGCATATAGTCATAGGTTTCTGAGGATAATGGTAAACATATTTTAATTAAAGTTTTTTGTTTATTTCATTCATACTTACTAATATTTTTACCCTCTAGGGTTTGCTGTATTAAACTACTGGTGGGCCAGAGTACTGCATACGTTATGGAACCCCTTACCAACGGGTGTGTTGTGGTAAAGGCTCGCCATTGTGTTCTTATGAAATTTACGCTTAAAGGCATCTTTGGTACACACTGTAATATTTTTGTTGTTATTTGAGAATTTTATTTAGAAAAACCAAAAAACAAATGCAATTTTCGAAATTTTACGCCGACAATGCTGTGCACACATATTGTATGTATAACAAGAAAACAAAAACATTCAAATATAATTTATTTCATCCATGCATTTTCAGCACACAAAGAAAATAAATTGTATCATTTCACAACGAGTGATGCGATAATCGGGTTGATGCGCGATATTCTTATAAAATATCATGTAAATAAGCAAAGTTCTCGGATTCGGGACGAAGTCCAAGTGACACTGCATCCGGCACAGAAAGTCACTGACTGACTCTGCACTAACCAATTTCATTTGACTAAAATGATGATGTGAACAATATGTGGTATCATCATCATAATTTTATACCCTCCATTAGGGTATTATGTCTTTATACATTTGTTTGTAACACCCAAAAAGAACTTAGAATCACTTTTTGAGTCGATTTAGCAATGTCTGCCTGTCAATCTATTGTTGTAATCAAATTACAGGTCGCAATTATAGTCATATCTTAACAAAAATTGGCACAAGTAAGCTTTGTGGATTAAGGGCGAAAGCTATTTAATTTGCAGCAATTCGGTTCAGATTTAGATATAGCCCCCATACAAATGTCGCTCCCGATTTGACTTTCTCCGCTCTAGAAACCACATATTGTACCCGATTTTCTTTAAATTTTGAACAATATCTTATAATTTAACAGAAACGCCTATGGTGAAAGTAGGTAAGATCGGTTCAGATTTAGATATAGCCACCATACAAATGTTGTACCCGTTTTTCTTTAAATTTTGCACAACATCTTATAATCCAAGTAGTAACATCTGTGGTGAAAGATCGGTTCAAATATAGAAATAACGTTTTCGATATGACTTCTTAAAATCTAGAAACCACATACATCTTATAATCCAACTAAAAACACCTATGATGAATGTGGGTAAGATCGGTTCAGATTTAGATATAGACACCTTACAAATGTTGCTCCCAAATATTTAACCCATTGTACATGGTGAAACAGTTTGGATTGTTTAATGATGATTTGCAAAATATTTCGTTCCTAGTCTGTGAGATAAACACTCATGAAAATACCCCGTGTTTTCCCGAGTAATTTTTTGTGTTCGATTTTTTTTCTGAAATAATAGACACTTGAAAGCATTTTAAATATAAATTTTGATTCTTGTCTTAGAGTAACTTATTGGCCGAATTATTGGACTTTTTAAAATTTTTTGTGTTTTTTTCACAGTTGCAACTGAAAACTTTTTCGTATTTGGTGGTAGTATTTTATAAAAAATTACTAGCCCCAGTCAATAACTTCGAATGATGATGAACATCGGAATGAAATTGACGCCTCTGCGCTCATTTTTGGAAAAAAGAGTTTGAACATTTTGTGTCTGAAATGCATCTCCTGCATTAAATTATTTCACAAAAATTGAGTCAGTGTCCTCATTTTTCGTCCGATATTCATCATTTAGGAATCATTCGAAAGTAATTGATTCCATCTATTTATGTTTTATAACATCTCTTACAAATGTTTCCAACATTAAAACAATTACACGGAAAAGACATGATTTTTAGAAGTGTTTTCAGGAGCGTTTAGCTCACAGATGTCTTGACACAGTGACCAAATATTTTGCAGATCATCATTAAACAATACAATCTTCATTTCTGGGGGGTGACCGCAGCAATTAATTTTCGTGCCCATCCTATTGTACACTAGGGGTGGGAAAGTGTTGAATGCGAATTTTAGGAGTTCGATTTGGATACGCTAGAATGCACTATTTTCAGAGGTTCGAAAAAAAAAATCATGAGCCAAAAAATGGGTTTGGTGGGGTGAGTGTAAGTGGACGTTCATCAGGGTCGAAGGTGTGGGAAAATGTTGGAGAGAGACAATTAATGGAGGTCTGTCTTACATGTCTTCCCTCTAGCGGTGACTAGGGAATAGTTTTGGACCTTTCCTTCGTAAACAAATTATAATAAATGAAAAATATCTGTGGGGACCACCTTAAGGTTTGAAGGTTAATGGTAGGTATGTTCTTAGAAAATATTGGGGTTGGTCATACATTTTACTCCCGTTGGAGCAGTCAGAGTGTTGGAAGCAAATTTTATAAAAATACCTTTCGTATGGAAGTCCCATTAAGGAGGTAAGTTTGTTCGGATAAAATGTTGGGGGGATTAATGGGAGTCTATCTCACATGTCTTCCCTCTAGCGGTGACTAGGGAATAGTTTTGGATCTTTCCTTCATAAAAAAATTATAAAAAATGAAAAAAAGTGTGGGGACCACCTTAAGGGTTGAAGATTGATAGTATTTAGATACGGTCTGAGAAAATATAGGGTCTGAAAAAATATTTGGTCATACATTTTATTCCCCTTGGAGCCTCCTTGGGCAGTCAGAGTGGTGGGAGCAAATTTTATAAAAAATATTTTTTGTGTGGGTGCCCCATTAAGGAGTGGGGATTGGGGGTAAATTTGTTCGGAAAAAATGGGTAGGTCGGTCTTACATTTAACCCAACTAGGGGCGACCCCCTATGGGGAACACCTTAAGGGCTGAAGAAAATGTCGGGGTTGAAAAAACATTGGGGGTCGGTCATACATTTGACTCCACTGGACCCTCCTTGGACCAATAAGCGCGGTGGGAACAAATTTTATAAACAAATATTTTTTGTATGGGAGCCCCCTAACGAGTGGAGATTGGTGGTATGTGTGTTCGAAAAAAATGTTGGTAAGGAAAATTATGGGGGTCGATCTTACATTAGACCGCTTTGGGGCGACTCGGAGGCAGGTTTGGGGCTTTTTGTGTATTTTTACTCTTTTTCCCACACTTTTGACCACATTTTTCGCTCATAAATGTTTTTTCCCAAACTCACAAAATCGAAAAGTCCAGCACTATCACACCCCTATTATACACTCATTTTAGATATATAAGTCCGATCCGTTTATGTGTTTAATTATAGGTAACAGTGATGGCTACAAATAATTTCGCTTTCATCTAGAAACAGTGATTTAGAAAAAATTTCCAACATAAAGTAGATAAAAAGTAGACTTTTTTCGAAAAAATATATATTGCTAAAAAAAGTAAGAAGTCAGTCGGTTTAGCAGATATATACCCTCACTCTCAGAGAACATATGTATGGAAGTTGTAAGGACTTAAATTTTACTTACGGTTCGTGGCACATACTTCCACATTTATAAAACAATTGTAAAAAGCATTATCAAATATTAAGTCATAATGGATTGTTAAAATTGATATAATTTTACCTAGTATAGGGACAATTGTGCGGGAGGTACAAAGGTGGCAAAAGCATAAATCTTTTACAGCTTTAAAGTGATTACAAAGAAATTTTCAAATGTAAAATTGCAACTGTACATATACTTAAAATTTAATTAAAGGGCTTTTTATTGCTAAAAACAGCAAACAGTTGTTTGATATTTTAGCAGATACAAATCAGCTTTCTCTTTTTCAGCAGAAAATCTACTCTTACAGCTGACTTTCTGCTTTCAAATTCCATTGAGTGGAATGTACTGAAAAACTTTAATTAGATTTGTTGAATAACGAATGCAAATTATTGACAACTGATAATTGGAAGGCAGCATTGAGACCAGATCAGATAGAGGACTGAAAATACTGATATTTGGTGATACCCTTTTGCAAGATTGCACTTTTTAGAAATGAAAAGTACAGTGTAAATTACGTACAGCATTTTACGCCAAATACAACAACATCATGTGTGTGTTGATTACCGACAATCTCTGCCTACAATACTTTTATTTGGAATATTAGGTGCACGTTAGATAGAAAACCCATTATCGTCTCGGTAGTCAACAATAGTATATATATATACATGTTTTCTGATCGATTTGTTTTCGTTCCCCGTTAACTTTCATGCATTTTGTCGACCTTTTAACTTTTACTTTTAATTTAATTAATTGATTATTTAAGCTCGAGGTCTTGATCTGGTTTTAATTTATTTAGCTTTATTTACTGGAAGACGTATAAGTGAATAACCGCAGATATGGCGTAGGAGTCAACTGCAAAAAAGTTTTGTATGTTTTCTTATGGAAAAGAGTGATAGCAGAATAGTTCTCTTTTTAATGCAGCTTACATATTCCTGCTTGAACAAAAACCGGTTCTACCAACTTAGTATTCAAATTGAAATATAGAAACTATTTTTTAATAAAATAATATAAATGTTACTAATTATGGTGTTTAAAATTTTATATTTGTTTAAAACATATTTTAGCAAAGTCAGTACATACATACATATATGGATTCTCACTTCATTTCAATTCTGATCACAGGTACAATCATTTATTTTAATTTCGCTTTAATTTAATTTCCCAACAATTTTGGGAAAAGGGAACGAACTTGATATTGTTTTTAATATTTATACACTCCACGAGAGTATTATGTCTTTGTGCATTTGTTTGTTACACCCAAAAGAAAACGAGATAGACCCATTGTTAATTATACCGATCGACTTAGAATCACTTTTTGAGTCGATTTAGCTATTTAATTTGAAGAAAATCGGTTCAGATTTAGATATAGCCCCCATACGAATTTCACTCCCGATTTGACTCTTTTCACTCTAGATACCACATATTACAACAGATTTTCTTTAAAATTGACAAAACATCTTATATTTTAACTAGAAAAACTTGTGGCAAAAATGTGTTAGATCGGTTCAAATTTAGATATAGCTCCCATACAAATTTCGCTCCCGATTTGACTTTTTCCGCTCTAGAAACCACATATTGTACTCGATTTTCTTTTCATTTGGCACAAAATCTTATAATCCAACTAGAAACACCTATGCTGCAATTGGGTAAGATCGGTTCAGATTTAGATATAGCCCCCATATACATGTGATTTGACTTTTTCCGCTTTAAATGCCACATATTGTACTCGATTTTCTTTAAATTTGGCACAACATCTTTTAATCTGACTAGGAACACCTATGCTGTAATTGGGTAAGATCGGTTCAGATTTAGATATAGCCCCCATACAAATGACGCTACCGATTTGACATATTCCGCTTTAGAAACCACATATTGTACTCGATTCTCTTTAAATTTGGTAAGATCGGTTCAGATTTAGATATAGCCCCATATAAATGACGCTACCGATTTGACATTTTCCGCTTTAGAAATCACATATTGTACTCGATTTTCTTTAAATTGGTCACAACATCTTATAATCTTATTAGAAACACCTATGCTGCAATTGGGTAAGATCGGTTCAGATTTAGATATACAAATGACGCTACCGATTTGACTTTTGCGCTATAGAAACCACATATTGTACCCGATTTTCATTAAAATTGGCACAACATCTTATAGTCCAACTAAACAAACCTATGGTGAAAGTGGGAAAGGTCGGTTCAGATTTAAATATAGCCCTAATACAAATGTTGCTCCCAAAAGTTTAACCGATTTTGGCCAAACTATGCACTTTATATTTCACCTATTTCGTTCCAGGTGTCTATATATCCTCATACAAATGTCCTTTCCGATTTAACATTTTTTGTCAAACACATACATACAGGATACAAAACTTTTTCACCGAATTGAATTGTATTCGGATAGAAAGTGGAGTGTATCATAGAGCCGGCCCCGCCCGACTTTAGCCTTTCCTTACTTGTTTTTCTTTACTTTTTTGGCATATAATTTCCAAAGTTTCATAATAGCAAATTATTATAAAACGAGGCCTCCGAACGATAGTATTCAAATAGTTCAAAGTTGTTTGAAGTTAGTTATACAAATTGGAACATCTTTGCTTATAATTGGATTGTCCGAATATCAAAAGAGAAGTTGAAGACCACAGAATCTAAAATCGTAAAGAAAATGAAAACAAGTTAAATCGACTTACTATTATTTGGACGCGTCGCTAATAGCAAGTTATCCCATTCAAGTCATTTACTTGGAGTTGAAAATCACATTCCCAAAATTTTTATATTTTTATTATAAAACTTAAAAATGTTGATTAAAATATTAAGAGGGAATTTGAAAATTCTGGATTTCAGCATTCCTGGTCCTGTAGTTGGCATCACTAAGTATTGCATGTCTTTTTTGAGATTTTCATAAATCAAAAGAATTTAAACACTAAAAACAATTTGATGAATTACACAAGTTTACAGCCATTTGTACCAAAGTTACGGTCATTTGTGCATATGTATATGAATTTTTGCTTGCTAATCTCAAAACAATTCTTGCTGATATATTTTTTAACAAAATTTTGTTTCGGAGGAGGTTTTATTATTTTGATAGAAATAGCCAATCCATAACACTACGTAGCTTGCCATTCCAAACGATTTATTGTTCAAATATTCTTAACATAAATAGAATTTACAAAAAAAAGAATATTAATGAACAAACAATCTCCAACATACAGGGTGGGCCATTTAAAATTTGAACTACTGATAACGTTGACTTTGAAAGGTAGAATAACATTCATTTTTTATTTGCAGGTTAATTTTTGACATTTGCAAAATGAAACGCCATCCGCTCGAACAAAATAGGGAAATATTAAAAACTAACTTCCAAAGTAGTGAGCCTTAACGCAAACTGCAGGGTTCGACCTTCAGTTCAGTTTGTGCATCAATTTGTTAAACGAGTTCAGGAAAATGTATCGATATTGGACAAACCAACCCGTGTACGTTCTCGTGCACTGCGTGCAATCGAAAACATTGCTGCTGTGGCTGAGAATGTCAACATCAACTCGTTATAAAGGGTGATTTTTTAAGAGCTTGATAACTTTTTTTTTTTAAAAACGCATAAAATTTGCAAAATCTCATCGGTTCTTTATTTGAAACGTTAGATTGGTCCATGACATTTACTTTTTTAAGATAATTTCATTTAAATGTTGACCGCGGCTGCGTCTTAGGTGGTCCATCCGCTTAGTCCAATTTTGGCATTTCCACGTTTTTGAGTAACAGAGACCCAATTGGTGCGAACGGCGACGAATCGAAAATTGGTGGTCATCATTAACACTGGCCGATACAGCTGCGATATTTTCTTCAGTTCGCACTCTACGTAAGCGTGTTGGTGGTTTAATGTCCAACAATGTAAATTTGGTGCGAAATTTAGTCACAATAGCCCGAATAGCCGCTTCAGTGGGTCGATTAAACTGACCATAAAATGGAAGCGCGCAATGAACTTTCTTAACAGAGCACGCATTTTGATAATAAAATTCAATAATTTGCAAGCGTTGTTCGTTTGTAAGACGATTCATGATGAAATGTCAAAGCATACTGAGCATCTTTCTCTTTGACACCATGTCTGAAATCCCACGTGATCTGTCAAATACTAATGCATGAAAATCCTAACCTCAAAAAAATCACTCTTTAGTACTCAGGAACTGAACATTTCTCGCACTTCATTGCGAAGAATTTTGCATAAAGACCTCGGTATGAAGGCTTACAAAATTCAATTGGTCGAACAGCCTCCGATGCGTTTACGCTTCGCCCAATGGGCTGAAGATTATTTAGCTGGAGATGAACAATTTTATCAAAAAATCTTGTTTTCAATGAAGCTCATTTTCATCTCAGTGGCTATGTACATAAGCAAAATTGTCGCATATGGTGTTCAGAGAACCCACACGTGACTATTGAGAAGCGAATGAATCCACAAGGAGTCACTATGTCGTGTGGATTTTGGGCTGGCAGCATCATTGGGTCGTTACCGCCAACGGCGAGCGTTACCGTGCCATACTCATCGAATTTTTGTTTCCGAAAATTCATGAGAATGACATGGACGACATTTGGTTTTAACAAGACGGGGCCACATGTCACACAGCCAACGCAACCATCGATATTTGACGCATTGTTTTTGAAAATCGAAATTGTGGTGTCAATTGACAGTCTCGGAGCTGTGATTTGAGCCCTTTGGATTATTTTCTGTGGGGAGCCATTAAGGATAAATGTTACGCAAACAATCCAGAGACAATTGAAGCATTGAAACATGAAATAGAAGTTGACGTTGAAGAGATTCGATCCGGAATAATCGAAAATGTACTGAAAAATTGGGTTGATCGGATGAGGTGCTGCCGAGCCAGTCGTGGTAGTCGTATGAATGATATTGTGTTCCATTGATAAATGACTAAGTTTAACCTTCCCAACAAAACCAGAAATTTTAAAATATAATCTAAACTACACACACTTTGTCTTCATACTTTTTTCGTATCCTGTGTGGGTATATCTCAGCAGTGGAGCTTCTGTAAAGAGGGCTTACGTTAGCACGTTTTTATCTGCCATATAAATTTTTATATATTTTACAAAGGCGTTTTGAAACATGGTATGAAATTGAACTAATAATATATTGGTTATGAATAATCACAATAAGTTGTTCGTCTTTGTTATCATCACGTTCGCGTATATTTAGAAACCATTTATATGCACATTTTAAACATGGGGTTTTTTAAATTAAGAAAAAAAAATCACCAATAAAAAACACATATCTGTCGTGGTAGACTTTCAGACGCCACAATTTGTTTAATTATTTGCATTATAAAATATAGCACGATACTTTGAGAACTTTTTGATACGGAGCCAAACGATAACGTCTAGAGGCTATTTTTAATTTCATCAAAATACACTAGAACTAGAATAAAATGCAGAACTGCCTGTCGAAGTGGTATGGTACGAGTACGAGTACAAGTTCAAGGTCGCACTTGTCTCCAAAAACAAGGTCAATGTTTGTTACGATCGTGTTTTATGTTTTTACATAACACTTTAAAATGTTCCGCTCAGAAATTACCTCACAAAGAAAATTTCCGCTTCGATGAGTCGTTCACTTTTATCTGAATACAAATAGTATTGATATGTTGCGGTCTTCCGATATAAATGCCTGAATAGTTGAACGGACACTAAATTGTATTTCGTGTAAAATGCCAATTCTCTGTAAAAGTCTGCTCAGATGCAATTGTTGCATGCAGCTACGTCATCAATTGCAATTGAATTATTTTGTTTACATAAATAAAATAGAAAAAAGAGCGATCGTCCGTGCAGAATGAACGGACACGATCACTCACTCACTGTAGTACATATGTACATTAGGATGGGTCACGAAAATAATGCATTTTTGTCAATTTTTTATGAAGCAATTTAAATATAAATTTTTATTTTTTTCTTAGAACGACTTATTGTTCTTATTATTGGACATTTAAATTGAATTTTTTGAGGTTTTTTTAAGTGACGGCTAATAACTCATATTTCTTGCTAACATTTTTGAAAAATAAATAGAATTCCTTTTGAATGATTCCTCAATAAAGAATATCGGACAAAAATTGAAACCACTGGCTCCATTTTTTGTGAAATAATTTTATAATTTTAATGGTTTTTCTGAAATATATTTTAAAACTTTTTCTACAAAAATGAGTCCTGCGGCATCAATTTTTTCTGACGTTTACAAAAAAACGTTGACAAAAAATACTATAGAAGAATCCAAAATTATATTTAAAGCGCTGCCAATGGTCTATTATTTCAGAAAAAAAAATTGACAAAAATACAACACAAAACATTAAGGAAAGTCTAAAGTCGGGCGGGGCCGTCTATATGATACACTCCACTTGCTATTCGAATACAATTCAATTCGGTAAAAAATTAAAAACGGAAAGTTTTTTTGTATGCGTCCTAATCATAGACTGATATGACCTGACCCAATTTGTCAAATCGAGAAGAATATTTGTTTCGGGGCTATATCCAAACATGGAATGAAGTGACCCACTTTCCAGTTCAAGTATAACGTGTTATGGTCAATTTGAAGAAATTCGGTGAAAATACGTATATTCTGGGGCGGAAAAGTCAAGCCGAGAGCGAAATTTGTATGGGAGCTATATATAAATCTGAACCGATCTGACCCATTTTCATCATATGTGTTTCTAGTTGAAATATAAGATATTTTGCAAGATTTGAAGAAGATCTGTATGTGATTTCTAGAGCAGAAAAAGTGCAAGTGAGAATGAAATTTGTGTGGGAGCTATATATAAATCTGAACCGATTTGACCCATTTGCACCATGGCTGTTTACAGTACAAATATAAGATATTTCGCCTTATTTGAAGAGGATCTGTTAAAATATGTGGTTTCTAAAGCAGAAAAAGTCAAATCGGGGGCGAAATTTAAACGGCAGCTATATATAAATCTGAACCGATCTGATCTATTTTCACCATAGGTGTTCCTAGAATAAATATAAGGTGTTTTGCCAAATCTGAAGACAATCTGACGAAATATGTGGAGCGGAAAAAGTCAATACGGGAGCGAAATTTGTATGGGAGCTATATATAAATCTGAACCGATCTAAAACATTATTACCACAGGTGTTTCTAATTGAAATATAAGATGTTTTGCCAATTTTGAAGAAAATCTGGTGTAATATGTGGTATCTAGAGTGAAAAGAGTCAAATCGTGAGTGAACTTCGCAGGGGGGCTATATGTAAATCTGAACCGATTTCCTTCAAATTAAATAGCGTTCGTCCTTGTCCCGAAAAACTTCGTTGTGCATAGTTTCTTTTGGTTCTGTCTACAATTGCGACCTGTATCGTGATTACAAGAATAAATGGACAGGCTAAATCGATTCAAAAATGGATTCTAGTCGATCGGTATAATTAAAAATGGGTGTTACAAACAAATGCACAAAGACATAATACTCTCATGGAGTATATACAAATACACGGGAAAAACTTGGCTTTTAGAGGTGCTTTAGCTCACAGACTGCTTGATCTAGGAACGAAATATTTTGCAAATCATCATGAAACAATCCAAACTCTATTTTCTAAGGGTGACTGGTTTGTTTGTGTTTCTCCATTTGTATGGACAGCGACCCAGGCTAATGTACATGTGGTATGATGTTAGTAGTGCGTGTCTCGTTAAAATTAAAACTATTAAATTAAACTGAGACAAAAGAATTTTTAAAACTGAGAAGGTGGAATTCTAAAAGTCAGGTGATTTCAATCTTTTGAATATTCGTTACTTTCGAACTTTTCTATCATGTGTCAAGATGAATAAATTCCTGCGACTTTCAAAATTAATTCTGGCCTCAAGATTTTTTATTTCAATATAGCGTCCTTTTAACTATTTTTGTGATCGTTTCAACTATCAATAAAGTTTAAACAAATATTTCAATGTCTATAATTGGGGTTTGAAAGAGAAATTATGCTTCCAAATGTATCAACTGGAATTTATATAACATCACACTTTTTTGTGTATAAAAATAATAAAAAAAACGAACCCTAGAACTTCTGGATCCAAAGCGGATACCTTAACACTGTAACCCCATACGAAAGGTTGAAAATGTTTTTAGTAAAATTTTACGGGGCATTAACATATTATCAACTATTTTGGAAGTTGTTGAAAAGAAAATGCGGGAAATATACAAATTGTATTTTGGGATGCGGAAGTACTTCCATTATTTTGCTGGAGAAAAACATTATTCTTTAATGTTAATAAAATTATAGCACTTTTGTATTTAATAAAGGTGCTTGGGTTAACATTTCCCAAAAAATGTCTATCCCTTCGAATTAAAATATTGATTTCAGCCTGACATATAAGAATATACGATGACTTATCATACGACCCTCGTATGATACATATATCTGTATTATACATACCATCTACTATATACATACTTAGAAAGTGTATGTACAATGTCCGGTACCAAATTATTTTTGAATACCGCATATAATTATTTCTAATAATGCTTCCTATTCGAATGCCTCTGTTTCTCTTGTTTATTTTGTGATTTATGACACATACCATACATACATGCATACATATTTGGTTGTTTCGCAAGTATCTGAAGTAAAATAATCTTAGATTCTTTTTTATCTATTCAGATTAGACGTCATAAAAACCGTCTGCTTGACGTTTGGCAAACTATCAAGGTTAAAGTCAATATTTTGCAAAAAAAGAAAAACTGAACTGAATTTATCTGCGTACATGCTATTGAAATAATTGAGAAACTCCGTTTTAAGCAGACATTCACTATTTCCGAATTGTAATCCTTGCTACTGAACGGTATGGCAACTCTTTGTAAGGAAATAAAATGTTGGCGATTGATTTGTTGTGGGTGAAACGGAAGTATCGCACTTTAGACATAAAGATATTTGTTGTTGTTGTTTTTTTTCTGCGCGTGTATTTGACTTTTGTTAGTGGGTTTCTATATCTATGTGCATGACTGCGAATGAATGATGAAAAGCTGTTGGTTAAGTGTTTACAACATGTAAAACTTAATACACGATGTAGCGTTTTAGAAAACAAATTGTTTTTATTATGAATAGACTAGCGAGAGAAAAAAGATTTTAAATTGTTCAATATTATTATTTTGAATATAATTGTTCAACTAGCTAATCGCAATATTCTGTGCAGTGATGGTAGAATGAATTTGCACGTGGTAGTATTTTTCCCAAACTTACTTTAAGTTCAAAGATGGGCGAAATTGCTACGCCTCTTCTGGTACCTCCCACACAAATGGTCAATATTTCTATGATAAATTAAAACCAATGTAACTTCCACATGGATATTGGGAATTGGCTATATTTTGGTATTTGGCAATGTTTTCATAATAATTTCAAGCGGTTGTAATTTTTTGTTAAAAAAATTATACACAACGGATAGCACATTCCTTTGACTGTGTATGAGTGTTATCTAATAGGAAGTTTCCAAATTACTATTTTAGATTTGTCTTTATCCACTAATATCCACATGGATATTGGGAATTAGATAGGTATATTTTGATATTTGGCAATGTTTTCATAATCATTTCAAGTTAACAAAATATGGCGGGTTTTGCCACGCCCCTTCTAGTCCTCCCACACAAATCACCCTAACCTATGTTCAATTAAATCTGTATCTATCTATATATAAGAGTTGCGTTAATAACTGGCTGACTTATCATTGACCCAGCGCCCAGACCAAACGGCTGAAGCCAGTATTTTTAGAGGGTAAAGTGGAACATTCGTCCTGACTAATCGGAAGTAGCTAGAAATATGAAATTTGGTGTGTTCCTTTCACTGACCATGCAGATGAGCCACAACTAGAGATTTTTTAAAATTTGTACTTTTAAGGAAGGAAAGAGAAAAAAGGATAGAAATGGTACCAATTAAAGAATTGCAACTATATTCGTAAAAATCGGTATTTACATTTCTGTGACTACGTAGGCTTGCAACATAATTGGATTTCTCGAAATTTTTACTTTTAAAGGGTGAGCAGTACAAAAACGGTACCAAATAAAGAATAGAAGTCGTGAAATTGGTGTGTAAATTCCTCTGACAACGTAGAAGCGTAATCTATATGTATTTTTTTTAGAAATTTGTACTTATAAGGGGTGAGCGGGACAAAAAGAGATAAAAATGGTACCAACTAAAGTATTGCGTATATTCTTCTGATAACGTAGAAGCGCAAATCTAAATGGATTTTTCGAAATATGTACTTATAAGGGGTGAGCGGGACAAAAAGGGATACAAATGGTACTAACTAAAGTATTGCAGCTATAGTCGTGAAATTTGGTGTGTAAATTCCTTTGACAACGTAGAAGCGTGATCTAAATGGATTTTTTAGATTACGGGACAAAAAGGGATAAAAATGGTACTAACTAAAGTATTGCAGCTATAGTCGTGAATTTGGTGTGTAAATTCCTCTGTCAACGTAGAAGCGTAATCTAAATGGATTTTTTTTTGAAATTTGTACTTATAAGGGTGAGAGGGACAAAAAGGGATAAAAATGGTAACAACTAAAGTATTGCAGTCGTAAAATTTGGTGTGTAAAATCCTTTGACAACGTAGATGCGCAAGTCAAAAAGTATTTTTCGAAATTCTTACTTAAAAGGCGTGAGCGTGACAAAAAGGGTTGAAAATGGTACCAATTTAAGTATTGCAGCTATAGCTATATATAAAGTGTTACAGCTAGAATCGTGAAATTTGATCTGTAAATTCCTCTCACAACATAGAAGCACAATATATATGCATTTGTGTACTTTTGAGGGGTGAGTGGCACAAAAAGGTATAAGTCGTACCAACTAAAGTATTTCAGCTGGAATCATGATATTTGATATGTAAATTCCTCAGTGTAAAATTGGATTTGTCGAAATTTGTACTTTTAAGGGCTGCGCGGAACAAAGAGGGTTAAAAATGCTACATACATCGCTTTAATTACGTAAACGCGTATGAAAGGATATTTCAAAATTTGTACTTATAAGGATGATGCGAAAATGCAAGGGATAAACGTGGTACCAACTAAAGAACATGTTTTTGGTGAAGCAAAAACCTATAGTGATTTTTCAAAATGTGTAAAAGGTGCAAACAGTTATAAAGTGGCCAGCTGCATCTAGAAACAAGCGGTCGAGGATACAAATAACTGGCTTAGCGGGTATTGCAAGTAACTTATGTATATACTCTGAAATTTTACATTCTGCAATGTTTTTATAGACTTTTTAATTTCAGGAGCGTGGTACCGCCCACACAAACATTATTTTAAAACTATCAAAAAATACTAATTTTATCATCCAAAGCATACGAATTAGGAAATAGGGAAGAATGCAATTCCGGTTTCAAAAATCTACTCTCAAAGGAATTTGTCAGTAAAATAAACTGTAAGAGCAGATTAAGTAAGAGTTGAAAAAGAGATAGCAGACTTGTATCTGCTGAAATAGCAAACAGCTGTTTGCTGTTTTTAGCAATAATGAAAAAACGCTTTCTTGAAACTTTAAGCATATGTACAGTACAATATAGCCAGTTTACAATTTTAACAGTTTTAGAGTAATTGTTATTGTAAAGGAATTTATTACCACTGAAAGATATTGTCTTTTTAATTATACGCATATTGTCCCAAGCTAATATAAAACGAACTTCGAGCTAAATTCGTTTTCGCCGTCAATCTGAAAGGTTTTTAAATTATAAACGCTTATTTTTTATCTATTTTTCTAATTTAATAAACAGCAGCCATTTTTAGCAGACTGCAAACACTTTAGCAGTGCGATGCAAGATTGCAGAAAAACTGCTGTTATGGCATAAAAACTGCTGTAATAGCAGAAAATTGCTACAGTTAATATACAGGCTAAATCTAAAATTTTTAACGCAAAATTATTTTTTAAAATGTTGCCGTTGGCGACTATTTTAAGATAGATTTTATTATTTTGAGTGAAATTTAAACTTTTTATTTAGGTTTTTGATGTCGCAGCTTATCCAGTCTTAAAAAAAACAGCCCTATCAAAGACTTTTCAGATTGCCAGCGGAATCGAGTTATCCCAGCACTTTTCAACAGCTCGCTTGACAACACTGTTCTACTACGTCACATAAACAGTCGAATGTGAGTGTGAGAGCTGTATAAAAACGCGCACATGTGACATCAGCTGTTCACGCTGATTAAATAAACGAGTAGAGAATGAAAGCAAAAAATTTCGTAAATATTACATCTAGACGACAGACGGTAATTGACAGCATTGTTTTTGCTATTGCTGTTGTATTTTCTGATGAAAACACTTCGATGTATTGATTAAAGATAGAAAAGTAACATCATATTGATTATATATTGTATCATTTTCACTCATTATGAATTGGATTTAAATGGAAAGAGAACTGACGTTAGATAATAACAAACAATTATGAAATTATTAAAACAAGTGAAGTTTTGTTTGCGGACGTATTTCGAATAAAAATTGCATTTGTTTTGTGCCGTAACTTACGATTCACTTAAATTCACGAAAAATTTGTATAGAAGGAAATTTTGATTGAATTATTTTGTACTTTTCAATTTAATATTTTTAAATAGTTTTTTGTTATTGTCACATTATTAGAGAATTGGACCGAGAAAAAACCCCACGATTTGTTTAAGCATATATTAAAATCGCACTAAAGAGAACAATAACAAAAGAATACTGTGAACTTGAATAAAAAATTAATCAGAAAAGCTTTGCATAATAAAGTTTAACGAGAAGCTTTTAAAAATATTTTTAGGTTTGATAGACACTGGTGGGCTTCAGGGTTGGCTACAACAACTCCAGTTTGACAACAACTGATAATTTTGAAAATTCCGTTACTTTTAAACATCAAAGAAAATTTAAATTGGTACAAGTAATTTGAATATGAAGAAAATCTTCCCACTTATAAATACAAATGTACCTACCGATTTGACATTTTACATCTTCAGATAACATTTTATTTTTCGAAACGAATCGTACAAAGTAGCTGCATTTATTTACTCAAACATAAGGTGGTGAATGTTGATACGGAGGCGGCGGTGGAGCCGGAATCGGTTTCTCACAGTAATCATTAAATTTTAAAATACTTCGATATTGTTCACGGAATATGAACTCTTGATATTTTTTCGCCACATCTGCACAGCACAGCGTTTCTCCTGGATTATCTCGATAGCATTTTATTAAGTTCTTCCGCAATTCATTGATTTCTCTTTCCACATTGTCCATCCAAACCACCGGTTTGCCAATTATACCCTCTAGCATCTCAACAGTTCTATTGAATTGATTTTCCTGGCTTTCATTGAATTTCTCTTCAAATACATTGCCCGGTGCTTGAGACCAATCACGGGGAGATGGCTGGATTTTACCCGGATCAACGAATTGATTTCGATTCTTCGGTTCTTCTTGACCATTGGGTTTGCTTTCTGTCTGCTGTCCTTCAGATTTTTGTTGCAGTTTTTGCTCTGTTTCCAGCCTTGTTACCACCGAAGGAGTAATTTCGATGGGTACCACTCTTTTAGGATTTTCAATACGTTGTGTTAGTGGCATGGAATTGCCAGCTCCCATATTTGCTCTTCAAAGAAAATTTGACTTTAATTCAAATGTGAAAATTTGAAATCGAAAATACTACACCATTTTCCATTGAAAATGAAAAATAACATCATTTTAAGATTGAGAAATAAAAAAATGGGAAATTGAAATTGAGAAAATAAAATATAAATTGATATTGGTATTCTAAAATGAATAATGGTGCGATTTTTTAAAAACGGATATTCGGCAAGTGAGTTGTGCTTGAAAAGTCGCTGCGAAGCCACATGAGGAAACCTTTCACGGGGTGGAAATCACGATAGTGCAGCCAAGTAATAACTGTCACCATGCCATTTGTAAAAAAATATGTATTTTATTAAATATAGATGCAAAATGGTCTTGAGCCAGGACAATATCCCAGTTCAAATTAATTAAAATATTAAATACTGATTGAACATAAGGATTCTCCAGGTTTATGTTTGACATTTGCAAAATGGGTCTCTACGCTCGAACAAAATTGGGAAATAATAAACTCCGAAGTAGTGAGTCTTTAACGCAAACTGTAAGATATTTTCGGGGAAAATTATAACTAAATAACCAGCTCGGCCTTCTGTTTAGTCTTCATGAAGCTCATTTTCATCTCGGTGGCTATGTCAATAAGCAAAATTGTCGCATATGGGGTTAAGAGAACCCACACGTGACTATTATGAAACCAATGCATCCACAACGAGTCATTGTTTGGCATGGATTTTGTGCTGTACTGAAAAATTGGGTTGATCGGATGAAGTACTGCCGAGCCAGTCGTGGTAGTCATATGAATGATATTGTGTTCCATTATTCAATGACAAAGTTCAACCTCAACCAGAAATTTGAAAAAATAATCAGTACTTCTTTATGACCGATTCTAATTTAAAGTTTTAAATGGTTCACTGTAAACTACAGAATCACGGGAAACTAAACTCAATAATAAAAATTTCGCACTGTGATATAGGTCGTAATAAGAAATTCAATAAGAGTTTTTGAGAGAAAATACTGCTCTTGGCAGTGCACGATCTCAGCAGTCACCATGTCATTTGTTAACAAACAAATGAATTTTATATGATTATTTAAGCAAACTGGCCTTGAGGCAGGGGAATGACCGAGTTCAAATCATTATAATTTCTGAAGAAACCAAAACAAACGAAATCAATTGCACTAGTTTACAAACATTTTAGCCCGAAGTTGTGACAATTTTAATTTTTGGTGTATTTTTTATAATTATTATTATAATGACAGCATTGATTTTGGAATTGAGTTAGAAGAGGCATAATGGCTATATGTATATAGCACCTAAAATCTCGGATGTCCCTGAATCATGGTACCCTCTTGTGCGGACACCAGTAAATGAAACAAATAAAAAAATGTAAAAAATAAATTTTGATGTGAAATGAAAGATAACTATTGAAGTAACACCATTTCATTTTATTAAAAAAATATGTTTTCTAATATATGTAGGTTTTACTTCAAAATTCTAGTTTGCATATATTCTAACAAAAAACAAGCAAAAAGAGCGTTAAGTTCGGGCGGCCCGAACTTTATATACCCTCCACCATGAATTGCATTCCACAGAGTTGTCGGTTTTCGTATAAGTGCAGTAATATTACAGGAAAATATATTTATTTTAATATAGCCAAACCAAAACAAATACAAATATTGAAAAATTAATTTTATAAATAAATATAATATTTTAATTATTTCTAACCACGCATAAGGTAATGCTACCAATACGTCAATTTAAAAAATAAATATTCTTTTATTTATATTTTCAAAAATATTTTCAAAGCCATAAATATAGGTAGATAGTGGGTGCAACAGTTGATTGTATTTCCATTCTATTTTAATTCCAAAAGTACAAATTTTGAAAATCCATTATCAGACGTACATAGTGCAAAATAACCTAACTTCATGATTCAACCATTTTTTGCCGTAAAAGAAAAATTACGAATTTGGAAAAAACCTTTTATTTTGCGTGTCGATGTAGTCAGAGGAATGTATACACCGAATTCCATGATTCCAGCTGCGCCCATTTGGTTGGTACCATTTTTACCCCCTTGACGTTTCTACGCAATTAGAATTTCATCATTCTAGCTGTACGGTACGATTTTAATCCCTCTGTACCATTGTATCCCTTGAAAGTACTAATTTCGAAAAATTCGTCTATTTTCCGTGTCTACGTCAAAGGAATGTATATTTCGAATTTCATGGCTCTAGCTGCGGTCATTTGATTGGTACTATTTTTATCCCCTTTTTCATTTTAACCTCAAAAAGTACGAATTTTAAAAAATCAGTTTATTTTCCGTGTCTACACACTCAGAGGAATGTATACTCCGAATTTCGTGACTCTAGCTGCGGTCATCTGATTGGTACTATTTTTATCCCCTTTTTTCATTTTAACCCCAAAAAGTACGAATTTTGAAAAATCCGTGTATTTTACTTATCCATGCAATCAGAGGAATGTATACATCGAATTTCATTATTCTAGATACAGCCGTTTGGTCGGTACCATTTTATCCCTCTATTCCTATTTTACCCCTTAAAAATACGAATTTGGAAAAAATACTTTTATATTATGTATCTACTCAATTAGAGGAATGTATACACCGAATTTCGTGTTTCTAACTGTTGTCGTTTAATATGTACCATTTTTATCCATATTTTGCCCCATTTCATCCCCCAACAAATAAGAACCACTTCATGGTGAACGTTTTTTGCTATAAGGGGAATGAGCATACCAAATATCAAGCAAATATAAACAGACATATTCAAAAAACATGTTTAAATACGCTAAAATATTAGGGATTATTATGGGTAATTTTAGTCTTTGTGAGGGAAATTTTTTCCCTTTTGGGCCGATTTCGCCCCATTTCAATCCCAACCGATCTACGACTGTAAGACGCATTTATGGAAAATTTGAACGTTCTAGCTCCTTTCGTTTAGATGCTAGCGTGCTATCAACAGACGGACGGACGGACATGGCTAGATCGTCTTAGAATTTTATGACGATCAAGAATATATATACTTTATAGAGTCTCAGGCGTTACAAACGGATTGACAAAGTTAGTATACTCCCATCCTGGAGGTGGAGGGTATAAAAACATTTATTTATAACTTTGAAAAAGTAGTAGGCCGTGATTTATGTGTCAACTTTTTTGATGCAAAATTAAGCATTTTCTCAAAATTTGGGTTGTAATCTTCATTTGTGTATACTTTTTGTGAAATTTCCTTACATACTTAGGTTTAGGTGTTCCAAAAATAATCTTTTATAAATAAATAAATAAAAACAGCAAGAGGGAGAAGAGGTTCTGACTATACAGCATTTAGTAGTCCAAGGGATCATAGTCAAGAACTATTAATCGTAAGTAGCAGTTTTTTTTGCAATATTTTCATTAGAGTCAATTTAAGTGAAATGCATCATAATTTCGAATTTAATTTATTTATTTACATCGGTGGGAGTTGTTGTTAGAGTGGGCGTGGAAATATATATTCATGGTCATATGTATAAAAGATATACATCCGTCTGCCTGCGAAGTTTGAGTAATTTATTTTTCTAAATAACGGAAATTTGCTAATTATTAAGTGGGCGGTCCACGGCCCTTTTTAAATAAGAAATAATGTCACATATCAAAATGCCAAATTTCATAATTTTATGCTTGGTAACATTAAATACGAGAAGTTTATTTTTAAAAAATTGCAGTGAATGGACGTTGCTGTTATTTTTTTGTAATTCAAACTCGTACGCCAATTGTGACCATGAGTGTACTCCGTATTACAAAAATAGGTATGTACTCATTAATTATAATAAATTTAGTAATAATGTCCATTATTTTAATACTAACATTTTATATTAAGTTAACTTATTCTTAAGTTTCTTTTTAAGAAATCTTCCTAACAAAGTGGATGATTTCGTAATTAATCGCACACAAGAACAGCCGGAAGAACACCTGTTGTAATTTTTAAATAAAATTAAATTGAAAATTAAAGAAAAACAAGTAAGCTTCAGTCGGCTCAAACGACTTATATATACCCTCACCCTCAGAGAAATATATACGGAAGTTATAAGGAATTAAATGTTACGTAGGGCAGGATAATTTGTATGGAAGGTTCTAGGAGGTTCGTGTCACATGGTCCCAGCTTCCACATTCATAAAATAATTGTAAAAACATGATCAAATATCAAGCCATAGTGGATTCCACGCACCAGTATAGAAGTTATGAAGTATTTAATATTATCTAGGTTAGTGACAATTGTGTGGGATGTACAAGAAGGGACGTGGCTAAAACGTAAATATTTTTTTGATTTAAAAACATTTTGAAATATCAAATTGCAAATGATTTTGACTACCCGTGTGATTGTTATGTCGGTTTTATTTTAACCAAAGTTTATGCCACTTTGTGTGGGAGGTACCTGAATTGGCAATTTCGCCGATCTTCGAACTTAATATAGGGAAAATATTATCATGTGCAAAGTTTGAAGTGATTCCTTAGCTCCTTTGAAGAGTTACAGTGCACATCAGCCAGACGGATGGACACGGATTTGGTCTAAACATACTTTGGAGTCTTAAGTCACTCCTGCAATGCGTTACATTTTTTTCTGTCCCAAGTGATATATACCCTCCTACTCTGTAGAGTGAGGGTATAATAACTCAGTTATGTTAGTTACAAATTCAAAAAAAAACAACTAAGAAGGCGTTAAGTTCGACCGGGCCGAATCTTATATACCCTCCACCACGGAGTTCATTCCACAGTATTACCAGCAGATTAAAGGAAGTCGACTTTACATAGAAGCACAGTACCATATTACGAAAATTGTGATATTTTTATGCACATTACTATATTTGTTTACTATTTCAAACTATAATGTATACTTATGGGCACTGTTTAAAATCGACTACTTTATATAAATAAAATGCTGAAATTGTGAAAGTGAACATGCCTAAATATTAGGCGATTGTCAGTCGCCATTAGAAAGAAGCATTTCCAGATACAGACAAAGTGATAAGAAAAGTATAAATTTTAAAGATATCCACATTCGCCCCATTCTCCGCCCAAATGTACAAATTTCGAAAAAACCCTTTTTCGAGTCTTAATAGTCAGAATGTATACACCTAATTTCATGATTTCAACTTCAGCGGTTTGGTAGGGTCCATTTTTATCCTTCTTTTTAATTATATCCCTTAAAAGTACGATTTTTTTTACGTGTCTATGCAATTAGAGGGATGTACACACAGAATTTCATGATTCTAGCTGTTGCCGTATCATTGGTGCCATGTTTTATCCCTTTTTGTCCCATTTCGCCCGCCAAAACTTTTATTTTCTTTGTGGTGCTAACTGTATGAAAATCAGAAATTTAATTAATAAGCCAAGGCTACCAATATTTATATACTATATATATATAATGGATATAATACTTCAATTCATAAAGTAAATATAAGGAAGCAATCATAAATACCCTAAATATTGGGGGATAGAGAGTGTACTTTCAGCTACTGTCGTTTGGTTGGTTGTATTTCCATCCTATTTTAATTTCAAAAGTATAAATTTTGAAAATACCTACATACGTAGGCAGTATAAGATGATGATGATTCTACCATTTTTTGTCGTAAAAGCAACAAAAAAGGAAGAATTTGAAAAAAATATTTTACGTGGCTATGCAGTCAGAGGAATGTATACTCCGAATTTCATGATTCTAGCTGCTATCATTTGGTAGGTACTATTTTTATCCCCTTTTTCCATTTGAACCCCAAAAAGTACGAATTTTGGAAATTTCTTTTATTTTACGTGTCTACGCAATCAGAGGAATGTATATATCGAATTTCATTATTCTAGGTGCAGCCGTTAGGTTGGTACTATTTTTAGTACCTCTATCCCCATTTAGCCCCTTAAAAGTACGAATTTAGAAAAAATACTTTTATATTATGTATCTACTCTATTAGAGGAATGTACACGCCAAATTTCGTGTTTCTATCTGTTGTCGTTTGATAGGTACCATTTTTATCCCTTTTTGTCCCATTTCGGCCCCTACAAATAAAAATCACTCTATGGTGCCCTTTTGTGCTATAGAGGGAATGCGCATTGCAAATATCAACTAAATACAAGCTTATATGTTCAAAAAACATGCTGAAATACTCTAAATATTAGGGGTATTTTCAGTCCTTGTGAGGGAAAAATTTTTCCCTCTGGGCCGATTTCGTCCACTTTCAATCCCAACCGATCTACAACCATAAGACACATTTCGGAAAAATTTGAACCTCCTAGCTCGTTTCGTTCGGCCGCTATCGTGCTTTCAACAGACAGACAGACAGACGGACATGGCTATATCGTCTTAGAATTTTACCACGACCCAGAATATATATACTTTATGGGATCTCCGATGAATATTTCAAGGTGTTGCAAACGGAATGACAAAGTGAATATACCCCCATCCTGGAGGTGGAGGGTATAAAAAAAACAATATTTGACTTTTTGATTTTAGTATATAGAACACTGTAATAGTGAAGATTTTTTTTACGTTCCGGACAAAAAAAATATTTTCTACTGTGTAATTTTTAGTAATCCAAAACAAGAAATATTTCCTAAAAATTATATTGACCCGCCTAATTTATATGGAAAGAGATGATTGAAAGTTCTCTGGATTGTATATATCATTTACTGTTCTATGATCTCATTTGTATCACAACAAATGCGATTAGTCAATGACCTAGGAATAAAGTCGAAAGCTTCGACTAAGAATTTACACGTTTTGTGTTAACCCATTATCGTTGAATGGTTGCATTTATTTCGTATTTTATTTTATTATACCCTCCACCTCCAGGATGGGGGTTGTAACACCTTGAAATATCGACCTGAGACCCTATAAAGTATAAATATATTCTTGATCGTCATAAAAGCACATTGTATCCGGCTGTTTGTATTTGATCGTTAATGGGTTAAATCATAACGCAGGCGCTAGGCTAGAATGTGTCTACATGCCTCATGTAGCCGGTTATTTCTTAAGTTTGTTTTTTTATTTTTTTTAATAAGATTCATTAAACAAATATAAAGAGATATATCTATTTTTTTGCACAGAACACCTGCTTATTATTAACATCAATTAATAATAAAAAATCGATTCATCGAAATCGTGTATTTAACGACAGATCATATGAAATATAAATTTAGTATTCTTAAAATGCAGTGCCAGCCACAAGACAACCGACGCATAATCCTTTTGGTCATCGGGTTGGCAGTGCTTTCGGTGACCACTGTCCAGTCGGATCAAACATGTAGGTTGAAAATTGAAATTGTTGTCTATATATTAACACACAAAAAATCATTGCAGTTTCCACTTTGACACCCTGTAAGTTGCATGATGCCAACAACAGTCCATGCCTGAGGAATTTTTGGCAGAATGTATTAATAAATGGCATAACAGGTAATTGATCTAATGTTAGCTATTGCAAAAATATATGTATAAGAGTACTATTTTGGATAACTTGTAGACGTGCCTGGCGTCAAATTTACCTCCATCGACCCATTCAAAGTGAAGAAGGGTCGACTGTCGGCAAATACTCCTCTGATTAACGTAAACCTAGAGGTGAAGAAAGTCGTTGTGACCGGTTTGGCACAATCCAAAATTGTGGATGCCAAGTAAGCTCTATTTGTTTAATGGCAGTTAAAAATCTAACTTTGTTATTTTATAACAATGACTACAATTTCATTAATTTTCTAGGGCGATCAATGGCGAACAATTCACATTAGATATGTACATTCCCAAGGTACATATTAAAGGAAATTATGCCATGGACGGCGGTATATTGGTATTGAATTTTGCTGGACAGGGACGTTTCGAAATGGATCTTGGTACGGAGCACTTTCCTTTCATGAATTTCTTAATGATGATTGATTATTATTGCAGCTGATGTAGAACTCGGTTTTGCGACAAATGCCAAACTCGTTGAACGCGACGGCGAAAAGTTCTACGACGTGATATCACTCAAGACGGATGCCAAGAGTCTGGGCCATCTGCATGTTAAGTTTGAAAATCTTTTTGGCGATAACCAGGCATTGACCGACAGTGCCAATGAGGTGTTCAATCAAAGCTGGAGAGAATTAATTGAAATCATGCGCCCCATCATTGCGGAGTCATTGGATTCCGCTCTGCTTGGGCAAATGAAGAAAAACTTTGGCAATATTCCAGCCCGCATTATTTTTTCGGATGTATCCTAATGGTGAAATGCAGTGTTTAATTTAAGAATGAAATGAAATACATTCAGTTAAGTAAAAAATAAAATATATACCCTACGTTTTTGAAGGAATTATTTAAGACATTTATATATTTTTATATATTTATATAAATATATTAATGTATATTTAAGAATAAAATGAGAAAAAAATGAAGAGTTTCTAAAGAATCTTCTAAAAAATCTTGAATAACGTTCATTTGTGACTCCCTTATCTACACTGATTATTCACTGCTTCAAAACGTATTCGATCCTTTCTTAAGTGATATATATTTGGAACAAGGATTTTATATAGAAACAATTGTATAAAAATTCTTTTAAACCAAATATTTGTCACGCAAGTAACACTATGCAACAAAAGTTTTGCTGCTTTTTGAACATTTTCAGATGTATTGTGAAACATTTTTTATGTATACATTAAAAAATATATATAATTCGAATTTTCGCCGAAGGCACCTAATATGTACTACCTATAATATTTGTACTCTCATTTTGAAAATGTAAGTCCGATATGCTTAATTAATGGTTCTTGTGATGGCTACAAATGTCCTGGATTTCACTTTCACATAGAAACTGTAGCTTAAGAATAATTTGCAAACGAAATTAAGACATTTTTTTTAAAAAAATCTTTTTTTGAAGAAATATTTTGTTTTATTTTACAAATGTCCTGAATTTCACTTTCACATAGAAACAGTAGCTTAGTAATAATTTCCAAGGCGTTAAGTTCGGCCGTGCCGAACTTTTTATACCCTCCACCATGGATTGCTTTCCACAGAGGCTGTCCATTTTCGTAGAAGTGCAGTAATATTACAAGAAAATGTATATTTTTTAATATAGCCAAACCAAAATAAATACAAATATTGAAAAATTATTTTATAAATAAATATAATATTTTTATTATTTCAAGTCACGCTTATAGGACAAGGCTACCAATACGTTTGCACTATATACATCGAAATAATATTTCAAATCAATTCAAAAAAATAAATATTCTTATAATTATATTTTCAAAAAATCTTAAGTATTGGTAGTGGGTGCTATAGTTGTTTGTGTTTCCATTCAATTTTAATTCCAAAAGTACACATTTTGAAAATCCATTATCTCAGGTACATAGTGCAAAATAACTCAACTTCATGATTCAACCAATTTTTGTCGTAAATGTACGAATTTGAAAAAAAAATTATTTTGCGTGTCTATGCAGTCAGAGAAATGTATACACCGAATTCCATGATTCTAGCTGCGGCTATTTTTTTTTTTTGGTACCATTTGTATCCCATTTTTCCAATTTTACCCCCTCAAGAGTACGACTATCTAACATCTTTTTATTTTACGTATCTACGCAATTAGAGGGATCAACACGCCGAATTTCATCATTCTAGCTGTATTCGTTTAGTTGGTACTATTTTTATCCCCTGTACCCATTGTATCCCTTGAAAGTACGAATTTGGAAAATCAGTTTATTTTCCGTGTCTACACACTCAGAGGAATGTCTACTCCGAATTTCATGACTCTAGCTGCGGTCATTTGGTAGGTACTATTTTTATCCCCATTTTCCATTTGAACCCCAAAAATTACGAATTTCGAAAAATCCTTCTATTTTACGTGTCTACGCAATACACCGAATTTCATTAATCTAGGTACAGCCGTTTGGTTGGTACCATTTTTATCCCTCTATTCCCATTTTATCCCTTAAAAGTACGAATTTGAAAAAAATAATTTCATAATATGTATCTACTCAATTAGAGGAATGTACACACCGACTTTCGTGTTTCGGGCTGTAGTCGTTTAATATGTACCATTTTTATCCCTCTTTGCCCCATTTCACCCTCTACGAATAAAAATCGTTTTATGGTGCACGTTTTTGTTATCGGGGAAATGCGCATACCCAATATCAAGTAAGTACAAGCCGACATATTGAATACTCTAAAATATTAGGTGGTTTTATGGGTTTTTTTAGTTTTGAGGGAAAATTTTTTCCCTTTGGGCCGATTTCGCCCAGTTTCAATCCCAACCGATCTACGACTATAAGACGTATTTATGCAAAATTTGGACCTCCTATCTCCTTTAGTTTAGATTCTACCGTGCTTTCAACAGACGGACGAACATGGCTAGATCGTCTTAGAATTTTATAACGATCAATAATATACTTTATAGGGTCTCAGGTCGATATTTCACGGTGTTTGGATGGAGGTGGATGGTATAAAAATAGAAAAAATCTGATTTTTTGTTTTATTTTTTAGTAGCTCTTTGACACTCTGTACTCGTAAAATATTTTTTTAATAAAATCATGGTTTTCATTAATTTTTTAAAAATGTTGCGGGAAAATCCAAAGAAATCTGAATATTTTATATTTTATTAATAGCTGGTATCTTAACGAAAAAATGTGGTAGTTATGACATTTCTTCAAAAATTAAAAAAATGCTTCTACACAGAGTGTCGTGGGAACTATCGATATCGATAACTATGAGGTGACACATGATTATGTCAAACTGACATTGACATTTCTGTTCAGTGAGGTTTGGCAAGTCACCATGAATCGTATAACGCCAGAACAACGCTTGGAAATTGTAGCAATTTTCTTAAAAAAAATAAATCTTTTCGTGAAATTCATAGATCAATTTACGAATAAACTTTACGCCTATTAAAATTAACTGTTTGGTGTACACGCAGGCGGCATCATCGGTCCTTATTTCTTTCGAAACGAGGAAGGAGTTGTCCTTATGGTGAATTTTTGTTTCCACAAATTAATCAGAGAACCTGAACAACATTTAGATTTAACAATTCACCATACAGCGCGCTTTAGATCAATTTTGGGCCAACTTTATTTCCAGAAGTGGTACTGTTCACAGGACACTTCGGTCGTGCGATTTAGCGCCTCTGGATGTGTTTTTATGGGGCTTTGGTATGTCATTTGTTTACGCCGACAAACCAGCAACTCTTGATGCATTGGAAGCTAATATTCAAGCCACAGGAGAAAGTAGTCAAAAATTAGACTATTCGAACCATGGACCATGTAACTAGTAACTGCGCTGGATATACATATGTCATATTTAAAACAAGTAAGTAAGCTTCAGTCGGTTTAATCGACTTATATAAACACTCACTCTTGGAGAACATATATACGGAAGTTATAAGGAATTACATTTTACGTAGGGCAGGAGGTTCGTGTCACATGGTTCCAGCTTCCACATTTATAAAATAATTATAAAAAAATATGACCAAATATCAAGTCATAGCGGATTCCATGCACAAGTATAGAAGTTATGACGGATTTAATATTACCTAGGATAGATACAATTTGTGGGAGGTACAAGAAGGGGCGTGGCTAAAGCGTACATATTTTTTAGTTTTAAAGTGATTATAAAACCATTTTCAAATATCAACTGTTAACTATCCGATGGATGTTTCATAGGTTTTATTATAGCCAATGTTTATGCCACTTTGTGTGGGTGGGGGTGTGGCAATATCGCCCGTATTCCATGCCAAATATCCAATTTCATAGTATTTCGATCATTTGTATAGAATTTATAAGAGCTATAATAATTTTAGGTAATTTAGGGTGATATGTGTGGAAGGTACTGGAAGGGGCGTGGCAATTTCGCCCATCTTCGGACTTAAGTTTGGGCAAAATTACCATGTCCAAAGTTTGAATTAATTTCTTAGCTCTTTTCGATAGTTAATTCGTAATCCAACCAGACAGACGGAGCTGGCTTACACAGCTTAAAATGTTGTGAAATGGACTTGGTCCAAACATACTTAGTGTCTTAAGTCACTTCTTCAGTTCCAAATGATATATACCATCCTAATCTGTACAGTAAGGGTATCAAAATGCAATTAAATTATCTAGCAGATTGTAATAAATCATTTTCAACCGTCTTTGTATTATCATTTTAAGTTCTGAAGATTTAAAAAAACACCCTTCATAAAACAAAATATATTTCCGATTTGTTCTATTTACTTAATATATATTTTTTTAATATTTAGTAGACTATTCCTAAACCACTGTCTCTATGTGAAAGTGATATTACCAACATTTGTAGCCATCATAATTTTCTTTTAATTCTACATATAAGCGGGTGTGATCGGACATATATTTCCAATGAGAGTGCAAATATTGAAGGTACCTTCAAAGAAAATTGTAGTAAAAACCTTGTTTAACAAATATACATAATCATTCTGTGTTGATTTTGCGATTCATATGCCTCAATGAACGAAAAAAAAAATAAAAATCATGTTTTTCCAGTGTAATTTTTTGTACGTACAATTTTTGTGCAATTTTTCTGAATTAATAAACCCTTGAAATCGCTTTAAATATAAATTTTTATTTTTGTCTTACACCTAGAGAAAACAAGTCTGTTATTAACAGCAGCGATTGTCTGCTGCCTATCAGCAGGTACTTTTCTGATATTACATCAGTTTTTCTGCAATCTTGCATCAGCATTCACACTGCTAAAGAGTTTGCAGTCTGCTAGAAATGACTACTGTTAATTAAAATATAAAAATAGATAAAAATAATAGTTCATAATTTAAAAGCCTATCAGACTGAATTAGCTTGAACTTTCTATTATATTAGCTTGGAACATCATTAAAATGACAATCGCAACATCTTTCACTGGTAATAGATTGCCTTATAATAACCTTTATTCTACAAAGTGGCCATATTGTTCTGTACATAAAAGTTTCAAGAAAGCGTTTTTTCTTTATTGCTAAAAACAAACAGCTTTTTGCTATTTCAGCAGACACAAATCTGCTAATTCTTTTTCAGCAGAAATTTTGCTCTTCCAGCAGACTTTCTGCTTTATTTTACTGACAAATTCCTTTGAGTGTTGATTAGCTCATTTGTCGTATTATTGAACGTTTAGAATAGTTCTTTTGTGGTGGTAGGAACGAAATCATTATTATTTTTTATTGTTATGGACCGTGTCTAATGTATGTATAGGATAGGTCATTTAAAATTTTAAATTAGAATTGGCTTACATTTTCATGAACTCGATTCACAAACTGACGCACAAACTGAACTGAAGGCCTATCTCTCCTCGAAAATTTTCCACGTAAGTTTCTTACAGTTTGCGTTAAAGATTCACTACTTTGGAAGTAGGTTTTATATTTCTCAATTTTGTTCGAGCGTAAACCTGAAATTAAAAGCGAATTCAAAGTAATCGGTAGTTTAAGTTTAAAATTTAAATGGCCCACCCTCTTTGTTCTGTTTTAAAGAAGAGATTTATAGCTTTCCATTGTTGTCATTGATAACACTCTGCCAGAGAAGTAATTATTTTTCTTATTGTTCTTGTCAAAAAAAAAAACAAGAATCTGATTTTGCAATTTCCTAAGGTATCTTTGCGCACGTATAAACCAGTAACTTAGTTGATTATCCACTATTCTCCTAAATTAGCCGTTATTACCAATGTGAAATCCTACATATTGTCGGCATCTAAAGAGTGATTTTTTTGAGGTTAGGATTTTCATGCGTTAGTATTTGACAGATCACGTGGGATTTCAGACATGGTGTCAAAGAGAAAGATGCTCAGTATGCTTTGACATTTCATCATGAATAGACTTACTAACGAGCAACGCTTGCAAATCATTGAATTTTATTATCAAAATGCGTGCTCTGTTAAGAAAGTTCAGAAAGAAAGAAATTGTGTTCAGCGACGAAGCTCATTTTTGGCTCAATGGGTACGTAAATAGGCAGAATTGTCGATTTTGGAGTGAATATCAGCCAGAAGCATTGCAAGAGCTACCAATGCATCCAGAAAAAGTCACAGTTTGGTGCGGTTTATGGGCTGGTGGCATCATTGGACCGTACTTCTTCAAAGATGATGCGAATCGTAACGTAACTGTGAATGGTGAGCGCTACCGTGAGATGATATCCAACTTTTTTTTGCCCAAAATGGAAGAAATGAACTTGGTTGACATGTGGTTTCAACAAGATGGCGCTACATGCCACACAGCTCGCGATTCTATGGCCATTTTGAGGGAAAACTTCGGAGAACAATTCATCTCAAGAAATGGACCGGTAAGTTGGCCACCAAGATCGTGCGATTTGACGCCTTTAGACTATTTTTTGTGGGGCTACGTCAAGTCTAAAGTCTACAGAAATAAGCCAGCAACTATTCCAGCTTTGGAAGACAACATTTCCGAAGAAATTCGGGCTATTCCGGCCGAAATGCTCGAAAAAGTTGCCCAAAATTGGACTTTCCGAATGGACCACCTAAGACGCAGCCGCGGTCAACATTTAAATGAAATTATCTTCAAAAAGTAAATGTCATGGACCAATCTAACGTTTCAAATAAAGAACCGATGAGATTTTGCAAATTTTATGCGTTTTTTTTAAAAAAAAGTTATCAAGCTCTTAAAAAATCACCCTTTACTAAAGTTTTTTTATCAAAAGAAAAAAATCATTATTGTCTCCTTTTTTAATTTCCACAAATATTTCCCCTCGATACATTTTTGCATTTCTCATGATCAACCCTTAAATTCAAGCAAACAATTCATTGTTGCATTTATTGCAATAAATGCAGGCGCCAACGTCAAGTAGCATTTTTTGCGAAAACAAAACAACCAACAAATAATACCAAAGATAATCGCAATAATGTCATTTATGTCTAGACGATATGGAAATAAATTTTAATTCTTAAAAATTTAGCAATGCCCTCAAATAAATGATGCGTACAAAATTATCAGAGCAAAGAAGAAGGAAGTTTTACAAAAAGGAAATAATTAAAGAAAACGAAGGAAATTTTTGAAGGAATATTTACTATTGCATGTCTACGCACCCAGTCCATAAAATGAGGAGTAAACATTTCGGTTACAATTGGGTTTTAAAGTTTCCCGGCCCCTTTAAACAGTATAACAAATGTTCCGCGTCTGACTGAAATTCGAAACTAAGTGTTGTTCTTTAAGGTAATCAAATTTGTTGGTTTTTGTTATTGTTTTCGTTTGGGAAATGTGTGAAAATCTCTGTGGAAAACCATAAGGGTTCGAGTTGCATTTGCCACTTAAGCCGTCAATTAGCACTTCTTAGCAAATGTGTGAAATGTACGGGTACGAGTGTGAGAGTGTGGGTTTTCTGTTAAATTTAAATTTGTTTATTGAAAATCAATCAAGACCTCTTGGAATAAATGTAGAAACCATCGGCAGATAAGCAGCTCTCTTTAGTCACAGTTGAATCAGTGTACATCTCAAGTGGATGGTGGTGGTGTCTAATGACGCGTAAGTGTGACAATTGTAATCGATCAGGAGAATTGTCCATATAATGATTTATTGTCATTCTAAGAGGTACTTAGAAAAGAAAAATCACTCCTACTTACCGCAAGTGGTGTCATTAAAATACAAATAAGACTAGCCGATGGGGTGATAAGTTCAGTTGCACAGTGTTTCTCCTCGTAGGCAAAATATCAAATGGCAAATGAAATTCAAATATTTCAGAGGAGTTTTTATACCCTACAACACTTCGTGGACTAGGGTATTATAATTTAGTTTCGCGCCAAATGTTTGTAACACCAAGAAATAATTGAGATACACCCACCTTTAAGTATACGGATCGGCTTAGAATCACCAGCTGGAACGATTTAACGTCTGTCTGCCCGTCCGTCTGCTGTCCATCTAAGCTTGTTCGCACTCTACAGGTCGCAATTGTGGTCCGATTGTCATGAAATTTGGCAGGAGTTACTTTTTTGGCCAAGGACAATTGGTATTGAATTTGGAGAAAATCGGGTCCTCTTTTTGATATAGCCTCCATACAAATATCCCTATAATTTACACTATTACTGCTCTATAATACACATTTTACATGGAATCATGACCAAATTTTCAGTATCGTGTTATATTTGAACTGGAAACAGCTCACGGGAAAGTGGACCACATGGGTCTATGTTTTGATATAGCTCCCATACAAATGTACCTCCGATTTAAAATAGTACTGCTCTAAAATGTACATTTTACTTCGGACTTTGATCAAATTTTCCACACAATGTTACATTTATACTAGAAACACGTATTTTGAAAGTCAGCTATATAGGTCAATGTTTTGGTATAGCCCCCATACAAATGGGCCGCCAGTTTACACTATTATCGCTTTAGAACCCACATCTTACCCCTCAAGAACGCAAATTTTACATCGGATTTTTTTTCAAATTTTGCAGATTATATTATATTTCAACTAAGAATACAAAGTCAATATATGTGTCCACTCTTTGGAATAACCCAAATGGGACCCCAATCCACTCTAATACAGCTCTAGAAACTACGTCTTACATAGGATCATGATACATTTCAACTATCGTGAATGAGAAATATATAGGCCCATATTTTGAACCAGTGTTGTTATAGGCCTCCTTTCAAATATCGGTCCGATTCATCCTATTACTATTGTATAATTTGTATTTGTCTGCCGGAAAATTGGATCAATTATTTACAATATTTGTTAAATATGAATTTATAGTATACTGTATAATTTATATGAACTACATAAAATTGCTCCCATGAAACACCTGGGTTTAGTAATAAAAGCGAGGTATATACGCAGGGAGTGTTGTAGGGTATTATATAGTCGGCCCCGCCCGACTTTAGCCTTTACTTATTTGTTTAATTTAACTTATTTGGTTAGAAACCTAACCATAGTAGAGAAAACCTCAAAAAAATCATATGAATATTTGCATACCTCAGGAACAATTTCATTGAGTAAAATGGCCTATACCGAAGTCAAAGCAAATTAAATTAATTTTTAGAATTAATATTATTATTTGGTCTGTTGCTGTAAAAATTAGCTGTAATAGTATTTATGTGCCGAAAATTAATATATAAATTTACTTTGTATTACAGCGTGAGACAATCCTACACTTTTTCATTGGAGCTGAACCAGACTACATAAGGATGGGGCGCAGTCCATACAAATGCAAAAACAACTTCCAGTCACCCCACAAAAATAAAGTTTGAATTGTTTTATATGATCGGCAAAATATTTTGTCGCAGGGTCAAGCCGTCTGCCAGCTAAAAATATATACCCTTAAAATCATGTTTTTACCATGCAGCATGTTTTGTGCAGCAAGTTTGTCATTTTTTCTGAAATAATAGACCCTCGAAAACACTTTAAATATAAATTTTGATTCTTGCCTTAGAGAAACTTATTGGTCGAATTATTGGAAAATTACTATAAATTTTTGTGTTTTTCATAGTGACAACTGTAATTTTTTTCGTATTTGGTGTTAGCATTTTATAAAAAATAAATAGCGAGAGTCAATACCTTTTGAATTACGCCTAAATGATGTTTATCGGAAGGAAAATAACGCTCATTTTTTGTAAAAAGAGTTGTACCATTTAGTTCTGAAAAACCATCTCCTGTATTAAATTATTTTACAAACATGGAGTCAGTGACGTCATTTTACGTCCGATATTCATCATAATGGCATCATTCGGATGGCATTGACTCCTTCTATTCAGTTTTCACAACACCTCTTACAAAATGTTTCCAAGGAATATAAGTTTTTAGCTGTCACCTTGAAAACCACAAAAAAAAAACAATATAAACGTCCAATAATAATACAAGAATAACGAAGAGCTCCCATGTGTCTATTAATTCAGAAAAAAATTGGGACAAGAATGCAACATAAAAATACAAGCGAAAAACATGATTTTTAGAGGTGTTTTTATGAGTTTTTAGCTCATGGCTTCACCCAGTGACGAAATATTTTGCAGATCATCATTTAACAATTCAATCTTCATTTCTGGGGGGTGACCGCTGCAATTTATTTTCGTGACCCATCCTAATATACATGAAACTAGACATTTTATGTAGAAAAGATGTGTGCTTAGTTTTCCATTTGGTGATCTTTTCTCGTTTTTACAAGACTTTTAATTTCAAAAGGATATATGTATAACTTTTAATAATTTATTTTCGTACTTTTGCGACTCAAAGTTGATATGAGTATGAAATGAAAGGTAAGCATGCAAAATATATGTTAAAAATACTTCAAATTTTATGCATATATCTGTATTACGTTAGCATTAACAACTATTTCAAATGCTCTCTTTTAAATAGTTAAATTTTAATTAATTTTATTTTTAAGGGGGGAATTTGAAATGGTTATTAAGATAGTAGGATTACATTTTAAGTATTTTAACAGATACCCCTCTCTTTCATTTCATAATCATATCGCCATTGCATGACTTGAAAATACGAACATAAATTATTAATACATACATGTTTATCCTTCGGAAATAAAGAGTCCTGTAAAAAGTTCTCGTATATATGACGTCTAGTTTCACGTGCATATGGTCTTCTTCAGCTCCAAAATGTACTAATTTTATTATTTCATTAAACTAATTTTATTATTTTATGGGGCACTACTATGCCTCAGTGTACCCAACAATATTTTTCTATGTCCCGGACACTAATTTATTATACCCTCACCTCCAGGGTGGGGTATATTCAATTTCTCATTCCGTTTGTAACACCTTGAAATATTCAACGGAGACCCCATAAATTATATATATATTCTGTAGATCGGTTGTTATTGAAAGTGGACAAAATCGGCCCAGAGGGAATTTTTTTTCCCTAAATAGGACTGGAAATACCCCTAATATTTAGAATATTTAAGCAATTATTTTGAAAATTTCCGATTCTTATACACTTGAAATTTGTTTCGCACCTTCCTCTAGTAACGTGTAATCATCAAAAAGTACAAGAAAGATTTAGCGGGTGAAATGGGACAAAACGGGATAAAAATGGTACCAATGATACGATAACAGCTAGAAACATGAAATTTGGAATGTACATCCGTCTAATTGCGTAGATACGTAAAATAGAAGGATTTTTCAAAATTGGTACTTTTAAGGGATACAATTTGAAAAGAGGGATAAAATGGTACCGACCAAACCGCTGAAATTGAAATCATGAAATTCGGTGTGCACTTTCATCTGACTGTGAAGATGTGAAATTTATACTTTTAGTCGGAAAATGGGGTGAATGGGGATAAAAATGGTACCAACCAAAAGGCTGCAGCTGTAATAATCAAATTCGGTATGTACAATTCTCTGACGGCGGTGACGCGAATAATAAAGATATCTTCCGATATTCGTAGCATAAGGATCTAAATGGAATTAATCATTAGAATCATGATATTCAATATTTGCACTCGCCTGTCTACGTATACGCGGAAAATAAGAGGTACGAATTTAAGCTGTAGCTGGAATCAAGAAATTGCAAATGGGAATTGTGGGAAATTGTTTCTACCTAATAATATTTAGGGTAATTTTTGAAGATTTCTGACAAATAATTATATTAATATTTATATATAGTAGAGGACTATTTATATTATAATAATGAAGAATAACAATTTTCCTAATATGGTAGTGCACTTCTGTGTAATGTTGACAGCCTCTAATCTACCGATAATACTGTAAAATACACTCCATGGTGGAGGGTATATAAGATTCGGCCCGGCCGAAATTAACGCCTTTTTACTTGTTTTTCTTTTCAAAGCGGTGCCTTAAGAGGGGCATTGACGCTTCCGTGATGGTCACATAAATATTACGAATAAAATTATAAAGTGTATTAAATTTTTTGGGTCTGTCATTGGTATGAATTTAGTTGGAAATACGATACCAATTAGAGCCATATAATAAATTCTGTTCTTATTGGACAAATACATTTTCAATTTGACCTATAAACGCGGAAATGTATTTCAGGAAGGGATTTAGTTTGGAGTTGCTTCTTAATACTTATTGATGGCACTATTCTGCCAAAAACTTTAAGCTTTTCGCACATAAGGAGGTCCATATGCGAAAATACAATAAATATTTCCATCAGAAAGCAAACAATATGTGGAACGAAGTCTTATTTCAGTTCACTATCTATTCATTAATATTAATGGTCTCAAACACACTTACTCGTGCACACTTCCGATGAATTTGAATGGGCTTCAAAAAATAAAACATGAACAACGACCTCATACAAAACACAGTGGGAGATAACTAACCAAAAAGGCTCAGATAAAAATAAAATCTGATGTTGTCATAATAAATGTTTGTTATCTTTACAAAAGCCCACAAAAATCCGAAATATTTATTTATCGACCTACTATAACCAAAAATGGTATTTCATTATACCATCCTTGTGCAACGATTTCTTATGTCCCACACTTTTCACATTCAACTTCATCAATTGACGAAAAGATATTTTCATAGACATTCTCTTCAAGGTTATTAAATTTTCGACTTACGTATGAATGGTTTTTAAAATGGTATACCTAAAGTGATACATCTATCACGTAGTAGGTGAGCCTAAAATTAAAAAAAAAAAAAACAGAAATATTTTCTTAATATGTATGCATATATTTATGTCAATTTCTTAAAACAAAGTAATATGAATATAGTGATTTCTGATTTAAATTAACATAATAGAAGTTGATAGGGAATATTTGAAGCCATTTAGACATTTCATTTTGTCTTCAGATCACTGGCTATTACTGGCTATCATATTCCCACACAATATAGATTCTAGGCTAAAATAAAATTAATGTAACTTTACTCAGTTACAATTACAAATTGTTTATATTGTAGTTCGATCTATGAATGATCAAAAAACTTTTTCCGTTCAAATGTTACAGAATTAATAAAAACTCTATTTGGAACAACTGTGAGTTGTAAACTTTTCTGAAAAAAATAAACAAGAAGAGAGTAGCAAGCTGCTTTCTTCCCAGCAAAAATGAAAGTACTTCCGCAGCAAGCACATTTTAGTCGCATCCCTAAATCCCAATTTTAATATGTCCCCTATTTGAGGGAGTTCTTTTGATCAACTTCAAAAAAAGTTGATAATATGTTAATATACCGCATTATTTGATGAATAGCATTCTCACAAGTTAGTGGGAACGAATTGTTAGTATGGGGTCAAATAGGTGAGGCATCCGTTAAATTTTTTTATAAAAAAACAATGTTCCATTTTGTATAATTTTATTATTTTAAACAATTTTATAAATTTATTGTTTTTTCCAATATTTAAAATCACATTAAATAGTGTTAAGTAATTTAATAATAATTTATTTTAATATTTATTTGCATTATACAGGGTATTATACAGGTGAATATAGCAGAATGTGCTATATGGTTTGAATTCTTTATAACTTTTTTAATTATTATTCTTTCTTTTTTTCCGCATTTTGTGAAGGAGACTTGAGGAATTAATTATGAATCATTACACGATCGAACAACGTACAAAAATAATTGAATTTTATTTTTCACAATATTTACAATTTGGTAATTAGCGATGAAGCCCATTTACTATTAAATGGGTATGTCAACATGTAAAATTTGCAGGATTTGGGCTACGGAAAATCCAAGAGCAGTTCATCAGCGACAATCACCCCCACTTAAGTGCACTGTTTGGTGCGGTCTATCCTCCGAAAGGATAATTGGCCCATATTTTTTTTTTTGAAAAAGAAAGTCCAAATCTTTGTAATAGAAAATTTCTAAAAACAGCACGTATGTGCGAAGCAGAAAATGGACATCACTTACAGGATATCATTTTTCAAAGCTAATTGCAAAAACTGTATTTAAAAAAATATTATAATAATCACATAAATAAAAAAGTTATAAACCATTTAAACCATATAGCTGCGCCACCCTGTACATTAGTTCGTATTAAGGAAATATTTTGTTAAGATTCTACCTAAAAATAGTAATTAGTTATTGCACATTCAAAACAGAGTCTGAGATGGTTACAGTGCCTAAGTAGCATCTAAGGTTTGCATTTCCCGTATTTTTGTATTTCCCGGGAAATTATTGTTTTTCGATTTTCCGGGACTGGACGGAAAATCGTCAACATATTATTTGCTATATAAAAATTTATATCAGTTTTTGCATAAAAATTCGAACTTTAATAAAGTACATTATTTTATTTCCCATAAAAACATACTGAAATCAAATTTTAAAGGATTTATAAAAAATAACGCTTATCCGATTTGTAGAGAAATTCTCCTGATTCAAAAGGATCAATGGGAATACAGACTAAAACCCCACCTTGCCCTTCACTTATCATTCATTTCTTTACCCTAGCGCCTACATCCTTTTCTCCTACACTACGTACGGGAATCACAATGGGGCGAATTTAGTTTGCCTCGAGTGAACTAATCGGTTGTGCCAACAACTGACGGGCATCCCCACCAACCTAATCTAACCTATAAATGAAAAAACAAATAAAATAATTTTTTCCAAGGATGAAAAATAATTAAACATATATAGACTCATCAGATAGTCTATTTCTAATTTCATTGGAGAAAGTGATCGCGATATAGGATGAATATCATCCATACTCAGAGATGTATTTCTAATTGTTAATATATCTTAAATTATCAGTCCCCTTTCCTGTAGCTTCGAACCCCTAATTTTATATTTGAGGCAGCAATTTTGTAATTTTTTAATATATAGTTTCTACTTTAGATTGTATGAATATTTTTTTAATTTATTAGTAAAATTGTATGTAACCCCTTGTACGATTTCTCCATAGTTATTAGCATATCAGGAGAAAAGTTTATCGGATTTTATTCATAAAGATATCAAAAATTCTGAAATTGAATTATCTCAAAATATTGCTAACATTATTTGTATAATAGCTTATTCTTAGAAAAACAAACTTATAATGGAGATTCGAACAAACGCAAACGCATTATAATTAGGGCATCCAATTGTTCGTACTTTTGGATTATTCGATTAATCGTGTATTCGACAATTTCTAATTAACCGAATAAAGTCGGCAGCTCTTATTCGAATATTTGATTAATCGAATAAAATTTCCTGTAAATTATTTAGATTTTGATAGGAATGTATAACACATACTCAAGTTCCATCGTTTTGTTTGAAAAATCTATTGGATTTAAGGCGATTATTTTCCTTTATTTTAATAAAGTTCGATTTCGAAAAAACTTTTCACATACTGTTGAAGACGGAGTATTAGAAACAAGAGCATGTAATTAAGTTTTTTAGTTCTTTTTTCGATTTATCTAAATATAAACAAGTAAGGAAAGGCTAAAGTCGGGCGGGGCCGACTATATAATACCCTACACCACTCCCTGCGTATGTACCTCACTTTGATTACTAAACCCAGGTATTTCATGGGAACAATTTTATGTAGTTCATACAAATTATATAAATTATATGAATATAATGTATATGCTATAAATTCATCTTTAGTCAAATTTAACGAATATGGTAAATAATATGGTAATTGATCCAATTGCCCGACAAACAAATACAAATTATACAGTAGTATACCAAAGTCATACCAAAGTATGGACATATGGGCATCACCCAAACAATTCTCATTGCAATTCAATTCGGTAAAAATTGAAATCCGGAAGGATTTTTGCATCCTGTAAATGTATGTGTTTGACAAAAAATGTTAAATCGGAAAGGACATTTGTATGGGGGTATATTGAAACCAGGAACGATGTGACGCGCTTTCACCATGTCTGTTTATTGGTGAAATATAATATGTAAAATTTGGCCAAAATCGGTTAAACATTCGGGAGCAACATTTGTATGAGGGCTATATCTAAATCTGAACCGATCTTACCCACTTTCACCATTGGTTTTTTAGTTGGATTATAAGATGTTGTGCCAATTTTAAAGAAAAACGGGTACAATATCTGGATTTTAGAGCGGAAAAAGTGAATTCGGGAGCGACATTTGTATGGGGGCTATATCTAAATCTGAAATCGGGTACAATATGTCTTTTCTAGAGCGGAAAATGTCAAATCGGGAGCGACATTTGTATGGGGGCTATATCTAAATCTGAACCGATCTTACCCAATTTTTGCATACGTGTTTCTAGTTGGATTATAAGATGTTCTGCAAAATTTAAAGAAAACTGAGTACAATATGTCGTTTATAGAGCGGAAAATGTCAAATCGGGAGCGACATTTGTATGGAGGCTATATCTAAATCTGAACCGATTTTACCCACTTTCTGCATACGTGTTTCTAGTTGGATTATAAGATGTTCTTCAAAATTTAAAGAAAACCGGGTACAATATGTCGTTTCTAGAACGGAAAATGTCAAATCGGGAGCGACATTTGTATGGGGGCTATATCTAAATCTGAACCGATCTTACCCAATTTTTGCATACGTGTTTCTAGTTGGATTATAAGATGTTGTGTCAATTTTAAAGAAAATCGGGTACAATATGTGGTTTCTAAAGCGGAAAAAGTGAAATAGGGAGCGACATTTGTATGGGAGCTATATCTAAATCGGAATCGATCTTACCCAATTTCGGCATAAGTGTTTCTAGTCAGATTATAAGATGTTGTACCAAATTTAAAGAAAATCGGGTACAATATGTGGATTCTAGAACGGAAAATGTCAAATCGGGACCGACATTTGTATGGGGGCTATATCTAAATCTGAACCGATTTCCTCCAATACCAATGGTTCTTGGCCAGAAAAAATAACTTCTGCCAAGTTTCATGACAATCGGACAACAATTGCGACCTGTAGAGTGCGAACAAGCTTAGATGGACAGCAGACGGACGGACGGACGGACAGACAGACATCGTTAAATCGACTCAGCTGGCGATTCTAAGCCGATCCGTATACTTAAAGGTGGGTCTAGCTCTATTATTTCTTGGTGTTACAAACATTTGGCGGAAAACTAACTTATAATACCCTAGACCACGAAGTGGTGTAGGGTATAAAAATCGTCTTGTATGTCATTCGATTCTACTTTTCGTTTTTTGCTGGAATTTATATTATTTTTATTCTTTCGTTCAGTTCGGACAAAAGGCTAATTTGGTAAATATAAAGCAAATCATTTGTGCAATTATTTATACATTCCAAAACGATATTTCGCTCCAAAATTATGTGGTTTCTAATAAACGATTTCGGTATGGATTAATCGAATTATTCATTATTCGAGAATTGGCCAATTCTGATTATTCGAACAAATATTTGATACTAAATATTCGATTAATCGAATAAAATTAAACCGTTTGTATACATGTATAATGTTTAGATTTTATTTTCAGTTTTGTGCAGGAAGTGTGAAAAACATCTTGAAATTGTATGCGTGAATTCTTCTTATTCCAAATTAAATAATACTAATTTCTGGAAACGGAACTAATTATGTTATATATATTTTTTGATAAGATGCGACTATCTAGATTCAACATATGTACTTGTGATTGTGAAAAAAATCATTTTGTGTGTAGGGGACGCAGAGCACTTCTCACCTTTCATCATCTGGCTGCCGAACTAAATTAGCAAATGACTTTCTGATTCTTATTTTGAGTTTATTTCAGCACAATTATCCCAGAAAAAATATCTGAACATATATTTTTAATGTTAAAAAAATTGCCGGTTTGTTTGGTGCCTTTTACTATTTTATAGTGAAAAAGTGGTGAAAATGTACAAGATATATGTCTTTCTGTTGAATTCCCGCGGGAATCCCGTACACATTTCCCGAGATACGGGAAACATAAAATATCCAAATACCCACGTGAAATCCCGGGATACAAACCCTAGTAGCAACCAGAATGTCCGTGGTGCAACCACCGGCCGCGGCTGATTTTTTAAAATATGTATAAATGAAATGTATCAAAAAAGTGGATTCTTTGCTACAAGTTATAATTAACATAAAAGGACATCCCTCATGATTTGAGGTTAATATTTGTTTTTTAAGATATTTCCTTCTTATTGCACCAAGAAACGTAATTTTACAAAATTTCCAAACATTTACACCAAATAAAGTTCTGTTTTTGAGTTTTAATTTTTATGGCTTACCTTACCTTCAATGACATTCCTCTATAAAAATAATTAGAGGTATAATTCGTGGAAATGTATGAGTGATGATTAATTTTACCTTTCGCTTACCCTCAAGGATATTTAGTAATGACAGTTTTTGCTGCTTTAGTTCTTGATACAATGGATATTTGGATAACATATGACCACTGTAAGAATTTGTTGTGGTTTGTGCCAACACACACACACGTATATATGTTTTTATGAAATTTAGTCTGACAAGTCATTATCAGGAGTGCGATTTATTTATTCGAAATCCTCCACTGTGCAATATCCCATAAAGAAAAAGCCCAAACTTCTCTTTCGCAAAACCCCTATGTTAAAAGCAACTTTTTTCGGTGCTCTTCAGATCGACCAAACAGAAACTGATAATCCCATAACAGCAAAAAGAACACAGACACACTTACAAGTCCGATGAAAAATGTTTATGGGTCTCCTCAACAAATTGTATTTTTGCGATAACAATCGTCCTCATCCCGACAACAAGAAGAAGCCCAGCCAGCCAGTCACAACAACATTAGCGGCAGTAGAACGATTTCCAAAGCCAAGGAGAACCTTCAACAACAACAAAAACGAAAGTAAAGTCAAGGCAGGCGCCAATTGTCTATGGTTTGGGTTCCATTGTTACATTTCGGTTGGCGGTGTGCGTATGTGTCCAATTGCTGTGCCTGCTGCCTCGGAATTTTATTTGTAAATGATGTCTCAAAGTCGACTACGACACTTTTGAAACAGACTCTGCTGTGTTTGATGGTTAGGTTAGTAGGTATGGAGGAGTCTTTGGAATCTCAAAGTCATCCGGGGAAGGTTTATTAGACATGGACGTCAGCAGCAATAACATTGGAATGGGATGTTTGGGAAACGAAAGATAAATAAAGTAGAATCAATAAATTAAATGGTGCTATTGGCCTTTTCCAAGATACGTTAGACTTTGTAGTGAAGGGGAATTAACTTAAATTGATTTTTTATTGATATTTGTGCTACTAACGATTAGCCACTATAGATTATCTTTAGGAAATGCTGCAACAGAGTTTCAAACTGAGTGGACACTAATTAATTTAGTGTTTTGCAGAAGAAGGAAGTTTTGTGGTTTATTTTCGGAAATGGAGCGAAGGATGTCATAACTTTGTATTGATAATAGCAAAAAAACAAATCGAGATTGTCCACGAAATGAGTTCCAGCATAATTCTTTCTGTTTATCTCAATTTGAATTTCTAATTTAGGTACACTCAAAAAATGTTCAAGTAAAAATTAAGAAAATCGGCGTTTGATTGGCTCCCTGTACGCCTTTACTCAATTTAAGTTTGCAAAGTTGAATTCATTCCTCAATTCGTGTACATTTGGAATGATAATTTCTAACGGATCAGATCCCTATGTTAAATTGATTTAAACATTCGAAACATACCATTGATAATTTTTTATTATTACATTTATTATTTCCCGGAAAAATTTTAAAATCTGTATTTTCAAAAAACTTTTTTCCATTTAACTTTGGTATTTTTTATTGATATTTACGTACATGTTTTCAAATAAAAAATACTTTATGTGTTCTCTGTAGACGTAAAAGAACAACATAAAATCGAAGCGATTGAATTGCTTCAGTTAACGATCGTTTAATGTGAATTTTATTACCAACACGATGATAATGATGTGGTCATTAGGAAATCTCAAATAGTACAACGACGTCCTGTCACTTGTTCCGATGTTATCTTCTTATACACCATACAAACATTTTGTATTTTCAGGTGGGATGTTTACATGATATTTTTTATTTATTTAATTCGTATAGACAATACAACTAAATTATTTGGTAATAAAATATTTTCTCACCGAACCAAAAGTTAGAAATGAAAACATGATGAGCGCCAGAAGAATGTTAAAACATTTATAGAATTGATTTTCCTCAACATTTTCAAAGTTTACACTGGAGAGATGTGAGAATGTATTATCGTTTATAATCCACACTATGGATATGTGTGAATATCAATCAGTATGTCATACGCAGGATTTGACATCAACTTTCTGGATGGACAATTTTGAATTTTTCACTTATTGCAGAAAAGGTCAGAAGTCTATCCTGTTAATATTAGGGTTTGCATTTTCCCGCGGGAAATCCCGGGAAGTTTAATTTTTTTCTGTCTCCCGTATCCCGGAAAATTTGTACCAAGATAATTCAAACAATCATACAAATCTTCTACATTGAATATGGTACATTACTATATATAATTGATGTGAAATAAATATAACACAATAGAAGGTAACAAATATTGGTAGTATTATATTGATATAATTCTGATGTCTTTGTGAATCTGTGGAGAAATCTTACAGGGGTTATATTCAAATTTACTAATAAATTAAGAAAATATCCACACAATCTAAAGTAATAACTTTGTATTGGAAAAATTGTAATTGGAAAAATGACAATATTGCTGCCTCCAAATATAAATTTAGGGTTTCGAATCTACAGCTAAGGGAACTGATAATTTAAGATTTATTAACAACTAGGTGAACCCCCGCCAGCTTCGCCAGGCAAAAAAAAAAAACAAACAAATGGTAAAATTAAAATCTGTTTTCATATTAATTTTTGTCCTTGTCGGTAATGTATGTACCAATTATAATCAAGGTTCTTCCCTGAGATACTAAAGAAATGGATATGTTCCATGGAGAACGTTAGTTTAGGGCGAATAATTGAAAAAATGTCAAAATCAAATTGATTTTTTGTTAAGTGTGATTCTCCTCCTTTCCATTACCTAAACAAAAACTTCATTCGTAAGATGAAATTACATTACATTCAAAACACATAGAAAATCAATCAAATTGTTCACTAATCAAACAACACAAAAACTAAAAAATTAATATAATTTCCGTTTTCTTGACTTACGTCGGCTGTTGGCGAATGAATATTTTTCTTTTTATAACCTTTCTTTACTATTGTGCTAAGAAAATCCACAGAAAACGTGTAATTTTACAAAATTCAAATCAAAAATGCCCCATCTTTCAAATCCCGCCCATTTGTATATTGCCTATGCAGGTTACAACTACATTAACTCACACAACAATATAGGAATATCGTTGTAGAATATACTCAAAAAACTGGTTTTAATTTCGTATGGGAAGGGTCACGGCCACTTTCCGCCCATCTCGGTGTCGAAATACTCTAAAATCGGTTTTAATTTCATATGGGAAGGGTCACGCCCACTTTCCGCCCATCTTTGCACAACTATTTACACTGGACAACTCACACAAAATTTCAGCACTCTAGGTGTATGACACTTACTGAATATATTCACTTTCCCAATACCGTCCATTTTTGGCACAACTAAAATTAATACCTAAAGTAGAATTTTATAAAAAAAATCAAACTACTTTAAAAGACGTAATTTGGATTTTGCAAACATTCAATTATACTCTTCTAGAAAGTAGTTTCATAATTAAATATTTTGTTTGTATTTACTAAAATTCTATTAACATTTTTTGTGTCTCAAGTTTTTTAGATTTACGTATGTGAAGAAACAACCTTTATATATTTAGCCATCGGCAAAATGTTATGAAAAGAGACTGAGCGACGTTGGAAACTATATCAAAAATCCATAACTTCCGAGATAGTTTTATGTATTTTAAATTACAGTTAATTGGAGAAAATCGTTATATCGATTAAAGCTTACGCTAATTCCATGTAAAACGGAAGAGGTATTTTTCTTAGGTTCTTCAATTTGAATGAACGTTTTCAAGTCGATTTTCAAAAAATATGAAATTTTAGACAATAGTTTGGATATAAAGCAATAAATTTTTCCATAAGGTAATTTTTCTAATTCCCTGTATTTTTAACAAATACGATTTTCTTCAATTTTTTAAATATTTGTTATTAACAGATGTGGAGTTCTTGTAAACGTCTACAGTCACGTTTAAAAAATAAAAACAAGTAAGGAAAGGCTAAAGTCGGGCGGGGCCGACTATATGATACACTCCACTTTCTATTCGAATACAATTCAACTCGGTAAAAAGTGAAAACGGGAAGAATTTCCGTATGTTTCCTAATCATAGGCTGATATGACCTGGTCCAATTTGTCAAATCGCAAATAATATTTGTATCGGGGCTATATCCAAACATGGATTAAAGTAACTAATTTTCAAAATAAGTTTTTCAAGTTCAAATATAACGTGTTATGCTCACTTCAAAGAAATTCGGTGAAAATTCGTGGTTTCTGGGGCGGAAAAAGTCTATCTGGGAGCGAAATTTGTATTGGAGCTATATGCAAATCTGAACCAATCTGATCCATTTTCAACATGGGTGTTTCTAGTTGAAATATAAGATATTTTGAAAGATTTGAAAAATATCTGTTAAAATAAAGTGGAAAAAGTGAAATTAGGAGTGAAATTTGTGTGGCAGCTATATATAAATCTGAACCGATCTGACCCATTTGCACCATGGCTGTTTATAAAACAAATATAATACATTACGCCTAATTTGAAGATGATCTGTTAAAATATGCGGTTCTTAGAGCAGAAAAAGTCAAATCGGGAGCGAAATTTTAATGGGAACTATATATAAATCTGAACCGATCTGACCTATTTTCACCATAGGTGTTCCTAGTTTAAATATAAGATGTTTTGCCAATTCTGAAGACAATCTGATACAATATGTGGTTTCTAGAGCGGAAAAAGTCAAATCGGGAGCTAAATTTGTATGGGAGCTATATATAAATCTGAACCGATCTAACCCATTTTTACCACAGATGTTTCTAGCTGAACTATAAGATATTTTGTCAATTTTGAAGAAAATTTGTTAAAATATGTGGTATCTAGAGTAAAACAAGTCAAATCGGGAGTGAAATTCGTATGGGGGCTATATCTAAATCTGAACCGATTTTCTTCAAATTAATAGCGTTCGTCTTTATCCCGAAAAACTGCGTTGTACAAAGTTTCGTTTGGTTCTGGTTATAACTTCGACCTGAACTTTGATTACAACAATAGATGGACACACAGACGGACATTGCAAAATCGATTCAAAAAGTGATTCTAAGTCGATCGGTATAATTAACAAAGGGTCTATCTCTCTTCCTTTTGGGTGTTACAAACAAATGCACAAAGACATAATACTCTCGTGGAGTGTATAATTAAAAATAAAAAAACTTTCGCTGACTTCAAAAAAAGTTTTAAAATTTAATCATCGGTTTGTTTGATACATTGTCCCACTGCCATTGGGAGCTAGCCAGTTTTTAATTCATTTTAAAAACCGAACATTTTTGGTTTTATTTGTGTTTTAATAGCTCACTGACAACACAAGCTTTCTTCTAAAAATATTGAAAAAGAGATTCAAATATCTAAATTTTCAATAATTTCCAAGATAATGGGAAACAGAACACAAAATGGTATGAATTATTATAAGTCGAAAAAATAACTTTTGTTTTGATCAATGCATTGCAAGAGCAATTTTTGTTTTGACCAATGGAACATTTCGACCATTGTGTGTTCTTGTTAGAGACACTAATTTTGTTTATAGACATAAGAAGTCTCTTTACCGATACCTATTTCTGCTAACGGCCATATAGATCTTCAAAAATTTTATAGTTTTTAAATTATGAAAAATATGTTTTTTAATAAATTTAAATTTTCTTTATAAAAATATTGTCTATTTTTTATATTTTATTTCACAGAACAAATGTTATAAAGTAAACTCCTTTTTACAAAATATGAAAAACTTCAGCGTTAAACAGATGCAATATTTTCCAAAAACAATTCATTCTACATCTTACAATACCAAACGGGATGATGAAATCGAAAGACCTTCAAGTTGGTTTTACATGGATGATGATCAAATCTCATCGAAAGACCTTCAAGTTGGTTTTACATGGATGATATAACAATATTATCATCGCTCAGATTTTATTTCAAATTTGAGCAGGGGTTAACAAGGCGATGAACTCTGCGACACCAGTGTAAAATTTAAATTTTCATTATGAATTAATTAAAAAAACAGCCACAATATATTTTCCTGTACATTTTTTTAATAACAAATAAACTTAACCCTTTGTGTAGTTGGTTTTGGACACACCCTAGAGAAGAAATTATAAACCCCGGCCGAAAGTCGCCAAGGCAGCAAACTTTTACTTTACGTTGCAGGCTTTGGATGTATCCCATAGGAGAATTCCTTTAAGATTGGTCAAAGGTTGTCATCGCTGTAATTCTTTACTCTGGAAATACATTAAATGAAAAATTGCATTAATTTAAAATTGCAAAACTGTCATAACTGTCATGACTGACTGTACCCTTACTGACGTACGATCGTCCCACGAATGGACAAAACTTGACGCTATTACGGCAACCACGTCATATCCAAACAATTATATTTATCTACCCATGTATTGAAATTTACTGTTTATATTTATTTTTAAATCCATACTATTTTGTTTTGCATTTTTCTCCAACATAATCAGCCAGGATATGTTAAACACTGAATAGATTAGTTAAAATCCGTTTTTAACATTTCTACTACGGCAACAATTTCCTTTTTACCAAAAAACTAACACAAATCGCGCATGTTTCGTTTGTGGGTTTGGGAATCATAACATTAGCACCAAGTTCCATGATTACATGGCTACATGACGGCAACTGTATCAACACTAGCAGCAGCTGCTGCTACTGTTGCCGCCACTGTGTATAGATAAACATAACTTTGTTTCCTCAAATACACAAAAAACCACGCAATTAATCACAACACTAAAGTATCACAGACAATATTATTGTATCTTATCATAGTTATCAGCTATCAAATCCTAGACTAACCGTGGATACAGCTGAACTGAGGTAAACTAAAGTAACTCGAGGCTGGCTTAGTGCTAATTGTGAATAAACAACATCGTAGCCATAGAGCATCCGCGCACATAATCTGAATAAATAATTGAGCGTTGTGTGGACTAGATGTCGTGGGATTTACAACTTAAGACTTTGAACTATAGGAATACATTTCGTTCTGTCTAAACTCAAACATACACTTAGAGAAATATACACACGGGACGCTATACGTTCGGACAAACTGTAAGAAATTTACGTGGAAAATTTTCGTGTTTTCAGATGAAGCTCTTTTTCATATCGGTGGCTATGTCAATATGCAAATTTGCATAAATGGCACAAATGGGGTTCAGAGAACCAACACGTGCCAATGAATCTACAACGAGTCACTGTTTAGTGTGGATTTTGGGCTGGCGGCATCATTGGGTCATGTGTTGAAAAATTGGTCGGATGAGATACTGCCGAGTCAGTATTGGTAGTCATATGAATGATATTGTGTTCCATTTACAAAAAAAAAAAAAACAGAAAGTTTAAAAAATAATCTGTACTTTTTATAGCCGTTTCTAATTTAAAATTTGATATGGCCCACCCTATATTAATGAAGTATCTTTGCAGACACAAAAATTATAAGTTTTAATTGAGGTAATTAATTTTAACTTGGCGAGTTATTCTAGGATCACTATCGTAACGTGATAATTTTTTGGTGTATATCATTTCTAAGTTTTTTATATTTTGAATTCACTGCAAAATATCGAGGAAATCCTGCATTTAAATGGATGCTTGAAACCTCTTTCAGCCACACTCATTTCATTTGGGCCCATTAATATCGAGCTTAATAATAATATTTTCGCAATATTTTTACTTTTAATGAAATATTGTATAATTCTTACCGTTCATTTAAAATCGTATGTGAATATGAATAATAAAAGCAGTAATTATTGTGTTACTCACCTGCTTCAAGTTCTGAGTGACTCAGAAGAATATTGAATATATTAAATGTATCTCAAAAGATATGTTATATTTTTCTGAATTCTGAGTTGTAGCTGTCCATAGTAGACTTTGTGGCGATATCAACGACAGTTTGTATGCAATGTTTGAATTGAAAAAATAAATTAATTAAATAATAAAAGCCTCTAACCGGCAATTTTTTAAAAATTAAAAATATAGAAATTTTTTTCTGGTATAATTGTGCTAAAATATACTCAGAAAAAGAATCAGAAAGTCATTTGCTAATTTAGTTGGAGAGCCAGATTATAAACGTCCCACATTTATGGATATATTCAGAAAGAGTACGCATAACTGGATAGCTACACCAGCCAGCATCTTTTATTAAATACACCGTCCAACAGTCCATTTCACATTTGAATCGGATGATATACCTCTGGAACTATAGACAACATGTATAGCTCATTGGCGCTTTTTCTTTTTCCTTTCCTCATCCTGTTGCCCCTTCATCTAAACTTGTGGTTTTAATGATAAACTAAAACAGTAGAAGCATGAAATTTAAAGGATTTTTACAGGTATTCTCCTCTTTTATTTGACATATATACCGGAATTATAGGGTAAGAATAAGTATTAAAAATATTTTTTGAAAAGTTGTATCCTTTGGATATTTCCGGTTTAAGTGTAACTTTTTTATATTGTTGTACGGTGATATAAATAAAAATAAAATACAAAAATATTACAAAAAAATCGATATTTTAGAAGTCATATTAGCCTTTGTGAGGCAAATCATTCACCAATTTTGTAATACCCTCCAATCTGCAACAATTGGCCCTTTTTGGAAAATTTTGAACATTTGCTTTCTGCTTTCAACAGACGGACGTAGATATAGAATTTTACGAAGGCCCAGAATATGCATACATATTTATATTAGGATGGGTCACAAAAATAAATTGCTGCGGTCACCCCCCAGAAATGAAAATTTAATTGTTTAATGACAATCTGCAAAATATTTCGTCACTGGGTCAAGCCGTCTGCGAGCTAAACGCTCCTGAAATCACACATAAAAAATCTTTATTTTACTCGTGTATTTTTTATGTTGCATTTTTGTCTAATTCTATTTTCAATTAATAGACCCTTGGAAGCGGTTTAAATACAAATTTTCATTGTTGTCTTAGAATAACTCATTGGTCGTAATATTTGACGTTTAGATTGATTTTTGGTAGTTTTTCAAAAACTCATATTTCTTGGAAACACTTTGTAGAAGGTGTCATGAAAAATAAATAGAAGGAGTTAATACCCTTCGAATGATGCCTAACCGATGAATATCGGACAAGAAATGACGTCACTGACTGCATTTCTGTAAAATAATTTAATACATGAGATAGATTTTCCGAGCCAAATTTTTCAAACTCTTTTTACAAAAATGAGCGCTGCGGCAACAATTTCCTTCCAATGTTCTTCATTTAGGCATCATTCGAAAGGTATTAGTATTATAAAATACTAACACCAAATACGAAACATTTTTCAGTTGTCACTATGAAAAAAAAACACAAACATTACTATAAAGGTCTATAATTCGACCAAAAAGTTACACTAAGATAAACAAGAAAAAACGGCGTTAAGTTCGGCCGGGCCGAACTTTATATACCCTCCACCATGGATTGCATTCCACAGAGGTTGTCGGTTTTAGTAGAAGTGCAGCTATATTACAGGAAAATATAAATTTTGTCATATAGCCAAACTAAAACAAATACAAATATTGAAAAAATAATTATATAAATTAATATAATATTTTAATTATATCAAACCATTATCTATTTCAAATCAAATAATAAATATTCTTATATTTATATTTTCAAAAAGCTTAAATACCATAAATATTGGAAGATAGTGGATGCTACAGTTGGTTGTTCTTCAATTCTATTTTAATTCCAAAAGCACAAATTTTGGAAATCCATTATCAGACGTACATGTGCAAAGTGCAAAATAACCTAACTTCATGATTCAACCAATTTTTTCCGTAAAAGAAAAAGTACGAATTTGGAAAAAAACACCGAATTCCATGATTCCAGCTGCGCCCATTTGGTTGGTACCATTTTTACCCCCTCGACATTTCTACGCAATTAGAATTTCATCATTCTACCTGTAGTCGTTTAGTTGGTACTTTTTTTATCCCCCTGTACCATTGTATCTCTTGAAAGTACGAATTTCGAAAAATCCGTTTATTTTTCGTGTCTACGCAGTCAGAGGAATGTATACTCCGAATTGCATTACTCCAGCTGCGGTAATTTGGTTGGTACTATTTGTATCCCCATTTTCCATTTTAACCCCAAAAAGTACGAATTTCGAAAAATTCGTCTATTTTCCGTGTCTACGCAGTCAGAGGAATGTATACTCCGAATTTCATGACTCTAGCTGCGGTAATTTGATTGGTACTATTTTTATCCCATTTTTTCTTGTTAACCCCAAAAAGTACGAATTTAGAAAAATCTGTTTATTTTAAGTGTCTACGCAATCAAAGGAATGTATACACCGAATTTCATTATTCCAGGTGTAGCCGTTTGGTTGGTAACATTTTTATCCCTACGTGCCCATTGTATCCTTTGAAAGTACTAATTTGAAAAAAAACCTTTTATTTTTCATGTCTACGTAGTCAAAGGAATGTATAGACCGAATTTCATGACTCTAGCTGCGGTCATTTGTTTGGTACTATTTTTATCCCTTTTTCCCATTTTACCCCTTAAAAGTACGAATTTGGAAAAAAATACTTTTACATTATGTATCTACTTAATTAGAGGAATGTACACACCAAATTTCGTGTTTCTAGCTGTTGTCGTTTAATATGTACCATTTTATCCCTTTTTTGCCCCATTTACCCCCTACAAATAAGAATCACTTTATGGTACACGTTTTTGCTGTAGGGGGAATGCGCATGCCAAATATCAAGCAAATATAAACAGACATATTCAAAAAACATGCTTAAATAAGCTAAAATATTAGGGATTATTATGTGTATTTTTAGTCCTTGTGAGGGAAAAATTTTTCCCTTTGGGCCGATTTCGCCCCATTTCAATCCCACCCGATCTACGACTATAAGACGCATTTATGGAAGATTTGAACGTTCTAGCTCCATTCGTTAAGATGCTAGCGTGCTTTCAACAGACGGACGGACGGACATGGCTAGATCGTCTTAGAATTTTATGACGATCAAGAATATATATACTTTATAGGGTCTCAGGTCGATATTTCAAGGTGTTACAAACGGAATGACAAAGTTAGTATACCCCCATCCTGGAGGTGGAGGGTATAAAAACAAAATTTATATTTAAAATTCTTTCAAGGGTCTATTCATTCAGAAAAAAAATGAAAAATGCAAATGAAAAAACATGATGGTGTGTTTTCCGGAGCGTTTGGCTCACAGACGGTTTGATCTAGGAACGATTTTTTTTTGCAAATCATCATTAAACAATCCGAACTTTATTTTCATGGGGTGACTGGAAATTGTTTTTCCATTTGTATGGACCGCGACCCATCGTAATGTATATTCATATTTCTTATTGTTGAAATCGGAATGATAAAATCATATGGTGGAGGCTAGGGTAAAATTAATTTTTGTTCGTGTTATTGTTTTCAAATATTTGTTCGAATAATGAAAAAATCACGATTTTCTAATGAGAAATAATTCGAATTAATCGATCCAACTGTTTTGGATAGGTCCAACCATGATATAAACAATCTAATCCCCTTTTTCACCAACTCCGATTAGAGATAACAAACCAAATAATATTTGTCAGCTATAATAGTTACCTTCAACAAGACTTTGTGGAAATGGAGGTAAGTGAATTAAAACATAAATTTAAAGAAAATCAGAATACATCATGAAGATAATATAATATGCTATTATTAAAATATTCTAAAACTCAATATTTCCATCGACTACATAAAACTTATTCCGAATTTCGAATTAAAGCCTGAGTATAATCATCTTCATACAAAAAGAATCGTTCAGAAATTTAGAGATGTAATCCCAATATAGGAACGGACTACAAAATATTCTTTTACAGATTTTCTTTTGAAATGTATTTATTCATAAATTTAGAAAAGTGGTGACTCATTTTGAATTACATTTTTCATTCCTATTTATCTTATATTAATTATGTGGTAACAATTATTCGATTAATCCGTTAATATATTAAACTATATAGTCCCTTATTCGATTAATTGGATATCCTTTGTTTTCGAATAAACGATTAATCGAATATTTTAACAGTCCCTAGGTTATCCTAGTTGGGAGCACAAAAACGACAAATTTCACTCGAGTCAGTGCGTCCAAATTGTTCGGGGCATGAAATCTACCATTACACTACCATAATATATTACACTCCGAGAAAAATACGACTGAGACAATCTTTTTTTGAAAAACAATTTAAACCACGTTTTCTTCCACTGCACTTACACCTCGACAGTCATCGCTACCTTATCTATCCCGGCATTCATACGAGTACAACCATTGCATTGCCCACATTGACCACCACCAAATATACACGTTTTTCCCCATACCATATTTCCTTTGGCATTATATTGGTTTTCCATTTCAAAATTCATTATAAGCCTCTTATAGAGGCAACAAACATACAAACACACAGCACATGTGAAGAAAAAGCTTACCGACATTTCTAATTTGATCTTTCCATACTTAACCTCATTAGTAAGTACCCCAACGACCACCCTACCACGAAGCGGCAGAGACAGCATCAAGAATCCCATCCATATCCAATGCTACGAGAGTATGCGTCGATGTATCCATAATGTAGTGACATGCATTTCCGTTTTATGTGTCATTAAATTATAAATCTGCTCTCGTACATGGTGATTATTGTTGTGTGGAACATAAAATAGATCCCACCATTTGGCCCGTCACGAGACGGGCGATGATAAAGCGGTATTGCCAGTTTTCTTTGGAATAACTACTGGTTTTTGTTTCTCTTCTTTCTTGTGGTTGGGCTAAAGTGAATGTGCTGATAAAATTATTAGAAATGTGTGTTTTTATAGTCTTCTTGAGTTATGAGCAATTTTGAGTTTGGCCAAACAAATGTAGGTGACTAATATTGTTAATAATCTAGCGATTAAACTCAGAATGTCACCAATGTGTGTTTAGTGCAAAGATGAAACCATCTAAAGAATACATACTTTAATTCCAACAGGGCGAAAATTAAATTTTTTCGATATTGCGTTTTTACATATTACGATGTATTCGAACGCTTACTATCGGAATATTTATAAAAGTGATTTGGAAAAAAAATTATTACGTACTTTAAGATTACAAAAATATTCCATCATTCAGTTTGTAAATTGAGCCAAATTAGCTCCACGACTTAAGTGTTGCTGGAGTTTTCCAAATGATGTTATGCTTAATCTGCCACTGGAGTTTGATTGATTTAATTACAAAAGAGTAGCAATAACAAGAGGGCAGCATTGATATCAATGGGTTTGTGTTAAATGGATATGGCTAACATTTACTCGATAACTAACTACATATATTGAGTTCAATTTCAATTAATCCCAATCTTACACAATACTTTAGTATAGTCTACTTTTAAGTCTTAAAAACCAGCGTTTTTCGTTGTAGTTACTTTGTAATCTAAATTGTCTATTAGATAAGATTAGAAGCGAAGTTAATGTATGCAATTTATTTTTAAATATAAGCCTTTAAACCAATAATTAGTCTTTTTTAAGACATCCAATATAATCAAAAAACAGTGGCCACAATTTGTCATATTTTGGGGATTTTTAAAATATTTTTTCTGAGTTTGGGGACATAGCACTATAAAACACCATTAACAATTTTCTTACGTTTTTTTAATACACCGCCCAACAGTCCATATTATAAAGGGTGATTTTTTAAGAGCTTGATAACTTTTTTTTTAAAAAAAACGCATAAAATTTGCAAAATCTCATCGGTTCTTTATTTGAAACGTTAGATTGGTCCATGACATTTACTTTTTGAAGATAATTTCATTTAAATGTTGACCGCGGCTGCGTCTTAGGTGGTCCATCCGCTTAGTCCAATTTTGGCATTTCCACGTTTTTGAGTAACAGAGACCCAATTGGTGCGAACGGCGACGAATCGAAAATTGGTGGTCATCATTAACACTGGCCGATACAGCTGCGATATTTTCTTCAGTTCGCACTCTACGTAAGCGTGTTGGTGGTTTAATGTCCAACAATGTAAATTTGGTGCGAAATTTAGTCACAATAGCCCGAATAGCCGCTTCAGTGGGTCGATTAAACTGACCATAAAATGGAAGCGCGCAATGAACTTTCTTAACAGAGCACGCATTTTGATAATAAAATTCAATAATTTGCAAGCGTTGTTCGTTTGTAAGACGATTCATGATGAAATGTCAAAGCATACTGAGCATCTTTCTCTTTGACACCATGTCTGAAATCCCACGTGATCTGTCAAATACTAATGCATGAAAATCCTAACCTCAAAAAAATCACTCTTTACTTGAGACGGTCGATGTACGTAGGTTAAATATAGCTTATTGACGATTTTCATTTCCTCATTCTGTTGCCACTTCTAAAAGATAACATTTTTTAAAAAATATTTTAAATACTTATTCACACCATATGACAACGCTATAAGTGCCAAATTAAAGAAGACAATATCTATTAAAAACACTTCAAATGACATGCTTCCATATACATTAGTTTAGCATTAACAAACATTTTAAGACATAAAGTGAAACATGAATAAACTTAATAATCTAAGGATGAAAGTTGTAGCTACATTCATTTTTCTCAAGATCTCAATAAAATCAAACAGCAATATCGTAAAAACTACAATTTTGTCTTGCCGAAGTAAGGTAATCAGTTTGAAAAGCAGCTATATTTTGGAACCAATGATCGCCCCTTTCTAAAATTGTTATGTCTTTTGGAGAATAAAATAAACTGAAATACATAGAAAATTAAAAAATAATATATATCGAGGTCCTATTTCCAAAAGTGGCTATGAACAGGAGAGCGAACAAATTGATTTTCTCCTTAATTTTAATAGTAATAGTTTAATCGGAAGATGATTACTAATAGCTACGATTAAAAAGTTTTCGAAATTTCCTATTATTCGTTTTTATGGTTCATTGCCACTTTTGAGCACTAGGAAATGGCACTAGTCGAAAAATCCAAGTTGCGAGGTTGCAAGTGCTTATTTTTTAACTTTCTCTAACCAGGATTCTGAATCATTTCAGACACAAATATTCCCCATGAAGTCAGCATCATATGCCAACAACATATTTTGGTATTCTCAATATGATAACAAATTACGCAGGTTTTTCAAAAGATACTTTTCACATTTGAACTTTACATCCAATATTACTTTATAGTAATATACTATAGTTTTTGGGTCGTTTGGTGAAGGCGTGGCAGGGACTCAAATTTTTAAAATCAAATTTGGTTTTAAGTAAACTATTATTTTTAATTAGTCAAACAGTTGTAAAATTTAAATTAAGATATAATCTGATTATTCGGATATATTTATCAAATACTGCTAGAAGTAAGTTAATATACTGAATATAAATCAGAAATCCAGAAAAATACTCTTATCGCCTGTGAGAGAAACTTATTTATGTGTGAAGAGACTTCGCCCATATTCAAGTAAACCTATTAGAAATATCTATTAGATATTTATATGGATTTAAAATCCCTAGCCTTTTGCACGGAAGCTACAGAGCTTTAGGCAGACAGACAGACAGATAGACAAAGATCGCTGAATGTCTATCCATTCTTCTAAACGCTATTATTGTACGATCTTAACAAAACAAATTTTGTGGATCATGGACGGAGTCTATTGAATATGAAGCAAATCGGTTCTGATTTATATATCTGTGGACTTTTGACAAAACAACTTCTCTCGTAATAAGACTTTTTTGCAACACTTTTATATTAATTATAAATTTATAAGACGCTTCTTTTGGTGTAATCCTTGGATTTATACGCCATTTGGTTAAAAATCTACAGTTTTTGGCAAATCAACTTCTTTCATTATATTTGGAAAAAATATTTGATAAAATATCTTATCTGAAAGAGTTTAACAATTTTCTAAAATGCAAGAAATAAAATTGTTATATCCTTTTGACTAAACATCTAAATTGTATTTAATATTTTTTTTTGCATATATACATTTTGTTTTAACAAAACAACTTCTCTTCAAAGAAGTTGTTTTATCAAAACTGAAATTTAGAATATATGTAACTTGCTTGAGACAAGATACATTTTTAAATGGTTTATAGAGAACATTAATTTTGACTAAACGACTTGTGTGAAAAGTAGTTCTTATGTGAAAACACAAACTGATAAAAAATAAAATATTGTTTCCAAAGAAGTGTTTTTGTGAACTTGAAAATAAATATTTTGATCAAAAGAAGTTGTTTTGGAATTCATGCGTGGTATAAATATGGCAGCCAACACCACGTTTAAGAAACACAAAAGCAGCAATTGACATGTAAATCATTGCTAGCGACAACAAAATAAGACTCCATTAGTTATTTGCAAGACGAATCATGTATCATATGTTTGCGCACAAAAAACTAGTAGTTTTTCTCTTTTCTACGTGTGTTTTGAATCATATTTTCCAATAAAATGTGTCAAAAATCCTCCGAACAACTGCATTTTTGCCAAATAACAAATCACAAATACATCTGTTTATTTTTTTATTTTTTATTAACTATTATGCAACATTTTCAGTTAAACAATTTCAGGTGTTTGTCGTTTTTATTATTCGGCACCATTGCCACGTTGCCATCATCGGGTACTATTGTAATTTCTTATCATCTTGTACCACTGTCATTTAGAAAGTAAAGCTAGGCCAAGAATCAAAAATCATTCCAATGTTTGTAAAGATAACGAATTGGATGAAAACGACAAAAAGAAAGCTTTTCTCAAAGGGTCTGACGTCAAATCAAATAAGTGACGAAGACATTTTCCACGAAACGGATTTTGATGACTCGGATTATACTCCATCGGATCAAACTTATGACAGCATACAAAATAGTACTCAGGAAATGGAAGAATATGTCAGTGAATCGAATGATGATGAACAACATCAAAAAAATCGAATAAGGTTAACAAAAATTTGGGAAAAGAATAGTTTTACTAGCCAAAATGTGAAAGTTGCTGACAAAAAGTTCATACAATTAGATTACTGTAAATTGTCACTCAAAGATAACTTTAGATGAGCAAAAACATATATTTAAAACCTATTGGAATCTTGGAGACTATATACTTGGAGACAAACGACGTCTATTTCTTTCGCAAATGATTGCTATAGAGAACAAGAAAACTGCGACTCTTATAAAAGCTTCGAGACCACGAAACCGACAATATGTGTACAAATACCACTGTGAAAAAAATGGACAAAAGATTCGGGTATGTCATAAATGCTTTCTAAAAATATATGCAGAAACAATCCAGACAATTAAAACAGCGAATTTACATAAAATAAAACAAATTTCTGGAGGACTTATACCAGATGATAGACTTGGAAAACATGATCCCCACCACAAACTGTCGATCGATAAATATAATGAAGTTATAGATCATATAAACAGCATTACGAAGTACTACAGTTACATATTATGTTACTTGAGATATTTTTGCAGCACAACGACGATATATGTATGTATATATTGTTTGATTTTCAATAGCTAGAATTTAACGGAGAAACCATGTTTATTATCTAATATAATTTTAAAAGATAATTTGTGTGTTTTTGCGTTTTTTCTGATACGAAAAATAATCATAAAAAATAGAAAACAAATATGTTTCATATTTTTTATGATTATTTCTATTTAATGAAATTCTAACACAGGACAAGGAAATCAATAATGGGAATATATATTTTTCGACTTATGACAGTCTTGCAGTAAGTGTATACAATGACCCAAAGCATGGGTATGCATATCCATAGCATTTCTTCTACAATTCTCCGCAAACCATAGCTTCGTTCTTTGATTTTCGCCGTTCCATATCTTAAAAATTAACTGCCATTGACGAATAACAACATGTGAGTATTCCTGTATTAATATTTATCTTTACAAAAACTATATATGTATGTATTCAAATAATTTCAATTACATAACATGTGAATTCCAGTATTGAAATGGCGTTCGAACGGTTGGCGAGTAGTGTGGGTTCGGTGCCTGCTGGTTTCTTCATAAATACATGTTTATGATATTTTATTATTAATAACTGGAATTTAAAGCTTTAAGATATTTTAATAAGCTCATGAGCATAAAATTAAATTACACACACGGACTATTGTACCATGTTAAGCAAATGGGACTCGATAACAATAAAACATAATGAAATCATCTAATAATCCGGAACAAAACTTTGATATTCATAACACAAGTAGGAGTATTATTACTGTGTATTAGGAGTATTAACTATTACCAGTCTCATAACAGATTCACCTGTATAATCATCTTTTGTAGAAATGCACGTCATGTCTTCGTGTAAGCCATTCACTCGCTCATTTGATGTAAATTCTTTCATTTAGACAATTACTGTCAATGGCCGGCCGTCCGTCCATTGAACTGTCTGTTCTGTCTATCGGTTCCATCTGTTGTTTCATTCAGAATCATTAATAAACGATTTAGCTGACAAAACATTGTGTAAAATACGGACACATGACAGTGGTAACCGACACAAAGCACAACAGCATCCTCCATTTCAATATGTTACTTCTCAAGCCAAGAGCACCTCCACCTTTCTACTCGTGCTGTTGGCTCCAAGAAAAAAATATTTTTCTTACCACGAAGTCATGAATGTTGCGTGTTTGGTGTTTTAATACGGCAACATAGTGATGTTCGTTTGTTCAATGTCCTTTTGCATGTAGAGTTCTGACAGTGGGACAAAATGGCAATGATCAACTTTATTGTACTCTAAGCGTCTCAGTTAACCTTTGTTGTTGTGAATACTGCAAAGTAAGTCTAAACGATCTTTCTCGAAAGGTGCAAATATGCAAAGAGAGATCTTATAATGTTAATTTATGATTCCACCATCCCGGAATAAAATTTAGATTGTTTAGTGTTGATTTGCAAAATATTTCGTCCGTAGGTTAAGTCATCTGTGAACTAAGGATAAGGATATACTAAATTTGTCATTCCGTTTGTAACATCTTGAAATATCGACATGAGACCCTATAAAGTTCATAAATTCTTGATTGTCATAAAATTCTATGGCGATATAGCCGTGAAGAATTGCTTTGATATATATAGTCAAGGGTTATCAAGCAATAAAAACATATTTGTAGACACGCCCTATAAGAATTTTAATTTTAATGAATTTTATTTCAAAATTATAATAATGAAACATCACAATTATTTAATTTATTTTTATACCCACCCTCCAGGGGGTATATTCACTTTGTCATTCCGTTTGTAACACCTGGAAATATTCATCGGAGACCCCATAAAGTATATATATTCTTGGTCGTGGTAAAATTCTAAGATGATATAGCCATGTCCGTCTGTCTATTGAAAGCACGATAGCGGCCGAACGAAATGAGCTAGGAGGTTCAAATTTTCCCTCACAAGGACTGAAAATACCCCTAATATTTAGAGTATTTCAGCATGTTTTTTGAACATATTAGCTTGTATTTACTTGATATTTGCAATGCGCATTCCCTTTGTAGCATAAAAGGGCACCATTGAGTGTGTTTTATTTGTAGGGGGCGAAATGGGACAAAAAGAGATAATGAAATTCGATATATACATTCCTCTGATTGCGTAGACACGTAAAATAAAAGAACTTTCTAAAATTCGTTTTTATTTATTTATTTATTACAATTTAAAATTATAATAAACTAGAAAAAAGCACTAGCAATTAAAGCTATCGGCTTAACCCTCTAAAATTCGTACTTTTTGGGGTTCAAAAGGAAAAAGGGGATAAAAATAGTACCTACCAAATGACAGCAGCTAGAATCATGAAATTCGGAGTATACATTCCTCTGACTGCGTAGACAAGAAAAATAAAACGTTTTCTCCAAATTCGTACTTTCAAGGGATACAATGGTTACAGGATATAAAAATAGTACCAACTAAACGAATACAGCCAGAATGGTGAAATTCAGTGTGTACATCCCTCTAATTGTGTAGATACGTAAAATAATGAGATTTTAGATGGTCGTACTCTTGAAGGGGCAAAATTGGAAAAAGGGGATAAAAATGGTACCAACAAAATGGCCGCTGATAGAATCATGGAATTCGGTGTATACATTCCTCTGACTGCATAGCCACGTAAAATATTTTTTTCCAAATTCGTACTTTATTTTGTTGCTTTTACGACAAAAAATTGTGATACCAATGATACGACAACAGCTAGAATCATGGAATTCGGTGTGTACATCCCTCTAATTGCATAGACACGTAAAATAGAGGGATTTTTCGAAATTCGTACTTTTAAGGGATATAATTAAAAAGAGGGATAAAAATGGGACCTACCAAACCGCTGAAGTTGAAATCATGAAATTCGGTGTATACATTCTGTATATCTGTATCTGTATGCTTCATTCTAATGGCGACTGACAATCGCCTAATATTTAGGCATGTTCACTTTCACAATTTCAGCATTTTATTTATATATAGTAGTCGATTTTAAACAGTGCGCATAAGTATACATTATAGTTTGAAATAGTAAACAAATATAGTACTGTGCAATAAAATGGAATTTTCTACACCCCTGCAGGCGTAAGATGCTAATATGAATATAACTCGGTAAAATATTTCAGTTCTTTACGTTGTAATAGAAATAAGACGTTCAAATCGAAGTGAGGAATCAGCAACTCGAAAAAATAGCATAACAATTCATTCCCAGGGAAATTTTATGGGTGTATAAATGGTTTAATTAAAAAAAAATGTAAAAAATTATACAAGAAACATAATTTTCTAGGTTTCTTTTCAAGAGCTTTTCGCTCACAGATGGCTTGACCTAGGTACGATCATCATTAAAGAATCAAAATTTTATTTCCTTAGGGAAATAAAATTGTTCCTCCAATAGGGAAGATTTTAGATTTGGCACAACATCTTATAATCCAAATAAAAACACATAGCGATAGTAGGTAAGATCGGTACAGATTTAGATATAGCCCCAATACAAATGTTGCTCCCAAATGTTTAACCAATTTTGATCAAATTTTATATATTATATTTCACCTATAAACAGACATGGTGAAAGAGGGTCACATCGTTCCAGGTTTCCATATACCCCCATACAAATGTCCTTTCCGATTTAATATTTTTTGTCAAACACATACATTAGACTTTTTTTACCGAAGTAGAAAGTGGAGGGTATCATATATTCGGCCCCGTCCGACTTTAGCCTTTCCTTACTTGTTTTTATTGGAGGGATGTATAAATATCAATAAATTTCTTTGAAAAGTATATAATGTTAAATATATTTATAAAGCAATAATCGTTTACTCTGCGTAGTCGATTTGGAACATACCCCAGACGAGAAATCTTTAAACCCGTCTGAAGGTCAGCAACGCAGGAAACCTTTGCTCTCAATTGCCATTAGGATGGGTCACGAAAATAAATTGGTGCGGTAACCCCCCAGAAATGAAGATTCGATGGCTTAATGATGTTCTGCAACATGTTTCGTCGCTGGATCAAGCCGTCTGTGAGCTAAACGCTCCTGATAGCACCTCTAAATATCATGGTTTTTCCTGTATAATTTTTTATGTTGCAATTTTGTCCAAATGTTTTCTGAATTAGTAGATCCTTGGAAGCTCTTTAAATATAAATTTTTATTTTGGTCTTAGAATAATTCTTTGGTCGTATTATTGGACGTTTATATTTTTTGTGGTTTTTCAAAGTGACAGTTAAAAACTCATATTTCTTGGAAACACTTTGTAAAAGATGTTATAAAAAATAAGTAGAATGACTCAATACCTTTCGAATGATATAAAAATGATGAATATCGGATGAAAAGTGGCGTTACTTAGATGTTGGCTTTTCAGAGGAGCGCGGCGTCAATTTCTTTCCAGTGTTCATCGTTTAGGCGTCATTCGAAAGGTATTGGATGCAACTATTTATTTTTATAAAATACTACCACCTAAAACGAGCAAGTTTTCAGTTGTCACTATGAAAATACTCAAAAAAATACTGCAAACGATCAGTAATTCGACCAATAAGACAAGAATCGAAAATTATATTAAAATGACAAAAATGCAACATGAAGAAAATTACACGGAAAAACATGATTTTTAGGAGCAGACGGCTTGATCTATGAACGAAATATTTTGCAAATCATCATTGAACAGTCTAAACTTCATTTTCGTGGGGTGACTGGATTTTCTTGTTTTTCCATTTGTATGGATGGCGACCCAGCCTAATGGACATAGTCCAGAGGAAAATATCTTCAAGACTGACCGAGGGACAGGCGTACATCGTTATATCGATTCTGTTGGTGATTCTAAGCTGATTGATGTACTCAAACGTGGGGCTAGCTCGATTATTTCTAGGTGTTAAAAGCGTTTGTCGTGAAACTAAATTATACAAAATAAAAAGAAAACTATATTGTACAGCAAAGAACACAGCTTCTGTTTTCCCCTTTCTTGTTTACACTTCCAATGCACTGTCTTTCATCTCTGTCATGCCAGTCATGTGTGATGTACGTCTTTAATTAAATTGTTGGTTGTTTGCAATGTTGCTGGTGGTATGTTTTGGCGTGTTAAGGCCGCTAAGCTGTATGCACTCTTTCAAAATCATTAAATTTCTGACAGTCAAAATGTTTTAGACGGGCTTTCTTTTCAAGTTCGCCGTCTGTTCAGACGAACACAGCCTATGATCACTTCTTCCCAAGCATTTGCTACTAAGCGAATGCATTTAGGGGAAAATATATGCACAGATTTCGGTGAAATTGTGTAAGGTCCGTGCGCCCGTGTGTGTGTGTGGTTGTCGCTGCTGGTAGCGAAGCAGCAGAAGTTGGTGCTAAGTAGGTGTTGAAACTGGATTTTAATTTAGGCCGCTGGGTTTTTTCTACGCTATCCAAAGTGACCACTCATTCCAGACACACAACACATCTCTGATTTAATCTGAAGATAATCATCATTTGCAATGCATCAAGCATATGTTGCTGGTTTTATTGCGAGAAATCGCTTGAAAATGTGATCAGTGGTATGTGAATATTTGATAGCAACTACAACAAATTTCAGTTGGCTGGGAAGGAGAAGTGGGCATAAGATGGACAGTGCGTTTCAAAATTGAAATTGTAGAAAAAGGTGTATATGAGTTTAAAACATTTATCTTCAAGGCAGAAGAAAGTCCGGTCAATAAAATGAGATGTTGTTACTTCGAGATAAATCAATAAATACATAAATTCGGGGACAACTATAAATGCTTATATCACCATAAATAAAACGTTAATTATCAATCATCCATATGCAAACATTGTACTCAGTTATTAAATTTGGGATTTAAATATTCAACAAAGAGAACTTAAACATTCAAAATCAAAATTGATTTAATTTTTTTTTCAATTATTAGTTGAACTTCAAAGCTCATTTGATTATAAGTTTCAAATAAAGGGTGATTTTTTAAGAGCTTGATAACTTTTTTTTAAAAAAAAACGCATAAAATTTGCAAAATCTCATCGGTTCTTTATTTGAAACGTTAGATTGGTCCATGACATTTACTTTTTGAAGATAATTTCATTTAAATGTTGACCGCGGCTGCGTCTTAGGTGGTCCATCCGCTTAGTCCAATTTTGGCATTTCCACGTTTTTGAGTAACAGAGACCCAATTGGTGCGAACGGCGACGAATCGAAAATTGGTGGTCATCATTAACACTGGCCGATACAGCTGCGATATTTTCTTCAGTTCGCACTCTACGTAAGCGTGTTGGTGGTTTAATGTCCAACAATGTAAATTTGGTGCGAAATTTAGTCACAATAGCCCGAATAGCCGCTTCAGTGGGTCGATTAAACTGACCATAAAATGGAAGCGCGCAATGAACTTTCTTAACAGAGCACGCATTTTGATAATAAAATTCAATAATTTGCAAGCGTTGTTCGTTTGTAAGACGATTCATGATGAAATGTCAAAGCATACTGAGCATCTTTCTCTTTGACACCATGTCTGAAATCCCACGTGATCTGTCAAATACTAATGCATGAAAATCCTAACCTCAAAAAAATCACTCTTTATAACTGCTTTGATCATTTACCTGACTCGATCTCGTGAAACCTACTGTATTTCGGAATAATGTGCCATGTGCAATTAATCAAAACACCCACTTTGAAAATGTTATTTATTGCTTGCATTTGTGACATTAAGCCGTAAAATTGCATTTGGAGACTTTTTGATTAATTCAACCCACCTCCCCTCCTTAAAAAACCCCCAAAAGTAGTTATTATTCGCTCTTTTTAAAGTGATACATATCTTCCAAACGATATACAAACTTATTTATGTGTGTTTGTGCAGTGTTCATGTCATTACATAAAACACAAAATGTTGTAACTACACAAATGCGGTTATTTTTGTTATTAATTAATTATATTATTTATTTCTTAGAATCTTTTTAGCAGCATGATCTAAATTTTATGATAAGCCTCTAGAATAATATCAAAATTGTCCCATCCTTGCAGTAGGTGTAGTCATGAAAACTAACACTATGCAACAAAAATGTTGCTGAAGTTGTGTGTATAACATGTATTTTGGTTGTCTAAATTCGAAAACGATATTCAAAAATTATTGGAATTTTTTACTAAAATTCCAATTTTCACCGAATGTACCTTTAATATGTAATATATGTTAATATATACTCTCATTTTGGAAATAAAAGTCCGATCACATTCGCTTATATCAATTCAATTCAATTCAAGGTAATTATGATGGCTGCAAATGTAGCAAATTACACTTTCAATTTTGTTTATAAAAACTTGATTTTAAAAATTTGCTGACACGGAAAAATCAGAAAAAATTGGAAAAAAATATTTTGTAATTTTAGCGAAGAAAACAATGACTATATGTAAAAGATCTATGGCTATATTCAGAAGCTTAAAACTTAAAGCAAATCTATTGTTGACTGTAGAAGTTACGGACATACATATATTTTTTTGTTGCATAGTGTAATCAGAAACTCACTTTTTGACTATTTATGGATAACATAACATCAAACGTAGTCTATAAGATAAAATGTAATGGGGACAAGTCCAACGTATGCCAGAAGGTATACGTTGGTACTACAAAGATGAAATTAAAAACTCGACTTTCGGCACACACATCTGATCATAAAGCGATTGACAAACCACTGGAACAAACGACAGCACTAGCAGCCCATTGTACCTTGACGGGGCATAAGCCAAACTTCAACGACGTAGACATTTTGACACAAGAAAATAATTATCGTAGAAGATATACGCTTGAAATGTTACCTACTGACCAGAGAATGAACTACAAGACTGACACTGACCACTGTGCACAAATATATCGAAACATTGTTGACAAATATGGACGAAAGCAATAACTTCAGTTGAGAAAGTACTTCGAAACGAAAGAGTTCATTGGTTTTGCTAACATGTAATTATTGTGATAATTTTTGTTTTGTCTTTTTGTATAATTAAATTTGTTTGTATTTTTAAGTTAATATCCCTGAGGATGATCGTCGATGACGATCGAAATATCGGAAAAGAATAAATAAATAAAACAATTTAAAAAAACTAAACATCAGTTTTTTGATTTGTGCATGACCTCAAGCCAGACTATCCGAAAAAATAGAAAATAAAAGGTCAACTATACATAAAATTAAACATTTTCTGGTATAATTTAGTGTCCCAAATTATTCAAAATAATAATAAACATTAACTAAGTATTTTTTAATTCAAATTTTCATGGAAGGTAACTTTAATTTTTGAAGTATAAGCCTGATTGAGTCGTGTTATGCGTTAAATTATAGGCAATAAAGAGAGCTATATGTTGTAGATTTTACTTTCACGTAGAGTCTTTGGTTTAGTAACAGTCGTCAAAAATATGAGAAACCAGTAAGGAAAGGATAAAGTCGGTCGGGGTCGATTACATAATACCCTACAACAATCCGTGCGTATATACCTCGCTTTTATTTCTAAACCCAGGTTTTTCATGGGAGCAATTTTATGTAGTTCATATAAATTATACAGTTTACCATAAATTCATAAATCGGACCGACATTTGAAAGGAGGCCTATAACAACACTTGGGGCCTGGTCCAAAACATGGGCCTATATATTTCTCATTCACGGTAGGTATTCATAGATAAAATATATCATGATCCGATGTAAGACGTAGTTTCTAGAGCTGTATTAGAGTAGAATGGGACTCCATTTGGGTTATTCCAATAAATGGACGAATATATTTGACTTTGTATTCTTAGTTGAAATATAATATAATCTGCAAAATTTGAAAAAAAATCCGATGTAAAATTTGCCTTCTTGAGGGGCAAAAATTAAAATTAAATGTTATTAGAGTAGAATGGGGGTCATTTGGGTTATTCCAAAGAATGGACGAATATATTTGACTTTGTATTCTTAGTTGAAATATAATATAATCTGCAAAATTAAAAAAAAAACACGATGTAAAATTTGCGTTCTTGAGGGGTACAAATTAAAATGGGGCATTTGTAAGGGCTCTACATTAAAAAGTTGTTCCATATAGATCACTTTCAAAGTAGGTATTCATAGTTGAAATATGGCATGATATGCAAAATTATATCGAGATCTAATGCACGATGTGGGTTCTAGAGATGTAATAGAGCAGATTGGGGGCCCAATTTGTATGGGGGTTATACCAAAATATGGACCCATATATTTGACTTTCATAATATGTCTTCTTAGATGAAATATAATACAAAATGCAAAATTTGATAAATAAATGATTTCAGCTGGTGATTCTAAGCCGATCTGTATACTTAAAGGTGGGTCTAGCTCAATTATTTCTTGGTGTTACAAACATTTGGCGCGAAACTAACTTATAATACCGTAGTCCACGAAATGGTGTAGGGTATAAATGTGATTAAAACGATTTATGCTGGAACAAAAAATCCATAAAAATAAACATGAATACTTATGAAACTATATGCAAAATAGCGTTATTTGTTGTTTTTAGTTTTTCATTTCCTCAACCTGTAGACCCTCCACAGGACTATAAAGCTCCAAAGTATATTTTTTTTATTTTATGTACTTGTTCGCACCCTATTATAACGGTATTAATGTCAAATTAAAGAGGAGAATATCTATTAAAAATACATCAACTATCATGTTTCTATCTGTAGTAGTTCAGCACTAACATATATTTCGAGTTTATCCCTTAGTTTCTCTAGTTTATTCATATCTTGCTTTTTAAGAGACACAATTTTGAAATTTAAAGTATTTTTAGCACATATTCTCTTCTTTGATTTAGCATTTATACTGGTGTCATAGGGTACCAATTTTAACCTTTTTATCCATTTGAATAATAACACTGTGCAACATTTTTGAAGTCTATCTTTATGACAAGAGCTAGAACTTTGCCTCAGAGAGTAAATCAAAATTCCGAACGGTTTGCAAGATATGAGCCTGAGAATATGATCACTTTTTTCCAAAAATTACACCGAGGCCTCAAATCTCTGGGGGCCCATAAAAAAAAAGTGCATGACTTTGGGGGGAAAAAAAACACGGGTCTTTTTTTTTGGTCTTTTATCATGTAGCGGTGTCCGTATATGGTTATTTTGAAATGACTTCAAAAATGTTGCACAGTGAAATTTTTGGGAAATTTTTCAATTTTGCGGCTACCTAAGCGCTACCTAAACGGTGTTAAGAATAATTCCTAGGAAGTTCATATGTTCTAGAAAGTTGTTTATTGAGATCTTAGGTACATTTTTGTAGTTGATTGTTTCCCTGAATTTTCAACGGTTTGCTACCTATGGACCTGAACAGGGGAAAAAAGGTTAAAAAAAATCGAATTTTTTTAAGTTTTTTGCGATTTTGACCTTGAAGATGAAGTTTTTTTGATTTTATCTGTTCACAATTTTTGTTCTTTATGACAAGAGCTAGAACTTTGCCTCAGAGAGTAAATCAAAATTCCGAACGGTTTGCAAGATATGAGCCTGAGAATATGATCACTTTTTTCCAAAAATTACACCGAGGCCTCAAATCTCTGGGGGCCCATAAAAAAAAAGTGCATGACTTTGGGGGAAAAAAAAAACACGGGTCTTTTTTTTTTGGTCTTTTATCATGTAGCGGTGTCCGTATATGGTTATTTTTTTTCGTGTTGCACTGTGTAATTTAATAAAAAATTGTATCATTTGTAACTTTGTAGTCTTGTGAAGGGCAACAGGACGAAGGAATGAAAAACTATCAACGCCAAGTAACTCAATTTTGCCTATAGTTTCAGACGTATATCAACCGGTTCAAGAGTAACAGCAATGGTTTCTCATTATTAGTTTTTTATACACTCCACGAGAGTATTATGTCTTTGTGCATTTCTTTGTAACACCCAAAAGGAAGAGAGATAGACCATTTGTTAAATATACCGATCGACTTAGAATCATTTTTGAATCGATTTAGCAATGAAACTTTGCACAACGAAGTTTTTCGGGATAAGGACGAACGCTATTTAATTTGAAGAAAATCGGTTCAGATTTAGATATAGCCCCCATACGAATTTCCCTCCGATATGACTTTGTTCACGCTGGATACCACATATTTTAACAGATTTGGTTCAAATTTGGTAGAACATCTTATTTTTCCAATATAAACACCCATGATAAAAATGGATCAGATCGGTTCAGATTTATATATAGCCCCCATAAAAATTTCGCTCCCAATTTGACTTTTTCCGCTCCAGAAACCATATATTTTATCAGATTGTTTTCAAATTTGGCAAAACATCTTATATTTAAACTAGGAACACCTGTTGTGAAAATAGGTCAGATCGGTTCAGATTTATGTATAGCTCTCCTTCAAATTTCGCTCTCGATTGGACTTTTTCTGCTCTAGATACCACATATTTCAACAGATTTTCTTCAAAATTGGCAAAATATCTTATGTTTCCACTAGAAACACCTGTGGTGAAAATGGGTCAGATCGGTTCAGATTTATATATAGCTCCAATACAAATTTGGCTCCCAATATCACCTTTTCCGTTCTAGAAACGACATATTTTATCAATTTATTTTCAAAATTGGCAAAACATATTGTATTTAATATAGAAACACCACCTATTTCAACAGATTTTCTTCAAAATTGGCAAAATATCTTATGTTTCCACTAGAAACACCTGTGGTGAAAATGTGTTAGATCGGTTCAGATTTATATATATCTCCCATTCAAATCTCGCTCCCGATTTGACTTATTCTGCTCTAGAAACGACATATTTTATCAGATTGTTTTCAAAATTTGCAAAACATCTTATATTTAAACTAGGAACACCTCTAGGAACCCGTTTTCAATTTTTTAACGAATTGGATTGTATTCGGATAGAATGTGGAGTGTATCACATAGTCGGCCCCACCCGACTTTAGCTTACTTGTTTTCTTGTAAATTTATGAAAATGGGGTTTATATCTGGGTTATGAGATGATAAAAAATAATATGAAAAAATTCCGCGTGCGTGGCAATGTACATTTGCTAGTACGACACAATTTTCGTGAAAGTTAGTCTAACTATTCAAAAAAAAAAAATAAAAAAATGTACTTATGGTCTTTTGCATTTAAGGTAACAATATGTACATTAAACCGGGTCGGTTTGTATGGAAAGACAAATTTGAAACAAACATGAAAATATGTTTTTTAAAAATACCCCGGAAATATGACAGTTACATCTTTTGCACTTAAATAGAATTTACATGATTTCTAAATGTACTTATTTCTCAAAGATAAAGTTGTGTTAGAGACGTTTCAGACTGTATGCGAAATTAAGCTGAAATCGATCGACGTCGATTTACAAATGTCAGATCCCATAAAAATTTGACATACAACCGTATTTCGTATGCAGTCTGAAAAAAATTATATTAGAGAGAGTAATAAACTACATTTGAGAAGACTCCAGGCTCAATATCAGTTTGCATCTATATTTTACAGCATTTATTTGCAAATGATTTGATGACATTTATTATTATTTTAATTTTAACGTATTTCCACTCTACATATTTTTTCGATTTCATTTTTTATAGATAATCATCTTTCATAGAAAACTCTTTTACAGAAAATCGTTATTTCTTAAATTTTGGCCAAAGCGGACATATTCTGTCGCGGTTTTCGTAGAAACAAAATAGATTTAATTTTAAGTGCGCACACCCGCAACTTTGTTCAACCCGGTTTAATATACACGTGTATGTATATTCATTTTGGTTAATACGAAATTCATAATAATCGGCTATCGTTGGCTTTTAATCTACAATTCGAGCATATTTGTAACAATTTGTATTGAGTTTCCCAAATGACGTCAATTCTGAAGTGGTTTCAATCAATTGTGTTTCGTTGCTGCGGCATTTGTTTGCTTTTAGACTATATTTGCTGGGCTGGGAACAAGTTCAATGCTCTGTAAATTTGGCAAACACCATTTGGACATGAATGGAAATGAAAACGAAATGGCTTAAATGTGTACGAGTATGTAAGCATAGCATGTATGCCGGGCATATATTTCGATATTGTGGTTTATTTATACACCGAAAAACGAATTTGGATTGACGTTTATGGAGAAGTGATGAATTTATTGTAGTTCAATGCTTTCGATACAGATACATACATATTTTGACTTGTAATCGTTCCGGGAAATAGATATTATTAAAGATCAATACGCATTGTACCAGTTTGAATTCATGAGTAATTTTACTTTATGATTTGTTTAAGTGAATCAATACTCGGAGGATGGCAAAAGAAAGATTAGAAATTGGAAGGAGGAAAGAGTTAGTATTTATTGACATCTGTTTTGAATTTCTGAGCATTGTGATTAGCGGGAAAAATATCGATTCAATATTCAAATTGTGCGGGGGAAAAACGAATTTGTTCTATAATGTGCAGTACGTCCGTCTATGTAATCACCATCCATCGGGTTGAAGCTGCTGAAAAGTCATGTATTTCACAGTATTATGAACAGATTAGAGGCTGTCGACTTTACATAGAAATGCAGAACCATATTAGAAAATTTGTGATGCTTCATTATTATAATATTAATAGTCAAGTGTAATCAGAAAGTGAGCAATCTTCAAAAACATGCCCAAAATATTTGACGTAATAGCTGAACCACGCCCGCTTTGCCAGACAAAAAAAAAACAAATGGTAAAATTAAAATCAGGTTTCATATTGATATTATCGTGGTCAATAATATATACGTTCCAATTTTCAGCATTCTAGCTAAAAAAACTTTTTCCTCGCCCCCACCACCCACGAAACGAAAATTAAAAATCCGGCATCATAGTTATCTCTCACGTGGTCAGTAATATATACGTTCCTATTTTCAGCCTTCTAGCTTAAAAAACACTATTGTCACGCCCACTAAACGAAAATCCAAATTTCGGCATCATATTTATCATTCTCGTGGTCTGTAATATATATGTACCAATTTTCAGACTTCTAGCTCTCAAAAACACTATTGTCACGCCCCCACCCACAGAGCAAATTTTTAAAAGTTCTATAGCCTATTGTATCTTCCAGACCTGCATCTACCTGTACTGAAAATTTCAACAACATCGGTTCAGCCGTTTACACGTGATTGCGGAACAAACAAACAGACAGACAGACTTACACTAAGGTTTTATAATATTAATAGGGACTGTCAGCCGTTATTAGGTAGAAACAATTTCCCTCAAGCCCATTTTCCCCATTTGCAACTTCTTGATTCCAGATATTGCCTAAATGCCTGTAACATTCTGATAGAAAAAGTTCATATATTCAAGATCCAATTTGAATATTATGATTCAGCGCTACATCCGCATCCCAAATCTGATCCCATTTGGATCATGAAGGCACTAATATCGAAAGTTCTCTCTATTTTTCGCGTCTACGCAGTCAAAGAAATGTGCACACAGAATTTCCGAATTTTTATCCCCATTCGCCCCATTTTCCGAATAAAAGTAAAAATTTCTAAAAAATCCTTCTGACCGTGAAGTCAGATGAATGTATACACCAAATTTCATGATGTCAACTTCAGCGGTTCGTTTGGTACCATTTTTATCCCTATTTTCCAATTGTATCCTTTAAAAGTACGATTTTTTGAAAAATACCTCTATTTTACGTAACTATGTAATTTAAGGGATGTACATTCCAAATTTTGGTCTGTATTCAAAAATTGGTTTGATCGGATGAGGTACTGCCGAGCCAGTCGTGGTAGTCATATGCATGATATTGTGTTTCATTATTAAGTGACAAAGTGCAACCTTTCCAATAAAACCAGAAATTTGAAAAAATAATCAGTACCTTTTTATAGCCGATTCTAATTTAAAGTTTTCAATGACCCACTCTATATATTGATCACACTGCTGGATCATGGAATCGATTGTTAGGCAGCAAGGGTAGATTAAATCTACCCAATTCTATCCTGTTCAAGTGTCTCATGACTTTAATTTTTGGAAGACTTGAATTGGAATTAAAGTCTGACTTAAAACGTCATGAGTGAAAATAAGAAACAGATAGGGATAAAGAACAGAGTTCGCTGATGCGCCTTCGATCGAGCTATGCGCGTCTATATATCAACATCAATATGTATAGCAAAATCTCCAAACAAGATCGATATAAATTGGAAGAAGTCACTGCCGAAAATACAACTACCACTCTAAGAAAGACCTTCGAGATGTCGAGAGCAAATACCACATTCTCACGAAACTGGTGCATGCATCGACTCAAACGTAACAATAACTCACCAGATCTTCCGTACATCGAAGGCCATTGTTATTTTTTGGTATTCCCTTAGTGGTGTGGATTTTTCGAGTCAGCAATTTTCTTGTGAAAATTATTTGAAAATGAAATATATTAATAACTTTTTCCTGCATATAAGAGTGAAACTGTTGTATGAAATGCACTTTTCAATTGTAATTCAAAAGACAACATTTGAAATTCAAAAGACACCATTTGAAATTCAAAACTCGTCAAGTCAAATTCAAAAGACATCATTTGTGCCAGTTAGAATGATAATGGTTTATGTTTGAGTCAATTGAAAAATCTTTTTTGAATATCAATTGACATTTTTTGAATTTCAAATGGAATTTTTGAATTTTAATTGATATTTTTCGAATTTCAAATGGAATATTTGAATTTAAATTGATAATTTTTTTAATTTCAGGTGATATCTTTTGAATTACAATTGAAAATGGTGTAGAAAGAGAAACGCAGTTAGCTACTCCTGAAAATTTAAATTTGTATACACTCCACGAGAGTATTATGCCTTTGTGCATTTGTTTGTAACACCCAAAAGGAAGAGTGATAAACCCATTGTAAATTATACCGATCAGCTTAGAATCACTTTCTGAGTCGATTTAGCAATGCCCGTCTGCCTGTCCGTCTGTCCATTTATTGTTGTAATCACGATACAGGTCGCAATTGTAGCCAGAACAAAACGAAACTTTGCACAAGGAAGTTTTACGGGACAAGGACGAACGCTATTTAATTTTAAGAAAATCGGTTCAGATTTACATTTAGCCCCCATACGAATTTCACTCCCGATTTGACTCTTTTCACTCTAGATACCACATATTTCAAAAGATTTTCTTCAAAATTGGCAAAACATCTTATAGTTCAACTAGAAACACCTGTGGTAAAAATGGCTCAGATCGGTTCAGATTTATATATAGCTCCCATACAAATTTCGCTCACAATTTGAATTTTTCCTCTCTAGAATCCACATATTTTAACAGATTTTCTTCAAAATTCGCAAAACACCTTAAATTTAAACTAGAAACATATGTGGTAAAAATGGGTCAGATCGGTTCAGATTTATATATAGCTCCCATACAAATTCCGTTCCCAATTTGAATTTTTCCGCTCTAGAATCCACATATTTTAACAGATTTTCTTCAAAATTCGCAAAACACCTTAAATTTAAACTAGAAACACCTGTGGTAAAAATGGCTCAGATCGGTTCAGATTTATATATAGCTCCCATACAAATTCCGTTCCCAATTTGAATTTTTCCGCTCTAGAATCCACATATTTTAACAGATTTTCTTTAAAATTCGCAAAACACCTCATATTAGAACTGGAAACACCAGTGGTAAAAATGTGTTAGATCGGTTCAGATTTATATATAGCTCCCATATAAATTTCGGTTCCCAATTTGAATTTTTCCGCTCTAGATTCCACATATTTTAACAGATTTTCTTCAAAATTCGCAAAACACCTTAAATTTAAACTAGAAACATATGTGGTAAAAATGGGTCAGATCGGTTCAGATTTATATATAGCTCCCATACAAATTCCGTTCCCAATTTGAATTTTTCCGCTCTAGAATCCACATATTTTTACAGATTTTCTTCAAAATTCGCAAAACACCTTAAATTTAAACTAGAAACATATGTGGTAAAAATGGGTCAGATCGGTTCAGATTTATATATAGCTCCCATACAAATTTCGATTCCCAATTTGAATTTTTCCGCTCTAGAATCCACATATTTTTACAGATTTTCTTCAAAATTCGCAAAACACCTTAAATTTAAACTAGAAACATATGTGGTAAAAATGGGTCAGATCGGTTCAGATTTATATATAGCTCCCATACAAATTCCGTTCCCAATTTGAATTTTTGCGCTCTAGATTCCAAATATTTTAACAAATTTTCTTCTAAATTCACAAAAAAACCTTATATTTAAACTAGGAACACCAATGGCGAAAATAAGTCAGATCGGTTCAGATTTAGATATAGCCCCCATACAAATGTCGCTCCCGATTTTACTTTTGCCGCTATAGAAACCACATATTGTTCTCGATTTTCTTTAAATTTGGCACAACAGCTTATAATCCAAGTAAAACACCTATGGTGAAAGTGGGTAAGATCGGTTCAGATTTAGATATAGCCCAAATACAAATGTTGCTCCCAAATGTTTAACTGATTTTCGCCAAACTATACATATTATATTTCTTCCCATTTTCACTTTTTCACCGAATTAAATTGTATTCGGATAGAAAGTGGAGTGTATCATAGAGGCGGCACCACCCGACATTAGCCTTTCCTTACTTGTTTTCTTATAACTTATTTTCAGTGCTTCTGACTTAAAGAGTTCGGGTGTTCTGTTGAAAAATCCCTGCAAAAATCCCAAAAGTAAATAAATTTTCATTCTATAAAATAATGGATACGAAAAATCTTGAGCTAAGAGAAAATCAGAGTTCAAATCAAATAAATAAACGTTTTTCAAAGTTTTCGTTTTCGAATATTCCCTCAAAATCCCTGAAATATTTTAAGAAATTCCTTTTGTAAGTTATTTTCTCTGGGGTTATGTGGAGCCATCGTTTTGTGCAAACAAATCGCAAATTTTGGATGCCTTAGAAGACAACATTATCGTGATATTGCTCCAATTGCTTGAAATAATGGACCTCCAGAATTCGTCTCAACCCAGCCAAAATTACATCACAAATTATATTCAAACACTAATGGCATAAAATTATTTTGTCCATTTTTTGTTTTGAACTTTCGTTATATCGTTTTACACATCTAAAAATAGCACCTAAGGCAATATTTAATTAAAACTAGAGGGCGAAGATTTTATTAGGCTCGCCTAATTTGTATTCCAATTTTTTCGTATCAAACTATACTAACCTAGCCAGCCAGACATATGGGAGCCGGCCAATTTGGTTAGACCAACTAATTTGGTAAAACACCAATCAACCAACGGAGCGAGCAGTGCAACAAAGTCTACGTTCAAGCCATTCACTCACTATATATGTAGTTCTCAGCAAATCAAATAAAAACAACAATAAAACGGAGATACTTTGAAGGTGTTGCTGTTGTGGCGGCATACGAAACGAAAGAAAGAAAAAAAAAACTTACCAAAAATGGGCAAAGGCTAATCAAGAGCTGGAAAACATGTGTCACGACGACGACGATAGAGTCTATCGCTGCTACTTAACGAGAATAACTAATTGAGTTTTCCAAAAGGAAGACAGCAACAACTACAAAGAAATTTTAAAATGTATTTGTTATAAATTTGCATTGTTTCCATATTGAACGTGAACGTGGCAAGTGGTAGGGGTAGCTGTTGTTGAGCTTTGTTCTCCAAAAGCACACCGTGTCCGCACGTACGTGCAGGTGTAATGCACACCCGAAACACCCAGCCAGCCAAAGATGACGAAGTCAACAAATACAAATCACTGAATATTCATTCAATTCAAATGTAATGAAATAATTGTAATCACTCGTTACAAAACGCCTTTTGTGTAACGAATGAATGAATTTTATATAAAAACATCAACGGCAGAGCCTTCCGAAAAGGCCTTGCAATGAAAAAAATCGTTCTGCCTTTTTGTATTTTCAATCGTAAAATTTTCTTATGCAGTTTTTTATTGATGACCCACCCAGCACGATCACTTGTTATGGTTGTACTCGTATCAGGCTTCTGTTCCTGTTTGCTTTTATCCATATCAAGCGGGTACTTTCTCCCAGGGATTGTGGGCTTTTTTTAATATTTTATTATAAATATTTATTATTTTTTTCAGAAAACAAATTATAAACAAGACAATGCGGTTTCATATTTAGTTACATAAATATACAATTAAATATCTGAAATTTTTGGGTGATTGAATACATACTGAAGTAGATATTCACATTAAATGAATTTGTGTTAATTTGACGAAAAGTGTAAAATGTTCGTTCTTAACTAATTTCCGAAGGAGGAGCACCCGCACGAAACATCGAAAGTCACGTCTCGAAGTCATCCAAATAAAAATGCTACCTCCACTTCAGTGCTAAAGACATTTGAAACGTTCTGGGTGAGAACAAAAAAAGTTACTTACAGGCGGCAGAAGAAAAAACTAATTCAAATTAACGCTTCTCACAAAAGCCTTTAGACATTAATTTTTATAGGCGTTTACCTGTTGACTACCAAGCACATGCAGACGTACGTACTCATCCTTAACTTAGCCCAAAACATGCCACAACACCCCACTTCCCAGACATGACTTCTTTTTTTACCCTCCGACCAATTACGCGCAACATGTTACATGACACATGCACGCAATGTAAGAGGTTAAATATGCTGCCCAGCTTGTCCAGGCTGTTGTTGTTCTATGTTATGTGTGATGTGAGTAGGCTTGCCAGATCCAATTTGCCAAAAAGCTTGACATTGACAAAAAAAAAACTTGATTTTGACAAAAAAAACTTGACAAATAAAAACACTCATACTATTGGTTTTTATTTAATTTTTTATTATTTTATTTTTCATAAAAATTATTAGAATAAAAACAAATATATCACAAAAAGTAAAAATAACAGAAACAATGTAAAAGAAACAAAAAACAATATAACAATAAAAATTCAATCGTTATATATTTTAAAGAAAACTTAGGCGTTATTTAAAAAAAATATAGGTAATAACTTAAGAAAAAAAATATAGGTTCTATTTATTTTGCCACATATATTTCGTATTCTTAGATACAGAATTAATTAATTCTATACCATCGGGTGTTGTTAAAAAATTTTGAAAGTTTTTGCAATCCTCATTAAAATTTATTCTTATTAATAGTTCGGCTTTTATTAGATCGAAGGACATTCTATTCCTATCTTTGGTATATAAATTATTTAGCACACTAAATGCTTTTTCACAAAAGGCATTGCTTATTGGGATAGAAAACACAAATGAGATCAAATTTTTTAAATTTTGAAGATTGCTTTCTGCACACTTTTTTAAAAAGTATGACCATATTCTATCATTTGGTATATCTTTTGGTAAAATATCGTAAACTTCTCGAAGAACACAGTAATCGGCATACAGTTTATCATTGTCAATGTCATTTGAAATACCTAATAATTTCGGAAGCTCTAACAGCTTATTCCAAGTCAGAAGGTTTTTTTTTATATTTAAACAGGAAATTTGATTGTATATTGATGTTTCTCCAAAATCATACCGTTCAGCTAAATAACTGGTAGCTCTCTTAAGAAACTCATTTGCTTCGAAATTGAAAGTACTTATTTCATCAGGGGAAAGGGATTTCATAATTGTAGCAACTTTGCTTCCATAAAAATTATCATTCATACGGCTTTGAATACTGTTCATAAGATTGGCCATTACGTTATGTAGTTCTACAATTGTGCAGGAGTCACTTTCTAAAACTAATATAGCAGCTTGGAACTCGTGCATCACATTATGAATGAAATATAAATATGCCTCGGATAAACCTTCAATTGTGCATTCATCATCTTCATTTGTAAGTTCTATGTCGGAAATTGCATGTGCTACGAATTCCCAAAGAACTTTTCGACAATTTTCCTTACCTTTTTGTAGAAAATATCTTTTTACTGCCGGCCAACAATATAACAAACGGTCAATTGCAGGCAGAAGTGAAAGCCATCTTGTAGGAACATGTCGAAGGAGATTTTTGTACTCGATGTTTGCAAATTCAAAACATTGTTTTAATTTTTTTGTAGTCTTAGCCGAAGAGCTAAATTCATTATATATTTTGATTACAATGTCTTCGACGTCAACAGTTAAAGCGTTAAGAGCATTTTTTATACAATTATTAATTACATGGCAATTGCAATTTGCTTTTATAATTTGGCTATTTTCATTTTTAAGTTTTTGAAATACAGAATTATATAAACCGTAATTAACATTTACGTTATCAGCACTATACGATGTAATTTGTTCAATTTTTAATTTATTAACATTTGTAATTCTAATAATATTACCAAATATATCCTTAGATGCTTCATCAGGATCTTCGTAAAAATCTAAAATTTGTTTACGTATCCCAGTTTCGGGATCAAAATATTGTACAGCATACGGATAGGTTTTTACGTTACCGATATTTGAAGCATCGCTACTTACGGAATAATACCAACATTCTTTTAAGGCTTTAGCAACTTTTTCCTGCGAATATGGACCCAAAACATTTCTTGTTATAGCTGCTGATTTTGTACGTCCACATGTTATTTTGTTGGCAATTTTACTGTCGGAGTATATAGTAGAACTCATTTTCATTTGGCAATCTAAGCTGTTATAGCTGAGGCCGTGTAATACGTTATGAAATACACATAATAGTTCAGCCCGTGCAATTTGTGTTTCAATTGTAGTATCTGCTGAAACAGTGAAATTCGAAATGCTCCGGGACATTTTTTGCGACAATACGATTTTGGCATGTTTTTTAGTTTTCATATGTCTATTTAACGCCCAGCTCCCTTCATATTTTATTGAAATTTCTGTCTGACATAATTTACACAATGCAGTGTATTGATCTTTCTTTTGTATCCAATTGGAATATTCTGGTGCCACATGCCATCTATCCAAGTAAACAGTATATCTTGGTTTTTTTGATGGTCCAGCATCTTCGTTACCTTCTAGCATTTTTGTTATATTTTCACTAATCCAACGTATCACAATAGAATATTCTGCAAGTAATATACTCGTTAAAACAAATTAACAAACAAAAATATAAACTCACTTTTTATTTCCAAAAACTTCAATGTACGTATTGCAACTCAGCTGTTCAATGTTGTCAATTTACCAGTGTTGAGTAATGGGGTAAATATCAGTGTTGGCACTTTTTATTATATCATATTATGTATGTATCATATTAGTCCTTAGTTGTATTGATAGTAAAAATATGCTCTTTCGATGTGTTTTTTAGAAATATAAACTTCCTTTTTTTAAGTATTATTACATATGTAGCTAGAATAAATTTGAGAAAAAACTTAACTTACAAAAAACATTGACAAATCACTTTTTCACTTGACACTTGACGCGCATTAAAAAACTTGACAATCAGGCCAAATCAGGCCCGTCTGGCAACCCTAGATGTGAGATACGTAGTTGCCTCTCCCATCGACGGGGATATATGTGAACTAACTGAGTGGAGGCCACGCGCTATAAGTTCATGCGACATAACATGATGATGGTCCATGATACCTGGAGTCGTGGGGTTTAGAGCAATGGCATCATGTAGCAGCTATCATGGATGTGGGTGTGCTAGTAAGCTCATAAATAAATGAAGTGTAAAGGTAGTTAAGTATTTTGAAATGTAAACCATTCCGATCCCCTCAAATGGATATTTCCCCCAAACAACAGGCTATCGCCGCAAACGTTTAGATTACCTAAAAAGGCATTAAAGACGTGAATTGTAAGTCCATCTTTATTCAAAATGTTTTTCGCTTTGCACCAACACAAAAATTGCAGAGGGGTTCAAAATTTGAACTTACTCCACTGATGAGATTTTTTGAAGTCGTTCAACATGCGGCAAAAAGAGCTCAAATAGTCATCAGGAATGGTAGAGCCTATTTGACCGATATAATCTTCAAAAATAATGAAAAAAGCATAGTTAACATATAGGAGAAATATAATCGGAGAAGGCTTCTAGTAGTAAGCACATTAAGCTGACTTCGTTTGTGTGGAATGAACAAATTTGTGGAATAAAACGAAATTTTGGTTTGTTGAGTACGTTTCCCCACAATTTTTCGTCTTTATTCCAGCCCGTTCGTGAGATGTGCAAATGCTATTGAGAAAAAATCGCGAGTCATTAAAATCTGACCTAAGCCTAACCAATATATATAATAAATTTCCAACAGAACCCAGTATAACGAATTAAGATTTTTGTGATTTCTTGATGTATTTTCCATAAAATTTGCAATAACATCCATGTGCTCGTTGGGAAGACCATTTGTGATTTTTTGAACTTTAATTCCCTTGAAGATTTATATTTGAAGTAAAACCTAAAATATAGGGTTATTAATACCGAAAATGTATAAAAACAATAAATAAATCCAAGTGGAGAATTTTTTATCTTTTCCATTTTTTGTAGTGTGTGATTGCAAAATAAAAACTGGAAAATAAAAAATATATTTTTTTATTAACTAATTTTCTTGGATTTTTGTTTCAATACCTTGTGTTAATAAACTAATGAAGAAATCATCATTCTGATGATTTTTTACTGAAATTTTGGTTGATTTTGCCAAAAAAAAACAAGTAAGGAAAGGCTAAAGTCGGACGGGGCCGACTATATGATACACTCCACTTTCTATCCGAAAACAATTCAACTCGGTTAACAAGTGAAAAGAAAGAATTTTTGTATGTTTCCTAATCACAATAAGTTCATCCAGTTCAAATATAACGTGTTAAGCTCATTTTGTGAAAATTCGTGCTTTCTGGTGCAGAAAAAGTCTATCCGAAATTTGTATGGGAAATTTTTAGTGCGAAATTTGTATGGGATCTATATGTAAATCTGAACCGATGACCCATTTTCACCATGGGTGTTTCCAGTTGAAATATGAGATATTTTGAAAGATTTGAAGAAGATCTGTTAAAATATGTGGTTTATAGAGTGGAAAAAGTGAAATCGGGAGTGAAATTTGCGTGAGCTATATATAAATCTGAACCGATTTGACCCATTTGCGCCATGGCTGTTTATAGAACAAATATAAGATATTTCGCCTAATTTGATGAGGATCTGATAAAATATGTGGCTTCTAGAGCGGAAAAAGTCAAATCGGGAGCGAAATTTGTATGAGAGCTATATCTAAATCTGAACCGATTTAATCCATTTTCAACAGAGATGTTTCTGGTAGAATTATAAGGTAATGCTAGGTAATTTGAAGAAAATCAAGTGAAATATGTGGTCTCTAGAGCAGAAAAAGTCAAATCGGGAGCGAAATTTGTATGGGAGCTATATATAAATCTGAACCGATCTAACACATTTTTACCACCAATGTTTTGCCAATTTTAAAGAAAATCTGTTGTAATATGTGGTATCTAGAGTAAAAAGAGTCAAATCGGGAGTGAAATTCGTATGGGAGCTATATCTAAATCTGAACCGATTTTCTTCAAATTAAATAGCGTTCGTCGTTGTACCGAAAAACTTAGTTGTGCAAAGATTCATTTGCGACCTGTATCGTGATTACAAGAATAGATGGACAGACGGACGGACATTGCTAAATCGACTCAAAAAGTGATTCTAAGACGATCGGTATAATTAACAATGGGTCTATCTCGTTTCCTTTTGGGTGTTACAAACAAATGCACAAAGACATAATACTCTCGTGGAGTGTATAAAAATCGTAAAAAAAATTAACCCATCATTTACATTACTTTAAAAAAATTAAACGCACTTCACTCAACTTCAATATTTTTTAAAGTATATTTAAAGTATTTGCATGATTACCTGCATGACAAGATATAGTTAAAATTAAAAGTAATAGGCGATTATTCACAACTTTTGTAAAAATCGTAATATCACATTTATTAAATTTATCATAACTCGTGAAAATAATTATGTAGTTGTTTTTCGTATATAATACGTGTAAAATATTTTTATGGCGAGAATACATACACAAACTTTCAAAAAAATCTAAGCTCAATGTCAAAAGTCGAACCTAGGGTATCCAACCGATTAAATTTTATTCGATTAATCGAACAATTTTTGTCAAATATTTGTTTGAATAATAAAAAATCATGCTTTTCGAATAACGATTAATTTGAATAATTTGTACCAAATAATCGATTAATCGATATTATAAGATTTGCCTTAAAAACTAATCTGTTTTGTATGATAAATTGATTTTAAATAGCCAGTTTGTTCCATTTGGGTAAAAAACTATGAAACACCAAATATAAAATCCAATAACCACTATTTTTCGATTCCACAGATTTAAAATAACTAACGAACAATTTATCCGTCTTCATTTAAAAAATATCAAAAACTGACCTATAGCTTCGGAATTATTTAAAATTTAAAGAATAGTAAATTCTGTTATAAATCATATGATCCATATTCGAGAAAAAAAAAGCTATAGATAACTTCTGATATTATGCTCAATTAATGGAAGGTTCTTTATTTTGACAAGAAATTAAGATTTTTGTCAACTTTTTTTAATTTCGAATTTGAAATTACAATTTTTATAGTTGAACTACCCGTAAACTGGTGTGTGTGTCTTGTCTATATAATTCTTATCATTTATCTTTTTATTTAAGTGGACAATTGTTTGATTATCCGGTTAATCGAATAACTCTCGACGTCATTACTCGATTAATTGGAAATTCTTTGTTTACAAATAAACTATTAATCAAATAACATAAAAGTCCGAATAATTGGATAACGACTAGGGTATTATTCGGACTTTTATATGGAACGCTTTACATGGAACGACTGCACATAATATTGAGTTTTAAGGAAGTAATTAATTACACTAGCAATAAAAATGAAGGTAAGTTGTATTAATTATTTCTATTAAATATTTTTAATGTCGAATGTATATATATATATATATATATATATATATATATATATATATATATATATATATATATGTAGTATATTCAATAGCATTAATAGTATTGATTTTAAAAATATCTCATTCAATATCTCGAAAACTATAGACAAACTAAAGGACATAACTTCCACAATTATCCATAGATTTTCTTCAATTAGACCTAGTTTTATATTGGAAAATAAAATATTTTGTTTTCTACTTTAAAGAAAGCTTTCTACAAAACAAAGAAATTTAAACAAGAATATTTAAACAACAGTTAAATATATTTTATTCAAATATAAAACATATGTTTTCGTTTTTTAGATTTGTGAGGGGATTTTGTGTCTGGAAGAACTATTTTTATACCCTCACCCTACAGAGTAGGAGCGTATATATCATTTGGGACAGGTTTATGCATTGAAGGAGTGACTAAGTATGTTTGGACCAAATCCGGGGGTTGCCACGCCCCTTCTCCCCTTACCACCCACACAAATCACGTAAAACTACGTAAAATTAAAGCCGTTATAACTTCTATACTGATGATCGGAATACTGTGACATTTGATATTTGGCAATGCTTTTATAGTGGTTACATTCGCATGGAATATGGGCGATGTTGTCTCCTGTTACTTCCCACACAAAAACTTTAGTTACAATAAAACCGACATAGCATCCATACAAGTAGTCAAAATCATTTGCAATTTGATATTTAAAAATGTCTTTATCCACGCCCCTTCTTATACCTCCCACACAATTGTCTCTATCCTAGGCAATATTAAATCATTCATAACTTCTAGTCTGGTGCATGGGATCGACTATGACTTGATATTTGATCATGTTTTACAATTGTTTTATAAATGTGGAAACTGGGATCATGTGACACTAATCTTCTAGCACCTTCCACACAAATTATCTTGCCCTACATAAAATTGTATTCCTTATAACTTCCGTATACATGTTCTCTGAGAGTGAGGGTATATATAAGTCGGTTTAGCCGACTGAAGCTTACTTACTTGTTTTAAATTGACTTAAAAAAACTCGGATATCGCAGGTTTTCGTACCTGTGCATAAAACCCATAAAAACTTAAAAAATAATAAAAAATATATGTTCACCCCTATCGCGAATAAATTTTCCCTGGGAATGGATTATTCACTTCAAATTACAACCCTGAATTTGACACTTTTTCATTTTTTTCTGCCGTCTTTCGTTGAATCGATATCCCTATTACTGTTCCAATGTTCAAATAAGTTCATTGGGCTATATTCATATCACCATGTTAAGCCTTCAGGGGAAGAGAATAAATAAAAATTAAATTAAATTTTATTCGCAATAAGGGTGATTGTTATTTTTTTAATATCCTGCTATCGAATATACATTAGAGTGGCTTCAAAATAAAAGTAGTGGATGTTCCCGACTAAAATGAAAGATTTGTTTTATGTGTTCTCCCAAAATATTTCGCTTTTATTTTTGTCCGTTCGTGAGCTGGACGCGTTCAAAATAACCTCTATAAATTAGAGTTTTCTTGACTAAAATTCACGGTGAAAATTGCATTTAGAAAAAAACTGCTAGAAATTAAAATCTGGTCGGAGCCTTATCCATATCAAAAACTTCCATTTTAATCAAGAATAGGGGGTAGAATTTTAACATTTTTGTGCAATTTTTGTTGTATTTTTTATAAAAACCGCAATAACTTCCATATTTTTAGTTCGATATGTGTTTTTGTTCGATCGTTGAAGAGGTATTGATGACAAATTCCAATTTTTAGAATTTCCTAATCCATTAAGGGCCAACAATTTTTTCTTAGTGTTGGTTTTCAGTGGGTTAAATGTGATGTAAAAAATGAAATATGAAGTTATATACATCGTAAACACATTCTAGTATTACAAAAAGTTAATTTGTGAAAATTAACATCTGCAATTTTGGTCTTTCAATGCATAAATTGGGAGGAAAACTTCACATAAGATGTTACAATAAAACCGTGCGACATGATTTCCCTCGCAAGAACGAGATTATATAGAAGTGAAACTATAGGTCACTAATAGGTGGTCGTTTGTCTTTTTTACAGAACTTTTAATTTCCAAAGGATGTAAATGTTTCAATAATTTAGTTTCGTACTTATGCGTATCATACAATGGCGATATGCATATCAAATGAAAGAGAAGAAAATCTGCTAAATATATTTTTAATTTCATGCATCTATCTATGTTAATTTAGCATTAACAACCATTTAAATTTTTCCCCTTTATAAAGTTTATGTAGATTATTCATGTTTTATTTTTTAAGGGAGAAAAATTGAAATGGTTGAATTTCTTTCCAAAAATTAGCTTTATATAAGACTAGAATGTGTTTACGATGCAAATAACCCCATATTTCACTTTTTACTTCACATTTAACCCACTGAGTATTAACAGTAAGAAACAAATTTGCGGCCCTTAATGGGTTAGCAAATTCTAAAAATGGCACTTGGTTATCAATATCTCTCCAACGAGCCCCTAAAAACATAAATCGAACTAAAATAAATAATAAATCCTTCCTCACAAAAGAAGCCACTCTAATATACATATGTCTAATCTAATTACTTATCTTTCTAGTCTCACATGGTCAGTTTCTATAAATTATTAACTGTCATAAGGGTGCATTGAAAATTAGAGTATAATTGTTTCCGAATATTACCTTTACATATGTCTAGGCCGCGTTTTTTAATACAAATCACCCCATACTTTAGGTTTTACTACAATTTTTTTATTGAAAATACATAATATATATCATAACATTCTTAAAAAACATTCCCTTGTACTGATTCATGTTGCAATTTTCTGATATGATTTGATAAGGCTCAACCAGATTATTAATATTTACACTGGGATTTTTTTAAGAAAACCTTAATTTTTAGAGCTCGCAAGCGGGCAGTAATAAAGTCGAAACTAATTAAAAAATCATTAATTTTAGTTGAGAACATTCACAACATTTTATTGAAGCCAGCTAAATAAATATATATGTATGTGTATTAAAAAATAAAAAATATTTTCCGTCAATACTTTGGAAATAGTCTCGATATTTATCCACGGCTATGTCCAAAATGTATAGCGGAAATTTATTATGAAATTGTATGTGGTAATATCTCCATACTTAATGATCCACGCTCCCTTGGAAAATATTAGCAGCTCCCACACGAAATTCGACGTCTCGACGACGATGCAATTGGAATTTCATTATCACACCATCTCCCCCATTTTCAGTCAATCAGACAAATGCAATTTTTCATTTTTTAATTAAAAACTGTTGAGGCTGTTGTAGGGAAATGAAAGAAGCAGAAGAAGAAAAGAAACTTGTTCAAATAATTATCAGCACTTTGAACAAATGTTTCATTTCCTCGACCAGAGAAAGTATTCTCGCTGCCACGACGAGACCCAAAGTCCGGCACCCTTTTTTTCCTGATGGTGTTCATAGCTGCCTCTTCTTATGCCATTCTTCACGCCACAAGCGTATGTCCATAGTCAAGGACCGAAGACAATTTACAAATAGCAGCATTTACTTTGGCGGCTGTTGCGGCCTTTGGATTCTTTAAACCGTCAATTCGTGCAAACACGCAAAGTTTTTCTTCCTCCCTTTTTTGTTCCCCCCGGTCAACAACACCACAATCATCATCATCGTTGTCAGCGCCATCCTCATGATCATGGTTGGCTGTTGCTGCAATTGTATTGTGTGGTTATTGTTAGTATTGTACAAATTAGTTTAGTATCTGAAAATGTCTGCCTTTTCATCTGCAAAATTGTGTGGCAGTGTGGCTTGCTTTCATTTCTCCTCTGGATTCGAGGCAAAGAACACCAGCAATGCCGCCGCCGCCACCAAGAGCAACAGCAACACCAACCAAACAGCAACCCAAAGAAATGTGCATTGAAAATATTACTTTAAATGGGTTTAATGGGGGCGCCATTCAATTACTATTTTAAACAACAAGCAACGCCGTAACGACCCCATAGCCCAGTGAACTTTTTGAGGTGGATATCTATCTATATATATAAAAGAGTTGCGTTACTGACTGAATGACTGACCAAACGGCAGAAGCCAGGGTTGTGAAAGTTTCAGGAAGTTCCAAAATATGATGGAGACGCGAACTAAGAAATGGTTTTACGAAATTCAAACTTTTAGGAGCTAAAATATCGAACCTTCGTCCTGACTAAACGGCAGTTGCTAGAAACATGAAATTCGGTGTGTACCTTGCATTTACCATGGAGATGAGCTACAAAAGGGATTTTTCGCAATTTTTACTTTTAAGGGAGTAAAAAGACAAAAAGGGATAAAAATGGTACCACTTTAAGTAATGCAGCTATATTCGTGAAAATTGGTATTTACAGTTCTCTGACAAGGTAGACTAAATTTATTATTCAACATTTTTACTTTTAAAAAGGGATAAAAACGGTACCCACTAAATTTCTGAAGTTAGAATCGTAAATTTTGATATGTAAATTCCTCTGACAGTAAAATTCGATTTTTCAAAATTTTTAGTTTTAAGGGGAGCGCGGGACAAAAAGGGATAAACATTTGTACCAACTGAAGTATTACAGTTAGAATCGTGAAATTAGGTATGTAAATTCCTCTGACCACGTAGAAGTGCAGTAAAATTATATTTTTCGAAATTTGTACTTTTAAGAGGTGCGCGGGCTGGATAAAAATGGTACTAATTTAAGTATTTTAGCTATAGTCGTGCAATTTGGTGTGTAAATTCCTCCGACCACGTAGACGGGCAACATAAATTGATTTTTAGGAATTTGTGATTTTAAGAAGTGAGAGGGACAAAAAGGAATCTAAATGGTACCCTCTGTATTCCTCTGACCATGTACAGGGATTTCCAACAAGAGATGTTATTTTGGTATTCAAAGAAAAATGCCAATTTTTTAGATAAATGATCGGATGTTTATTTCATAATAAAGAGGAGGGAATGCGAGGTGGAAATGGGCCTGATCAAAAACGCTTTAGTTTTGCGAACTGTGACTGCAAGATTTTCACCATTTTTGTAGTGAATTTTAATAATTTCAATGCGTTGTTGAAGCGTCGTTCATTTATATACACTCCAAGAGAGTATTATGTCTTTGTGCATTTGTTTGTAATACCCAAAAAGAAACGAGATTGACCCATTGTTAATTATACCGATCGACTTAGAATCACTTTTTGAATCGATTTATCAATGTCCGTTCGTCTGTCTGTCTGTCCATCTATTTTTGTAATCACGATACAGGTCGCAATTGTAGACAGAACCAAATAAAACTTTGCACAACGAAGTTTTTCGGGATAAGGACGAACGCTATTTAATTTGAAGAAAATCGGTTCAGATTTAGATATAGCCCACATACGAATTTCACTCCCGATTTGACTCTTTTCACGCTAGATACCACATATTTTAACAGATTTTCTTCAAAATTGGCAAAACATCTTATATTTGAACTAGCAACACCTGTGGTAAAAATGTGTTAGATTGGTTCAGATTTATATATAGCCCCCATACAAATTTCGCTTCCGATTTGACTTTTTCCGCTCTAGAAACCACATATTTTATCAGATTGTCTTCAGATTTGGTAAAGAAACTTATATTTAAACTAAGAACACCTATGGCGAAAATAGATCCGATCGGTTCAGATTTATATATAGCTCCCATACAAACTTCGTTCCCAATTTGAATTTTTCCGCTGTAGAATCCATATATTTTAACAGATTTTCTTCAAAATTCGCAAAACACCTTATATTTCAACTGGAAACACCTGTGGTAAAAATGTGTTAGATCGGTTCAGATTTATATATAGCTCCCATACAAATTTCGCTCCCAATTTGATATTTTCCGCTCTACATATTCCACATATTTCAACAGATTTTCTTCAAAATTGGCAAAACTCCTTATATTTCAACTGGAAACATCTGCTGTAAAAATGTGTTAGATTGGTTCAGATTTATATATAGGGTGTTTTTTATTGAGGTATAGAACTTCGAATTGAAATAAAACACAAGAAAATCGTTTTAATGTCCATCAATTTGGCTTTATTGGAAGGATAATTTTATGCCATTAATGTTTAAATATGATTTCGGGCATGTGGCCGCCGCGGCTGGCTCGAATATAGCCAATTCTACATGTCCAATTTTCAACCACTTTCTCAAATTGCTGTGCAGCTCCAATTGCTGTGCACGGTGGCGAATCGATTCATTCGGGTCCTCTTCAACACTTTGCTCTACAGCGGCAATTGTTTCTTCGGTGCGCACTGTTCGACGTCTCTGCGGATGCGTATTATCACATAGAGTAAACGTAGTGCGAAAACGATCCATGGTTAACCGAATTAATTGCTCTGATGGACGATTATGTCGACCATAAAATGGTGAACTTCGCGAACTGAACCATTACTTTCGAAATAAATTTGCACGATTTGCAAGCGTTGTTCTTTTGTCAACCTGTTCATGATGAAATGGCAAACCAAACTAAATATTAATCACTTGACAGCTGACAAAATGGCCGCCAGTTAAAAAAGTGATGCCAACTTAAAGTTCTATACCCCAATAAAAAACACCCTTTAGCTCCCATACAAAATTCGCTCACAATTTGAATTTTTCCGCTCTAGAATCCACATATTTTAACAGATTTTCTTCTAAATTCGCAAAAAAACTTATATTTCAACTGGAAACACCTGTTGTAAAAATGTGTTAGATCGGTTCAGATTTATATATAGGTCCCATACAAATTTTGTTCCCCCAGAAACCGCGTATTTTAAGAGAATTTCTTAAAATTGAATATAACACGTTATACTTCAACCAGAAGAACTTATTGTGAAAGTTAGTAACTTCATTCCATGTTTGGATATAGTCCCGATACAAATATTCTTCTCGATTAGACAAATTGGGTCAGGTCATATCAGCCTATGATTAGGAAATATACGAAAATTCTTCCCGTTTTCAATTTTCGACCGAATTAAAGTGGAGTGTATCATATAGTCGGCCCCGCCCGACTTTAGCTTTTCCTTACTTGTTAGTAATGGCGTAGTTTGTACTTGTCAAATGTCAAAGAATAAAAGTTCAAAAGTGACAGCTACCGAAATACCGGGTGATTCAAAATAACACCTCTTGTTGGAAAACCCTGTAGAAATGGAGTAAAATTGAAATTTGTACTTTGTGGTACGCGGGAAGGAAGGGATAAAAATGGTGTACAGCCCTTTAATTGCTTAAACGCGTAAACATAAATTCATATTTCAAAATTTGTGCTTATATGGACGATGCGGGACGAAAAGGGATAAACGTGGTACCAAATAAAGAGCATGCTTTTAGGGGATAAGCGAGAACATATGCTACCTATAGTGATTTTTCAAAGTGTGTACTTTTTGAGAAAGAGGTGCAAAAAGTTATAAAGTTGCCGGCTGCATCTAGAATCTAGTAATTTTTAGTTCAAAACTGGGTAGAAAATGATAAAAATTAAACATACGAAGGGACTTCAGCTAAAAAAGTGCACAATCACATAAGCTCTATTTGATTTGACGGATAAAACAAATAACTGGCTTTTTCGCGTGCGAAGCAGCGGGCACTTTTAGTAAATATATAAAGTAGCTTATGCTTCGACATCATGTACATCGTTCGATTTGAAGCACTTCAGTTACACTGTACAACAATGTCAAATATTCAGTTTTATCGCTTTTTCCCGTTTTTGCCATAAAAATAAAAAAATAAAGTACGAAAAATCTTTTATATGTCTAACATCGGCCATTTGGTTGGTACAATTTGTATCCCCTTTTTCCATTTTACCCCCCTAAGAGTACGAATTTCTAAAAATCCCTTTATTTTACGTGTATTTCATTATTCAAGGTGCAGGCTAGTTGGTACCATTTTTATCCCTCTATTTCCATTTAGCCCATAAAAGTACGAATTAGAGGAATGTCCAAACCTATTTTCGTGTTTTTAGCAGTAGTCGTTTGATATGTATTGTTTTTATCGTTTTTTGTCCCATTTCATCCCTGTGAATACCATTTTATGGTGCAAAAATATTGAAAAACATGCTTAAATACTCTACAACTATAAGACTCATTTATGTCAAATTTGGACGTCTTAGCTCATTTCACAGACAGACGGGCGGATATGGCTAGATCGTTCTAGAATTTTATGACGATTAAGAATATATACACTTTATAGGGTCCCAGATCGATTTTTCAAGGTGATACAAACGGAATGACAATCTTAGTTCCATCCCGGAGGTGGATACAGTTATTGAAAATTAATGCAACTATTGCCCAAAAATTTTGCTGGGTTCGAAGTACTAAATACTCTGGGAAAGACAATTGTGGCGCATGCATCCATTTGTGAAAAGGGCCTTTTGTTTGTTTATATCGCTTTCGCAGAGCTAAGAAAGAAATTCTAAATGAACACAATGCATGCAATTTCTTCATCTCCTTCGTCTTCCGGTTCAACGTCTCTTCTCCTTCTCCCTCTACTTCTCCTCCACCATCTCCATCTTGTGGCTAATGTCGTTGCCGTTCTCATTTCGTGTGAATGGTGTTTGCCACAAATGGTACGATTTGTCTTTGGCTGCTCTTGTTATTGCGGCTACGAAAAGGAATGTGTTAAATCATGCAAATTCTATTAGTTTTATGGCCAATATTTGTAAAATCGTGATTTACACATTATAATAGCGTTGTTTATTTGCTTGTACACTACCATTGGTTTTGCCATTCCATTGGCTGCCTCTCTGGCCCGCAAAGATTATTGGTTTTAAAGTGGCATGCATACACATACTTGTATTTTGTCAAATTGAAAAAAAAAAAAAACATTAAACATCTCCAATTATATGAATTGTGAGTTTTTGTCATGATTTTCCTTTCGAGCTAGACATCTGCTGCAAGGCCTACGCGAGCTATGCTTTGCTTCCTGTCACTTGCCACGGATGTTTTTTGCCGCTTCCATAGGAATATGTGTCGTGCTCCTTGCGGTGGTACAATGTGCGAACAAAACGATCAAAACATGATCAAATTAAAGATTGGCAATCGCTCGTACGGAGGTACGTTCTTGGCGTTTTTTTTCTTCTTCGTCTTCTGAAATTATCCAATTAAGGCATCTTAAAATCATGTTTTTACTCTACAATTCATTTTGGCTGTTCGGTTTTGTTTTTTTTTAGTTTGAGTTTTTAGTTGTAAATGACTACAACACACGCCAACTACATAAAACTTGCGACAAACTACAGAAACAAAATTGCAGAGTATAGTAGTAATGGTTTAAGGGTTGCCAAGTCCGGGAAAAAATATGATTTTGAAAGATATGATATTTTTACTAGATTTAGTGAGAAAATTATGAAATATCATAGGCCAATGTAATGACTGGTCTCCCCCTTAAAAATAAAAATAATTAAATTTTACTTTTTAAGGGGGGAAACTTGAAATAGTTGTCAATGCTAAACTATCCCAGCAAAAAGAGAGCACCCGAAGAAGTGAAAAATATGTTCATATTGTGATTCGGTTGTGGTGAAAATTGGGATCTTCATCAATGCATTTAACATGGGGTTGTCATAGGAGGGATGTCCTTTATTTTGAAAGACTTAAAAGTTATTTTTAAGTGTTGCAAAGGAAGCACTTTTGCACTACTTTCCATTTCTCTTTTAAAAAATCCGCCGCTACCGGGGGTAGAACAGCGGACCTTCTGGTTGCTACTACGGCACTCTAAAGGCACATCTTAGCTATCCTCTGTTGTGAGTGATGAATAAATAAAGCAAAACATTTTGTTCGTTAAAACTGACAATAGGGAACTTAACAAAATATTTATTTAGAATGAACTAATATATATTAATATTAAATTAAATAGGCATTAAATAAATTAACACTACTTAAATTTATTGATATTATATAGTGTTAATAATTAATATAAAATTAAATATTTGAACTACACTAATAAAACAATAAATATGTATTTTTTTAATTAATAATGTTGAAATTATTAAAATTATACAAAATGAAACATTGTTTATTTATAAAAGTAATAAAAAAAACAAACAAAAATTTCCCGAGCCACGATTCGAACCCGAGACCTTCTGGATGCAAAGCGGACACCTTACCTCTGTGACCCCATACTAAAAATTCGTTCCCATTTACTTGTGAAAATGCTGTTCGTAAAATGTTACGGGATATTAACATAATATCGAATTTTTGGAAGTTGTTTAAAAGAACTTCCTCAAAGCGGAAAGAAAGCACATTTGGATTTTGAGATGCGATTAAAATGTGCTTCCTACGGAAGTACTTCTAATTTTTTTGCTGGGATTACAGATAGAATCATGAAATTTAAAGTATTTTTAACAGATAGTGCACTCTTTCATTTGATACCAATATCGCATTTATATGACTCCCAAAAGTATAAAAATAAACTATGTATTAAAACTTCTTTAGACTTTAGAAATTAAAAGACCTGTAAAAGTGAGAATCATCACCAAACGGAGTTGTTGATGTGTGGATACTTCCCAACCTACTGCAACAGATTGCATTTCCATTTCTTTCTATAGGGTCCGCCATCTAACGTTTTTTTTAACTATTCAACCGTTGAACTATTATTTGTGGGGTGCCCTCAGCAGCCATTTGAATGAAATTATTTTCCATTATTAACCGGAAGGATTGTACTTTCAAATAAATTATTTTGCGAATCATATTATTCTAGTTCCATTTGGCGGACACAAACATCTTTTTGTAACAATTTAATAAGTTATTTATGCAGCGTGGGCCATTTATAATTTTAAATTAGAATCGGCTATAAAAGAGTACTGATATTCTTTTTTCAAATTTCTGGTTTTGTTGGAAAATTTGAACTTTGTCATTTAATAATGGAACTGAATATCATTCATATGACTACCACGACTAGCTCGACAGTATCTCATCCGATCAACTCAATTTTTCAGTACATGGACCAATGATGTCGCCTGCCCAAAATCCACACCAAACAGTGACTCGTTGTGGATGCATTGGCTTCTCAATAGTCTCTGAACCACATATGCGCCAATTTTGCTTATTGACATAGCCAATGAGATGAAAATGAGTTTCTTCTGAAAACACGAAAATTTTCCACGTAATTTTCTTACAGTTTGCGGTAAAAACGCACTACTGTGGAAGCAAGTTTTTAATATTTCCCAAATTTTGTTCGAGTGTAAACCTAGAAATAAAAATGAATGTTATTCTACCTTTCAAAGTCAAAGTAATAGGTAGTTCAAATTTAAAATGTTACGTGGCCCACCCTATAGAATTGAACTCAACAG